>CM042237.1:16463053-17688053 GCA_023566465.1 Cottus gobio
GCTTCTCACCAGCCCGTAGGTGTGGTTTTCATTGAGTGCATTCACCCATGATGCATAAAGTCATGATTCACCTGACACAAGCAAGAAAAAAAACAATGTCCAAGGGAAGTATATTCTGCACGCAAAGGAACATTATGATGGAAACAAACAGTCCTCCTCATCTGCGCTCTGCCGTGATGCTGAGCTCTCTCTCGCTCTCTCTACGACCCTGATCCCCTGAGCCAGAACACACACAATCCCACAGCACCGGTCAGGCATGAACTGGGACAGTGAAGCGTGAGCGAGTTGAAGGTTAGAGTGTGGTTAGCTGAGGACAGTAAAGATAAGCGGTAGGAGGGAGGGCAGGGTGGGGGGTGGGGGGGGGGGGGGGTGGGGGGGCTGAATAACAGGACAGAGGATGACCCAGGCTTATACTGTAGATAAGCTGTGAGAAACAAAGGTCAATTCCTAGGACACACAGCGAGAAGCATGAGGCCTCGACACAAAGGGTGTCAAAGGGTTTGGATTTGATTGATGGTTTTTTACAATAAGTCGTCCAAGGATGGAGGTGTGGTTTCAGAGATGTGGGGGAGGGGGCACGATGAAGTTAAAGGTTCTTTAATCAGACCAAAAAATAAAAAATTATAAAAAATAATCGAAAAATTACTACTTCAATCACAAATTGTGACACTGTAAATCCAGGAACAAATTATAGGATTTCCCCCAAATGCATGCAGAGAAGAGCAAACTAAGTTATTTTGATGAAGGGTGTCTGGAAAGCATTGCGTCAGCCCCAGGAGAGGTGAAACGGAGGGCAGAAAAAACTCCACGAAGCAGAGGAACAATTGAAAGGAAGCTTATCTCCATTTTTGTTGTGGACTCGGACTAATCTGTATGACGTAAAATGGGTGGTGGGAGAGGACTCAGAGAGATATTTGAACAAGTCGCTCGCAATTAAACTGTAAAGTGTGGAGACAATATTAGGAAAGTTGAAAAATAAATAAATAAGGTACATTTTTCCGACCGGGGCGGGAATGCCGACAGAGTGACAGAGACGTGAACTATTGATGGCTGATCACAGCGAACACACATCAATGGGCCGATCAATGGGCCTCCACAGGGCGTCGATGGACATGCCTGTGGCGCAGCGTTACCGGATGCAGAGAGGAACTCTCCGACACAAGGGATGGCCTGATGTGCTGTCCGTGCATAAATGATCTGAGACTGTGGGGCTGTTGTCTGGGCATTGAGACCTCCACGCTGGGGGCACCGCAGCTTGACAGGGTCCATTAAATCACTTCCAGTGAAGAACACTTTCCTTTATACGTTAAGCTCTTCTCTATTTGCTTCTTAAAAAGGGACCCCCCGGCCATTAAGACATTTCACACAATACGTTTAGTTTATTCATCTGGCCTCCGCCGCTTCCATCTTAACCAACTTTCTATTTGCCTTTATAAAGCCTCCCAACTTCATTGCAAATATAAATATCTGGACTACAGAGGAAAACATCCTGTGAGATTAGGTGTTGAAATAAAACGCATAAGCACCTTGTGACATATTTTTGAAATGACACGACCACGTCATGGTACCGGCAGACTTGCCGGGCCTCTCTTCATGGGACACCACTTGCATGGCGGCGTGGCATGTTGAAATTACTTATAGCAGGCCTCGACCTGTACATGGTCGACAGGGGCTTTGAAGCGTGACAGAAGAGATCTGTCACGTCCTCGAGACCTCTGAATGCAGCTGACCTCGCCCTGAGCAGAAGTACCAAGGCCCGGGTGAGGGGACCCTTTAGGAAGGCCAACGGTAGTCAGTGAACATCCGTGTTGTGGAAGTGCTCTGGCTGATATCAGCCGTGCTCATGTGAGATCATAGCGTATGTGACAGTACATGGGAGCGAATCCGGCAGCAAAAAGAGACGCTCTGTTAAAGCACCCCGTCTGAACACTGAAACCCACCGGCGGGGTTGCAAAGCATGTTTTCTTCAAATAATCGCCAAAGCTACACCGTTTATCATTGCAAGAAGCTGAAAAAAACTTCATTATTTTTAGGTTTTCCTCTTTCTGCAAGCCT
Source organism: Cottus gobio (assembly GCA_023566465.1). Classification (NCBI taxonomy): domain Eukaryota; kingdom Metazoa; phylum Chordata; class Actinopteri; order Perciformes; family Cottidae; genus Cottus; species Cottus gobio. The sequence goes on from CM042237.1 coordinate 16,465,109, forward strand.
TCCGTCAGAAGAAGCAGCAAACACAAAGCTTATATTGTGATATTTCATCAAAAACTGTTTAGCCCACAAATCTAGCCCTGAATAAACCATTTGAAGTCACCAGATCCTGTAAAAAGTGTAGGAGCCATGATGGACTCGGCTAAGACCAACAAGTCACATGACCAGAATTCCGTGAAACTGAGACTGAGCTGCAGGCGGCTGAGCACAGAGCATTAGGGGGCGCACAGGAGAGGATGTAAGTGGGGCTTTTTAATGTATATAGCACTTAGAGCCTCCACTTTTTGTTCCAACATCAGCGGTGGTTGCACTTTTAGACTCTAGGAAACATGTTGGATATATAGAGTCCAGTGATTTACAATTTTTTATAAGACAAATTGTCCAAGATGTTTTCTTTTAAGATCGCAGTGAAAATGGAGGCCACAGAGATTCAGATGTGACAGGTGCAGAAGAAAATCCCAGAAACTACTCGTGGTTAAGAGGGTTAAGCAATGTGTTAGAAATGAACACGGAATATGCACGACTGTCAAACCACAGAAAATCAACACCTAACTGCAGCTCTTTTCTCTTTTTTTTCATCCATACATTTGCACAGTTGACACCTAACAGATGTCTTTCCTCCAGAGGAAGCCACTTACAGCTTACAAGCCCAATCAAGGCAATTGTACCTGAACTGCTGAGCACACAATAAGAGAGCTGAAAGAGATAAGTCCTTAGTGAAGGGAGTGGAACCTGCAGCCAGCTACGAGAAGCAGACATGTTCTATGCAAGTTACAGGGTAAAAGGAAGGTGAGTGAATTTTTAGTATTTAGTTATTAAGGAGGTAGTTATACAAGGGGGTGCACCTCTTACCAGCAAATGTGGGCTGGATTTTTCAGTTTGTTTTTGTCATTAAAGTATGATTGATTACCAATAATCAAACTAATAATGTATGGTAAGAGCATTGTGGCTCTTTTTGCTAAAAGTGACCTTGTACTGAATAAAGTCCCACTGTATTGATCCCGTGATGCAGTCATACTGCTGTAAAGCGGGGCGAGAGGTCATGCGTTGGGCTCAAGGACACCTCAGTAGCCGGCGCTCGTCCCTCGGCTGAAGGGCAGTTTGTACAAGCGCGTACGCCTCGCCGCCCACGACGGAATCCAGGCTCGTGAAAACGCAATATCCCTTTTGTGAGGTCCCTCCATTCATAACCATCTGACCTTTGACCCTTACTTTGAGAATCTGAAGTTCCCCATGAAATGTACTCGTTAATTAGTATTCAGATTACTGGGGATTAAAGCCTCTCAGGTCAAACGAGCCTCTGCTTTGACACCGGCACAACGAAGTGGCCGGTGTGGACAGGCCGTGAATTAGCCCGCTGTCAGCAGGTTGTGCTTGTCTTTATTAATGGGCAAGGGACCTGTGCTCCGTCTCCCTCTGTCACTCACCCTCTCCCTCTCTCACCTTCTGTCTCCCTCTCTCTCTCTCCCTCTCCCCTTCGCTCCCTGGCATGGCTCCTAATGGGCGCTCTACAGCTCCTCATTACTCAGACGAATAAAATGGCTTTTTATGTGGCGCCGGTGATGCAAACGAAGAGAGATCCAAAGGCCGTTCAGGCCTGATGAAGCAGCGTGAGGATCCTCTGAGCCTCGCCATCACGCGTGAGAAACGGCGCTTGATAGCGAGCGTAATAGATTTTGAGTGACGGATGGAAATGTGCCGTGGGTTTATTTTGCTCCCCGTAAGATGGCAGTGGCTAAAAGCTGCAGCTAATTGCCTAAAGATGTAAATTGACTTACAAACGAGCAGCATATGTTAATAGCCACCTCCATCTTAATACAGGCCTGCAAGCGTATGTGCAATGCATTCATCCAAGCGGTTTCCGTTGCCACCGATCTGGATGCTGAAAGGATGAATGAGAGCGTTACCAATGAGACACGTACCTGATGCCTTTGATCTGTGCGATGCTGTGGAGGGAGATCCGTGACAGAGCGGAGATCACCTGAAATAAACAAAGAGATATTAACATTTAATTCTTTTTTGGTCATCCTTTTATCACAAATATTATATTTCAGGTTGCTTCTGCCGTGCACACTCCAGGATTGCTAAACACTTTCAAACTAAACAGTAAAAGAAAAAGATGAAAACAGTCAGCAACCAAGTAATACAAAGTTAAGCAGTAAAAGGTAGCAATTACATTACATTACATTACATTTCATTTAGCTGACGCTTTTATCCAAAGCGACTTACATGATATACAGTAGACCGTAGACACAGCAACGGTGAGCAATTAGGGTTAAGTGTCTTGCTCAAAGACACAACGACGCAGACTGCCGGAGCCGGGGATCGAACCACCGACCTTCTGATTGAAAGACCGACTTGCTAACCACTGAACCACAGACGCCCCACGACGCCCCACGACGCCCCCCAGCAATCAATTATAACAATAACAAAAAAACATCAGCGGCAATCATAAATCAAGAGTAGTTTGTTGCATAGTTGCATAGTTCTTGCAGGCCTCCTATTCAACCTTTAAAACCTCTAACCATAACCCAGAGCTAGAGGCCTCGAGAAAGTAAACGAGTGGATGCAACAAAATCTTAACTTTTCGCGCAGTAAAATCACCAAAAGTAACACAAAGATAAAAAGTCAACAGTAACTATAAAACAAGCCATCTGAGACAACAATCAACTGCAGAAGTCATGTATTCCAGATGGAGAGCCATTATCAGTCTACTATATATGTACTACCAGAGAAAGGAAGGAGAGAAGTCAACACCTTCATGTGCAGCGCCACACGGGACTGTGATGACACCCTGCAGGCCGCTGTGTTCATGGTGACGTTCAAAGACATGTGGATGGGTCCTACTTTAGGAATATTCCCACATAGTCACTCATTTGCCGTATTGTACTTGTTCTCTATAGTTTGTTAACCTCCATACATTCCTGTTTTTTAGTAGAAGGTTAAATGTGCTTTTGTTTAAGTGGATTTAACGCCGCTCGTGAGTCATACACAAGTGGGCTTATGGCTGTGGACTGCAGATGGCTTTGCAGGGTCTACAGAGGCTAGTTCAGGAAGATGAGGGAACCAAACACACACACACACACACACACACATACGACGCCCCCGTCTCCTACGCCTCATTACCCACTCCTGGGGTGTATTCCGGCTTGCGGCCCCGTGGCAGTGCCAGATGCCTCCGCGACGGGGCGGAGAAAACAGTTATCTCACCCCCTCGTCCTCGGCAGGTGTGTCCCCGTCATCAAACCCTCTCGTCTAAACACACAATGCGTGAAGAGCGGGCCACCGCTCTCGGACTGCGAGATACTTGCGTTGAAGCGCTTTTTGACCGAAACACCTTTGACTCTCTATTCAAGCTGGTTCTCATGTTTACCATAACCAGCCGCGTGAGAGTGGAGGGGTTAGGTGGGGCCGGCTATGGAGTACGTATACATCTCATTCATTTACATCTGGCCACTCAACAGGGCGGGGGGCCTCGACTCAGGATGATAAGAGGTGATTTCTCTGAGTCGCTAAAGACCTGTGTAATGGGCATGTTTCATGGTTCCAATAGGGGCCGGTCTGCCTCCTTGACATATATTCTAACTGACTTATTCAGCTCGAGGACTGAAAGGAAAAAGAGACAGACAAAGAGGGAGAGGCGAGCGGACAATAGTAGATTGTTAATTCAGCTCAATGTCTGTTTAGCCAATGGTTGGGGTCGTTTAATGAATCACGGCGGGTAGGCCCATTGTGCAGCTGGGTGGCACGCCGCCCACCTGGCCGCGCTGCAGGGAGGATTCACATATGGCACGCTGCCCCCCTATCATTACTGCTATCTGTTTTGGTCTTATTAGCCCACATTGTCTTTGTGGAAAGGGTAACAGACAGCATAATTCCTTCACATAAAACTGAAGAAAAGCCAACATCAAAACGTGCGTCAAAACAGCTGGCTGGCTGGCTGGCTGGCTGGCTGGCTGGCTGGCTGGCTGGCTGGCTGGCTGGATGAATTGATGGATAGGCTGACAAATTCGGTATTTAATAGCAATCAATATTTAATGGCGAGCAGCGAGATGAGATCCGGCTGAGCACAGTGGGTGTCGGCCCGGTTCGTCCAGGTTCAAAGGGAAGCGGGGCCGCTGGCCTGGGGCCAGCAGAGGTCACAGCGGGGCGAAGCGTGCCAACGCTGAGCGTGCTAGCGTGACGTTCACACATCACTTAGTGAAGTCTATTAATATTAAAACTCCAGTTTCTTTAACATTAAGGAATTTGTTCTTGTTTTCAGTTAATGTTAAGAGTCACACACCATGATGTGGTGAGAAAAAAAGAGCAAAAACAAATGTCTCGATGCTGGGGGAGTGCTGCTCGTGACTCCCTCTGGCTTGGAAGAGGAAATGCTAATTTGCAATCTGTTTTCAAGGCAGCGAGGAAGAAAAAGATCTGCTCCCGCATTGTGACAAGCGCCGGAGATGATAACAACATTTCTTATTTACATACTTGTGTCAAGCTGCAGTTCCTCTACAGACAGAGTGGGCGTGAATGCGGAGTGTAATTACATTTCATCAGACCACATGATGGGACCCTCCACCGAAGAGCCACCTACAAGCGGAGCCCTTCAGGCCCAGAGGGTGGGAGGAACACCCGGAAGTCCTTCAGTGGATTGTCGCTTTAAGGTGCTGACCTTTTTAAGAACACTGTTTTCTTGGAGCCTGCCTCCTTTTATCGGTTTCATAAAGCCACTCCTCTGTCTCAAAGGTGGCCTATCTGCCTGCTTGTGCTTTCATCACTCTGCACCCTGCTCCTGTTTACCTTGCTGCCTCTAATACACTCCCTTCACCCTCTTCTGATCCTTTGGTTCAGCCCAAGCCTTTGAGTCGCCACGCATTATTAATTTCCCTCTCATCTCGTACTCCCTGGGGGGAGGGGGGATGGGGGTGGGGGGGTCTCAACTCCACGGCTGGCCAGAGAATACAGCTTCTTCTACCGCTCTAGGAATATGGAAAAGACAAGTCACATGATGGTGTGATAGCTTAGATTTCCAAAGCCCCAAACCAAAATCTCATCTTAATCACCAGCCTGCAGCCCCCTGGCACCGCCTCGCCCCATCAGGAGGACGTCATCTGAGACACATGTTAAGTCAGACGGATACACTGATGCTTGCAGTTCCTGACCGGCAAGTTTCTATGCCCATGTGCAAGTGTGTGTGTGTGTGTGTGTGTGTGTGTGTGCGTGTGTGTGCGTGTGTGTGTGTGTGTGTGTGTGTGTGTGCGCCAAGGCAATGGTAGGGGATCCGGGAGGAAGATTGCATCTATGGATTAACGGCGAGGCGGAGCCAAGTGTTTGCAAACACATGCCACCCTTACACGTCTCCAGGATCGCCACATGTGGCCCCAGCTGGGGCCCGGCGAGGCCTCAGGTGCACGCCCTGCAGGCCCCCCGTTACAACTGGTAACCGGGCTCGACTGAATATGCATGGTCATCAGCAACGAGTCGAATCAAAAGAAAACTGCAGCCATATGCTATTAACAGCGGGCTACATGGACTATTGACAGTCCATCGCAAGCCCCGCCCCGCCGCCAATCCTGTTTGTATCTGATGCCCTCGTGGCACGATTACATCTCTCAGCACAGACCAATGCATGTGTTGGAAGTGGTCCAGCAAAGAGGCTGAATTAAAGAAAAAATCACAACATTACAGTTATGCTTTCTTTTCATCATCTCCCAATCTCTCTCTCTCTCTCTCTCTCTCTCTCTCTCTCCAACAACAGACTCCCTGATAGAGTGTGTGATATTCATGAAGTATTCACACATTGATAAGACAGCATTGCTCTGCTTATGCCAGCGTGCCAAAGTGGTAGGCATGAAGCAAAAGGGACACCAAGTGGGAGAACTGAGAACAGATGGCTGAGTGGGAACCCTGCGTGCCCAACATCAATAATAGACCGATAGAGGAGGTGTGTGTGTGTGTGTGTGTGTGTGTGTGTGTGTGTGTGTGTGTGTGTGTGTGTGTATGTCCCACTGTCCTACTGCCTCCGGGAGTTTCTGACTTTTACAAGCCGCCTCTTATTCGCCGTCTTTTTCTCTCTTTCTTTGAGCTAAACGTCTTTTTTTCTTCTTCTGGATTCTGCACACATTTGAAAAGCATGCGTGTCTCAAATATCACACATACAAGAAAACAAAAGTGCTCCATCTGTAGAGGTTCATGCACATAACTTAATTGACACCCTGAGGGAATTTTAAATGTATTCAAATTATTTAACCTGTATTCAAATAAAGGGGGGAGGGATCCTACAAATTTGTTTACGCAATTTTTGAATAGAGGCTCTGTGTGACAAATGTTAAAACGTACAGAGACTGCAACAGAAATACAAAATAAATATAAAATGGTAAACAGGGGAAAAAGAGCCAAACCAGCTATGAATAATTTGAATGAAACTCTACTGGATAAAAGCACGATTCATGAGCCTAAGAGTGATGCTAAATATATGAATATTGTTAGAATAATTCTAAAAATGAATTAAACACATACCCAGAAAACATGATGCGTATGAGTTCTGCCCTCCTGGTTAAAAGTGGAGGCTTGAAGCCCCGCCCCAAACCCAAATGTCACGGGATGTGTTTGAGTGCACACAGTCCATCTCTAGTGGGTTCTTGCGTACCTCGCCCCACGGCGCACTGTGAGCGCATGAATGACCGCCATTAGTCTGCGAGCATAAGCTCATGTTTGAAGTTGCTGAAGGGAGCCGGGCTGCGCAAATCCTGATTGCAGTCCGATTGGCACCTGCCACATTGCACTAAATCCCCTCAAAGCAGACCTTCAAGCTGCTTGATTACGGGGGATTTCACTGCGTATGTCCAGACAAGAAAAGCCTCCGGGTTGGCCTGAGGGCCAGAGGGCCAGAGGGCCAGAGAGCCAGAGAGCGTGCCACTGCTGACCCAAAGACCCCATTTACCATCAGTGGCAAAAAACAGAAAATAAATGGCTGTGCGCCGACAGAGGGCATTCAGCCCACGCACGGAATCACCACTGATTGAAGCTGTGGGTTAGCTTAACATCATGAAAAATGGTGCTCGAGGTGTTAAAGTGAAGGGAAAAAAAGTTTTTCCTACAACCATCAATATGAATTATTGATGCAAATGTGTGCCAACAAAATCCATTTTAGAGCTTATTCAGCTTTAGGGCCTCGGACATCGATCGGATCTGAACCTGCGCTCCTGGAAGCAAAAGGGGCCGACGGCGGCTAATGTGTGCAAATTGTACTCCATAGATCGCGTCAGCCTGGTCAACACCTGCCGTGACCGGCCCCATTTCACGGCAGATCAACATACATGGGTTTGCTCACTTGTGCGCGACTGCCGAGGATGTCAGGCACACGCGTGTCACAGCGCGCACCCGGTCGGAACGCACACACGTGTGCTGTGTTTCGGGCGCACACACACACACACACACACACACACACACACACACACACACACACACACACACACACACACACACACACACACACACACACACACACACACACACACACACACACACAGATCAATGGTGCACCAGCATGAGGAGCATGCAATATTGGTAAAGAGACAGCTCCTGGTGGAGATGGGGCTTAAGTGAACTTATCCAGGTGTCTAAAGGCCGAGATAAGAGGATGAAGATGAGAAAAAAAGGCGAAAAAAAGTCAGTAGGTGAAAGTCAGAGCGTCACCGCAGACAACACCAATTTGACCTCAGTCGTTTACTGCAAAGGATGAGCTATATATATGATATATTTAATATGATGAATTTGGTAAACCGGTCCAAAGTATTACTCCAAACCCCTGAATCTAAACACCCTCAAGTGAGCTGAGCCGTTCCGGTCCCCAGGAACCAGGCTAAATGGTCGGTTAAGAGGGTGACAGGAGCGAGGTGTGAATAGCTCTGCGTAACCGCCGAGGATGTTTAACATTTAAGCAGCTCTGAATCAGCACAGCTCGAACAGCAACAACAACAACAACAACACGAAAGATGCTCTTCGTTCGGCAGCAGCTCGTCTCAGATCGCTGGATGATTGCTGCGCTCACGGCTTGTTGGTGGCAAAAGCCAGAGCATCCATAATGAATGGAGGAGGAGGTGTTTGAGTGGAGAGGACCGCTGCGGTGTTTGGGCCTCGAGGCTGAGGAAGAGGGTGGGGGGGAGGGGGGACTTGAGGGGGTCGCATGACGGAGCGCCCTCTGCTGAGCGGGCACAAAGCAAAGTTCTCGTTTCGGCAATATTGAGTCACTCGTACTTTCATTGAGCAAAAAATGTGTTTTGTTTTTTTGGTGCATTATTCCTGTTTTCTTTTTTACATTTACATTACCTTAAGCTACACGAAACGATTCATTACTTGCATCGCATGCAACGGTTGAACGTCTATGTCGGGATCCAACACCAAGAGCTGAAGTGTTTGGGGAGTGACCCCCTACCAACAGGTGTCACAAGTCTTGAGTCATTTCTTGAGGATTGGCGCGAGAGGAAGGCGCGAGTTCAGCGAAACGTTAATAGAAGGCCTGGGTGTTGTTGTGACGGGGTCAACGCGTGGCTGAAGGAGGCCACTTGGAGCCACGGGGTTCAATCACAGAGGTGAGTAAATCGAGCCCACCTCTCACATTTTACTCCCGCTCGCTTTGAGGTCATCCAGCCGGCGTACCCGTGCAGCGCATGACAGGACTAGAGGGGCGGCGAATCCCGGACGACGCCTGCACTCACACGCGTGTTGGAACGAAGCGGCTCTTTAGGGACATGGTGGCAGCTGACAAAACAGCTAACAAGTGTGAACAAGTGATGTAGAACAACCCTTCCCCCATGCGGAGGGATTCTTGAGCCAAGCTGATGCCTTCCACACACACACAAAAGAATGAACACAGAGGCTGAGCAGGAAACGCTCTCGCAATGGGCTGAAAATACAACTGTGCTTGAAAGTGAGAGCCGAGCCAACGAAAACACGCTCAAACGCAAAAATCACAAATGGGTAAAATTCATCTGCGGGGCGAATGTTCATTATAAAGCCATTACAAAGGGCGGGGTATCACTTAGAGAGCATCTCTGGTCTTTGGCCGCGGGTTAGCCTGCAGATAGAAATGAGCCCAGATCAGACGCTCTGTCCATGGCTGCTCCTGCGACCACACAGCGGCTCGATTTCTTGCACTATTACTCATGATCTCAACACACTGAGACAAATCACACCCGGGTCCTGTAAGTGCTGAAAGGGCTCCGCTCAAACAAAAATAGAGGGGGAAATGAAGTGAAAGTATAACGATCCCTGGCGGCATGCGTGTTTTGCTTGGCCCAGTTTTGTTTTGTTTTTGTTTTTCCCAAACGTGCGTTTGACATGTTCTTGCTGGAAGGGGTCTGCACCTCCTGCTGTGATACAACAGATCCAGAGTGTCGTGTCATATTATAGGAGGTTTCATCAGCTGCTACGAGCTGGACCGTCACTGACATTTTGAATCGGCACGGGGCCAACAAAGTGCCATCGAGCGCGTTGTTTTTGATGTCGGGGTGAAACGCAGAAAACACAAACAGCTGTAGAAAACACGCCAAGAGGCGACTTTGTGCGGCGAGGCAAAGTGTGTCGCGTTCGGCCCGAATCGCAGACAGGAAGTGGAAGCAACTGGAACCCAAAATGTTTGTGACGTGGTTAACAAACCTGGATCACTGGCTTCAAACTTGATTAATACCGAAGTGAGCGAATATGGTCCCTAATATGGGGTCATGGTACTGATGCATGTTGGCAGATGTGCAACAACAACAACTTGCAGCTGGATGCTTTGTTGGCAGAATTCTGTATTCCTGGCTTCATTTTCAGCAACGCTGGTGTCAGGATTTTAAGCTTGGGATCGTCGGGAGGTGAGCGAGTTCGATGCTCCACCATTATTGAATGGATTGCCGTGAGATTCTGTTTAGACATGCGCTGCCTCGAGAGGTTAGAGCCTACTGATTTTTGATCATCTAATTTCTTTCTTTAGCGATTAATTAGCCGGACATTAATTCATCCTGCGATATGTTTCAGCATCTACTGGATTGGACTGTCCCAACATTCAGCAGGGGCATTCGCGGTGTTGTAATACGTCTCAACAACTATTAGATGGATTGCCCCGCGGTGACCCCGAACCGTTTAGCTTCACAATCTAGCAATAATTTGACCAAATACTGAGCTGGCCGACTAGCAAATGTGAGCATGCTAGCAGGTTAAAATAAGATGTTGAATGGTGACCATAGCATTTTACAGTCTATTTGCTCCTCTTAAATAGGCAAAGAAAAACATATCCTCTTTCACTAAGATCATGTAGATTAAGCTAACTTAGCTTTTTTTAATTTTATTATACTTAGCTATTTTTTTAATTTGTTGTCTTTTTGTCTTTACTACCGGATCATCAACATCGATGAAGTGCAGGGCCCTTGAGGCGATCCCCGCTCACGCACGGCAACTTGCGCAAAGAGAAGTTTAGCTAACCCAGCTCGGACCTGAGGCTATTCCACTACCCAGCATGCTCCTGGCTAACAAAGCCCAAAGAATTATTCTGCCGCAGCTTTTTGCCGTTGCTCCTGATGTGATTCGTACACATGCACCACGAGAATGTGCTGCTGTTGTTTTGTTTTGTCATGTTCTTCTTGTGAAGCTAATCCGCTACAGCTGCCTTTAGTTGCGCAACGCGTTGTTGCATAATGACAATAAATGATCGTTGAATAATTGAAGCGCTCACCCCTTTGTCTCTGGTTACATTCTACATGTATGCACACGGGGCCAGATGCATTTGCAATATGCATGAGTGTCCCGTCATATGCATATTTGTACACATGCCGGTGTGCATGCCTTGCAAAATGCCTGTGTACCTCCTGGTGTTATTTTTTTTGTTTAGGCTCGCCAGACCAATGATTTGTTTTGTCTGCTTGCTGTTTGCAGAACAGATACGGTCCGGCTGCCATCCAGCACAACACCGTCTGGCTCACATCTCAACAGCAAACAGCTGCTGCCGGCAGCCAGTCCTGGTCAGCAGCAGCCCGAGCTCCTCGAACACAGCAAGGAAAACTGCTGTTACCACATGCCAAAACAATGTGAGAATAAAAGAGTTAAGATTTAGGTCCATTCCCAGTAGACAACCAGTATGCACAAGTACAATATTTACCCACATGCCCATGCCATAACATTTTAATAGGTGTTATGAAGGTTTTGTAACGCGGAGATAAACCAGAAAAACCGGGCTTTAATTGAGAAGCTTGCAGTTCAACGGAGGGCATTCGGCATCGAACCCAGATGGAGTGATTCCGGCTTTATTTCCTCTAGAAAAGGTCCTGCGTGTTGGATCTAGTGGCATCTAGCGGTGAGGTCGGAGATTGCAGCTAACTTGTCGGAGAACTGAGGTGGCCTTCAGGTAACGTAAAGAAAAAAAGAAAAAAGGCCTTCTCTAGAAACTGTGTAGTGATTGTCACAAATGTGCAAAATTGCAAAGTCATACAACGAGCGAGGTTGTTAAGGTACCGTTTCTCTTTACAAGGTCATAGCACAGATGCACTGTTAAACGATGCGGTGAAGTTCACCATAATTTGCAATTCAACACAAGCAGTTATGTTTCTGTAACAGTGATAGTTGGGCACGGCCCCTAAAGAGCATCAGTGTGCAGCTATGGTAGTCAAAAACAGAAGTTGTTTAATATAATATCTATAATATTAGAATTAATTTAAGTTCTTAAAAGATCACAAAAAGAACGTTAAGGTTCTGAGCTCCACAGTTTGTTTTTTTGTCTTGTAAATTAACAAAATCCTTTTTTTTTCACAGAATAATCCTTTAGCACCGTAATTATATATGTTTCCTTACAACGGCCTTTATTACGCCCTCGCACATTGTCCACTAATGAAAACATAGAGTTCTGCAAATAGATCCCAGCTTAATCCTAAACACTGGACCTTTAAAAGATTAGTGATGCAGTGAATATGATTTTATCAGATTTTAAATTTCCAAATTGAGAGACTGTTCCTGTCTTTAAATGAACCAACCAGACAGACTCTTAACGCGCGAGTGGATGACGGCCGTAAGAGGCAGTAGAAGAAAAACATATTCTATATTTTAACGTGGCAAAACAACTTTATTTTGATTTCAGATTGATCTGCCCGAGTGTGTGCATCACAGATGATCCCTTACACAAAGCTGTTACTGCGGGGCGTGTGGTGACACAAGGGTTTAGGGCTTTGGAGCAGGTTGTGGTGATAAGGAGGGTTTGGGGATCATGGGATGAAACAGGATTTCTCATGATGTGGAGGGACTGGAATGCTGAGGCTAACACTTCCACCTAGTCCTTATCAAACAAAGGCACCTGAGCCTGTGTCTGTGTGTGTGTGATTGATGTGTGTGTGATTGATGTGTGGAACTGGGGTACATGATGGTCCAGCACTGAGAGAATGAATGGGATTAGACCAACATGCGTAATCCAGCTGGCCTGTGGGAGGGAGGTCTGCCCAGCACTCTGCTGCAGGAGATAAGGACGTTTGGGAACGGGGGAGGGGGGCTGTAAACCTCACATCATATTATTTATCAAAGCTCATTTCAAAGCAGAAGTCAACCAATTTGTCACATGACGTGTACTCATTATGGAGAGTACTACTACAGGTCAATTCAACCTGATGATATCGGCACACTCGACGCAGTGAGATTAAAAAAAGGGTTGAATGAAAAGATGTTAAATGTTGCATTCTGGGAAATGTAGGATCCAAACTTTATGAGGCTGTTGATTTGAACAATTACCAATTCTAATCAAACACAATGTATTGATTTTCATTTTCTCAGACACTTCATATTATTGAATAAGTTATTATTTAAAAAATATTAATTTGGCCATAATAAATTATACAAAGTTGTATGAATTAGACCTAAAATGTGTGATCTGTGGGCTTTTGTCTTTTACATATTTCCATCAAACCCATATTGTCGGCTCTTCTGCTTTTCTCTTTAATCGCTTTTTCCAAAATATTGTGCTCATATTTATGGGGGCGGGACTTAGCGAAGGGTCAATTCAACATTTTCACACACACATGCCTGCAGTGAGCGCTCATGCATCACACTCCGAATGTGTTTCGTTAAAGCCCCTCCAGAGTGCACAGCTTATTGGCGTCCTTTTTCATACACAAGAGAAGACTTTGTTCTGATTGTGTGTCCCGCTCCGCCGTCTTTAGAGAGGCAGTATTTGTGGAAGATGAATCCTACAGAGACCCGGTGGTGCTTTATACTCCAACTGGGTACAGAGATACAGATGATCTTTTTTCCCACTCTGTCTTCTCAACTCCAAAAATATTCTCTTCTTTCTAACGCCCTTATCACGCAACACAAATGTCTGCCCGGTGGGAGAGATGCATGTTGCTATAGCTACCTTTGTATCCACCTTCAGAAAGTCAAGAGGTATTCACAGCAGCTTCAGGGGAGAGGATAAGCCGGGACCCCCGGCATCCAAAACAGGACGTCATTTTAAAAAGGACAAAGCTTTTATTGCATTCATTACCACAGCATATCGCCTCAACCATTCGGTTTGCTTTCAGTTTTGTTTTTTATCGAGACGCAACATTCCTCCTCTAACATGCTGTGACACGACCCTCATTTTCCTTTGACTTATTACACCGTGTCAAGAATACATTTGTCAAACAAGTGCAGAGTGGGAGCGCAGGAGGGTGAGGAAGGAGGAAGAAACTCACAGATAGCTCGGTGCGATAGATGCTTTTAGTCGAGCAGGGGAGGAAACACAGTTTCTGCTAACCAGAGGGCTCGTCTGATTGGCCAGCAGGATGTTTCCATGGGAGCAGTGAAAGTGACAACTGAACAAAGGGTTTCCATTAGAGGGCATGTCCCCTTTCACTATGCTACTATTAGGACTGTGGGACATTTGCTGCTGACTGATAAAGAGGAGCACAAGGCACCAGGGAGCAATCTCAACTATCAAGGCAGGCCTGAATGACGAAGTGATGTCCGGAGCTACAATTGATGAAGAGGAGGTTGTGTGGTCGTTGCTCCAGGGTACAAAGTGTGTTTGCTTTTTCTCCTCACAGAAAACGTTGGAATCTTTAAGTAATAGCTTAACCCCATGCACAGTGCCCATAACAGTTGGGACTTCATTTATTTAATTCAGTAAAATATAGTAGAAAAAAAGAATATATACATACATATGAGATAATATATATACATATGAGAGTAAACTATCAAACTTGATTTCTCAAAAATGCAGAAGTCTTTTCAGTTGCGTCTATCCATGGATCCCAATCGCTCCTAAATTGGAAGCGCTTTCATTGGAACTTAATTATCATGAATTACGGCATATTACTCAATGAAGAACATAATCATAATCCTTCAGACTTTAATGACTTTGCAGAAGAGGTGACTACAAAGGAGAATTGCAATGGTGAACTGAATAATAAGCATTGATGGGTGGGAAAAAAAGGCCTAGAATTCTGTACCAAGAGAAATTACAGTCCCACAAAGAGCTGGCAAATGGAATGAGATCTGGCAATGAGCTGAACTTAAAAGAGTGCTGATTGACATGAAGATGCTCAATAAAAACATCACATCTAACCAAACACATTGTTTCAGTCCATGATGGGTTTAAATTTCAGAATGAAAGTACAAAAATATAAAATTGACTGACCGAATCTATCAATAAGAATGAAATATAATCTTTATATTGTGTTTAAAAAAAATTAGTTTGAAACACAATAAATTGGAGACGTATGGAGTCATTCAACAAGTCCACAAACATGCTTAAATATACAAAGAATTCCTTTAGGAATCCATGCTGCTGGCAAGTCATGAATACAATCTGCTGTTTGCAAAGAAACCACAGTCAAGGTAATGAAAACGACAGATTGAATATGAAAACGAAGCCGTAATGCAGCTCAAGGCTTCACACAAATAATCTTTACCTCCTCGTTACATTATTCATGAGCTCGGAGGATCGGGGCGCTGCGATGCGTCGGCCTCGTGGCTGCACACGGCTCCATATAAAGGAATGAGGGTGTCATGGACCACGTAGGTCACATGCATCTTCATTGTGCGCCTGTCTGTGGCTCAGCGGTACATGAATACTTCACATTGTGAAAAAAGCCCGGCACTCGCCAAATGTAACGGGATCGACGTGGGCTGTCCACAAGTATGAAGAATGTGTCAATCAGATGGACCATCAACAGAGCACTTACAGTGAGGCAGAGGAACACAACACACAAACTGAGGAGCGCTCAGTGATATGGTAGACTTATATAATACCATGTGCATTATTGATGCAGAGATGCTAGATTTTGTTTGCAAAATGCAAGTAGCTTACGCTGGTTTTCAACTGAAACCCTCTTCTACCTATCTTAATTTTATATTTTATATTCTACTGGTCAATTGTAAATATTCATTCATTCCCATTTATTGCACGCTGTTTACTGTTAAATGTTATGCAACTTCTGCCAGGACAAATTCCTTGAATGTGAAAACAAACATGGCAATAAATGGTTCTGATGAGTGCCGATGTACCAATTAACCAAAAAGAAAACAACTAACGAACCAACACAGACATTTGCAGGCGTCATCTTGGGGTTTGGAACACTGATCGACCTTGTTCCCCATTTCCTGACACTTTATAGACCGTGCAACTGATCGAGAAAATAATCGACATATTCAATACTTAGTTGCAGCCCTGCATATAACTGTTCTGTACTCACATTGTTCTTCCCATGGAACACATCTTTACATACTGATTTCTACATTTATGATACATGATGCATTCTGAGGTGAAAAGTACAATAAAACAGGAAATTTAAGGTTCCTATCAAATCCACTGAGAATGTATGTGCATTTATTTATTTTTACCCACGTTGCGCATTATTGGGGGTAGTGATACGAAAATGCTTTGAATGCAAAAATAAAATAATGTGCCTGTGATGTAAAAAAAAAAAAACGTATAGCCTAGGGAATTTGTGAAATATTAAGTCCCAAAACGCAAAGCGGGCAAAAGATAGAAAACAAAATCATTCACTCGGATCACAAGTTTAGTAAAGGCTCGAGGGGATTAATCGACTCCCAAAGTTGTCCTTTCTGCTGTGTGTGGCCCGCACAGTGTGTGTGACACCAAGTGTGCCCATCTGCGCCTACAGATGGGCGAGTTCACATGCTGGTTCCTGGTGTACATGTGTGCTCAACATACGTGTGTGTGTGTGTGTGTGTGTGTGTGTGTAGCAATGTGCATCAGAATGAGAGGCAATTTAGTCAAGTCTGCACACTTGGTCTCCGTGGCGTCAGAGGCCGGGGCGCACTGATCCTTTACGGGTTTACCAAGTCCACGGTGACACATGGTGGCGGCGCCACATCCTCACATTCAGTCCGAAGAAGAGGGGGAGAGGACTCTTCTCCTCCCAGTCTAACACGTGCCTGGCAGAAAGGCGAGGAAGTTGGAAAGTGTGAAATGAGCCGGGGGGATGTGGGGGGGAGGGAGATATGCCAAGTCTGACTTCATCTATCAGATTACTGGAGCGGTGTGCCACCACGCAGTGTGCATGTCTGAGAGGCAACTCTCTGATCTACTGCCTTGTATTTGCGTGTATTTATTCTTATTTGGTTGTTGCACTACTGGGAAGTTAATTTATTTACGTAAAAGATATACCCATTATGAGATATTGAAATAAAAAAATAGATATTTCTATATGTGTGAAAATCATGAGTACATGATCAGGCTCAACATTTACACTGGGGTGTTTTCACTCGTCCCCCTCGGGTTACAGAGTATGGCGTCCACCTGTAATACTGAGAGTTCATACAAAGCTGTGAGGAGAAGAAATGGCGAGAAAAAGCAAAATGAGCTCCTCGTTAGTCACAAAAGTCCCTCAAAAAACACTAGAGGGTAATGCCATTAAAATAAATAATAAAGTTTAAATTCCTCATGTATGAAAGGTGCGTTACACCAGTTCTAGATCTGCAGTTTGGCAAAGAAACCTGTGACCCGACAGGAAACCCTCACCCCCAATCACACTGTGGAGGCGTGGAACTGAAAAGAAGAGGAAAAAAGGGGGGGAAGAGTGGGGAAGTAACTACTGCCTCACACCGGGGGGGACGGATTCACAGCATGCTACTGAGGATCAAACGTGTGATGTGACGTGTGTGGGTCGATTGAAGTGTTACCCCAGACAACATTTCAGGGGTAGACCCCGCTCCCTGCTGACCCTGGAGTCACCCCTGTAGTTGAGGGTGACGGAGAGGTTACAGACTGAACTTCACACATGTGCTGTACATCAGGGACTGGCTGCTGCCCGCGTCGTATCATTAGGGCTGTGAAATCACATCTGTCCTCTAGCTTGCTGTTATTAAGAGTGTGAGACATTGGGAGATTTCTGCCAACTATGAAATTTCCTATACTTCCTTACAAAAGAAAAAGGCAGCAACAACTAGATCACTTAAAACAATATAAGAATAATTTGACAAAATAATGGATAGTTAATAAAGATAAGTGAGCCTATGCTGTTTGTTCACATCCAGTTGAAGCCGTGACAAAGAGATGCCTGGCTGAATGGCTCTAACAATCAAAGGGAAGGGAGCGGTGGGTGCAGGGAATGTGCGAAAAAAATAAATAAATAAAGTGTATTTCAGCCAAAGTGCATGCGGTTGGGGGGAGAAAAAGCTAAACTACAAAGGATTACAGAAGTGCGGGGGGCACAGTTGTGTTTTCAGCGACTGGATTGAGGCCATTTGGATCCCACGTTAAAAGGGACACCTTTGAGCACAGTCCTCCCGCAGCGCTCCACATGGGCACAGGCTGAATGTGTGGGAGGGAAATGTTAAAAGGTGGGAGGAGGTGTTATTTTTGGGGATGATGATGTCAGTTCAGATCTGACAGCCCAACTTCAAAAGGACTCATTTCGTATTAATGTTCCCTCCCTGAGGAGGGGGAGACAATGCATCTCGGCCCCCAGGGTGGGGGTGGGGGGGGGGTCACCATAGAACATTATGCAAGTAGGCGTGATGCATGTGGGCGAGCTGTGTTTTTCGGCCGTGTGTTTATGTGTGCCAGATCAAAAAAAATGTAATAAATTGGGTCCTCTTTGCTCTGCCACTTCGTATGATGTCATATACAACAGAAAGGAGCGATGCTCACGAGGTCACAAACCGTGAACAGACAGACGCATCAAACCGGGGCGGCGGCAGCAATGGGAGCGACGGGAGCGACGGGAGCGACGGGAGCGACGGGAGCCGAGGTTGCCGCCTGTTGACCTTTCCAGCATGGCCAGATGCAGTCAGCCGATGCCGATGGTCAGCTTCCAGGCTCCCACCCTCGGTCTTACTCTCCCATCCTTCCTCCCTTCCTCCCTCCCCCATCCCTCTCCTCCTCTCCCTGCACGCTGCTTCTCACTGAATATTTTCACATTCCCTGACTCTGAAAACACTGTTAACAGTCTGTGCGACAGCCAGAAAGCGTGAGAGTGAGAAAAGCAGGGTTTGTGTGTGTGTGTGTGTGGTTTTGAGCTCCAGGCTACGCCAACCAAATGGCACCCGTCAGCCAATGTGAACAGACGCCCCCAAAAAAGTAGAATAATGCATGCTGATGAGGGGCTGGGTGCAGAGGGGGAGGGGGCGGAGGCTTGAGCGTTCGGTGGCCAGCGCGCTGGTGAATAATTCTCTCTCATGAGGCCCATGATGTCTCCGCCCCGTGCCAGCATGTCACTCAGCAACACCGTGGCATTTTGTTGTCACACTTTCTTTATATCTCCCCTCTCTCTCTCTCTCGCTCTCTCTCTCTCGCTCCACAAACCGATATTACATGAGGGGAGGGGGGGATCCGTGCAATTACTGGAGGGATTTTGGAAATACAAGCAATTGAGTCAAATTCTACCAATTTCAACTCTTTGAAGTTGTAAGAAGCGTTTCCAGTTGGAAGCAGCTGCAGGAATGGAGGGTCAGAGTTGGAGATATGTGTGGATGTTCACTTCATCAGTCGGTTTTCATGATGGCTTTGTTTGCTTAAATGATGCAATTTGGAAAGGGAACCAATACTTGTTCCTAATATCTCTTTATATTAATGGCAGCAGTTCCTCTCAGCCAAATATTCTTTCAATATTGTGAAACAATAATACATAGTTTCTGTCCTGAGCCGACTGTTTCAAGAAATCCACATCCGTTGCTGATACATCTAAAAATAAAAAATGTATGCAATATTTGTCTGCCACACTGTATTTGCTGTGGAGCTGAGCTCAGAGCGGCAGGTGATGTCATATCAAGGGGAGTGTTTTCAGACGGAGGCTGCCGGGTCGAGTGAAGTGGTTGGATAAGTGTGGAGAACCTAAAGCTTCACGCGGCTACTGTGGTCGCAACGCAAACTCGCTGGGGTTTGGATGGGAGCTCTAAACAGGATGTGGGAGGGCTGGTGGGCATGCGTGTCACTGTGTGTCTGCTTGCAAATGTCCATAAGAGCATGTGTGTGTGTGTGTGTGTGTGTGTGTGTGTGTCTCTGTATTTTTGAGTCTGAGAGAAGAAAATGTTACTGAAAGGGATTCACCACAGCCTGACAGTCACTCTCAGATGGGCGGAGCCAGCTAAAAAAAGAGAGAGAGAAAGAGAAAGGAGAGAGAAAGAGACAGAGAAAGAGAGAGAGAGTGGGTACGTTGTGTCGGCTAAAAACAACATTTATGTTCAAACCCAAATTATGGAAAAAGGCCGCTGGACACTTCAGAGAGATACAAATCTCCTGGAGACGATCAGCATGTGGGAAGCCCTCGCTGTCTCCACCCGAGATGAAAACACATTGAAAGAAAACATTATGGCTAAATAAACACGTAGAAAAAAACTAAAAACAGACGAAATGCTGGAAATAAAAGGAAAATCTGATGCTCTGCTGCGCCCGTCTTTATTCTTAATACAGCGGAGTCACCAAGGGCCTTTTATAGGATTAGTTTAAATTTGCTCTTAAAACAATGTGCTCCCTGTTGGAAGACTACAATCCCCCGATTGTTACTATGCGGACATAATAGGCCTTGAAGTGCTCCTGTGTTGTGGAACACTCGAACAAGACGAGCAGACAGCAAAAGGGCCGAGCATCAGGCGTGCTGTTGGAACATGAAGGAAATCCATTCCCTGTGCATTCTGTGCTCCGGCCAGGGTCCTGGGATGCCATTCATTCTGCGTGGGATCAATAAAGACGATATAATGCATCATACAGCAAACACAGAGCGCTTCAGCGGACAATAACCACGCTCATCCTGGTCGATGGATGATTGATGACGACTCGTCGCCATCGGCGCCGAGCCAAGGCCCCACAGGAGCAGAGGTCTCTGCTGAGCATCCAGCGCTCCTTAATGAAAATCAGCGTCTGCTTTGCTTCCAGTGGCTCAGCAGGTGGAAGCATAAGCTACGAGCTGTGTTACGCGATTCTTAACTTGTACTTTTGAGGGCAACAAACCCACACTTGGTCTAACACCAAGCATCCAGGTTAGCTTCCTGCATGAGGCGGTCGTTACACTCTTTCCACATCTCACTCCCTCAACGCCGCAGACTGATTGTGTGACACGTGTCCATGACAGTCGACACTCTGACAGCAAGCATTGGCCAGAAACGGTGATCTCACTGTAAAAAAATGATAAAACAGCATTCTTTTGTCTGAGTGACGCGTGTACAGATCATCAACACGTGGTGTGTTTAAAACAACGGCGAACAACAATAATGAGCTCACGTACCAGCTGTGTTGTTTTTCGTGTCTCTCACAACTGTGTGGACTTAAATTTGACTTCACCAGAGCTTGTCCGACCATCATTTTGTGGTGGATCTGAAATTATTCGTTTTTTAAACGGCTCTCGGGATCCCATCCAAGTTCAACAGCAGCTTTCACACTTCAGCGGACTTCTCAAACTCGCCAGGAAGAGAAATGGCCTCTGGGTCTCCAAATGGCCCCGTGTGTGAGTTAATAGAACCCATAGATGGATTTAGACCCTCGCTCTGCCAGATACAGCCTCGCCTCTCGAGCCTTTACAATAGCCCCGACCCATTGAATATGTATCAGCAGCGTTGGGTGATTCAGCGTGCTCCTTCAGATGGAGAGGCCGGTCATGTCGTCTCCGCTGCCAGACCCACACGGGTTCCCGCCAACTGCCTCACTAACCGCCTCGAGCAGTCTGAATTAAGCCATTTGGGGGGCGCGGCTCTCGGAAAGTGACGGGAGACGCGGCGGACTTGTTTGCTGTGAGTGTTTTTGAAGAAGGGTTAAACTAACTGTTAAACACGCTTTCACCCCAACCCCATCATCTCCCCTTCTCTAAACAGAGAGAGAGAGAGAGAGAGAGAGACATTAGGCCAGAGAGATGAACACATCACTGTTGTGTGTGGATGTGTGATGGGGTGTGTAACACAAGTCTAGGCCACAAGACCTCACTAGAGGAGGTCTGAATCTCTTCCATCCCCTTGTGGCAATTGGAAGCATTTCTAAGGAGGAATCCAGACGACTGGGGGGGAGACAGAGAGGGAGAGGGAGAGAGAGAGAGAGAGAGAGTGACACATCACAGCCTGAGACAGCTCACTGTGTCGGCTGGAGCAGACAGAGGCTCATTATGGGTCCACATTCAGCATGTCTCACCAGGGACACATGGAAGGGACTGGGGGAGGGTGATACAGAAACGGGGATCTGCAATAAGAGGATTTTTTCTTTCTTTCTTAGTTTCCAAAAAAAAAAGATGCAGACAGAGGAGTCCTTGGTGGATCAGAGGCACAGGGATGAGAGGGTGGTACAGAAGTCAGCCAGAAGAGGGAAGATGCCTCGCGGCTCTCAGAGGAACTTACTCGGCTAGGAGCGCGGTGGCCCCTGTCGGGGCGTGGCCGAGTTGAAAAATGCACCTGGAGCTGTGTCACAACCTCTAGTGCTCGGCTCCTGTGGAGCTTTTGACCATTAGTGGTGCTGTACAGAAATCACCAACAAGCTCATATGCAATAAAAGAGATAAAACATGGCTTTGTGTGAACACCTCAACTTAAATACCTCATTATGATGAAAAACTAATGAGACAAGGCCTCCTGTAAAGTAGTGGTATCAGACTTTGTGGTCAGGACCCAAAGGGAGCTCTCAATTATTCTTTTTTTTTTGAGAGAGAGAATGGAATGAATAAACTTTCCTTTTTCTCGAGCTGACAACGAAAATGTCAGCCTGGCGAAGGATGAGCTGCGGGTTTGCTGCCTCCTGGGACCGGATGGTGTCTCTCTCCAGGACCCACTGTCACGCTCGGCCTCATCCTCTCACTTCCAGATAGAAGATGCAGGAAACCCTCCCTCAGTGGCACAATAGCGCTCACTTAACCCTTCCACATCCCTCACCCCCCAAAAAGAGAGAAATACTTCTTTTCTCTTTCAAGTTTTGTATCTGGACAGGAATGTGAACAGAGAGACGGGGTTTCCCTTTATCCTCCTACAAAGGCGCTGGAGAGATTTTGACGCGGCTTTATAAACCGGGGAAATCCATTAAGATGTCAGTTGTGGCAAAGTGCTGGGCAAGCGGCAGACACGTCTCACCTGTCTGACTTCATTGCCGAGCCGTGCTCTTTTCCATACAGCCAGTGCTGTTGGAGGGGCCGAGAAAGGACGATGGAACCCCTTTCGCTCTATAAGGCCATTCTCACAAACCACCTGCCATTTCCCTGTTCCACTTAAGAGGAACAAAGAGGTGTACACGTCTTAATAATGTAAGACGATCTGCAGCAGGACTCTTTTATATCCCTTTCCTCTCATTGGTTGGAAAGCCACCTCCTGTCATCTCAAATAGATGTGGTTGTGTTCGCTTTATTGGGTTTTGCCAAAACCGGCCTGCCCTCCTTCACACACCTATTAGTGCAAATGAATGCATGCGCTCCTGATGTCCACCCGAGACCACCTGCTATCCGAGCCTGTCATCCAGAGTATTTCTCAAAATCCCAAATAATAAACGAAGCACAGAAAAACAGAACAATATCCCCTCGCTACAACTGTGCCGCCTTAATGCCGTTACTGGTGACGGGCAATGTCATCGAGTGCATACACTACTTTATATTTGTATTTTTTTCCCAGCTGGTTTTGTCATTGATGTGACAGCTTATCTCTCTGAGCACGACACTGACCTGTCTCAGATGGTAACCCAAATGACAACAACCTCGAGTGGACTGGACAGCTACACACACACAGTTCACACACAGGCACGAAAGTTGTCAAGAAAATAAGCGCAAAGAGACACACATAAAAAAGGCTTGGACAAAGGCACGCACAAGCACATCCGCATGTACACACACACACACACACACACACACTCCTGAGGACAAACTTGAAGAGACAGTGACACTCTCAATAACCCTGCATCTAGGGGACGTGAGGGAATCTGACAAGATGTCCTGTCATCCAGGAGGGGTTGGAGGCTACTCGGATCCGAGGCTATTACCGGTCTTTTCTTTCAATCTCTGGGGAAAACCACAAACATCACAACAAGAACAGACGCACCTTTTATCTATTCAGTCTTACATTAGAGCAGGTCCTTCCCAATGACTTTCTTCGTGCCCTCATGCATATGTATGCTTTGCACTAAAGGTGGCGCCTTAGCTGCGCGGCATCGACGCCATCCAATATGCGTCTCATTGCTGCAGGGAAGCACTCAGGGCGATGCAATGTGGCCTCGGGGCCGCTGACATGACACCAGTGGACGGATCTGGCAAACCGCGAGCGCCGTCGGCCGAGCGCAAAGTCGTGGGGCCCAGACGCACTGACTCGAGAGCGCCAAAACCCACTGCTAAAACCAGAGTGGAACAAGAGCGATGAAGGAAACCACAGAAGCCCACAGAGAGGTCAACAAG
Source organism: Cottus gobio (assembly GCA_023566465.1). Taxonomy (NCBI): domain Eukaryota; kingdom Metazoa; phylum Chordata; class Actinopteri; order Perciformes; family Cottidae; genus Cottus; species Cottus gobio. The sequence goes on from CM042237.1 coordinate 16,488,906, forward strand.
GTATTGGAAGTAGTTCTCAGTATAGAGACCGAGTCCTGATTGGAAATGTGAGCCTCACTTGATGTAATCGTGCAAAAATGTGACCGTACGGCCAAAGTGAGACCTGCTAATAGCATTTTGTGAGCCCAAACTGGAGTATTTGATGATTTCCATTGGGGGACCAGGGCTATATCACAGCTTTGTGGCTCACACAAAAAGAGCCCAAAAAGTGATGCAAAAAGCCTCCGAGCTGGGTGTAATATGGCTAATTAATAAGGTATTTGCTCCTTAAATGTCTGAAGCATCACTACGGTCAAGCACATTTCCCATGAGCCTCCTTGCCCGCAGCGAGGAGCACCAAGGTCGCGGCTGTGACACAGCCAGGTCCCGTGACATGAATTATGCACGAGGCATAAAAGAAGGATGCCTTGCGTGTTGTATGTGACAGGAGTGGAAGTGGAGGTGGAGTCAGAGGATCTTCTATGTGTGCTGTTCTGTAAGTGTGTGTTCACCAGTTGAGCCCATCACCCGACATTCCTTTGTTTCCTTCGTTGGGAAATTGACTAAAGTTGTCATTCTTTTGTGAACTGCGCTCGGCACAAGATAATCCCGTTTCCTCCTCTCCACTGTGGTGGTCAGTGTCTCTTAAAAATAAAAAAATAAAAATGTTATGGCAAAAAATATTTTCAGATAAAATCTGAGAAAAAAAAAAGATTAGTTTTCAGTAGCCCCAATTTTAGAGCGAGGTGCTCGACAAGTTTCACACAGTTTTCCTTCAGTTTGTTACTGCGTCACATTAAAACACAACCTGCAGATGAGTCTTCACTCATCCCCCTCCTGTACGCCACCAGCTTCAGCTCCCATTATTCCAAACACATTAAGCCAACCCGAGCTGTACCTTAGTGGAATCAGGCGTAATTTGTTTAATGTCTGAGGGAGCACAAACAGGCTGAAAGGCAGGGAGAGCCATTACAATAATTTGTCTCCTCCTGTTATTGTCCCAAGGGAGTGCCCCTCGATGCCCGCAGAAACACAGGGAGAACGGAGACCTGCAATCTTTTTTTATATACAAATATACTGACTTATATAAGAAAGAAAAAATCGTTGTCTTCAAGCAAAAAAGAACATGTTTGCACCACGGGGGACGTTTCGGTTCAGTTGCTCGACACAGGATTCCCGCCTCAACTCCCGATGGAGCGTTGCAGAGCCTACGTGGCTACGTTCAAGGATATGATGACAATGAGTGCTTTCTTCCTTTTTTTTTCATTCCATTTCATGAAATGGTACATTAGCCTAAATGTACCTGAGAGGAAGGGGGGCGTTGGATGGGATGGGAGGGGTCGGGAGCTTGAGGGAACGTGGACGTGCCATAGGAGGAACAGCAGATGGAAGGAGACATAAAAGCAATGATATAGAGTTTCCAGATCACTGGGCTACAAGCTGCTTCACTTTCTTTTTCACCATCCTTCTTTCTCCCTCCTTCATATTGTTTGTCCTCTCCCCAAACAGAAAAGCTGTTTTTGTTTGTTCTATATCCTTTTTGAAAATGGAAGGTGGTGCATCCTGATCAGATGGGACTCCTCCCAGTCCACGAAATGGGATTTTTGTAATTCAAGGCAGGAAGCACACCGCCCCTCCATGTTTGGGCTCTGGGCTGTGCACGTAATAATTGCTCCACCTGTCGTTTAATCATTGCTTCCTGGACCTCACAATGTATCAGACAACCCGAAGGGAGAGAGGATGGGTGGGCGGTATGATTATTGTTTCTCTTGTTCGGTGACATTTGTGTTCCTTGGAGAAACAAATCCCCCCCCCCCCCCCCCCCCCGCCTCTCACATGGTTTTAAAGTTTGGGCTTTAACAGGAGACAGTTGAGGGCTGGTGGCTCTTTACAGTGACCTTTGGAAACGACTCGGAAAAAAATTATGACTCGAAAAAGATGGCTAGCATTATTCAGACTGCAAAAAAAGAAGCAACAGACATCAGCCTCCTTTCAGACTCGCACTCTAATGAGACTATGTGTAACACCACGTGTCTCACACGGGCAGGCGTGAAGGGTGTGTGCGGTACACGCCGGCTATTTCGCCATAAACACTGCGAGAGCTTTTACGCTGCTCACGAGTTGGCTGTGGCCCCTCATCCTCCGTGCTCGTCTCACCAGGAGCCAAAAGTCACGCCGCTTGTCACGCGCTCTTGAAGCGTTCTTGAAACATGAAAGGTGAGAAACGAACCCTCACCCGACCTGCGCGGCCCTTCTGCTCTTTTGAAGTTTTAATCTCACACTCCTCCACTCCAAAGCTTTAAAAAAACACACCTGTTTTCACATGCACTTACACAACGACATACCAGCCAGCGTATGTATAAAACATATTATACACAACACTAATATTTCCCAATGTCGCACTCCAACTTTGTAATTTTTCCTGCAAAACACCATGAAGGATGACATGCCCCCCCTCCCTCCGGCTCTGAAGGTGGTGCTAAAGTTTGAAATGAGAAACATGCTATTTTATTGCAGCAGTAATCTGCTGCAGACGGCTAATTCATTCATGAGGTCGTTTCCCCATCGTTCAATTTCTCCAAGCCATAAGCCACTTTATTATTAGAGCAAAGCACACAGAGGTTTTGTTCGGATATTACACCCAAGTGCTCCTATTAAAAGCTCATCCGAATAACTTTGATGGAGTGAAAAAAAGCCCAACAATTAAAGGCTATAGGACTGTTCTGAGATGTGACTCTGCTTTTCTAAGAGATTTCTAAATTATTCAAATGGAGCGATGCTAAAAAGTCTTGGACATGTTGAAAAAAGATCAACAACAATGTTTGGAAACTGGAGTTGATGAGTGCTTGGTGGTAGCTTGAGCCTGCTGGATGCCCTACATAATTTAGTGTGAACTCAATATTGTGAGCCAAGTTGTTGTGTGAGCCGATCATTTGGCTCATTGTTAGTTTTTTTATTCATTTGTTTCCAGAAAATTGGCACTACGGTTGAGGAACAGTTAAGTTGGCTGTCAACAGACAAACGACAACTTGAAGGGGTTTGAAAACGGCTCAAAGATAATTTACAATGGCGTACGTTTTAAAACATTTTAATCAATAAAAGTGAAATGCTTTTCTTCAAGGACCACATAAAAAAACGTCAGTGGGATTTACTGCCAGATTCTATGAGCTCAAATGCAAACGTGCACGTGAAAGTACAGTACATAGACTTGCTAAATGCATGGTGACTTATTCATTACATGCTTCCAAAAGAAAGTACTTTCTGTCTCTGGTCTGATGCATACATGCTCCCTGACATACGGCTTCTAAATTGCTTTTACTCGTTTAATAAACCACTGGTGTGAACCCCGTCGGACTGTGAGATGGTGAGGACTTGCTGCGATCCTGAGGGCTGTAATAACAGCACGGAGGGTTTTGGAGACGCTCGGCCCTAATTGGCAGGTCCAAGAGCTCGGCGGTGTGCTCGTAGAGCCCGCCTCTTCCTGAGGAAGAGCTAATTTCTGCAGCCAGGAAGGCCAGTGTGCAGCAGCGTGCTGCGGACAGGGCTGCACGGCGAAGGAGAACACACACACACACACACACACACACACACACATATATATATATATATATATATATATATATACACATATATATATATACATATATACATACAGTATATCGAAACATATACATAAATACATATATTATATACACATATATACATACACACACACACACACACACACACACACAAACACAGCTACTTAAATCGAGAACGCCCCTCGCTTCCCGCTATGTGCATTGTGTGCTCATCAGTCAGCGGGTCAAAGAGTTCATGCTCTATTGTGTGAATGACCAGAGTGTGTATGTGTGTGCAAGTATGTGTGTTCGTACACACGAACACACATACTTCTACGGCCACCAAATCTCCCAGCATCCCTCTGGGGGGACCCCGGCGCTGGCAGAGAGAAAACAGCCGACAGAGGCCGCCTTGTGTGTTTGTGGCTCAAGTATTGGCTTCATGTAGAGGCCGTGCACTGCCACACTGTATGGGGAAAGACAGGCCTCTGTGCCCGTGTGCCGGAGCCACAGGCGAGGGCTCATGAAACACAGCTGATGAGGACAGGAGACGTTTGTCCCTCAGCGCTTCATTCAGTGACTTACAGACCCACTTGGTTGATCCGAGACATCACCCAGTGGTGGACATGGCTCAAACGCACACAGACATTCTCAGTAGAAGTTCTCACAAAGGTTCTTGCACGTCACAAAAGTCTTAGTGAGAGGTGTGTTGTAACAACAAGAGAGTCACGCCAATGCCAACATGCCGCTTGGTTGTCATGTTCTCCGTCTCAGTGAAGCTTATTGGAATGCTGAGATCCACTGATTAGCTCCTGTCGCATCCTGAGTGTGTGTGTGTGTGTGTGTGTGTGTGGGAAGTGTGGCATGTCTGTGCCAGATTACATGCCAATGAAGCCGACAGTCGCCTGGACATTCCACTCGAAACCACAAAGGTCGAACTCAAGGTGGTGCTAGAGGGGATCACCGCAGCCACAGAGACACATTGTCTGGGAACCACGGAGCCAATCTATCCAGCACCATCTGAGATGTTTCACTGGACAAGTGCAAATGTTGACTTGGTGGTGCTGAAAGAAACAATGACCATCTACAGGAGACAGGATGCAAACGCATGTTGAGGTCAAACAGTATTTTACGCCGGACCACCCACACAGACCAGCCCATGAGGAGATTGGGGTCGGCATAGCATCACACTGCTTCCGCCTTCTGAGGGGGGGTGGGGGGGCAGTCATTATTGGCATGAGCACAAGAGGTGTTTGGCAAACGGTTTCTTCTCTGATATAAATTTCACGGCATTCCGTTTCGCTTGTATTTGCCGATCATGTGTCTTTGAGGTAAAGATTCCCACTTTCATGGAAAATTAAGTTCTATTCTTTCCATTAGACGGCTCTCAGTCACATATACTGGATCTGCTATATGTCATGGCAAGTTGGGAGGTCAGCTCTTTACCGGCCTGACTGAGGGACTCCTACATCCATTAGGCATGAGGTCACTGAAGTCTTAACTCAGGAGACATCCGGCCGTCAGAGGAGCGACGGCAGCTTAAGCAGCCGGAGAAAATCGAGCTTAAGGAAAGGGACGACCTCGACTTGGGGCCGTTTACCCTGGCCATCGGGTGAACCCTCCGAGGAGCCGAGGGCCACAGCGGGCCCGGCCGTGCGAGAGGATCGGGGGCTCGCAAGCCCGACTGCCTGGAAGGGCCGGTCGTTAAATATAAATGAAAAGTACACCTCAATGCGCCACCTGTGGAGCGGAAAGTTGGCCCGGGAAAACACGGAGGGCAGTATTCTGTTTGAACAAATCAAACTGATCAAACATTTTTACCCGAGAAGAGCGGCAGAGGAGGACACAAGGGAGAGAGAAAAGCTCGATGAGAGAAATCCCTTCTTGCGTGGAGATAACCTGCTGCTGCCGCGGTGGGAAGAGGGAGGCTCCGCTACGTTGATCAAACTGAATTTCTTTTACATTTGCATAAAGAAATGGAAATCTTTCAGTGGAGAGGAAATGACATCTTAGACTCACGTGACAAGTAAAGGTGGCCTATAGCATCGGCACTCATGGTTTGCATAATGAAAGCTGGATATACCTTCCCAGCTTTCACAGGTTGTCGCTTCACATCATCCTTCACATCTACAGAAAGAGGAAAGTATATCGCCCAGCAGCTATGGAATATTTAAACGCATTTATGCAGAATAATCTACGGCAATATGTTGCCTGTCAATGACTATACTATCAGCATCTCTCATATTCCATATGCACTGTGCGTCTCCTCCCCTTATCCCCCGAATCCGTGTCACCGTGCACCAACTTAAAAAAAGAAAAATAATCGGATTCTGAGCGGCGGGCTGGAGCAGTAACCCACATCGCTGCCAGGCAGGAACTCCATCTGACCCGAGCCAAAATAGTAATCACAACATCTGCCAGCAGAGAGGATGAGGATGAGGAGAGAGGACCAAAAAAGAGAAAGTCTGATGACCTCAACAATGCAGTATCAGATTGGTAGTTTATACAGTGGAAAAGGAAATCATTCTAGAGGATATATCCAAACCACCACTTACAGCCGTGCCCTCCACAGATTGAGAGGACAGAGGACACTGGAACATTGGGAGCAGCTGGAGGTCAAACAAAACTATTCTGAATTATTATTTATTTTTAAACTCCATTTGAGATTGGAGAAAAGGAAATATTGAATTCGTCGTAAAAACATTGGATTTTGTATCCTAAACTAAGAGTTTGAGTTATGACAGTTTCCGAATAATAAATAAAGATGACATGGTAAATTGAACATCGACCCATCAAAAACATCTGGATCGGTCTGAAATCCAGATCCAGCATATTGTCTCGTGAGATCCCAAATTAAAACCCTTCTTGTTGGCCGTCCCCCGACCAAACATTCCTCCGCCCCTCTGCAACCATGGAGACCCGCTTCGATCTCAGAAGGACTGATGAATGCAATAGAGGCAACTTGAGGGTGCCGCAATACACTCAGACGTTAGTTCTACAAACTACATAAGCAGCATAACAATAACACAGAAACCTTTCACTTGGCGGTTCCCAGCCCGTGTAATCCGAGGCCAGTCTGTGTGTGAGTGGCAGGAAACCCAAACAGCCAGGAGGGGTGTCTGGCCTCTGTCCGTCTCTGTGTGTGTTTCTGTCTATCTCAGTGCTTCTGTTCGCGGCCCCGGCCGCTCCACAGGGGGTGTCAAGTCCAAACCATCCCCTCGGGGCCCGATGTGCTCTCATGCAGACTGCTGCCTCGGCATAAAGCACTGCCAGTGGAAACCACATAATTAAGACACCACTGTTTCCCTTCTGAACAATGGCTTCTTCTTCTTCTTTATCCTCCTCAAGAGCACAACAACTGCTGCTATAACCACCACTGTAGGTGAGGTTGTACATAAGGTACTGTGTGTTACATTACATCAAACATATGGTGATCTGATTATAAAATGTTTCATAGTTTCAAGATTATCGGCATCTTGAAACTATGACAACTACATTGTGGTAATGTAGGTGGCCAATAACGGTTACAGGTAGTTTTTATTACACTTTTAAACCCTAATTTGATCTGTAAAAACGAGGCAGCGGGTCTAGTTTGTGTTGCCACTAAAATCAACATAAAAGGTGTTTATGTCTTTCCATACAAAGTAATAAAACAGGTGCAAAAAGGGCGACAGATTGTAAAAAATGTATGTGTATGTAATGAGAAAACACAGTAGCAGTGTCCTCAACCGAAGGAATTTTGATTTTGCTGACTAATCAACATGTGGATTTAAAGAGCTGTACAACTGAGTTCCTCTGCAATGAAAAATGCCACAGCACAATTGTATTGTGTGTTGACCAGAAAGGTTGTCATAAAGGTCTTGGAAATAATGTTTTCAGCAAGAAGCAGCATAAAAATGACCAATCGAAGGCATAAATCTTAGTCGACTGTAAACTGAAAAAGCCGGTCAGTCAACTCATTGACAAAGAAGGGGGAAGTCTGAAAAACAAACAATACAATTTTGGATGTCTGACTTTATCTCTACCTGTACGATTGTGTCGGCGTCATCCAGCTGCCTCTTCTTCAGGGTCTGATAAGAAAGACGGGGAGCGGCCCGTCGTTTTCTTTCATCCCTCTGCCGTCTCCTCTCTGCCACTCACAGAGGGCCTGAGAATGAGATCCTATCTGCTGCGTGTGGCCTCTGAGCACACACACACACACACACACACACACACACACACACACACACACACGGGACCAGCATAACAAGCAGAACCGCCTGAGAGATGGACCACAGAGATACCATACAAGAGAGCAGGAATACATTAATAGTCAAGTGAGATGAGCCATGCAATATTAATCAGAGCATTATCAAACATCATCTCAGATTGACTCGCACATGCCAAGGAGCATAGAAACGTACGTAAGCGAACTTGAAGTGGGTCTCCGTGGGAGGTAATTGAGTTTAATTGAAGGAAAATAGAGAGAGATTACATTTGTTGGCATAAGTTAGTCGCCGTATCCAGTGTCGGGGAAGTATGGCGACGTCGGCTAATCCCTCAAGTGCTGGAGAGCGTTGTGCTGTGGTGTATAAGCACCGGGCCATATGTGGGCTGAGAGGAGGTTTACGTAGGAGCCTCCGCGGGGGTTAACTCGCTCAAATGAAGCGGACAGAGAGACGCAGCCCGTTCCCATGACGCCTCGTCCCCACAGATAAACACACAGATACACCTCCAGTAGGGCATGCATTAGCCGATGGAGTAGAGTGACATAGGTCAGGGTTGTGAGGGGGTGAAGGACGACGCTTTGGTTTATTATGGTTGAGCTCAGCAAAAATAAACAAGGCTGCGGTATATCTGGCTGAGTGGGAGGGGCATCACTCTCAAACAGCGACCTCCGGGGCCGGAAAATGCTGCCAAAATGTAAGTGCCAAAAAACTGCAGTTCTTCAAGGAGAGGCTCCCAAAAAATATGTTCCCCCCAAGTTTGAATGTGTTATGTTACGCATAATTAAGGGCGTGGCTGCTTTGAGTGACAGATGTCAGATCCCATATGCCGGTGACAGTTCAGACTATCAGTGACTATCTGATCTGATATGTCAGTGACAGATGTCTGGGCCGTGTTTGTGGCGCTGGCGCCTTCAAATATCAGACAAACAATCTGCTCTAGGTGAGGGTATTTATACCAACACACCTTCCAAGAAGTCTGCTCCAGTTTTGTTCGCTGAGTGACATTCAAGTATGTATTCTAAATGTTAGCACATATGAGCAGGTGTAGGTGTGCGTGCTCACCTTGTCTAACCTGTTAGCTGAGCCTGTTCATCATCTGTTCTTTTTTTTCCCCCCGGAAGCACATTGAAAATAAGCCTTTTTTTAATTAACCAAAGTTAAGCTAAGCTAACTTAGCGTGAGCGAATGTTATGATGCTATGGGCCACGGCGGGCCTCGCTCCTTCTCAGCTTCACCCGTCTTGTCCAAATATGCTCCCTTGTGGCTCCAAACAACAGCCATAGTGCCAAACTCAAAGCTTCTAAACCACAAACCAATGACGTCACGGTGACTACGTCCATTTCTTGTAGTGTATGGATTATAATTATATAAAAGAGGGGATACAAAGTAAGACTTGAGATCAGGGTGCGCGCTTAAGTTTCGTCATCCTGGTGATTCTACGGCGGTGCCCTCAAGGCTGAGGAGGAGCCTGTCAGGCCACATTGGTTGGTATTCATGTGAGCAGGTGGGGGCTCGAGCCCCGCAGCCTGCTACACCTCACACCTATGTGCCCGCGCATCTGCAGCAAGGTGCTGACCAGCAGTGAGCGTCCCGGACAGACGGCCGGAGAACCGCAGGGATGGCAGCGCGGCAGCTGCTCCTCGTTACCGCCAGCCTCTGGAGGTCAAGCCGAGATCCTCTCAGTGCGTGGGTGAGAGGGTTGATTGACAGAATGGGTTTACAGCAAAACACTGGCCATACGCGACACCCTCCGTCAGCTTTGACGCAACAAGACACTCATTGCTTTGATTTTGCGTCATCTCTTGATCACCTGGGCCGAGAAGGACTTTCAATCTGTATCGTTACATCAAGCGGTCGGACACTCACAAAGATATGGATGTGTGCAAGTCATAGATCTGTCCCTGGTCTGTGTGTGTTGATGACTAATACAGATTCAATATAAAATATGTTGCAGGAAAGTCATCTGAGCTCTGCAGGCCACCAACAAACCTTAAAATGTGTGATGAATCATGGAGGAAACAACTTTAAGCAGGTATATGAGAAGGAGAAAAAAGAGGCCACACAGTGATTGAAGCCGGTTTTGAGTTCCAAATTTCCCCCAAAAATGCTTGATTTTGCTCTGCCTTTGATGCAATGCACCGCTTTGCAGCAGCCAAATGAATTCTTGCTGGATAAAATACGACAGTTTGACAGAGCGCCTCCCTCCAAAACATCCTGCTCATATTTCACTTACTCAACCGGGTTGTTTGTATGCGAACGTGGTCACATCAAATTATTACACTCGATCTGATGCGTCTGGAAGGCGCTCTTCAACCAGAAGTCAGCAAGTGATTTTATTTGGTCAAGTGGATTAGCTCAACCCCCCCCCCCCCCCCCCCCAAAAAAAAAGAAAATAGAGCAGAGGACCTGATATGCAAACAAAAAGGGCCGTGGTGGGCTCACTGATTGCTTCTGGGTGGTGCACAGAAAGAAAACACCGTTTTTCACCGCTTAAATGGAGCTGCGACAGAACCGAGGACGCAACGAGCCATAAATCCAAAAATCACCGAGCACTGAGTGCTGTTTATCAATCAAACTTTGACAAACTGCATCGTTTTTTCTGAGGGATTGAAGTGTTTGTGAGGGAGGTCGGAGAGAAATGATGACGACTGGGAATTACCGAACATCACTGCATGTGCTAATTCCAAGCAAGGGAGCAAAAAAGAGGAAAACAATGTAAAACTGACAGTGCCCCTTAAAGTGTTATTTGTATATGTATATGTTATTTGTAAATGTACGTTATATGCACTTTTACCACCACCAGGGTTCTATATCTGTGCTCGCCCAGAATCCTCTGCTTGAAGATAAACTATGGCCCGAGCAGTCGCAGTAAAAGACTGATATAAGACTGCAATTGATTCTCTTCGCTGAACCAATGTAAATATATTAACAGAAATAATATATGTAGAAATATTTAAGCTCAAGGTGCTTAATGCCAAACTCAAATTGCATCCACGACACCACTGTGTTCAAAGGAAGGAGTTTACAGGACATCAATATTCCTGCACTCTGTGCTTCCCATAAACTACCCCTCCTGTCTCAATGTTTCATAAATATGTTTCCCTTTAATAGTCGAATGATGAGCAGTAGGGAATATTTTATTTATATTGTATAACCCTACACCTCATCAGCATACAGTACTTATTGAACCGAAACGTGAGCTGTGTGCACACAGTAGCAGATGAAGAAAACAGTATGGGCATATGCTCCACTCTCTTCCATCCCTCTCCTCCTACCGGCTCTCACAGGACCCTTAAGAGCCATTTCTCCAGTCTGTCAGGAGGAGAGGGTTGAAAGGATCCCAGAAGAAACTGCCATTTATACAGTATATAAATTCACGCCTTTCGGACTTATCGTTTTTCTTTTACTTCTCCATCACAGAGGCAGGGGGAAGTAATTTAGTGTCGGAATATGGAGAGTGTCAGCCCGTGGGAGATAAAGAAGCCAGTGCATCTTTTCCCTGCCCTGCGGGAAGGGGGGTTGGTGGAGGGATTGGGTTTTCACAGAGATGCTCTGGTTGCCAACATCATGAAGCTCCTGTTGGCTGCTAAGCCGTACACTGTAAGAAGTATGAAAGCTCCATAAGCTGTCTTGTCAGAGCTGCTGGGTGTTAGAGGCTACGACCACTGTAACTGTCAGGGGACGTGTGAGCGGTGGGGTGTGACCAAAATACTGATAGGACGCACTGCTTTGAGGAAGCAGTGGTTTTTACAGGCGGCACGACGGCATACAAAGTCAATGTAAAGATGCTAGACGACGCAGATTCACTCCAAGGTCATTTTGGGGGGACTGTTTGTGTTAGAAGGTTATTTGGGTGCATATTTAGACTGCAAATGTCACCTAGATTACTTCAGACAAGTTTGGAGTAGTCCATGTCAGTTCAGACTGCACGCACAGGTACCATTATTCATTATCACATACCATTATTTTAATAAGAAACAATTCAGGACATTTGTTCCTTTAATTGTTACGTTTTGTTTGGCAACGTTTAGGAAAAGCAATGTTTAAGTGAGGCAGACAGTTTAGCAATTCAATCTGACCGACAGACCAGGTATCCGTTAATCCCTAATATGTCCTCATGGATATCGATGCTTTTATTCTCATCTTTGTACATTCATAGAGGGAGAAGCTTGAGTTGAAACGCTTTGACACTTGCACGGATGGTCTACGATTCCATTTGCGCCTTCTAGAGCGAATCCACCTTTGTTCACGGCTACTTATTCTTCCTATTGGCTTTGTATTAAATCAAAAAATAAGATTCACAAGTCCTATACTATAGGATTCAAACACACTATTGATTTTTGGACTTGATGTTGTGCTTCTACAAAAAGAATGCCATTCCCTTTTTACCCAAAATCTAAATACTAAATGTGTCTCTTTTATGAGGGCAGAATCTGCAGTCTGAATTGTGTTGCCACCCTGATATGGAGAGCGGCATGGGAATGAGCCTGTGTGTGTGTGTGTGTGTGTGTGTGTGTGTGTGTGTCTCTGTTGTTCTAACTGGGAGATAATCATGATCCATTTCCCAGTCGGCCATCCAGGGCCAAGATGTTGCATCCGACTATAATCCATCGAGCTGAGTTTTTGTCCGGTCAGATAAGTGCTGTAATTAATTATATTAGAGGCGGGGACACTTCATTAGCAGGCTAGACCTCGGCCTGGGCACACCTCGGCCTGGGCACACCTCGGCCTGGGCACACCTCGGCCTGAGAAGCTCACAGACTCACGCTCACAAGCGCGACTGCAGAAACAATGCACACACACGCTAAAGTAATTACTCTGGTGGGATTGCCCATTTGCGTGTTGATGTTCATGGTCCCTAAAGACAAATAGGAAACGCTGTACAAAAGCAATTCTGGGTACTCCTGTTGGTTTCTCCGATTGCTTTTCGCACCCCTAGGTTCTTGTATTTTTATTTTTAAAACAGCCGTGTTTTTTGAAAAGCCTTTTTGGTTCGAGGGGCTGTTGATAAAAGGTTTCCCCATTAAAATGTATACATAATTTAGCATTCACTTTGTGTCTGAGCATTAAAGTGTATGATGTCAATGGAAGTTTCTTTTTAATTTATATCAATGACTTTGTTGGAACTTAGTCCTTCTATTGAGTGGAAAGAAGAAATAATAATAATAATAATAAGAAAGAAGAGGAAAAAGTCACAGCTTACAGATTCATGAGCAAAAACTTTTGTGTGTAGCAATGTGCACTTTCTTCCTTTATATCTGGTACCCTGTGCATACACCGTCACATTGGATCAGTCAAACGTGAAGTTATGTCTTCAGCTCTGCTGGGTCACAATTTGACTAAAAGAGGTTTGGGAAACCGCCCTCTGGAAAACCACCGCCGAACGTGCTGCTCCACTGTACGTGGGCGCTAACAGACGGCTACTTGAAAAAACACACCCACCCACACACACACTCACACACAGACATACGCACACACGCCAGTGAGTCATCAGTCTAAAGATGTCCAATTCACCAGAATGTACCACAAAGAAAAGCAAGACAAATCTCCAATGAGAGACGCTGTCAAATGTGATGAAACAATGAATTAATGATAAAAAATGTTGCCAGTTTATTTTCTGTCCATTGACTCGTCAACAACTCCACTAATAGCAGCAGCTCGACAGTGAAGTCAAAGCTGGAGTGCCAGTAAGGTATTAGTATTTATTAGTATTTGAAGACCCCCCATAGCTTCCACTGGCTCGATTGGACCGCCCCCCGTCGGGACAACTTCCCCTCGTGGCCTTCTCACTGGTCCATGGCTTGTGTGACATCATGCAACTTTTGCCATAGCTCCGCCCAACTAACCTGACTAATCAGCCGCGGTAATTAAACAAACACCTGTGCGGAGGCTCGGGGGTGGGGCCTTTAACGACACTCCTATCAGGAGTTTACCTGGCGAATGACCCGCAGAATGAACAGCGGTTAAATGTGGTGTTGGAACTATGACAACTTTTTTCCATCTTTGTGCATATATTACTGCTTATCGGAGATTTTTAATATCTCTGTGGATATTGCATTTCACATACCGGGTTGCTTCTCATCCTGATGCACGCCAACACTCAGAAGCTGAGAGAATATTAACACACACACACACACGCACACACACACACAGACACACTGGCCGAGGCCATACACTTTAAGTGTAAACATGCATCAGCAGCCACTTAACAATGAATGCGACCTGATGAACTCGTATGGACACAAGGGGGGCTTTGTTCCGCTCGCACTATATTAATGACATGGAGTACACAAGACGGATCAACAGCTGGACTTGCAGAATCAATAAAATATTCAGCCGCCGGCCCCCGCGCCCGGCCGACCAGCAGAGATCGTCCTAGTTGCTTATTCAGAGGAGCAGCGGCTTGTTTGTCCGTAATGAGCTTCCTCATTAAGGTGTGGGAGGACGGATGGGGAGCGAGTGTGTCAGGGACAGGTGTGTGTGTGCGTGTGTGTGTGTGTGTGTGTGTGTGTGTAAGCAGCAGCAGCATTTGGACTGACTGGTGATTAGAGTGAGCAGCGAGCCAAAACAACTGTCTCTCTCTCTGCTCATGAGAGACGGAAATCACAGAAACTAAATGCTGTAAACAAATGTGATTTTGTTTACTTCTTATAATTCCCGTCTTCTTTTTTCCAGACGAATCGACAAGACGTCAGCAGAAAGTGGAAAACGACCCCTCAAATTTTCCCAATCGTATTGACGGACCTGACTGTCCAATTCTCCAAAACTAACATCCACAAACTTGAACTTTATTCAAATTAAAATACCACCAAATCTTTGGCATTCTGCCGATGCACTATTGTGTGCGTATCTTTTATTAATTTTGAAAACTACGTCCTTGATGGCAACAACACAATCCCTCACTGTGATGAATACAGCCCTCTAAACAATACAACATTTTGACGAGTCAAAAAGTTAAGGTGATGAGCACGAATCTGAATAAAATAAACCATTTGTTTTGTTTTGCCGCATAAGCTTTTGATTAGCGTTTTTCTATTGTATGCTAATTTGAATTCAGCTGAAACGATAAATGCTGAATGACGAAAAGTGTTTTGTGTCTGTCTTCGTCAAACTGCGAGTGCGTTCATAATGTTTATCGTTCAACCTTTAAATCCATCTGCCTATTTTTCATCACATCAATTACCAACTCATCGCTGCTGTTTCCCATTTACATTTAATTGCAACGACGTGCTTCGTGTCATTTTTTCCCACTGTCTTTGTTTACATGCATCTCTCTTTGTTTCACCGCTTCCACAACCTCCCCGCTCAAGTCTTTTCTGGGGGGGAGGCAGGGAGTCCGGCTGTGTGGAGGAATTGATCGTTAGGCGCTGGGAGGAGGAGGAGAAGGAGAATAACTCCTGCGGTCCCGCTGGGGGAGCGCTTGGATTCCAGTTCATCGCAGACCAAAAAAACCTCCTCCTTAAACACACAAACACCACTCTACATTCAAGGACAGGGCAGAGTCCGGGACGTGGTCAGAACAGCAGAAGGATGAATCCACAAGCAGCTGGTTTTATTCTTCCACATCCCTGGGCTGATATATAATGCAGGTATACCTTGAACCGGGGGCCCAAAAAAAAGAAAAACACCTCCACCCTTCAAGGTCACATTCAGACTGACTAAGATTACAGAGCTATAATCCAAGGAGAAAGTCAGACATACGCGAGCCACATGCAAGCGGCTCGGAGGTCAAACCATCCGAGGAATACGCTCAAATCTCCAATCTCCCGAAAAGTAGGCTGGCGAGGTCTATAAGGGATTCCAGGCTATCTATAGTGAGAGTGTAATGATAACCCACCATGCAATAAAACATCTCTATTCAAGGAGGTTTTACAGGATGGATTACATATGGGAAATTAGTCATTCTAACAACCACTTTATCTACTTCTGCTCTCTAAGGAGGCTCTCTCTTTTGTTTGCCTCAGCCTCCTCTTCCTCTCACTTCAACGTGTGCAAAGTTACACAATCTTTTTAAGCACTGTCGAAAAAATATTTATTCTGTCTACCTCACCCACAAGGCCCCTCAGGATATTGAACAGGCTGGAACAGTAGGCTCCTGTACTCCTCTGGCTGTACCGTTAGAGAATTCCCTCACTGTATTCTCCAAATGTTAAAAAGGTAATGTCTACATTGACAGTGAAGGTGCAGACAGCCTCACGTGTGCACAATGCTTTGATACGGATGTGTCTGACCCAAAAGATCTGCTCTCAAGAAAACATTCCTCCCCCCCAAAAAATATAACAATGGATTTTTCCAGCACTTTCCCAGCTATTTGTTTTGAGGCTGCCGAAATGAAATGCGCTTGCAGCCTCATCCACATTCACATCGTTTAACTCTAAATAATCCCACGTGGGACTCATTTTCATCCCAAACATTGTCAACGATTTGTGCAAGCCTCCAGGAGGAGGAGGAGGAGGAGGAGGGCTGTTTGTGTGTGTCAAACTGGTGCACCATGGGACAGACGGAAGCAGGAGAAGGAGGGAGAAGGAGGGAGCGTTCACTCGCGCTCATATGCTATTTGTATCCTGACAATTGGTAATAATTATGATTGGAATATGGATATGGAAGACGTGTGAGGACAGGGGGTTGGAGACGGCAGTCAGCGTTTCTGGACTCAGGTGACAGCTTCGGCATGTGCGGTGAATCCCCTGGTGCTCCCGGGGGGACGCAGCAGCTGACAGGAGTCCATGGGGACTTGGTGCGCCACCTTGTGGGGTCACAGCTCCGTTATCTGCTGCCCAAAGGTGGATGTCTTGACTTTAGATGGCCTCGATAGCACAGATGTGCGTCATCGGCATGTCGAATGAAAGTTTGAGAAGTATACATAATTCAACGCACTGAGAATTCTTCTGAAAGACCCAGGACCGCCAATTGAAAATGTATGAGGGAAAAGCATGAGTGGGATTTTTATTTTCTTCCTGTTTTTTTCTCCTTCCCGTCAGCCCTGATCTTGATGTTATTTTGGTCTGCAGCTTTGCCTTCACACTGCAGGGCTCAATTAGCTCTTGTAAGAGGAGGACATTGAAAACCGACAGACATGGTGAGGGCCGGTCGTTACCGCTTTTGGGGTCCAACCACCAAGAAAGGCGACGTTTTAAGAAAATAAATAGATATTACGCATTACCCATTATGAAACATGGGCATCATAGCGAGAGAGACGTCGTTCAGGTTACTTTTTGGTGTGTTGTCTTTCTAATTACGTATTTTCTCAGTCTCATACTTTAGCAGTTGAAAGATAAACTGTAACTGTCTTGACCTGTACAATTATCTTTGAAATTGACAAATATAACATGTGTAATTCAGTGTACAATTACAACAGGATCAAAAAAATTATAATATTTGTCTCTTGCCGTTACCTAGCGTTCCCACAGTGGTCCAACCGGAAAAGGGGCGGGACTTTCGCCTGCAGCTGTTGATACATTTTGTTTTGCCACTGCACTCTGCACATCACCACCCAGCATCCAGTTGCATCAGGGAGGCAGCAGGGTGACGATGACATTGTTCTGACTGTGTGGCCGCAGATGCACAGTCCAACCCTCAGGCTACGACGGTGCATGGCAAGTGTTTTCTTAAAGAAATAGTTCCCCTTCCTGCCCCGCTGAACCCCAGCCGCCTCGTGGCTCGTCCCGTCCTTCTGATGTGACGATGTGACGCTGCATTAGCTTTAACCGCTGTCTGCTCCATGTCGTGTCCTGTGCCGTCCTCTATGCCGCATTACATCGGGCTCAGGAGGGGCCCATTAGGTCTGACGGCCGCTCGCATCACATGTAATGTGAATCTGCCGGTGCACGTCAGTGTCTGTCTGCGTCATACACCTGTGATCCTCCAACAAAACCCTCATTAAAAAATTTTCCTTCAGCAGCGACTACCGCTCTGTGGGATAATGATCATCACTCAGTCCTCTCTCATCAGATTTGGGTCAAGAGCTTGTAGCGCTCTATTTGCAAACGCTACTGTGGTTACATGCGTAGAGTTTAGATTATCCTGTCATTTCTATTGGTTATCATCACTTTAAACATCTGGATATCATTGAGCTGAGTACATCTGATCAGTAGCTTTCAAACAGAGCAATAGTCATAATGAACCCACAGAGAATCAATTATCACCCAACTGCAGTTCCCCTCAGTTCCATGACATCTCAAATATACTTGTTTTGTCCAAACAATGGTCCAAAAACTAAATATATGAATTCATAATGAGCTAACATTGGAAGGGAATCAGCTAATCCTCATCAACTGAGAAAGAAAATAAGAAGAAAATCTGGGATAATAAGCTTAAAAAGGATAAATGAAAGTGTGGGAAAAGAACAATCCGTTTTCCCAGAGCACTTGTAAAATGTGATCTATTCTGCCACAGTAATCTCTTAATACCTCTGTACACCCTGTACCGTGTGATATTAACGATGGCCCGGAGACATGAGCACTCATCCACACGGGCACGAGCTGCAACAGAGCCGGGGTAATGACGCTCAAAGGTGTCGGGCATCAAACGCGACTCGTTTCTCCGCCGCTTTACCTTTGTGCCCTCTACTTTTGGTTTATACGAGCATCCGTTAATGACCGCGGCCACACTGCCGCAGCGAGGGGCCTCCTTTGTTCCCACTGAGCGATGGCATTCAATCGGTCACCACCGCTTTGATTTAAAGATCAAATCCCAAAAACGCGCGTCCTCAATAAACTCACCGTGGGTGAAAATATTGTTTTCTCCTGCGACCGGCGATGGATTCGGACATCTTAGAGCGGCTAAATGTGATGGAGACCGGCGGCTGCTCCGCCCTGGAGGGCCGCTCGGCTGACTTCTGATTAATCTTCCTCAGACTGATACTTAGACAGGGTAGGCTGGTGAGAATTTTGACTTGTATTGGAACTGGGGAGTCACCACTTATATGTCACTGATCTATAATGGATGAAACCCTCAAAGAAGAAGAAGATAAGAGGAAGGGTAGAAAGATGCAAAAAGGAGCCAGACATAGGAGGTGCGAGGAAGAAAAGAGAGGAAAGGAGCATGATGATTGAAAGAGATTATTAAAGTGTCCCTCTCAGATATTAAGGACCATATAGGGCTTTTGTGTGTTTCAGGCAATGAACTACAAATTGCAAATTCTGCCCTCAAGGCATTTTTTAGATTGATAACCTTGCGTCTAGGCTCCATTGGTTGTCCACTTGTTTTAATGCCTATAAAATCAACTTGCAGACTGGTAAGGGAGCTGCAGGCACCGCACTGAACACTCTCATTGTACCGTACACATATTACCATATTGTCCAGAATATAAGAATTATTGTCCATTTTGGAGATTGCGTTGAAAAACCATTGCACTATATTTCGAGGACTAGACAATAGCAGAGCACAAAGTGTTGCGTTGCTTGTTGCCCTGATGTTGCTCAGCTGGCAGGCGCGTGAGAAAAGCCGCCACCCGTTGAACGCGTGGACGCGGCGCTCCACAGCTGCCGCTGTATTGTAGCTGCAGCTTTAATGTCACTGAATCGGCGCGTTCGGGTGTGTGTTGCAGTGCATCTTACACACCGTCAGCGATCAATGCGGCCATAAGCTGACGGACAGGAGAGGACAAAACACAGCGATGGAGGAGGCTGAAAGGTAAATTGCTGACTTAGAGGATGAGAGAGAGGATGATAAGCCGGTACAGCAAACAAAGGGTGGGAGGGAGAAAAGGAGTGATGAGAGAAAAAATAAACTAGGCCTGCAGAGAAGCAGCAGGCTAGCCACTCCATTAGCGGCTGTACTGAGACTTCTAATGACTGTGAAGACGGCCTCTACACACCTTCACACAGGCAGAATGCGCTGCCGGCATCCAGGAAGATAACAGGCTTCAGTTTGCAGATGGTGCTTTGAAAGCAGAGAGCGGCATCAGCAGAGTTTAACTTGGAATCGAATTTGCCGTTGAAGCCATTGCACAGCCAATCACACGCTATCAACATGGTTTTTACACCTTTTTGAGATTTGACTGGCGCTGTTCTAACTCACTTGGACTGCTTAAATGACACCCTACTGCGGGGAATCATTGTGTTTAACCTCCGATAATTGCATAACGGCGATGGACGCAAGCGCAC
This sequence comes from Cottus gobio, assembly GCA_023566465.1. Taxonomy (NCBI): domain Eukaryota; kingdom Metazoa; phylum Chordata; class Actinopteri; order Perciformes; family Cottidae; genus Cottus; species Cottus gobio. The sequence goes on from CM042237.1 coordinate 16,508,760, forward strand.
GTGAAATTACATTTTCTTTTTTTTTCGATGGCCGTTCAACATCGGCGACCGCTGGGGGGGCTGGGCAACCGGCAAACTGTCGACAGGCGCTTCTGTCGAGCGATGCTGAGGTTCCAGCCAGGCGTCAGTGCTGAACCTCCCTGATGCTTCGGGGGTCGCCGGGTTCCAGAACATTGTGGAGCATCGTCCCAGCAGAGTGGAGGCTGTCGCAGCGGTTCAGTACTACCTCCAGCACTACATTCATTATCAATTGATCCGTTGACTTATTTCCCAATCGAGTGATTCGTCTTTCTAAATTGTCAGACAATAGTGGCGGGGGGGAAAGAAAAACCAAACAGAGCGAGTTGAATAAAAAAGCAGATGTTTACATTTTTAATGAATAGTGGCACACATCAAATGTTGAGGGGGGAGGATCTGCAAGCAACCCACAACTGTCTTAATTGTCTGAACTCGGCGTGCAGCTGCACTCTTCAGACTCGCTCCTTTTCATCTTTGTTTCATCTCACTTTCCAGTCGCTCAGCTAACACTCATCAAACATAGATGGCCTGTTTTACGCGCCATCATTAGTTTGACTTTACTCCCCTCTATCTTTGTTCCCGCTCTCATCCCCCTACTCTCTCTCGCTCGCTCATCTCAGGTCGTCTCGCCCCCCAACAAAAAAAAGAAACCGACTCGATTCAGGCGAGTGCTACGGGGGCCGGAGACAGACGGCTCTGAGAGATTTTTCCACGTTCCTGTAAATCCATTATTGGTACATTCAATTAAGGCGGTGCAGGGAGGGAGAGAGGGAGAGAGGGAGAGAGAGCGAGAGAGGGGGGGGGGTAATTAATGGAGTCATTATTTAGGAGGGTAGTTCTCTCGGCAGGTGCAGATTGGCGGGCTCCCACTCATTTTTTCCGTCGCCGCGGTGATTAACATCTGGGGAACATCGTTTGACTTTGCATACGACTCGTGTCTTAATTAATGAGCCTAAACTGACAGCGTCCTAAAGGCACACCCGATATTTTGCATAAATTCATTTCCCAGACAGCCGGTTGTAAATGATGCATATAGAAACTAGATTTACGCTGAGCCATGGTTGTGCGTGACTGAAAGTCTAAAGATGGACCCACAGGCTATCTGTTTTTCGGGAGAGCCTTGGAGGCGTGTGAGGTAGCAGCGTTGCTTCCTGGACAGAGGAGGGATGAGGCTGCTGTTTCTGACACGGTATCAGATCTCAGGTCATGGAAAACAGAGAGACTTGAGAGCAAAGGACCGATTGGCCTCGCTGGAAGTCTCCTGCACACGAAGAGACTCACTTGTTTGGATCGGTTTGGTATCGCACATCAAACCGGACCCGCTCTCGCCGGCTGCGCGTGGTTGATTGGACAAACAGCGGCCAGCCGCTGACTCCTGAAGGATTTTTTGGGAAAATGAAATGCGTGTCTACTAGCGGATGGGGAGCAAAAAGAATTACAAAAAACATGCAAAATTGGAGATTGCCTTGGTGACTGATTAAATCTTCTGATTGCCAGGACAACACAAGCAGAGTGTGAAGCCGTGGTGGAGTGGGACCGGCTGAGTGCCTCTCGACATAATCTGCTATGTAATGGCTGGTTAGCTGCACGGTTAATAGTCGGCAACCCAGCCCTCCACTGGCTCCCCACCCCCCAACAAAAACATGGAATTGCAGTCACATCATGGTTATTCTCTCCTCTAACCACCAAATCAAACTGCCTTTAAAAATACCAAGAATGTCTACTCCTCTCACAGCTGAAGTCCCTCCTCCATCATACAAAATATGCGCTGTGATCATCCGTTTCCATTGAAACGTTGCTCCGTTGGCCCATTTGAAGTCCTGAAAGCAGTGTCTGCTTTATGCGTCTCCTCCAGCTATATTCCACATTAATATTCGTGACCTACAGTTGTGCTGCATTGCCAGAGTTTATGGCTTCATGTGATAGACAGCCAAACCCAGAATGCAAAGTAACATAATCTCCCCAAACATGCTATTGACTAACATTAGTGTTACTGTGTGACACTTTTATGGCGAACATTTAGTTGTTGTTGTTGTTTCCTGTTGTTGTGTGAAAGGACGGCGTGTGTTTGTGTCCATGACACAATCATCAAAAACCTTCTGACACTCTGAACTCAGCGGTCCATCAGCGTCATCACAAAGCTCCCTCTCCTTTAAAACGAGCGTGCAACAAAGCAAATCAATTAAAGCGTGCCGTTTGTGTGTGTCTGTGTGTGTGTGACTGTGTGTGTGATCTTATGAGTCGGAGCACTGCTGGTGCGTGTTTGTCTCCTGTATTACTCTAATAGGTCACGGAGATTATTCCGCTATTACGGATCATTTAGACGGCCATCTCCGTGTTAATCCTGAGTCAACACGAGAGCAAACAGGCGGCGGGGGATCCGGAGCTCGACTAGTTCCTCCGAGGTCGGAGACGCGGAGGCGTTTTTTATACGCCTTTGATGTTTACAGCAGCCTGAGAAACAACAATGACAAAATGAACCTTTGTATAACAGTTACGCTGCATGGGAACTGGAGTTCCTTAAAGGACTTTGTTTAGTTTCTCTCTCTCTTTCTGGATCTGGTATTGGTCACAATGGGCGATCCATTCAGTTCAATTCCATCTTTATGCACTATATACATTATTTACTAGAATTTCAATTATTGAATTATGTTTTGATGAATTTGTTGGCGCTTGTTTTGACAAAAATAAAGGTTTACAGTTAAATTGTGATTTATTTTGTTGCCAATGTGCACGTTATTATTTTAATATGAAACAACAAGACAGTAAATGTAAACATAAATCTATGTTTATATTTGTTCCACTTTGTTTAAGTCAAGGGGGGGGGGGGTAGTTTGGGGAACATAAACATGCTTTTATGGTTTCTTTTTTGTGTTTTTTCATCCTTAAACACAATATACCATCGCTCAATGCGTCCGTGCTCAAAGAAGAACTTCACCTAAAAGAAATATATACGGTCAAAATTTAGAAAAGCTTTCACAAATGGCATTGTGCCCTAAATATACAGCATGTTTCTGAGAGTAGAACATGTGATGCAGTGGTGCAGCTGCCTCCGCTTCCCCACACGACGCCTTCAAGGGAAACAACGTGGTGGTTTTCCCCGTTCTTCTTGTGGAGCATAAACGCTGCGGGGGTAAGAAAAAGTTCGCTCTTCTGTTCATTTTCTCTCACGGTTGCCATGAGAAGCATGTTCATGCATTATGAATGCATTTGCCAACATGTCTTAAGAAGGGTGTTAAACAATCAGGAGCTGCGATATTAACGTTAAAAAGAAAGGGAACAAAAGTGTGAAATAGACTAAAACATCCATCCGGTGGCGACTTCCGCTTATAACGTCTTGACAACACGTCTGGACCGCAACAAAGAGGATTGATCGGAGCGGGGTCCTTTCCTGGGGCTGCGAATTACAGCCTGCCATTGATTTCCACTTTATGGCCCTGCACAGACCACGGCTCCTTCTCTCGGGGACAAATGAAATATATAAATAAAATAAACGAAAACAAATGCGGCCACTGTGTCGCGCTTAAGCCCGAGGTTATTACTTCACGGGGAGATATTTCTATTCATCCTCACCCGGGAGGAGCATCACAAATCACAATCTCACACGCGGCACAACAAATAAAGAGCCGACTCAAATTCATTCATGCGCACGCACGCAGACAGGGGGGCTCCGTGTCCTCGTAATCTCAAAGATCCCAGGGTGCCCAATCTAATCAGTATTTAAGTGATGGACTTAATAAACATGGCCCGCCGAGAGGCGGACGCGTCTCCGGAAGACAAAAGAGGGTTTGAGGCCGCCTCGGCCCCAAACTGTTGGATGTGACATCATGAAGTGCGTCACGCATCCCAGCGGGAGACCAGGACACGTTTGGGTTGGCAGGAGGAGGAAGAGAAAAAAAGTTTCCATTCACAAAATACTGAAAACACTGATGAAATGAAAACATATGATGTCAATGTTGTTGTATTTTTTATATCTGTACTAATTGTGGGAGCTCAGGGTTCTGCTTAACTAACAAGCTTTAGTCACTAGTTTATATCAAATATGAGAATGATAAGAGAAATGCATGCTGATTATTCTATATATTCTATATAATCTATATAATTAGCACACAAACAAAGCTGAACTACAGCTTTCGATTTCCCATTGCATATAGAAGTCATATGTATGTTTACATAGAGTCGTTATTGGGATAATAAGGCTGTGCGTATTTGAAGTTATGCGCATAAAAGAAAACACAAGACCACAAGAACATGACAATTTAACTCGAGTGTCATTCGCCTGTTTGTGGGATTGCAGTGAACGTCATCCTGGTCCCAGATTATCCGTCTGGAATCACTAGACAAATGCAGACACACACACACACACGTAATGAGAGAGGGAGCCAGCATGAGAATAAGTATGATTGTTTCCATTTCTTCTGTTTGTCTGAACCAGACTGAACATGTGCATCCAACCGTCCACATGCCGTTGTGTTGAACATGCAAGTGCACACATCTGTGGATCTGTGCATCGCTGCATGCACATGAGCGCGTGTCTCTGAGAACTGTGAGCTCCGTACGGGGAGTCTCGTCAGATGGAGCATGTTGTCCAGAGGGCAGAACAACAACGAGACGCCTGTCACTTCCCTCCTCTTGCCTCCGCCGTGAAAACGAGCCTGACAGACCCGCTGCTGCCTCCACCTCTCAGAGAGTTCTCCTCCTCTCAGCTTTGGGCTGCAGTCAGACCTCCTCCAAAAACAAACCCGCCACCCGGCTCTCACCTCCCTTTGGAGCAGAGGACCTGAGAGGGATCCCTGGCTCATGAGTTGTCGGACATGTTTGAGACAGCTAAATTAGGATCTGTAACTGGCAATTTAAAGGGGGCCGGTGTTCGCTGACGTATCTGTCAGTTTGCTGTCAACCCTCGGGAGGGTCGCACTTTAATCACCGCCCGCCTTGGCTTGTGCCGAACGACCTCGGGGACTTGCACCCGCTGAGGTCGGGTGGCACTGGGGATCCCTGAAGGTCTCTCACTGTGGAGAAAGACTGGCAGCCCAGTGCAAAGGGTGTCTCTTTCTGGTGTGTTGGGTTAAGGATTTGGGGAATCAGTGTTCAGTGTGCATTAATATCCAAATGTATGTTTTCTTTAGGAGGGGGAGTGGGGGGTTGTCACACTAGCTGCATGACGTATCTAAATGGCTTCGGTGACCCCTGAATGTTCCTCAAGCACCACCACGAGGGCCTTGAATCATGGTTTTGGGTATTAGTTGTCTCAACAGCAAATGCTAGCATGCTAACATGCCAAACAAAGATACCTGCTAAACCTCAGCATGGCAGCATTGTCATTGTTAGCATGCTGACATTAGCATACAGCACAATTGTGTAACCTTAGCTATTGTCTACATTACTATTTATTTGTGTTTCTACATATGAGCTCAAGTTTACACCAAAAAACAGTTCTTAGTTTAAATATATTTATTTTGCTTCACATTAACATAATGTTCAGGTCATATTATTTTAGTAACAGTTCATACTTTTAAATATATAGTTCTGTCTGTAAATGCACATGTATAAAATAGACCCATGGTCCATGTGTTTAACTACACATAAAAGTAGAATTAAAAAATATAGAAATAAAGTAATACATTGAAATAACTATCGAGCTTAGAACTCAGGAAGAGAAGGCTTTTCAAAAACGTGAGATTAATTTACAAGTATTGGTCGTACGTTAATCACACCGCGGAAGTACAAAGTGAGAACTAATCCTTTTTAGGGCTCATTAAAAAAGGCCCACCTGCCAGCCTGCGATTTGCATTATGTGCTAATTGTCTGGTGCTGCAGGTAAATACAGCGGCGTGGCCTTTGCCATTTGCTTCCCGTCTCATTATCCCACAGAATTACAAGGCCAATTACAGGGCATTTACCTCGACAGCGGGATAGCCAAATCCCCACCACCAGCTTCAAAGGACACAGAGGAGAGGAGACAGAGGTGGGAAGCTATGACCCGGCCCTGTTAGCTTTGTTAAGCAAAAGGAAAGTCCGTTGTTGAACATCTTAACTGATTAAAGGACTATTTATGTGTGTGGGTAAATTAGCGCTCCTGGATATAGCGCTGTAAATATGAAGCTATTGATATCTTAACTTTAGTACCCTCTGATGAGAAAGGAAGAGGGAAACAAGCTGAGGATGAGTTTGTGGATCTTCTTCTAATGAGCCTTCTGTCTCACGAACGAAACCCATGTTTGACTATAGCAACGGCAAGTGCAAGGGCAGGAAATGTTTTGCAGCTTGCTGGATCATATTTGACCAGATATGAACACACACACACACACACACACACACACACACACACACACACACACACACACACACACACACGCACACTCACAACGGAGGACGCTGATGATGGGAAAGGCCATTCATGGTGACCGAGCTCTTCATTAAATCACCAGTTCCAGGAAGGGATGGAGTGGGGGGTGGTGAACAAAGGAGGGACATCGAGGCAGAGAAGAGATGGAGAGAGAGAGAGATAGAGTAGCCATGTCCCCTGGGAGCAGTATTAACAGACAGATGAGATGAACAAAGAAGAACATGGCAGCTCTGGTCAGGTGAGATCATAATGAGGACAACAAAGACATCCTCAGGCCTCTAAAGCCCATTCATGGGTCTACCTTCAAGACTGACTGTCATCTAACCTTTGACCTTTGTACCCTCGACTGATGAATTCAAAGGGGGCTATCTGCAATTTTGGCTTTCAGACAGATTGTTTTATTGTTCGAAAACTACTTTAACCAGATCATACATTTATATCTAGATTTCGTAATCATATTTTTATCATATTTGGAGAAAAGTTGCATTAAATAAGTTGCCGGTATTAAAGGTTAGCCTGGGACTTTATGTATTTATAGGCTATAAATAAATCACTTCATTGTTTCTTTCTTAGCCAGATGGGTTAGGATGCTTCATCTATTTTCTTTGGAGGAAGTAAATCTTGGTTCAGTCACAGTGAGAGGTTAAATCCATCTAGCTTTGGCACATTGATTATTTTTATGTGGGAGATTTACAATCGCAGCTTAATGTGCATGCATCAAAACCTGTGCACGCTTCATTGAAGACATTTGTAGCCACTCTCATTGGTGGCAGTTGAGATGTGTCACAGCTGAAGTAATCGAAGCGTTTGGGAAATTTAACAGCCAAACCGTGCCAGCCCCGGACAGCAATAAGTCTCTGCTGTCGGACCGAACAACGTGGAAATGGTGTCTTTTCCACAAGCCTCACACCACCTGTAGCAACGGTGAACATGCACAACAAAGATGGCAACAGTCACAGCCTCAACGTGATTGGAAGACATAGGAATGACAACAATTTTACTGATGGAAAAGTAGAAGTAAATGTCTTTTGTTTTGTTTGTCTAGTAGCAAAAAAGTTGGACTGAATCTAATATAGAAAATGTAAACAAACTGAAAATTGGCCGCCAAAATAGACGCTGATGATGGGCTGCACGCCCATGACGACGTGTGGCTGAGCGAGGCTCGCCTCGTGGAGCGCGGGGTTACAATATGTAACTGCTGCTTCTGTTCATGCTAGATCTCTTTGTAAACCCTTTTGAACTCTTAGCATTTCAGTGCTTGTAATAAATAAATAAAAGCTACAACATCCATCTTGTACAAGTCAATATGTATATTTCTAAAAAAGAAAAGAACAGAACAATAGACAACAGGATTACAAATTGCATTGCTTCTCTGGGAAGACTATTACTGCCCCGACATGAGTGCACACGCGTGCCCCCTGCATAACAATGCCTCTCTGTGCTCGGCGACGGTCCTATTTGTATTGTACTGTCAGATTCTATCAGTGATCTATGACTTGCTTCAGATGCATCCTCTCTCGCATTATAAAAACTAAATCTCACAGCCTGTTTTCCTGCCTGTCTGTCCACAGTCATGGACCAGTAGTGCCAAAAATGAGCTCTGATCCATCCTGATATAAATATGCTCAGGCTTTTTTTCTTTCTTTTTTTAATCCCTTTTTCATTTTTGTTTAATTTCCCAACAAATCGAGTGAACACATTAATCTGCTGCGGGGCAGATACAGTTGTATCGTCATGGCTCAAGCACTGACATGAAGGATGTGGCCCACGCCAATCAAGGTGCTTGTGTAGGGCTTTTTTGGGATGCGGGGGGGTTGTTGCACTTTGGAGTCTTGCTGCCTGCCTGTCAGCCCCTGATAAATGATTCCATGTGAAATATCTCCATTAAATCTGCCTTTATCAGGGACAGAAGCCCGCTCAGCCCTGACATTAGCATTGCAATTTATGGGACAGCTCCCAGGCTCAACAAATCAATTCCCCAGTGTACCTTGCCAATTCAGGCCGGATTAGTGGAAAATTAAGCAGGGCAGGTTTTTAATAATGCGTCTGATGATTACTGCAGCGTTGAGATATCTCTGCTTCTCTCGCCCCGTTTCACACCCTTGTGCTGCTCCCTTTCGCAGCTCGTATAACCAACGTCCCACTGTGGCGTTTTCTCTTTCTTTTATTGTTTGTGGTGGTTTCAGAGCGCAGCAGATTTAGAGCTGCCATCAACGCTGCTGTGTCAGCATTGCAGATAAGAGAGTGTTTACGCTTTCCAGTGGGGAATGCGCTGGGATAACACTGTTGAAGTGGACTCTGCGATTTGTTGCAAAAAAAACAACCTCAATCTTGTGTTTTTTCGGCCTCATAAAAAGCTTGTTTGTTTGGTCTCCCTGTTCACATTCAGACTTGTGTTGTCAGAAAGGAGAAGACAAAAAGCCACAGAGTGTCTATGCCACCGCCACAACCAGCATCCTTAGAAGACAACCCAAAGCTTTTTTCCTTTTTGTTGATTTGAAATTAATTTGTGTCAAGAACAACCCAGCGGAGACCTCATCCGAGGGTGCGTCGCTTGATTCTCTCTGACACACATACATGTGTTCCGTCTCAGGCGCACAAAGGATGTGGGTTCTTTTGGTTTCTCCTGCTCTCCCCCCCACCCCCGTCTCATGCCGCCTCTGCTTTTGCATCCTGCCCCGCTCCTCCACCGGCTGGATGACATTAAGCTGAGGGTGAGTGACATTTGGTGGGAATCAAACATGAAAGTGTGGGTAAAGCAGAAATAAATACGGGCTCTGAGTTTCCCCCGCCTGTTGGCTCATCTCACTGATGCACGCTACTTTTGCAGAATGTTAACGCTTTAAGCGGACCGGAGACTTCTGGTTAAGCCCGATGCTAACTCGAATGGTGACAACTAAATCTGAGGGCCGTTCTTCTGGACTTTCCAATTGATAGTGTTAGAGTAGGGCTCCAGTGCGTCATCAAGCCATCATTTCAGGGGTGCCCAAAACATGGGGAACATGGGGAAAAGAAGAAAAATAAATCTCAGATTTGACTTTAGTGCCGTTCTGGTAGAGCAGCCAGAGATAACACGATGAAGCTTGTGCACCTGCTGAGATCATCCACTGCAACCTTTGGATTTATGTTGTTGTTGCTTCGTTTAGTTTTTTAAATCAGTTTTCACATCCTTGTGGGTTTTTTTCTTTTAATTTTTTGGAAAAAGCATAGAAGTGAAGGAAAATGGGCCAACAAAGTAGACCGCACATGAAAAACAGAGAAGAGAAAGGATAACTCATTATGTAGCTGCAGCTGGGGGATGAAGATGCCCTGGATGATGACAGAAAGGCTCCGACAAGCTGTGAGAAACGGTTGGCCTTGAAATGGAGAGAGATGGCGGAGGGCTCTGGAAGGTTAAACAGCCTCTTGCCAGCCCCCCTCCCCTGGTCGAGAACATTCTTAAATAGCAAGCCCTCCTTTCTTGTGAGCAAATGAGGCAAATGCAACACCCTGTTGAGCTCAGAGTAAAAAAAAAAAGAAGCCTAAAGGACTGAATTGAAAATAAGTTGCCCCAAAATATCGATTCTCCTCCTGTGCGCCCTTTCGCACGCGATCACATGTACACAGCGCTGAAAAAAGCCCTCGGACGTCAGCTTAATGAGTGATGTTTGTGTGAGAAACGTGCGTGTTTTGTAGTGACTCTCTGTGTGTGTGTGTGTGTGTGGTGGTCCCAGCCACGGGGATCGGGTGCCGTGTTTATTGGCTTATATATCTCTCAGTCACACAGGAATGAGAGGCTGCTATTAAGGTCAGGAGCCGGGGGTGAAGGGAGATGGAGAGGTGGAAAAAAAAGAGGAGAGAAGGAGTCGAGGAAGCCGCAAATGTGAATCGGTGGCGGTTGGAGACGCGCGCTGTCTCTTCGCCTCTCGTCACTGTCACCGAGGCATTGCGGCGCTGCACCCGGCCTCCTAACCGAGAGAGAGAGAAGAGAAGAGAGAGAGAGAGGGAGGGAGAGGGAGAGCGAGATGGAGAGGGAGAGAGAGAGAGGGGGAGAGAGGGAGAGAGAGACAGAGAACTGCTCCCAGCAATCAGCCCGCGACAGCTTGATAGCAAGTGACATTATGAACATCATGACTCTACAACGTATCAGCATGCAAATGTAACTAATCCATTTCCCAGTGCTGAAACACTCATAATTACAAAACACCCGAGCTGAGTGATGGGGAGGGGTTTAAGGTTAACATATTTCACTATTTAATATGTGCCTCAGTTTGGGTGTTTGATAAATTTGTTGCCAATCTCAAGTTGCTGTATATAGTAGATTATATAGCGGCAGAAAAAGTATCACCCCCGCCATTCCTCATGGTTTTATAATATCACTTGAAGAGCTCGGGTGAAATATATGCAAACCCAAAATGAAGCCAGAGCATTACTCATGTGGAATATCCATCCCTGTGGCATGATAAATAGTGTCCCGACTGCCTCCACTTGGTGCAGGATGCAGTAATTGAGTTCTTTCATTTTAAACTCTCCCCCTCCCTCCACAAAGTGAAAAATAATCACCACACTGACTGACTCATCCTTCACATCACAACATCATCTTCTAAAACAGGCCCAACAAGTGCCTTTTGTTTTTTTCATCTTGTTCATCATATCAATGCCAAACAACTATTCATCTCTGGAAGGGTGTTTGAAAAAAAACTACAATCAGCCTGCAGTGTACGCTTCATGGGGAGGAGGATCATCAACAACAACAACGACGACCAGAGTCCTATCCTGTGACTGACAGCTCTCTGTGATGATCTGGAGAACATGCTCGACCAATATACCAATAGAGCTTATATATTATTGAAATATGCTGGGTGCTGGCCAATGAGTCATGGTAAACAGGAGAGCCAAAGACATCATGAATGCTTGAGATCATAGATAGTTGACAGGTGTGACACCCGGAATAGACTTGTTATCAGTGTGAAAGCTCCAAGAAAATTGTACTAAATGATGTCGCGCTTTAAGAACATGATATTCAGGTTCTGTTTGAAAGTACAGATGACAAAAAACATGTATTATATATATATATAATAGTATACATCAAAATAATTGATCTTTAGACTACCTCTTGATAAGGATCCCTTAAATTTGATAATTTTTTTGTAATAATGATGATTTAAAAAGATTAATCAATCAATCAATCAAATTGATTGATTGATTACAATATAATATAAATTATCTTATATTGTAAGATAATTTTTGCCACAGTATCAACCACAAAGAATCCTGTTTCGACCCAGCGCTGGGTGGAACTTGGCTGGATTTTCACAGCGGGTCCGTTGTAACCAGCAGCTTTCTGCCGAATAAAAAGGTTTGCATTTCTTTTTGCATCAGTATCAAAACGCAGCATGTCGGCATGCAGGTGACTCAGCAAGTGTGTCGAGGTCACGCATGGGGCGCTGTGACGCCTCGTCTGAGCTCCCTACGACACACAGCGCCCTGCGCGTGTGGAGCTGCAGCAAGCCCTGACCTCTGACTCCTGCAGCCTCCCCTTCAAGCAGGCGGATCATCAAAGCTTAGCTGACCCTGGTCGCCCCCCCGCCCGTCCAACCTGCATAAAGACGTTGGAGCAACGTCTAATGATGCGGAGGACACAGTAAATACGACCTTGGACGGACATCAGCTGTGAATGACTCATCGGCATTTTCATACTTTGCTGCTGCGGTTGTTAAAAAACAAAAAAAAAAAATATATATATATATATATATATATATATATATATATATATATATATAAATGTGGTACATCCTTTGTATCCTTGAAATACAGAGTAGGAGGGAGGGATGGCAGCTCTGAAGAAGAAGACCTTAGGACTGTGATAAACCTGAGAGCTCGTCATTTCCCCGGGCCCCGTGCATCTCCTTACTTCCCCGTGCGTTGCCTCGGCGTACAAGGTGAAATATCACTGCATTTTACTTCAAAGTGCAGACTAACACAAAAGGCACGCCGGCGGCTGTATGGGGGAAATGAAAATGTTTATGTTGAGCGGTGCAAACGCTGGTACGAGCCAACACACGTGCAGAGGGCTTGTGTGCACGTACACCGAAACGACGCAGGACCTGGAGAACCTTGTTTTTTTGTTCTTGTTTTTATTTATAGGCCTACAGGGATTTGAGGAACCGGCGGGATGCTTCAGCGCTCAGAACCAAGGGACACATCGCTGTGGTTTTGGCAGGGTTCAAAGGGTGATATCTGCTCTCGAAAAAAGTGCACGTTTTGATGACAACATGAGCTAGTGGCAACATGCTAACATAGTTGCAATGGCTGCTGTTTTTTTTGCATCGTCATGAGATAGTGTTCAGCATGCACATTAGCGGGCTAAATGACTCATCTCATGACGCCATCTCATGACGCTATCATATGACACTAACGTGCATGCTAAATGCTATCTCATGACGCCATCTCATGACGCCATCTCATGACGCCATCTCATGACGCTAACGTGCATGCTAAACGCTATCTCATGACGCCATCTCATGACGCCATCTCATGACGCCAACGTGCATTCTAAACGCTATCTCATGACGCTAACGTGCATGCTAAACGCTATCTCATGACGCCATCTCATGACGCCAACGTGCATTCTAAACGCTATCTCATGACGCTAACGTGCATGCTAAACGCTATCTCATGACGCCATCTCATGACGCCATCTCATGACGCCAACGTGCATTCTAAACGCTATCTCATGACGCTAACGTGCATGCTAAACGCTATCTCATGACGCCATCTCATGACGCCAACGTGCATTCTAAACGCTATCTCATGACGCTAACGTGCATGCTAAATGTTATCTCTTGACGCTATCTCATGAGGCTAACGTGCATGCTAAACGCTATCTCATGATGGTGCAAAAGAAGAAAAAAAAAGTCATCATGTTATGAGGAAGATTGCGCCTTAAAATGTAGATGCAGTGTCTTTGTTGCACTTTATTTTGTAGAAAAAAATAAAAAAAATGGTCCGCTGCCATGTTGTCTCCATGAGGCGATGCAGTGGGACGGGGTTATTCCAGCTGGTATTCAGCATCATTGTTAATCCTGCTTTTGTTTCAGCTTCCTCTTACAAAACTGCCTCAGGGTGTTGGAGAGCAAATCATTCAAGTCCTTGTTACTGAGTCTATGTGCTCAGTATGCAGCAGTGCTGGCCGACTCACACTGGACAAAAGAGCCCCTTCCTGGCCATTAAGTCACACACACACACACACACACACACACACACACACACACACACACACACACACACACTGTTGGCCAAATACACAATGTCCTCTTCAACTGAGTCACTTAAGTAAAAAAAAGAAGACCCATCAACAGCGCAGAAAGGTCAGAGAGTGAATGTGTTTTTATGCGAACATGTGAATGCAGCTAAACGCTGATACAGTATGTCTTAATGTGTGTTGAGCTTGTGTGTGTGTGTGTGTGTGTGTGTGTGTGTGTGTACTGGGTTGATGAGCCACAGCATCAACCCTTTGCCTCCTCAAGTCTGTCTGCAACTTGAGGCAGTGCGGACACCCAGGGAGCAGGATCAATGCCGGAGCTTTCATACAGGGACCAGAGAGAGAGAGAGAGAGAGAGAGAGAGAGAGAGAGAGAGAGAGAGAGAGAGAGAGAGAGAGAGAGAGAGAGAGAGAGAGAGAGAGCAAGAGAGAGAGAGAGAGCAAGAGAGAGCGAGAGAGAGAGTAGCCATGAGATATGTTTCCTCTTTCTCCTCCCTAAGACTTTTTGCACTCGAATGATTTCTTTTTTCTTTTGGGAGCCAGACTCGACACACAACAGCCTACAATGAAGAAGAAGTGAGAAGAGAAAAAAAAGAAAAGACTGATCCGGGGCGTTTCAGATGCCATTAAACATCTCTCAGTGCGGTGCCGAATGAGCTCAGGAAACCCTTCTGAAAACAATAAGAACCAAGTGATATTGGAAAAGCCAGAAGGAGGAGGTGAAATATTAAACCGCCAGCAGAACAGTGCAGCACAGCAGCCTGCTCTGTGTGTGTGTGTGTGTGTGTGTGTGTGTGTGTGTGTGTGTGTGTGTGAGGTCTGTAGTTCCTTTAGTTGCTGTATAATGTGCCCACACTGCTGCTAGGAGTGGAGCGAAGTTTTCCTTTGTTTCCCTGTCACACTATAAACATCCAGGTTTTGGACGGTGGACCCGGTTTCTGTCCCCGCCCCAGACCTGCATGTAAAAGACTTCACAGGAATTGTGAATTAGCATTGATGAGATCTAGATTCAAGCGTTATTTATTTGACGACAAAAAAAAACACGGCAGAGAAAAATCGCAAACATAAAAAACAAAAATGTCAACTAACTATTTATGTTCATTCAAACAAGGATACGTCCATCAATACAAAATAAGCCACCAGTAGAGACCGTGGAGACTTTGCTTCTCTTTCCTCACATGTTGCCATTTTCAGAGTGAAACTGAGTCTTTTTACTCCAGCGGCAGAGAGCACGTTTTCTGGAACACAACCATTCCTTTGGCAGTGAACTATGCTAAGTGGTAGTCCACAGCCATCCCCTGTGAAGAATACGACCCAGTGTAACCGCTGGGCTGCATGTTGTGCGTCCGCACATTGCTGCAGCCACACGCACACAACGGCCACACTGTTCTAGGCCGGGTGGAAACATGCCGTACCGGGAGGCATGACCGGGCCGGCTGGCCGACAAAGTCTCCACTGTGTGTGTGTGTGTGTGTGTGTGTGTGTGTGTGTGTGTGTGGTTTGAGTGCTAACATCTACAAACACTTCAGTCCATACTGGAGCAGTGTTGCAGGTGTCGGCCGACGGCTATTTCCCTTTTGGCAGCACAGCTCGGCTCGGTGTGAGAGGTGTGAGAGCAGAGTCGCACCTGATGAAGCACTTGTACTGTAGCTAACGTTTCTTTTCCTAAAACAGGCTTACGAGTGATCATTTCTAGCAAAGCGCAACATTTACTGGTGCTGAAACAATTAGTCAACAAGTCGATGAGTTTGAAAGTCCACTTTTCCCAATGGTTTGAAGCATGTATGTACACGTGTGTGCCTGAGAAGTCGCTGCCGCTCGGTTACATATTGGAAGATGGAGATCTTTTATGGTTTTCAACTGGTCGCCGGGCAAATTAAATGACCCAAAACTGCAACCTTGGACTCTGAGAGACTGTTACGGGCACTTACGTATATTTGAGGGGTTTATAGACCACATAGTTAATTAAAAAAAACGACCAGACAGTAAAAGGTAATGGGTAACCGGAGCCCTAATGCCTCCTCACAAACCCCCATCATCACAGGTTGCACGTGTCAACGACCTATGAATAATTAAGCTTGCACATATTTCATCCCCATTTTTATTTTGTTTGCATTCGCAGGTTTGCAAAGACCCAAATTAGTACAACGACTCAGTGTTTCAAGCATAGAAAGCATAGATTATTTAAAAGACTTTTTGTGTTTGTTTTTTTCCCCTTCCCGTTTTCATTTCGTGAGCCCTTGAAACATGAACATAAATATGAATGCGGTACATAAAGGCGCGTGTGCATCGTTGCAGCTCCGGTGAAAGTGACTGAGGGGAGTATTGATGTCAGCATGCGAGGCCCACACAGTCTGGGCCTATAAGCTTGCTTCCCTCCCCGTCATTGTCTACACCCAAACCACTCTCCATCATCACTAAGGGGCACTGAGGTGCCCAGCTGAGTGAGAAAAAAAACTAAAACCTGTCCCTCCCACGGCACTGGCGGCGCTGTCACTTCTCTCCCGTCTTTCTCTTCATCTCCATTACGTCCTTCGGCGTGTTTTCATCTTTCTGTCTCGAGCACTTATTTTAATCTTCCGCAATCAGCTCACCTATTCCCGTCTGCGTCCCTTTCTCGCCACCTCAAACTTTGTTACAGCACCCCTCCCCTCCCCCCCTCAAACACTTGACCTCTGTCTGTGTTGTATTCACCCGCCGTCAGGCTCTCTGTGTTCTCTGTGGGTGTCCTCCCACTTCACCTCTCTCTGTGTCCGTCTTAATCCTGCATAGTCATGCACACACAAGTTGGTTTGAATAAGGGCAAACATACAAAAGTTATATAAAGTAATAAATATAAATATATAGTAATATAAATATAGTAATATAAATATCAAGTAACACATTTTAATTGTAACGTCCTTTTCCAACTAAACTATCAGTGATTTAATCCATAATCTATTTTTGAAAAATGTCCATCGCAAGTATAGATCTTAATATCTTGAAATTCAAAATCGTATCAATTCATAATGACATAAAACAGAGAAAAGCAGCACATCCTGTCATGTGAAGAGGATTTATATTTGTTCGCTTGGCATATGCCTTACGCAATTAGCAGAATTGTTGTTGAATGAGTTTCCAGTTGTGTCATTACTGTTCCAGACCTCTGCAAGCTGGACAAGACGGATACCTGACGAAGCAAGATTAGCCTGCTTCTGTGCCCTCGTCTTGTTTTCCTCCACCTCTCCTCTCCTAATCCCCCTGTCTTTCTCTCCCCTTCTCCTAGAGCCCCGGGGGAGCGTCCAGGAGCAAACTAATTCCCTCCTCCCTGATGCCTTGCCCGCTCTTGACGAGCCTGACTTCCTCCTCCTCCTCCTCCTCCTCGTCAATCTCTCACCCTGATCTCCATAATGCAGTCTCTGGCAGGAGCCGCCAAGTGTGCTTTGTCCAGGCCCGGGCCTCCCCGGCTCCGGGATGATGAGCAGGTATCAGTGGGCACTCGCTCCAGCGGTAATTGCAGCCAAGCAGACGGAGCGCAGCATGTGGGCGAGGCCAGAGCAAAGTATAGTGCTCTGCAGGCGGCCTCACTGAGTCAGAGGTGGGAGAAGATGTGAGAAACGGTCTCTCGGCCTCCTGAAGACATTCCTTCTTCAACACGTCCTCCTGTGTCAGTATGCGGTCGGATTCATGTACGGTATTTATTTACAGCGTCATGGAGCAACGTTGTTACGAGCGGTCCCCGTCTTGTTTTCCATTATATAGGTAAAAAGCAGAAGGAGAAGTACTGTTAA
Organism: Cottus gobio; assembly: GCA_023566465.1. NCBI lineage: Eukaryota > Metazoa > Chordata > Actinopteri > Perciformes > Cottidae > Cottus > Cottus gobio. Next base: position 16,526,139 of record CM042237.1, read on the forward strand.
ACATGTTGGTTTGAAAAGTAATTGTGGATTTAATTTTGTATCCAATATTTTTTTTTACAATGAAATTTGTCAGACTGGTTACCTTGACCATTTTTATAACATTTGTTTTTAGACCAGTCACAGGGACGCCTACATTATCCTTTTGTTTCTTTCTTCTTCTCTTTTTTCCCCTATATATTACATTTATGTCTCTCGAAACCAAACATGAAAAATGTGGCAATTCCTACTATTGTTTAATTTCATGTTCCAGATACTCAAACATATACAGTAGCTTGGTATTCCCTGAAGTGATGGAAGTGGTTTCACCTTTACCTACACACCAGACAGTCCACCCCATTGGCCACATATGGGCTGTGCATCATTACTACCTGCTGTGAGGCATCAGTTTAGTGGCCCCTGCAAGGGGTGTGTGTGGGGGGGTGTGTGTGTGTGGGGGGGGGTGGGGGGTGTAACACCTGGCGAGATCCCCAACACCGCACAATAAGGAGATGCTAGATTTTTACCGCCCATATCAAATTACCCATGCGCCATGCTGAACACAAGCTGCAGCCACGGGTAAAGACACAATAAGGGACCACAGGTGAGAAAGGAAAGTGAGACCATGAAATCCAGTTGGGAGATATACACACACAACGAGAGGCCGGTGGGTGAGGAAATGGGTGAGCAAATGAAGCGGTGCAGGGAGGAAATATGTGGAGCGTGCGGTGTAGGATCTGCCAGAGGAAGGTGGCACAACAGCAGCAGGAGGAGGAAGAGCAGGATGAGGAGGCTAATAAATAAGGGGTCTGCGAAAAGGGAAGTGGGCTGCAGCGCCTTGCCGTCATCAGTCGCCATCAAGTCGAGTCAAACGTGTTACTGCAACTTTCTACAATGCACGCCGCAGGTAATGAGGGACCATGTCATCCATTCAGTCTCATTTCCATTTTACAGCCCTTTGATGGGAGGAATCAGAGAGCAATGGCTCCGCCGGCGACTTTATGGCCCTGTGAAAAGTGTGTGTGTGTGTGTGTGTGTGTGTGTGTGTGTGTGTGTGTGTGTGTGTGTGTGTGTGTGTGTGTGTGTCCGTCTCTCCCTGTGCCATCTAACGCTTTAATGCGCTCCTGTTGATGGACTGGACCGTGTCAAACGCAATGACAAACTTAATGGCGTGCCATAGACAGAGATGTCGATGCTCCAATTGGGTCGAGTGGTTATTTCCCCCTCCGAGGTCGCGTGTATCGGACACAGTCATGGTTGGTCAGCACCAGTGATAATCCCTAATTTTTTTATTATCTAAATACTACCATCTATTTCCAGCGTTTGTCAGCTTTTCACTCAGAGCATCTGTGGTTTGAATCCCGTGAAGGAGTGGTCAGCTAGCTGCAAGGCTAATTTACCTAGCTTTAAGAATGCCATCAAGCTTAAGCTGGTAGTGCAGCAATAGGGGACGGCCCACATTTCCCATCATGCCTGCCTAATGCCCGGTGCTGGACTCAGTAGTCGCTTAGGCTTCCGGTTTTATGTTTAAGAAACACTCTTGTAACCGTTAGTGTTTGTCATGTGTAAGGTGTACAGTGTCAGTTCAGAGCACGGTGGCTTATGTTGGGAGAAACCGGGATGGCCAATATGCAGCACAGACTTTATTCCATGTGGCATAAAGTCCCTAAACACCAAGTACCTGTGATCTCATTGCCTTTTTCCTGTGACATAGCCAATGCATTATCAGCAGGTGTTGCTTGCTGTTGGGGAGTAATGTTTACGGGATGCTCGGCCTCCTGAAATATTCAAACGGACACATTGCACACGCGATCACACAGCTGAGATCCCTGAGAATCCAAAGCCAAACCAGTGAACATATGGTCCATTAACATTTGCAGGGTGCCACTAACTGGCGGAGCATCTAATATGACAAATCTGTCGGCTCGTTCCACTTAATACCAATGTAGATAGTGTTCCATTTCAAAAAAGAAAAATAAAGAATGAAAGAAAAAGACAATATTCTGACTCAGTGCAATCTGTGTTTTTTTTCCTGCTGTATTTTGCCAGCGGAGCAAACACAGAGGATTCTTTTTACGTGACACGCCGCTTATTTGGAAACTCTCGTGATTTAATCATGTTTTTCTTTTTCCCCAAAGCAGCTTATTCCGATGATCCGGCAAAGCTACTTCAACATTCTGTGATCTGTGTTCCAAATGTCTCCGAAAATATCATCCTCTGCACTGTGCTGAGCCACCGTTTACCGCACAACACAGAATTCATGTTTTGGAAGTGATCGCCAGTTCTGGAGAGCAAATGGGATATTGTTACGTAATCCAGAGTGTACGCCGAAAATGCGCATCACGAGTGTGTGTGTGTGCACAATAAGTATGATTTATGAGCCAAGTGGGTTTGGCTTTCAGCTCCATGGGCGAGGAGCATAATCCCTGGGCAATGGAAAAAAGAAGAGAAAAAAGAAAAGAAATGATTGAGGACAAACTCCCTTATTTTGGTGGTTTTCCTCTTTATATTCGTGCCAGTGATTCCTCAGAGAATGTACCTGTCCATCATAGCCACGCCTGTGGGGCCTCGGAGGGAGGAACCGGGAGAGGAGAAATAATGAGAGCTCACACCGGCTGCAAGGAATTCAGAGACTCCTGCTCTGCGGGGGCTCTTCCTCGTTATCCCCCCCTCCCCTGCTCCCTCACCCGCCTTAGACCTGCAGCGCTACAAAGGCGCCCCCACCCTCCCCGACAACAGAGGCACGCCCTCCAGTGATCACGATCCAAAACGTGCAAGAGAGGGTTGTGATCGCAGCTCGGGGAAGTCGCCACTGCGAACCGGTGCGGTAAAAGTTCAATAAACAGCTTTCATACAGCTCATCACTTCTTGCTTTTCCTCTCTCTCCTCCGGTGGATACAATATAAATGACACTGTTGCAATGCTGCTAGAGAGGGGAAAAGGCTTCAAAATAAAGTGAAAAGAAATAGAGACGGAGTGCTTGTTGTGAGTCTCTGCGGATTTTAGAAAGGTACCACTTTTTTTGCTTCAACAGTAGAACGGGTACAGAGACACATCCATATCTCAGAGATAAATCTGACTCCAGAGGCATTGCTGTCCAAGAGGGAGATGCGTTTTCTAGAATTCACATTTATCTTTTGGGGTAATTATGACCTAGCATCACATGGAACCAGAAACCGATATCGTAACCTCAATGATTATGAGGCCTCTTCCTTGTAATTATAAAGAAAAAAATGCGAGCTCGCTTCACACTCATCGGCATAGCATATTTGCATATCGTGATTACAACGGAGATGCATAATGCGCCGGAGATCTCGCAATCAAGACTCGGGTTCTCAAAATTGTCAGACGCAAAGTCAAAAAGACGGGTTACGAAATATATCCGATGACAAGGTCCCCTCTTGTTCCCTCTTTCTTTGACTGCCGTGCTTCCAAAGAATGGGACAGTCGTGTCTCAAAATATGAAGCAGTCGGGCCAGGAACAGCTGTCAGGAATCCAGACGGCACTTAGATTTCCTCCAAGTGACAATTTGGGTCATCTGGACCTCGAGCTTTTACACCCGTCACCCAAAACCGGTTTGGGCCCGAATGAGACTCGGTGCCACGATTCCATCTCATCGCTGCTGTCCCCGAGCCGCGCACAAACGCGGGCTGAATCCAGAACGACGAGCTATTGCTCGGCAACCACCTGTTTCCCCGGGTGTCACGGTAACAAGCTGCAGGGATAATGAGGCCGTGGGAGCGTGGAGGGGAGGGATGGAAGGGGGTCCAAACACAGGGAGGGGGAGGAAGTTCCCCATTTATAATTCATGTCATCAGCACTGTGGCATTTGGAATGAATTATTGATCGTGTCTTGGAAGCTTTATGCACAAAAAAGATTTTTGGTTGGGGGGACTGATGGACAGGGCGTGAAGTAAGAGGGCGCAGGGAGAGAAGAAGAAGAAACAAAGCTGCCGAGGCTGCAGAGTGTTCTCAGAGGAGGTTATGGAGATAAATTCTCTCCTCTGGGAGCCCCGTCTGCGATGTTGGATCTGGGGACACAGCGGGCAGCAATGGAGGATTTCTCCAGATCCTTTATGTCAGTGACTGTAGCGATGCCACAATGTGAGAACACGGTCCCTGTCAGTGTGGGTGAAACTGTGAGACGGTTCAATCTAGAAGTCATCAGACTGATCAAGGGGTTTGAGGAATGGCTGCATACGTAACTAGAAAGTACACTGTAGATGTCACAGGTAGCGTAAAAACAATACTCCCTGCTTCAAGGTCAATAAATACAAGGCTTTTAGGGCCAGGGAATTGGTTAGTGGAGCTCCTTCGACATATTTTAAGATAAACCTCTTTAAACCACTGGTACTCGTCTGAAAAGAACAAGGCAACATACTGAAGAGAGTCTCAACTTTTAAAAAAAACAGCCTGGCTGGCCCTCGACAGTAAAGGACTGCTGCCGAGGACGAGGCCACTAATGGAAGGAGACAAGCTGACCCGAGAGGGTGACCCCTCGGCCGCTTGACTCTTGAACCTCCCTCCATCATTTACTGCTGTCTCTCCAGCCGGAGTCTGACAGGCATTAGTCACCACCCTTTTCTATTGCCTTTTCTTTCATTTTTCATTCCAAAACCACAGTGGGGAATCAATACCAATACCAACACGTGATCATCCACAATGAATGGGCCTTGTGTAATTTGTCTTGTCAAAACAGGAACACACACACCTTCCTCCATGAAAAACTCAAAAGAATGTTTTTAACGAGCCAAACGAGCCACGGCTAGGAGCTAATTCGACAAGACTTTCTCGTAGTGCCGGATTTGCCCAAATGTTAAAGGACTGAGCGACTCAACAGGCCCCTGGTGTCGCCCGCAGCTAGCTCCAAGACTGCAGGGTACAAAAATAACACTTCCTGTTTTGGTCCCACAAAGCAAGACGGTCACTGTAGACCAAAAAGACAACCGCATTATTGGAAAGAGAGAGGGGAGAAACAACAGTGACACAATGTTTTACACCATCAACAGCCAGCTCTTTTGACCGCACTAAGGCACATAATGCCAGAGCACTGAATCAAATAATACATGCATTTCTCATCATTCATGGCAGGCCTCACTATGACGTGCAGAACTCAGCCCTAACCCTGCAAAATAGCTTGGAAAGCAAAGTACAGACAGCGGCCGTTTAATGTACTGTTGCATGTCCTCAGAACAAATGAGCACATGGGCATCTGACTGAGGTTAAATCAAACTCTGGCGAGGCCAACGGTGACTGAGGCACGTTCCAGATGTTAGCAGCACTGGGCGTGGATGCTAAGCAACTCGCTATTTTTAGACCCTGCAGAGCGCAGGAAGGAAATGAAAGGAGCAGAGTTCAGCGTGCGCAGAGAGAGAGAGAGAGGGAGGGTAATCAAACACCGCCGACCAACGGCAATCACGGCGCTCTGACACAATGGTGGCTCGGCCCGCCGCTGGCTTAGTCTTATCACAACACACTCGCAGAGATGAATGAGTAGGGGAGGCAGGAGAGTGAGGAAAGGGGGAGAGATGGATGGAGGTTGGTTGGGGGGAGTGAGGAGGGAAGAAAAGTGGCAGAAAATGGAGCAGTTGGTGCAAATTGAATTGGGGGATTGGGGAGTTTTCCCTCAGATTACAGCTCTCCATCTGTTACAAGGTGTGTTTTGTGTACTCGATATTAAGTAAACCGATTATGAGCTGCGATGCCGACCCAATTTCTTGCCATGAAAATATCGGATTTCATCCAAAGAGCATGCAGTCGCTCACTAACTGCAGCCGTTTAAAGAACACCACTTCAATTTGTCTATTAAATAGGGGGATAATTTGCTTACTAAGTGGAAAGAATCATAAATACATATACAAATCATCACCGTGGGTTGGGTGAATACCCCGGCCTGCTGTCAGCTGAACCAGTTGCCAAGGGACGGCTGTTTCACATAAAGCTCAAACTGAGGGGACTAAGTTCCATTCAGATGCGATGCACAAATAAAAATCCATCCATCGTGACGCTGTACTGTCAAGTTGGCGAGCGCGGGCTCGGGCGGCTGAGACGCTCCACGAGTCGCTCAGTCGGTCGGGCAGTCGGGCGGGCCGCCAAGACTGTTGCGATAGGAAATGGATGGGAGCAACGTTGTCTGCATTTTAAACACCGCCATTAAATGAAGACGGCAAATCCGCCCCCCCAAAAAAACATCCTTCCTTCCTTCCGCCCTCCCTCCCTCCCTCTCTCCCTCCCTCCCTTCCTTCCTTCCTTCCTTCATCCCTCTGCCGCTCACCACTCACAGACGGAAGAATTACCAAACTGTTGATGGATGGTTAACAGGTGCGGGCTAATTATGCTAATCATGGCAACAGCCAAATAAACTGATTGCCATGTTCATTTAAATGACAGCAATGTTCCTTTGGTGGCTAATTAAAACAGGTCGGGAGAGGCGGCTGTTTTTTTTATTTTTTCCGGATGGAGGGAGGTGTTTAAATAGAAGTCTTCTCTGGGGTCTACTGTAATAAGCTGTATTTCATTGGTTTAATGATGTCATAATGAATTTCTAATGATGGGGGATGGCTTAGGGTGTGAGGGGGAGAAGTGTGGCGCTATGCAGCTACCCCCTCCTCACACACACACACACACACACACACACCCATGCGGTAAGAGGAGGCGACAGGGGAGCCCGAGCTCATGTTGTGTGTGGCGAGGGTGACCCCGGTTGAAACGACTCGGGTAATGAAAATAAAAATCAGTCGAGGACATCTTGCAGGATATGTGCTCCATCTGTTTCGATACTAGTCCCACTGGAAAGGGTGCAGGGGAAGGTTCTGAAGGGGCAATTACTTTTTCTTTCTTTTTTCTTTTCTCTCTTTCAGCATTAAGGCCCAGTTGGCCCCCAGTCTCTGTTTTGCATGTGACCCGGGGAAAGGCATCATTAGAAGCTGAGATGGCGGTCAGAGGCCAGGGGAGATGAACTCTGGGGCCCCCTGACAGCCACTGTGGAGGTGAGAGAGGTGCATAGGGGCTGATTAATGTTTATAGAGGCAGCTGCTATCGAAAACCCTCCATCGTACCTGCCCTCCCCGAAGTCCTCTGATTTAATTCCACTCTTTCCAGAGGAGATTAAAAAAAATCTACAGTTTGTAGTCGAAATGCCTGTTTTGTTTTCAAAAGGAGCGCCACCACCAGAGACACTCCGTGAGATCAACCCCCCATTCAGCCCCTTTTCTTCGGCTTCCTCTTCCTCTTCACAAGAGGCCAAACATTTGAAGAAACTACCCTGGTATTGATCCTTTTGTCAAAACGCGCTGCGAGCCCCAAACTTGGTTCACTAAATGTAAATGAGTCTGCAGAGCGTTTCCGTTTTTTATTTCCCCCCTTTGTGTAAGGTGAAAACAAAGCGGTGATAACAGAACGATACGGAGAGAATGGATAAATGATACTGCTCGGTGATGCATACGTTTTGTTTGCATTCCGATGTGCACACAAAGAAAGTCACGGTAACAAAAGAGGAAAGAGAAAAGGGAACTAGAGAGACTTCAGGCATAAACCAGCCGGCTTTTATCTTCTGTTTATGAGGCATTCTCACTATTTAAATGTATGCCACATTAGTAGGGATCTGCTCAATTCAATATATTATAATGTGATGTTTGGCCTTAATGGAAAATCAATGGCGAGACAAGCCCGCCGCCGCTGCCTCCATGCAGAGGCAATTTCCAAATTGACATATGGAGGGCCCGTATGATTGATTCTGACCGCTGTTGGATTTTTAATACCGTTCACTGCGAGCTCATTGACTCTCAGACGTCGTCTTGTGGTTTATCTACAACCTGCCAAATGAGTCCTTGTCTCCCTTTTTCCCCTCTCTCATCTTTTCTCCCAGCGTCTTCCCATCGGCCCCCTCGTCTCAGCCTGGAGGGGAGGGGAGGAGGGGGCTAACACAGAATTTGATGCGTTCGGTAAATGAGCGGATGGCTTTCAGTAAGCACGGCCCTCGTTGCCATCGATCGCAGCGCGGGCGACACAGTTCACTCAGACCTCACCTCTCCCGCCGCCCCGGCCTCCCGACGGCGCAGCGCCGTCGTAATGACGTCATGCCATCGTGGTCAAAGGGGACGAGCAAGAATCCGGGTATAACCGGCCAGATTACCAGCCTGTCCCCCCACCGCCACGCCCTCTACCACCCATTTGTTTCCTCCTTTCAAGTTCAGTCACGAAAAGAAAACGTGTCACGAGCCGGTGGCCTCTTCGACAACGATTTATTTTTAACCTCTTGAAGTTACGTACCAGACAAACCAAACGTCATTCTTTGATCCATCGTTTCCACCAGCGCCCGCGGCAGCAGTCCCTCTCCCCAGCAGCTCCTGGGTCCTGAAACATCCCGATGTGTAATCCCTCCTGGGTTTTCTGAGGTCGGACATCCAAGAGCCAGCCTGATCAGATGCTGAGCCACCTTTCAATGCAAAATCTCCTCCATTGGCCTCATGACTACCATTTAATAAACACAAAACCTCCCCTCTAACAACTCCCCACAAAGCTCATATGAAGGGCGCCGTGAGTCAGCGAGCCCGACTGCTGAGCCGGCGCACGCGTCCCCGCTGCTTTCCGGCAGCAGACGGCTGGAAAGCAGCGTTTGGGTTGGACTTCAGTCACTTGGTGACATGAGAGGAGACCGCCGACCCTGAAGTGTCGCACCGTCTCACCGCGCCGCATTGAAGTTAATGCGACTGACAGACTTGACTTTGAACCGTCTTTAAACCCGGGGAAATCACAGGGGGCTTGATGTGCAATGCTGAACACACACACACACACACACGCCACATGTATGTCAGCCCATCTAACCGTACAGATACCACGCGCCGCGTCTTGCCGCTGTCATCTGACAACAGAAGGTCATCAGCGCTGCTGTAAACGGTGACGAGGGACGCGAGCAGCGCCACGTCCCTGGGTAGTTAGAATGTAGCCGCTGGGCGGCATAATCCTCGAGCGCATCACCGGGTCGGTTCAAGCTGTTTTCGGAGGCTGAACTCACCTTGCCGAAGTCCCTGACGTCGAAGAGGTCAAAGGGGTCGAACAGCTCGCTGTTGCGCAGGCCAAACTTGTCGTGGCACACCTTGAGAAACGTCCGGATGTTCTTCAAACACAGGAACTACGAAAGAGAAGACAAACACACACACAACGTAAACAAAGGCGCTCAAACTCAACCTTGCGTACAGGATTTACAACAACAGCGAACAGCTATCGTGTCGTCACATTATGATGAAACTGAATATTTGCCCGAGAAACACCTTCCACCAGTCTGTTAATATCAATATCCTCATCAATGCTCAAGCCTCTGTGTAAATATTTAATTTCCTGGTTGATGATTGGCAGGCTCTTGACTTCATCCTCTCCTGGCGTGTGTGTGTGTGTGATTATTTAGCCCCTCAAGGTGAGCCGGCTGAGTGCGGCTCCAGAGACGGCCTCATCTCAGGTCCAAATAAGGAGAGCCACGAGAGGAGCCCGTCTCCTGACGCCGGAGCGTCTTCAGGCGAGCCCAGCAGCCAAGACCTGTCCCTGACCTTGCACTGAAAGGTCGCAGGTCATCTGACATTCAGTAACCATGTGTCCTGAGGAAAACCCCACAGAAGGTCGAGCACAGTGAGGGCTTTTTAATGAGAGTCAAACAGGTAAATATTCGATAGAGGGAACAAGTAGTGCCAGGAGATGTGGAGATAATTAAACTTAACTATATTTTTGGCTGATGATATTGCAGAGTTTGGCCGTTGGTGCTTTAGCAAAAATATTTACACACAGAGCTGTTTTGCTAAATAATGGTGGGTAAATGAAATGTAATGTAATGTAAATAACAGAACAGCCAGTATGATGAGTTCAGAAAAATGACAGCTGTTTACCAAAATGCAAACATTTTAAACCAGGAAAAGAAAACACTGAGATTATATTACGTTATTCCAAAACAATAACAAAAGACGATATCTAGTCTCCTACGACGATATTGACATATTGGAACAAGAGCCGATCACTTCAGGCTAGTCAGAGATACAGATAAGATGATGTCGACGGGGGTTTGATAAGGGGGGTTTACAACTCGTGGAATCACAAACAAATAAAAATAAAAAGAGTACAGCATCCCCATCTCAACTTTTAGGACTGCATTATGAGGGAGAAATCCCACTTACTTGCAAACTACAAATGTTGAAACCAATATGTCTGATCTGCAGGTGTAGCCGAGCCGTTATATTGGCCCATTTGCAGATTGATATCTGCTTTTTCAACAATGGCTGCTATCATGGGGAGGGAGGGGGAGACAACTCATAACAAACGGCATAATACATACTCCCTGGTCACGAGTGTTGCCCGGGCCCCTCAAATATTCCATCACACAGATAAACCCTGAAGGGGGGGCCTCCACGGGGGGACCATTGGAATATTAATGACGAGCAGAAGCCTGCCTCCCATCTACCAGCGTGTGAAGAACACATGACTTAACATGTAAATTCATCTGCCGCTCTGGCACGGCCTCGCATTGGTCTGTGCGTGAGCGGTATGAAGCAGACTGTGCACAAAGGAGGGATTTCAGCCTGCACCTGGAACAAAAGAAACTAAAATGATGCTCCATTGCCTTTTGAAATGAACGCCTCGACACCGTAAAGAAAACTGGCAAGACGACCAGCGGCCTTGCAGAGTCGCACACCAAGTTTTTTTGCAATGTTAGCGCGCCTCTGGCAACAACAACAACAACAGCAGCAGCAGCAGCAGCAAGAGTGTTTTTTTCCTTTCCAGGTACCTCGACACGCAGCGGAGCATCCCCACTCCCCACGGGCACCGGCGTGCACAGGAGTCTCACACAGTGATTCCACCGTGTTTCCTGTTGCTGACCACACAGAGACGTCATCCGCATCAGCCTGCTGTACTAATTAGCTTTCACAGAGGGGGGGACCACTCCAGTAAATGTTCAGATTAGAAAAAAGAAGAAGCAGCACCGCTTCATCTGATGTGGTTTCCTGGTATTCAGTGGCATTTCAAGTCATCCTCTCATCCTGGCCACACCTGTGAGCGAGCGAGCCAGCCCCCCTCCCCCATCCCCTCCCCTGCTGACTCATTCTCATTCATGTGTGCACATCTGCTCGGCCCCAGAGTTGTGGGTGTGAACCCCATAAGAGAGGCCGCGCCCCGGCCCCGGCGACGAGGAAAGCGATTGGTCAGCAAGCCGAAGTGACATTTGCAGTTCGCCGGTGAAGGTTATCGCGTCTGCAGATCCTCACATGCAGTGGACTGGAAGAAATAATGTATTTTCACAGCCCAGATATGAAAAGGTAACATTTGCTGGAGTGGTTTGTGGAGAGGGAGAGAGAGAGGGGAAGGGATTGAGGGGGAGAGAGAGAGGGAGGAAGGGAGAGAGAGAGAGAGAGAGAGAGAGAGAGAGAGAGAGAGAGAGAGAGAGGCTCTGCAGATATGGATCAGTAAGGGAGGAGATGTGTCTGACATTCTAACGTATGTTTGCCGATCTAAGAGCTGGGATAGGGGTAGGGAGAATTGCTATGATCTTGATGAAAAAATACAAAATAAATAAAAAAAACACCATTTCTTGTGGAGTGGAGAGCAGCTGGGAATAAACAGGCCGCGGTCATCTCCTTGGGCTCAGGCTGCCCTCGGCACAATCCATCTGGAATTACCTCTCTGTGCGCTGCGACACTCTCTATCGGCTGTGCCTCCATTTGTCACAGTGTTGGCGTGGCCTCTTACACACACAGCCATTTCAGCCACATGGACTGCACTGAAGTGACTACGGCAATGCTGCAGAATTTAAAGGTTAAAATGATTCTCATATACACGAGTAAGCAAAAAAACATGAGAAACCTTTTATTTTTCACAACTGATTTAGTTTATTCATCAAGAAAAAATGTTAAACATTGTATTGACCAAATAATAAATCAACATACATAATTCATGTGTAGCCCTTTATCATGCAAGTAACCATATATGGTCATTTCCCTCACAAAGTATTTGAATGAGTGCCCTATAAAGGGTTAACGTACCTAACTGACCCAACATAACATCTCTAATCCGCCCGTTATATGTTTTGGTCAGTAACTGCAACAGAACCTTCATTTTCGGGGATCGGATCGTTACTGCAATGCAGTTTTAATCCACACCATTACTCCAGAACGCTGCCGCTGCCGAATACAGAAACCAACCCCCGCGTACATTGCAATAAAAGTTGATTGGGAGTGAAGAGGACGTGCGGCTGTTTGTTCCTTTTTTGGGAATTACAGTATTGATTTTGGTTTTTTCGTGCACCTGTTGCCTAACTCTCCTGAAAGACTGCAAAAGCAATCTCTTACAAGAGCTTTGTATAACAACATCTTCCCGCAGTGACCAGAAAAGGAAAGCAGAAAAAACCTGTGTGGACGCATGGCGTATACAGGCCTTGTGTCCATAAGTGTTTACCACTAGCTTCGAGTGGATGCCATTTGAAGCGACCATTGTGTCGGTCCCGCTACTCGTGGCTCACTTAGTACTTTGACTGGCTGCTAAAATTGCGCTTCTCAAGGCCCGATGGTGCCAGCAGCAAGCGCGGTATTCATCAGATAAAACCCTGTGAATGTTTGTACTGAATCTGGAATTTCTCACAAATTATAAAAGATCCCTTCAGGGTGAGAAAAGATGAAAAGATGAGGTCATAAAAAGGAGATTTGATTTGGAGTTGAAGAGGAAACGGCAGTAGATTTGTATAAGGTGGCTCGTGTGCTCCACTGGAGCGGCGGCTCAGAGTTTTGACTTCTCAGTTCGAGAGCAAACAACTCTTGAAAGTGGGCGACTTGTTGTCAGGGAGGCGGGGAAGAGGAGGCAGCGCAGGAACCAGGAAAGGAAGCGAGAGGGAGAAGAGCAGCAACTACAAAAAAGAGAAGAGTCGGGTAACAAAGACCCGTCACATCCCTGACAAGCCCTTCAACCATATCACCGCGCCACATCACAAGGAGAATAATGCATTGTTCCTCTGGGAGGGAGGTCCTTATCTGCACACGCTCCTGCATGCTCTCACCTGAGCAGATACAAATTGGAAAAATTAAAATATCAAAATTGAGGAGATGGGGTGCAGGAAATGTGTGTGTGGGGAGAGGGGTATGGATGATCGGGAGGAAGGATGGGAGGGGCAAGTGGAGGGAAAGGTGGGTTGTTTTGCCAAAAGCAAAGCACTTAGGTGTCAGAAAAATGTGGTGGGTGGGCCAAAGACCAACATCGTCTTTGGTGAGAAACTACAGCGAGGACCCTTCGAGGACTGATCTCAGAACTAATTACCTCGTATTGATTCACACAAAAAAAAATAATACCCAAAAACAATGCATGTTGTGTGCGTTGCACATTCAGAAATGTGTCAAATATGTAATTCATGTTACCTTTTTTGTTTTACCCATTGAAGAAAAGGGAGAGCACGAAGAGGTTTGCTCTTCAGCAGCAGGGCTTTATCGCAACACACGACACAAACAAAGAAATGCAACGGAAAAAAAAAGATGGGTCAAACTAAACGGGAATATTTTGCGACCGGTGAGGCTTTGACGAACACCCATGTAGTCGGCTCGGGCTCATCTTATTTCCCGCGGTGGAGACGACACTTTCATTATCTTGGGAAATAAGTTTAATACAAAATGTATTAAATCGGCCAAAGTGAAGGGCCTTGCCTTTGTCCCTTTCAGAGGCCTTCTCTCCCCGTGGGAGGCGACATAATGCCCCCTCACTGGTGCTTTGGCAAATAGTCATCGGGACGCAGCGTCCTGTCTGCTGCCCCTCGCTGAGGCTGTCAGGCAGCATACAAAGTGTACAGAGACAGGACGGTCCTCTCTGGGGACCAAAGCTCAAAGTTTATAAAACATTTCTACTTCCTGCATCGGTACAGGATGATAGGCCAAACAATGGAGGTAGCTTCAGGTTCAGCAGAGGGAATCCACCAATAGGGTTAGGACTCGTGAGAAAGTAAACTTGCTTAACTTAAATTGTTGTGAGGATAAGATATGATATGACACAATAGGATACAGGGAAGGAGAGGAGAGGAGGAGGGGATATGATGAGATACGAGGGGAGGATAGAGGAGAGGAGACTAGACGAGGGGAGATTATATGATAGGAAAGAAGAGTAGAATGGAGGAGAGGAGATGATAACATAGGAGGACAGGAAAGATGGAGAGGATAGTGGACGAGGGGAGGGTGAGGAGGAGGGGAGATGATATGATAGGAAAGAAGAGAGGAGGGGGGATGATATGATAGGAGAATAGGATAGGGGGAGAGGAGACAAGGATGTATAACCATCACATTGAGGTGAGTCAGACAGATCATCGAATACTCAGACAGCCAGTCAGAGAACCGGAGTCAATGAAAGAGACTGATGCCTGTCTGGGACCTGTGAGGCAGCCAAATACTCACTTACTTACACACACACACACACACACACACACACACACACACACACTTCCCTCATGTTGTGTCTTGGGCAGCGAACCATTCCACACCTTCAGAATAACAGGAAGGAGCTCCCAGCAGGTGAGACAGGAGCAACAGTGAGCTCACGTGACCACAAGAAAAGGCAGACAGTCATGCACAGCCACACACACACACATACACACACACACACACCAAGTAGAGGTGATGATGGATCTCGTAAAACCTCCAAGTTTGGTTCATGATGCCGCAGCTGGGGTGTTGATTGCTTTCTGGTAAGAGGAGATTTATGCCTGGTCGTGATCAGCACTCAACCTTTCCAAACAAAACGCGGGTCTCTCTAAAAGTGCAGCAAATGTCTATTACACGAGCACAGTAATATCTCACTCAATCTGAAAAAAAAGCTGAGCAGCAAAAACTAAAAAAGAGAAAGAAAAGAAAAATGAATCTCCGCTCTTGAAAAACCTCTAGCACCTGCAAGATGATGGCAGTCTACTTTCAATGAAAACAAGTAATACAAGAGAATAATACGAGAGCATCTATCATTTGTTTTCAGGAAAGTGCTGCGGGGTTAGAGCAAGATAACATTTAATGTAAAAGTGTTATTATCTTCTCCTTCCATTAAAATGGAAAATAACAACCCTGTTTCATTATACTGTCTAATGTGCTACTGGAGATTAACTTAAATGTAGGTGCAATCAAGGATGGATTTTTTTCTTTTTACCTACACTACTGTAAATCCTTGAAAACAAAATGTCCATTGTTTCCTTAAAGGTCTAATGTGTTGACAGATTTTTTTTGTTTTTTTAAATAACACAAATAGGGCTTATAGCAAATAGCAATGATAATATGTTACTGGTTGCCTTTGTCAGGGGACTGAATTTCACCCCGGAGGCAATTTTATAATCCTGAGCCTTGATGTTGTGCCCCACAAGCCAGCAACAGGTGTCAACCAATGAGCACATCGACAGGTGACGCACTCATTCCCGTCAGTCTGCCGAGTTGCATCTTTTTCTATTTGAAACACAGAAACAAATCAATCCAGATATTATTTATTTTTCCACGAGCACGTACGTCCTTTGAATTCCCTTCCATTAAAATCAAATATCTGCTTTGATGAATATTTCAAACCAAGCAAATGGTTCCACTGAGTTTTCCACGACTACAAAGCCACGAGGGCTGGGGGAGGGAGGGGCTGTAAACAGGCTAAAGACGATGTGTCGTGTCGGATGTGACTCAAGAGCGGGAGAGGAAAACGGGAGCATCTACATGTGACTCGCACGCCGCTCTGCGCCGGGTTAGTGGGTGTTTAGGTGGCATGTGCCGGGTGACGCCCGGAGGGGGATTAATGGGCGCTGGGTGGGGCGCTTCCAGGTCACCCAGATGTTAGAGACAGTGAGGAGAAAGGCCCCGCTCCTGCAAATTAGAGAGGACAACGCTGCATGAATAATGCATCGCAAAAGTATGCAAATGCATAATCCCATCCTATTACCCTCTAAAAGCCTGTAAGCAGGCATGGATTGACCACAGATTTAAATCGGGTGCAACCCCCAGCAGACGAGGCAGAACTGCAGCGGCGGCTTCGTGTTGAAATGTGGAAGTTAAGCAGGCCTGTTTTTTTTTTTTTGAAGCGAGGTTAATCTCCATCACAAAAGAAGACAATTCCGCTCGCAGCACCCGACTGCAGAGGGAGGAAGTCGCCACGGTTGCAGAGCACGTCCACATAATTAAATCAGGTCCGGCTCGGCCTTCACACTGGCCAAAAAGAAAGCAACACGGGCGCTCCGCCTAATTGCATGTAGGCCAGAGCGGGTTACTGCAGGACGCCATCGGTAACACGCTCGCCACACGGACACGTGTCAGGTCACTCGTGAGAATGGAGAAGCAGTGAACCTGAAGCTAACTAAAAAAGCAACGAACACCACCCCCTCTCCCACACACACCTAGGAGAGAAAAAGCTTTTGTGCGGGATGGGAGGTAGTGGTACAGATTGGTGGGATGAAAGTGAAGCGATATGTCTTCAAGGTACCGCTCTTTCCTCTCTCTGCTGAAGCGGAAACGACCACAGCCGTGAACAAAGAACCTGCTCTCATGGATAATGGAGAGGGAGAGAGAGGCGAAGGAGCTCATTCTTCAACTCAAGCCAGCGGTGCTAGGCAGTATTTATTTATAGTTCATGCTCTATTATTTGGAATTGGTTCATTAGATGTGGTTTCAGTGTGAATACAGTGTAGAAACAGTGTGAGCCACTCATGGCTATATGGAAGGCAATGTCAGTCCACACTTAAATACTTCAACAACTACTCAATGGATTGGTGTGGCATTTTGTTCACATACAGCATGGTCCCCCGAGGACGAATCCCAACGACGTGAGTGATCACCTGACCCTTCTTCTAGCGCCACTAGCGGGTTGCCATTTGGGGCTTTAAGTGAACGGCCTCGACATTGGATGATTTGGCACAACATTTTGTAGACTCTCATGGTTCCCAGAAGATGAATCACCTGCCATTAGAAATGTGCTCAAAGCACCTCTGTGCAGCATCAAAGTATGGCTGTAGGCGCTTAGTCTTGTTTACGGTGCAGTTAGTATGTTTCTGCAAGAATGAAAGGTAGAAAGTCAGATCGACTTCCCACCCTGCATGCAATGGACTTTAACAAGGCCTTTTCAAAGTCAAAGTCAAAGTCAGCTTTAATGTCAATTTTTTACATGTGCAAACATACAAAAGATCGAAAGAACGTTTCTCTTCTGTCCAACATAAAGTGAATAGTGAATAATAATAATAATAAAGTGCAAAAACAAATTAAGAAAGAGAGAAACATATAAGCAGTTATAACAACATAAATAACATAAATTTGGAACTGTGAATGACTATGTATGATAGCAGCAGTCAGACAGAGATCAATACATCATTTCAATACATCACCAGATAATTTGTTAACTTTGAAGTAAAGTATGGCTATCAAGATAGTGGTTAATTCATGTAACCACTCCATGTATTTGCGAACCCTTGAAGATGCAGGTAGCGCTCCGAACTAGACAATAAAATAAGTTGTTAAAATGACTATTTAGTTGAGGTTAGGGGAGCTTTGTTGTCACGGTTAGGCTTGACTCTCAGAGAAAACGTTCAGCAAAAAGTAAAACCAGGTCCATCCTGATAAGAGTTCACCACTGCATGAGTCATTCATGTAAATCTGGTGCGTTTAGGAGTGAGATGAAAGAGAAGGGGAGAGCAGTGGTTAAAGACAAAAGGGTGGAGGCGCTTTCACTATTATCATCTTAATTCTACCTGACCTGAGTTTTCAATTTCCTCTGACCTTTAATATGTTTGTTTTTGCTGGTATGTTCCTGTCTCTGTGGATCAGTAATAATTCATAAAGCTCCTTTCCTCTGAAGTGGTAAAAACTGCACGCACGATTTCTGCGTTTGTTCTTTGGTGTTTTTGTTTTGTACAAGAGAGGCTTCCCCTTTGCATGACCGCATCCATCTCCATTTGGACTTTCAAATAGAGGGAGCTGGTTCTCACAACAGAAGGCAATACATATTATCATCATCCACCTGGATGGCCTCGGGGCCGTCCAATATTTTATTCCTAGATGGTCGCTAGGGCCTTAAGATAGAAAAAATAAATACATCTCCAGAATTTTCTTTCTACAACTCTGATTTAAAAACTTTTGATCCCCACCCCCTCTTACTCCAGGGCCGCAAAAGGGTTCAGACTAGGGTTGCAAAAACTTTCCATGGTTATTAAAAGGAATTTATAAGAATTAGCAGTATATAATAGGAATGAAATGGAAATATAGCAGCCACTTGCTTTAGCTAATTATTTTTCTTTTGGCTAAGATATTAAAGTAGTAATAGTAAATAGTAAAGCATTTTAATAGAAATGGGAATATAAAAAGTGGTAGAAAACGATTGAACTTTGTACTGCTGAATGCAGTGCAAGGCACCAATTAAATTACATGGGCATACTTTCAAACAATCTTTCAACCAAAACTATTTTAGATGCATTTTATTGCAAAATAAGTTATTAAAAGGGTCCACTTTTGATATTGAAATTCAACTTCCCAATGAAAAAGTGGACCTAAAACGTACAGATCCTTTGCAATCCGAGTTCGGCCAATACCAAATCAAACTTCTGACACATGCCAGTGCATAATGTTGTTTTACACATGTTGGTGCATAATGCAGTCCTCCAGGTTCCCCTCTTCGAGTCATATACGAGTCTGTGTTGTATCCAAGCAACAGCCCATGCTGCCGAAGCCTCCGACGAGGAGCGAGAGTGCGTTTGAGGCGTTTCCAACCAGCTTAGCTGCAGCCCTCCAGGCTTGATGAATGTGAGGAGGAAGTCTGCCGAGGACGCCAGACACCCACGGATCGATGGCCAGGTAATTTATGACATCGGACCAGGGAGAGGAAGACTGCATCTGTCTTTTTCCCCAGCGAGTTTCCCCTCGCAACTTAAGGCTCATTGCGTTCATTTAGATCCCCCATAAGATATGTTGCCCTTCACATTGTGTTCCCCGCACACAAAGCGAACGCTGCTACCGCACACACAAAGGTAAACATCAGAGAATCCAAGCAAATATCATTTGAAACTGTGAGACTTAATGGGCTGTGAATGTACGATTGGGATCTTTATCAGATCTTTATACGATCATAACTGTACATTCACAGCCAGTTAAGTCGCTGAGTTTTAAATCATCTCTGGCAGGGCTGAGCGAGCCGATGCACACATGGCCCAAGAAATAACAACCGAACAGATTTACAGTTCTGAGAGGGGAGAGTTACAAAAACACTATAGCAGCCAACTCAACACTTTCAAATTCATCTTACATGGCTTCATGAGAAAAGACTTTAAGACTGCAAACATATGGTTACCGGCTAATAATCCTAATTTAATAGTTGCTGCCGCAATTGCTACTAATGGTCCACCACTGGTACCTTGTACATTCACAGTATTAAATCAACCAAGTACATGTATTAAATGTCATCTGAAATTATTATTAGTAGAAAACCAAAAGGCCAAAACCCGGAGAGCACAGTTGGTGCCGGTCTCATGTCTGCCAGCCCTTTGTTTACGGAGGTTATCAGGTACACAGGAGGCCGCAGGTCTGAGCACTTGATGTCTGTGATTATCTCCAAGGTGACTAATGCCATTTACACGGAGAACAGCCTGTTAATTACCCAACTGGCTCTGGGGCCGAGCTCAGCCCTGCTTTAATCATCAGACCCACAGCTTGGATAAACAATCATTCAATCATCGCGCGGCTTCGCCACGACACACAATACAGCAATCAGCCAATTTCACAGATTAAGTGATTGGACGGGGTGGATACTGTAGGATGCAGTTTCAATCCACTCAGTGGACAGTGGAGAGCTTTCCGAAGGGGTACTCAACCAGAGGGATCGCAATATGAAACCATAGCCACACACTTGGAAATGTGCTGTTCAGTTTCATGTGAAGCGGCCTCAAAGACAAACACGCTGGGAATAGACCACAATTGTGTTTGCACACTCTGATAATATCCCGTTTGAACTGAACACTCAAATATCGAGCGCAGTTGCAGATGGTGCCAACATACATCCTAATGGTTCTATTCCAGCCAGCGTAGACTGATATTTTACATGTAATCAAGAGGGAAAATACTAGCTTCTGATTGGCTGGCAGGTGCAGGCTAACGACTCAAATAAAGATAACGGCAACAGTTTGACACTAAAAACTAATCATGAGTTAAAAAGACAACAAAAGCTAATTCTGCAGCTGATGCATGCACTAAAAAGGGCTGCAACCTGTGTCAGTATGAATACATCACAGTTAGCTGGTCTCTCCAGAGCGGTTTGGGACCCAGTAATTAGGGCCTATATTGGGGGTGGGGGGTGTCTTTCCTCAACTCAAACGCCACAACACTCTGGCCTAAGTGAAGCAAATATGTTTATGCTTTAGTGTGACAGCTTAAGGTCAGTGAATACCGTCCTCTGTCACATCGCATCACACGGTCACAACTTCCTTTGGCCCGCGTCACCCCTCTGCAGCCGCAGTCAACAGCCTTGCACGTTGGGGGCACACTTCCTGTTTGGACTGCAATCTACATCGGAAAGTTCCCCCCCACACAATTAATCACCGTTGAGATAAAAGCGATGTGGACAGAAAGGAGGGGCGGGGGGATGTTTATGTTTTCTCTTTTTGTGTATTCATGAGCATGAAGCAAAGATGTAGAGGGAGGTATTGGTTGTGAAAACCTCTCATCTTCATGATAGGTAATTATCCATTTACATTGCTCCTGTGTTATCTGAGGAAATGGTCCCAAAGTACCCCCACCTGTCCCTCTGATCCTCTCTGCACCACTCAAACTAACATTGCATTACCGTTTCACCTATCTGTGACCCAGCTGTCCTGCCTGCACCCAGGCAGTAGACTACTGCTGAATCTCAGACATCAAACAGCAGACAGCGAAAAAGGGCTTAACTTTTATCTCTCTTCTTTAAAAAAAAAAAAAAAAAAAAGACAGTGAGAGTGAGACACACAGAGAGAAGTCTGGAAGAGAAAAGAGATACAAAGAGCCTTGTCGGAGGGATACAGCAGCGATGGAGAGCAAGGCAGGATCAAACGTCCAGTTGCTGCCGGTAATCCGCCTCGAGGAGGACGAGGAGGGTGTGGATGCGAGATGGGGGGCAGGAGGAAGAGGGGAGGGATGGAGGAGAGGAGAGGCTGGTTGCTGTGCCACAGAAAAGCAAATGTTAATGTCTTTTTTCTTTTCTTTTTTTTTCATCCAACAGGCGAGGGCGACGACACCAGCCCCCTTCGTGGGTCTTCAGACAGTCTGGCACACGGGCCACAGGAGGAAACCTTTGGAAATATCAGAGCCGCCACCCCCAACCCCTCAAGCATGGAGAGTGTAATTCTGTGTCTGTGAGAGAGAGTGCTACTCCGTGTATGCAACACTGTGCCTGTCCTATAATTAGCGGGTTTAGCCCGTTTGCGATGTTGGAAATCCACGACATGGCAGCAGCGTGAAACAGTGCAGCGGTACCCTTCTTTGTACTCCTGGAAGATACAACCCAGAATGCATGCTGCCGTATTTAGATATTCAACAGATATGTCGGAAGCTGTATCATCAGGGAGTGCTTCACATGCAGGCGTATGAAACATTCAGCGGCTAAAAATAAATCAGGAAGCTGTTTTTTTTTCTTCTCCCGGCCAAGTCGGTTAAGAGACGGCAGCGGGTTATTTATGCACGTCACATAACTTTATTAGCCAATTAAAATGTAATTTTTTTATCTGTAAAAAAGATAAATGGCAGCCTCGGTTGAGACTAAAAAAAGAAGTGACATATGTCATGACTCGTGAATCATAAGTTCATACTTCCTGTGACTCACAAAAGTCTGTGAGACCTTGCATCACTTGTCATAACGTTAAAGATATCAAACTACAATAATGCTGGCAAATCTTTTCTAAATCACCATCAGGTCACCATACAAGTCCAAATGAAATGTACGACCAAATGAAATGTGAGCTTCAGTCTCCACAAGCGGACCTGCTCATAGTGGGGTGGTGTTTTCCCTGAATTTGTCTTCCAAGGCAAGCTTCTAAGGTGTCGCTGTCACCAAGCTTTGCCTGATTTCATAAGAGTGAACCATTTCTGAATTAACAACATTGAACCATGTGTTTATTGGCACTCGTTGCCATATCGCTCCGCCATGGGAAGAAAAGCACAGTTACCATGCAGACGGAATTCAGGGATTTGGGAAAAATCCTCCCGAATTTCCAAGAAAATGTCCTGCAAAAAAAAAACTAAAGAAAGCAAAAAACGAGCCAGCATGGCCGACCAACTTAAGGGTTCAGCGAAAGAGCAACGCGGCCGATCATCGACAGCTGACGTGACGCTACGAGCTCGGGTTTCAGGGGGGCAGAGGTGAGAAGATCCGAGAGGCAGAAGCAGCTTGATAAGCCGGCTCTCTCTTCTCCGGCTCCCACGCAGTTGGACACGGCCTGCAGCACCTCTTTAAAAATAAGAGAGGGAAAAAAAATGTCACTCTGGATTTAGCCTACTTTCCAACATGCCCATTAATTTCAGAGCAGATGGCAAAAAGATGGAGAGTGAGTTTGAGGGAGGGGCGTCTGCTAAGCTGCTGAATAACAGAGTGGAGAGCTTCGGATGGCAGAGTGTGGTGAGCTAAAAAACAAACAGAAAAACAGGGGTGGTTTTAAAGCAGATTAGAGCTTCATCATGTATAAAGATGGTGAGTAGAAGGTGCTGCTATTAGATGTCTCTACGTGCAGCGCAGGTTAGCACCGCCGATGGGTGAAGCAAGCAACTCACTGGGAGGTGTTACTCCGCCCCAACTTTTATTGATCTGCGTCTCCACACTTCCCCTAGTAGGCACTCATCATCTGAGCCTGTCTGGGGGGATTTAATGGGTGAGAGGGTCTGGGTATAAACCAAAAGATATGTTCTAAAATCAAATGAAATGAGGCAGAGATGGAGGAAAAGAAAAAGGCCTCGGGATAGATACGTCTCCAGTCTGTGCCCCCGAGGACCAAGAGAAATTGGCAGCAGTAAAACAGAGCCTTAAAGAGCAGCGCTGGTGAAGCTGCTCCTCTGAGCCGTGGAGCGAGGTGGAGCATTCCACTGCAATCAGTCCGTCGGTAATTAATGAGCGGGCAAAGTCCATTGCGGGTTTAGCCAGCACGTTGGGTGAATCGTATCACAAACAAGACGTCCTCAAGGACAGTCGTTAATCACAAAATCAGACATCGTGACGAGTGTCCTTGAGGACTTTTTTTTAGCCCGGAGTTGTCGGCTTGCCAGCTGCTCTCAAGGTTTTCTTTATCGTGGCATCCACACTTCCCGGACATGAATCTCCTCACGTGGTTGATTATTTTTTTGGGAAGGCCACTGAAACGCTGTGTTGGCTTTTGCCGTCTGATGATTCGTGATGAAGAGAAAACAGGAGGAGAGGGATGGACCAAAGGAGAAGGGGAATCCGTCTGTTCGGCCTCGTCAAAGGGGAGAGCACCAGCTGAGCGAGGCAGAGCGGCCGACATGGAGCAAATTAAGCGATGTGTGTGAACTGCTGCACCGCATTGTCACGTACGCTCACATCAACCTGCAGCTATGTGGTCAGCGGGGGGATGTCCAGAAAAGGAGCCTTGGCTGAATCGGTGCCGATTCAAGATGTTGACATTTTGTATAATTATTATCTGAAAGGAATAACTTGCAGGCGAGGATAAATCCTGAGGAAAGTGGTCACATGACCACAGGTACCAGTGAGAAAATGAAACGTCGAGGAAGTCCCCTTTTAGAAAGACAACCACGGCTCCACAGGAACCGGATGCCAAATTACTGCTCACTGGTTATTTATTTATTTATATCCAGCCACAATATTGTTTATTATCTAACTGTTTTGGAAGGAAGAAGAAGAGAAAGTGAGATGGTTGAACTTCAGAGTGGTGTATGCCATTCTCAAAACCCAATATTTACCCCCATTGTTTGTCGGCGGGATTGTGTTTTTTAAACCCTCACGAGAGATGACCCTGACTTATGATCCCCTGAGCATGGACGCCCGAGGATTTCTCTGTAGAGATCAACAACACACACACACACACACACACACACTAAATAGACCACACCTTGGGTTATTGTTCCAGCAATCGTACGTGTCCTCCAGGAAACAAAGCAGCACGATTTAAAAAGAAAACTAAAATCCATCTGATGCAAAGCAACGTCTTGCATTCAAGCTCTGACAGATGGATGCGGGCGTTGGGTGAACATTGCACCGCGACAGAACAATCCTTCCCATCAGCCCCGTGTGCACATGAGGTGTAGCCGGCTGCTGCGAGCAGATGTGTGGGGCGGGGGGAGTGGAGAGGGGGAGGTAATTATTTGCATACTGTTGCGAGAGAGTGGGAGTGTTGAGAGTCTAATTCTATTTGGACGTGGATCTGGTCCACTCTATTACATGCAGCGGAGCTGGCTGAGTAATGACATATTTGATCAGCGCAGATGCACAACAGCTCAAGCACTGCGGGGCTGAAATCTGGATGTCAGTCTTTTTATTATTTTATTTTTGTATTATGCTGACACGGGGGCACAGAGGAGACCAGACTAACTGGACTGAGTCTGCAACGCGCATGATAAAATATATATGTTCCATCAAATATAGATACTTTTCCCCAGGTTGGACTGGCAGAGCAGGCCTAACAAGAAGCAAGAAGCAGTGTTCTCCGTCACTGGAGACCCAGGGGTGTGCTGGACTGAGCTAGTTAGGTTGTTTCGGACATCTTTGCTGCAGATACGTGACAGGCTGACAGCTGTCCACAAACACACATCTGAGCTGTGCACTGTGGCTCCAAATCCCTCATAACACCGTCTGAGGTCCACCGGTAGGGTCGGAGGATAGAGGTTAGGATAAAAACATATCTCATTGTTGGGGGGCTTTTTCGCAATTGTTTGATCTGGAATTGTCTCGCTGTTCTCGATCACACGGAACCGTCCGGATCTAGATTTAAACAGGTTTAAATGTTTCTGTGTTTTTTCCCCACGAAATGTTTGAGCAGAATGAAAACGCCATCGTCCGGAACGGCCTCCGATTCACTTCATGAACTCGCAGCACAAAGCCGTTCATGACAACAACAAAGAAAGAATACAGACCGACTGCAGAGCAAAAAAACACTTGCAACCACAAGGCCCTGATAGGTTTTCCGCACTTACGTTGCAAGATTACAAGGTTATGTTACGATGTTTGTGATTACATTCGCCTCAGTATTAGAGTCACATCAGGACTTGGTGTGCAAAGGCCAATATTAAATCCAATAAAGTCATTTGATTTATGTTCCACTGTCTTCCCTTAAACTCGGCTCTTAAGTCACAGATTGCTGAGAGTCATTCATTTGGACCAAATTAATGTTGAAGAAATAATCAGCAAGCCCGAATTCCTCCACACTGATGTGCAGACCACATGCGCGCACACGCTGCCGATGATAATGCGAGCTCATCCAGATGAGGCCTCTTGGCTAATCGCAAGTGCAATCATCCTCTCAGGCGGGGCTCTTTAGGATAAAAAAAAGGAAAAAGGGTTTCATTTCGTCTGACTAACCACATCCCTCTTCTGTCCAACGCTGTCTTATCAGCTCAACCCTCATGTGAACACACAGCTGCGCTCACTGAGGGAACTCTGTGGAATGTCTGCGCCCCGAAGCCTACGTGAGTTTTCTGCATCTGTTTTTTTTTTTTTTTTTTATGTGGGTGTGCATTGATTCACACAAGACAGGAGACTGTTGCATCAGCACAGGAATCGGTTTAGCCTTGTTTTTTTCACACACAAAAATAAAATTGACAGTGTACAAATATCTTCTCAAGGAAGTCGATGGGAATGACCACATTTGAATTGTGCACTCTGTGCTCAAATTATAATTTGACTTATACAGCTGAGTTTTTTTTTCCCCTGGACTGGCTGCTTAAATATTCTGGAATCGCTGCTTTCAATGTGTCCAGGTATGTGTGCGACCGTGCACGTAGTATGTGTCCGTGTGTCCGTTTGGATGTCAACCGAGACAACGCGAGACAGAGGCAAACAGTCCATTTGGCCTTATCGAAGGAGTTATCGCACTGACTAAGCGAAAAAACACACACACACACACACACACAAACCCTCAGATAGTATATCAATACAACGACACACTCCACTTAGACAAAACTTTTATCCCCTGCACACACACACACACACACACACACACACACACACACACACACACACACACACACATGCAGACACAGCCCTCAAGGCAACGAGCGCTAATAACTCAATGGAGCGGTCGATAAGGCCGGCACATGTATACTCCGGTGAGCTGAGCTGGCATGCTGAACACAGAGAGCTTGGTTTATGGCTCTCCCCGCGACAGTTAATGGGGCAAAACCCGAGGTAGAAAACTTGCACCAACAAGAAAAGAAAAAAAGATCACGTCTAGTGCAAACTATGCCGTCACTGCATGATCGCGGCGTGTTTAAAAGCCCGCACAGGGAAAGGGGTCGTCGTAAACGCGGAGGAGTGTGTGCAGGTCTTACGTAAGTATGCGACCAGAAGTGAGGCTGCAGCGGAGAAGAGCATCCAACGCTGCAGCCTGGGAGTCTGTACCCCCCCCCCCCCCATCCCCCAACTGCAACCCCCCACTGCAAAAATACAAACTGTTTGCTAAACAGCAGCAGGTGGACGCTGCATCCCGAGGAACATATGTTTGTCTCCCTCCTCCCTCCCACCTCTTCCTTATTCTTTGTAAAGCAACATAGACCAGCCAAGGGCCAGATGTAGAATATGTGTGTACTAAAAAAGACTGCGTGCACCACACTGTACAAAGACAGCTATTCATAAAGAATGCGGCATGAGAATATGAGCAGAGCTCCGAGCGCGCTCTGACCTAGACTTTTAAAAAACGCTCGATACGGGCAAAGAAAAGGCCCTTTTCTTTCTTTCTTTCTTTTACAGTCAGGTTTAGATTGCTTTCAGCCCATCATGTTATCACTATCACCTGCCAGCTCGTCTTTGAACCGCGCCGACTAAGCCTAAACATGACACAGGAATTACGAGGCATCTCGAACGTTTCTTGTCAAGGCAACCCTAATTTGCATGTTTCATCATATAACGAGAGAACACAGCATTTTCTGATGTTGCTTTTGACGGACAGAAAAACTGAAGGTGGGGGGAGAGGGACTTTACAGAAAAAAGTGTTCATTGCCTATTAGCAGAGCCTTGTCAGCGGCTGCTCTTCAATAAAGCAAGTTGACAGCAAAAAATAACGGGGGATTGTTGAAGAGTTTGGGGGAAATGTGTTTACCCTCCGCTGTGCATACCTCCCTTGGCCACAAAATGCATCCAACCACTACCTGGTCAGGCAGGTCATGGTCCCTGGTTTGTTTACAGAGGTGAATATGTCAAAACGGCAGATTAGTCAACTAATCGACAGAGAGGGGGGTCAGCCTGAGCTTGAATATGACACATATATGACCATAATGTACATATACGTGACTGACTCAGCCCCAAGGGCAGTCGGCTCCCAGCAGAGCAGCGAGGCGAAGCCCTGCTCCTGAATCAATGACGAGCATTAGGAATAACTATATAGAAAAGGCCAATCTTCGCAATGACAGTCTCATGTACGTTAGGTAGAGACATCAGTGTGATAGTGAGACCGTTTTCATTCCCACAGCAACGTTAAATGACTTCACGGGCATTACTTTTGATAGCTATATTTCCAATATGTGAAAGGTTCTAGAGTGTTTCTTGGCAAAAGCAGCTCGTGACATCATTCACCTAGGTTCGGTGCCATTCAACTAATGGCATTGCCAAACCTCGTATCTGAACCGAACTGTGAAAGACAGACGGCTATCTCCTCATCGGCGTAGCATAACCGCAGCGGGGAGAACAGCTATTTGCTGATCAAGGAGTCGCAGTAATAAGAGTCCCCGTTACAACAGGCTCTCCTCTCCAGGAGGCTAACGATAATTAGACATATACCACTGTCCAGCCGTCCGTCATGCGGCAGGGTGTGGGGCGCGTTCCCTTTTTCAGAAGACACGCACTGAAACACAGATCCTCACATGAAGTGATTTAAGTGGTTATGGTGCGTGTGCTCGGGAGAGAGAGCAGTGGGAGGATAATGTTTGGATGAAGGCAACAAATTTTGATGATTACACTCCCACGGAGATCCTGGGATTCAGCCACCGCCGGTGCTGATCTCTGCCATAAAAAATATATATGTATACATCCAGTGTAACAACTTGTGATGACCGGGGCATAATGTTTTTCTATGGATTTATGCTGCGCTCGTAAAATCCATTCTGTCGTCATTCCCTTTTCCCTGCGAGTAAAAGTCCAGCCATCAAAAGGAGCAAGCAAACATTCATTAACATATAACGACGAGCACTTCAAGCTAACAACCGCCATGTTCTTTTTTGGGGAAATTAGTCTTGTAAATTCCTATCCTGATGCTAATTACAAATGAGGCCTATCCATCTAGTGACAGTCGGGTAACAAGTTTTCTCGGCGGCAGCAGCCGCGCTCGTTATTCCGCTCAGCGTTGCGCTATCATCTAAACGGCATCACTCACTGGAGTCCCGACGTTCGCCGGCAAATTAACTACCTGATGAACCCTCAATCACCACAGGAGCTCCGGCGGCTGTCATCAAAGTGAACCACAATCCCTCTTTCCTCTCTCCTTTTATTTTCCTCCTCCAGCCGCCTGCCTTTTCTTCAGCTGATGCATTCAAATTGACGCAGTTACATTGTTTTTTTGGAGCCCAAACAAGGTTCATTACACTTCCGACAACAGATAGTTAAATGAACGTTAATGTATTTAATTAAGCACATTTGTAAGGTTTTAATTGCTGGAATATTGGCAGCGGGGAAAGAAAACCGGGGGAATATGAAGAGAAACAACAAGAAAAAAGATTTCTGATTGTTCATGTTCCTCGGCGCCGGCCATTCGGGCTGTTTCATATTGCGCTATTTGGAGATGCAACTCCAGGGTACAATGCCTATTGAGTGCGAGCATATTACAAAACAGCATGGTGGCACAGTGTTTACTGAGGAAATTACACTTTATGCCGCTGTGTCCCATAAGAAGATTTTTCAATTACACTTTTCATTGCATTTGTTGACACGCGTTTGCCTGAAAATGAATCTAAATGGCTGTTGGGATTTGAGCATTAACAGATGGAAAGAAAGAGGAGGGGTGGAGAAAGGAGACAAATGCACGGATGGAGGTCAAGCATCTTTATTTTGGTGCCGCCTTATAAAATGTGACCGGTGTACAAAGATACGTGGCACGGTGAAAGATGTGGAAGAATAAGTCAAGCGCGCACTCCTGGAAAGGAGGGCTGGAGTGATAAGGAAAGACGGATGGAAGAGGCCGTGTGAAAGAGGCAGGGAAATAAAAGGGGGGAAAGGAGGGGAGGTCTAAATGATGAAGCTTGCTCTGTGACATGCCGGGGACCTCCTATTCTCAGCACCTCGTGGCGGCGGGCTCTTAGCCATGAACTCTGCATGAACATATGCACCAGCTCTCAGGGCTTCTGGAAGGAATCACTGAATTATTAGCTTCGGTAAGTAAGCCAAGCCAGAGCAGCAGATATGCACTCGGAAAACTTTGAAAACTTTTCAATGTTTAATCAGCCTTCATCTGAGAAGACGCACGAGATGTAGGGCACAAATAAAGTGTGGACGTTAACGCAGCGGGATGCAGGATAGCGATGGAGCTGGGTTCTGATGATTTTCAAAAAATCTTCATCGTTAATATCTAAGCATAAACTATATTACAAATTCTACGGTTAAAATAAATGATTCTATATGCTGGATAAAAATATAGCAAATTGTTTTGATGCATAAGTAAAACAGACAATAGCTTTCTCACAGATTAAAGACATTCTATGCTAATGCTATGCTTTGTTCTGTTTTGTATAGAAACCCACCTGCAAGCTAACATTGACGTAAGCTAATTTGAGATAGATGAGAGATGCATTATCCCGCAGCTAATCGTTAGCTAATGCTAGTTTAGCTTAACGTGGCTAACAGAGCCCCTTCAAGGTTGATGCTACAGTTTGTTTATGTGATTTTGGGGTCACAGGTTTGAAACCAGTGAGAGCTAAAGTTGGACCCTCACATTTTAAACCTAGACATCACCCAAATTCACACACGACCTACTGACATTCACTACTTCAGAATGTGAGCGCCGCTAGAGTCATGCAGACTGCAGCGACATATTGTGTACTGTGTGCAGTTTTTAGCTTGGTTAGCGGGACAGTTGTTTCATTTGTGACCTGAAGGTATATATTTTATATATATATATTTTTTTTTTTAAACCGACAAACGTTTCAAGTATTCCAATTTGATATGGAGAAAGAAAGACACTATGTTCCTCTTGTCCAAGCAGTGCATAATTAGTTTAACAATCTCACAAAGTCTTTCTGCCCTTAGCAATGGAACTCTTATCTATTGCAAAGTATTTGAGATTGTCACATGGAGTTTCTTTAACAGCAACGGCACAGTGTACGATGGAATGGACTGCAGGTGGACACAGCTAAAAATGACCATCTGTTGGCAGTAGCATGGTAGCCTGTTTGTAAGATAAGCTTTTAGAAAACTTTCTGGGGCTGACCAACAAACCAACAGGGTGAGCAGGCCACCTGAGGAAAGATTACCTTCTGCACAGTGCGGCTTACTGTGTGTTAAAGCACACTGTGTTCATGAGCGGAGGGGATGTTGCGACACAGACGGACCCAAATCGGCGAGCTTTCGGGGGTACGCTGAGCACTTAAGCCTCGGCTGAACTAGGCATTGTACTGCCAGTGCGGGTGTTCATCGGAGGTTAAGAAATGTTGCGGTAAATCCATGCCGCTCTTTCTTGTGGCTCCCGTCCGGATATCTGGATGTTGCCGAGCTTTAACAAACAGACTCTCTGTGCTATCAGCCCTAGTTATCGGCCCGTCACACTGTACGGGGAAGATAAATCTAGGCAATTAAAATTTAAATTGCTGTGTGCACTGCCGTGACTTCCCCCTTTCCGCATGTCTTCACGTCTCTCTCCGGCACCCGGCTGGTCTGCTTCAGCCCTATTTCATGGGGCAAAAAAGAAAGGCGTGCCGCCGGGGATGGAAAAAATGCCGGCAAACACAGATACAGCTCACCTTGGGGATTTTACTTCCACTCTGCATGTAGTCTGTTAAGTGCCTTGGCTTTCCACCCAAATGCCTCCATCATTTTGTTTCTTTAGTAAAACAGGTAGTATGATGAGGGGGTTATCAAACTGAATCTGCAGATACAATTAGATATTATGTATTGTAGAAGGGAGTGGCGTGTGATGAATACAGCCAAGAGCCGAGGAAGCCAAAACCACCAAAGTGGAAATGTTCATTGATTTCTGGATGAAATGATTCGCCAATTAAATGGTCAGAAATGGACCATTGACCATTTCGGTCATCAAAACTGGCAAATTTCCATTGCATTGGATTCCACTCCTCTAAGTATCATTACTTAATCATATTATATTAGCTTGTTGGCACCTCTTCCCCTCTGCTGCATCAGAGTACGTCGTAGGATTGGAGATAAGAGACAGAGACAGAGAGAGGCAGGAAGGCTTTGAGCACTTGGAAAATAGCTAGCTCTGTGTGACAAGTGCTCTTTAGTGGTTCTTGTGTAAATGATAGGATGAGGGCCAGATGTGTTCCTTAAAGAGGGGATGGCCGAGGTTGAGAGGAGACGCACTGCTGGAACCACGAGGGCCTAAGGATAGAGCACGTCATACCATGTAAGGCCCTCTAAGCATTGTATGCACATACAATTGATTTGTCCTGTTTATGGCAATTCTAATGATTTTTGTTTTAATCAAACATTTGGTCTTAAAAACAGACAGAATTAATGACAACTTCCATTGACTATGTCCCCATAGCTCAAACCTCTATGGCCATAAACAATTACAAATTTAATTACAAATTTCAAAATCGACAATCCAAATTATTAGCACATTTGCCTCAGACTAATTTTAGCACTGATAAAGTCCAAATTATTTTTTAAAAGAAGCGATATCTCGGTTACGCATCATATTGTCCAATCAGCGGGGAAATGCAGCCAGAGCTTTCCTGTTGTTTCCGGCAGAGTAATATCGGGCGGAGGCAAAGGCGTGGAGCACAACAGAGACTCAACTCTCCTGCGTTATCGTTGCTCCTGCCGGCAGAAGCAGAAGCAGCTGTGTCTCTATTCAGCGCTCTGATCAATAGCAATAGATCCAAGCAGAGAGCTGCTTTCACCGTTATCAGTGCACATATTGACAAAGTGGTGGATCAGCGTCAGCGACCAATTCAGGCCCAAGAGTCAACATTATTTAATGGATAGGGATAACGCACATGCAGTTGTTTTCTTGTATTCTCTTCTTTTCTTTTTTTGCAAGTGTGTTAAAGTTTCCAAATAAAAAGTATCCATCCAAGCGGAGTTTAATGGGTGTGAATTAGCCATTTAAAACCAGCCTGCTATCACATCAACCATTCATTCCTTGCAAATAGGATCTGGACAAAGAATGAAAGCCAAGTCTGATACAACAGCATTTGAAGAACACACACACACGCACACACACACACACACACACACAATACAAATTGCCTCTAAGCCTCCAGCGAGGCAAAGCTGCTCCCTGAATTTTCATGCGCCCGTTTGCTTCTCCATCACCGGGTAGACAATCTTTGATCTTTGATCCATGACAATGGTTTGGCCTTTCTCCTTCTCCTCCTCCTCCTCCTCCCCTTGCACTGCAGCCATCCATGTGGAATAACAACAGTAACATCTCACTACCCGCAATCAGCAAATCCAACACAATCCAGTCGCTGTGCCCAGATAATGCAAGCAACCAGATAAGCATTAGAGTGATAACCTGACACACACACACACACACACGCAAACGCACGCACGCACACACACACACACACACACACACACACACACACACACACACACAGGATCCTAAAAGATGCAAAGAGCCGGACCGCTATGAGGCGGGAGATATGAGGATGATGAAGCCTCAGATGTGTGCTGGAGAGCTGTGATAATAAGAAGAGCTTTCCCATCTGCTGGAGGAAGGGGCCGGGAGCCGGGGCGTGGCCCGCCGCCGCTGCTCCGTCACGCCCCGGGAAGAACGAGGGTGTATGCAAAAGAGAGTCAAAGAGAATGAATGGAAACGTAAGGATTGGAAAAGAGTCTTTTATTTTTCTCACACACACACACACACACACAGGGCTTTGGCTCTGTAATAAATCTCTGTTCACTTTGCAACGATCCATCCTGCTAATGGCACCACACACTTATCCAAACTGCTATGTAAATATCATCCGTTATAGCCCACGGACAAGCAGCACCGGAGGAGCGTTTGTATCTTTATTTTTTCACACGTGTGTGTGTGAGTGTGTGTGTTTGTTACTATTGCGGTCTGTGTGTGTGTGTGTGTGTGTGTGTGTGTCTCTTTGTTTGCACAATAGAGCAGAGCGGTAAAGCAGAGCAAATGGTTTCATTCAGGTTCAAATAGTTTCCACCCGATTTGGTTTACAGGCTCAGATGATACACACCTGCGTTATCGTTAATATGCAGCGAAGTGCACGGCGTCTGAAACGCTCCGCAGGAAAAATAAATCACCTCAGAGACCTGTCTGTCTGCCTGCCTGCCTGCCTGCCTGCCTGCCTGCCTGCCTGCCTGCCTGCCTGCCTGCCTGCCTGCCTGCCTGCCTGCCTGCCTGCCTGCCTGCCTGCCTGCCTGCCTGCCTGCCTGCCTGCCTGCCTGCCTGCCTGCCTGCCTGCCTGCCTGCCTGCCTGCCTGCCTGCCTGCCTGCCTGCCTGCCTGCCTGCCTGCCTGCCTGCCTGCCTGCCTGCCTGCCTGCCTGCCTGCCTGCCTGCCTGCCTGTCTTTCAGGGGCCTCCGCGGTCCGACATGCCCCGCTCTGCTAATCAGGGACTGAATGCTAATTGTAAACACTCTCTCTGTCGTTGTCACGGTGATGGTTGCGGGAGCTGGAGAAGTCCTCTCAAGGCGTGACTGCCTGTGTGGTAACCTCCATTTAGACACGCAGAGCGGCCAGCGCGAACTCCCTGATCTCATCACAGAGGAGGGGGGGGGCCACTCAGCTGCCTTGAAGCTCATTCAGGGTTTTCCCTCCCAGACGGGTGTTGTTTTAAAATAATAAAATAAGAAGCTTTGTGGGGCTTTAGGTTCTTAATGCTGCAATTGGGGGGCGAAGTTCAATACCTTTAAAATAAACAAAAAACATGGGAGCAGTTCCACGGCAGCTACAGTGTCATCAGAAGAAATCCCAAATGAAGACGAGCTCCGCAGCAGAAGGGGCTTTCCTCGGAGTGAAGGGAGCAGTGCAAACTTTACAGGCGGGACTCTGGCGCACGGGCTCCATCTGCATCGGTACAATGAGTCACAGGCCGAGACATGAGAACTCTTTACGAGGCTTCCTCCTGCTGTTTGTTTGACTCGGAGAGTTTCACAGAGAAAGGGGGAAAGACCTCCCTGCCCCATAAATAAACAACGCTCTGTCCTCACTTCCTCTGCCCCCCGCCCCCTCCCATCATGCAACGGGAGCACTACAAAGACCGGTCCACAATCCAACAAACTTACATAACGGGACAGGCTTCGCCACTCGTCGGAAAATAAGATCGAAGAGCAAAGAACAACATAAATTGGTCCGTTGTTAACCAGTAATAGGGCCAATATGTCCTCCGGTGTAATAAAACGGCTGTAAAGGACCGCGGCCCGGGTGCTGTCACGCTAAACAAGTTCCATAAACGTCTGAAATATGAGGTCAAATAATCAGGGCTCGTATAACCCATCAACTCTTCCCTTAATATTTCCTTAAGATGGGGTAAAGGTTGAGATTGTTTTATTAAAATGAACAGATTGATTTCACTGCTTTGCTTGTGTTTACTGATGCCAGAAGACACTGCAGTTTAGAGCTTATATATTATAACCATTGTTGAATAGTCTGCTGATTTTTTTTTTTTCAATTACTTGATTAGTTTGGTCTGTATAATTTTTTTCAAATAAAAAAAAGAGCGATGTCTTTAATGTCTTCTTATCAGCAGTAAAAAAAAATCATGTTGGCAATGATACAAAAACAGAAACAGGATCAATAATTATTATATTGTTTTGCATTTCTGTTTGAATGTCAAAATAGATGCAGATAAACTTTCTGCACCTTAATTAGAAAATTGTTTCAGCAGTTTAACAAAGAAAATAGAATATAATAGAAATGAACAGGCAATGTTTTACACTGCAAATTACAGTTATTTTTATTTTGTGGTCTTCAAAAAACAAGAAATCCCTAAACTCATTGGTCATCGTCTCCAGTCTACTTAAATCTGTTCATTGAAGCGTCCTCACCTCCTTTCCACCAAAGGAAACGTCAAGTCTACATTCATCAACATTACTCCTCATCTAATCTGTTAGAGCTCGTCCCGGAGGAGTTACATCACAACTTCCTCCCAGCGGGGTCAACAGTCCCCTTGGTCACAAGGGGGAATGAGGAGGGGATGGGGGGCAAGCCAAGTGGTCCGGCACGTCAACCTCAACAACAACACAAACCGGAAACCACCTCCACACACACACACACACACACACACACACACACACACACACACACACACACACACACACACACACACACAGCCTTCCTGCTCCTGATTATTCTAGCACTGCATTAGGAGCCTGGCCATTAGACGGCCGGGCTTGTTTTCTCTCCGCATCCATTAGGGCTCGGCCTGCAGCGGTGGATGGGTTAGGCAAGGAGGGGACGAACAGTCCTGGCATTAAATTAGAGCAGCCACTCTGCCACGAGAGAGAGAGAGAGAGAGAGAGAGAGAGAGAGAGAGAGAGAGAGAGAGAGAGAGAGAGAGAGAGAGAGAGAGAGAGAGACTCCATAACTCACAGCTCAAAATAGAATAAAGGCTTCTTAATAGAAACGAAGGGATCTCAGGCTGTGCCTTTGTCTGGAAGGATCTTATCGTCACCTGGAGAGAGGGAACAAGGAGCCATAATGGATGAACCCGCCCAGCAGAGTGCCGTGTTTCAGGGCTGCAACAACCGATTACTTCATCTGTTCAATAGGCCGATTATAGTTTTTGATGAACTGAATCATTATCGCTGTGTCCATACGATTTTCCCAGAGACCCAAATGACACCTTAAGATCGCACGCCTTCTCCTGTCCAACAGTCTGAAGGTATACAACCGGGGAAACGCAGCAAATTATTGAATGAAATCAGTCATCGAAATTGCTGTGGATTCCTTTCCACTCAGTCCATTCCACCTCCCGGTCGGCTTTCAGGCATAATTAGGCATTGCGTGCTTGAATTATGTTTATTTTAGCTGTTTGTGAATTTACTTCCTGCCCTGGACATTTCTGACAATATATGGGCGAGTTGCCAAGGCGGATGACCGCGCGCAGACCTTCTGTAAGCTGGTCATTTATTTTTGGACGCGATGCGGCGCGTCAAATAGGTATATTTCAACGCTCCGACATTCCTCTGGCATCCGGCCCTGGGAAGATAAATAACACATTTGTAGGCTGAAGAAAACATCCGGTTGTCCGAATGAAGAATGATGATTTGTGTGTGTGTGTGTGTGTGTGTGTGTGTGCGTGTGTGTGTCCATAAAACCTGGATCAGTGGAGGGGAAGTTGCACAAATATAAATAAGTTTACCCTCTGTGCTTACTGGAATTCCAAACACATGAGAAAGTGAAGGGATGTATTTTAATCCCACAGAAATCAGCATTACTCCCCCCTCCCCTTTAAACAAAACAAACTATATTAAATGTTACTGTATATTCGTCACAAGAGGCAAAAACACAGCTATAAGCGCTGAGTCATCTTCCACATTTAAATTATTCATTAAACCTCGAGCTAGATCCCCCCGCTTAAGCTTTCTGATCAATTTCTCTGTGTAACTGCGCCGATCAGCCTACTCTCCCCCTCTTCCTCTCCTCTTACTCCCCCCTTCCTTCTCTCCGACCAGCAGCAGCAACCAATCACCACATTTTGTGGGTTTTTGACCCGGAAAAAAAGCCATCCATCACAATCTGGCAACGTGTGCAGGCCGGTAGGAAGAGGAGCAGTCGGTTCACACTGTATTCACACCTCGTCTTCAGTGTGTGTTTTACTGACTAAATACCGACTACAGAAGAATGCAGCTATGAGCTTCACAACAGAGCCTCTCTCTCTCTCTCTCTCTCTCTCTCTCTCTCTCTCTCTCTCTCTCTCTCTCTCTCTCTCTCTCTCTCTCTCTCTCTCTCTCTCTCTCTCTCTCTCTCTCTCTCTCTCTCTCTCTCTCTCTCTCTCTCTCTCTCTCTCTCTCTCTCTCTCTCTCTCTCTCTCTCTCTCTCTCTCTCTCTCTCTCTCTCTCTCTCTCTCTCTCTCTCTCTCTCTCTCTCTCTCTCTCTCTCTCTCTCTCTCTCTCTCTCTCTCTCTCTCTCTCTCTCTGTGTGTGTGTGTGTGCATGGCCGGGCACATCAGGCCTCTCTCTCCCACCAACCCGTTGTTGATCTGCCGGACGGTTTGCGGCTCTGATCTAATTCGACTGTTTGGGGTGCTCTGTAATGGATGGCAAACACGCCGTGCATCAGGCGGGGGGATGATGTCCTGAGGAGGAAGCGAACGCCAACAGATGGCTTTAATATTCAGCAAATGAACAGTCAGATCTCTCGAACAGTCAGATCAGGCCGGGGGCGTGGGGGGTCAAATGACAAAAATCATGCAA
This sequence comes from Cottus gobio, assembly GCA_023566465.1. NCBI lineage: Eukaryota > Metazoa > Chordata > Actinopteri > Perciformes > Cottidae > Cottus > Cottus gobio. The sequence continues at coordinate 16,563,819 of CM042237.1, forward strand.
ACTAGACCGCTCTATGATTGGCTTTAAAAAAATATTAAAAAGGGGGCTGCAGTCGGTCTGAGCTGGAACTTCACGGAGAAGTCTCACGGTGCTTTCCAGGCCTGGATTTTTGAGGCGTGAAAGCTCTGCACAACATCTTCCCAGACAGTGCAGTCTGCTATTGTATCTGTTTGAAATCCTAACATCTATGTGTTGTGAGCTTATTCAGCCCGCTAGCACCGGGCTATCGATGATCAACTGCAGGCGGTGGTTTGTGGTGCTGTCAACATTCTATGGATCTAGTTAAACTCTGCATTAGGAACCTCATAAGCTGCATATTGATTGATTTGCTGTATGTTTACACGAGATTTAATCAACCTTTAGAATTCCATTTTGATTATGCCTATTTGTCAACCAGCTGGGAGTAGACGTTTAGTTGTTGTGAATGAACAGAATAGCGGCCATCAGGGTTTCTGTACAAAACGTTGGGAGGTTAATTTCGGGTTCTTAAAGAACAAACGCTTTCACACGCTTTCACACGTTATCGTATGTCCACTCAGGTCATGAGCTGATCATGAATCATTAACTGTCAGACAGCAATCAATCAATAACCATTATGTGCATCTGCTGAAGCAGTGGCAGCACCGGCACTCTTCTTCTCCTGTTAAATCGAGCAGATGCACAAACCGTGCTTTTTCTTTTGATTATTACCATCTCCACCGGGAAGACTGCTGCTATCCTTCGTGTGTGTGTTGTCCATGGCTTATCTGGCATTGTGCTGCAACTGCTCTCAAAACACGTTTCATTGCCTGTTTTACACGGTTTTTAACATTTAACTGGACCGCAGTCGGTAGGGGCGGGGCATGGGATTTATTAGTTTGGATGCTGTGTTTGACAAACGGCTACCAGAACTATCAGTACACACACTGCTGAGTACGCCACTGCCACTCAGCTGTTGCTATGCAGGCAGACAGCTTACTGAGGCCGAGTCCACACTACTACTGTTACGTTTTCCATTTTAAAACGCATATCTTTTGCTAAGTTCACACCGAAATTAAACACTTGTAAATTATGAAAGCAGGTTAAATAGGATTAAGACTGTCATCAAACTGTTTGCACTACGACGCGTCTTACAAGACAACTTTGAGCCGATTGCCTGCAAGCATCGCCTCGTTTTGGAGTTTGAATGAATGTGTTTCACAACCCCTAACAGATCATTGGTGTAGAAAGGGGCGTTTGCCAATTGTGGGGTTGCATTCATTAAATCCCACAATGCAGCAGTGGTCCTTGCAGACACACCTGGTCTGCACTCTACTGAGTGCACCTTTCTAGTTTCAGAAAGCTGTGTTGTCGAGATAAGCCTGCCAGCCATCCAGAGAGAGTATTTCTGCAGATTTGACATCATCAACAATAAACAGTGTCACAGTATTGACGGGACTCTTGTCACTTCGCTCACAGCACAACTGCCCGTTTAAACCAGGCATTGTGCCTTTGTGTGTAGCCATTAATAGAGCCACGGCCTGGGCCGTCTTAGAAGTACGCTTTCCTCAGACCATTCAACAGCAAGTGAGTCGCATACAGCTGTAATGACAGTTGCGATTGCTGCTGTGCAAACCGCAAACAGACCTAATGATCTCAGGCAGTTAAATAATTCAAGCAGCAGATGCTGTAGTGAAGAGTGAAGTCATGCAGGAGACAAGTTTCTAGTGCAATCCGACTCAATCAACTGTTTGGGGACACAGCTGTTGGAAAAGAACGTGAAGACGTTAGCTAAAAGTTTTCGGCTGCCTTGCCCCCGGGGGCACAGGCAATAGAAGGCACTGCTAAAACCGCAATAAAACCAAATAGCCAATTAATCAAACGCATCGTTAAAGTCGGTATAAACGAAATGGCGGGGAATCCTGTGTTCCCATCACGTTTTGTAGTCTGGCAAGCTATTGTTTTTTTCTCATTACCGTGCTCCCGTTTTGCCCTGAGGCGTTGGCAACCTGTCATTAGGAAGATGAGAAAATGGAAATGTCTTCTTTTCATTCCGCTGGTTTGATTGTGCCTTCCGAAAGACAGAGGTTCTGCACGGGATCCTGTTCATTCTCAGAACCACGCGGATTCGGCCCTAATTGGGAACAAGCGCTTCAAGGCATCAGCGGCTCTGAAGTGTTTGTGTTCCCACGCGTCTCCTCGCTTTATCCTCCGTATATCCATAAGGGCAAATAATAATGTGTGTTGTCTCGCAACCTTGATGAGAGCACACGTGTCACAGAGACGAGGCTGTGATTGGAGTGTTTTTGTTGTACCAGAGCCACTTCCATTGCTGTGTATTCAAAGGCTGCTTCTTTTTTTATTTTATTTTTGAAGCTTTAAAATGGTGACTAAACTTGGATCACGGTAAAGCTGGCCATTGGCATCAGAGAACTGAATGATTGTGAGGTGAAGTGTGAAGAAGAATCTGAAAAATTGTACAATTGGGAACACGCCGATTTTCTTCGCCGGAGGAAATGTACAAATGTAGTGTCAGCACGGGTGTGAGGGGGTCGAGGCAGCGCTCTGCGCCGTTGACGCCCATCTCGGTTTGACTCAAAAGAGGAACTCGAATCCGAGAGGCGTGCGGTTGACTACGGCCAGACCAACGTTGCCGTCCCTAGCAGGCATGCTGCTGGCATGGCTGACAACAAAGGTTGGTACAAAACAAAGCTTTGAGGTGACCTTTGAGGGCCAGTGCTCAACCTGTGGACAGCAAGCTGCTGTCAAAACAAACAAATAAGCTAAAAAGACAACTCAACAGCTCAAGGTAGAGAGATCCTCGCACACACACTAAACACACACACACACACACACATGATTTCCAGTATGTTGATATCATCATCATTTACATGGCCAAGTGGTTCAGACATGTTTTAACAGGCGTAAATTTGATTAAGACGCACCAGAGCATCTTTAACCCCCATAATTAAGTAGCAATAAACATATAATAGACTAAACCATATCAATATTAATAAAGACCATGATCTACATGTTGCCCTTCCTTTGCAACATTTAAAAGAAAATGCCATGTTTTAGTTCGGATTGGGGAGAAGCCAGCTCACTACGTTTCCCACAAATAAAACAGAATCACGACTGACAGACCACAGCCCAGAGCAGATTTGTAGTCATCAATCAAATCAGTGTTCAACGATGCTGCGCTTTTCCTAAAAGGTTGCCTCCGTGATTACACAAATGAAATTCCGGCGGGAGAATATACATCAGTCGTGCCAGTCAAACAGCCCAGTGCCATTCAGCTGTCTGGTTAGAGAGTAAGCTCATTTAAGCCAGCGAGGCCTGTAATGATCTCCCAATAGTATCATCACTCGTGCTGACATTTAAAGACAATTAAATACCTAAGAGATGCAATATGTCTGTGCGCCGTCTCCGAACCAATACAGTGTGTGGATTAACTGGGAGCACACCTATAATGGGGAACATCATCATGTGCTACCAAACTCTACTGGGAATGTGTTAGCAGAAGAAGACACTAACCGTGTTATTATCAACTCTGGCCGGGGAGGATCATGTGAAGGCTTGTGTTTGTGTGTGTGTGTGTGTGTGTGTGTGTTAGTGGCGTGTCTTATGTCTGTGCGCGGCTGATCTCGTGTTTTGCTGCAGCATCTGTCAAATACTGTTGGATGGCCAGTGACGGGTGCATGCTCAAGGACCTCTTGTGTTGGGGGGGCTCACGCGTTAGCTGAAAACCTTGTACTAGCTACTCTTTGGATGGCGGCTCCTACCGGCCCCGGCAGACATCTTGGAGAGTTTAATGTTGTTTTTTTTGGCAAGATTGTATGACGTGTCTTATACAACAACTTTGGGCCGACTGCCTGCATACATCGCCACTTGTTTTTGAGTTGAAGTGGGTTTTTTCAAAGCCCATTGGCGTCTAGACGGGCGGACGGATGGACGGGGATCTGCACGCCACCGAGGGCACTTTTCTAGAGCACCATTCAATGTCTTCGATAATCTAAAATATAACACACTTGAACAAAGGTTCTCTATCTCTTAAGAGTTTCATTATTTTCCGAGGGCAAGGTTTTCATTTCCTCCCAACCTTAGCCAGAACAAAGACGACCAAGAGAATGGAGGTGAGCGCTGTTGAGAGAAAAGGGGGGAGGGGGGCGTGTGTGGGAGAGATGAATGTCACCAGGCCCTGCACTTCATCATCTCAAAGGGCTATCTGAGGGTGGCAGTCGGGGAAATGCGATGCCGTACTCCCCTATACTCTGTCAAGGTCAAGTCATATTGGAAAACAAGGTAAGGAGGAGAGAAATGAAAGAGGGCTGCCGGGGGCAAAGACGAGCAGGTCAAACTCAACATACATGCAGCCCCTCAGCTAAACGCTCGCCCGCAAAGTGGAAACAGTCGCACGTCTCCATGAGCCGCAGACCAAAAGGCTACGACCTTAGCGACCAAGGTGGAGACAGCAGAGGGTTTCATGAATTAAAATGATTTCATAGATTTCTTTCCTATGAGAGGCCTGTTGTCAGTGAGTACATGGTGTGGGGAAACTCGAGGGAGGGAAAGACCCAGTTTCATTGTGTGACAAAGGACGCATTGTCTTGAAACAATGGTCAAACTTGTGAATGCATTGCGATACCAGTTACCCCAGTTTGCAGCAACTAAATGAAGTCGTTATTCCAGTGATTATTCTACGAGAATAATCACAAACACATTTTGTTTCCATGTGAATAGAATTTAATAAAATGTCTGTGGCTTGTTGATGAAGACCTTTCCAAAATCTGTTACCCTACTTCCCTGACTCGAAACTCCCCAAACACTCCAAGGCTTTACATAAAGCCTGACCCATGATAGTACTGGTTCGTTACATCTGGTGATGTTTTGACAACTGATCCCTGCACAAATGAGCTCGAGCTAACAGACGCGTTAGCGTCACAGACTGCCGGGAAGAGCTGCTCGCTGGTCTGAATCCCGGGGGCTCCTGGTTCAGAGATGCTGCAGTGATCCGCTTCATGATATGTTTGACAAATCATCTTTAATTTGATACGACAAACTTGATTAACAAAGACCAACACTGAAAAACATTATTGGAATGATATTCGCTCTCTGTAATCTGTTGTTTTGGTCTGAATCCACTCCCGAGGGAAGGATCTGGCTCTTTAGCTAAATGCTCCAGTATGTTCCAGAGATCAGCCCAACACTGACTCAAATAGCCGGGATTGGGTATAGATACAGTGTTTCGCCATGTATTTATTAATTACTTAGTTTTATGTCGGTGTACTTTGTACTTTTGTAATGTGAAGTTCTCAATAAAGTTCTTGAAATAAAATCATTCTGCATTGCCTCTTGCTGCAGCACCTGTATTAGTGCCCCAGTTTGAGAAATACTGACATAAAGGAAACATGGTGTTCATTTATTTTAATGACAACCACAAAGTGTGCACCTTTTGTCACTGCAGTGTATTTTTCGGGGCTTTTGGAAGAACATTTCCAGAGCCTCTCGATATGCTCACCTGTGTGTGCGTGCACGTGCCTGTGCACATCGGGGAGCGGGGAGCGACCATGTAGAGACAGAAATTACATGCCGTCGTGTAGATAAGATAAATAACATACGGATGTTTACTGTGTTTAATAAATGAACAAGGTGTAGATAGTTCTATAGGAAAGGGAACCTTAAATTACTTCTGTTGTGATCTGGCGCTATAGAGAAAATTAAATTAAACTAAATTAACTCGACCATCATGGGGCGGGGGGCAGTCCCTCTAATATAATGGTAGGGGAAACACTGAAATACCATTATTTTAATAATTAACAATTCAGTACATGTATCATCTATGTCTTTATTTGTTACCTTTTTAATTTCGGTCAAGACGCCTTAAACGCACAACTGCGCATATCAAACTGTGCAACTCTTGCAATTTGAAAACTGCCCTTTTTCAAATTGTGATTTGATATAGAAAAGTGTTTCTCATTCATCAATCAGGATATGCTTTCTTTTTTCAAATAAGATATTTCTGTAAATGCCCGTTTTTTGCCGCAAGCACCATAATAACCATGGATTTACCAGCACGCTAAAACGGTAAAGAATTTGCATGATTTGGGGGAAAAGCATATTCTGCCTCTGTGTCCCGACATGGCCGAAGCAACAGAAACTGAAACAGACACGGTTGAATGAAAAGGCAAATATAAGAAGTCTTGTAAAAGCAGAAGTTACCTTTTTTTTTTATTCCACGGTTCTAATTCTGGCTCCAGCACCTGCACTGCATACTCACCTGGGATCAATGATGGAGAAAAAAAGCTTGTGTGACATCAGCACACACAGGTTTCTTTCCAAAACTTGCTGCTTGAATTCTTAAAACGGTGTGCAGCGCAGAAGCAGCACTCTCCCTGTGATCCCGCAGGCGGAGAAAATGTTACAACGTATTCTTTAAAATGACGGAGGACCAAAGTGAAACACCACTTGAGATGTGGAAATTTGTGAGTAAAGCGTAACCTGAAGACACGCAGCACCGAGGCTTCTGGGAAAACAGTTACAGGTTGTCAGGATTGAAATGTAGAGAGGAAAATAACACCAGTTTGTTTTCTTCTTTTTTCCTTTCACCCCACTCAGAGAAAGAAAATTACACACTTTGCACAACGCGGCGAGCACTCGAGAACCAAACACACCCACGCGTTCTTCTCAGAAATCGGCAAAAGTCATGATCAGAATGCAACAGCGCACAAGGGGGGGTGGTAACAGCGTGGCGTCCTGACTTCAAGTGCGCGGCCCGGGCCAAGCCTTGTTGGACTGAGGTGGGGATGGGTGCGCTCCGAACCCTCTGTTCTCCGTCCAGATGTTTCTTGTTGTCTGGCAAAGTGCACGGGGAGCGGAGGAGAGAGGATTACACAACTCCTTGTGTCTCGCTGAGGAAGAGTGGGAAGCCGAGTGAATATCCTCAGAAAAAAGGAATGGAGGAGGGGGGAGAAGATGAATCAACCTGCCATTTCTAATTGCTTTTTACATTTAATTAACAAGGACAATTTATTTCAGTTTTATTCCGTCATGATGCGGTTACACAACCAACACCTCTTTAAGAACATTAAGACATGGATAAAGGTTGGGTTTATTGGCTGTCGTATGAGACTGCAGTAGATTAGCTCCGTGTCCCCAATAATCTCTCAACCGGGTGTGTTTGTGCGTTCACCACTATACTATAATAGACCTGTGTGTAAAACCGTTGACGCGACACACTGAACCGCACATCGGTTATTACTCTCAGCCTTGTGAATTATTAAAGCATTTGTAAAACACTCTCAAAGAACATCTATTTTCATGTGGCGCACAGGAAAGGGATGCTGACCTGGATGTGTAAGGGGATATCCATCGTTCCCACATCCATGTTTCAAAACCAGGAAACAATTCATGTATTTCATGTTTTTTAAAGCCACTAAAGTGGCACTTTGTACTTACTGATAGGACTTAATTGATGAAATTGTACCTTCTTGATTCTTGCTGTTCTGATTCTTGTTTGTACTCATGGTGAAATGCACTTATGTAAGTGGCTTTGGATAAAACGTCAGCTAAATTAAATGTAATGGTGATTACTTATTTTTTTACTTTTATAATACAGTGGTTCATTCATATATATATATATATATATATATATATATATATATATATATATCATACTTAAACAGAAATGAAAGCACAGGACTGACTTTGGATAAAGTCACTTCAGGCATTTTGTCCTCTTTCTTGTTTGCTTTGCTTAGCCTGCTAATGACGAGCGTAGCTCCATTCTCAAAATGTGGTGTTCTTTTCCGAGAATAAAAAAAAAAAAAGTTAATATTTGAGGAAGAATTCCAAAAGGTAAGAAGGAAACAACGTGTAGGTGTATTAATAATTGACCATAACTAACAACCAGATTAAAGTACATCTGGGTGGATGGAAGCCTTCCAAAAGGTAGGAAGCAAAACTAGAGTATTACTAGATGTATTAATTATTGACTTCATAACGACCTGATGAAAGTCCCTTTCCAAACAGAAACAACATCCGGCCGATGACCTCTAACCAGAGAGGAGCGTTAGCGTAGAGAAAGCAACGGTTTGCTGACCCAAAGGCCACCGCGGCGTCCCTAAATCCTGCTCGCTGTCACGTCCGTGAGCAGTTCAGGCAAATCTTTGTACCTGCTAATGGAGGTTCCCTTGCGGAGAACCAGATGCGTAGTGCCCGTCATTGTGAGGGACATGCTCAATTTCACAGGAGAACGCTACTAAAAGCTTCCTCTCAATCAGATTCTCTGCGCCTGCACCTTCTGTGCGTCGCTCTCTCTCTCTCTCTCTTTCCCCGGGAGCTTCCGTCCTATTAAATTCTAAATTGTTTATCTCTCGCGTGTTCACGCTCCGTTGCTTTCATTATGCTAACACCAAACGGGTGGCAGGTTTACTGTTTCTCCTCACCTGTTTTCTTGCGACGGGAGACGGGAGGCGAGGAACCTCACCTGCCTCTTCCTCTGGCTGGCACTCGCGAGAAATTGTTTTTTAAGAAATGTCATCAATCACAGGCGGACAGGACAACTTGCCCGCGTTGGAGAAAACTGGAGAGATAGTCAATTCAGTTTGGGGAAAATAAAAATAAAAATCATTAAAAAAAGGATAAAGACTTTCTTCCTATCACCAACTGGATCATACTAGGTCTGAAGTGGTGAACGTGCAGACAAGTGTTCTGAATGAGACGGACATGAAATAAAGGCTGTGATCAACAACGGGGCACCTCGAGATCTCGTGCATGAGCCGGCAATGCCGCCACACTGCAGCTCCGAATGTGTGAAAGAAAACTAGTTTCATGTGTTTTCAAAACGGGTTGCCGCAGAACAAAGTGCAACACCGCTCTGAGAGAGCCGGTTGCACATTGCAGGAGCGACGACGGGCCCTCACACGGCGCCGTAGACTAAATAGAAGCACAACCAGCGCTGAGGAATTTGTGTCGGTGTTGCAACACATAGTGGAAATACAATGTGTGCCGTCTCAGGACCGTCTGTTGTCTGGCTTGTTTCTCTGGCTCTTTTTTTCTTCTTTTTTCTTTATACTTACTTTTCCCTCCCCCATAGCTTTTTCAACTTTCATCAGTCCATTTCTTAAATTGCTGTGAACATTCTGCAAGATAACTTCCCCCGAGCAGATAAAAGCTTAAAGAAATATGGGTTTCCTGGCTTTTGTTAACAGTGACAATTACAAGTATGCACAATGGCAGCATATTTCAGATATATTGAAGAAACCTTGGTCTGTAACATGAAGAACACAAATGAATGTCTGTGAAAGGCTGGCAGGGGGGTTGGGTTTTCTCTGCATGAGGACAGTCTTGTGTGTTCACGACCTTCGACTGGACAACGTGGGTTCACTCCCCCGTCCTTGGGATAGATACTGGAGCTATTGGCGGAGGGTGGTCGTATTCAACATTTATGATGGGATTACTTCTCAAAGACTATAACTGGTCATTGATTAATTCCATGTGTATATTTAACCGATAGGCCCAGGTTCATTCTGCGGGGTTCATCGGTCAGCGGAACGGTCACGATATGGGTCCATGGTTTTGAACCAGCTGTCAGATGTAAACAGTGAACCCCAGCTGGTTACAGCTTAGGGGAAACCGCTGAGATCACCCTGCTTTTCTTTCATTCCCCTCTCAATTATGTCAGAATTGCTTTGGGGTCCCGGCACATGATCAAGAGGCGAAGAGATACTCAATTAAAACTCTGCATTCGGAGACAACAATGCTGATACAAACCGGTGTGTATGAACACTCGCGGTGTGGCGCCGTGTTAAAACACACGACGACACAACTCGGGAGAGTTTAAATCACAGAGCAACGCGCCCCCTCCCCCCCGGCCTAAAGGTGGAGCGCGAGGAAACGATCTCTTCCGCCCTCGACAACCGGCGACACACTGTTCCACTTTGTTTGCATGATTAACTGGAGGCCGAGCAGCGGAAGCGATCAATAAGCGCTGGCCTCTTTGTGCGACCGAGTCGCCAGCGCTGTAACCCGGCCTCTTTGCCCTGCCCACTGCGCGGCCAATTATGTGATGCGATCAATGCGCGTCGGTAATTGGATATCGGCGCTTTCTCGCTCCGCTTCTCTGGCAAAGGCCTTGAGAGAAATCCATGGCGAGTGCAACGCATAAACACTCCTCCTATACTGAGCTGCCAGGCAGTGCGTCACAAGGGTTCATATTATCCATTTCCTTCGGCAAAGAGATAGAGAAAATATAAAGCGGTTTATCTTCCCCCCAGAAAGAGGCTGCTAATGTATTAAAGTGTGTGTGTGTTTGTGTGCGTACGTGCAGCTGGGGTTTGGAGGCGTCCACGGAGCTGCTGTGCAATCCAGATCCTAATCTGTTCTCTATGCCGGGAAGCGGCCACAATCAAGTCTGCCTGCACAACAACTGAAATTTGACTCCATCCACACGAATACGTTTTAATTTAAAAACTCCAAATTTGACTCCAAAATGATCTGCGTCCACGCGGCACCCTTTGAAAACGCGTGTCACATGTCCAACTGGGCGTGCACGTGACGGCGTAAACAGGAAGCAGAATTTCACTGCACAACCGCTGCTAGTACACAGACAACAGAGCAAGTAACGGTTCAAAATGCGTCATGTGATAGGGGGCGTGCCGAATCAGGGAAGGACACGTTGCGACCGCTAAGACCAAATCAGGTAGCGAACGTGGGCGTCTTTGCTTTTACTTCCCTGTTTACGCCCGTCCACTCGAGGACGTAACCTCCTGGAGTTTCCAAACTCCTCCATCCTCCGTGCTCTGAAACTCCGGCGTAGTGCGGACGCTGGGTTTGAAGGTAGCAAAAGATATGTGTTTTGAAATGGAAAACGTAGCAGTAGTAGTGTGGACACGGCCGTGGGCTCCGGCAAACAGCCATGTTCGGACGACAGCTCGCCGTGTAACAGGCAGTGTCATCACGGACGGTGGATGAAGACAGATGCCCGTCAAGCCCCTGGAAGGAGAAAACTGATTAACGACTAAAGAGACAAAATCAATTTTAATAGAGGGGGCCTGGTTTGAGGAGCGCTGCAAGGGGAGAGATTCAGCCATCTGGCTACGCCGCTACAGAGAACGGTACCGTGGCCTCTCCCTCGTGTTCTCTCGTGGAGCGACGGCGCCCAGCAGAGCGTAGCTGGCTCCAGGAAGATCCAGGCGCCATTCCACCGCATGCCCATGCTAATCACCCCCAACAACCGCTCCGCAGATGGAGCCTCTTTAGAAATCAGACGGCCTCCATAAGGCTGCGTGATCCCTTTTGTCCGTCTCTATTGGAATGGCAAAAAACAAATGGCATGTTGTCATGGCGGCTCGCTTTTCCTCAATGTGGAACGTGTCCCCTGAGAGTTAGTTAGGTAAGGTGATTATGAGGGAGACTTAACAGAACGAGCCTCAACGCTGCGCTGGGAGGTTTTCACACATGCAAGATTTGAAAGTTAATTCTACTCAATTTGAAAGAAGAAAAAAAAGCTCTCCCCTCAACAGTGAAATGCTCTTAACTAGATGAGCTGTAAGCTGCCTTTACATGACATCACTTAAATTCTCCCTCGCAGACTAAAAAGATTAGGTCAACCCGGAGTTCCCCCTCTGACTTCCCTGAGGAATGCTTGGCAGAGAAAGAGTGGGGGGCAGATAAATGCTCCACAGACTTTAGGTGGGGGGGTGTTGTGGGAGTTGTTTTTTTTTTCCTCATTAAATACACACAACAAAACTGCATGGCCCTGGCTGAGTCACACCAGACCGGCTGAGTCACGTTCAAGCCACTGCAGAATACCGGATGAAAAAGAGGGTGAAATGATACATAATAACAGGATATTTTTTGCAATGTGGTTTCAAAAACTTGCATCACTGGGCAGACACACGGTGCTCCATCTGCTGTAATTATGTAGTTTTTTTCTGCCAAAGCTAGTTTCCCTTTTAGATGTTTAATGATACAATAAAAAAAAAGAAGAAAAAATAGAGAAATGTTCTTTCCATCTCGCCCCACTTAATTTCCCCTCATATGCCAGCGTGATGCATTTTGTCATTTGTACCAAATCGGATGGGACATTTGAGGCCTCCTGATGTTTCAGAGTTCATCAAATCTGATGACATATTATTATATTATTATTATATTTCATTTAGCTGACGCTTTTATCCAAAGCGACTTACATGATATACAGTAGACCGTAGACACAGCAACGGTGAGCAATGAGGGTTAAGTGTCTTGCTCAAGGACACAACGACATGGACTGGCTGAGCCGGGGTTTGAACCACCGATCCTCTGATTGAAAGTCGGACTTGCCACCACCACTGAGCCACAGTCGCCCACATACAAGCCGCAGTGCTCACTTTCCCCGTTTGTCGGTCCTCCCGTGAACGAGGTCGGGCTGCGACATCCCCAACAATACATCAGCTCTGGCGGTTTCAGAACTCAACCCTTTCCGCCCGAATTGTCGCATCATGGCCTGCACGGCTCACATTCAAATTGGGGCAAAGTGCAGCCGAGTGTTCAGTGCCTGTGTTTGGAAGCGAGAGACATTTTGAGACTCTTGCGGCTTGGGTGGAAAGTGTTAAGCTTGTGCACCAATCACGCGCAGAGCTTTTAAAACGGGGATTCAAAAGTCGCTGGTTAGGCTGTGAGAGCAGCATTACTTAGCATTACATCATTACTAGCCAATGATTAATCAATCATTTATTACATTTAGTGATTCCTAATCTTTGCTTAAAATCTGCATTTACATGTTTGTTATAATTTTATATATTGGCTTATTCCCAATGCAAACGTTTAACATTCCTCTTTTAATGTTAGCATTGTGACTAACATCTGCTTCAGTAGCATCTTGTGGTAGCTGAGGGTTGCTTTCCACAGCCTACAGTGCATACTGTAGAAAGGGGCTTGTTTGAATTCCACGTCCACTTCCTGTTTCGGTTTCTTCAAGCAGCAGCAGCAGCATGGACGGATTTTGAGACAATGGGCCCCCTGGGCACAGACGGGCCAAGGAAGCACATGCCCTCATACAAAAACAACTAGAGCCACAGATTCAAAGAGACACAGTGTTGGTCAGTTTGCATCTCTTTGTAGAAGTTTTAGTGTCTCTCTATAGTCATTGTGTGTCACAATTGTGCCATGTCTCTTTTTAGCCTTTTTGGATTCATGTAGCCATCTCTTTGTGGTCATTTTGTGTCTCCTCGTGGTCGTTTTGTGTCTCCTTGTGGTTGTTTTGTGTCTCCTTGTGGTTGTTTTGTGCGTCTCTGTGGTAGTTTTAAGTCTCTTTGTGCTAGTTGTGTGTCTCTTTTTGCTGGTTGTGCGTCTCTGTGGTAGTTTGGTGTGTCTGTGGTGGTTTTGAGTCTTGTTGTGGTAGTTTTGTGTCTCTTTTTGCTAGTTGTGCATCTCTGTGGTAGTTTGGCGTGTCTCTGTGGTGGTTTTGAGTCTCTTTATGGTAGTTTGGCGTGTCTCTGTGGTGGTTTTGAGTCTCTTTATGGTAGTTTTGTGTGTCTCTGTGGTGGTTTTGGGTCTGTCACTTCGCAACAAGAAACATTAGCAGTAACCTCCCCACTAACCCTGTCGGGCCCCTGGGCCTGTGCCCAGTGGGCCCGTTCAGCAATCCGTCTGTGAGCAACGTACGTGTGACCATTAATTTACAATTAATGAATATTGACCTCAACTACTTTGCGATTAATTTACCTGCTGCATTATACAAAGACTACTTAACCACTCTCCTATTTATGTCGGAGCACCCGCGCTGTGCTTCTTTACAGCCTCACATCTATTGTCTCGTGAAGGCTTATGGCAGACTGCGAGATGTTGTCTCACCAATAACATCTGCAGATGAGCCGAAAGCTTACAAACCGCTGCATTTAGAGGCATGATGGAGTATTTCCCCCGTTTTGTTAAATCAATAACATAGCAAAGCATACTTTATATGGCAAAGACACATGACATAAAGTGTGTCATGTGTCTGTTAAACAATAACCGTAGAGCAGGTTGTGTGTGGTGTAAGGGGTCGAGATGTTAACTACCACTTATATATTAAAAGCAAAAAGAGCTGAGTTGAGAAATTATAGCAAACAAGTGTAAAGTCCGACATAATATCAATTTACTGTCCGGCAGGAGTCACATTTCCTCGTCTCTTTGGCCCCTAAGGTTAAATAACCAGGAACCAGGAAGCAAGAAGGCTGAATTTGCTAAATTACATAATGAATTAATTATATAATATTGCTGGTACAGTCCTTTGTCTGTTTTTTTTGGATAATGCTTTTATGCAAGCACTTGTCTCATCTTTTTTTTTTTTTACTAAATTCAAGGGCGTTGTCTTCTTTTGTTTTTCTTTCTCCTGTCTAGTTGCTGTAAAGGTTGCCATTGTTTCTACTTTCATTACGCAGAAATGCAATGCAATAATGGTTCTCGTGCCCATTGTGCGTCATCGTGCTTTATTTCTAAATGTGTTGAGCCGTTATAAAAAGAGACAGATGTTCACACCTGGATATCAACACGAGACAATAGTGTTAAGGCTATAAACCAGGGAGTTAGAGGGTGAGAGTTTTATAATAATCATGAAGCACTATGGAGAAGTAATGGAAGTCATATTGTTATTGAAGTAGCGTATCAAATGTTTTTAATAGTAACAGTTAACTTTTTTTTATTTTTTACACCCTTTCCTTATTCAATGTTTACCCAACCTTCTCATGTGCTGAATGTCAAAGCACCACTGCACTGTGGAGGCCAGCAGCACTGAGGTATAAACACACCGACACACACATCTCAGCTTCTCTAGCACTGTGGGCCGTTCCTCTGAAGACATTAAGGATATTTAAACATTGTTTGTACAACTGACACGCGGGGTGCATGCCAATTCCCTTATTTGATCCTTGCTTGACCGCAAATCGTTCTCGTCTGCTATTGTGAAGCTTTTACCAGACAGACACACCCCTTTTGGGGGAGGAGGGGGAGAATCTGCAAGTGACAGCGGATCGGACTGCTTTGAAACCACCGAAACAGTTGTATTATATTGTTGCATTAATTTGGAAAGCACATACAAATAAAAACCCAAAAGCAAAACAGCCACAGAGCTGGAACATCAGACCGCCGTTGCATCCAGCTGTTCCAGCTGTTCATCGCTTCGGATGAAAGCACGTCTAATTTCTCAAACAACAAAAAAAGGCGTTTCCTCAATTTCCTCGCGGCTTGTCCTGCGTCGCTCACTGGGACGATGCAAGTGAAGGAAACGTGGATGCAGTTTAGGGAATTGGCATGTACACAGATAAACTTGATTTTAAGAGGATAAATTATTTTTCAGCTTATAAGAAAGTGTCACGAGTTAAACAGCAGCAGCTGGGGAGAAGCACTTAAATCCTACACTGTTGTACACTGTTTTTTTTTTTTTTTACTTCTGTTTCCAAGAGACGGATTTTTTTACTTTTAGGCCAAGACTGTCCTTCAACTGGACAAAGTTCAGGCTCCCTCCTGTTGAAAGGCATGCACATCCGCCCCGATCAAGTGACCTTGAACAGGACACTGAACTCCTCCCAGCTCGGGGAATACTGCTCTGTATTATGTGCTCTTACCTCAGTGTGAAAAGAGACTGATCAATACATTGCTTTGGCCTCTTACACAACCCTTGGGATTAAAAGGACCATTATTTATTCATTTATGTATTTTCACAACCTGGGCCATGTTATCATAGCTCTGGTCATCCTTCCTGTTGGTTATGATAATAATTTTGCTTGTAATGGGCCGTAGTTGATATGTGATCTGCAAGGACCCTCTCTCGGGGTTCGGCACGTTTGTGAACGGTGGATTAACAATGCAGTTTAACCATCAAAGAGGAAATAAACTTTTACTGCTGATCGTTAACGGACCATATTCATTAAAAATAAGCGATTGGTAGACCCAGTGCTTTCTAGTGCCACATCCTGATGACGGTACATTGTGATCAACAGATCCGTGGAGAAACCGGCAAGAGGAGAGCGAGTAACGTTGGCAGCACCGGAGCTAACGGCTAGCGTACGGAGGTTCCATTGAGTTGGATTATGATGCCTTCAATCTCTATTCAGTAAAAACATTGCTTTGGGTGAAGGTAAATTATGTATGTGTCCATTTTAATCTTATAAAATGTTTTTGTCAAGAAGCTTGAATAAATACAGTAGCTGGAAGGAGATGTTTTCACAGCAATACTAGAGATCTAGAGAATTAAGATCTGTTTAACTTTCCTTCCAATCTTTGCTTTCCTAATAATTTGAATTGTGTTTTTTATGCAAATAATCACTTCAGATGACAATAATAAAGTAAAAAGTTAACTTTTAGTTCACACTGACTGGATTTTAGAGACAGACAAAAAAAGATATATAAAAATACATACATATATCCACATATGGTATTGAAACCTGTCGACAGCCTACTGGCTCTGAACTGTTCAGTTCAAATCAGTGTGAAAGACGAACTGCTTGCCGTGACACTGGACGCTTAAGATAAAGGCCATTTTCATCCCCTCAAGAAATAACACAGTTTTGGAGCCAGCTGTGGAAATGTCAACACACGAGCCACACGAACATCAAAAGCTACAGTTAAAATGCTTTTCATGACCTTAGGAGCAGGATTAGCTCACACAAAGGGTTAGGAAACCCCTGGCCTGGTCCTGACCCCCCCCCCCCCCCCCCCCCCCCCCCGTCAATCCCATTAGCTTCCAGTGGCAACGCCCCTGCTGTGCAGCACGGGAGGTGTCCCTAACGAGCTCCATTAGTAGTATTACCTGCATCCGGCACACGCTGGGGTCACGAGGTCAGCGCTAGATGGAATGCAGAGATTAAATTACTCCTGTGGGGAGAGGCACTGGTGGGT
This sequence comes from Cottus gobio, assembly GCA_023566465.1. Lineage (NCBI taxonomy): Eukaryota > Metazoa > Chordata > Actinopteri > Perciformes > Cottidae > Cottus > Cottus gobio. Next base: position 16,580,634 of record CM042237.1, read on the forward strand.
GGTTGTCTTCAGTAGTCACAGAGCCCTTCCCGTACTGGACACAAACAAAAGATTTCAGAATAGGAGGGCTGGCAGTCACCACTCCGTTCTGTGGTTCTCACACTCCCTCTGATCGTATTTCAAACCCTGCAGAGCTCTTTGAGACGGGGCTCAGCCCGGGGCTTACGCTTCCGATGATGAATACTAATGTTTCAATGAGAGTTATATACCTCCACAATTAATATTACTTGTATTATTATTATTATTACTACTACTACAAACAATAGCTTCACACTTTGAACACCCTTTGACTCCTTTGATGAACGAACAAACCAGTCCTGTTTTCTGTTCCGTCAGCACTTCTCTCCAAACACACAGGCAGCTACTGAAGAACGCTGAAAAGCTGGAATACTAAAAAGAGAATGATTTTTGGTTTCTCAAAAGTTGATGGAGACCAAACCAGAAGTGAAAGAGAAAGTAGCGTTGCCGCCGCCGCTGGTAAACAGAGCTAAAGTAGTAAATAAAGAAGAACACCCAATTTCTTGTTTTTCACTGGACACTTCATCACATAGGATTCTTGTTGGAATATGATGTAAGGTTTCTGTGGATTTGAAAGTTTGGTTCAGACGAATTCTCGGGCCCTTCCATGACCATGATGGAATAGTGGAAATCCCGAGGTCCACTGTGTATGTAACCTGACCACCACGCGGGTGCCGCACTGTTAAATCAATCACGGGTTTGCAGCTATATAGTCGTTGGCTATGTAGTATGAATAGCAGAATCTATTAAATCATATTCAAACCAGCTCCTGTAACTTGCCGGTGGGAGCCGGACAAAGAGGAAGAACTCTCGCTTATCGAGAGTGGAAGCGGCAAGCTCAGCGCGAGACCCGGAGTCCCGCGGAGCGCCGAGCGCTAACATCGCTCACTCACACTGCAATCCACACACACACACACACACACAAGATAACAAAAGTGCAGCAGTACACACACACACACATTCATGTTTGCCTGAGTCATCCCAAAGGTATTCACAACCACCTCACCAACAGAAAGAAAAAGAGAACATCTAAGTGTGAACACACACACACACACCTCGGTCTTGTCTTTCACACGCAGCCCGAGGCGCTGCATTCTGGGTATGTACACACGTTTGAGCTCTGAAGCAACAGTGCTCATTAAGGGTCCACTCGGGGCTGCGAGGTAAAGAGGTCTCGCCATCCTTTAAAAAAATATAAATACAACCAGGGACATATTTGACCGCTTCGACAAAGGTCTTTTTTTCCCGGGTGGGAGGTACTTCCTGCCTCTTCTCCACGTATTGAGGCAGACGCACACAAGCTCACAGTTGACGCAAGAAAACCAGTTTCTCACATGCATCACAAATGTTCACCATCTAAATCTCCTCTCGCCGCGCCCGTCTTCTGATTAGTGGCATAACTTGTTCTTAATGATCTGCCTGGTTAAATAATGGTAAAATAAAAAATAAAAACAGATTCTCTTATCACCAATACATGGAGAACATTTCCCAGGCTGGCTTCTCAGCGGGCACCGGGCCTCGTCAGCACAGAACTTCATGTGGAAAGAACGCCTAACTGGAAGGAACAAAAACAGGTTTTTTCACATTCCCTCTTGGGACGCGGCCCGAGACTCACCCCGACAAACCATCGATATTTACTGCTAGAGCAGTTCAGATGATCGTGATGAGAACTTCCAGTTCAGTGCTTCATCAGTTACTCCATGAGTATCACTACACACTGCCTCGCTGTGAGCTGGAATAATGCTTGGAAGGATGTTTCCACTTATTAGACACTTGAATGCATATCTCCCCACCCTTATTTGTTCAGTAGAGTCATCCGAGTGCAAAACCAAATGATTATTTTACCAAATGTGCCGTCTGTAAAATGCCGTCTGTAAAATGCGAAAATGCGTCAGGAAAATCCCTCCAGAGAGAAGACCTGAACCTTCAAATGCTGCTTTTTGGCATTGTTGTTGTAGTACCATTAACTGGCCAAAGCACAAATATATTCAGTACACATTGATTGCAAAAGGGAAGAGAAAAAACTGCACATCCTCATTGTAGACGCCAGAAACAGCAGTGATGTCGGTTTATTTCCGGGACGTCAGTCGGTAAACTCAACACGATTCTGTGTTTTGAACCCAGAACCTTCTTCAGCCACCGTGGACAAAAGCCAAAACGCACAAATCTTTACGGTCTCAAACCGGCTCGCCCCCAAAAAAAAAACGCCCTGAAAATCTTACATCGTAAAAACCCACGTTGGAAAACCCTTGAAGCCACGGCCGGTGTGCACACTCAACATGTGGTAAAAGTCACAGTCACAGATCCAGATGTCCACGCGCCGCTTTATGGACGCTCTCCATCAAAAGACTCTCTTGAGCTTTCAAGAATGCACCGAGGCACGAAGGTAATGCACCGTAAGACAAACTGGGATCGCTGCCAGTGTTTAAATTGGGATTAGGGTCCTTTGGAATAAAAAGGGAGAAGCACTTCCCTTTTGACTGGACGTTACTCTTGTCCGATGCGGCGGGGGCGTGGGTGAGGTCGCACAGCATTAAAACGTAAACGTTAGCGCCCGAGTCAAACATAACGGGACTAACCGTTAACGAGCGAGGCATATTCAAGACAAAACACAATTTAAGAAAGCATTAATCAGGAGCAAAGTGTGTAATCGCTCCGCTTCCCCTCGTCTTCATTAGGCCCATGGACTGTGCGCTCCCTGACCTTTTTTGCTTATCATGAATCACACGCGACTGTTCTGCTGCCAGGGTTTGGTTTAACCCAATTTGTCTCCGAGGGACCCCCGCCCCCACACACACGCACACACTTTCACCCTTGCGGAGGATTCACACAGAGGGACCGGGAGCATGGGATTAGTGGGCGGATCAAAGCGAGCCATCCAGACCTCTCTCTCTCTCTCTCTGTAATCATGGAAGTCAGCGGCCTCTGAGCTGATAAGTCCCGGCTACTAGTGGTTACCAGGCAAAAGCGAAGGGAAGACCAGGGGTTAGGGTTGCAACTAACATCAATTATTTCTGGAAGCATTCAGCCTCTGAACATAGATACGGCCCATCAGGTGATCCCAAAGCCCGGTCCCAGTTCTGTGTTTTAACACCACAGAACCAGGCTCCAATGGGGTCCGGGTGGCCCTGATCTACCCACAGTGCCGGTTTCCAGACTTCCATCACCACACAGCGAAAGAAGGGCTCAGCGGTGCTCAGCACACACTGAATAAGTCAACAGGAACGTTTGCCACAGAGCACTTGTATTCCGCCGCCGCGGTCGCGTCAACTTCCCGACACAACAAACACTACCTCACGTTGGCTTTTGGAAACACGGACTGAGCTCAAGAAGAGAGCGTGAGCTCCATGGAGGCCGAGGCCATTCCCAAACCTTCTAAAACCATGCCACCGCAAAGCCTCTCCCTCACCCCATGCAGGACACCCTGGCAGCTCTGCACAGCTCCTTCAGCCACCGGCTGATTCACCCCCGGTGTGTGAAGGAGAGGTACCGCAAGTCCTTCCTCCCTGCTGCTGTCAGACTGCACAACAAGCTGACCTCCCAGTAGCCCACAAACATTCAACTCTCAATACTTGAACACTTTTTATCACTCTGGTCACTTTAACTCATTCTGGTGCAATATTTGGTAATATTTTGTAATTTGTATATTCAATATTCTACTGTACATTCAATTTCTTCCTTACTGTTTATTTTATTATGTTTATTACTGTTTATTTATATTACTTGACTTTTTTTTTATCTTTACGTACTGAGCAATGCTGCTGTAATCCTGTAATTTCCCCACTGCGGGACTAATAAAGGATTATCTTATTTTATCTATAATAATAATAATAATAATAATATTTTTATTTTGTATACCGCTTTTCTAAACACTCAAAGACGCTTCACATAAATTAGAGACAAACGGATCCAAACAAAACACAGAAAGACAATGGAACAAACAAAACTAACAAACAACATCCCCGGCACAACAGAAAACCGGGGAAGCCACGCGGAACGAGTCCTGTAGTGGAGGGCAGGGTGCAGGGTTTAGCAGGTGAGGGTAGAGTGGAGGGATTTGCAGGTGAAGGGTAGGGAGCTGGACTTAAAAAAGGACTTGCGTGACCCTTACTCGCCAAACCTTCCTGAAAAATACGACATGGTAAGATTTTTAAAAAGCAAGAAATCCTCAGCTTTGGATATGAAAGGGAAACCATACAGGTTTCCATACAGGTTCACCAAATCCAGGAAATTGGCGACCCGAAACGCTCGTGACTTTTCCCCGAGGATTTTGGTCTACTTGTCAAACTCCACGTGAAGCTGCTACACCCGCTCGGCACCAGAAAAGGTCAACAAAAAGCAGCGGAAAACATATTATTATCTATGTCTCTGACTGGATAACGCTATCTTTAACCGGAAGCAAAAACGTGTCAAATCCTTTTCACCGGCACCCTCCTCGTACCCTGACAACAGGATGCAGTGGAAGCCTCGAGACGTCAAAAACAGTGATTTGTTTAGTGGAAGACAAAAAAGCGGTAGCTCCCAAAAAAGAAATGCTTGTGTTGCATGGCACACAACACCTTGCTCCTTTTGCATGGGTCAAAGAGCCGTGTGCACATCTGTTGAACTGCACCACCACAGATGTACTGACTGTGGGGGGCAATGCGTGGGCTTGTTGTGGACGAGAGGGTTCAAATCTGTGGACTAAAATCCAGGAATGGGATGCTGTAAAAAAAAAAAAATGTGATTCCAAACCTCCTCCGAACAACTCATGGAACCCCAAGGTGTGAAGGAGAAGCAGAGCAGTGTGTGTGTGTGTGTGTGTGTGTGTGTGTGTGTGTGTGTGTGTGTGTGTGTGTGTGTGTGTGTGTGTGTGTGTGTGTGTGTGTGTGTGTGTGTGTGTCATCAAACAGCCCATCATCTTCTTACCAGTTGGAAGTTCGCAACTCACCTGTGACATCTGGGGTCTGAAATTGATCTCCTTCAGGTCCACCGAACCCGGCGAGAGGTTGTGCAACATCTGGCACAGGAGCACCCCGTCTCGCAGAGCCTGCGCCAGGTCGAAGACGGCCGCCGTGGGCCACACGACCCGGTGGTTCGGGGGCAGGACCTTGCAGTCTATCAACCACCGCCCGCATTGCCTCCACTCCTCCATAGCGGTTCCAGGGGCTGGGGGGTGGAGGGGACTCCCCCCACACACACACAAAGTATCTGAGCCGAGTCCCCGAACTGGCTCTGCGGCGGAGCAGCTGAGAGCAGCGGGGAATGGGAAGGGGGGGGTGTTGCACGGCGCGCGAGCAGCCACGCTAAGATCGGCTCCCTCTACCTGCGCCCGGGACCTTTTAATCATTCGCTATCAGCTAGATTGATCAGGCGATTTCGCAACAGTGCGTCACCGCGCTTACATTCCCCCCCATCCCAGACGGACGCACGTCGGCTCCCACGTCTCCGGCGACATGGGGGGAAAGGGGAAGGCTCGGAGGAAAGAAAGAAAAAAAAGAAAAATAAAGACTCAAATCATGACCCGGATCCAGCTCCGCGTGCACGGCGGCAATGCAAGCAGACGACAGAGACGTTCTACGGGAATTTTCTCCTCTTCATTCTTAAAAAGTTTGCTTCGCATATCCAATCCACCGGGAGGAGGCGTTCCAGCGGCGGCTAAGAAAACAGCTGGAAGCAGCGGTTTTTGTCATGTACCGACTTCACTGTAGTGGCTCACATTTCAGTGAACCAAACAGCACAGCCTCACAATACGATGTGTGGGAGGAGGAGGAGGGGGACACAACAACACACAGCGTTTCAAGTCCGTTTAGTGTAACCAAAATCCCGGAGTCAGCGACCGCACATTTGCATTAACGTTTCCTTGGAAGTTAAACGTCCCAAAAAAAAAGCATTAACAAGAACTTCCCGTAATATCCACAGCAAACAATAAAGAGGGGGGAGAAAAGAGATAATACACAGGGCAGGGTTTGCACAACGGCCGGAATCCTCTTGTCCACACAACACACGGGCTGAACAACGCTCTCCGGCAGCGGAAGTATTTCCAGGAGGACAAAAAATAAAAGAAGAAGAAGAAACACCAGTGTTTGCGTTTATCCGGTAAACGCTACTTTGTTTGGCGCCTCTCTGCACGCCCTAAAATTGCGCTGCTGCTGCGCGTGTGTGTACAGCTTGGCATGTCTGTGATTTCTGCCTCCCTTCCGTTCATGTCCTCTCTCTCCCCCCCTCTCTCTCTCTCTCTCCCTCCTCCTCGTTTCCCTTTCCGACGGAGATGTTTCGCGGTCCCGACTCCCGACCCGCGCGAGCTGCACAAACGTGGGGAGAAGGCGCCCAGCTTCTCGTGCGGCGTTGACTTAAGTGGCGGGGAGAGGGAGGAGGGGGAAGGGGGGGGGGGGGGACGAGCCGCACGTACGGATGACCTCGCGTAAAGGTAAAACTTGTCTAGAGTGTCTCCATACTTCCAAAAATGTGTGTTTCGGGGAATATTTGTTATTTTATTTATTTTTTTGAACGGAGAGTTGTGCATGCGCCCCCTGACGGAGAAAACGCACACTGCACGTGCTACTGACAACGGGGTTAGAAAAGGGACAGTTCAGTCCAAAATGTCATTGATTGGGCAGGTGTGCTTATGCAGGAAGTAGCCAGTGGTTTTCAGTACAATCTGCTCACTGTGAAGGGTATTTTTGTAAGTATTCATGTGATTGTATTACAACAATGATTTGGGATTGTTTTATGTATTTGTTATGAAAGGGGCAGTCCCCTCCCCAATGTCATGTGTCACATTTTATATTATCACAGCCATTTATTAAAAAAAACACAAAAAGCCAGCGTTAAAAACTGGAGTGGAGTTTGAAAGGCTTGGACAAAAATAGATAATCCAAAAGACACATTCGAGTTGAATTGTGGGAAATTTAGGATCCACTGATATGTCTCGGCCTCTATCACAAACTATATGCGACCACAGCTATTTTACTCATGAGATTTTTGGAGAAAATACTATTTTTGGTGATGCCTAAAGTCTGAACCAACACTTTAGAGGGGCCATGTGTTCATGCCATGTTTGTATTTATTCCACTAGCACTGTGGACTGACAAAATGCTGACATGTCACAGTGGGGAAAAGCACAAGCGCAAATAGTCAAATTGTTGAAATTCGTTATAGCTGCTTTAGTCGGTGAGTCCTTGTTATTGTGCATTTGCTGGTTCGCCGTCGTACTGCAATAAAACAAGCCGGTCCTGACACCTGTGCTCTTCTTACTGTGATACGTTGAAATTACTGCTGTGAAAGAAAAAAAAGGTCCTACCACATTTAGTTGCCAAGCTATCCTCCAAAGGGCTGATTCAAACCAACAAACCTCTTTCCTCTTCAACAGACTTCTCAATGTCAGCCCGTGTTAGTAAAATAATCAAAATTGGTCAATTAATCACTTAATCGTCGCTAAAATCAATATGCCACCTGTTCTTGTTAAACGTGCTCCGTCATGTCTCATTACTCGTATCAACCCTCTGTCATAATCGTCCCTTCTCACCTTCAGGTTCCCTTCGGGGATGGAACGCATTTAGCAAAATGTATCTCCGGGCATAAAATAGAGCGACGCGGCAGCAACATCTGACGTTATGAGCTTCTCTTGTACCTGCAAGAGGATTTTATTGTTCCCGATGTTTATAACGTTATCAAAGCTGGAGACCGTGGACATGTTCAGGTCATGGATATGTATGTACGGCTCAAGGATGGATTCAAACAACCACTTCCAGCTCTTTACGGCTGAATAATGTGTCGGAAGCCTCTTCTTTCAATGTCAATACGGTTTGGAGACAGTGCTATGGCTGCGGTTCAGCACGACTGTTCCCATGACCGCCGCCCATCACTCCTGACCCAGAGGTCCAAGCCTGCAGTTCAAGAAGACAAAGCCAACAGTTTGAACCGAAATCCTGCTTGCCACAGGCAGCGTTTCATTCAATCGCCCAGGCAGAAGAGCCTCACAGGCATATATACACAAACGACATACAAGAGTGGGCCACGCATGACCCGAATAGAGAGCATGTCAGCAGAATTCTCAGTTGGAACCAATCCCCAAACAGTGTAGACAGAGCATTTCAGTTTGGACCTATGACACTCCTCCCGATCTCCTGCGGTTTCACACATCTGCTACGTGCAGACAGGACATCCTGTAGAGCCCCAGGCAGTTTTTGTTTTCGTTTACGGTGACTGTGGATGTGGTCCATGCCTTTCAGGAGTGCGGGCTGTGTGTTACCAAATTCATCCTTAGGCGTCTGAGCCCCGGGGTGAAGGGGGGGAGTTGCAACAACCAGTAGACATGAACGTCAACATGGACTCGCCCGGAGATCCGGTACAGCCTCAGTTACTGAGACCGCAGTCCTCAATCTATAGAGAATATGCATGCAGTTTATTTGCAGATGCATGAACCGTCCTCGACCGAAGGAAGCAGGCAGGCAAATATGACTCCATGTTTTAAGATGAAGCACAGCTCCAGAGCAAGTTAAAAACCACAACAAAAGGGAAAAAAGAAACGCAACACAAAAAGGTGCTGAGAGTTTGGAAGAAGGATGCTCGTTACCATCCGCAAATCTGAAGAGCAATGATCTCAGAGAGGAGCTTTGCTGTTGAGAGAAAAAGAGTGCGTGCAATCAGTTAATCCTCCAGCTACATGCCACGGGAAACACAGGCGCCGTTATACATCTGTGACCTAAAATGGTTAAAGTAACAACCGGCCTGAACGTGAAGAGAGACAGGGTTATGGTGAGGTCGGCCTGTAGCCGATCCAGTAATACTGCTGAGCATGAGCTTATGTGGTCCTGTAGCTCCCACAACTGAATATAAATGCACATGCAAAATGTATGTGGATGTGATGCAGTGCTGCAAAAACAACACACTCAGCAATCTCCTTGTATAAGTAATGGTTTTGAAACAGATTAATAATCATTGTATATTCGGTCACCAATTGGGCATATATAAGAGTATCTTGATTCACCGAGAACAGTATTGGTTAATTTGGCTAAGATTCTTGATGTATGTCCCGTTAGCATACAGAAGTGCATACATGTGCAGGTCACTGAACATACTTTGATTCAAATTGACTACCCGCTTATTTTTTGCCCTGAATGTTCTTCTACGAATTGGTGAAAAGAAAATGAAAACCGCAGATCCATTAATCAAAGCGAACACACACACACACAAAAAGTGTGCTGCGATGTGTCTTAGGGGGTTGCATGCGTGTGGTCTTTTTAAGCAATCGGCTCCACGCGTTGTGAGCGATGGATAGGAGTGGCTGAAATGACTAGTTGCCATTGGAGTAGTGGCATTGATCAATCACGCCACCCGAGGCTGTTCGGCTGGTACAGAGTGGCATGTTGTGTGTGGCATGATGCAGGTCGAAAAGAGCCTCCCACCCCAGCAATGACAAAAAAGTAATTAATGGAAGACCCCCCCCAGAAGTGTGCATACAGTTGTGGTTTTCTTCTTTTCCTGCCCAGCACTGAACCTCAAGTGGTTTGCAACATTGTTTCATAAAAATAACCTGAAGAATGCTTAGAAAAGAATGCATCTGACCATAAACCAAGGAATGTAATACTTATACTTACTTAATACTTTCCGCTAACATTTGCAGAGCGTTGCTTTCCTAACTTCCTGCTAATGTTCCTAGTGCGTTGCTTTCCTAACTTCCTGCTAATGTTCCTAGTGCGTTGCTTTCCTAACTTCCTGCTAATGTTCCTAGTGCGTTGCTTTCCTAACTTCCTGCTAATGTTCCTAGTGCGTTGCTTTCCTAACTTCCTGCTAATGTTCCTAGTGCGTTGCTTTCCTAACTTCCTGCTAATGTTCCTAGTGCGTTGCTTTCCTAACTTCCTGCTAATGTTCCTAGTGAGTTGCTTTCCTAACTTCCTGCTAATGTTCCTAGTGCGTTGCTTTCCTAACTTCCTGCTAATGTTCCTAGTGCGTTGCTTTCCTAACTTCCTGCTAATGTTCCTAGTGCGTTGCTTTCCTAACTTCCTGCTAATGTTCCTAGTGCGTTGCTTTCCTAACTTCCTGCTAATGTTCCTAGTGCGTTGCTTTCCTAACTTCCTGCTAATGTTCCTAGTGAGTTGCTTTCCTAACTTCCTGCTAATGTTCCTAGTGAGTTGCTTTCTTAACTTTCCGCTAACCTTGCCAAACGGTTAAGTTTGGTGCTTTTCCTGTGAAGCAGACTGGAGGCCTATGTCAGCAGTGTTTCTGACTTTGGCGTTTGAAGAAACGATGTCACGTTTGCATGAGCGGTGCAAGCGGCAATACCACAGGCACTGCTGCAGTGAGCCTCTTTGAGAAGAGACACCCCAGGTGAATAGGGTAAAATATGTAACTAATACATATCCCCATGAAACTTCCCAAGTTCAATACTTAACATGAAGACATTATTTTAAGTTTTCTGAAAATGTAGGTTTAAATATGCAGACGGTGCATACTCTTATTAATGATATGCTAATTTAAATACCTTACAAAACCGAAATCTGAGCAATGGATGAAGCCAAGAAAATTAATTTATTTTTGGACTTTTGAATATCTCTTTTAATCACTACATAAATCAGAACAGCCAAACGTTTGCCATTTTTTGATTGATATGTTATATAAATCAGGCTATGAATGCTATATGACCAAAGCCCTCTGTAAAAACCGTAGATTACAGATAAGAATGAAACTGGAAACTTTGGTGGATGTAAGAGCTACTAAAATGGAGATTTCTTGTCAACAGCCTTTAAAGATACATTTTGTAAAATTGGATTAATTTCGCCTGACACATCAGGTGAATATCAAACTAAAGACATCACCATGAAACTTCCCCCAGCTGATCACCTACATCGAGGCTACTACATTTTCTGAAACATGCTCAAATTTTCAAGCGAGGCATTATTTGATACCAACTTTCGCTGTGTTTAGGGCAAATCTACAGACACGAATAGACAAAGTGGTGAAATACACAACAAAATGTTTTTATTTTAAATGTTTTATAACATGTTATGGAAGCTAAATAGCCCACATTGTCCAGTGTATGAAAAACAATGTTGTAGTCCGGGCTGTCTCTTCAGTCTTATCTTAATGAAAATCCCTTCAAGCTACATTTTCTTACGAGGGTATATGCATGCATTGGCAAATAACATATCTAAAAAATAAAGGCATAGTATAAGGCTATATAGTCCATCCTTAATACAACAGTGAAACCGTTAGGATAGTGCATGATGGCCATCTCTTGGTTGACTTACTGAACTGCAACCCGTTGAGCAAGATACTTCCAGCCTGTGCTTTATGTCTTCCAACACGAGTCAGCTTCAGTACCGTGGCCGTCTCATACACACACACACTGCATGTCCAGTGCATCTGCGTCCACGTCGAGTGGAGTTGGGCGCTGCGGCCCAACGGAGCGCAAAGCCGGAGGAGGCGCCAGCTGTTTTAACTAGTCAGCTTTGGGTGTGTGTGTGTTAGTTTGGTCAGACAGTCGGCAGGCCAGCTGTAAGTGGAGTCACCGTTTTAACCGAGAGGGCTTTCTGTCACCGTGGTGCTGACTAAGGGCATTTTACTCTGTTCATGAACACAAGGCCAAGCCTTTGGGCTTTTAACTTTTATTAACAAAATAGAAATGGAAGCGGCTGAGCAGATAAATGGAATATTATCTTATTACATGTAACTTCATATTAACAGCATCCAAACAGTAAAAAGAAAAAAAACATACAGTACATAATTACAAAAGTGATTTTTGAACATGGGTTTTCCAGACCCCAGCGGGTAGGTTTTTTTTCCTGTTTTTGTTGAACCGGAATACAAAATCTAAATTGTAGAGACTTGAAACATGAGCCAGGTAGCCATCATTTTAGTCTCAAGTTACATTGTTTTTCCAGGTTTGCCAAGTCAGCAGTGCCATTATAAATACCAGTAGGGGGGAGCATACGTAACAGTGGACATGATGTTCACTTTGATGGATTACTGAAGTCAAGTCTCTGCATGTTGACTTTCATACCACACCGTGAAGACGCCTAGATGGGAAAGCACAGTTAAAGCAGCGCCTCATGCTGAACATATCCTGTGGAAGTAATTAGTAGTAAAATGGACCACGGCATGCCAAACACTGGGGTGGCCCTTTCCAAAAGGTCACGCCAGCGCTGTATTTTATACTGCTCTGGAACAATGATCACGGATTGGCACCCCAAAAAGGTGGCAGTCAAATGGAATTTGCTCATTAAGACACTTGAAATTCAAAGCAAAAAAAAAAATTAAACAAAACATTTGAAAAAAGGTAAAAAAGAAAATTGCTACGGGCATTTAGTGCTAAACAGTAATACAAAAAAAGAGAAGTAAAATATTTCAATATACATTTTCCACATTTGACCAACCGTTTTGGTAAACGGTTTGGTAACACATGTGGATCTGTGTACCTTTGCTTAACACCAACCAAAAAAAAGATTTGGCTGTTGTGAAGAAAATTTCAGCGATGTGTTTGGAAAAAGGCCTGCACTGCAATTAAACAGTGTGGGCAAAATGAATGATAGAGACAGGATATTAAACGCAGATGTTATGAAATGTGCCCCAGTGAATTTATAGCACCTGATAAGAAACCAGCGCCCGGATATTACGATTCATAAAGGAAGAGTGAGCAAAGCCACACTGAATCCAAATATTTGAACATGAGAACAAGGCATGTTTTCCAGAACTCTCTTTTGGTCACAAACAAAGAAATAAATAAAAACATTGCAGCAGTCACGAGTCGCTGTTTTCCGAACTGGAGTCACTGGAGTCACTGGAGGCCGAATCTGAAGAAGTGCTGCAGCTGACGGGATGGGATGCGGCGTGACTGCTTTTCTCTGGTAAAGGAAGCACCATCAGCAATTAAACTCTACAGATGCTGTTATTATCCATGTTTTAGAGCAACCTTGAGGTCAAACACAGGGTACCTACTTTGAAATTTCTTGAACTTCTTATACAGACAAGACTTCACGTATTGCTGCAGCTCGCGCAGAGTGGACGGCTTCAGTGTCTCGAAGTCGATCTCGATCTCGTTGGGGTTGGCGTCGCGCATCGAGGGCTCCCGTTTCTGGATGATGTGCACCACGCGGCCCAGCTTCACGCCGGGCAACCGGTTGATGTCGAGGCTCAGCTGTTGCTTCTCGTCGTACGTCATCTGCAGAGTTTCATCACCCGAATCCCAGACTTCGCTTACCAACCACGGCGCCCTGAAATTCCAAGACAAATCAGTCAACAGGGTCTCTACGTGGAGGTGGCATACTTGGACAATAGAGTTCTTCCTCTATCATAAACATCTCACCTAGAGTTGTAATTTGCGCGGCCTTGATGATGCCTGCTGTCCTCTTTCTTGTCCTTTTCTTTTTCCTTCTTGGGTGGAAGCGCAGGAACTTCACAGTACGCAGAGAGCTGTTCGTGAACAGTTTGAAGCTGTGTCAATAAAAGAAACAAATAAATATGTTTTCATTGCATTTTACAGGTTGCGTAGATGCTATGGCAGCATTTGTAAGTAAAGGCAGAACTATAGAGAATTTAGCTAGAGGTCAATGAATCCATCAGGAAACCCGGGGTGTCGCAAAGCAAACAGAACTCGGAGTTAGAGTTGTGTGGAAACCCACCTCTTCTTGGACCTCAGCATGTTGGGTGGGTTTGTCTCGCTCGTCCGCCACGTCCGAGTTGTGCCCACTAAAACATGCACTCTTTGGCGATGGCAGCTCCACCGGCTCATCTGGCATCTTTGCGAATCTCTTCTCGAACACACCCTGAAGCAGACACATTCACAATGACGAAAAGGGAGAATGGAGTGAACTGGAAGGCCGAGCCCAAATTTGTTAATTATGAAATTCAGTAATTTAAAAAGCACCTGAAGTTTTATGGCCTTAGTGACAACATCGTGATGCGGCGGGTTGTATTTGTAGCAATTGGAAAAAATGAGCCTAACGTCTGCAGCGAAGCCTTGTGCGTCCTGGTACTCTCCTCTGTCGATTTTTTCCTGGAAACGTAAAAAGGCAAAGGTCATCAAGACAACAACAAACATGCCCGGTAGATGAACCAATGAAGGGAGTGCACTCGCACAGCTCGGACCTTCACAGTACTCAGATCCATGGGGTACTTGATGATGTGGTGGTAATCGTGGAGCTGCAGCGCTTCAGCATCGACGGGCTTGTAGAAAGGCCAGGCGAAGGCTAGGTATTTCTTTGACAGCAGTTCTTTCAGGATGTCATTGCAATACTTGAGCTGCTCCGCCTCTTGTCCTGGCGACTCCTTTGCCCTGTCCACGCTGTCACAATTTAGACCGCTTATGGCCGCTGTGGTGAAATTGGCTGTGGCGTCGAGCTTGCGCTTCAGCCCTTTCTTCTCCGTTGAAAGGAAAACAACAACAGCCACAATAAGGGAAAACTCTTCTAATGATCTGCGATTTCTAATGAACCCGAAGAATTTGTAAACGGCGACTCACTTTTGTGGAGGTCTGTGAAGGCAGTTTAGGCACCGAGGATGAGCTGGAGGGCGTGTCGCTGCGGCTTGGCTGAGTTATGGGTGTCGCAGCTGAAGGACATGTGACCACAGCTTCATTCTGCCCACCTGCATACGTGGTTTAAACACAAACCGGGGTTTTTAGTGACGCTGTAGCGGGTATTTAAGAAGGGCATATCTCCCCTTTAAAATAAGGGGGAGATATACCAATCAGGCCTGCTTTTCTCAGTGGCAGTCGATCTGTACGCTCCAACATGTACACGTCAACAATGATAGAAACACCCACAATTACAGAGCTAAGAGCAGTATTCATTTCCAGAGTGCATAATAATTTGGGTGGAATGAGGAAAAAAAACACGCTGAGGAAGAAACACAATTTCTGTGAATGCAAAAATACAACCTCACTAAAGGACCCACAGGAAACAGGGTATACAGTTTGAGAGCAGCGTCTTCTCAAAACACAGAAAAGAGAGGCAGAGGGTCACTGATGCAGGTAATCTCCCTGCTGACTGAACCATCAAGAGACTTTAGGGTGGCACTGACTGATGCAGGCTGAAATACGCACGCAACAAAGCATGCCAAGCTAAACGACTGCAATGACAGTCACCATGTTTTGCATAAAATAAAAATACATACTGAACACAAGAAGGGTTCATTACCTGGAGTGATAGTTTTTTTATCCTTCCCTTTGGTGACGTGGGGAAAACTCTCCACTTCCCTCTGCGGCATCTGGGAAACTTTTTGCAAGAAAACCTTTTCCACAGCGAGTGCCATCAGCACGATGTCATCTGTGGGCTAGAGGGCAGAGTGAAATCCGTGAGGCTTTAGGATTCAGGCGAGGCCAACCGCCGCGTCGCGTTCTCCGTTACGGAGCTCCTCACCTTGTTGTAGATGTAGCAGTTGGTGAACATGGTGTTGAAGTCCTGCATGCATTCACCCGCGTTAGCGTAGTAGTCGTTCTCCAGTCGTTTCTTGATGGTTCCCAGGTCCATGGGAGATGTTATGATTGAATGATAATCCTGATCGAGGGTGGGGAAGAAAAAGAGTCAACGTGGCAGATGCTTATCGTCTTGCTTTTTGTTTTTCCCTCCTGCATTCTCTAAAAAGGATCTGAAGAGGAAACGTTTATTGGTGCGGAATTCCTACTTTTTGATATTTATCACTCACGGGATAGTTCTAGAAGAGGAAGGTAAACGGTTAAACTATCACAAACGTGTTCATTAGTGTTCAGCCGCGCTCACTCTCAGTTCCACCTCCTCACAAAGTATTTGATATCATCCAGCTAAAAGGTTCGCTTGTTTACAAAGTTATCACAATGGATACAAAGAACGTAAACGACACCCAAGTTGTAATAAACCAGAATTCTTCTCTGACGAGGTGTAGAGATAGAGTTTTTGCTTAGTCTCAGAGATTTCTACATCTATGTAGTATCCTGGCGTCTAGTTCTGGCGTCAATAGCCAAGAGGCCACTTTGAAAGAAAATGTTTTTTTCGTAGCAAATATACACCTGCTTTTTAATCATGGATAACTACCCCAATAGTAGTTAGTAAAATACAAAATAACAAAGTCAATATATATGTTTTTTACCCATTGTTTTAAACTATTGACAAGCACTACACACTGCAATGTGTTGTGATGAACCCTGGTTTGAAAGTATATTTTACAAGCTCTAAGAACACTAAAATCTCTTTCACACTACTCACTGGGAGCCCAAGAGCGACTGCATCAACCGGCTGGTGGAACGGCCAAGCAAACTGGTGCCGCCACAGGGATTTGACCACGACATTCAGCATGTAATGCAGCTGGTTGGTCCTCCGGCCTGGCCCGTTGGGGTTGGTGACACCAGGAGGCGGCGGGTTCGCAAACCGCGAAGGGTCCAGCTCTGCTGACATGACGACTGTGACGGGTCTCCAGACAGGCGAACGTAGGTTTGTGTTATATTCTGTGAATGCCGTGGCTCTCGTCAGTCAGCTCCTCAAAGGCTCCGAGGGAACGCCAGATCACTGCGTTTATAGTTTTCATGCCAGCCAATGTGATCTGTGGACATAATACACAGAGTTATGAGAGTGTGGGAAGTCAGAGATCGATCCTGTAGTTCAGAAATATATTACATTACATTTTATTTAGCTGACGCTTTTATCCAAAGCGACTTACATGATATACAGTGTCTTGCTCAAGGACACAACACGAACTGGCTGAGCCGGGATTTGAACCACCGATCCTCTGATTGAAAGTCAGACCTGCTAACCACTGAGCCTTCTACTGTCAATGTGATGGAACTACGGCTGATCTACTTTCAAGCGTGGCTGCAACACCAGTGGGGCAGAATACAGACTTACTAACACTTTAATTCTGGATTTGCACAACGGTAAAAACCCAACAGACTCCATGCTGTCCAACTTGTAGGGTGATACATCATGTAAGCTGTAAAGACATTTAGGAACAGCTCACGTGAAATGAATCCGTCCTGTGATTCTCCACATCATCAGCTGCATGTCGGTCTGACTGCTGCGACTGATCCAGGACTTTGTGTCCTTTTTATTTAGAAGCCAAGAAGGGCCTAATATGAGTGATGACTGAAGTGTTTGTTATACTTGTTTATTGCTATCTTATTGTTCAACTGTGACTTTCCCTCATCTTGGTATAACCTGTGATTTGGGGTGGGGTTATTTTTATCCTCACTGTGCACGTGAAAAGGTGGTCAAGGTGGATCAAGGTAGAGATTGATTTTAAATGCGTGGTTTTTAACACAAGGCTTTGGACAGTGACGCATCACAGTTAAGTTACAGTAGAGGGGAACATTAACTTACAGCAATACATAAATGTCAATGGCGTTAACCTCGTGCCATTGAGACTGGACATGGCGCATCAAGAAGAGCTTGAGGAAACAAGTCGACAGACTAAGCGAACGTTCAGTTGTGGAAGCTGTTAGCTTAACTTCGGCTAGCTAGCATGCAATAGTGCACGTGCACAGCGTCTTCACAGTAACAAAATAAATATTCGGTCGAATAATGTCTCACATTGCATACTTGGGAGTTTTAGCATACACAAGTCAAGAGAGTCCGTGAGTCCTTTGCTTTGCTTTGAGGAGCTCAAGTCCCGGCTCAAAGTTCTGACACTCCTTGTCGGAGATACCTTACAGGCTAGTGTTACCTGTTATCCTCACACAACAGTATCGCTGGGGGGGTCGCTATATATATATATATATATATATATATATATATATATATATATATATATATATATATATATATATATATATATATATATATATATATATATATATAGCGTTAGGACAACTACGCTAGTTTTTACTAACTCATTTTCCTAAGCAGGCACGTTGAGTTAAGGGGCAGTAAGCACATAAGCAAGCAAACAGGTAGAGGCCACCCGTCAGACCAACTTTGAAACTTTCTGACCGAAACAACAAACCTGACACCAGGAACGTGCGCTCCCTCCATCCCAGACGGCTTCACTGGCGGATGTGAACCACCTTTGGCTCACACCGCCACCTACTGTGCTGGAGTGTGTTGGCTCGTGTCACAGCGTAGTCGAAGTGACATTATCTAACTCTATCTGCCCTGCGTTAAATTTGTCAAATGTTGATATCGTGCCTCAAACTAATTGAGCCCAATAAATAATAGTCTCAAGAAAAGCAACGTATGCAGGACATGCAATCCATAAACCTACACTTTATCGCTCAAGGAAATTCACATTAAACAACATAATATAATATTAAAATTACCAACCTAATTACACAAGACAAATTGGCATTGCCAATTAGATTAAAACAAAATTGGTTTGTTTCCACATACGGGTAAACTGGAACACCCATTAGTGACAAAACAGGTAAATTTGCCTTTGACACTTATTGTCCCTCATTAGCTTCCGTTACTTCTGAGAGTGACACGCATGCGCAGAGACGACCCACAGCACCACATTCCCCGCTTCTCCCGAGCTTCTCCTCGCAGGCGAGCACCCCGTCTTATTGATGTATGCTCCCTCCATGGTCGTCTGAATAAAAAGAAAATACACGCGTTTCTCCCTCCAACCTTCACGAGGAGTCACCATCTGACCGCGAGGCTGCATTAAATCCCCGTGAGTATCATTTTTTGGACTGAATCCGTATCGTTCGAGCGGAGGGCCCCTCCGTGGCAGCTCGACCAATTTGTCAACAGCGGTAATGGCTCGCAAGCAGACGGGGCTGCACGTTCGCACTCATCTTAGCTCTCGTATCAAACCAGTGGGTTTAAGGTCGGGTTACTGTCCGTCTCCGTCGGCCTTCAACGCCTAAACGTTGAACTGCAACAACGCACGGCACGAGGATAGCTGCTGTCAGAGCCGAACTTCACGAAACCGAAGGGGTTCCGTGTCGCCCTTTGTTTTAATATTTTTTTCTTTTCGCATATTGTCGCATTTGACGCGGACGAACGTGAACGTTTTTTTGTAATTGATACCAACTAACCAGCCTTGCAGTCTTCGCCGACTGTTGTGAAATGTTTCCATTCTGTCCATTAACCTTAGCAAGCCAGGTGACGTTAGCTAGCTAATTGATAGCTCAATAGCTAATAGCTAATTTTTTTCTCCCTTTTATTTAAATACTGCGATGCTAAAGTAGAAAGCAGACACACAGTTAGTGTTTTTTTTTTTAACGACTAAAGAAAAGGCATCCTTTGCCTGTATATTTAATGGCCGATTATTCCAGTATCAAACCCTCAAAGAGGGAAGAGGAGGGAAGCGGTGCATAGCTGTCGGTGGTCTCCCCACTATATGCAAGAGTTGTCATTTTACACGGTATGCATTAATGCCAGTTTGAGCTTGTGATTTACAATCAGGCATACGCTGGACAAAACCGGTAAAACTCACTGGCATGAAGTGATCTGTGGATCCATTGGAGGTCATGAAGGCCAACCAATGCACACAATTGTTGCAATCGCACACTAATGCATCACAAAGTGTCTCCTTATGACGTAGATGTCTGTTTCCCTTTTTTAAAATTTGTATTAAAGAAAATCCTCTGACTGCAGTTGTTTGGGTATTGTTTCACTTTGTTTCGTCTGTGAACGCGACTTGCAGACTTGAAGGGGTCTCGTTGCTAAACTCACTTCTGTTTCCAGGGCCGCGCTCCGATAGATGCTCATTTCCTCACCATGGCCACGGAAGATAAGAAACCAGAGACCGACACAAAACCTCCCGTCGTCCCGTCGGCGTCTGCAAGTCAAAGCAAGGTTTGGATCCCTTTAGATATCTGCTGCTTCCCATTCTGTTGCAACAACAGCACTTCCCTTGTTGGTAAATTGTGGGAATGGTGACAACATTTGGAGGGGGGAGGTGTAGGTTTTTCTTTGTAATATTTTGATGACTAAATGTTTGCTCGTTTGTCATACATGTCTAAATGTTGTGTTTTGTTCTTATTTGCAGTCTGCGCCCGCCAAGCCCAACTACAGCCTGAAATTCACACTAGCGGGCCACACTAAAGCCGTCTCCTCCGTCAAATTCAGTCCCAGCGGTGAATGGCTTGCCAGCTCCTGTGAGTTCCCTTTTTTTACCACCCATTTACACGGTCACACCCAACACCCAAGCTCGTTCGCTTGGCTTCTGCCATTCGGTCACTGCAGGCTAAACACTCAACAAAATGGAATGAGCTCCCCAGTAACATCAGGACAGCAGAAAGTCTCTACATCGTCTATTGCAAACTAAAAACACATCTCTCCCGACTATACCTTGAATAAGGAAAGTAGAACTTAAATGACTCTTAAATGGCTGCTAGCACTTGTAGTTTGACTTTCTTGAAGAAATTGTACTTTCTTGTTCTGAGTTTGTACTCATGGTTGAATGCACTTATTGTAAGTCGCTAAACAAAAAAAAGCGTCAGCTAATGACATGTAATTTACCGTAAACCATCCGTTTAGAGTAGTGTGTTTAGAGTCACAGAGGCTGCAGCAACACTGAAAGCATCTTTTATTTATTCATTTTGTCTTTTCAGCTGCTGATAAACTCATCAAAATCTGGGGCGCATACGACGGCAAGTTTGAGAAAACCATTTCCGGACACAAACTTGTGAGTTGCACAGATTCTCGCCCTCGTGCCGCGGCCGCATTATCTGCTGTGCTCAGTCGCTGCCAGTCCTCCCCTTGACTGTTCTGATCTTGCAGGGCATATCCGACGTGGCCTGGTCCTCCGACTCCAACCTCCTGGTGTCCGCATCAGACGACAAAACCCTGAAGATCTGGGACGTCAGCTCGGTGAGGGAGCGCTTGATTTTTATCGATTTGAGCCGCTGTATCACGTGGCAAGACAAACCTTGTCGCGCCACGTTCCAGGTTGGGATTTGAGGCAGTTTTTCCCTCGTTTTAAATGTGACATTTCTTTTCTTCTTCTGTTTCATCTAGGGGAAATGCTTAAAAACTCTAAAAGGTCACAGCAACTATGTCTTCTGCTGCAACTTCAACCCCCAGTCCAATCTTATCGTGTCAGGATCGGTGAGTCCCACGCTTCTGGCACAGAACAAGCAGTGAATGGAAATCACCCGGCATCATCGAAACATGTCTGGTTTTTATTATATTTCTTTCTTTCTGCTTCCAGTTTGATGAGAGTGTAAGGATATGGGACGTGAAGACCGGGAAGTGTTTGAAAACATTGCCGGCTCATTCTGACCCAGTCTCGGCTGTAAGTTATTTTTTATTTATTTATTCCATTCCATTAATATCAGAGGATTTCATTAAGGTAAGTGTGATGCTCTGTCTCGGCTTGCAGGTTCACTTCAACAGAGACGGCTCCCTGATCGTGTCCAGTAGCTACGACGGCCTTTGGTGAGAACAAACCTCCCGCCTGTCTCGATGCTCACGTTGCCCTTTGTTAGGAACCGATTTAAAAAAAATAATATGGCGGACAAATGTCAGGCCTCGTTCGCCATTAGAGCGGAAAGGTTAATTTATAATTTTGTCAAAGTCAGACATGCGAGAATGAACCATTCATTTGTTTTTCTTGCTTTTGAAAGTTTTATTAATGAAGTCGACTGTTTGGAGTCCAATAACTGATTGAGAACGTATAGGACAGGGGTATTCAACTAAAGTTCTGCGAGGTCCAGTTCGAGAGAATTTCCTCATGCAAAGGTCCGGAACATCACAATAATGTCAAATTTGTGCCATATGTATTGAAGTAGCCAACAGTTGTATTAACGTCTATATGTAGTCAACAACTGACTGTAAAATAAATATAAAGTTCAATTAATTAACATCTAAACAATATTTAATATTACAGATTTCCTTGAATAATTATAAATAATACATACATTATCATCTCTTATTTCAAGGCAAATAAAGGCTGGATTTAAAACAGAAAGCTTTTGAAAAACGTGACTATATAAATTCAATTAAATAAATCATGTTAGAAAGATTAATTTAACTGAATTGTCTTGTAGCTTCAAATTCAGTTTATTCGGGCATCTAGTGATGTCAATCCAAAGAGCCAAGATATTATATCCTTGTTTTCTAAAAAGAGAAATGTGTGTGCATGGACTTCATCTGTGGTTATTAACCCACTTGTTTCAGCTCATTTCTCCTCTCTGTTAACATAATTCATGTGTCAGGGTTCTGATCATATTGGCCTTTTAGGTTTATTTTTCTGGGCCTTAATCTCTGATGTGAGTCGTTCCGTTTGCTCTAAAGATCTGAGCTTTGTCTCGTGATGTCTTCACATCGCTGCTTTTAATGTCACTGAACATGAGACATACCGCTCTTGAACTGGTTGTGGGAATAACAAACATATAAGTCTGTCCATTGTTCAAGGCTCTGGTTAAGATGTCCACATTTCTCTTTTGGAGCGCCAAGTGAAACAACTTCTCTGACTCACGTACTTTTCAAACTATCAGGTCTCTCCCGTCGCTCCCGTGTGTGCGAACGTCTTACTCGAGTTGAGGGCGGGGCTTAACGCAATACACACATGTGATTGGTCGAGTAGGATCAAGTGACAGGATTTTCAAGGCGTGTGATTGGTCGGAGTGTTTCCTGGACCGCTGAATGAGAGCCGTAGAGGCAGGAAAAGCTGCACCGGTGAAATAGAAGCGATCCACCAACAGTTAATAATTCGGTAATAATAATTGGTTTTCGGTCCAGGGTCCAGAGACAACGGCTTCTGGGTCCGGACCCGGACCGCGGTCCGCCAGTTAGTGACCCATGGTATAGGATGACAAAAAATATATTGGATAACCGATATTTATGAGATTAAAACTAGAGAAATATATGCTCATTGTTGACAGTGTTCTGAAATGATGACGCTATGCTTTCGTTTTATTCATTGTATTACTTGCCAATGCAACGTCTTAATTGTTATTTAATAATTCAATAACTTAGTTTTTGTTTATGTTCCCAGCCGAATCTGGGATACCGCATCGGGACAGTGTTTAAAGACGCTCATAGGTAAGGTCACATGTCACGTGTACTGCTTTCAGGCCTCCAATGTTACATTTTGTGGAAACGTTTTTCATAAAAGTGTGAGAGTGTGGAAGAGTACTTGGATATCATCGCGTGTCGTTTGTTGCCCTAACGACGCTCCCACTGTCGTGTTTTTTCTCTTGTCAGATGACGACAACCCTCCCGTGTCTTTTGTGAAGTTCTCCCCCAACGGGAAATACATCCTGGCTGCCACACTGGACAAGTGAGTGTCTCCGTGCACCGTTCTGTTAGAGAAATGATGTTGTTCAGGTTGCTCGCCAGCGGAGGGCGATGATGAGCTGTTCTTCCTCTGCTGCAGGTTTCCACAAAAAGAATACACATGGAATAAATACGATCAAAACTGGTTTCACGTTGTTGTTAATGCTGGTCGCTCTAACGGGTAATCTGCTGTCATTTGTGTACTCAGCACGCTGAAGCTGTGGGACTACAGCAAAGGAAAGGTGAGCAACTATCCACTCAGGTTGAATTCTGTTCTTTAGTTTTCCTTTAACTTTTAAAACAAACCAAGTTGCTGATTGTAGGTTTGTCTGCATGATGGAGAAAATTGACTTTTCAATGTTTTGTTTATTCTTTGCTTTTTTTTTACATTTCAGTGCTTGAAAACATACACCGGCCACAAAAATGAGAAGTACTGCATATTTGCAAACTTCTCCGTCACCGGCGGAAAGGTGCTAACTTTTCTTATTCTTTCATGTTCCTAATACGCCCCCCCCCCCCCCCCCCCCCCCCCCTTTTTTTTTCTTTTTCTTTTCTGGTATGAAATGAATCACTGGCACAGTTTGTATACTTTGCGCTCTTGAAAGTGACGAGCCGCGTTCCCTTTCAGTGGATCGTGTCCGGCTCCGAGGACAACATGGTTTATATCTGGAACCTGCAGACGAAGGAGATTGTGCAGAAGCTCCAGGGCCACACAGGTACGGGAGACTCTGCTCGTAGAGCACGGATGTTTAAAAAGGGACAGTTCACCCCACATCAAAAATACACAGGACTACAGTTCCTACATGAAACTGCGCACAACAAGGTCTGTTGGTTATCGTGATATCAAGAAAGAGACATTGCTGCAGAGTTTTTAACATGTATCAATGTTTTTGCCAACTAATCAAATTACTTTGGAGAGAAGGCAGTTGTCGTATGGCAGATGTATAACAGTCAAGATTGATAAATGGCACTACAGGTAAAACTGCGTTCTTGATTTTGGGGTGAACTGTCCCTTTAAGTTTGACTGGGCTCAATATTTTGACCCTTTTTCCTTAATGCATTCACTTTTATTAGTCGGCATATAGGGGGACAGTTTTTAGAAACGTATGAAAAAAAAAAATATATATATATATATATATATATTTTTGTGTCATACGTTTCTAAAAACTGTCCCCTTTTCACTTGCCCCTCCCCCGTCTCCTCTCGTTCCAGACGTCGTCATTTCGACCGCCTGCCACCCGACAGAGAACATCATTGCGTCTGCGGCTTTAGAAAACGACAAAACCATCAAGCTATGGAGAAGCGACTGCTAAGCCCCCCTCCTTTTTTTGGGATCTTTTGGGCCACTCATAACTCCTTTTTTCTTATGTTTTGTTGTAAGAAAAGAGGACCCCCTCCTGCCCCCCCTTTTCAGGAGATGAAGTTCAACAAGAAGAACCAAATGAGACACACACGGTATCGAAGAAACGGCAACATCTTGTACAAGTTGGAGACTTTTTACTTTTATTTTTATTATACTTCACAACAATGTTGATGCTCTGTTCTGGTGCTTCAGTATTTCCGACACTGCGTTAACCCCCCAGGCCCGATGCCTTGGCTCTGTACCAAAATACGATAATGTAAAGCTTATTTGGCCTTTCTACAATTCATCTGTTTTGCCTTTTTTTATTCATTTTTTTTCTGAGTTTGTCTGAGTAACTGTAGTGTCGCCTCAATGACTTCAAGGTGGAGAAGTGACTGACATCAAGCTTCAGGTATTAAAAAAGAAAAGACGTCTAAGGATTCTTTGGCTGTTATTTATTATTCAAGGCATCACTGAGTGTATTTTTGTTTTGGTCTTAATATTAAATTGCCAGATCGCAAATGTGCTCTGCTTGCCATAGCAAGTTTGTAAGTCCTTTTAGGGCAACAAACCAGGAGTTCAAAGCCCAGAATGTGATCTGTGATGTCACAGGAAGTAGTTTGACAGTTACAAAAAAAGTCCTGAGGAGTCAATGAAGTTTCCCCTCATGTCTAATTTGAACATTTGACAGTTTACAAAAGTGATCAAATGCAGCTTTCCCCCTCTAGGATCTGTACATATTGCATTGAAGTTGTGATCAGATTATTTCAGCTGTCTGTTTTGTCTTTTTTTCCGTGGTCTCTTCTGCTTGATTAGCTCTCTGTAGTTCTGCACACGAAGCCAGCAGCATCTGTTCTCTGTAGTCGACCTGGATTTTATCATTTTTCATTTAATTTCTGGTAGAATACATGTTTTGACATTTGACGGCTATAAACCTGCAACTTAATAAACCCAGTTTTTGTACGTTTCACGTGAGCCGAGTCGTGAGTCTAAAATGTTTTCACACAACCGCCACCATCAAGATCACTTTTGAGTTTTTTTTTATTTTTGTTTTTTCCTGTCCATGAAAGATAAGAACATCAGAGACAACCCACAAAGAACAAGACAAAAATTCCATCCCCTTTATAAAGAAAGTTGACAAAAATATAATTAAGGACGCTCCCCGTCTTGCAGCGACGGCTTGAAAATGGCAAAGTAAAGGCGACGCGGTTTCCTCACACTTTGAACTTTCAATCTGAAATTGTCCTCGTTGACGAAGCTTTTCCACAACGTAAGCCCGCAGAAGAAAAAGGGAGAGAACAGAACACAAGCGAGAGATAAATTTACCTTTGTACAAAAATAGATCATTTTCAACTGTTTTTGTTTTTTCTTACTTGAACATTTTACCATTGATGCAACAAAGAAAGCAGTGACTGTCACAAGCCCAGCTTTTCCTCATTACACGTTTTCAACATACAACTGCCAAGCAACACACATTTCAGAGTTTTTTTTTATTTTTTATTATTGAGGTCCCATAAAGTCTGAGAAGCTGGTTCTTTTTGGAGCTTAGAGCTGCTGCGATTCTGCTGGTTGACCAGGGTTTATTAAAAAAACAAAAACAATAACCCTCAGATTTGTGAAGGAAACAAAACTAACTTGAGTCATTGGAACATTTTGGTCTGAAAGACTCGTCTTCCTCTTTCAATGTCGGACATACCCAAAAGAACAGATCTGTCGATATAGATTTATAAATATATACACATTTACATATTAACAAAATAGAGCTTTGTGTTATAAAGCGTTCGTGTAGAGGGTGTGGGGGCTTCATCAGACCCTCGTCTGCTCGTTTCCTGCAGGGGTCGCACGCCATCCTCTTTATGGCTTAAGAGACCTGCGCTCGGCCAATCACAGTAAACCTAAGAGGTGGGATTCTGACTGCAAGGAGCAGGGTATTCATTTTCAATTTATGTCTTAATGTTGCTTAAAAAATAAAAAAAATCCAGAATAAAACTGACATTGTACAAAGTTATCAGCTAATGAAGATTGTATTTCCAATAATTGCTCTGGAATATAAATAGTGTAAACTGATCTCAGACAAGCGCCATCGATCCTCACGACGTCAGAGCTACTAAAGTTATTGCTGCTCCTCTTTCGGTCCTGACGGCCGCGGAGGGATTTTAGTCTGAGCTAAAGTGATGACGCGACGCGGAGAGGAAACACTGCTGGAGAAAACTCAAAGTTCAAGTAACGTCGCAGCGCCTCTTCCCCTCCACCAGAGGGCGCTCCCGGCTCTTAAATGGCCGCCGCGTCCTCCGTCCCAGACTCGAGCGGAAGTGTTGACCTGCCCGCTGCGTCTGACGCAACTCTTTGTTCTCGGTGAGGAACTGATCTCTGGGATCAGCTGAACAGAGGGAGGGGATTAACATCTGTAACGCTGACCCACACCTGCTGCTCTGGACCCGGTCTGATGAAAGAAATCAACACGTGGTCTTCGCCACTTATGGAGCCCTGATGGTGCCACTGGAATATTTAGACATTTTCAGACTTCATTATGGTCAATTATTATGTTGATAACATACAAAAGTGCAATAATAAAATAAGCTTAGAGGGCAGATCACAAGCCTGTTGCTGCTCTGTGGGTCGGACTCCATTTCACATTTAAGTGACGGCAATCATGGACACTTTATTATGATGCCATTTTAAAATCAGTAATCCATGATTTTTAACACAACTTAAAACGTTTTTATATTTAGTTTTGTTATGCATCATTCAAATGCAGACCTAATTCATGTTTTATTAAATGTATTAAAATATGTATAAATTGATCATAATTAAAGACTGAAAAGTGGCATTCTCGTGGCTCCATACCCGACCGGTAACCATGTCGATGATGAAGACTGTGCTCAGGGTATTTCTTCTCCTCAGGTCCAGCTAGTGAAGGAGCCGAAAGAGGAAGAACATCCTGACTCGTCATCGTTCGGGCCTTCCTCTCGTGTCCTACTCGGTAGCTGTCATTCACCCCGTCCTCAAGCTCCGCTGGCTCCTCTGTTCCTTAAAACAGTTGTTTGTTTTCTGTCAATAGTGAATGAACCCGTACACAGTGACTATCAAAGGTCTGAATAGTAGGGGGGAACCTAAACAAGTTGTTTACAAAACGTCGCACACCTCACAAACACGTGACCCGTTTGAGAACACACACCCACTCTGTGGACAATCTTTGGAAATGCACTGGATGCATAGTTTTGCAGCAGCTGCAGCATTTAGAGAGAAGCAGAGGAGGAGGGGGGCAACAGCCAGAATACAGGCATAAAGCATAATTACACACAACATGGAGATGTCCAACATTTAACTTCCACTTGAAATGACACAAGTTGTCCAGAGAAGTGCAGCAGGAGCGGTCGGGATTCTACTTCAGAGGTTCATCACGTCGACACCCGCTCTCCGTTTAGGAACCCGAGTCCACCCGTCATGAGGTTAAGTGCCAAGTAACAAACAAACAAACAAACAAACAGTCAAACAAACAAGAAAAAATGGCCCTGCTGCTGCCAGCGAGCTCTTCTCCCGCGCCGTTGACGGTTGGGTCGAGCGCCGGCGGTCGGACGGACGGAAAACCGAGGTAATCGTGCATCGCTGCTGCTGCTGAAGTCAAGAAGAACGTCAATACTGTGAACGGCTGTAGCTCTCTGTGCAGGTAGATGTCGGTGTTTGGAGGGAAAAAAAGAAAGCTGATATCCCGCCGCATGGGGTAATAGGAAAAGGGTGTGCTGAAAGTCATGTGAAATGAGAATGGGAGGGAGGGGGAGGGGGGGAGGAGAAGGGGACCCTTCAGCTGATGAGGCGCTCACTTTGCAGCCAACGTGGCAACAACAAACGCCACAACATGGGCCGCGTCGTAAAGCTAATGTCGCACGTGGCCAGCTCTCTCCCGCACTCGGCGCCTGACTGAAATGCCGTCCTCCCCGATGAGGCGCGGTTCGTATTCGTATTCGCTGGGATCGGCCCAACACCTGAGGTTTGTTTTCTTTCTTCTCTTCCGTTTCTGAAGCACGTGCAGTCTCGCCAAAAGAAACCGGCTCACGATGGCTAGTGCAAGACCTGACGTGTTCTGTCGAGTCGGGCGGGAGAAGGACGATTCCCATGTCCTCCCCCCTCCCTCACCCCCTTGCCCCCACACAGTTCAATTCTGAAAGAGAGAGAGAGGCGGCCTGAGGCTCCCCCGGTCCACGATTGTCCGGATCACAACGCTGAGTGTCCTAATTTGACGTCAATTATTATTATTATTATTTTTTTTTTTTTTTCAAAATACCTGCAACTGTGGGTGTTAGAAATCGTCTGTTTTTTCTTGTCGCCGCGTAGGAAAAGCGAGGATGGAAACGATGGCTCAATGCGCTTCTTTTGTCTTCTGTCCGACCTCATGCCACCGTTGTCACTTGTGTGATTTTCATATCTATATATTTTTATATATAGATATATATTTCTTATTTATATATATATATATATATATTTTACAAGGTATAAAACAGACCCATAGACACGATTAATTCATTGTTTTGAAACACATCCAAAAGGGGGAGGGGGTAGGGCGGGACGGGAGAGCTCCTCCATCCGTCACATGATCTGTCCCTCGCTGAAGACTGGATCCAGGGCTGGTGGGAGATGTGGAGTCATGGAGAGGGGGGCGGGGGGGGGGGGCTCAACCCTCTCTGCAACTATGTCATTTGATGCGGGGCTTCTAGCATCTCCATGAGGAAGGTGTCGATGGGCGTGTCCCCGATGAGCTTGAAGAAGAACAAGTGCTCCAGACACTTGAGGCCGATGGAGCGCAGCGCTGGTAACCGCAGCAACAGTTTGGCGAACCTGTCGGAACACGAGACCAGAATCAGAACTCAAGTCCACCACACGTCAGACGAGAGCCAGGTGGCTGGAGAGAAACGCTTCATAAAGAAATGGAAATATATTAAAAAGCACATCTCGTCCCATATGCAACCCCGCCCGCTGAGGGCGGTGTGGGATGTGCACGTATCTGTTTGTGCTCATACCTGCCCGGCTGGTCGGGGTACTTCTGTTTGCAGTAGGCCTCTAAAGACGCGTACACCTTCTCTCTCAGAGCCTCGACCTCACCTGGATTGGACAGACCTTTGGAGTCTGTGGAGACACACAGGAATATGATCCACAAATCAACAATGTGAGTTCTTCCTCTTCTCATCGCTCTCGCAGGCTGCCAAACACCGTCGCGTTCGTCTCGTGCAAACTCCGGCGAATGCCTTGCTCGAAGGCCCCTCCCCCTTGCAGTAGTGTCAGACGGAGGGCCCGACTAACTCACAAGTTGAGTTTTAACCCTCGCCACGTTCTGGATTCGTCCAATTAGGATGGAGCTAAGCTAAGCCTCGCTGGAAACCCCGAAACAAAAGCGCCATTGATTAACGTTCCGGAGGAACAAAGCGGAGCACAATTGGTCAACAATGAATGAACATTTGTTGTCAGCGGCTGGACTCAAACTCACAGTGTGGGAAAGGCAGGACTGAGGGCCGTTTTAGCCTTGCTGTACCGACCCGGGGGCCCGGGGTCACTAAAAAACCTGGGTCACGTTCATGGGTCGGTTTGGCTTACTTTGAGCCATGTGGAGAGGTTTAAACACAGAGCACGGGCCTTGGCAAGACATAGGGCCTCAATTCAATGAAACGCACTGTCGGAGGCTCTCTTTGCCATTTCTTCTGCATTAATATTGGCGCTGCCAGGAGCATTGTGCGATCGATTGCGTGAGTGTGTGTCTGTCAGTGTCTGTCCACGGCTAACCTCGCATTCTGCTGCAGCAAATGCTCCAGGACCTTCTTTCCTCAAAAGCCCTTTTACTACCCGTTTTATTCTGCTATCCACCGCCTGCTTCCCCCTCACGCAGCATTCTGAACCGCCCCCCGGCCGGTAGAGGGCCGCTGGGGATTTGACAGCTGAGTGCATCTCCAACAGCCCTCTGCTAGTCTGCACACAGTCTGCGGGTGTTTGGCTCAGAGCTAACAGGACACACACTGTTGCGCAGCTTTTGGACGCCGCTCTGCGGCTCGAATGTCGTTGTTTTGAACCTCAAGTTTGGGATTCAGTTTCTAACGAAGCGTGATTCACAATGTGTGCCTGCACCTTTTCTAGTTCAATAAATAGTTCCATTCATATTCACACCAACAGAATGTGCACCGTCTCAGCTTTTACTCTGGCCTCTCTTCCTCAGCGCTACGCAGCGCACCAGCTTTTACGAGTCTCAGTTTCACAAGAGACGTCCACAGGTTCACAGGGCGAAAAGCCAAGTTCCCGGTTCTCAAGTTACATTAAACGGGGTCAAGCTGAGTCCCGCAGTCCAGCGCTCTGAGTGATACTCCACCCAGAGTCTCACAGAACCACAACTCTTTGGCTTGAGAGGGTCATGTAAAACAGATATGGTTTCCTCACTCCAGAAATCACCTCAGATTCCACAGTGTACTAAAGGATCCCAGTGGTGACATGTTTCATTTTTTGAAAAGATTTCCCCCTCACAGCATAATCCCGTCTCCCTGTGTGCTCAGTACATTCAAAACATTATGGCTGATTACACTACTGCTATTCCTCCAGTGGTGCGTTTATCCACATTTTGATGAAAATAGGAATGTTTGTGAAATACTTTATAGGAATTGCGTTATACTTAAAAATACATTTCGTAGCGCCGTTTGAATCGATTGTAACCGTCCGCATTAATGACGCGTCTTTTTTTTTTTTACACCCATCTGCCAAGCATATTTTGAGTTTGACAATCAAAAATAGATTTGAGGCTTTAAGTCCTGAATGAGTCATTCTATTTTAGGAATACATTGTCTTTCCCTTGGTTTTAGCTTGAAGCAATAGCACTGTATACAAACAAAAGAAAGAAACAAACATTGGCATTCCACAAACAAAGCTGCTCAGCAACACCGTGTTGCTGTGAGAGAACAATCCCACGTTGGAAACACGTCAACAGCGCTGTGGATTCTGAACGCGTGGCTCGGTAACCCATCGAGCTTTGAAACTCAAAGACACGCCTCATCCACAGCGATAGTTACCTGGGTTGAAAAGCACTATAGCTCGAAGGCACCCCAGTTCCGTCTTATCCATCTGCATGTCCCTCATCTTCGACACCAGTTCTGTGAGCACTCTGCGCAAAAGAGACCAAAAAAGAAGAAGATGTGGTTAATTTCAAAATCAACGTTTTAAAATTCATATTTTTTTGTGTGACATCATACAACTGCGTGCCAGAGACGTTAAGTCTAGTTGGTTTGCTGACCTACTATGCGGTCCATGTGAGTTATCCAGACTGGCTCATTAAAAATATATTTTCATGACAATCTATCCAGCTCAAATCTATAAAAAAAACAAATACACTCCAGCATATATACGCTCAGCCCACGTAGGAACAGTCAGAGCAGTGGAAAAGTTTACAACCCCACAAAACCATTATATTTAGTACATGGTTTTCATAAAAGGAAAGCCACAGAGTAAACACGAGCTGTAATCGAACACCAAGCGCTCCCACCGTCTGGGCGTGACATCACCGGTGGGCGTGTCTGTGTGTCGAACTCCTCACCCCTCTTTGACTCGGTCACACCCTCTCCTCGCCCCTCTCTCACTCTATTTATGCTTCCCCCCATCTCTACCTCCCTCGGATAGTAAAGTCAATTGTGGCTCTTAGCTCATTCTAATTCAATTTGTTCCAAAGAGGAACAACGGGGCTAGAGGAAAAGAAAAAGAAGAAAAAGAAGAAAAAAAGGAAAGACTCAAGTGTTTAAGTTAATCAGTGTCTTCATTTGTATGGTGAAGAGAGAGAGAGGGAGTAGATAAAGAAACACTATCAGTTCTCTGCATCTTAATGCTTGCCACAGTTAATGCCAGAGATGGAATATGTCCTGTGGCTGTGAGCGCCGATGATGATTGGGCACCGAGGCTCGGATCAGAGGGGCAGAGACGAGAGAAGAGGAGGCAGGCTGCTGTCAACGCGGAGGCATTTACAGCTATTTTACTTTTCTCAATAAACCCAGCAAATAATTGTTGATGAATAAATTGATTGCTTGTATCTTTTATAACTTTCCAAATGATGCATCCGGGTTCAGCTCAAGGTGCGATGCTGCTGAACACACCCTGTGAGACTTCAGACAGCTGGAATGTCGATAGCGGTCACCGGGGGTGGTTTGTGCGCACGCCTGACTTCACTGCGAGTAGCTTGAGCATGCATTTTTGCTTCTGTTTTTTGACATTTTCTGAGCAGTTTGGGGTTTCGATGAGATCCCTGATGCGCACAGGTGTACATATTTAATATACTGGAAACAATCAATAGTTCTTGTGCCGATTCGCCTTTTGTGACTTGCTGTTGATATTCCAGTGGTGGAAACCAAAATGCCTTGTGCCGTAAACCACCTTCTAAAAAAATCTTGGGTCTAATGTTTCGTCAGTAGTTAATACATTATTTATGAAGGCTTTATAGATCAGTAACAAGGGATTCATAATGGTTGGGATACTTACGTCAAACTTACATCAATACTTACATTAAATCATACTTACATACAACCATTATTTGTGTCTTAAGTATGCCTCAAATGTTGCCACTTTCTAATAAGGCTTACTTACCGATTTATATGGGGTGTGTTTGTTTAAAATAGTAAATAATAACGATAATCTATGTCAAAACTCAAAGAACGTTATGAAACCAGCCAGATATTTTCCCAAATCTGGTAATATAGTCTTCATAAAATCTGTAAAATCTGTATTAATCAGTTATTACTACTAATAAAGCCATTTGTTACAATTTACAAACCACTTATTAAACGTGTGTTTTGATAAATTGAAAGTGGTGGCTGTACTTATGCCTCATCATGAACACAATTCCATAAAAGTCTAGTAACATGGGAATAGCGACCTGTCAAAGATGGCTCCCACTCCGGCACTGTGGGCGCTGTTGCGGTGGACGTGCAGCCCGGTCGCCAGCAGGATCCCGTCTTTGATCGATATCGAGCGGTGCGAAAACGATGCAATGAGGAGTTCGTTCCAACCTGCGTCAGAGAGACGGGGAGAAGGATCGAGGAGAGAAAATATGAGCAAAAGGAAGACAAAAAAAAAACCTGAACTGGCAAATCCCGGTACAAAAGTTCACACAGCATTCAGGCAAAATTAAACTGACAACAAAGGGTGGGGGGGTGGGGGATTCCAATGAATCAATTAAGCTGCGCGGTGAGAGCATGCAGCTTTCTCAGGCATCAGGTTATTACGAAGACGTTTGAATCATGCTTTCTGGGGAGACAGGCGTGTAAAAAGGGATGAAGCGCGCCTGCCACCGCGATGAAGACGGCGGGCTTTGACGTGCCAAAGCAGGGGCCTGACGGGGAGCAGCCGAGAGCCGGGGCCGCCTTTTGAGCGGCGGGGCTCCTTTAACTGTTCTGCCTGGCAACACTCGCCTCTCCTCCTCCTCCCCGGAGTTGAGTTGGGAATGAGAGAGGAGCCCGCGATGCTTTTATCTGTGATACAGCAGAACTAAAGCGGTTATTTATAGCAAACCTGAGAGCCAAGCTCTCCGGAATAATGTCTCTCTCTCTCTCTCTCTCTCTCTCTGCTTTGCTGAAGTCTCTCCATCATCGTATGTGCTGAGGATGAGGAGTGATAGGAGGATTTATTTTTCTCTCTCAAGGTGTGCAATAGCACACCCCCCCGCCCCAAGGTGGATTTAGAATACAATGGTGTAATGTGGAGCGACAGGCAGGCAGCGAGGACAACGTGTTGAAAGAAACCCAGAAGACCTTTTTCATGCGCGAGAAAGGAGGAGAAGTGACGGATGATTCACTCTGTGATCCTGAGCGGTTACCTTGCCTCTCAGCGGCACAAACACAGTGAGCTGTTCCGACCTCGGTGGGTCCGGTTCTCGTCTCGGTCACATGACTGAGTTAGGCCATTCACCGTGATGGCCAAATTAAGTCTATTTAAGTTCTATCTCACTGATCTACTGAGATACAGAGAGAGAGCTGGTTTGTAGCATCTGTTATTCATTATTTACAAGATAGAACACAGGTCAGTTAGCTCAGCAGCAACATATCCTACGGTTCTCGTTAGCCATTTGCAGTTTACATCTCCTTGCGTATATAGAGATGTTGCTTTTCTTTAAAATAAATGTTTAAATAATAAGCCTACATATTTAATGAGCATAGTTGAAGGGAGCCTGAGATTCAAGATGTTCCCTGCCAAAGACTGTAGTCTCAAAACCCATGCATAAAAAACAAAAATCATTAAACGGGCACCTGCAGGTGATTCCAAATGCACATAACAGTGTTCGCAAATGGAAAAGGCCTTTTTTACAAGGGAGCAATTCTACTTTGTGTGCAAAAATGCGTCCAGCAATTTTGTAGTGATCGCTGCGTAGTGATCATTTTCTTTACTTTAGAGCCAGGAGGTCTTCAAAAACTACATTTGAGTATATATTGAACCAGCCAAATCAATTTGTTTACAGGATATTCAACCTTTGTTTATTCAACCTTTGTTTATTCACAATGCATTTAATACTTTACTTCTTTTCTTTACAGGGCTCGTATAAAGAAAACAAAGTAGTCCATGGATGTATGTGAGTTCACAGACTATTACAATCCCTCCTCGGCATTGCGGTGGTTGAATGGTGGCGTCCACCGTTCCCTAAAAAGCTTGAGCATGGCCGCTCATGCACAACACTGGCTGCCGCTGCTGAATGGAGGAGAAACATGGATGCACTACCGTTTGCAAAGTTTGCATGCAAAGGTTTGTGGCAGACAGCTGGCTGATCTCAGATGTTAGAGGGACTGTGATGAAGGCACTTCCGATTGCATTACATTTTTTTTTACTTTTTGCTACTTAGACTTTATGCACATGGTGTGCATTTATACTGTCACGGTTTTCAGAATTGCAATATATTGAATTGTAACCCCTGTATTGTGATACGTATCACACCACCAGATTATTGCCAGTACGCAGCCCCAGAAATGCTCCCATAATAACTGTTGTTTTATCTTTTTTATAAGACAAAGTGATGAAATGTTAGTTAAGAACAGTAATATATACTCATGCATTCTCTTTTCACCAATGTGCTTGATGGATATTTCCTATACGTTCAAATAATAAATGGCTCGATTCAAGTAGTCCTGGAGCGCTCAACATAGTTTTCACACTTGACTGAAGGGGTCGTTATGGAATAAAGCTTTTTGTACGACCTGGTTTAAGCCCTTTTTTTCATTTTTGACGTACCTGCTCGTAGAAGGATGACCTGGTCGTCCAGTGGCAGCTCAGAGAAGTGGGGGATCCTCTTGGCCCACTCCACCAGGGTGAAGAGCTGTTTGTCAGCCGCCTGACAGATATTTGTCACCGGGTCGTTGGGCTGCAGGGAAACAGACAGACACAAATCTCAAAGTTAGACATATTGTTGGGCTTTAGTGTCTCTTTTTGTCTGCGGCCTGGTGTCGGCTTGATCCACCTACACACACACACACACACACACACACACATATCACAATTACATCAGTACCATACTATGAATAATGATCTCTAAAGAGGAGCAGGTTGGAACACTGAACCATCAGTGATTCTGTCCCAGCTATACCTGCAGAGAGGTATGCTAGTGAAAACATTTTCTTTCACCAAGCAGGATCTTTCTTTGGGGACCCTTTTAGCCGACGCACAAATCAGCCTTTCGGGGCGGTGAGTGGAGCTCAAGAGGCCCCTCCTGACACTTCACAACATAACAAGCGCTGAGGAGCTCCAGTGGGACTTCATTATCAGGCCTTTAGGAGCACTCAGCCAATAACAGGGTGATGAGTATTCCTATTTACTCAGAGTAAAACACACACATGAAAGAAAAAGTGTCCGCTATCATTATCCATCAGAAATTAATATAACAACCAGGCGACTGCAAAGTTATTCATATGTTTTCAAAAGATTCCTTGTTGTCATTTAACAAAAAAAACATTTTGATGAATGATTAAAAGATAACAAGCAGTTCTCGGAAGCGGACCGGCTAATGGACACATGCATTGTGCCCGAAATAGGGCCGCTGACTAGTTCCTCTGAAATAAAAAGGTGAGCCAAGGAGAAAGCTTCAATCGCTCATGGATTTCTCTGACATTAGATCCATTCGGCTTCGTTGAGAGACGGGCATAAAAGGCCAACGACGGATCTCACGTGGACACATCTATTATTTTAATACGTGGTATGTAAGACTACTAATGCTTTAAAAAAAATAACTCTCTTCTCTTCGGGTGCTGGATAGTGTTTATTGTAATCTCAACGGTGGATGTGTTGCTGTGAAAGCAAGCTCACTTACAGAACAATTGACCTCTTTACATTTACGTTTGAGGAAACGCACATTTCCCAGCGAGCAAAGCTGCAGGCGGGATTGTAGAAGAAGGCCTAAAAGCGGAGTTGTCAGGGTTCCTGTCTGACCCTTTGTGTTTGCCTCTGTTTCCCCAAAACCTCCTTTCCTTTTGTGCCTGTATTCTCCCCTGTTTGTTTGTTGTGCCTGTTGGACTCGTGGGTGTGTCTCCTACCTGCAGACGCCGCCCAGGGACACATCTCTGTGCGCTGCACAGCTGCGGCCGTTTAGGCTCATCACCAGCCGTATTTCAACCCGGGTCCTGCAGGCCTGGGTTGTCAGTCCGTCTCGTCTTCAACCTCGGTAGTCATCACTGCCGCTCCGTGAGTTATCTGTTCATTCCGATCCGCCACTGACTCTCTCTCTCTCTCGCCTCAGAGTTATCCGGGACCAGCTTGGTTGCCTCTGACGTCGGGCCACGGAACCCACGTCACAGTCCCACTACCCGCCTCCGGTGTCGGGCCACGGGACCCACACCGTGATCTGCGAGCCGCCGTGTCGGACCTCGGGCTCCACACGCTATTTAAAAATAAATTTCCTTTATATCCAACTTCCTGTCGTTTTGGTCTGCATTTGGGTCCTACATCCTGTACTCCCGTGACAGAACGGACTGACCATCATGGACCCAGCGACCACCGGAGACAGCACGCTGCTGGCGGAGCACCAGAGGATGCTTCTGGAGGTGGAGGAGCACCGGCGGATGATCAGGGACATGGCGGAGACGCTGAAGTCCGTGGCTGTCGAGGTGTCCCAGATCGGTTGCCTAGTGCAGGACCAGGCACGGAAGGGCAGTCTTCCGCCGGTTCCAGCACCGGCACCCCGTGTTTCCGACCACGTCTCGCCGGTCCGGGAGTCCCCTGTACCGGCTCCGGATTCCTACGACGGTACACTGGGGAAGTGCCGGGGTTTCCTGTTTCAGTGCCGGCAGGTGTTCGATCGCCAACCCCAGACCTTCGCTTCGGACCGGTCCAAGGTTTCGTATGTGGTGGGTTTACTACGAGGAAGGGCTTTGGACTGGGCCACAAGTTCGTTGGGAATCGACCGGGCCACTCATGTCGACTACGGGATCTTCGTGGAGGAGCTGCGGAGGGTGTTCGACCACCCGGTGGACTCCGAGGACGCAGCTCAGCGCCTTCTCCGCCTACGACAGGGCCCCGTGAGTGTAGCGGAACACTCGGTGGACTTCCGCATTCTCGCTGCTGAGACCGGGTGGGGCGAGACAGCGCTCAGGGGCGTGTTCCTTCACGGATTGTCGGAAACTGTGAAGGACGAACTGGCTAGCTGCAATAAGCCCGATTCGTTGGAGGAACTAATTAAACTGACGATCGGGTTGGATAATCGGATGCGGGAGAGACGACGTGAGCGGAACTACAAATCCCAGGGGGCGCCGCCCGTGACGTCATCGTCCAGCTTCCGGCCTCGTGGCTCTGCGTCAGCCAATCAGGGCGAGCGCATGGGCTCTTCGTCTCCAAGCCCGTTTCACTCCAGCCCGGACGAGGAGCCGATGCAGCTCGGCCGTATGCACCTCTCTCCTCAGGAGAGGGAGAGACGACTAGGAGCGGGTGAGTGCCTGTACTGTGGCCGTCTGGGACACTCCATTTCCTCCTGTCCCACTCGCCCAAACGGAGGCGCTCGTCAGTAGCGGTGGGGGTACTGGTGAGTGGACATAAGCCTTTTTTAAACTCCCTACCAAGACTGTTGCTTCCTGCCTCTCTCTCTCTGCACTCTCACTCTATTCCACTCTCTGCTTTGGTGGACTCTGGGGCGGAACAGAACTTTATGGACTCAGAATTTGTAGCCAGAGAGAAGGTTCCGGTGGAGGTGTTAGAAGCCCCACTAGTGGTCAATGGCCTGGATGGCAGCTTCCTGGCCAGAGTTACCCATCGAACCCCGCCACTTCAGCTTATCCTGTCTGGGAACCACAGAGAGCGGGTTCAATTTTATGTTTTTTCTTCCCCCCAAAATCCTCTAGTTTTGGGCCACCCGTGGCTCACCACCCATAACCCTCAGATTGACTGGTCGGCGGCGAGGATTGTCGCGTGGAGCCCCTACTGTCACGCCAGCTGCCTAAGATCGGCGGTACCGCCTGGAGGACATCCACATGGCAACTTGGTGTCTCCGCCTGACCTCACCTCCATTCCCACCGTCTACCACGACATCGGGGAAGTGTTCAGCAAGACTCGGGCTCTCTCCTTGCCACCTCACCGTCCCTACGACTGCGCCATTGACCTCCACCCCGGCGCTTCGTTCCCTTCCAGCCGGTTATATAACCTGTCCAGACCGGAGAAGGCCTCCATGGAGGAGTACATCTCACAGTCTTTGAAGGCCGGAATAATTCGCCCCTCCTCGTCACCACTCGGCGCCGGGTTCTTTTTTGTTGCAAAGAAGGACAAGAGTCTCCGGCCCTGCATTGACTATAGAGGTTTGAACAGCATCACCACCCGGAACAGGTATCCCCTGCCCCTGATCAACTCGGCATTCGAACCCCTGGCTGGAGCTAAGATGTTCTCCAAACTCGACCTCCGCAACGCGTACCACCTGGTACGGATCCGGGCAGGGGACGAGTGGAAGACAGGGTTCAACACTCATCTCGGCCATTTTGAGTATTTGGTCATGCCATTTGGATTAACCAACGCCCCTGCTGTTTTCCAGGCGTTGGTAAATGACGTACTTCGGGATTTCCTGGACCGTTTTGTTTTTGTATATTTGGATGACATTCTCATTTATTCGGCAGATCTCCCGGAGCACCAGAGTCATGTCCGGATGGTCCTTCAGCGCCTACTGGAGAACAAGCTCTTTGTGAAGGCAGAGAAGTGTGAGTTCCATGTAACCTCGGTACGGTTCCTGGGCTTCATCATCGAGACGGGTCAGGTGAAGGCGGATCCAGAGAAGGTCAAGGCGGTAAGGGAGTGGCCGACTCCCTCATCTCGAAAACAGCTCCAGCAGTTCCTGGGGTTTGCGAATTTCTATCGTCGCTTCATCAATTCAATTCAATTCAGTTTATTTTGTATAGCCCAAAATCACAAATACAAATTTGCCTCTAAGGGCTTCACAATCTGTACACATACGACATCCCTGTCCCGGAACCTCACATCGGATCAGGAAAAACTCCCTCTAGAAAACAAGGGGAAGAAACCTGAGGGAGAGCAACAGAGGAGGATCCCTCTCCCCGGATGGACAGATGCAATAGATGTCATGTGTACAGAATCAGCATAACAGAGTTACAGCACATTCAATGGATGTCACAGAAATTATTCATGAGTAGTAGGCATGGCCACGACCCAGATGACTGTGATCCATGACAGCAGACGAAGGTAACTGTCAGGAACTACAGCACGCTGGCAGCCCCCCTCACTGGACTCACTTCCTCCAAAATCACGTTCTCGTGGACCCCGGCAGCCGGCCGGGCGTTTCAACTCCTCAAAGAGCGGTTTAGCTCCGCCCCCGTCCTGATCCAGCCTGACGACACCCGGCAGTTTGTCGTTGAAGTGGATGCGTCAGACATGGGGGTGGGGGCCATCCTGTCTCAACGTTCAGAAATAGACTCTAAGCTTCGTCCATGCGCTTTCTATTCACGCCGTTTGACCCCGGCAGAGAGAAATTATGATGTCGGAGACCGGGAATTGCTGGCGGTCAAACTAGCACTGGAGGAGTGGAGGCACTGGCTGGAGGGGGCAGCTCTTCCATTTGTGGTCTGGACGGACCATAAGAACTTGGAATACATCCGGACGGCCAAGAGGTTGAACTCCCGCCAGGCCCGATGGTCTCTCTTTTTTGGGCGTTTCGACTTCGTCATCTCCTACCGTCCAGGCAACAAGAACACCAAGCCCGACGCTCTGTCTCGCCAGTTCATCCCTGAGGGTCACTTATCCTGTCCGGGTACTATTCTTCCCGCAACCTGTGTGGCAGCCTCTCTCACCTGGGAGATCGAGTCGGTGGTGCAGGACGCTCTCCGGACCCAGCCGGACCCGGGAGGCGGACCTCCCGGTCGCCTCTTTGTTCCCCCGCCTGCACGCTCCCAAGTGCTTCTTTGGGCTCATACCTCCAGGTTCTCTTGTCACCCAGGCGTGAGGCGAACAATCGACATGCTCCGGCGGACCTTTTGGTGGACTTCGCTGGAGGCGGACGCAAGAGAATTCGTCCGGGCCTGTTCCACCTGTGCCCGCAACAAGTCGTCATATCGACCCCCCGCCGGCCTGCTGCAACCACTTCCGGTTCCTCATCGTCCGTGGTCCCATATCGCTTTGGACTTCGTCACGGGTCTGCCACCCTCGCAAGGGAACACGGTCATTGTGACAGTGGTGGACCGCTTCTCCAAGGCAGCCCACTTCCTCGCCCTGCCCAAACTTCCCTCGGCTCGGGAGACGGCTGACATTATGGTGAACCAGGTGTTTCGGTTACATGGGATTCCGGTGGACATCGTGTCAGACCGTGGGCCGCAGTTCACTTCCCAGGTCTGGCGAGCCTTCAGCCAGTTCCTCGGTGCAACCGTCAGCCTGTCCTCCGGGTTCCACCCCCAGTCTAACGGGCAGACGGAGAGGCTAAATCAGGAGCTGGAGGCGTCACTACGCTGCGTGGCTGCATCGAACCCCTCCAGCTGGAGTACTCATCTGGCCTGGGTGGAATACGCCCACAACTCCCATACCTCTTCAGCGACGGGTCACTCGCC
Organism: Cottus gobio; assembly: GCA_023566465.1. Lineage (NCBI taxonomy): Eukaryota > Metazoa > Chordata > Actinopteri > Perciformes > Cottidae > Cottus > Cottus gobio. The sequence continues at coordinate 16,622,126 of CM042237.1, forward strand.
GTTCGAGGTCTCCCTGGGATATCAGCCTCCCCTGTTCCCCGACCAGGAGGCGGAGGTAGCGGTTCCCTCTGTGCAGCTCCACATTCGTCGCTGTAGGAAGGTGTGGAAGGAGACCCGGGTCTCTCTACTCCGCACGGCAGAACAGAATAAACGGGTGGCGGATCGCCGCCGCACTCCTGCTCCTTGCTACCAGGTCGGTCAAGAGGTGTGGCTCTCTGCCAAGGACATTCCGCTTAAGACGGAATCCCGGAAGTTGTCTCCACGGTTCATCGGCCCGTACAAGATCCAGAGCATCATCAGTCCATCTGCGGTCCGTTTGAAACTCCCCTCATCCTTAAGGGTCCACCCGACATTCCATGTGTCGTTGATCAAACCGGTGTCCACCAGTACCTTATGCCCTCCAGCCAGGCCCCCACCGCCCGCCCGACTCATCGACGGGGGTCCGGTCCATACGGTCAGCAGACTCCTGGATGTTCGTCGTCGGGGGCAGGGCTTCCAATTCCTCGTGGACTGGGAGGGATACGGTCCAGAGGAACGCTCATGGGTGCCCCGCTCGAGGATCATTGACTCCACTCTTGTCCGTTATTTTCGCCGACTGCATCCGGACAAGATGGTCAGGTCGCCTGGAGGCGCCCGTTGAGGGGGGGGTACTGTCAGGGTTCCTGTCTGACCCTTTGTGTTTGCCTCTGTTTCCCCAAAACCTCCTTTCCTTTTGTGCCTGTATTCTCCCCTGTTTGTTTGTTGTGCCTGTTGGACTCGTGGGTGTGTCTCCTACCTGCAGACGCCGCCCAGGGACACATCTCTGTGCGCTGCACAGCTGCGGCCGTTTAGGCTCATCACCAGCCGTATTTCAACCCGGGTCCTGCAGGCCTGGGTTGTCAGTCCGTCTCGTCTTCAACCTCGGTAGTCATCACTGCCGCTCCGTGAGTTATCTGTTCATTCCGATCCGCCACTGACTCTCTCTCTCTCTCGCCTCAGAGTTATCCGGGACCAGCTTGGTTGCCTCTGACGTCGGGCCACGGAACCCACGTCACAGTCCCACTACCCGCCTCCGGTGTCGGGCCACGGGACCCACACCGTGATCTGCGAGCCGCCGTGTCGGACCTCGGGCTCCACACGCTATTTAAAAATAAATTTCCTTTATATCCAACTTCCTGTCGTTTTGGTCTGCATTTGGGTCCTACATCCTGTACTCCCGTGACAGGAGTAAGCTTGTGTTTATTTTAGGGTTGTTGTTTTTTTGTGTGAAATTTACAAGAGGGAGTCTACAAAATGACAGGCATCGTCCTGGATGTGCAAACTGCAAAAGGCAGTTTGGCCACAAGCTCTGTGTTCCCAGGAATCTCCGTGTCCTGCAGTCAAGCTGTTGGCTCGACTGCAGCGCACGAGGAGCGCTCCTGTTCGAGATCCTCGCTCCATTCAAGCGCCAGTCAGGAGAACAAGGACTGCTTGTCCTCAACCGTCACAACACATCAGATCGGGAGCCATTATTCTTTGACTAACAGGGAGTTGATGAGCAGTGGTGGAATACTAATGCAACACATACAGTATGGCTAACTTAGTAAAATGTAAATCCATCTGGGTATGGGTAAAAAACACAGAACAATACTGTCAATCTCTGACGAGTAATCCACCATCATCCCAGGAGCGCAAACCCGTGATGTGCGTGTGTGTAAACAAAGACATGTTTGTGCATAATTTGAAAATCAAGTAAACATTCCTTAAATTCTAAGTATCCCTGTGTGAACTCGACAAAAGAAGAAAAAAAACTTCTCCCCAAACTTCCTTCTGCCCAAATCCCACCGATCGATGCTAAAAAGCTCGGAGGATCCCCGCATCAGTGGCAGCTCTCCGGAGAAGATTAGCTCAAGATGAAGGAGAAGACATCCCTCTGCTCGGCACTCCTTTCATAACGCGCAGGCCAAAAGACTATCCCTCCACGTTCCCTCCCTCCCTTCCTCCCTCCCTCTCCTCCACGTTCCCTCCCTACGGTGGGAAACTCACACTGACTGCAGAGCAACCGCAGATATGAAGAAAAAACACAAAGCCTTCACTGTTTTTGTAACGTGAATGTCGTTTAAATGTTTTTGGGGGTTGTTGTTGCTTCTTCTTTGAGGGGAGGAGGGGGAGAGAGAAAAAAGAAAACAGGCATCTCATGAATATTTCAAAATTCGGATCTCCGCGGGACACGTGGACGTCACCAAAGGTTTTAGCGAGCTGCATTTCCCCCACACGAACAGATTCGGCTAAGGCCCCAGACGAAAAAAAAGTAGAAAAAAAGAAAGCGGGGCTTCGGCGTGCGCCGCTGTCCGTCCGGCCGCCCCTCTCATCAGGATACAGGTCCCAGGGTTCTCGTTAAACATGGCAGGCTCATGAATGTTGAATGGCTATCTTAGCCGTGTTGACACTGGCCTGGCTTCTTTCACTCCTGTCTTGTGTGAGATGATGGGGTGGGGGTGGGAGTGCTTACACTTTCCTGCAACAATCCTTCCGGCATCACATTACTGTACTTACTGTTCCAGTCACAGAGCGACATTTAAGGGTGTTATCGGGGGCGACATGGAGGAGCGGAATAACATCGGCCTCCACGTTTGAGCACAGAAGTCCACATGGAGATATCGCACAGCTCGACATCTGTGAAGATCACAGCTGTGATGTAGGGAGCCAACAGGCGTGGACAAAATCTGAAACTGGAGGCAGACAAGCAAGACGAGACCCGTTTGTTTGTTTGATTATTTTAGCTGCTCTCTAAATCTGATCTGCCACCAAAACAAAGAGAAAAGGGAAGAGTGTTCATTCCCGGCAAATCCAAAAGGGGTTCATGGCCAGGCATGCTTCCCCGCCACGGCCGATCATACCGCAGCTTAAGGGAAATGCCAGGCTTGCATACCGCCCCATGAAATTTTCATCACTCGAGGAGAGGGAGACGGAGAGATTTGCCTTTCAATTTTTCATTATTCAGCTTGAACCAGACAACGCTGGCTCGACGACAGAAGTGAAACTCGGGTACTCGTGCGGATCGGTGGGAAAATGAACTACTCAAGTGCCCCATGTTTTTAGTTGAATTGAAATAGATGTTTTTGAAATAAAACGCTGTTCTCATATGCAGGGATGAGTCATCGGTTAATTACCACCCGAACAACAGCAACGCTTCCTGACAAGATAGGATCTAAACATTGAAAAAAAGAGTGATGCCCTGATGGTAGACGGAGGAGAGAAAGAAAACACGCCCCTGGTGGATTGGTGAGCGATCGCATCTCTCCTCCTCCCACCCCCTCCTCCTTGTGAGAACTCCTCTCCCCATCCAACTGGAGGCGCATTACTAACGCTTGTTTAACTCCTGTTCTAGGTCACCATGAGATAAACACACTTCATTCAGGTTGACCAGACCCCAGCCATTAGACAGTGGCTGGTGGCCTATTCATGGTGTACACTCATGGCCCGGGCCTTGTGATTAATTACAGCATGGGGCAGTGCCTCTCAATGGAGACCTTACAGGGGGGAGGGGGGCGCACTCGGAGAGAAGGGGAGTGTGTAGTCAGGGCAGCCTGACTGCTGACACTCTGCCAACATCCTGGGCTCCAGTGCTCTTCAGCTCAAAGTGCTGTTTTATTGCAAACTCCTAGTTGTATTTAGTTTTCAATTAATCCATTCTCTCTTTTTTTTCCTTCCCATTTGGAACGGCCATCTCCTGTCCCATTGCTTACAGCCACGGGCGATCGTCAGCGAGGAGGCCAGAACCAACCAAGAGTTGCTGGTGCAGCAACAAGGACAACGACCTCCACTGGCTTCTAGGGATGAGAGTGAGGCTACAGTTTGAATCCAGTAGATGCTGAGGATGCATTGTCACAAAAGCAATAAAAGCCTCACAGGGAAGGGAGGAAAAACCAGCAGTTTATCAAAACGTTTGGCCAACACACAGAACATAAATCTGTTCTCCAGCAGCCGTCCGCCCATGTCCTCTGCAGGTAACGTTAGCGATGCCACACAGAGTTGGATCACGAGAACAGGCTAATAAATCGCTGAGCTATTTGGTCAGCTGTGAATGTAGTTTGAAGATTTTGGAACTTCTCAAGAAAATGTTTGTTTAAGTACAAGAACAGTGAAGCAATGTTGATTGTTTTTCAGTCTTTCGGCCCTGTACGTCTGTGTGTTGTCTGTAGTCTTTTGGAAAAGCTCCTCTTCCTGGTGTCAGGCAGAGGCAGCGGCACCGAGGGACCCGCCGTGGCCGAGCCCGAAAAACACACTCAATGCATTAGTGTGTCTGAGCTGCCAGCCGATCCCCCGCTCCTTCTGCCGCTCCCTAATGTCAAGGCTCATCTCCTACATTTCCACCCCACCTCCACCCCACCCCCCTAAAATAGCTCCCATTTACTCACATAACAGCCCTCACATTTCTACCTTCACTTCATAGGACATTTACATCCCCTGTAGCGGATGAATCCCTGAAGAAGCCCTCCCTCCCTCACTCCCTCCTTGAGTCTCTGTTCCCCTCTCTCCCTCTCTCCCTCCCTCCCTCGCCTCCTTTGGTAGGCCGCTGCACAGCTCCTCTGTTTCTCATGTTGCAGCAGAATTCCTGAGGAAGCTGAGGCTTTGTGGGATGCTTTCAGGAACAGTCGGCCTGTTGCATTATTCATCACTGTTAGTCTCCTCTGTTTAAAAGACAGCCCACAGTGCCCAGCCGATACTGAGAGGGGGAGTGTGGATGAGGAAACTCACAGCTGAGCGAAGGAGATAATGCGAGGTGAACCGGTAAAGCAGCGCTCCAGACTCCAAGCAGCCACCTCCAAAGGGACTAAAAGAGGGAGGACAAACGGTAATCACACCCATCTCCACCAACTGACAGCCTGGAACTCCACGACACAAAGGAAATGCTTTTCAAACAGCACGTCCCAATTCCAATCTGCATGGCGTCTCGAATCACACGAGGTGCACTGTGTTTGCACTACACAATAACAAAAGGAAATACGTGCTGAGCTGTCAGCATGCAGTCCAGGAGGCAACCTTTTTGGTTCTGAAAAGTGAAGCAGATGCCCAAGTGCCTTAAACTTGCATTCTCTCTACTGGCGATCAGGAGGCGGCTCCTCTGGCTGCAAAAAAGGAAGTCAGATTGTATAGAAGTCTATGAGAAAAGGACCCTCCTTCTCACTTGACTTATTCCCTCAGTAAACATTGTAAACATGAGTTTATGTCTCAATCGCTTGTTTTCAGGTCTTCTTAAATACATGATGTTCATTTAATACACTATGGTCACATTAAGGTTAAGTAGACGATGAAGAAGGGTATGCTTTTGGGTGGGGCTACCTTGCGATTGACAGGTCACTACCATGACGTTATCCAGTCTGGGAGTTGTCCGTGTTTTTGTGGTTTTTTTCCCCGTTCACAGCGTGTTTTCAGTTCATAAAAAGTGAATTGTGACATTTTGATCGCTCACTTCTGGTTGCAAAAAAACAACAAGATTGCGACGTACAAAATGTCAAGCTCGAGGCTTCAAAAGCGTAGTCCACAAACCAATGGGTGGCGTCACGACTGACTATATCCACCTCTTACATACAGCCTATAATGCGTACAGTGCCTCAAAAATTAGATGTACTGTCAGAGCTACGTGCAGCTGGAAAATACAACTAAATGTGGACAATGGTGGGACAGCTCCAGGAAGGTTTTGGAAGGCGGAAAATAAAAGTATAAACCATGAGCCATAAATCTGAAATTCATTTAGTTTTTTCTCTGTAGAGTTGGACACAGTTACAGTTTGAAGTCTTGTATTATTACGTATTAGTACTTAATAATGCATTGCATTTTTTTCCATACTAACCGCAAAAAAACATGACACTACAGAATCTGTCCCCATTACGTCAATAATACATATGAGGGGCTTTATCACAGAAAAACTGTTCAAGCTCCCACATCTACAAAGGAGGAAAAGTAGGCCGTGTGCTTTTGTGCGAAATCGCCAACTCACCGAATTGGATGGCGCGCCGAGGTTGGTCTCGATGTAGGTCTCGTTTTTGGGTTCCACCGCCTGCTCGGCCTCCAGAATCTTCTCCACGGGCATGTCCTCGTTGGCGCAGCTGGTGGACTCCACCTCGCTCTCGTTCCTCTCCTTGGCTCGCTGGCGCTCCTCCTGAACGGCTGCATGTAACAAAACTGGTTCCGGTCACTACTGCTGTTTTTGGTTTTGTCTTTTGTTTTACACTCACTGGACACTCGCTGCCGAACAAAGTTTTTTTTTTATGTCAACCGATATATATATAATGCTGATATATAGCAGTTGATGTTGTCTTTGCTACTGATGAAAACTATTTAATAATGATAACAAAATGTGATTGCTGACCTTAAATGAACATGTATTTAACACTGTTATTGTCTGCAATGTTTGCAGTGCACTTATTTTAAGTTAAAAAAAATAAATCATCAACCTGATGAATTAATAATAAAACAGGTAGGCCAATCAAAAATCTAAACAATTGAAGGAAATACATGAAGGAAAAAAGTTAACTGCATTCATCAGCATCTTCTTGTTTCTTAAAGAGACAACACAAATGTATACACTTACATAAATAAAACATTTGACAAACAATGTTTGTATTAAAACTGCATTAATCAATGTTTTTTTTACATATTTACAAACAAATCTAATGACTTTTAGTAAAACGGTTGTTTTACAGCACACTTACTGTGTTGATTCACTCTTACTGCTTTCATCATCACTGCGTCACACCAAATGACGGACACAGTGTGAGACCAGCTGATGAAGAAATTTGAAAATGTAGGCGCTAGAGACCCACATGTTTTTTCACAAGAGTTGGTGGAGACCAAAACAAGAGCTAAAAAGGAGAGTGAATATTGGATTCTTATTCGGGATTGTTTAAGGTTGTCTGCCCCCTGGTGGCCAAACATTTAGTAATGCAGCTTCAATTCTTCCTTAAAACTTTGAATCCAAGTGAATTGGAACTGATTCAGTGCGGATTCTTAGCCACCGCAATGGACTGTAAAATCCAGACTGCAGCAAGTCATGTCGCCTGTCATTTTTGAAGAAAATAAATATCTGCCAATGTGGTTGTTATTCCACTCAATTCCAGATCAACTTTAATATATATATATATATATATATATATATATATATATATATATATATATATATGTATATATAAAAAGAAAAGTTTCTCCAATGAAGTGTTCTAGTTCCTAGTGCAACAATGAGTCTTGTTTGAGACACTGGACATGACTCATTCTCAACTCAAACCAGGAGAACTACACTGGGAACCGCACTGCTAGATTTGTCTTTCTACCCTGAAGGAAAAAAATGAATGTGCTGAGATTAAGTGACTTGATAAGACAGTGCAGTTGCAGATGCAGATGGAACAGCTTTCTGCAATGAATCTTCCCTTCGATTAGATACTTGAATTCCTGCAGATTTTGAGAAACCAAACTGTCCACATCGCCGGTGTGCATGAATGCACACTCTGCCCTTGTTTGGTATTTGTACACACTTGCACATACAATGTGTGTGTGCATGCTTGAGTTGTGTTCCCTTGCATGCATGCACGAGTGCCTGTTACAGTCGTTGTGTACGACCGTGAATAGTGCATGACCCAGTATGTATTATGCCAGTAAACATATCCCAGAGTTCAATCATCAATAATTGCTTCGACGATACGGATGGAGCATATTTACGACCTGAGACGGCATTATGCACGACACGGAAGCGTGGAAGTGTTCAAGGACTTCCCACAGCTTCCTCATCAAAGAGATGTGTCTCTATGAAGCGCTCAATGACAAAAAAAGACAGCTCCTTTTATACACAAATACACACATAAATAATACATCGTCTGTCACTTCTTCTCTACGCAAAGCGTGGTCGCCAGAATGTCTGAACCATTGTAAAAAGAAAAAAACCCAGAACACAAATCAATGAAGACTGTGTATGTAGATTCTGTTTTTCAATGTTGTGTGTAAAAAAAACAAAAAAATGTCAAAGACAGTGTGTCGGCTGTCATCTGATTGGCTTGGCGAAGGAGACACAGGAAGTGGTTTGTGTGCTGAGCAGACACCGAGACTCACTGCGGTGGAGGCAAGAGAAACCGCACCTCCGCCCTCAAGTGGGGACGGAAAAGCTGTGTGTGTGTGTTTTGTCTTTTCAAAAGGCTATAACTTACTGAATTAAAGTGACCACAGAAAAAAAAGTGCTGCGGCTTTTTTAAAATAAATTAATCCTCCACACATAAGAAACAAAATTAATAAAAAAAGTTACGTTTGGGAACTGATGCGTTGAATGATAAAGGGCTTTTGGAATTTTATTGTTGACATGCAGGCTCACATACACACCTGGAGAATGGTCCCCCCACACACACACCCACACCCACACCCACACCCACACACACACCCACACACACACACACACACACACACACACACACACACACACACACACACACACACACACACACACACACACACACACACAGGGTTTGCGGGATGGTGTGTCTTTTTACATTCCCCTAATCTGGTTTCTGTTCCAAGTCCTGAATCAGAGAGGCCGTGGTCTTGTTGGGGGGGGAGTGGGGAAAGGGGCCCCATTTTAGTGGAGGAACTGCTGTCTGGTGGTGGAGGTCAGCCCAAGGGTAGAATACTTGTGTTGGAGTCAGCGAGAGGTGAGGAGGGCTGAAATCATGTTAGCTTTATTCTACCCCTCCCCACCTCCTCCTCCTCCTCTCTTCTCCTGACTGGGAGAGCATAAATTCATTTAATCCTGTTTTTCTGTAGATTCGCTTAGCCTTTTGGGCTACTGCTGTTCTCTAACCACAGCCCTCGGGGTGCAGGGGGGACGGCGGGGGCTTAGGCAGCACCAAGAGTGAGGCGTGAGGCGGTAAATGATAATATTCTTGAAAGGAGTAAAAGGGCCTAACAATGGTATAAATAAAAGCAAGGAGGAAGGGGAGGCCAAGGAAAGGTCAAGACAAACTGGCCTCGGATCCAAAATGCATTTCTTCTCCCCCCCAAAAAACAACACGCATTCTTCTTGTTCACCCGTGTTGTTCACTTGTGCACCTGCGCGTACACACCTGGTTCACATCTCTTCAGCCCCCCTCCCCCCACCCCCGGCTCGCTCAGCACATTCTATACTCTATTTATTTGCATCCCGTCACCGTGTGGCGAGCGTAATGGCGAGAGGCAGTGATTGATTTGTTCAATGTGCGAAAGGGGTGCTTAACAGCAGTGCTGAGAGCGTTCACATTTCTAACACCCTCATGGAGTGTTAAAACTCACACCTCACTGCCAGTGAACCCCTCCAACTCCACCTCGCCTCCGCCCCCCCTCGGCCCTCACAATCTTTCCTCAAGGTGCTTCTTTTGCTAGAAGTGTCCAATAATCACAGGAGGTATTCAACTCAGACTTTACAAGTCAGGATAACTCGATGACCTTTCGGCTTGTTGTGAGTTTTTATTTTTGGTTTGATCGGAGTGTGTTTTTTTTTCACGATTCAAACTATGCAGTAATAGGTTGATGTTAGTCATAAAAAATGTACCTCCATCTAAAAATGAATATGTCCGGGACATTTATTACAGCACGTTAACTATGCTGAGCCAGGACAAGATGCACTAAGCTGTGCAGGAAGTCTTCATCAGCTGGCCTCCACTGCTGTCTGACGAACTAGTGTGTCTCTTTTTACACCGACTTGGCTCTACCCTGAAGTTGCAAAAAGGGAAGTTTAAAAGCTCAATTTAGTAGGACTTCAGTGTGATGAGTCGTCAAACCTTAAATGTCACAGTTGAGGATTCCATAATCCCCAGTCTGTACTACGAGAGGACAGGGTTTCTGCATTTGGAAAGGGGTGATTTAAGTTTGGAATGTTGCATCTTGAATAAATCCTTTCAACGCCGCACTGGAGCCCAAACTGTATACATATATATATATATATACAAATATATATATATATATATTCGCATGGGTACTAAAGATGTGATTTTAAAGCGAACGCTTAATGAATGGTCCCCGTCCCCGGCGACCGCATGTTCTGTACATGTGGCCTTGCCGTGCGACTGATTAAATCCCTGTGTCCTTTTTGAAGACAGGGCAGGAGTGGCGGGTGCGTTCCATCGGTAGCCTCTAATTTGAGGAATGTGGTGCACGCTCCCCCTATGCCTAGCAATTACGAGACATTATCCAATTTGACTGGCTTGTGCGTGTTGAGTAACTTCGGCACAAGAAATCTCTGTGTTTTGTGGGAGGGAGTCGGGTTTTTGCAAACAATTAAGAGCGCGAGGGCATGAACTGGGACTTCCAGAGGACGCGGAGGGGAGCCGGCGTTCAAACAGCTCCACTGTTGTGTTTTTCATTCCTCAGACCCGCATCAGCGAGCTCCCCGAGGGCCGCCTGTTCTCGCAGAGCCTCGCTCAGGGTTTTATTTTTAATGCAGCAGAGCCTATGGCTGCAATGACAGCTGCGAGTGAGTGTGTAGTAATTAGATAGATGCAGGATGGGAAAACAAGCTGCTCTTTTTTAGAGAGAGAAAAAAGGGATGTGTCATATATGAGTAACCACATCCAATCACCAGAACTCATCCGGCTTACAAAACAGAAAAGAGTATCTGTTTGCAGTGCAAACATTTGTGTGCATTAGTAAAGATGTGAGGGGCAATGGGTAAGTGGGACTTTATCCTCTACGGTATGTGCTGTACCTTCTCTCTTCATGCCCATGGCTAAACACTTCTGGTAGCGGCAGTACTGGCAGCGGTTCCTCTGGCGCTTGTCGATGACACAGTGCTTGTTGTCACGGCACGTGTAGGTGAGGTCTTTGCGCACCGTCCGTTTGAAGAAACCTTTGCAGCCCTCGCAGCTGTACACCCCGTAGTGTTTACCTGAGGGGGGGAGAGAGAGCGAAAAGGATGGTTAGTCAAAGTGCACAACACAGAGGCTCGTCTCTTGTTTCTGTCTCTGCCGGTTGGGCCACCAGAGAAGATGAATGAAGCCTCCGAGCACGGTTAAATGGAGCGTGATTCGCTACTAAACTTTGCTTTGATTCCGCCCCATGTTTCTTTTTTTTTTTGCCACGCAATGTCAGTTTCTGTCATGTGCCTTCAACCTGCCGCCGCTGCCCTTCTAATGCAGTTTTTCGTACTGCATTTTCGCCAATGGTTGTCCTTCCTGGAAGATCTCCCGCATGCAAAGGAGCTTGGCCGGTACGTAGCTCTGGCAGAGCGGTCTGTGGGTTCATCTTTGGAGCTTCCTCGATGTGGTCAGAGCAGCAGTTTAAAAAAAAAAAAAGACGCTGGGTAGTCCCGGAGTCTTGTGTGTAATCCCAGCTGTTGAGAGATTATTTTTATACCTCCTCCCACAATTCTACCCAGAGTCATACATCAAATTCCTGGTCTGGCTGTGACTCATGTGCACTTTGAAATAGTTACTCAATTTAACTTCAGTCATTCCATCTTTAGAGCTTTGATATAGTTATAAGAGTTGATTACAACGCAAACAAAACCAAAAGAGGAACCACTTCCTAAAGGTGATAAGACACTTTTAACTTACCATAAGTAACTGTACATGTATTTTATTCTAAACATGTAAATTCAATGATTCTGTTTTCCATTGGACACCGTTTCCCGTGCGGATGCTGCACCCGGGCCGCCGAAGTCACTCACCTGAGGAGCGGTCGCCGCAGATGGCGCAGATGTGCTTGGTGAGTGACAGGATCGTGCCCGAGGGCTGGGCGGGCACCTTCATCACGCCGTTGAGGCCCAGCGGGGGCTTGATGTCCTCCGTGCTGCTGACCGAGTTCATCGGGGAGTTCAGCTGGAACATCAACACACACAAACACACACACACGGCGACAGGTCACAACGCAGCCCCCTCTGAACTGACAAAAACACACACCCCGCTGCACAAGCCCGTCCACATAGCTTAGCATAGTTAGCTGATGGCATTATCTATTGAGTGAGGGCCAGAGGGGTTTGATCAAATCAATTGGAGCGGCGCGCTGTCATGCAGATTGTCATGAGCTATTGGCTGAACGCAGTGAGTGAAAAGCATGTTTTGACTTCCGATACTCGAAGCAGATGGTCGGCCGTCCCGGCAGCAGCACTTTTGCCCTCGTAGATCCCTCTCTCCTCCCTCTGTTTCAGATCTAAATCTGGCGCAGCAGGAATCCTGCACCACTCCACCCCAGGATTTCTTTTATTCCTGCTCCCGACAAGCCATGCTCGCTCCCAAAATGTTCAGCGCCAGCGTAAAGCAAATGCAAAATTCAACAGTACAGCGGAATAAAGAGGCGCCATTTGTTTTAGTTGGCGGTGCGAGCTGCAGCCCTGAGTCTTCCTTCTCTCTCCATCCCAAAGTGATCTCTCTTTTTAACTCCTGCTAAAAGCGGAGAGCGAGGGGAGACTCATAACTAGCACCATGCTGCTTCCAGAGTAGATAAACGTTGGGAGGATTCCCCCCTGACAAACACACCCGGGCCGGAAGAGGGGGGGAGTCTTCAGAGCAGCCACATGGGTTCATGTAGTCAAACATCCGTCGAGACAGACAAAACGTTTCGTCTTTACGACCATGAGGCGAACGTAATAGTCTGCGAGAGTCCGTCGCCGTTAACAGGGATCTGACAAGAGTGAATCAGCTCGGAACTGGAGGAACACGGAGATGCACAAACATACAGTATACGAACCAAGCAGCCACAAATCCAAATCTATATATCTATATAAAGATATACATCTATATATATCTATATATAGATATATATACACACACAACAACCCTGGTTCCTACGCTTCCCACAATGCACTTCCCCCGCACGTACACGCGACAACACTCCTCCAGAGCCACAGAAGACATACACCACTGTTTTCACAGGTCGTTTGTAAATTGACCCCTTTAAGTGTGGCACTTCTCTTTTAACGACCCGGACACTAAAAACAGCTCAAACACGTCCAGGTACCAAAGAGTTGTCAACCTTTAACACAAACATGTACTATGTTGTCAGAGGGGTGAGCAGCTGTTTGTATTAAGACATACACATGTACGTGCATGCACACGTTCCCCTACACAGAAGCTTGCACACAGACTGTATCAAAGGGAACGCAGCCGTCGTGATGCAGTGCTTTGTGGACTGTGGTTTTGATGCCTTGACTTCGGCGTTTTGGCGGTCAACATCATTTTTGCAACATGAGTTTTTAATTAAAAATGTTACAATTGACTGTCACAAACAGAAACACACTGCGAAAGGTTTAAAGATCTAACGGCGTGGTAGCGACCATTACATCACAAGTTAGCCCTGCCCTAAAGATTTCCCTGCTTTATGTTTTACTGGGACCATAAAAACTAAATAAACATCAGGATGTGAGGTAGATTTGAAACTAGAGATTGACACCATAATCTCATGTTTACTGTGTTTTCTGAGGGGAATAAATCAAGAGAAGTAGAGTCATTTTCTCGTATACTTCTATAGAATCAGACTTATTTTTGCAAACAGAGTCGCCCCCTGCTGGCTATTCAAGAGAATGCAACAGTTTAAGGCACTTCAGCGTTGGCTTCACTTTTCAGAGCCGAGAGGATGCTGCCTGGTCTGCACGCCGACAGCTCAGCACATGAACACACAGCCATGCTCACTCGCTGCTGTGGCTCCTGGCATTCCATTTCACCTCACACTCTGATATTTGATTCCTCATAAATAGCTTCAAAGTTAAAAAAAATAAAATAAAAAGAGAAGAATTCTTTAATATAAAGAAGATGCTGGTTTGAGTGTTTGGCTGCATTTTGACTGACGGATCCACCGGTGTGTCCGGCGATTTGAAAAGGTTAAAGAAAGCCGACCGCCACATGAAAATGTTTAATTCACACCCCGACACCCACAACCCCCCCACGGCCTGCTCTTCACACCCCGGTTACACAAATACTGAATACTGAACTGTACGCAAATGCACACACAAAGCTTAAGCTATAGCAGAAGAAAGAGATTATTTTATTATACTGCAAATATTTCTGTGTGGTATTTTATAGATTATTTTATTATTATTTATTATTATTATTATTATTACCAAGGATATTTTGCATATATTACAGACTTGGCCAAGGTTTATATTGAAACTAAATGTGTCATTAATTTAATGTGCACTATTTACACTTATAGAGTACAAGAAAAGGTATTATTATAATCATATTTTGGCAAAACACTGCCTTTCTTGCAGGAAATAATATGATTTTCGGGAGCGCACAGAAGCAATAAAAAAAGAAAAACATTTAAAAAAAGCTCATCGTCTGTTTGGAACCAGCTGCGGCGGCATGTGTGCACACACACACACACACACACACACACACACACACACACACACACGCCCACATAAACACACACCATGAGGTCTTACCTCAGTTAAACGCCTGAGTCTAGTCTGTTTGTCCCGTGCAGCATGGCGCTAACTGCCAGAGTCTCTATCAAACATATGTCTGCGGAGGACTCTATTCAGTCAGCGGATCTATTTTCAGGAAAACCTGCAACTCAATCTCGGCATCATTGCTCCCCCACGGTTGGGTGGGTAGACTTCTTTTTTGGGGCTGGGGTTTTTCTTTCTCTTCTGCCCCACGGCGGTGGAGGCAAGGCGGATGGGGTGGGGGGATTAAAGTGGCTCAGGGCTGCTTCTGGAAATAGAATACATGCGCCCTCCCCTTGTAACACTTACATGTGACCCGTCACAGGGAGGTATGCCAGCTGTGTGCACGGCCCCATCGTGTTGGGAAACCCCTCGGCGCTCTATTTCATTTTTTAGAGAGGGCTCGGATATAAACCAAAAACGAAGGCCATTTAACATCAAGGGCCAGAAAATGAGGCACAATGTACGGCGCGAGCGCCTGAAAAAACTCTGCTCCAGCTGAACAACGCCGCGCCGCGTGCTGCAGGTGTTGCGTAACCCGTTGTGGAGAACATTCGAGTGGTACATCGAGTGCGGTGGGGGTCTCCCGTCTGCTCGTGGGTGTCAGATTCTGCACAGAGTTGATACATGTGATTATGTGTCCGCTGGCTGCAGTGGACGGTGATAGCTGCAATTCTTCAGACGTGTAACAAGAACAGATGGATTAATACTCGGAAATCGAATGCAAGGAGTCCCATTCAGGGAACACGTGGTGCTCTGGTGCAGTTTCACAAAGATGCAATGAAACGTATGTTTACTGGAAGCTACTGCTGCAAATACCAATTAATGCAAATACGATACAATGGCTTAAGGGCAACAATCAGTGATCAGCCTTGTTGTAATGAAACAAATGAAAAATAAGCTACAATCTCACCAAAAACGTATCAAATGATTGCCGTTAGTCGGCCTGGTTTGTGCGTCTGACTCAACCCTCCTCTGTTTTAATAGAAAGAACGATCCCTGCAGCAGAGCGGGCCCTTGTAAACCATTAGTATGCACTGGCAGCACACATGGTGGTGAAACAGAATGAAAGCCGTCCCCCGAGTGAACGGAGGAAGAGGCAGGAGGAGCGGAGGAGACGGTGGAGGCCTCTGCTTAAGACGGGCTTAGCTTGATTCAGGGAGTCAGAGCACAGACTTTGCTCATGAAGACACTTCAAACGGAGACTTCAAATCCTGCCTGGCGCACCACTCCTCGCCGCACAACCCTCATGTGGAGCTTCAGTTGCTTTTACAGTTCAAGGGCACCTTTTTCAGGACGCAGAGAAAGTTGTCTTCACAGTATTCTAGCAGAGTGTCTGCTGCCAGGAAAAGGAACGCTCTGCTTCACTCCCCCCCCCCCCCCCAAAAAACTGTATCATCCCCCCCTCCCCCATCTGAACTGCAATTCTTTAGAAATATATATATATATATGGAAAGGATTGTCTAAAGGTGTGAGTGGACAGGATATAAATCCTGCGTTGACACTTGACCAGCTGCGTCCTGAGAGGCGAGGACAGGGATCAGGTCACCATATCATTAGAGACATCACTAGATGATAACCCTGTGTCACATTCTCACCACCGGACACCTCGTGACACGATCGCGTCCTTTGCAGAGCCAAAGCTTATCTCAGCGTTGCCGCAAATTGTGGTAGGAACTTTCTCCTCGTCCCGGACACGTATCAGCAGAGATGGGTGGGATTGGGTTTCAACCGGGGGGGGGGGGGGGGGGGGGGGGGGGGGAGGTGTTGGTGGGGCCGCCCTTCTGAGACCCTCTGGGTACATATTCACAGCAAGACACCCTTCGGGATTAATTACGCCACTGTTACGAGTTTGAAATGCACCTGTTTGAACACGCATAGTTCACAAACTAGAACAAATCAAGAGAGGGTGAGAGAACTATACTACACTGCTATTTGCAGACAAACCGACGGGTCGTCATGTTCGTCATGTAACATTGAATTGAAAGTCCTACTCTGGGTGAGGAAACTGAAAGGAACACTTGATTTCAATCACTGAAACATGTGTCAACGTGACTTAAAGGGGCCCTGTGGGCTTTTCTTGTAAACAAACAAAATCCGCTCAAATAACCCTTTGCTTAGTCCTGCCCCCCAACGCAGACTGGTCATTCATAGCGTAGCACTAGCCAGCTCCGATCAGGTTTGATAACTAACTGGCTGGGCTCTGCAGACTCTATTTGGAGCTAGTCGTGGTTAAACGTTGTGTAATAACGATGCTCGTTACCCGGAGAGGTTGGGATATATCCTTCAAAAACACATGTTAGACCCTTCTGTCTGCATGATGGATGTAGCAGAGGGGGCGGGGCTAAACAGAGGGTGTCCACAACAAAGAAGAAAGGGGAAACAAAGCCCTAATATTCATCAAAAAGTTTCAATATATTCTCCCACTGCTACCTTTTCAGCACAGACTTTATGAATAATTTACTCATCTAGTCATTTTAACTGCACGTCTTCTTAAATACACATTGTTGTCCTCAAATCAGTATGGAGAATAATCTCAATGGGACTATATACCTTGAAGTGAAATAAATCCTCAACTGTTTGTAGTCATGAGTCACTGTGTCAACGATATTTACAACAAATAATCAGTCAAAATCTAACTTTGGTATCTGTCAAAATAAAAAGAATAGTGAATTGGAACTTTTCCAACATAATTGAAGTATACTTCACAGATCATCAATCATCACTAATTACTTTATTCACAATTATTATCGGAACTCTAAAGCATTTTTTACAGATCAGTAATACACTTTAGTTAAAAGGCCCTTTCGGGTTGCCAGGTTGTGAGCTCGCAACCTGCAATACATGTTTTATGATATCTGTCTTTTACATGGTATATGACTGCAGGCCAACAATAAACTGGCTTTGGTCTCACAGCCTTCAATTAAAGATCGTTTACAAAAGAAAGAAAATGCCCTTCTTTTACATGAGGCAACCCAAAAATACATGAATTTGAATGGCTTATTAATGATCGGTAAGTGAATACAACAATTACATCTTAACCGTTAATAAAGCCTTTAGTGACGACATGTAAATCCTCCCGAGGTCTGCCGCGCTGCGAAACAGCTCCCCGATTATTGTCGCTCAGCTCTAATAGAACACTTTCTCTTCCCTCCCCCGGTGGATACACTTTAGAAGGACATTATTCTAGACAGCTCGGAGGTTTCAACACTCGCCCCATGCTGTGACACAACAGATAAAATGAATCATCGCAAGCACTGCTGCCGCTTGTGTGTGTGTGTGTGTGTGTGTGTGTGTGTTTTGACAGAAACTTTTGTCACTGTGAGTACAAAAAAAAAGATATAAAGACTATCGGTGGCATGAAAGGCAGCCAGCCTTACAGCGGAGAAGTGGGAATACGCAGTGACGTTCAGCTGCTGTCTCACCTCAGTGTGTCTGTGTTTAAGTGTTTTTGGCTTCTGTGAGAGAGAGAGAGAGAGAGAGAGAGAGAGAGAGAGAGAGAGAGAGAGTGTGTGTCTGTGCACGTAGGGGTTGGGTCGGCGGCATGCATATGTGTATTTCTAGGCTGCTCCTGTGGACACTGCACTGCCTACCACTGGCATTTTACAACCTTGGAGCCGCTCTCCTCTCTCAGTCTTCTCTGACCTCCTCTTCTCTCCTCACGACATACATCCTTGACAGAGGGTTTGCATTGTCACAGCCTTCTCTCTCTCTCTCTCCATGCCTCAGTCCTTATTTACCTCTCTCTCTCTCTCTCTCTCTCTCTCTTTTGATCTTTTTGTTCAGAAATAAATCACACTTTATACTTCCGCACCTAACCTTTTGGTTGAAACAAACTCTGATGCATTTGCCTGTTTGGTTCTGTTCGTTGGTGTCAATCAAACTCTGGTGTTGACAAAACAAAGGAATAAAAAACTATCTGGTCAACTTCTGAGCAGCACGGCTTGTTTTGGCAGTAGGTGTGTGTCTTTTCCAATTCCAATTAACTGCGTTTAAATCTGTAGTCTGACAGTGAACTGTCCATTTTTTAAAAGATTCTTTTCATCACTTCTCAGGCACTGAATGGCCACGCCCCGTCGGCGCTACTAATTTGTCACACCACCAAGCGTTCACATAGTTATGCCCGCCATCCCTCACAGTCGGTTAATTCTTCGTGAGCTCTTTGAGACAGCATGCAGAGAACATAAATACACACATAAAATGGCGATGAGGACCATAGTTGCCTTGTCAACGACATAAGTGTCAGAACTTCATCGTTAAGGCTCCTCGGTTTGGAACTACAGGGCTTCAGTCTGTCACTTTGTGCCTTGAACTCCGAGTGCGAAAGCACCTTTAGACCCATGGGAAACAGAAACACACTTCAAACATACAGTCCAAGTGTCTCATTACATAATCATATGGTGTCAGATAATCATCCCCATACTATTCTGGCTCTAATAATTGGTATAACTAACTGCACATTATCATTTTGGAGACGTACAAGACCTTAAGACATGAGCCTCCTAATGAAGCTGTAATCCGCAAGGAGTCGCGCATTCTGAAAATAAATACATTAAGCAAAGTGCATATTTTTTGTTGATGAGGTTTGTGGCTCAGAGTGAAATATCTAGGGGGTCATGCTTAGCAACAGCGACACTTTATTAAAAACATCCATCTACAAACTCCTGCACAACTGATGCAGTATAGTCTCATTTATCGAGTTGTATGCTCACGACTTCCCAAACGTATGCATCTTCACAACCGTTCACTTTTTTACTTTTATGAATGATACTGAGATTTGGTCACGGTTTATTTCAACCACATCCTCTTCCTTTGTCCCTTCAAAAAGATGGAGCAACCTCCTCTGCCTCTATGGACCAGCCTCTATAGCACATGTGTCAAACTCAAGGCCCGCGGGCCAGATCTGGCCCGTAACGTCATTTTATGTGGCCCGCGACGGCTTGAAAGGCATGATCATCACTGCGGACCCATTTTCGGTTCGTCGCGTACCCGTTTTCACTGTGTTGCGGACCTTTGCATGGGCAATATAAAAATCTTGTGCTTTTATTTTGAAGGGAATTTTGAATGCAGTAGAGTGCGTCTATTCACACTCCTCAGTGCTGCGTTCACAACACACTTTACTTGCATGAGTTTACACACGCACTATTTGTGATAGTTCACTTCATTCCCGACCTTTTTATTATGTTTGTGCATGAAAGCACTGCTGAGTCTGTTAAAAAAGGCTGAAGTTATAAAATGATTATGTGTGTTGTATTACTTTGTGTCCTTAAGATGCACTTTGGTGTTTTTAATTGAGTGTAAAAGTGAATATTTCAAACTAGTTTTTTTGTGTTGGCATGTGAGATTCTGTACCATTTCAGGCTCAAACTGCACCATCTTTTCATTAAATCCATTTGAGAAGTTGAACATGTTCCTTGCTTTGGATATCGGGTCATTCAGGGGTGATGGTGCAGCCAGACCAGTAGAACCACTGCCCCAGACCACATGCATGTTCTTATTGGCTAGTTATGTCCTTCTCAACTGTGACAAAAAAAGCTTTGAACAAAGTTAATATAACAACGATTGTTTGATCTTTGTCTTTGTTATTTTCTTCTGTTTTAAGTTTGATCTTTGATAGAGTAATGTGGGTTTATATATATATATATATATATATATATATATATATATATATATATATATATATATATATATATATATATATATATAAATGCATGTACAATATTGTTACACTTGAATAAACAATACAAAGACAGTTATTTAACAATATGTTCGGTAGTAGTTAAATTTATACAGTGTTACAGTTACAACCGGCCCTTTGAGGGCGACCATGATGCTGATGTGGCCCGCGGTGAAAATGAGTTTGACACTCCTGCTCTATAGTCACGCTCATGTATGTCACGTGTCTGTCTTTCAGTGATTAATGGGAGCGTTTCCATTGTCCATTAGTAAGTCCTCCAGCAATTAACTGCCCATCCAGTTCCTTCGTCAAATAAGCGATCAGCATTTTCCATTGTCCGACTGTAAATCTTAATGTGAGTGTTCCACTGAGGTTCCCACTCTCCACTGGTGCATGTCCTCCAGTGAGTCATTGAAAATTGTCCAACATATCACACGGTGATTGGTTCTCTCATGCGGTCATTACCGCCGAGTCATTCGTCAAACTGGTCGCCTGGCATGCTGCGTGGACGTTGGTTGTTTCTTGCATCGAGCGGCACACGATCCCTGTAATAATCTAGATTCAGATTGATTACATCCCGCAAGTCAGTGGGGAGTATTTCCCATTGTCTGTCACCGAGCAGATAACTGGTAAATTCACCTGCACGTTTTCCTGCTTTTTTTTTTATAGATTGCTGTTTTCACTCGATAAGCATGTCACTCAGGCAACGGTACGCTGCTAATTCCCCGGCTACTGACAAGGTATATTGATCAATGCTTCAGTAATAATCAGTGTTATCCAGTGAGTAATTGATTAGCTCTTCAAACAAGAGGTGGGGGCTGATTAACACCAACTCTGGCAGGGTGTAGTTCGACAATCAACTTTGACTGGATCCTACTGATCTGTTATGTTCCTTGTTTGGGTTCCTCAGTGTATGTAATGTTGTTTTTTTTCCTTGTAAATGCTAGACTGTGGCTACATTCACGTGCTTCAAAATATTCTGGTTATTGCCCGTATTTCAAAAAAGACAATATTCCTAAATGACATTGCTAATGACAAGTTTCCCCCCGGTGTTGTTGGACCGTGTGAGCACAGCCTCACTTCTTCATCCCTTCAACCACCTTCGCTAAAAATGTTGGCGTTGTGATATTTGTGCATATCCCAAAAGTCCTTTGTAATGCTTAAAATATGTGCGTTTCTCCTTCCAACCGGCTTTTCTTTTGGACATGCATCTCTCACTCCAGCTTTGCAAACATTTTGCTGGCTGGTTTGTGTTCAACAAAGTGAGCGGAAAGTGGCATAAAAATAAAGAAAAAACCTGTTGAGATGCATATTTCATGACCAAAGAATGGTCCTAAAAGTCTAATAACACCGGCAAATCTTAACCTGAAAAGAAAAAATGCTCTATTCGGAATGAGAACTAATACAGAATACCAGGATCGAATGTGATGTTTACATGAGCCATGTCAATTAAAAGTGGAATATGAGTTTTGACAGCGCAGCTTCAGGTTCTGCAGGTAAGGAAAAAGTGAAATTAGTCATGCAGTTCGTGTCAATAGACTTGGCAGGCATGCCACGGCGACACATGTCGACACAAGACTGTGTTGAGTTGCAGTAAGATCACACCGCCAGATGCATTTGACAGCCCTATAGGGATTATCCCGAGCTTTAAAATAAATGCCTGCCCCAGAGGCATTTCAACCGCAGCCCCGAGAGCCGGCGTTAGGTGGCTGCTCTCTGAAACCCAAACCTAATCCAACTGTTTCTGTTTCCCTTATAGCCACCACCTCCTAAATGGTTTGTCTCCTGTGCACTGTTTACGCCGTCTGTTCTCAAAAATCACAGCCTATGGTCTGCTGGGGGGGAAAGAAAAACGGCGGTCATGAAACAATAAATACCTTTGGAAAGTACCCGCGCCAAGACAGCTATGTGACAAGCTTCTCACGGGTTGCGTTAATTAAATACGGCTACATTCTCATTCACTGAGTCTGCTTTCTGTGCTTCAGCCCCTTTCATCAAAGCAAAACTACGTTTCAAAATAAAAGCTTCGGAAAAGGAACAGTTTTGATTACAAAACAGATGCAGGAAACTGGCCTCAAAGGCAGCAACAGCAAAAAAAGTTCCCCTATGTCACTTTAACATTTTGAAATAAAAGGTATGTTTTTAAAAACTAGCAACGTTTGGTGGACAAGAGTTTAAGAACTAAGGAGCTGTGCACTAAACTTGTAGAGAAACCCAGCTAAATTCATTCTACACATTACACTTCCTTGAGCTACGTACCAGTACTGTCAGGGGGGAAAAAGTGGTCTCTAAAATTGCTCCTAATTGCTACCTGGAGACAGCTTTGGCTAAAAACATTCTCCCCCATCCATTTGAGGGCTGATTGACGTTGGAGAGCCTTAACTGTTCCCCTGGGACGCTACACACAGCCTCTTTGTGCGGCCATTAGAGCCATGCCACCATGATGTCATGCAGAGCGACTGCAGCGGGTCCATCAAAGACCACAGTGGCGGAATGGACCTTTAATGCTCCCACACAGGAAGGGGCTGAGGTCCACTCCTCTCTCTTTTTTCCCCTTCCTCACAGAGTGTGTTGTGCTCCTAGTCTCCTAGCGACCCTCACCCAAATACGACGTACCCAGAGCCGGCCCATGACATCACTGTTGCCGCTTATTTTGAACTTATTAAAGCGCGTGATCCAGTTCTTGTAAAACATTTACACCTTTTTCGCATGAGGTGTTTTTTCTGTGCTCCGCTCCCGAAAAACACTCAAGCTTTATGTGCATTTACTAAAGCGCATTGAGGGGCGCTGGAGGCCTGTTGCATGTTTAGGATCCTCAGCAAGGTTTCAATGAGAGAGCGCGGAAAGCCAGAGGGTGCAGACCTGAGGGAGTCAGCACTGGTCCGATGATAAAGAACCCGACCCCTGCTCGCAGAAAATGACAGCCAGACAACTCTCGCCATTGTCATTGGAAGTATAAAGTGAGTTCCAACCCTGCGTGTAATCCCTCCCAGCTGCTTGGGGGAGTTGCGGTTTCTGTGATCGAGAGACGGTCCGTATCGTCAGAGAGTTCAAGCCCACGGACATGACAACTGATGGGTCTTATTCTATTGGGCATGAGCTGTAGCCTGGCATCGTCTCCCTCCGGGGAAACGGTCCCCTTCATAGTGCGCCAGAACGGAAAAAAAGGAGACATGACTAACCAAATAACGTTAAAAAACACCAAACAAAAGACAAAGTATGACATTTTGCAAAGTATTCATGGCAAAATGTGTGCAGATGCCTCTCTGATCTTCAACAACACACCCAGCATATAGCCAGGATGCAAAAATAAAGGACGCGACGAACTAGAAAGTACGCAAACCGCGGTATGTTAGTGCATCTGGAGTCTCGGGACGGAGCTCAAGGGAGAAGCGCTGTTGTTTGAGATGCAAGAATTGGCTGATGATGAAGGGCTGTTTCTCTCTTTACATGTGGTTTGGCCGTCGGACGATGTGAGATCCCAGCAAGAATGAGAGTTTGGTTCATCCTTTCTTCTGCTTTCATCAGGTTGTCATTTTCATCTTTTGATGTTGGGGATAGTTAAGGCCCATTGTTTTCGGGTTTTCATTGTACATCCCCCCTCGTTTTGATGAGAACCAGAGTGGGTGAATCGGATTTCCACCTGGATGTTTATACTTCTGTGCATCTTGAAGTCTAAAAGGAGACACTGGTGATTGTAGGTGATGGTGAACGAGTGAGAATGTGTGTGCGTGCGTGTGTGCGTGCGTGTGTGTGTGTGTGTGTGTGTGTGTGTGTGTGTGTGTGTGTGTCCATGCCTGTGTGCGGTTAGCATAGGTGAGGGGTCCATGCTGGCCTCTGGCTGGTTGCGCAGGTAGAAGGAAAGAGCTGTGACCTCGTTCCTGTCATCGCTCATGAAAGACAGCGACTCAGCAGAGTGTTAGGAGCAGGTGGCGTATATAATTAATGAAAATATTGTAAAACATAGTTGTAATAATATAAAATGTGTCTTCATAGGAGGATGTGTAATTGTCAAAAAATAACAGACACTTGTCCTCATATCTGCTTACAACTACATAATACTGTCTTTGAAACAATGCTTTAAATGCTCGCACTGCTCACTGTTTTTTTTATAAATGCTCAACACCAGTCAGTTTGAGTATTTTAACACAAGCAGACAAACAAAAAAGTTCCAAAAAAGAAAAATACTGTATTAAAAAAAGAAATTAGCAGCAGTTAACAGCAATATTACAATTCTAACCAAGTAATGGCAACTTGCATTACTGGCTGCTATAGACAAGATCAGAGAGGTTAACGTTTCCTCTTCCCTCAGTCTGATTTCGAGAAGTGAGAGATAATGATTTACCACACACAGGCTTATTGAAACAGGTGGAGGCCTTAACAAGGAGGGTGGTGCCCATTTCCCCCACCCACACCCTTACCCGTCCATGCTAAACCGGAAAACCGCACATGACTATCAATACCAAAATCTTTTTTTTTCTTGCCTTAATTTCAGGTTCACAGGCTGCCATTATGAGTCACACACACGTGTCTATATCTAACAGTATAGATTGCAAAAAATAGATATATTAAAACATTGGTGGCAATGTTCAATATTTTGCAGCCATTTACCGTTTTTATGCCAGCTGTTTCAGCGAGTTCAAACAGTGCAGCCGTGTCAAACATGACCTATAGCACAAGGCTAAATGCATGCTGTAAATACTGTACGGACAGCATTAAAAGTGTTACCCGACACAAACAACTGTTACCTGTGCTTTATACAGCTGTAAAACAATAAATATGGCAGGACGGGCCGAGAGGATGAGAGGATAAGAACACAGAAAGAAAACAACCGAAGATTTGATGAGACCCATAATTCATACTTATTTGCATGGTAAATCGGTATGTGTCAAAATGTTATAGAATCATTAAAGCTCTTGTTAAAGATGCATTGACGCGAGACAGACTGATCAGCTGTCAGCTAACTCAACATCCACCATACAAAGTACGCTGCTGCGGGTCAGCAAACGGCAGCGGAGATGAAAGTGTTGGAATTAAAAAGTGTAACGGAATCAGGAGGAGAAGAGGAGGAGGGGGGCTTTCTAGCAATGAAAGACTCTGTCCGCTTTCTGAAAGTGCCCTTAATCCATCCATAACTCCATTACATGTGGGACACTCCGCCGATAAGCCAAACAATAGCGATGAGAGAGCCCGTCCCAAATAGCATCACGTTGCCGAACACAATTATTCGCAAACACAAAAAAAGGGGGCAGCCACTGCATTTTGCAAGGGGTGGGGACAATTTCCATTTTAGATATTGCTCCAGACAGAAACTGGACCACTGCAGGCTTTGATGTCTTAATTGTGCATGTGTGTTTTTTTATTTGTATTATTCATACCAAAGAAATTGAGGCATATTGATGGAACAAAAAAAACAGAGAGGAAGAGACAGGAAATGGAGATAGTGTGAAAGAGACAAGGAATAAGAAACAGAGGAAATAGGGCCAGAGAGAGAAGAAGAAGAATGAAGGGATAGAGGAGACAGCTGAAATATGGAGGGAAGGAGTGACGAATGGGCCTCAGACACAGAAGAGAGAGTGACAGAGCAAAGTACTGTGATTCCCTGCAGAATGGCTCTTGATTAACTGTGGCATGGGGTCAAAGCAGGGCCTCCGTCTGGTGGGGCCTGGCTTAGGAAAGCTGTGTGTGTGTGTGTGTGTGTGTGTGTGTGTGTGTGTGTGTGTGTGTGTGTGTGTGTGTGTGTGTGTGTGTGTGTGTGCGTGCGTGCGTGTGTGTGCGCACAACTGTAATTTGCACTTCTGAGACTACTGAATACAGTTTGGAAGACGTGATGCTCAACCGGTCGCCTGGTTGGTTCGTTTATGGGGTGCGGCCTCATGGCTGCTGAACCGTCTGGTTTCTCGATGTAGCTGATATCGTCACCACTTATTTCTTAATTTAGTCAAACGGAATAGTTAAAAATGTTTGGAAAGCGCGTTTATTCCCTTTCTGACCGAAGGGTCATTGAGAGAATCGACGCGGCTCTCACGTCTGTCGAGGCTCCATCATACACTGTAGACCCATTGGTTTGTGGACGTTTTAAAGCCTTGAGTTCGGCATTTCTAATTTCTTTCAACAAATGAACGGAAATGACAATAATTGGACTGCGGATGATATAGACTCCATAAATATAGAGATATAGAGCATATAGACTCCATAAATGGCTCTGGTACTGGTAGAAACCTGTCAATCACCAGGTATCCTTGCCCTACAGCATACTCCACTTTATTGTCTATTTGACTCTAAATAAATAACTCATGTTTACAATGTTTACTGAAGTAATCAATCAAGAGACAAGTAGAGTCATTTTCTATAGACTTCTATACAATCAGACTTCTTTTTGCAACCAGAGGAGTCGCCTCCTGATGGCCATTTGAGAGAATGCAAGTTTTAAGACACTTTCGCATTGGCTTCACTCGGCAGAACCGGAGGTTGCCGCCTGGGCGACTGCTAGGAGGTGATTAGCTTATCTTAGCATAAAGTGTGGAAGAAAGGGGAAATAGTCAGCCTGACTCCATCCAAAGGTTTAAAAAAAATCATAAAATAGACGACAGTACCTAAAATGCCTGAACATGCAGCTGCAGTTAATACACGTTTCCCATGTGTGGATCTGTCACAGGCCTCACCTGGGGGCTGACACTGGGGCCGTATCCCATGCCGGGCGAGTTCATGGAGTGGGGACCCATGGGCGAGCTGATGACGGAGAAGGGCGAGCCGAGGCCGTTCATGGGCGAGCTCAGTGAGCTGATGGGAGAGTGGAGGGAGCCCGAGGGCCCCATGGACGTCGGGCTGAGCAGAGACGGGTGCATCCCCCGGTGGGACGTGGGCGAGCCCAGGGGCGAAGAGGTCAGCTGGCCCGACGAATCTGGTGAGGGGGGAAAAAACAAACAAACACAGAGTGACATTTAGATTGGCTGTTGCTGTGAGGTTTGATCATTTTCACTGCCATATGACATATTTAAGAGGATTTTGCAGGATTAAGGGATTTTTTCAGACGTGCATTGAGACTGTAATTACAACAACCAAGTGGTTTAAATTCACCCTTAAAAAAAAAGGACATTTTCACACTTTCGCTAATTTGAGCGTTTCCTGTGCAACACCATTTACACCAAGAATCCAGCACATCCGGTTAAATGTGAAAGCGGTTGTTAAAGCAGAGCGCTGTCAAAAAAGGAAAATTCAGCCAAAATCGCTTTGACAATTAAACCCAGCGGCTCTTTGCTCTCTCTCTCATGCAACATTGCCTCATCGCAAGAGCTCCCCTCAGGGATCTATGAGGACAGGATGTATATCTATAATGCATGTGGTTGATGAGTGGGGCAGTGGGCCAC
This sequence comes from Cottus gobio, assembly GCA_023566465.1. Lineage (NCBI taxonomy): Eukaryota > Metazoa > Chordata > Actinopteri > Perciformes > Cottidae > Cottus > Cottus gobio. The sequence continues at coordinate 16,649,532 of CM042237.1, forward strand.
AGGGGTTTAAACATACAATGTATAATAACAGCTGACGGGGTGTCAGTGGTAGAGCGGCCCCTTGACTGAGCGGGCCGTCCTCCCATCAACGCAGCAGATGTGGGACGGGCAGGAGTGCACGTGCACCGATAACAAACCCCCCCCCCCCCCCCCCCAAGTCTTCACTTCCATTTCCCTTCCTTCCAATTGGATATTTTTGACTATTGGTTGCGAAACAAGACGTGAAGATTGGTTGCAGCACTAATTATTTGTACTTGTTACTTTTCACAGGTGACTCAGAGGTATTTCAGAGATTATATTTGTATTCTATCCTTTTCTCAATTTAATTTCCAGACATGTATAATATGCGAAATAAAATGAAAAACGCCATGCTTGAACAATGTTTTTTCCAAATCACCCACCCCTACAGTAGACATAAATCAGCTTAGGTTCACCTCTGACAAGCTCCGTCTTACGCCATCCTATTCGGACACTAACGTTCACTACAGCTTTGCTCTCTCTGCAGCGGAGACAAGGGCTATTGACGTGAGGAGTGTGGCATCAAATGCCCACGTTTTATAAGTGGCCATTCCGCTTTCCTGCGCGGTGGAATAAAGAGGACGGACGGCTTGGTGAATCAACAGCCGAGGGTAAAAGTTTTTTCTGTGCAAGTCCTCTCTGAAAAGAGGCGGGAAATTCCTGCGTTGCTGTCGCCTGCATCATCAGCAATCCTCAGAGCAAGAGCCGGGCCGGCAGCTCAGCCGAGCCAAACACTTCCTGCACGCCCTGCTTTCCTTACAAGCACTTCCTGTAAGCACATCCACATCCACACACACGGACCCCATCCTTTTGAAAACAAACACACACCCTTCTTAATAAAGGGCTAACAATGGCTCTGCATCTAGCTGTATTAGTTCAGTGTTTAATCCTCCGACTGATACCCCTCAAGCTTCTCTCCCTCTGATTACATCCCTTCCTCTGAAAATGCACCCACACACATAATTCCTGAAGAAAGAAAATAAATAAATAAAAAAAATCTCGCCCAGAGCCAGCAATTCCCATAACCCTTCTCCAATTGGGTTTTCATTCAGGCAGATAAAGAGAGCGGTATTAAGGTTGCCAATCTGCCATTGTGGGTCTCAGTAGGGGGGAAGCTCAGCTGACAAGAGTCCCAGCAAGGCCCAACCTCCAGGGGGGTAGATCTGACTGTTACGTCTCTCTTCCCTATTCATTCCGTATGTCTCTCTCTCTTGCTCCCTCTCTCTCCTCCACCGCTTTGCAACAACCACAGCAGAAAAATATACAGAAAAATAGCCCCAACATCCCCGCCTGATGTTCTTTTTTCGAGTTGACCGGGCAGCAAACTATGTGGTCATATTGTATGTGAACGGTGTTGTTTGGGAAAAGCCCCAAGAACATATACATATCTCTTAGCACAGTGTGTGTGTGTGTGTGTGTGTGTGTGTGTGTGTGTGTGTGTGTGTGTGTGTGTGTGTGTGTGTGTGTTTATTCTTGTTGGAGTTGGGTTGCCAGTGTAGGATTACAGCAGGATGAAAAGGACTCTGTCCTAATCCTCCCCAGAGAATAGAGGAGAGGGGAGAGGAGATAATAGAGGAGAGGGGGAGAGAGAGGGTGGGACAAGGAGAGGAGAGGAGAGAGAGGAGAATAGAGGAGAGAGGGAGAGAGAGAGGAGAGGAGAGGGGGATATAGAGGGGTGGGGGGGACAAGGAGAGGAGAGGGGAGAGATGAGAATAGAGGAGAGGGGAGAGAGGGGGGACAAAGAGAGGAGAGAGAGGGCAAGGAGAGGAGGGGAGGAACTGAAAAGATGTACACAGAAAAGCGAGGAAAGGAAACAGCTGGGGGGCTTAGGTATTTGCGAGGAGGGGGGATGAGGAGGAACTGAAAAGACATACAAGGAGAGGAAAGGAAAGGAAACGAGGAGGAGAGGAAAGAGGAGAGGAAAGATAGGACAAGTAAACGACAAAACTGGACTGGAAAGCAGGACAATGCAACAACCGTCACATTCACACGCCTGCATGGATTTCCTGATGAACCCCGTTTCACCCCGACCTGTTGAACTGGCCGTAAAGCACGTTTTACCAGCAGCCGTGAGAGAGCACGGCGGGCGTTTGCTCGATCCGCAAAAAGCATGAAATAAACATGCTCGCAAGATCAGATAAGAGTGTGTAAAAAAGGCAAAACCGAGGAGCAAAGAAGGGCAGGGCGGGAGAGACAGAGAGAGAGAGAGAGAGAGAAAGAGAGGTAAATAAGGACTGAGGCATGGAGAGGCGAGTGGCAAACGGCCACAAAAGAAAAGGCTGACTCATGTTTAGAAAGGGGTTGAGGTGCTTGTGAGCGCTGTCGTTAGCGGCCTCTGCCTGTCGATTGGCCCCCGGATTGTCTGGGCACACAAAAGGCACAATCGACAGCTACAAATAAGCAAATTAGGGCCCGTCTTACCGACGGGCGCCGCCAAGAGTTCACTGGAAACGCTTGAAAACAAAGCTTTGTTTACGCCTTTTTAGTTTTTCTCCTCCTTCCTCCTGATTAACGACCACCCTCACCTGAACAATGAGGTCATCTGTCATGGGCTCAGCGGGCGAAAGGGGTTAGCACCTATAGTAAGTCGTCCAGGTCCGTTTCAGAATGAAGGCGAAGGGAATTTTGGACCCTCATTGCTTTCTTTCCACCGTGAAGATGAGCATCCCCTCCATTCAACAAAGAAAGCTATATATATATATATATATATATATATATATATATATATATATATATATACTGTATATATTGGGCCACTTGCTGATGTCTCTTCTCAGTATTAGCACACAAGTACTTTTTTTTAGGTTATATTCGCCATCTTTGTTTGGCCTTGCATGTTGTCGAGCTATTGCACTCCGCTGTCCGTCATCAATGAGGCCCTGTTGAATGAAAAACTAGTTGAAGAGGAGGATGCTCTGCGGTCTCCATAGTTACAGTGAGTCACTGATGTACTATTTGTCGGCGGGGGAGAGAGCGCATCCTGAACGAACAAGGCAGAGGAAGGAGGCTGAGGACTTTCCATCTCTCCTTAATTCTTTATTAGTCTGTCGTTTACAACCTCCATGATGCCCTCAAGAAAAAAGAAAGAAAGAAGAAAAAGTGGGTCGTACAATGAATAAATGTGACAGAGAAGAAGGATTCGTAATTCTGCACCACAAAGTCATTTTAGCCTTTGTGAAAGTCATTAAAAAAAACATTTGTAACAAAGCTTTCCTCTCTTTTCATAATGTCATTACAAACATTGATTTTTGAATGGGTTTATAGAATAGCTATATCAAAGTTGTAGTCCAGGCTTTCTACAGGTTAAGAAAACCCACATGCTGGGCACTTGTTATCAAAGCACTGCATGACTCAACTTGAATGCACTCGGATCAGTGTATCTCTTCAGGACTGAAATGAATCAATGAAGCCGGTGAGATGCCAACGGCTCGGCCGCACAGGCGACCTGTGATCACTTCATGGGGATGCAAATGACTCAGCAGGCTGCAGAGCCACAGTCATACCAACAGTTGGTCTAACCGGCCCATGAGCTCTGTTGCCTCTGCCAACAGTGACGGATTATCCATTATAGATGCAAAGTGCACCCCCCCCACAACAGCCTGAGCAGATGAACCTCGTAGTCTGTCCCTTTTTCCCTTTCTTTGGCCCGTTTCTAATTTGCTTCTTTCTTTTTTTTTTACGTGCATTTACAGTCGCAAAGCGTGCGCCTGTGCGCGAGCAGACAACAGATGCTCACTTTTCAGTACGCGGCTAACTCGCCTCCTCTATAATTCATCTGCCGGTGCCACAGGGGGCGATGCCACTGGCGAGGAAGCCAATGGTCAATTTTTTTGTATTATTCACGAGGATGTGAAGGCAGGTGAGTCGGGTTCTTAAAGCACGGCGAACGCCAGAGCACAAATGCTAGTCATTAGCACGTCTCAGGCTGTGCTAGGGTGGAAGAGGAGAAAAAAACATTCAGCAGAAAAGAAATATATAACCCCAAGAGATCCGGTTGGTTTTGTTAAAAACCCAGAATCCCAAAATAAAACAGGAATCTGTATCGCAGCTTCATACATTTTTTTTTGAGAGAGAACGTTTTTACCGCTGATGTCTAAATCACCATGACGACAGCAGGCTGATGTTTTTACTCAATGGTCCGTGAATGTCTGTGTGTGCGCTTCACAGTGTGTTTTTCGACAATTAGACCATTACTCATCAGCTTTCAAGACGTGGTTTTTAGATACCAACATCCACGTGCGCTGAGTGACACAAGCATATGTGCTCATTAATCAGATAGCGACTCCCTACTGTTTTCCACTGTATAATCCCACTGATCTGAGGCCTTCACTCACAGTGCAGAGGGTGAATATTCCAGTCTATTCCATGGGGAGGGGAGAGGCGGTGGGACGGGTGTTTGGGGGCGGGGCCATAGGTAAAACAGGATGAGCACTGGCTGAGGGTGCCTTTGTACTGCACTCTTTAAAACCAAGATGTTCAATTAGAAATGATGTAAAAACAAGAGAAAAGCTGCAAATCTTTGCGTTTTAGAAAAGAAAAGCCTGTGAATGTAAGGTATTTTTTTTCTGCATCCTTTGTACTTGCCAAGTCTCCATACTTGAAAGCCATTTACGTCCGGTGAACAGATGATTGGGTGGTATTTACGGTATTAGTCCGTGAAGCGCAGGTCTGAGTTTCTGTGGGTGGAGCGGATGTAACACCTTTGAAACCCTGACGTCTTGCCCCTGGTGTGAAATGTGGCCAGTGGTGACTCGATGATTGTTATTTGTCATACCTTATTCGATCAGAATATCTCATTAGCTACTTCATGACAAGATGGAGAGTAAACTTTGTTTTTTAAATGAATAGGCAAACCTGAGACCGATCATTTCTTTTAATGCACAAACCATCCAACCTGAGAGTTGGAACTAAGCAAAGGACATCACAGCCTTATTTAATGCACAGGGGATGCTTTACTACAACAGGGTTCTGTTCCCTGTAGTCTTTATGCTTTTCATAAACAAAGATACACTACAGGAAGAAAATCCTTTTAGTTAGGTGTCGATGAGGGCGTTCACTTTTATGATTGACGCAACTCGAGCTGCACCTTCGTGACCGCTCGTATCAAAAGCATCCAACTGTCAGGTCCAGGCCCCTATCTGCCGGCAGCCGCAAACAAAGTAAAAGAGAGAGCACAAAAAAGGAAGAAAAAAAAGGGGGGCCTTAATGTGGGATAAGTGGCAGAAAAGACCCAAAACAGGCCACCCGTAATTTCCCAGTAGGTGGGCCGCTAACAGCCATCATTTGATACGGTGTTGATATAACCCGATTCTTTTTGCCTGTTGAAACAACTGCCCTCATTAAAGACTTAATTCTTTCCCTCCACCTCCCTTTTAGTCTCCTCTGTCTCTTGGGGGGTTCCCTTCATGTCCCCACCACCACCCGCCCGCCTCATTTCAATTAATCTGCTTGATAGTGTGTGGACGATAGTGCGAGCTCCTGGGGCATGCCAGTGCCCTCGGTGACTCCCGAAGTGTTGGAAAGGGGGCCACGGAGCCACAGCCGCTGGCTCGGTGCCAGCTAAGCCACAGATTACTGCCCGCTGCTGCCGGCGCTCTGATCTGCTGATATGTCACCTAATTGTTCTCTTCGACACCGGAGGCGATACGCCACCTCTATCCCTCAGGAGGATGAGGCCGGGAAAATGTTCTCCCAGGGTAGCAGCGAGGAAACACTCCAGTGTAAAAGTTATTTTTTAGGAAAGTTAGCGACTGTAGCTTTAAGTCAATGAAGGCAATTTGTCCAAAAAAGAGCTATACAGGACCAACGTTAAAAACAGTACACTGTGTATTAGTACGGTAGTAAATAATTTAAACTCTGTCGTCATGTATAAATCTTGAAGGTCAGACTTGTGTTAGACTAGAATTGGCCAAGAAAACTGGAATCTTGTGCATCTCCAAGTCTGCTTTATTTCCACCACAAAAATGCTCTCCATCTATTGCCACGTCTTAAATCATCCAGAGAGCAACACGTGGGGAGGACGCCAAGAAAGAGAGGGAGGAAAGACGGCCTAGAAGGAGGTGTAGCACACGCACACACACATACGCTGGCGCCCTGCCCTTTGTCCTCGACGCGGTGCTGAGCGATAATAACCGCTGCCGCCTGTGGAGCCGCCCTCGGGAAAGGAAGATTACATTTGCAACCGATGCCCTCAGGGCTCCGCGTTGAGGACCCCGCTGCCTTTCCAGTGACATGGAAGCTTAGCGGGCAGCGAAGGGGACGCCAACTTAGCGAACTCTGCTGTGTTAAAGAACAACAGCCGATTTGAATGACCTCGACAAGATGAAGTGAAGATTGATTTTTCTGGTCCGCAGCGCCCCCTTCCTCTTATCCACGCGGAACGCCCTTCCATTGACAAAATGGGTTGCTCTGTTTTTTTTTCTATCTTTTATAGATTAAGCTTAAAAAAATTTGAAAAAGAAAAAGAAAGAAAACAAAATCTGATATTTGTGCTGTCAAGGCCCTCAGTAGGGAAATGCAAGGCAGCCGTGATTCATCGAGCTTGCTCCTTTGTTTTTGCACCCAGAGATGAAAATCGTAACACGGGCCCTTATCTGGCTCGCCCGCTGCCAAACAACACTTGAAGGCACGTGGCCGAGCACAAACACACACACACACACACACACAGCGAGAGACAACACCCCGGGAGCTATCTGGTATCTGCATTTGGTTATTTTAGTTTGACAACATTAAACCAGGCACCATGATGCATTACCTCTCTCGAGGAAGTGAAACGTTTCTGCAAGATTACCTTCTGTACTGAAATGAAAGGAAACAAATGCCTTTTTTTAAAAGGTAGATGAAAGTCTCATTCAAAAGGGAGAAGCATTCTGTGGCGATGTATTGGGCAGCCACTCAAACAAAAACGAGCAGTGAGGTACAAATGTTGTATCCAATCTAAACATGTTTAGCCCATTCTAGGGGGTTGACTTACCGAATGCCAGCCCCCCCATCGACAAACAAAAAAAAAATCACCCCAAAATCATGCATCCAACTGAATGTACCCTCTATATCTTAAATTTCAATAAATTGTGTGAATCACATATTAAAGAAAATGGAGAAAATACACAACAACCAATGGAATCCAATCAATCAGCTTCTAGACCAGGGTTACCAGGGTTGGTAAGCTTCAGAAATATGCAGGAATACGCTAGACAAAAAAAGAAAGCAAAACTCAGCCTAGTGTTGTCAACCCGTTTCCAATGAAAGTAGCTAGCAGCGATGGCTCCAAATCTACAGAGAAAAGTCGCCTGTGTCTTCAGGTCTCCCTCCGAAGCCACGCCCTCAAAGTGATCCTAACGACTGATTGTACTCACAGCTGTCAAGCTGGCAGCCTGTGGAAAGCTTTGGTGACAGCAAGTACAGTTTTTTTTAATAAGAATGCCAACCCTCACTTTAACTAGTCACAATGTAACTTAGTAGGATGTGCATTACTAGTGAGCAATCATAGGTCAGGAAGTAAAAGGTGACACTGTCCAGGTCCAGGTTCTAGTTTCACAACACTGTACAGGTCCATAGGTTCCATATGTATGAAACGATGAAACGTATGACATGTGATCGTATGAAACAATCACATGTCAATTAGGGAAAGAGGGGGAATGGCGGCGGAATGAATCGACGATGCGTACTGCTATGGACCCGTGGTTGTGAAGTCAGTCAGTGGAGGAGAGTAATTATGTCAATTACTGAGCGGAAGGGGAAGAGGGGGGGGGCACGACGACAACAAACTTTCCATTCCCTCCGGTGACATCGGCGTGAGGAATTTGCCACTTGATGACTTGTTCCAGAAGCGGTGGGTGACGGACGCTTTCCATTTGGATTTGAAGAAGTGGCGGAACACATCAGAAGTTGGGTGCAGTGGGTGCTTGATCCCGACCACCCCCCCAACCCCCATCCGCCTGGCTTTGTAGAGGCCCATAGAAACAGTTACTGTTCTCGTGATTTAGGATAACAGGACCTTCTCAGTTAGTGTCGGCTCAGAGAAAAGAAGAGTTGTTTTTTTTCAGCACTTGAGTTCATTGACTATATTACAAGCTTTTGAAACCTCTGTCCCCACCCTCATATTAGCTTTCTGCCGCGACGCGTCGGTCTGTTTGTTATGAAACCCAAATTGAGAAGATTCTGGCTCTCTGGCTCATTGCCACCCCCTCCCCTTGTTCTCCCTCTGGGGATCAAGCCTTGGATAAAAGCGGAAGGGGGAGAGCATGTGATAGATGGATCAATAGATGGACACATGGAAAGAGAGCTGGAGAGATTCATAGATAAGCCAGATTCAAACGTGGGGAGGGAGAGAAAGTGCAAGAGTTTTGGAGAAAGCCGGAGACCCTGGGGGGCCGGTCGGAGGGGAGGGGTGAGAGTGAGATGGGAAACTTAGTGTGTACGTGCTGCAGGAAGAAGCTACGAGGTTGGGGGGGGGGGGGAGAGAGAGAGAGAGAGAGAGAGAGAGAGAGAGAGAGAGAGAGAGAGAGAGAGAGAGAGAGAGAGAGAGAGAGAGAGAGAGAGAGAGAGAGAGAGAGAGAGAGAGGACACATGCCCCTCAATAAGGGTGTGGGGATGGGGGGGGGGGGCTGTATGTCCTGGGTAGAGTGTGTGATTGTCACCAGTGGAGTGTACTTTGGATCCGTGCGTCGCTCACAGCAAACAAATCCTGCAGGGTCAAGGGAGGGGGGGGGGGATGCTTCCAGGACAAATAAACAAAATCAAATATATTATATTATTTGTTATTCAGACGCAGTTGTGCGACTACGGATAATATTATGAACCCAAACACGGGGGAGTTTGATGGAAGATGGAAAGAGATAAGATAAGATAAGATAATCCTTTATTAGTCCCGCAGTGGGGAAATTACAGGATTACAGCAGCATTGCTCAGAACGTAAAGATAAAAGAAATCAAGTAATATAAATAAACAGTAATAAACATAATAAAATAAACAGTAAAGAAGAAATTGAATGTACAGTAGAATATTGAATATACAAATTACAAAATATTACAAAATATTGCACCAGGATGGATTAAAGTGACCAGAATATTGAATATACAAATTACAAATATTACAAAATATTGCACCAGAATGGATTAAAGTGACCAGAGTGATAAAAAAGTGTTCAAGTATTGAGAATCCAGAATGTTTGTGGGCTACTGGGAGGTCAGCTTGTTGTGCAGCCTGACAGCAGCAGGGAGGAAGGACTTGCGGTACCTCTCCCTCACACACCCTCACACAAAACTAGTGGTTATTTCAATATATATTTAAACTATACGTGGTTAAATCGCGGCATTCACTTAATTTGCGCCGAAAAGGGGGCGTGGCTTATCTCCGTGACTTGTCTCTGTAAAAACAGTTCCCATTTCTGCGATCCAGAAAGAAAGAATACATACATTATCCTTATATGAACACAGACACGGGGGCGTTTGATTATCCGCCGTTTGCGGGACTTCCACAACAAGTACAAAGCAGAACTAGTGGTTACTTCAGTGGTGGAGGCTGAAGTGTGTTGAGCACTGAACCCCCAGTTGCTCCCCGGGGCGCCTCACAGCAGCACACTGCTCCTTAACTACATAGGATGGGTTAAATGCAGAGAATAATATCCCTACGGGAATTCATAAAGGATCATTTATGTCTTCTTTCTTTCTGGATGGCGGAAATGTGTTTTACAAAGATAAGTCACAGAGATAAGCCACGCCCCCTTTCCGGCGCATAGTAACCACATATGGTTTAAATATATATTGAACTAACCACTAGTTCTGCTTTATACTTGTTGTGGAAGTCCTTCAAACGTCGGACCATCAAACTCCCTGTGTTTGGGTTCATAATATTATCCGTAGTTGCACAACTGCGTCTGAATGACGGCCGCTTCCAGAGCTGCTTCAGCAGCGGCAGGAAGGCAGTGATGTGATTGGTTGAAAATGAGGGTGACATCTGATTGGCTACAGATAGGTCCATGTTGAAAAAACGCATTTGTGGATCTGGCGACGTCAGGGGAGTCTCAGAAAACCCACACAGGAATGTGTAGCGATTCACACACGAATGCAGTGTGATCCACTGTTACGTGCCAGCATTGGGGGGGATCCCTTCCCCCATTGTTTTGTTCCCAGGTCCTCATCAGCTGATTAGCACCCAGCCATGAAGTCCACGCGGAGGAAAGGCTTGGTGGATAAAAGGACTGGAAAGAGAGAGAGAAGGGCGACGAGAGGCACCGGAAGCAGGAAGTGATTTGCCTTCAGCTGTGCTAGGCACTTGTGGAAGTCCGTGCGATGCACTCGTTTTTCCTGCTGTGCTAGGTCCGAGGGTCAGTTGATGCTACGCACTCGTGGAGGCAGGAGTTCCAAGCGGTTTGTGGTGAACGGTTGTGGACAGGAGGTAAGACGGGGGTACCCTATACATTTGTGCACACACGTAGTTACTCCGTGTCTACTACATTAGGTTATGGGTCGGGGCTACCGCTGTATGTTTTGTTCCACCGTTTTGTAGAGAAGCCAGCGAAGCCATTTTGTTTAATTCATTTCCAGTGGTAGTCAGGCAGGTCCAGTTTTGTTTTACTTGGTTCAGTTATTTGGCACGACCCCAGCTGTCCACACCGCTCCCACTCCGTTATGAAACATGGATGTTTTGTGTTGCCTCAGTGAGTGTAAATAAACCTTGGTTGATCCCTTTTTACACCTTCGTTTGACTCTCATTCCCTTTGGTGTATGACTGACCTGTGTTCGTCCCCTCACGTTACCCTAGACCAGAACGGGGACGTAACATCCACAAATAAATACATACAAATCCACATTTGTGCATTGGAATGTATTTGTAATTTGATCTGTGTGCATTTGTGAGTCACATTTATTTGTCAAATGTATTTGTAAATCCTTCTGTGTGCATTTGTAAATCAAATATATTTGTGAATTGTTTTGTTTGCATTTGTGAATTGTTCTGTGTGCATTTGTGAATTATGAGACCGATCTGACCCCATATCCCCCTCCTGTTGCTCCACTGCACACAGACAGTCTGTCCAGTACACACAAAATCAATTCCCTTTTGGCCCATTATCAACAAAACAAGTCCCATGGACAAGTCAAACAGCGCAGCCTCATTCTACTGAATGCTCGGTTTCAAATGCACAGTTCCTCCGGCTGGAAAGTTTTACAATGGGCTCCTCACGAGGGCACCGCGAGGATGTCTTCACCCAAATGAAGTTCCAGTCCGTCACCGAGTCCAAAAAGTCCTGTTTTTCCTCAAAAGAGTGGGACAATCTTTTAAGATGAGCGTCTGCCTGAGGGAATAAAGCAAATCACTGCCTTCTACTAACAGATGTTTAATGTTCATAAAAACAATCATACTGTCTCTCTGAATATACCTGCATTACCCCGTCTGAAATAGTTAAATCAAGATGGAAGTAATTTCTCATAGACGTCGATACAATCTGACTTATTTTCGCCGCCTCCTGATCTGATAGATCAGGAGGATCTGATACACAAAAAGCAAAATGGAGGTGCACAAGCACTGAAAAGGTTAATTTTAATGACACGTCCCCTTTGAGTCATCATCCAATAATCATGAATATTCTGTCATTTGACCAAATGCTTGAATCGCCTCCTCGTTTCACCACCGTTTCCATTACAAAATCAACTTGTTGTCTACAAGTGTGTGTGTCCGGGTATTCAAACAAATGGCTGCGCTAGAATAAAGAAAAGAAAGAAAAAAAGACATTTGACTCCAGAAAAGGAAACACACTCATTGGTGAGATGTTTTTTTGCACTGCAGATCATCTGAGTCTTTTTCTGCCAGAGAGGAATGATCACGACTGATTCACATTGTCTGAGCCTGGCTCTCTGGTGAACTAGCAGCATGGCCCATTCTTCAAGAGAAGAATGGGGGTGGGAGTAGGGGGGTAGGAGGGCTGGGGGGGTCCACTGAAGCATCGTGCCTGTCAGCAGGCCCTGTAAGAGGAGTTGGCATCCTATGGATGTTTGTCTCTGCATCTCTCACGTGTTTTTTTCCCCTCCTCTGTGACTGTTTCCTTCAATTTCCCTGCACGTCTTTTCCTCTGCCTTCTCTGCTCATTAGCGGGACTCCCCAGAGGTGGATGGGGGGAGGGGGGTAATCCCAGTTTGGAGCAGCAAGTCTTTCATGTCCTGGGAACTCTCTCTCTCTCTCTCTCTCTCTCTCTCTCTCTCTCCAGATACCTGCATCGCCGCCTCTCCCTCTCTCCGCATGCGTTTTCACCCGTGTTTACGTTCTGTTTCATTGTGGAGCCCATCCGGGTCTGCCGGGGACCGACGTGAGGCCGACACCACAAGCTCAGTGTTCAGGACACCTGGGAGTCCCTCCATCTCCGGGTGGAGCCCCTGGGAGGAAGGCTGATTCGGAGGAGAGGGTGCTCGGAGCTACGCTGTGGCCAAACCCGTTTGGACTCAAGAGTGCACGTCAAGGGCATCATTATTATTCAAGAGAGGCTCACGTAATGAAGCTGAGCAACTCTCTGCGGCGCATCCGAGATCCAGCCTCTTACCGGGAATTATTTTGAATCAATCCACGTCCCCGACTTCTACCCGTAACCACACATGTGAGATTCTCAACTTGCTGAGACAACACTAACGAGGGATCGTCTGTAATCAGATCAGAACACGTTGGAAAACCCATTTATAAAGCTGCTCGACAAAGAAACCTTGGCAGGTGCTTAAATGCAAACCCACAACTCCCCTCCACCCACCCACCCCCACAACTGTTTGTTTGTCTTCATTCCGAGTGTATCATCTTTGTCATCATTATAAATGAATTATCCTCCAATAAACTGGAGGCTTACTCCGATAAACAAACAACCATCAGAAGCAGTTCAGATAATTTCATGCATTCTTGGTGGTCTTGTAAAAGGAAAGAGCTAACTGAAGTTAGCATATCAAAGCAGACATAGCATAAGCTCATGTGAGTCCAGATACTATCCTCAAAGGAAATGTCAAATAACACATTTCCATTCTACAATAACAAGTTATTTTGCAATGTAGTGCATTTCACTATTATATTTCTAAGAAAATACACATATACATACCATATAAATATATAAAACAATATATATTAGCAAAAATACATATACAATGTATTAGTTAAATGTAACACACACACACACACAGAATTCAGAGCTGCTAGTACAAACACAGGCACAGCTTTCCCACTTTTAGAAACACATCTAAATGAGTCATTTTTCCAGGGTCTCACCACTGAACAATGGTCCCTCAGTCCAATCAAATGGTTGCTTTACAGCTAGATACTTTTTTTTCCGATGATGCAATGACGCAACGCACATTTGCTGTGACATTTGTGCTGGGAAAGTCGTTTTCTGGACGGCCCGTTCCCCCAGCAATGAAATCCACATTATTTCTGTTTCTGCCTGTGCCTCTCACGGCCTGGATGCATTGGAATTACGTGTTGGGATTGGCCTCAGGACAGAGGCCAAATAAAGCGGGTGTTATGGTTGGCATGGACAGCTGTGCTGGAGAGAAACAGGTGTTGTTCATTGGCTCATGCCGGTGTGGCCATAGCTGCGGAGGCTCACGATTGGTGAAGGCGTGTTGGGGAGGCCGTCGACGATGCAGGGCAAGCTGGTGGGCACGGGATGGGTGAGGAGGGTGAACGGGGGAGGGATGGAGTGGGGGGCGGGTAGAGGGCACCGCAGAGAACAGACCACCTGGATCAGGGGGCCTCAAAGGCTGGCCTGACAGAGTCAATCTGAACAACAGTGAACAGAAGACAGCCAGTCTGCTGACTTCCCCTCTCTTGCATTTTCACTGGCGGCTTTCCAACACACACACACACACACACACACACACACACACACACACACACACACTGTCCAGCGAAAAACTTTCAAAAAAGGAGCTTCAGCTCGGGTTTTTCCACCAAGGGGGATTTTTCTTGTTTCTTTTTTACTCCATCCAGTGAAAAGAGAAGGTAGATCAAAAGACTCAAAAGCAATAGTCAAGAAATGATAGCTGCATCTAAAAAGAATAGTGGTTTGATTGAGAATGGAAGTCGACGGATGCAACAGACATTGCTTTTTAAGGAAACAATCTTTAAGTTCTGATGCAAAGACATTAGCAGTTACACGCAGCTTATTGATGGAGGAGGAAATGCCGAAGTTTGACAGTCTTCATACGTCCTAAAACCTTGATTAAATGATGGAACTCACATGGACGGTGATGAGCGTCACCAAAAAGTCCCGAAGACTTTCAAAAAGAAGTTTCAGATAGTTTTTTTCCACCAAATTACATGGGGGGGCTTCAAAACACCAAGACTGGAAACATTGTTGGTCCCATAGAGAACTCTTCTGTGTTCAGTGACCGTACTGTACCACTAATAGAGCAACTGATGTTACAAGCCCAAAGAAAGGCACAATCTGGCAGTTTGTTGCACCCAGTCCAGGTAAAACAAGTTTAAGGAAGCGTAGTCAAACAGAAACTCCTGGGACAAAAAACGCAAAGCGCATCGAGAAGCGCTGTGAAAGAGTTCAGTGTATTCATGCCGTTCATGGCCCACGTGGGCTGCCACACATTAATCAAGCTTCACGTTCCCGTCATCCCCCCCCCCCACACTCTCAGCCTACATTACAGAGCGCCGCTGTCCTGACCTGGGCTGACCCAGACCCACAGTCGAGTCTCGGCGAAAAGGCTTCAGATGCGCACCGCAACAGGAGTTATTCCTTCCATTAACTCGACATTTCTGTCTTTTGACAGAGCTTATTTTTCCTGCCCTCATGACCCCCGCATCCTCCTCCGTGAGCTCATTCTGCCGTGACTAACAGGGGTCCTCGGGGTAAAGAGGGGGGCGTGGGGGGAGTCCTCCTTTTTTTCTTAGTGCCTTCAAGGGGGTACTGTGTCGGAGGGGAACAAGAGAAAACATCCAAACATCAACAGGGGAGAAAAAGGGCTCAGCCAAGTCGGCGAACTGATGGGAGGAGGAGGAGGCCACTGACAGATAACACACACACACACACACACATACACAGCTTCCTCATTACCACACACATGCTGGAGTGTTTTATTTGGACTCGATCCCATGCGATAGGCCGGGGCTTCCTGGCTGCCTCTCTCTCTCTACAGCTGAGGGAAACGCTCGCCGTGGGAGCGTCAAAGCCGGGCGGTGAGGAGGACGGGACCCCCCACCCCCGAGGTCACACGTCGCCTCTGGAGATAAGTCATGGATCATTCATCAACACACATGCACACTGATATCCCTACCACAGAGATGTGATTAACATGCCAATTAGACACAGGAAGCAGCCTCAGGGGCTCCTTTTTTATTTATTTATCCCGTTTTTTTTGAAGACATAAATAGATTTCAAACGCATGCAAACACACCGTATAGATGCAACGCCCATGCACAAAGGCACATTGCGCAGAGGCCGTGAAATGATCAACTGATTCTTCATTCCAGAACGCATTTATTCCATCCACCCACACAGGACGTACATATTTAGACATAAATAACAAACACGATTCACTCCCGATAACCAAGTATCTGAAACATAAAGCCATAAAACTACTTGGTTAAGTTTAGGAAAGATTGTGAACAAAACTACTAAGTTAGTTGGTTTAGGTTAAAATAAGTGGCATTAGTTCTCGTTTCACACGAAGGTCACGAAGAACCTTTATTTGACACACCCACCTCACGGCCGCCTCAAAAGAACTCAAAACCTCTTCTGTGGTACTTCCTGCTGCAGTACCACGACTTGCCAGTTCAGCGTTGTATCGTCGTTTATCATACTTAATCGTTAAAGTTGAAGCTCCCAGAGACCAAACATTTCTGTTTATTGCAAAAGACATTTTCTCATTTTATATTACTTTTCAGAAGCTGGACCTAGTGAATGTTTGGCATCTTTGCACAGTAAATCAACAACAACTAATTTAAAATCAAGAATCACTGTTAAATAACTGCTTTTTTTTTTTTTTACTGTTATTCAGAAACACAAATAAGAATAAAGAACTAGACGATGACACCTCATTCAAAGAGACGCATTGATTATGAAAAAAACAAGCGGCTCCAGAGTGGAATACCGTACGGCACGAGACGAACCACTCGTGAGCTCTGCAGGCAGCAGCAGAGGCCTGACGCTGACTGATGGCTGGCTGCGGATCCTGAGGGGCATCGGGAGTTTAATCACCCATAACCGCAATTACGGACGTACACGTCAGACTCATAAAGCGCTGAAACAAGATGAGCGCCTCCCTCCTCTCCTCCCCTCGGCGTGCATCGGCCAAATTCCACTAAAGCTCAAGGAGGAGCGAGGGAGCTGAAGACATACGCTCACAGAAAGAGAGAGAGAGAGAGATGCACCGCATTAGAGGGAGAATTGCCGCACATTAATTAGAGCTTTTAATACACTCATGAGCCATAAAACGAGTTGTTATGCGCTCGCTGTGTCGTTGCCTTGTTGTTAAGGCAAAGAGCTGTGCCGTGTTTCCTCACTGAAGATACTTGGAGATCTCTAAGAGCCTTGAAATGAGAGATTCAAAAGGACGGAGCTTCTGCACCGAGCGATTGCACGATGATGAAAACATTAGCATATCAAATACGAGAAAAGCCCGGCAACACACACACACACACACACGCTCCTAAAGCAAGCGTGGGCCGTGCACGCGAGCCCACACTCTTAATGATCACATAAAAAGCTCATAGTACACCGTAAGACAGGCCTTAGGATGGATTAAGATGCAAGCCTTTATCACTGGGTTCCCACAATCCCCTGTAGAATATCTCAGCTTTCTCTTTCTCTATTATTATTATTTTTTCCCCCCATTTGCTCCACTCCCTCTCTCCATTTCCTCCATACCTCAGGGATAGTGCTGAGAGGAAAAAAATAACAAAAAGAAGCAGAAGAGAATGATGGAGGACGGTACGGAGGTAAACATAGTTGGAGCTCGCTAATAGGCAGGCCACGAGCACGGCTCTGCTGCTCGACAGCAAACGGGATCTGAAGTCGTCCTTGTTGTCACAACAAGAGCGTATTATTGAGGGGGAGTTTGGTTAGTGGGTAAGTGGCTACCAGGGGTCACCGGGTCAAACGGCTGTCATCCGCACAATAGTGTGGGAGGCGTTACGCGCTAAAAGAGCTCCGCGTTCACCCACCGGTTTCTGCACTGGCTCTGTGCACAAGCACGTGGGGAAACCTCAAGGTGGCACGGACAACTGCAACATGTCTTCAAATTACTGTTTAGACTACAAGACTTGGTTAAATGCTTTCGTCATGTTCTAGAGCAAAACCAAAAAGGGGGTCATCATTTTTTTTGAAAAGACAAAACAACGGCGCTTTGAGAAGCTGGAAGGAGAAAATGTCAAATCACACGAATTGTTTCAACATCTATCACCCGGGAAGCAAAATGGAAGAAAACAGAACGTGCTTTTCAACATCCCCAGATTCACAAATCATACGCTGCTCAGAGGATGCACGGCCTGTGCTCCACCAATAGAGGGCCAGTTGACACCATGATGTCAAAGTTCATCTCAGAGACAAGCTTCAGAGACAACCTCTGAACTCCAGGGTTGATCAGAGGGAGGGGTCAGGAGGTCACCAGAGCAGTGGATTCATGAGACGCCGCCTCCCACACGCGGGCCTTCAATAAGTGAGCCCCTTTCTGCCAGGGGCGATGAAACTATATGGAACGTGAACATCAGAGAAACATATTTCATTTTGCTGAATTTCCAGACAGACATTCGAGGCCAACGTAGGCAACAATTTCACAGAAAGGAGGGAGATCCAACACAGATCACAAAGGTGCGTTCAAATAGGGGGCATGAAAGAAGATCAATAAAGCTAAAGTTTCTCTTCATGCATGGTTTCCATGTTTGTGATGACTGTGTGTACTTCTGATTCCCCCCCCCCTCCCACCACACACACACACACACACACACACACACACACACACACACACACACACACACACACACACACACACACACACACACACTTCCCAGCTGCACACAAACAGGAAGGCAGGGCCCTTTGTCTTCCTAGTTTTGTCGCGCTAAGGGACTTGCAACATGGAACACAGACGTAAACATGCAGCCACATCGTCTCATCCTGTGAACAGGTACGGGGGTTTTATCCCACATTACATAAAAACACATGAGTGTCCATTAAGTCTGACAGCTGAATCAAAAAACAATCGGAAAACTGAATCTAAACATCCGCCATCGGAAATGACACAAATGTTGTGTTAGACTCCTGAAAAGGAAAAATTGTAATCCCCAAAAACCAAAGTGTACTTTAGACTCCACTAAAGAAAAAGAAAAATCAAAAAAGATGAAACATAATATAGATAATCAAAATGTGACGCAAGACACGCGCAATACAAATTGGCATCCACACTAATCGATGAGACCAGACATCCACACGCTCCTCTGCTGCTGAAAAGGGAGGAGGCTGCTTGCATCACCTGGACTGTAAGTGCAGTCTGATGTACAGTGTGAGGCGGCGGATAAAACATCTTGAAGGATTTATAAGGAGTGCCAGCGTGTGCCTCTGCTGGAGAGAAGAACACCAGAGATGTTGTTTACAGTCACTTTCATGTTGACCTTTTTCCCTCCTGCTCCACACTCATCGCATCTTCGCAGAAAACTCTGACAAAGATCCTGAATGAAAGGAGAGAGCCTCTTGTCTTGTCCACACTCTTGTCCATGTTTTTCTTATTTTTTTCTGCTCCCGTAACATTTCACCTTCAGTGGCCTTGCTTTCCAATTCAATATATATATATATCCTGCACCTCTATGGAAACAGCACAATTGTGGCTAGAGATAACTCAATAATGTATTTTGTGCAGTATAACACCATAAGTCATAAACACGTTTTTACCAAATGCCCACAAGTGTTCAGCAGCCTGCAGCTCAGTGGGAGTTTCACAGAATTGTCCACTTGTTGGTCTCCGGCCAATCAATCATGGCTTCCTCGTTGCGCGGTGGAGCAGAGACTTTAATGTCTTTTTACGGGACCTGGTTACTTCAAACGGTTCAGTCGGGGCAGGATTTAAAATGACATGTGGACTAAAACGTTTTTTGCCGTGTTTTTGGGGGGTTCAGAGGTTTATTCAGCAAACATATGTAGCTCCCTGCATGCTCCTGTATGCAAATTCTTACCAGGACATTTCAATGTTTGATATGGCAGGATTCTGTCCTTTTCTTGGCGTGTCGAGGTGTTTCTGGGCCTGCTTTCCTGCCGCTCATTTCAGGCTCAATTTCGTCGCTAAAATAACTTTGATGATGGACAAGTTGTGTTGACGGCCCCCCGCTTGTCCCGATGTGTCCGTCCTGGCGATCTGTCAAATTCCATCTTTGGATGCTTGATGGCCGGTGGGAGCATGTTTCAGATTCCGACAGGCATGTTATTGTTCAAAGCGGTGTCTCATGCCGTTCTGATGTTGCCGGCTTTGTTCTAGCGGGGACTAGGGGACCTCTCGACAGCCGGCACAGGAGGCTGTGTCAGTAGAATTCCATCTTCAGACTACTGAACACACTTTTATGATATGATATGGCTTTTGTTTCAACTGCTCTTCACGGGTAGACTTTTACAGAGGGGATCAAGCCGGGAGGTGATCGCTGGTGAGCCCTGTCAAACATGTTGTGCATCACTCGGCCTTCATTCTGTTTTTAGTTGGCTTTCAGTGCGTAAAAATTTGCCAGATTTGCCAGTCTTGCACTTGCAGTTTCCTGCTTTCTCTCCGATTGCAATTGCTGATTAAAAAAGGCCACCAATTGTGAATTTAGTTTAGTTGATTCAAGGAGACTTTTTGTGTCCGTTGTGTTTAACAGGAAATGTGTCATTCTGAACTAGATGTGTGGATTTTTGAGAGCAGCGGGCGTTTCGCTCATGAACTATCTTGTAGCGTTATGGTTAAATTAAAAGTCAGGATCTCTTAGGATCTGATCCTTTCACCCTCCCCTCGCTACCTTTAATCAGATGCAATACTAAATCACTGGAGAGCCCTTTAAAAAGGGAACGTGAGCACCGAATGGATCTGTAGATCTGTGCATCTCCATAACCATGTAATCAGACGTTCCCTTACATTAAGCTTGTTTATTGCTAAAACATGTCATTTGTCTTCTATATAAATCAACCAAGGATATATATTTACATATAAACCTTGCACAGTACATTGTGTTGTTGAAAACTACACTTAAAACTATTGAATTTGCGTTTGCAGCGAGAGATATACAGGATATCTCGTTTTCAACATAGCCGTCATAAAAAAAAAGATAAAAAAAAAAAACATCAAGAGATTGTATAAGATTTTATGAAATCTATATCTCCGTTTTGAATTCTGTTGACATGCAATCACTGTTGGTTGTCATACATGTGCATTCGACACTCGATGCCGCCCGTCAGCTCGCCTCGTCTGAATTGGTGCGCCGGCCAAAATGTCTGAATAATGAAAAACTGAAAAAACTGTGCCCAGCCGTTGCTTAAATCAACAGGCCCGTACGCATGCACGTGCCCTGGCCTGTGTATCACAATACACGGAGCAGATGGCAAGGAGGGTGTTGAATAAAACACAAACACACGCTCACACTCTGCTTGGGTTACAGGCAGCAGCTCCGGCCGTGGACATAGACGTTCCATAGAAACCTTTACGTGGGGTGGTGGATTACAAAACAAGTCTTCTTTTTGGGTTGTTTATTTTGCTTTTCCTAAATCACTCACCCGCCTACTACATCTAGAACGCTATCAAGCACAGTGGGGGACATGTGAGCAGAAAAGACCAGCGCCCACACAACCTTCACAACCCATACAAAGATTACTCCCGCGAACGCAACCTTCATTTTGTTCTTCTTCTTTCTGCCATTTACGTCCTCGTCCCGATGTCGCTGTCTCCCTGGAGATCTTCACTTGAAGACAATTCAAGGGACTAAATGTTCCACGCGGCCTCATGATATTTTGAGCAAAACTGTCACGTAAATGATTAACTCCTAGATGGGCGAGTCTCCTGCTGCCGTACATATTTACATATACATATAAAATGCTGGGAACACAAGCGGTGTTTCCAAGAGTAGTAGGTTAGTAGAGGTAAATAACAAATAATAATAATAATAATAATAGTATAAGTCGGCTTGGCCATCTAACCCTTGGGCGATGGAGAGATGTCTTCAGGAGTATGCTTACATTTATCATTGTGTATTGATCATATTCAACTCTGTCCGGAGACGAAGACAATACGTACGTTATGGAAATGTTCCAGAAAATGCCGGCAGCAGTAACAGCTGGTCCGTGCGTCAGAATGTATTGAGCAAAAGCGCTGATGTCTAGTTTCCTGATAGTTCCCGTTTTGGGCTCAATAAATGACTCGATCGTCTGATCAACAATGCTCGAAATGCCCCGTCATCACACGGCACTGCGTCTTTGTTTGGCTTTCAACTTGCTCGCATCCCGCTGGCCCTCTGGCCACCTTCAAAGGGTTTGTGAACCAGGAAATCTCATCAGTGTGATTCATGAAAAGGTCTGGTCAACCACACACGTCAAAAAGGGTTGGATAAACAACAACCAGAGATATGTCCCTGCTGAAGCCCCCCCCCCCCCCCCCACACACACACTTCTCTGTGGATATATGACTCTCTCTCTTTCCCCATCCTCATCACGAACCCTCAAGTCGAACACCCCACTGCTGCACAAACACGTCTGTCAATTAGCTCAATGTCGGTGACCGTAATGGACTCGTGGACCCGATGCCCCTGTGGGGTGTGGTGTGCGCTCACTCACACAGGGTCTACTCCATCACACAGTCCCATTGACTTAAGCCGTCTGCATGGGCAGACAACTAAAAAGGTCAACTTTCCGCAACAGTACTCTACCCCCCACCTACACCCTCACCCCAGTCCAAGGTCCCCCGGTGGACGGTGGGCGAGAGCACGGCTGGGTTGAGGGATGATTCCAGTTAATTTCCGTTGAGAATCAGAACAGCTTTCCAAGTCATTTGTTGAGCGGTCAGGTGATCAGATTCCCAAACCCCCTCGATTCAATGCTAGTGACCTCGGCAAATAATGACGATCAAACTGATGACGAAATGAGCCGAGCTGTGGTGAACTGGCCTTTATGATCTATTTCGGATTTTGCTCCAACTGGAAAACTACCGCACTCTATGGATTCTCAATAGTAGGGCCGTTTGTTTGGTTAAAAGTAGGGGGCCGGTGGGCTTTAGCGTCGCCACAGCAGTCCGTCCGCTCCCCCGTGAGCCGCCGGCTTCTCAGACCAACACAGAGTCCCTGACAAGACATTTCCATTAGCTGCTGAATTACCATCACCTCCCACCCACCTTCCCTTTTTCCTTTCGCCATGCACCTCAAGAGGCGTCTCTCTGAGGAGAAAGCACGTGGGAGTTGCAAACACTTCTACCCCCCCTCCTTCTCTCACATCCCGCCGTGTACCGGCCTGCATTAGCACACTCTGGCGGGCCTGTTGCCGTTTGGCGGACACAAGTGACATTGTGAGGTCAGGAGCTTTGCCCACCCCCACCCCACCTCCCCCCTCATCTGCACATCTTCCATGAACCTCTTCGACCCTTTGTCCTCTAACCCCACACCATCTCAATGTAACCTGGTCTTCGGAATGGGCGGAGCCTGCGCAAAGCCGGGGCAGGTGCTATGTTTTCTTGACCTTCCACTTCTTGAGATTGGCTTCGGTGACATTCGGATCAAGCACGCACTCCCCCTCCCCCCCACGTCAGCTACAATGCCAAGGGTGTCAAATCATTTTAGCATCAAAATACCGTCAGTCCCCCCGGTCCCCTCTGTTCTCTCTTCTGCTAACTCCTCACCCCTCTCTCTCTCTCAACACATCCCTCTTTCTCTCTACCTCCCCCTCTCCCCTGCTTTACTCTCTTCCAGGGGCAGGGGGATGAGCGCACACACAGCCGGATGATCCGTGGTCGCCGTTGCCCTTCAAAATTCCCATCGGCGAGGATGGAGGCAACTGACCATGGTGAAGAAGAGGAGGAGAAGCCAGAGCCGCCACTGACAGCATCGTGCTTCCAGTCCACTCTAAAAGGACACCTGAGCTCCCCCACCACCGACTCAGCCCACGGGCCAGTGAACAAACAAGAAGTGGACTGAGGTGGACACGCAGAAACTCGGTTGGAACAGCAGTGGGAGACAACGTGAAGGGGGAGGAAGAAAGTATTTTTGACCACGAAAAACAAAAAACCCGTGACCCACGATCCGGAAACCGCAGACAGCGACATTTCTCGTTGGAAGTCGCAAGCGAAGCATAACAACCAGGAAAGGCACGGCTCTGAGAGAAAATAAGACACGATGAATAAATCACAGGAATTGGCCTCTTTCTTTGGTCTTGTCCAAATATCTGGCCCTGCTGCTGTGTGCTGATCCAGATGTTCCCTGCAAACAGGGAACTTAGTCATTTTATGTGAAAAGAGGAAAAACTAAAAAAGCCACCACAACTAATGGCAAATCTCAGAATTGCGTCTTGCTTTGCACTCTTGTTCTTCATCATGGTCATCTATCGCAACTCATACGGCAGTTCTTTTTAAGGAGTGTAAATACTTTTTATTCCTCCCGTTTTTATTCCCGTTGTTTATCCCCAGCCTGCAGTGTCATTTTTCAGCATGAGAAGAAGACATCTCCCACTAAGGGGGGCGAGATATTCTTGTGCAAATGTGACACAAATGGTATTCTTGGACATGCCAATGATCCAGTGTTTCTCTGCGTGTCGACGAGGCACGGCCGATGGAACAGCCGGAGCGAAAATCAGCTGGCCCGTGATAGAAAGAGAACCAGGACTGAGGAATCTGGGTTAAGGCGCACATATTCATCTATATTCATGCCCATTCGTTAATTTGGCCGTGTATCACCATGGCGCGCCCGACGCACTTCACTGTGATTAACATACTGTTCTGTGTAAGGCAACATGGGACCGGAAGAATGAGAACTTGCTTATTCATGTTTAATTGATGTTAATAAAAAATGCAGCGTTTCTTCTCCCCCCCCCCTCGTCCTTTTCCAGATGCGGAGCCTCACACACTGTACTGTAAGCCTCACTCAAGGGGTCAGGATCAACTCCAGGGAGAGCAGGAATCTGTGGCAAGGAGACGTTTCGCCTCATCTGCGTGCTGCCTCCGAGAGAATACATTACCGACACGCTAAATATAACCGAGGATGCGACGGGAAATAAAAGAGTGTCAAACAAAAAGAGACTGCTTTCTGCTTGAAACAACACAAACGCCCCCCTGATTTTAAGCGGCGAAAGGAACAATGGATGCATTTGTATTTCACTCACATATTCATTATACATTAAATTATGCTGCCAACCTGATGATTGACATTTAAATGTTGTTTCCGTTTGCGCTTCCATGATCCGAGTGAAAAAAAATTTAAACTCTCCACCCTGAGCTTGAGCTCCCTCAATGACCCCGACAGAGCCACTTCCTGTCTCTGCCTCGGCGTCCCTGGCTGCCTGCTCACCTCACTCTCCAACCCAGTTCGAGCTGAAACAATGAGATAGCATTTCACTCTGATGGTGCTGCTGAAGGTGTGTGTGTGTGTGTGTGGGGGGGGGGGGGGGGGAGAGAGATTATAGGCTCACAGAGTTATCAAAGGCTTAGTCGCTCTGATTTCTGGTGACCCGCCATGGACGTCTGCCATTGCTCTGTGCCAGCGTGGAGCGTGGAGACCTCCATCTCTGCTGCTGATGCGGTGGCAGCTGGCCACCAGGGGTACTTTGTGTGTGTGTGTGTGTGTGTGTGTGTGTGTGTTGGGGAGGTTGGGGGGGGTCCCATTGACAGACATGATGGACAGGTATTATGGGTATTGAGTGAGGCCCTAGTAGATAAAAGGACTGGTGTTTTCTCAGATAGTATTACAAAGTGACGCAAAAAACATCATGGGATTGTGAATATATGGGGAAACTCTGCCAATCTTTGAAGTCTATCAAGGTTTTTAAAGCTACACTAATCAATAATTATTTTCATCACAGCAACGGATCAGAGGACTACATTTAGTACACAGAAGAGTCATACAGTTCCCTTGGGCCCTTTCAGCGTCTTTCGGCTTGTTGTTTTGGTTTCGCAGTGCCCCAACTTTTCCAGAATCGGCAGCAAAGCTCCGCTAAGCCCACTGTACGCTTCCTTCCCAGTACCAAAAGACAGTTGAAACAGGAAGAGACCAGCTGGTGAACACATCATCATTTAGCAGCTAAAAGAACATCAATCTTTCTCCCCAGGAGCTATCGGAGACCAAAAACAGAGTCAATATTATACTTTTATTTAGGTGGACAGAAACACCACAAGTGAACGTCAACGTTGTTCCGGGTCTGCTGGGTGTGTAACACAGCAACTGTTTGCCAACATATAACCTTTACGATTGTATTAATATATTCAGATGCTTTGTTTATAGCTCATTGCTCTGCCTACAAAAACAATAATTATTATTATTAATAAGGCTTAATAACTTGAATAGCTCACTGGTTCAGCAACAACTAGAAATAAAGTTGTATATATTGCTTTAAAATGTAAACTAAAAAGTTAAAGTTAACGGGGCGACTGTGGCTCTGTGGTTAGCAAGTCGGTCTTTCAATCAGAAGGTCGGTGGTTCGATCCCCGGCTCCGGCAGTCTGTGTCGTTGTGTCCTTGAGCAAGACACTTAACCCCTAATTGCTCACCGTTGCTGTGTCTACGGTCTACTGTATAGCATGTAAGTCGCTTTGGATAAAAGCGTCAGCTAAATGAAATGTAATGTAATGTAATGTAACTGTGGGGTGGAGGCGTGGTTCAGCGCGGCTGCAGAGGGGGAGACCGAAGGGCGGCTCAGGGAACAGGTGCGGGCAATTGAGGTCAACGAGCCGCACCTGTGTATGAGTGTGAGTGTGTGGGTATTTAAGCCGGCAGTGGCAACAGCCGGAAAAAGGGTGGGAGAGCTGAGCCAGCGTGTGCGACTTCTGTTTACATGCTAATAAAAGCCGTTAAACGTCCCATCTCTGTGAGTGATCTGTACGACGTGGTCGGAAGACTACCCGGGAGCTACGAACCTTGCTACAGTGGCGCCTGAACTGGGATGGACCACGGATACCAGCCGGAGAGCTTGGCCCACCCGCTCGTCGCGGTGGGCCAAATGTTGACGAGCCTAATAAAAGCCGTTAAACGTCCCATCTCTCTGAGTGATCTGTACGAGTGGTCGGAAGACTACCCGGGAGCTACGAACCTTGCTACATTAACATTGAATTGAACACCTGAATTCTTGAAATTGGAGAGTAAATTAATATCTACCGCCTGAAACCAAGTGACAACAGCGGAGACGTTGCTGAAACAGGTTTTCAATTAAACTCACATTATAGGGAGGGATATTATCCTCATATTATATTATTATGTTACTTATTTGATTTTTCCCCCATCCCAATTAGGTTTTACAACAAATGTGTGAAGCCTTCTTCAAATGTCATTTCAAAGAGCAGCAGGAAGAGCTTGTATATCTTGGTCAACCACAGCCAAATACATCCCACAGTAGCAGATGAGTTAGCAGCCAATTAACTGACCAATTTGGCAGCTCTTATCCCAGATATGACAAACCCCAGTCCTCCAGTAACCCCTCCCCCCTTCATTAAAATAAAATGCTGAGATTAGCTGGTTATTGCTTAAGATGAGTCAGATAAAAGAGTTTGTGTATAAAAAATAACCCGTGGTGTGTGTCCTGAATGAATGGGGGCCAGGGCTCATAATCGGCAGCTTGGAGTCCTCCGGCCGCTCGTGGCTCCTGACCCCCAACAGGAAGCAGCCGGCGAGAGCGGTGACTCCGGCCGGCCAATTAGAGCGCGGAGCAGGCCGGGGCTAACGAGCTTCCCTCTCCGTTGTGACCCTCTTCACCTATGCAGGACCCCATGATGGGAAATATGAGGAGCCAGGAGCCAATTTAACCCCCCCCCCCCCTCTCTCTTCCAACATCTCTCTTCAGCCTCCTTCGTCTCCCCATCCCAACCTCTAGTCCCCAATCCCTGCTGTGTGACCACAAGGTCTCCAAACACATGCTGCCTCTCTCCACAGTTCCAGCACATGGCTTTTTACTGCCGCACTAATGCTAAAAAGCGCCACACAGAGAGCAAAAAACAAAACAATGAGCGCATACACACACACACACACACGCACACACACACACACAAACTTGCACTTCTCTTGAGTTTACTCTGGCCCGGTTCGAGGCGGAGGGGCTACTTTCCAAGTCCTCTGAGTAGTAAATGTGTTCCACATTAATTGCCGTGATTTTGCGAGGCGGTGAGATAATTCTGAGGCCCTGTAATGAAGTGGGATCGGCGCAAACACAGAGGTGGCTTTTGGGTACAATTGCTATTTATGTGAACAACACGTCATCAATGAAAAGAGTGATGAATCCAAAGCGAACAGGACACCTGGTTGGGTTCAACTCAGCAGGTGGTGGCCGTTTCCGGCGTTTCCATATCTAAACCTAATGAAAGAAAAAGAAAGGAAAAAAGTGGGGGCAGTAATAATCAAATACGTCCCCCCCCCCTTTTTTTTATCCCCAAGGCAGAATTGGTCTCGTCATTTGGGCCCTCCAAACACGGACCATATGTGGGTTCAGCCCCAGCAATCAGACTGCATTGTGGAGCAGGCGGCTGAGTTCATCAGGAAAAAATTAGCCCGCCGCTCTGCAGGCCCTCACTCCCATTGGCCAGTTACGCGGCCCGCTCCGTTTGAGGGCACCCCAGACATTCCTGCGGCTAATCTTTTCCATTCCTCCGCTCAGCTTGCCGAGGACAGACCAAATCACAGCACAAGGCCCGCATTGTGAGGAACCGTTTTTTTCTTTCTTCCAAAAAGCCCTGTTTTCAATGCTGTCTCTCTTTTTTATGCTCTCCCTCCCTCTCTCTCTCACCTCATACAGCGCAATTCCCAAAAAAATTCCCATCATGACTACTTACTCTCATAGAAAACCGAAACACTAAATTATATTTTTTGTTTTTTTGTTTTAAATGGAGAGTGAAAAAAAAAGAAAGGTCCCCAGAACACTGCGTTTCTCAGAGTCACGCTTCAGTAAGAATCTATTTTTTTAAGCCCAAACAATGTAAAACCGCCAGAACCGGAGCCGGGCCACATCAGTGATCGTGCCTGGAGT
Source organism: Cottus gobio (assembly GCA_023566465.1). Classification (NCBI taxonomy): domain Eukaryota; kingdom Metazoa; phylum Chordata; class Actinopteri; order Perciformes; family Cottidae; genus Cottus; species Cottus gobio. Next base: position 16,677,684 of record CM042237.1, read on the forward strand.
TCGGCACATCGCTGCCGAACACGCTTCCCCCGAGGAGCGAGGCCTTGTTCCCAGAAACCTCCGCTCGGTCACCCGCTGTGCGCCTCCCGAGGCGACTTGTCATTGTGGCCTGGCCAATCCGCGGCTGGAACGCCCGGGACTGGAGGGCAATCTGGAGGACAATCTGGCAATCTGGGTTGGGGGGAGAGAGACACACTGGCGGATTTACAGTAACGCATTCCATAATTAGACGCCAGGGTTATTACAGGGTCGGTAAACTTCAGACTCCCGAGCGGCTGTCCGACCTCTGCAGCGATGACCTCACGGTTACTTCCCTTTCTCTGGAAGCACACTCTGCACTTGGCAGAGTGAGTGTATTAATCTCTCTCAAGACAACAAAATCCTTTTCTTTTTCCGACACTTTCACTCCTCCTCCTCCGTTTGCCCCTGGATCCGAGGTAGACAAAATAATCTGATGTGACTTGTAACCCAGTGTGTTGCGGCTCTCAAAATAGCCACAACACAAAGGAGGAGAACTTTTGGCATACTCACGGCAAGACTACACTTCCAAATCCAGATGCTCCTAATTGTTCAGGAAACGCGTCCATCCCTTTACTGCAGGCTGTGACAGTAAAAAATGCTGCAATCAATCAAGATGGCTCAGTAAAAATACACAAAAGACTCCAAGGGGGCCGGGGGGCGAGGCCGGTGGAAAAGGCGGTGCAGCTCACCGATCGTGCCGAAACACGTCGGTGAAACAGCAAAGCACGGCCGTGACAGAGAGAGAGAGAGAGAGAGAGGGTAGTGGGTTCTCAAGACGATAAAGATAAATCCTTTAGGTTCCAAAGAGAAAAATAAGAGGATTTTTTTTTTATTTTTGGAAGAGAAGGAGAAGGAGGAAGAATACAAGACGGAGCCAGTTCTTTATACATGTTGTACAAACGTATGTTGTTGTCGTTGGGGAAAAAAGACGTCCTCTCCTGAACTTTCCTGTTCCAGTTATGGAAAGGTCCGTGCAATAACAGCAATATGCTGTTCAGTCACATTCTCATTTAAAGGGTATTGAGGACGGTCGAGACAGAAAGGAAGAAACAACCCTGTTTCTTTCCTTTTTATAAAAAAAAACAGGTTTGTTACCAGATTCAAATGGGGACAAATTTATGTTATGTTCTCTGTTATCTAGAAATAATGAAAAGAAAACCTTGGATTTCTTTGCCATTGTGTTCGCAGTCCTTAAGAGGAACAGCACGTCTTTGCTGAAAAAATAAATAATATAAAAAAGAATTATTATCAAGCCTTTTTCATGAACATATGAAGTGTTTTCCCTCGTTTGTCCTGGTTCGGAAAAAGATTTCATGACCACCGGAGGACTGGCTCAAGGGAACATTGAAAAATATTTGCCTGTACCTTTTTTGAAAAATCCATTGTACCGCTTCAATGAGCGAAGTCCACGCATGCGGCGGAGAGCACTTCGATTGCGGTCGAAATGAAATCAAGCAAATAGCAGAAAAGGAGTGAATCATCTCGAGTGCTCCTCCCAAAGACGTAAACAAAGAGGCAAAACTCTGAGCTAGTTCAAAAGCACTTGGTTTCTATAAAGAAAATGCTTGTGTGTCATTGGAACAAGCTTGAACGTACTTCTACTTCTTCCAGGTACTGAGAGGTTCGTGTTCCGAGGACAGACGCATGATAAAGAGAAGAACAAGTGAATAAATTGCATTGGCAACAACCACATGTTCTGTACGGCCCTGTCCCCTATGCATTCAGCGCATGGCAGACGGTTCAGCTCATGGTATCCAGTGAAGCCCGGCCCCGCTTGCCTAAGAGGGATGAGGGGGTAGGTGTGTGTGGGGACGGGGGGAGCAACACTCTTAGCTTGTCCGTCACCACAGCTCTGCATGCAAAGATACCATTGTGTGTGTGTGTGTGTGTGTGTGTGTGTGTGTGTGTGTGTGTGTGTATAGCAGGGCAATACATTAAAAATAAAAAAAATTAACTGACGTCTTGAAACACACTAAATAACACTGGATGCTTGCAAAGATGTTTGTTTTTCTCCTACATTTTTCCCCGAGAGCCGACCAGCACCCGGGCAGCAGCGTGGCGGCTTCCACGCGGTGAGTGTTACCTGTGGACAGGCGGCGCTGGTGAAGGGCACACATGCCGCTGAAGCAGGAACACGCCTCGCCCGAGCGACCTCGCTGCATGGGGTGAGCCAACGAGCACTGGGGCTTCAGGAACCCTGCAATGAAAGAACATGAAGGTAGATGAGAGACAGAAAAGTGACAACTCCAGCTGAAAAAAGGCAAATGACGGAGAAAAAAAGCTCACGGGGTGAAGAGCAAGTTAAAATAATAAAAAAATATAAATATATTTTTATCCCCCACCACCGTCAGACCCTGGCCAACCTCTCACATTCACAGTTCTGTAGCCATCTGGCCCTCACTCTGACCCCCATCCCTCCCTCCCTCACCAGCTTGCGTCAGCTGTATGGCTGCACCCGGGGCAAGAGCTTCAGAGAGCGGAGCCCCCCACCCCCCCGCAGAACATCGGGTACGGTCGGCCTCAGAGGAAAAGGGGGCCGAGGTTAGTGGCTCCGCACGGACGAAATGCCAGATCAGGCTGAGGGTGCCTTGGGGAGGAGGGGGGCGTCTTACTGTCTGTCTCTGGGGTCACAGGGGGTCATTTTCAATAGGGAAGTCATTATACGGCACAATGAAGTGACTGAGTAGGCTGTACCCCTCCCCTACTCTCCCCCTCGTTTCCAGACCAGCATTCACCCGTCACTGACATTCTCCAGCAAAGAGAACGAGCAATAAATAAACCTACAGTAGAACTGTTTTGCTGGAATATCTCTTAAATAACGGCGTTTGACATATAATAATAATAATAATAATAATTATAATAATATTATTATTATTAAGAAAATACAACAGAAAGTTGCTTTATAGTTCCAACACTAAAATCACAAATACGCAGTGAACTCTGACCCTGTGGCTCGAATGGTCTTTCCTTCCTGAATATCCTTGAGATGCAGTGGACTTAAAAGTGGCATATGGCTGGCATTTCACGGTGGACACTGTGGCCTCAAAGCAGAAACGTGTGCACGAAGCTCACTCCCCCCACCCTACCCCCAAACCCACCCCACGTCGGCCATATAAGGATTCGCTCCATCCTCATCAACTGGGCGGATCATGCGGATCTCACCGGCACATCCCAGAATGAAAAAAAAATAAAAACGTTATTCATTCCTCATGAGGACCTTTTAGATTTGTAGCAAACGTCAAGAGCAGTAGACACAGGAAATCTCTCCCCCCCCACCACCACACACACACACACACACACACACACACCACCACCCCTCCTGTCACCGCTTTCTGAGCCCAATAAAGCGCCTTTATTTCCACCATGAAAAACATGTCACTCCGGATGAGCTCAGAGAGTGACATTTAAAGAAACAGGCAGAGGGATATTGAATTAGTTCCCCATGATAAGCTGTCTGGGATGCCGATGCGTTCTGCGAAACATGCGTCTCCTCGCACGCTTCACCTCCCCTCCGTTTTCCGAGCACATTACCAATAACAAACGTCACGGCTGTTATCAGATGTTGAAAAACAGAAATCTTCCGACTGAAAACCAGCGACAGGGAATCCACAAACACAGTTTCGTTGGCATTGTGAAGAGTAAAGGTACGTTGGAAAAGGGCGTGGGCGATACATAATAGCTGGTTTGAGTCGAGACCGTGCGTGCGTTTGTGACTATCGGTTCTGAAAAAGTTGCACAATCTTAATGGACTCTTTCACAAATGACACATAAATCATATGTAATTATAATTTAGGAAAGAAAGAAAGACAGATTAAGGGGTCTGTCTTGCATCTTTCTTCCAAGCTTTCATACAAAATGACCAAACAGGGCTCTAAAATCGACCAACCATTCCATCATTTTATTTTTTTTCCTGTATCATCTGTACACTGGAATATTTACAGGTTTGTTACCCTCTGAGCACTGAGATTATTCACATCAAAAGTACTCCTCCTACTTGAGTAGCTCAATGCAGAAGGATATTTATTTTCAGTGCTAATGAATGAGGTGCAATTTGTACTTTTGGTTTCTTCTTAGAAGAATCTTGTAAGACTTTGAGCGGAAAAAAAAAAGGTCCCCGCTCCATCTATTACAATCTCCTCCACCTCCCCGTCTTTACCAAATGAATACATTCTCCAGGAACACGGCACATTCCTGGTTGCACTAAGGGGGGTTAGAGGCCAAACAATGACACATGGTATGAAGCTCGGAGCGGTGTCGCTGAGCATTAAGGCATTAACATGTGAGCCCAGGCTCCCAGTCAAACTGGACTTTTACATACATCTGGAGTAAACTAAGCAGACATCAGCTCCCCACCATCAAAACAAATATGTATATCCACATCCAGCACTGAAAGCCATCCCATGTTAAACGTATGGTGCTCCCCCTGAGATTTCACTGAAAGTAATAGAAACTTAAATTTTTTTCAATGTAAATAAATAAATCTAATTACAAAACGAGTCGTCAAATGGTCTCGACCAAATATTTGGATCTCAGAGCCACGTCTGCCCGTGATTCACTTTCTGCATCGCAATTCGAGCCTTGAAGCGAATGATGAAAGCGCGGCAGCGGGCTCGGACGTGTCTGCGCAGGTTGTTTTTGTTTCCATTTTATTTTCCCAGGATCTGCCGTCATGAGCGGTGAGACTGCCGCGCATCTCATCATCAAACCCCGCACACCGCCGCGCAGCAGCGTTGCGCATCGGCCCCAGTGTGCTTGAGCGGGACCTTGATTGCAGGAATGTTTGATCTTGCTTTTCGCTTCAGAGCGCCGAGGATCTCATTGGCTTTAATAACTGTATGATCCAATCTTCGGGGGACGAGCTCAAACGCCTCCCCCCACTCGGAGGCCAATCAGCATTATCGTTAGCGGCAATCGGGGGAGGAGGGGGGATCGGAGCAATGTAAAGGTTTCCTCATTAAAGATAGGCCGCTAATGAAATCGCATCCAGCATTTACAACCTTGTGCTAATGAAGGCCAACCTTTGAGATGTTCCTCTAATGAAAGAAGGGCCCTTTTTTCCGATACAAGGCTAATAAAAGAATGGCTTAATGACAAGGTTCTAATGAAACAAAGGTGTGTAAATGTGCCGCCATAACAAACCCCACTGATAAGAGCAACAACTGAAGGGCTCTCACTAACGGGCCGCTCTCGCTTCTCACAGAGGCATCAGGGAAAGTGCTCGTAGGACTTTACAAGATCCCACAAACGTCAGCCTTTTGAATGCACATTCAAGCATTTCTGAGCTTAAAAGGGATCGCAGCCCTTTAAGCGCAGCGATTGTTCGTGCGCCACGTTGCCCCGGGTGATCCAAGCCCCAAGGTCAAAGTTCATTGGGCCCTTAATGCATCTCCCAGGTGCAATAAAAAAAAGCCTTTCCCACATGGGACTCCGAGGGCTAAGACGGACCAGCAAGAGAGCCATCAATCGCCGTGGTCACCGGCGTGAATGCCATTCACCTTCAGCGGTGTACTGCGGCATGCCTCAGAGCGCCACGTGAGGAAAAGGAAAACCCGTAAAAGACAGTTCTGCACTACCTCCCCTACGGCCGACCTCTACAACGACCTTGTGGACTCCAGCGTTTGCCCGCATATACTTGAGAGGTCCACGTCATAGGAAGTTCTTTTTTGCGAGACAGAAGACTTGAAAATGAAAGAAACACTGATTAATAATAATTTATCAACCATTTAATATTGTCCTACTTTAGGCATTTAGCCATCTTCGTTTTTTTGCAACCATAATTGACACGAGAGTGGGGAGCTCAGCGCAACGGGCGCCTTTTTAGGATTGTTATTTTCATGAACTGAAAGGAGACGAAAACATTACATTACATTTAGCTGACGCTTTTATCCAAAGTGACTTACATGATATACAGTAGACCGTAGACACAGCAACGGTGAGCAATGAGGGTTAAGTGTCTTGCTCAAGGACACAACTAAATAGACTACCCCTGGGGTTGAACCACCGACCCTCTGATTGAAAGACAGACTTGCTAACCACTGAGCCACAGTCGCCCCTGCAGCCCCTGCTTTATGGTCTGTTTGACTCCAAATGGACCATAATTTAACAAATGAACTTCATGCTGTATTGAAGAAGACTTGAAACTAGAGATTGAGACATAAACTCATGTTTACAATGTTTACTGAGGGAATACATCAAGAGAGAAGTAGAGTCGTGTTCTCATAGACTTCTATACAACCAGACTTCTTTTTGCAACCAGAGTCGCCGCCCCCTGATGTTCATTAGAGAGAAGGTAAGTTTCAGGCCCTTCAGTGTTGGCTTTTCTTTTAAAGACACAGATTATTTTGGTTTCCCAACTATTGATCAGACAATACCAGCAATTTTGTGGCCGCACCAAGAGCATCTGGGAAAATTTTCAAGACTAAATGATGAATTGCAAAATTCACTGCGATACCAGTCCGAGTTTCGAAAGCGTGCCGAACACATTCCGTGTTTTTGCATCTCGTGCAATTTTCCTATAAATGAAAAGACACCAGGCAGGAGACTTAATGATCGTTGGATGTTTGCTTGTCCCTAAAGAGAGCTAATCCGCTACACCGGCGTCTCATTACAACAACAATTACCACTCTGACAGAGCCTGCGTCGCTGAAACAGCCCTGCCCCCCCCCCCCCTCCCGCCAACCCCTTCCTTTACTTCAGGGAGCTCTGGGTAAAGAGCCGAGAGAGACACTTCAGGACCACGTCGGCTCATAATCAAACACTCCTCATCCCTCTCTGATCCCGATCATCAGCACGAGATGCTTCTGAGCGTATCTGCTCCATCAGCAAACTGTCTCCGCCTCCCCTCTCCCTCTCCATGAGATCCATTTTGAAGGAGAGAGAAAAGAAAATGAAGCCAATTTTAAACGGGCCTTAAAGCTTATTTATCTCAACCAGAACAAAGCCTGAGCCGATGCACCGGGACAACAAAGCAGAACTCTTTCAGATTACTGGAGGCAATACCGAGATGCTGATCGCACCGCTATACTTAAACTGAAAAAAATAGACTTCCTTTACACATGCGTGTACATCTTTATGTTGTCTTTACATATTTTCTCTGCCTATCTGCGTTTATCGCCTTTCACTTTCCAAAACGCAGCATTTGGGTTCAAATTACAACCAAAATGTAGACCCCCCACCCCATTACTAGACCTTGAGGGTCTCTTAGTAGCCAAACCAGAGGTTGCTGGCCTTTTTGCAGTTTTTTATTTATTTGGTATATTGTGTCAAACCAAACAGGATGTCCCTCGTATCTTGGTACAAGTAGCTTGTACGTAGAGGAACCAACTGTGGATTGTTTAGAGCCATCCTTATCTCGGCCTTGGGTGAATTAGGGCAACACCAGCCACCTGAGGCTTCATTTAGGCCGTGTTGGAAGATTAGACAGAATCTGCAGACTCAGATACCCATGGAGACCTTGGCTGGAAGACATAATGCTTCAGGTTCTCAGCCACAACAAACCATACCACGAGCAGCAAAATCTTTTGCGGCGAGGAGGTCCACGTTATGAGTATCCCTCGCTTTACTGAAAAAAAAAAGTCTGCAACTTGCATTTGTTCACCCCCACCCTGACCTGCGAGTCACAAAACCGACCTGCCGTTTGAGGTCTGGGCTGGCAATAAAAAAAGTTTAACTGGACAGCTTTATTGAATGACTTATTAAGCCACTGAGTTTTTTTGCGAGACTTAAACTGGGGCGCTTTTGAAATGAACAACAGCACCTTTCTGTACTGGCTCTTTCACACACACACAAAAAAAAAAATAAAAACACATGCCTTCCTACTTTGTCTAAAAACTGAGTCTACACTTTCACACAGTCTCGGGATGATGTAAGGTGTGTGCTGCTCCGGTGTGGCATTTGGCGTTGCAAGGCCTCTAAGGGGAAAGGTGGAGCTGACAAGGATGACCTTTGTAAAACCCTTATTGTTGAGCGGCACGTCTGCCAAACCTGAATCAGTTCTCAGAAACTCTTTTCAGACCTTTTTTAACCTTTATGAAAATCCATATTGTTCCGAACACCATCCCCTCAGCTCTATTCTGTGCCTATTCACACCACAAAACCTTGACATGTTCCTCTCAGATCAAAGAGATATGTCATAATGGAACAGCGCTGCTGGGGTTATGACTACCCTCCATAGCCAGATGTAATCCTGTCACTCTGTGCAGAGTTGAAAGTGTGGTTGTGGTTGTGGCAAAATAAATCTGCCGCTGACAAAGCTCCGGCCACAGGCTCAATTTCCGTTGCAAACAACCAAACCCGCCTCCTTTTCGAGCCACTGGATTGGTCAGAATAATTCTTAAAAAAAAAAAAATCATGGTTTGATATCTTTCTCACGTTTCTCACTGTGCCAAACAATCGAACCCGATTGCTTCCAGACAAACAGCACACCTGCAGACGCAACGGCTGGAAAGTTATGGGGAAAACTCATTAAAGGGTTTTCAATGCTAAATGACACATGGATGTGTTTTGGGCTGTCCCTCATGTTCACCTTTCCCACAGGGCTCTGCCTCCTCTCCCAACATTGCGTAAAACAGCGCAGAGGTTAACCTTAGACGACACCAAAGCGGCAACTCCTGATAATTTATAACCGCCGTTTGTCTCACGTGATGAAGCCGAAGGAAGGCTGCTGGTGCCACAGACAGTGGTGTGTGTGTGTGTGTGTGTGTTAAATGAGGTTAGAGGGGAAGAAAAGAAGCAGGCCGTCTTGTGGACGTCAGAGTCTTTCTCCGGGGGCAACGGATGGGAGGAGGGAGGGAGGTTAAGGGAGCCTCACTGCTCCTTGGGCAAACGGCTCTAATCAAATTTGTGCGATTGGACTCAGAGAGAGCAGCGGGAGTAAAAGAGGCTCCTTTCACCCAGGGAACGGACACAAGGAAGCATTTAAAAATCTATCCCTCCGCTGATCTGTACAGTAGCCGTTCACATGACGGACGATCTGCCCGCCCAACAGCCCCTTGGCACCGCGCACACTGGCCCTTTCTCAGCTGTGAAATATCGCCCTCGGAGGGGGAGAGGGAGAGGGAGAGGGAGAGGGAGAGGGAGAGAGAGAGAGGTTTCATGTGCGTCTTCTAATGGATCGCGGCTGGAAATTCATCCCATGTTTGTGAGGGCTCCACCCTGGATTGCATTGCTTTAATCTGCCGTCAAAAGCGCTATTTTTAGCCTTTGATTGATGGTTGCATCCGGACACGGTTCTGGCCGTAGTCCGTGGCCTCGATTTCCCTTCAGCGTGTCTGACTGTTCAGAGTGATCAAAGAGAAGCACCTCCAGCAGCTGATGTCAAAACGAGGCTTGGCTTCAGCATGGGGAGATGATTATTCCACGTGTGGTGCAGAGTGGCTCCCAGGCAGAAAGTGAGGTGTGGTACAGCCAGGCGACCTTTGCCCCCCATCCCCGCTCACCGGCCGAGTTCTGGTGGAAGGCCCCAAAGCACGCTTTCCTGTTAGACTGCTGAAAACGGACTCCACAGGCTGCACGCCGGTCTCCATGGGGAGCATGGAGTCTCCCATTAACCTCCTCCCGCCGCGTACATCCGCGCATCGAGGATGCAAACATGTACTCCCGAACACCCGAGGACAAAACAGGAGCTTCGCCGCTCCCCGCCCACGTCTTGTGTTCGCCTCCGCTGAGCAGTTCGTCCTATAAATCTGACCCAGATTTTACCAAACAAGGTCGACGCTTGCCACAGCCGATGATGCACATTCTGGCAGCAACGGTCGTTTTGTTTTTTCAAATGTTCGCTGATATCAGAAATATACAATAGAAAGCACTTTTCAATGTAAAAGAAAGGGGAAAATGCCAAATCAAAGAACTCACAGATTTTCAATTTAAAGTGTTACAAAGCAGAAAGAAGCGGCAAATCCTCACATTTGAGACGGCTGAACTGGAAAATGTTCAGCGTTAATTATGAATCTTTTTATTTTTATTTTCTATACATTTGTAGAAACATTAAAATGGAAATGCAGCTGCATTCCTTCAAGCTGCTTAAAACACAAATAAAACATATATTAACAAATATAATAACATGGAGTGGTACACAATTCAGAAACCTGAATTGAAAACATCTGGAGCCACAGCTGCTGCATATGGCTATGCACTAAAACACCAGAACGACAATAACAAAACACTAAAATGCATAATGCTGTCGAATAAGAATTACACAAGACAGGCCGGTCGGAGGACAGTTTTAAAAACAGGGATTAAGTGCACACTTTGGCTAAAATGCCTCTTTAAACTGGAGGCATTAAATATGAATAGGGGGCTTTTTTTTAAACCAGAAATGTGGATTCCAGCCTGTTGACTTTAAATCTCCTTTAGGGAGTAGATTCCTGAATGGAAAAATATACATATGTATTGAAAAAAGCAGGTCCCGGATTTTGAGTGCCCACCTCCGATTCCGTGTTCGACTTTGAGCCGGACTGGACCGGGGAGAACTCAGACAGGAAACGGGTGCACACACAGCAAAGTCCAGTTTTGGAAGGAAGAGTTTGTGGTCTCTCTGGAGTGAACCTTCACGCGTTTTATTGGCATGGCTTCAGACCTTGACTATTAAAAATAAATGTACCTGGCACTTAAGCTCCAAGCAAGAGCACATTTAGTTCCTTGGTGTCAATTATTTTTAAACCATGAACTATATTTATTTATCCAGTGTGTTGAAGGCTATGTAGTCTATAAAAGACTAAGAAAAATCTAAATTACACAACTTTCCTTCTATACAAATGTAAAAAAAAAAAACAGCAACAGGAACTAACAGGAATTCAAAATTCTAACTCTTCTTAGAGTTCTCGCTTCTCGGCCCCTGGCCACGTCAGCAATTGGTACTTAGAAATAATAGCCCGTGACAGCCGGTAAACAAGCTGTTGTGGCGAGGATGCACCCAGACAATGTTTGAAAGAAAATGTAAGTGGGGGTGGGGGTGGGGGGGTGGGGGGGGAAGAGAGGGTGCAGTGAGCGAGACAGCTGAGGCTTGTCGTGGGGTTGTAGTGCCTGGGGAGCCTGGGCGATCCCTTGTGCTCTCCAGGAATGGACTACAGGCCACGGCATTCCAAGAGGCGACCCCAGTTGAGGCGGTGCCAAGCGGCCTGCACTGGGACGTCCAGTCAGTTACAGCATCCACCTATCTTATAAACAGTCTACCCTGCTGTCAGATAGAACCAAAACCACCATTACGTTTGTGAGACCCACTTATTGGACCAGAGCGCAGGCTGCCTGCGGCCGCTGAGATGAACACAGGTAATGAACAGGTTGACATCGGGGAGGCGAGTGGGAGAGGACCGGTGTGCAGGAGTCCAATGTTTGCCTGAAATCTGGCTTTATACAAGAACATAACATGCTTAATCCGGTCTAAAATAAGAGTGCCGTTTATAACGTCAAAAAAATAAATCAAACAATCAATCGCAATATTTCAGCAATATTTTCAGTGCCTTCTATCAAGATGAAGAAACACACCCTTCATCAAATACTTTTTTAGCTTGGTCCGCTTCTAAAGTGCACACTGTGAAACTAACCCGAATCGAATAGAAAATCGCACAAACGTATCCATTTTCACTCAAAAAACAGGTCCATGTCCTGTGAAAGCGTTCTCTGACGCACAGAGATGACAACGTACTCTCAAAACAAGGACAGAATATTGAACCTGCTGACCGGCTGGAATGAAAGACCAGTCCTTCAACTTTTCATGAAAATAAGAAAGTATTAGAAGAAGATGTTTGGGTCAGACATTGACATTTCTGGGTTTTGAGATTACTGGATCACACCACTCTGACGATGATTATGCAACTTACGTTTTTGGGGTGACACAGTTAAGAGAATGAGGCTCCAAGAGACTGGTCCCTGGGCTCCTCGGTCTTGGCATGGAGTGCAGACTAGACTTCTTTTTTAACGGTTTTAAAACAAAAGCTTAAATTATTCTGGTAATGATCCGTGCCATTTGTGCTGTTTTTGGAATTTGGTATTTAATTCACTACTGCAGGTTACGACAAAACCTGGCACCGGAGCTTAAAAAAAACAATATCCATCAAGTAACGGACTGAAAAGGATGCGGCGGCTCAGAGGTCAGGGCCGAACAAAGCCGAGAAGAGGAGGAGACCCAAAAGACGATGTGGCCATGGAGACAGAAACTAAATACGACCTGCTCGGTATCCCTCAGCTGACGTTCCGGTTCCGCAGAAAAGATTCTCAGCAAATAAAACATAATTCTGCCGTGTCACCCCGGTCCCATGATAGATTTTTTGGGGATTTGCTTTGTCTTCAGCACATGAGCAAGGACAGAGTAACTGGACACATAGTTCCCAATATCAACACACCAAAAGGAGAAAGACAAATCATTGGATCAGTCATAATAATACAAACAAAAAAAGGAACGGACACAAAAGGGAGATGAATGGAGAGACGAGAGTGATGGAGGAAGAAGAGGAGAGAGAGCAGAGCGACGCTCGGAGACTGTAGGAGGGAGAAAGAGAATGAAAGGGAGAGAAAAAACAATAAAGAGAGAGGAGAGACAGGCAGACAAAACTAGGTCAAGTCACATGACTGGGGCCGACTGGAGGCAGGATTAAATATCCTACAGCGTGCGGTCATTTACACAACAAATGTACTTCTCATTTCATAAATTATTTCCCTTTTACCAAAGCGCACTAGAGTGTGATGCTACGCTGCGTTCTCGTCAGAAAGCGAGGCTTTTCAGCGAGTACAAGAAAAAGAAGAGAACGGCGCATTAAAGACTTTTTTTCCCCCTCCGAGACGCGGGAACAAAGCCGGAGCCTGAGATAGCATGAAAGTGATCATAACAGAAGGGAACGCGGTTCCGGTGTGAGATAGCCCCATTGTGACGGGCTAATGGCTGTATCATGCACTGTCCATTATCCTCCGTGAAAGCAAAAGCACGGGGAAATGTTGGAGAAAAAAGAAGAAGAAAAGAAACAAAGATGTCCTGCATTTCGACTTCTTACTAAAGTGACAGAAAGAGTGCGCCGGAATTGGAGGATCGACTTTGACGTCATTCCCGGTATCCACGTGTGCACGCATAAATCATTCGCCTGTCGCCTAACCGCATTGCTTTCCTCTTATGATTTTCAATAAGTGAAGCCGAACTGGATGTAGTGTAATGCCACTGAAGGCCCTGGACTAACGTGTGGCTCTCAATAGTGGACTTTACCTCGGTGGAGAGGACCCCGGACTAGGACACAGTGAAGACCAGATCCAGCCTTGTGAATAAAATCTTTCCAAGTTACAAAAATGTAATAATGTGTGACTACATTATCTGATCCATAAACATAGGATAGCTGAGCATGTTAGTTGGGACTTGATTTCCACAGGCCTGTGCTGTATATGCACTCTGTACATTTAAGATATTGAATGCTCTGGTGAACTTGAAGAGATGCATTTTCATTTTAAGAGTGACAGCCCAAGCCCTCAGGTGCATCATAAACCAAAGATTGTGGTTGGTTTTATGATACTGTGGCGATGTCCACATCGAGAGGTCGAGGCACCTTCCGTCGGCGCTTGCGGCATCCTCCTCCTCTTCCTCCTGCCGCTGCTGCTGCTGCTGAAATGTCATCCATGACATCACCCTCGCGTCTACCTGCAGACGCCCGCAAGATGCAATGAGCCAGCGAGGCAGAAGGCCGCTCCAAAAAATACTAAATTTGCCTCCCGGGGCAAGAGCTCTTTACTCAAATAACAATTACTGACCAACAGAGACAGCCCGTCAGATTGGCTCAGAGCTGAGCAACAGTGCAGCCTCTCAAAAAGAGGTGCAGTCCAGAACAGCAAAAGGCTGGTTTGGATCAATGGGACGGAGCGAGAGGACGTGTCGGAGCAAGGTCGTCTCTGCAGGGCCGCACGGAGACGTCTGCGGCATAATCCAATTTTAGTACACAGCCTGGCAGTGAGATACTTCTTTCTAAATGATAATGATAATAATAGCACAGCAAGCAGCTGTAGCTAACTACGACTAGCGATTATATTGTATTCTTTATGGATTAAGCTGCCGATTAATTGTTGTTAAATCCCGGTTTCCGAGGTGACCATAAAGATGTTCAACTTCTTTTGATATGATGGAAAACTATGCATACAAAAAATTAGGAAATATGCATATTCAAGAGGCTGAAAACAGTATTTTCAGAAATGTTTGCATTTAAAAAAAGAATTGTTTATCAAAATACTTTTTACACGGTTCGTTCTATAATAGTAACTGAATATATCTTTGGCTTTTTTTCTTCTGACTGTTGGTTGGACACAACAAGAGATTCAAAAACATTACCACAGGCTCTGGAAAAAGGTAGTGGACATCTAGTTCAATCAACTAAGATTATCCACCAATTCATAGTCAAATCAAAAAGCTCATGTATCAACGTTTCTTCTGCCAACAGTTCTTTCCACATTGCGCCTGTCGGCTGGATACTGTATCTGTGACACTAGCACACATCCTCACACAGATAGACCTGCATGCACTAATATGTCTAACATCCCATTTTCTCTCTCTCACACACACACACACACACACACACACACACACACACACACACACACACACACACACACACACACACACACACTTTCAGCTCAGTGTCCACATAGAAAGAGAGATGATTGACAGACTGTCCTTCCAGATAACCAGATAAAAAGAGGAAACCTAAATGGGAACTTAAGTTGTTTCCTTGATGTTGGATTTATTAAAAAAAAGAATAATAGGGGGGAGGGAGGGGGTGGTATCAGTAGGCCCATCAGAGGGAGACAGCACTTTTGATCAGTGCCTTCGCCCCACGTTAGCATGTACCTCTGCGCTCTCCTCCCCCACCCCCGCCTCTGAGCACGCTACACCTGTCTGTCAGCCTGGCCCACCGAGAAGGCCTCACCCAGGTGGGATGGGAGGCGTCGGCTGGTGGGGGATGGGGGGCTCACTCCGCCTGTGATATCGCTGCAAAGGCGGACAAATGCACGGCAGTCGAACGCAGAGCACAAATCGACTGAAGGTGTTGAAACAATACAGGGACTTTCTCATCCCTCCAGGGACCTCACACCTCAGAGGGAGGCTTTTGAACACGCTCTTTGTGCTTGCTTCTTCTTTTGATTTTTTGATTTTTTTGTCGACAACAAACCAATACTTGAAAAAGCTTTTTGAAATCACACAAAGGCAGCCTGTTTTGTGTGTGTTTTTTTACAATCATGATGCACGGTGGCTCTTTCATGCTGGACGAAAAAAGTCAGCGTTGGTTCCGGTCGAGGACAAAACCAAGAGGGTTTATTTTTTCACGATCACGGTCTGCGGAAAGTGGAGGCATTCTATTTGTATTCATTTTTTTTATGAGGAATTGTGTTTGGCCCAGTAACAATCTAGAGGTCTGGGTCCACAGCCGGGCGCCCTCTGTTCAGTGCCACTTAATTAGCCCGGGCCCTGCGCAAAGGGGAGTTGGTCACATGGGCCCAATTTACCTCCCCCCGCTATATAAAAGTCTGCAAGTGCTCGACGTGCATTACCACGGGAGTATTTTACTCGCCTGGCTCGCCAGGCCGAATGACTTTGAAGATGCTGAAAGCAGGACGGAGGAGAGGATGAAGTAAAACAAGAAAAGGAGGGAAAAAATAACTGAAATGAAAGGAGGGGACCCCTTAAATTCCAGGCAATTTTTCCAGATGTTGCACAAATATTCTGCTGAGGCAATCCAGATGTGCTCACCCTGTTCGGTCCCCTCCTTCTGCTCGCTGTTCCAGGGACTTCTCTTTTTTCCCTTTCACTCTCATTCTACAACTCCCCCACCCCCCACCCCCAGCTCCCTTACCCCCCCAAGCAGCCCTCATCAGTGAGCCTCTGATAGTGCCTTTTAAGTGAGGCCTTTAATAGCCCCTGGGGCACCTTAGCATCCACTAGAATCCTGTAATAAACATCCACTCTCATTCTCCATAGCACATGTGTCTGTGTGTGTTTGGGAGAGAGGGAGAGGGGGAGAGGGGGAGAGAGAGACTAGGTGCCTTGTTTTTATCACTCTTTGGATCAATTAACAATTAACTCTGTTACTAACAATAGCTACACTGATGCACAACATGAAGCAGGACTTGAACTGAAAACAACACGCTTTCCTTTTTCGCAGGCCTCCACGGCGATCCGGTTATTTTTTTGCCCCCCATCCTCTCCTCACCTCTCCCAGGGAGCGTGACCCAGCCACAACCCCTGACCCTTCGCTCTCCCAGACAGACACAGCGTACTGACTCTCAGCTGCTCAACTTAACAGCACTTCATGAGTCAGTGTGTCGCCGACTATCCGCCCCCACCAACACACACATTGCCCATAGAAAGCATGCGTGTGCAGGCTTGTGCAGGACAATTGTGCACGCCAACGCGTACACACATACCGTACCGACAAATCATTGGCTTGTCGTTTTGTCATGTAGACTCATCAAACACAAGATCCTCAAAGTTGGGCGTTTGCACTTCTATTTCTGAGTAAAATTAAACGCAAAGCAACCAATTCTGAAATTGTGATTCATCTTTTTTTTAATAAATGAAAAACAAAACAAAAAAACACATCAATGATGAAAATTTAAAGGTGAGCTGGAGCCCTGGTGTATGACACACACACACACACACACACACACACACACACACACACACACACACACACACACAAACACACACAGTGCCTGCCAATAAAAGGGCCCTCTACGCTCTACCCGTCTTGTTTAATCTGCAGCCCGACCCCCCGTTACACACCGAAAACAGAAGACAGCATCCCAATGGAGAGCCCAGTCTGTTTTTTTTGTTTTTGCACGGGCAACT
Source organism: Cottus gobio (assembly GCA_023566465.1). Classification (NCBI taxonomy): domain Eukaryota; kingdom Metazoa; phylum Chordata; class Actinopteri; order Perciformes; family Cottidae; genus Cottus; species Cottus gobio. Next base: position 16,694,518 of record CM042237.1, read on the forward strand.
GTCAGCGCTCTGGTATGCACAACGTTGATGACAAAGACCAGGCAGGCACCTACACCTGCCTGCCTGTCTCCCGTCTGTCTGGTTGCTGAACGTTCTTCCTCCTATACATAACCATACTGTATATATTTATAGAAGGTGGGGTTGCGTTTGCGTGAATCCAAACAGGACTCTGAGAACCTTGTCGGGTTCTCCCCACTCTAATGAGCAGGTTAACTACTCAGTTGCCACTTAAATGCGCTTTCTACATATATTCAGTCTTCCTACTTTCAACGACTTAAGTAGTGGAGCTTTGCATTCTGGTCCCACCATGGTTGAGGTGGGCAATTTAGTATGCGTTTTACTGTTGTGTCATGTCCTGTGGCCTCGTATTTTTGTTTTACATGGCTCTACTCTGCTGATTTTACAGCAAACCCTGCCAGCAAAGCAAGTTTCCCTCACGGGGCAATAAAACAAACTCAAATAGACTGAACATTGTTGGGCTAAGGAAGGGAGGGAACCAACACCTAAGAGAGAGAGAGGGAGAGAGATCTGACTTTTCCTTTCATTTACTTGCAGTGACGCTCGGTACGCTCATGTTCAACATACATGAACAAGACCCCCCCACCCCCACCCCCACCACCACCACCACCCCAATATAGTAAGCCCTGCCCCCTTAGTTCTTAAAAAAAAAACACCCTTCCTGCCGTTGAGAACATTCCTGAAACCAGACGGCTGCAGCCAGGTTTCCTAGCATAGGTGACAGAGCCCTCCAGACTTCTGTGCTGACTTTCTGCATGTGCTGCACATGTCTGCCTGTGTGTGCATGTGCATACAGGTGTGTGTTTGTGTGTGTGTATGTGTGTGCCCGCATGTGTGTGTGTGTTGAGGCAGAGGTGGCCACAGTCTGGGCGGATGTACAAACGTGCTAGGCCTGCAGGCGTCAACAAAGAGTTAATCACTCTCTCTCCCCCTCTCTCTCTCTCTGGTGCAGGCAGAGGGAGAAAGCCCACAGAGGAACCCTGTTATCTCACATGTTATCTTTGTTCTCTCTCTCATGCACAGCAATCTCTGAGAGTTATGTGAAAGTTACAACCCATGCGTATTCATGCCTCGCACTCATTTCTAAAGGTGGCCTGCGCCAGAACTTTAGCATCCCGCCAACATCCCTTGATAGCCGTAAATCCAGAATCGTTTGGTCGCTCCTGTAATGGATCTTCTGCTTCATCATAATTGTGGCCACGGCCTCTTATCTCACAGCCGTGTTTGGAGGGCCCGGTTTGAAAAGTTTGAATCCGAATCCCCCCCGCTTGTTGTTTTGCAAGGAGGACGTGAAAGTTGGAAGAAAACCTTCCGGATCGGCGCATCCCTAGAAAACGCCTCGGAAAAAAGACATGTTCTCTTTGGGAGCATCGCGGGCCCATGACCATGCTAGGTACATTACATTTCATATAGCCAGTACTGTCTTTTTTTATTGGCTAATAGCTAAACATTTTTATAAAATATTATTATCACATCAGCAGGCTGCCTGAAATTGTGTGTAGTGTAAAAGCCTTGGCTATTATAAGCTACTTGGGTTTTGAGCCCGCAGGGCACTGTGCCTTAGTCTGTCAAAGTCTAAATTAAATTATGGCGGTTCCCAAAGAAGTCATTATTCTGGGTATAAAAGTATTTTCTGTGTGTTCAAAGCGAGTGGATCTCTCTCTCTCTCTCTTTCTCTGAAAGAGAAGTTGTAACTACATTTCAACCTGGAGTGGTCTCAAATCTGGCAGTCTAGAGGTGGGGGGGAGGGCCTCATCGGACCCCGATCTCATTCTCATGCCAGTGTAAACCTCCACCTGTCCGGGGAAAGAAGTACGGGGGCTATCATTAGCCAGCTTTGAGTGTTTCTTGGCAAAAAAAAGAACCTTTTCCTTCTTTGAATACAAAAACATTCAAGATTGACATTTACATTTGCCGTAATGATAATGGCAACATTTGACAATTCCATTTAACAGTGTAAACCAGGGCATTAGTGGAAGCGCTCTTTCCTTTAATCTTAGAACCACTATTGTGTTCCCATAGCACTTAATCACAGGTATTTAAAAAAAGATTAATCCGATGTGCAAAAAATATACAGTCGAGATAAGCATTTGTTGGCGTGGAGGTGTAAATGCACATGACCTCCGACCTGCTGCCTCCTGCTTACACCCATTCACACACACAGACACACACACACACACACACACACACACACACACACACACACACACACACACACACACACACACACACACACACACACACACACACAGGACATGACTGAGGTGTTTTGCATGCTGTGGGATTTCCGTGGCCCCGTGCCCAGCAGCGCGTGGAAGCCCCACCCCCACCGCCATCTGGCAAGGTGACAGACGAACATAACGGCGGCGGCAGGGTACGCTGGAACACCTCCTCTCGTTCCCTTTGACCTCAAAAATAAAACTGCGATGGAGCGGCAGACAGACACGTGTGTGTGTGTGTGTGTGTGTTAGAAATTTTCAGTACTTGTGTGAAAAGGAAAGTGAGGGTGCTCTGTGTGGATACACCTGAATATACAGTTTTAACAACAAAAACAACTTCACAGTTGGAGTCCGTTTCTTTCTCTGAAGAGACATCAAACACATCATTACGCCTTTTGATCGTGCAGCACGCCGATACGTATTATTATTACAACATATAAAGCAACGACGCGCTGTAGTTTAATCTCACTTCCTCGACCCCATCATCTGCATGCCGTAGAGAAAATTATTCTATTCACTCTTGCTGCATTGACTGCTTTAAGGGAAATAAATCACTTTTTTTTTACATCTGTGGTTCTCGTCGGGGCCAATTATAATTAGCGTGGATAAAAAAAGTGGGCATAACAGAAAAATAATGACATGGAGGAGCATAACATATCTGGGATTCGCTCCAGTCGTCATCCCTCTCTAGTGAATACCCATCAAAGCCTATGTGCTCATAACTTAATTACAAAACACATCATAAAAGCCGAGATATTTTCCTGCATTACGGTGGTTGTTTGTATTATTGAAAACGCGCCAACTTGAGGAGTCAGCCTCCGAAAGCCACGGTTTATTTTTTGTTTTTGGGCATTTTCTTTTTTTTTCACAACACATCTACAATAGGCCACGTGCTTCAGTGTCGCCGTGATGCGCAACACAATCAAAGCTGACACCAAAATGTCTCGGGTGACTCCAAACTGAGTGTAAACGGTGTAACGATTGATTCATTATCATTTTTATATTGAGCAAACATGCCAAATGTTCACTGGTTCGAGCTCTTAAAAGAATTTGTTGCAGCACCAATTTTGAATCATGAAAAAATTAAAAAAGACACACAATAGAACAAAAGTAAAAACGGAACATAGACATAGGAAAGTAAAACACACAGAAAGAAAGACTGACATGCTACTGTCTTTAAACACTTCCACCACAGATTGAACGCCAAAGGGGGAATTCCTGCAATGATCGAGCATGCGAGGAGCAAAGGTCAAGGTTCGGGGTGCAGAGTTCAGCACGGGCCGGTATCAATAAAGACCTCCTGCAAGCGAGGTGCTCCTTACACAAATAATTAACGAGCCCTCGGAGTCAGCCCCCGATTCTATGCGCCGAGAGGGCCTCGCAGAAGTTTCTGATCCGTTCTATGTTTAGAGCATAAACGAACAAGGGGCTAGGGGAGGGGGGGAGCGTGACGGGCCAAAATGTGCCCCGTTTCATCCAAAGCCAACACATAATGCTTTGTAATGATCGGCAGGAGATGCTCCACAAAGAAGAAGAAAAAAGAATAACTGTAATTATGAAAAGAAAAAACATACACGCACAGAGTTCGTAATTGGAGTGTAAACTTTGTTCAGTTTGGTTTTGGATGTTGGTAAAGGTGAGGGGTGGGAAAGTGTCGGAGGGTGGTAAAAGGCCTTGTGGGTGAGATTGAGAGGGCGAGAGAGAGAGAAAGGGGAGGGGACGAGAGAGCTGTCACTTTAAGCCATTAAGTCTTGCTATAAAACTCCTCCAATAAAAATGACAGCTGCAGCCCCTTTTCTCAAAGGGGAGCAAAAGCGTCACATCGGGAACACAAAACTGGACGGCCATAAAAAGACAAACTTGGCCAAATGCTTTTGAAAGTGTAATTCCACCAGCCCACTCCCACCGCACACGCACACACCCTCTCTCCCTGTGTTACCTTTGTTCCTGAGTTACTGCCAGAAAAGGAATGTCAGTCTCTCCCACGCACACACACAGCGTCATGAATCTCACTTTCTCATCAAAGACCATGAACTTCATTTGTTTTTCTGTGTGTGTGTGTGTGTGTGTGTGTGTGTGTGTGTGTGTGTGTGTGTGTGTGTGTGTGTGTGTGTGTGTGTGTGTGTGTGAGGTACCTTATGCTCCCCAAAACAGAAAGCCCCAATAGAGTTTACTTCCAACGGGTTCAGGAAAGAACGCACGACGCACACCTCTTAAGGAGGTGATAAATAGAAACATTTGGAGTGAGCGTGCACTTTTCCCACAATGTGGCCAATCGTCTGTCAAAAGGGCAAATTATGTAGCTTAGAGTTTTTCTTGTATTCAATTTGTTTGTTGTTTGATTAAAAAAAAGCAGGTGATTTATTTGTGTGAAAAGTAAAAATCTTGTGTTTCTGGAACAAAAAACTGTCTTCTATAATCTTTCTGAAAATACGAATACGGGGCAACAACCGATCCATAACTGTAAAGATGTGCCCGTCAGGTCGCCTAACGCGGCGCGACAGATAATTACACAGAGCGAGCGGCTAATCGATGCGCTCCCAAGGACTTTGGAGATCGCAGACGGCGTCCTTGAAGCTGCCAATTACGAATCGGCCCTCAAAAGGGGACCTCTCGATGGGAGCAGGTCTAAATATAAACTGCGATGCAAGATCCCACTAAAGAGCTGCTGACGCAGCACATGCGGGGAGGGAAGAGATGATCGGGCCTAATCGTGTGAACAATTAAAAGCGCCCGAGCCTCGCAGCAAACCCCAAGGGGCTTCCAGATCAAGACTCGCACGGACAAGCCTCTTCCGGTGCACACTGAAACTCGAAGCACTTCCAGCGTGGACACGCAATACGGTGAACCTGCAACAACAGCCCCTCGTCATTGTGTGTGTGCAAACGAGTCATTCTGGGATGACATAAAAGGGGCCGCTGCGCGGAGCGGCGAGGATATACCGTGTTGAAGTTGTAACGCGACGCCCTCGTGAAAAGAGATGGCAGACACAATAACAGGTCTGGCCTACAGCTCTGTGCTGTGTCTCTGCTACCTGGGGTGTGTGTGTGTGTACAGTAGCAGCTCAGCATTATTTAAAGTGTGGCGTGCATGCTCGTGTGTGACAGAGGAGTGTGTGCTTGAATGAATTCAAGAAAAATGAGGAGCCCTTGATGACTTCAGAGTAATTCATAAAAGGTATTCAAAGTTTTTTTGTGGAAGTTCAAGTTCAAATTAAAATGATGACAGCTGCGCAAATGCCACCTTTCTGGTGGCATGCGGCAAAGGGGGAAATACATGTGATGGTTGCACTTCCCCACAACAAATAGTGCCACGCTCAGTATCTGATCCTTTCGCGGATTAAATTTGCGTTTACGTCCGTACACACACACACACACACACACACACACACACACACACACACACACACTCTGGCGCGCTGAGATCCCGGCGCCGTATTCCTGCACGTGTCACGCGCTTGTACCTGAGCTAATATTTAGTTTCAAGAGACAAATTCAGCCCGATCGCAAACAAGTCGAACAACTTCGTTTGAGCACGGGGCCAAGTTTAAAATCCCAATGCTGCTTGGGCTTTTTTTTCTCTCTTTTTTTTAAACCCCACTAGCCAGCTTGCACATTCAAAGTCAAACGGAAGCACGTTAAACCCGAGTTAAACTCAACACTTAAACGAGCTAAAAAGCAAACGACGCACGCTTGAGAAAAAAAAAGAAAAGGGGGTAAAAAGAAAAGGAAACTGCTCGTGCAAGTTCAAACCCCTTCAAGTTTCAATTCAATCTTCTCTTTAACGACATTTCTTTCCCCGACATACTAGAAAGTGAAGTTTAAAAACAACAACTACCCGGCATTTAATTGCAGCGCACGCGAGGTATGCGCACAGCTTCCTCCCAGAGCGAGATGTCACACTGTATCGAAGCGAGATGTCATCGTGAGCTCTGCGCTCTGCGGCGCGGAGAGAGAGCGGGCATATCTGCTTTAGACTTGAAGTTGCGAACGAAAGACGACAACGTCCGCTACAAACATGTTGATGTGTCTGGCGCTGTCAAGAGAGGAAAGAAGAGGGGGAAATGGAAGGTGGGCACAGCGCGAGGACATGTTTCACACACTAATCCGCCGATTTAAGAAGAAGAAGAAAAAAAGTCCCATCATAACCCACACATTTCAAACGGAGCACGGCTCAGTCGTTGAACAAACAAACTTACCCAATGACAGGAACGGTTTGGTTTCCATGACCGTCTGGTAGGTTAGCTCATGCCCGCTGAGACGACCGCGTTTCGGGGAGTTGTTTTTTTTTCTCTCCTTTTCTCGCAGGCGGGCTGCCCGTGCAGAGCGGACCAGACCAGACCAGGGCTGCGCTGCTGCTGCTGCTGCTGCTGCTACTGCTGCGCCGGCGGTCCTCTCTCAAGTTAAGACTCGGCACGGAGCAGTAAAAGTGACAGGTCGACGCGTGATAAGTCTCGGGGAAGATAACCGAAATGTTTCTAGCCCTCTTGTTTGCTCACTCAGCTGCTGCGCTCGCGCTCTCCTATTCCCTCTCCCTCTCTCGCGCGCTCGCCGTGGCAGCAACTCCAACTACTGGATGTGCGCTGCAAAGAAAGAAAGAAAAAAAGGGACCCGTGCAGGGGGTACTCCCACCGACGCAGCGCCGAGCTGCAGTGACACACTACAGATACGCGAGGCCAGCGAGTCTTGTCGTGAACTTTTGAACATTTAGCAACACGTGAAGAAAGTTTTTTTTGTTTGTTCTTGTTGTCATTAAAGTCTGCAAACTGCCTGCGAGGACGGCGGAGGGTTTTCTCCAAATCACGCGCAGCCTCTTCTTAGCCGAGCAGCAGCTACTTCTTTCCTTTCGCTGCTTATCTGCTGTTATTATAACCTGGTCACATCTGTTGAATCAGGGGGCCGCGGGCTCAAGTAGATAGATGTTAGAACTGCACAGGACACTCACCGCTGATGCAATTAGCATCTCTCTCTCACTCTCTCTCTCTCTCTCTCTGATACACAGTTTGATACAGTTTCTACTGTCCGAATCTCATTGTAACGTGGGTTTAACTGGATATTGAATGGATTTAATTTGTTCTTTTTTGTAATTAAAGACCTAAAAAAAATCCAGGACTGACATTCAAAGTTTTGCCTGAATATTTGCAATTTCAGTGCTATTAAAAGAATGTTTGTACATTGAGATATGCATGTACCGTTTTTTGTTTAATCACAAAGCATGCTTGTGTGTGTGTTTAAAAAAGAAAGTGGAAAACGTTGCATCTTGAAAACAACCAAGATTGAGAAAATAAATGTTTTTATAAAATAAAAAAATAGCGAGCTATCATATCTTAACGATACGGTATCATGATTGTTTCGCTCGAAACAAAACAAAATCCAGACCAAAAAAAGCTGTGCAAAAAAATCTTTCCATAGCTACAACATTGATATGCGTCTCAAAAGTCCCCCTCCCCCTACTCTACATCTGCTAATGCTTACTCGATTGTGTGATCTGCCAACATGGTAAAACACAAAAAGAAGAGAAAAAAATCAATGTTTTTTTTTCGGCTATAGTTTTGACAGTATTTGCATAACTCGCTGCATTGGAGAGTCTCTCTCTCCCTCTCTCTCTGCTGTTGCTGCTGTATCTGTTCTGGACATGACAGTTTATGCCTAATTCAAGCCACATCCGTCTTGTGTGCACCTCCTCCCCTTCAACGCTCCAGTCCTGTGCACACAGAGAGAGGCCGACGCGTGTTCCAGGAGAGTGAAAAATGGCCCTCCTTTGGCCCAGATCGAAGGAGAGCACCCCCCCCCCCTCCAACACACACACACACACACACTGTAAAATCCCTTATGCAGTGCACTATATGGGAGCCGTATGGGCATACCCCTCCTGCAGCCATCCTCCGGGCGCCCACGATGAGAGCCCCGCTCCTGTTAAGCATTCGAAGGTGTTCACGTTTGCACTGAGGGCGAGATGCATAATTAATGCAATGCATGGCACATAAAAGATCAAAGGCAGTTGCGCAAAAGAAGAAAAAAAAGATTAAAGTTAAGTCTGATTGGGCACTGTATAAAGGTGTGTGTGTGTGTGTGTGTGTGTGTGTGTGCACGCTTTAGGTGTGCAGATGTGTGAGGAGCGATTATTCTGCTCAAGGCCTTGCTTTTGTGTGAACGTGTCCTTCATCTATCTTTCCAGAGTAAACAATTGTCAGTCATCAGAGGGGTGTCACGTTGGTGCGGCGATGTTGAGCGACTTAATCGGCAGGGGTGAACGCTCATTAGGGTTAGGGAGGGAGGGAGGGAAGAGGGGCACATTGGACATCCCATTAGTCGTGGGTTCATGAGGCTGCGTTGCCCCCAGGAGCCTCCGCTCTGTAATAGAAGACAGACACAACACGGCCTTTTCAAACACCTCTACAGGGCCGGTCACCCCCCTTCACCATCGGCAGCCCGAGTCACATCGAGCTACTTAATCCTCCGTGATTAATAGCGCTCTGACCCTTCACCTCCACCCGCATGAATCCTCTGCAGGCTGTCGTTGGCTCTCCTCAAGCACTCACGCCTCTGCAGGAGGAGGCGGCCAGTCTAAACTTACCTCTTTAATCGCAATATCTCTTGGGTCCGCTCTTTCTTTCCTTCTTTCTCTCGGGCCGTGTTTCCCTCCACTTCAAGCGTCGTGTTTGGGCCTCAGGGGATGGGAGACCACCGTTAGGATACACTCTGCTATGGTTGCTTTGACAGCCAACCTCCTCCTCCTCTTTCTCCCTCTCTTAAAGTGGGTGATAAATGAGACAAGAGGCCTTTTGGTCTCCTTTGTACTTGGACCATTCACGACAAGCTCATCCGTAAAAGTGAATATGGCCTCTTTCGGCAGTAATGACAATGGCGTCCAATCCTGAGGAATGTACAGATAATTGTACACTGAACACCCCCCCACCCTCCGACCAGTTATCCATCCAATGCAATGTCAGAAGTCAGTGATCTTTAAGATTTCTCAGAGTTTAAGGTGAAGTATACAAACAGCTTGGTATGGTCCAACCATTGGTCCAAAGCCCAATGGAATTCAACTAATCAACTGGATACCAAAGCTGTTTTAGATCGGTCGATTTATAATTGTAGCGTGACTAGAATCCATTTTGTATTTATTTATTTAGTATCTCAAATTAAGATCGGCCTCTTCACAAAATAGGAGACTACTCAAAGCAAGCAGTCAGACGCATCGTTGATTTGGTTTATTAGAGGAGGAAATGGCTGAAATTTGTCAGTTTTTTTCTGAGAAGAAGAAGAAGAAGAAGAAGAAGAAGAGCATGTGCTACGAGGAAGACAAAAGCATGTGAGATCATTAGGGCGTTTGCTGAGGTGTTCAGCATTGTTGTCCCCCCCCCCCCCCCCCCCGAGGGAGAGTCTTGATCGTCACAGCCCCGGGTTCACATTCCTTAACCCCAGGGTCAGGGCTTTGTCTGAGGATAGCACAGAGGCAACTTCCCCTGCGGAAATCAACAAGAGCTGACACACTGAACGCTGGAGACGCACACGGAGGCAGGAAGAGGGACCACTGCACACAGACACGGCCATAAACGTGGCAGGTTTTGTTTTTCTTCTAAAAATGGAGAAAACTGTTCCATCTTTGCAGATTTATTTTTGGTTGTATATCTTCCATCCGTTCTTGGCTAGATTCCCGCTCATTTCTGTACAGTGTTGCCATCCAAGTTGCGCGATTGTAAGAAAAATTACATCCGATTTAAAATAAATGAAAAGTTAAAGCTAAAACATGCAGACCCATTGGGATGGTCCACTAAAACTTAACTCGTTGACGGCAGCCATGTTTTAGACGATGTCGGTCTTTTCATTTTCTATTTTTATTTCATGGAGTAAAATGGAAAACCTATTATACAGAGATCTCAGACCCAATTCCAGGTTTCAAACGAAGCGCCCCTGAAGCCCATTTCACCCCATTGCTCTGCTCTGTTTTCACAGAGTTCATTTCAGCGGTGGTGATAAGAGCTTTGTGGATATCTGCCCATCAAATCCAACTGATGGATGACACGAATCCAGGCCCGGGGCCAGGAAATGGTAGTTTAAAAAAAAAAAAACCTGCAGGATATTTTCCCTAAATGATCAGAGCCCATTCCGCTCAGGGCTGTTATCAATATTGAACATTACATCACATATCTGCAGTTTTTTTTTTTAAATGCCGCCACGGTGCAGGCGTGACTCCCTCGACAGGAGCATCCGACACTCGGGCATGCATCATTCTTTAATATCATACTAAAGTGAAATTGGCTACATTCAAACAGACGCGGCGATAAATCTCGCCCGGCACTTGGCAGAAGCTGGTCGTGTTGCGGGGACGGGGGATGGGGGATGGGGGATGGGGGAATCACTGTCCCCATGCGGAGCATCATCTCCTCGCCTATATTGAGTCCGGCATTATTGCGCGATGATGGAGCTGCATGCGCCGCTGCAGCCGACAGATTGAGAGGCTGAATTATGGCTGTGCAAAGGGTTGAAGGTGTAGTCAAACATTTCCCTTGATTTTCACCGAAGTCTGCAGAGAAATCGGAATTTCCGTTGAGAGAGCGGGATAGAAACGCTCTCCTCCGCTACCGTCTAAAAAGCACAAGTCAAAAATGAATGACGTGTCACCTTGAGAATTTCCTTTTTTCATCTTTGTTATTTTAAGTCAACCTGTCTCAAGCGAGACTGCTGTGTGCAGAAACTGAGAATACACGTTCCTGGTTACAGTTTTTTTATTTTTAAATTTGCGCAAATATCATTGCAGTTGGCAGGTCTCCAGCACTTCCATAAGATCCTTTTCATCCCGAGCCCCCTTGTTCACACTGCTTCGACAGCAGAACAAACGATTCTATTGCTTTTCCCCATTGTGTGCAGAACCTTATGCGTTTCTGTGCAGACATACCCATCAAAGTGTTAACCGGCACTGACTAGATCCACCTGAGTCACTGATTTACATTTTTTAAATTTTTTTGGGACTCATAATTTTGCCTCGCAAAGCTCAGCTGCTTTACGTTGCATTGCTGCTTATCCTGCTGCCTAATCCCACTTTGCCTTGCGGCGTTGGGTCGTTGCAACAAAATGGCTGAATCCTATATGCTGAAAGATTTGGAGGTGGGGCAAAATTACTTATGTGCTTTAATTTGCTTCAGCTGCAAATGCACATGTGCGGTAAGAGTTGAAAACATTACAGCAGGCTTTACAATGACATAAAGGTAAATAAATAAAAAGCCTAAATAAGTAAGTCGGAAACTACACACATTAGGAGGTTTAATGAAGCTACAACCCCCCAGAGAAGTCTGCACGTATCTGATATTGGTCAATAGATGTGTCCCAAGTGACTTCCACTGCCCGTACAGTACAGCTGGGAGAGTGCAACTCTGTTGGACTTCAGCTGGGTAAACATTCCCCCGCCGAGGCCAGAGATCTTGTGTACACACGGGGCACAGCGCACGTTCAGCGAGGCGGGGTGAGGGCGGGGGCTCACAGCCGCCGCAAAGATGGATGATCTAACCGGGCCACAGTCCATGTGGGCGCTGCGGTCGAAACATGACAAGAGACCACCCCATCAGCTGAAGCCACGCCCTCCTCGCCTCCCGCCACGCACACAAAGCGCTGCGTGTCGAGCGGCCCTCATGGCCGCCGCGTGGGACGGACCCAGTGGTGCTCAAAAGAGAGACAGGGAGAGGGTCGATTTTACTGAGAGGAACATCAGAGTGAAGTGGAGTAACGGGACACCTTCAGATCAGCGGTGACAGCTGCGCACGCACATGTACACGCAAGACCGTAGCTAACCGTAAGCCTCTGCAGGTCCGACATGGGTGGATGGGAGTTTGGTAATACATTTTACATTTTTACCAAAATCAAAGGAATCTTTCCTGTATTTGAAAGGGAGGCCTGTGGATAAATCGGGGATAGGTATTAGTGTGTGTGTGTGTGTGTTAGCCCGCGGGCTGCAGAGAGTAACAGTGACGCTATTTGTCTGCATTAACCCCGCCTCACAGGACCTCATGTTGCTGCCAGTTAGACATCCCACACATACCATCTTTTATAGGACTCAGCCCCATGTTTGTTTGCCTCAGCCAGGGTATCAAAAAGTACTTGGGAGATTGAGTGAAGTTCGGTGGAACATTGCCCAAAGAAAAATATTTATTTCGGTATCCTGGCCCCAGGACCTCTTAAATAAAAAGTCATGGATGAAAAATGTCTTGGGTTTAAGACATTACACGCCAAGCCTGTTTGTGCCAAAACGGATTTGCAGCCCCTTTTGACTTTTGGTAAAACAAGTTTCTTAACACTCAACACAAATATTTTGGTACGTGAAATACTGGGATGAGGCTGTCAGGGTGTGGTGGTCAGGACCCAAAAGCAAACGCGGGCGAACGGAAGTTGGTGGGAAACAGAAGGTTTATTTGATCTCGCAAGCCAAACAACGGAACAAAACTCAAATCGTCCTCAAAACTCAAAACGGTACTCAGCCGTGCTTCCTGGCGGCGCTCGTTGCAGGCTCGTGACTCGTGGCGTGACCCGTGGCTCGTGACGTGGCTCCTGGCGTAGAACAGAGAACCCTCTCGACAGGGGTACTTCCCATAATAACCCGACACGGGAGTCCGGGAGGAAGCTGGCTTTAACCTGCCGCTGATCGGGGAATCCATTGCAGCTGCGTTGCCTGATGCAGCATAGGCTGCAGCTGCGGAACTGCTCCTCTCGGCTGCCCCTTGCCTGCCTGCACAAAAATCAGGTTTAATTTGTAAACAGGTTTAATTTGGCACCCCCTGGCGGCGGTGCCTCCCGGATCCTCACAGTACCCCCCCCTCAATGGACGCCTCCTGGCGTCCACGAAACTGCCCGATAAGGGTGGGTGGAGGGGGGAACGGACGGAGGGCCCAGGCCCCTGGCGGACACTGGCTCGAGGAGAGGAACCTGGAACACCGGGGAAAGACACTGAACCGGCACACTCAGGGGGACGGACCGGGGGACGGCCACCCGGCGGGGACTCAGGAGGACGAGGCTCGGGACGGGACCTAACTGGACTGGGCTCGGGACGGGATCCGACTGGACTGGGCTCGGGACGGGACTTAACGGGACTGGGGGGACATGTGTCGGCCGGACCGCCGACGGGACTCGAGGGACATGTGTCGGCCGGACCGCCGACGGGACTAGAGGGACATGTGTCGGCCGGACCGCCGACGGGACAAGAGGGATATGTGTCGGCCGGACCGCAGACGGGACTCGAGGGAACAGGGGCCGGGGCTAACCGCGGCACGGGTGAGGAGGCTCGGACCGGGGCTGACAGCGGCACAGTCGGGGGACTCGGGACAGGGGCGGACAGCGGCACAGTCGGAGGACTCGGGACAGGGGCGGACAGCGGCACAGTCGGAGGACTTGGGACAGGGGCGGACAGCGGCACAGTCGGGGGACTCGGGACTGGGGCTGACAGCGGCACAGTCGGAGGAACTGGGACCAGGGCTGGGAGCGGCACAATCGCCAATATTGGGACAGGGGCTGGCAGCGGCGCAGTGGCAGAGACTCTGGGAACTGGAGTCGGCCGGAACGCCGACAGAACACGAGGCGCGGGAGTCGGCCGGGACGCCGACAGGACACGGGGAGCTGGAGTCGGCCGGGGCGCCGACAGAACACGAGGAGCGAGAGTCGGCCGGACCGCCGACACCGGGACCAGGACTGGCGGCTCGTAAGATGGTGTCCAGGCTGTCGGCGAGTCCCAGGGAGCGGGCGTCACCGGCTGCTCCATGGCCGCAGCCCGAGCTGGACGACTCCTCCGCTGGCGTCGAGATCCCGAGGCTCTGGCCTCCGGGCCAGAGCCCCTAGCCCGTTGGAGGCTCCGGGGCCCACCCAACGCCCACCCGGTACCTGGCCAGGGATCCGGCTCGGGGTTCTCCTCCTTATCGGGATCCTTGTACCTGAGATACTCCACGTCGATGTAACCGAGGCCATCAAGCAGATACAGCCGGCGTAGCGGCGGGCTATCCATCAAAACCAAGGGGGGGAAAAAACAAAAAGAAAAAACAAGTTTGCCGGCTAGTTCCAGGCGCGGATCAGTGCCTGCCAACTAGCGCCCGCGCGTGCTGGGTCCTTGCTTTCGTGGTCGGGTTATTCTGTCAGGGTGTGGTGGTCAGGACCCAAAAGCAAACGCGGGTGAACGGAAGTTGGTGGGAAACAGAAGGTTTATTTGATCTTGCAAGCCAAACAACGGAACAAAACTCAAATCGTCCTCAAAACTCAAAACGGTACTCAGCCGTGCTTCCTAGCGGCGCTCGTTGCAGGCTCGTGGCTCGTGACGTGACCCGTGGCTCGTGACGTGGCTCGTGGCGTAGAACAGAGAACCCTCTCGACAGGGGTACTTCCCATAATAACCCGACACGGGAGTCCGGGAGGAAGCTGGCTTTAACCTGCCGCTGATCGGGGAATCCATTGCAGCTGCGTTGCCTGATGCAGCATAGGCTGCAGCTGCGGAACTGCTCCTCTCGGCTGCCCCTTGCCTGCCTGCACAAAAATCAGGTTAAATTTGTAAACAGGTTTAATTTGGCACCCCCTGGCGGCGGTGCCTCCCGGATCCTCACAGAGGCTGAACAAATAACATCAAAAAATGTTTTATCTGACATCTTAACAAGCAAGACAACATAATTTGTCTGCACCTTCCAAAGCTGTGACCCATCAGAAAAAAATAAAATAAATGATTTCTAGTAGGGATCGACTTCACAAAGCACGAATCATGCAGATTCTCCCTGGCAGGATTTTACTATTCTCTCATCATGTGTATTTTCCATGCAGCTCTGGATCCAGGTTGTTTCAGTAGTGTAAAGCCAGTCATTTTTACAATAATCTCATTTAAAATTGTGCGGCCTGAGAAGAATAGAATAGAATAATTTTTGTATTTTAATGGATGAACTCTGAATAAAAATCAAAGAATGTGCCTCAAAAGAAATTCCTAGCCTTTGGTGTCTTGTAACTCATCACGTCCCGAGATCGCTAGAATTTTCAAAACTCAAGCAAGAAAAAAAAGAAAAGAAAAAGAAGTCAGCTCATTTCCACACCTTTTCGTGCCAGAACAGCTCTATCTCGCCGGAGAGCCGCCCCTTTTCCTTCGCACATTATCTGCCTGTGAACTGTGAGCATAGGGCTGCATGTGTGTGTGTGTGTGTGTGTGTGTGCGTGTCTGAGCCACACTCTCACTGTGATTTACAGCTCCTCTCACACTCTCTCCCCTTCTGTCTGCTCGCTGGTCAACTGCCACGGTGAAGGCGGCTACAATGAGCCGGCTACGGAGAGCCATAAATCTGGACACTTCCTACCACTGTCTCCCACTTCAAGGGGGGAAGCCTGTCCTGTTGCAAACATGATTGACCCTCTTCCTCTCTGTCCACAAGCCCTCTGCACACAACCTCCATCCCCCAACAAGAGGCCATGCTGCAGGAAAAAAAAAAGAAGAAAAACCTCCTTCACACCTCAGAGGCAAGGAACCCTCCAGATTTACCATTCCTCCCTCTCCACAGGAAATAAATAATAAACCATATCCTCGGACTTAGGGTATGTATTGGAGAGTATTATGTATTGGACTTATAACAGTGTAAACAACCACTTATCGATTACAGTATTCCTACCCCCACAATATGCAAGAACAAAGCTTCTTTTTTTTCACTTCTTCCCAATGACACACAGTCAGAAGAAGAAAAAAAAAGTTTTCACAAGGCTTTCAAACCACAAAAGACTCGTTGGAGATGAGTGAAGCGATAGTCCCAGAATGCCAATTTGCAGCTTAGTAAGGAAGTTTGCTCGATGCTGCGAGGTTTAGGAGCATAGAGGATAGAGACGTGTTGTCATTGAGCTGCCCGAATGCATCTATGAAATTTCAGATGAAAGTGTATGTGTGTGTGTGTGTGTGTGTGTGTGTGTGTGTGTGTGTGTGTGTGTGTGTGTGTGCGTGTCTGTGTGCCCTGTCAGTGGATAGCGGGTTCTTCAGTGAACTGTGACAGCAGACTATAACATGAGCCTTCAGCTGAAGCCCCATGCCTGTGTAGTCACACACACACAAACACACACACACACACACACACACACACACACACACACACACACACACACACACACACACACACACACACACACACACACACACACACACACACACACACTCATAATCACCCACCTGCATGCAAAAGTGACAAACAACCCTACGTACCCCACCCCCATGTATCGACAGACACAAGTGTACACACACATACGCACAAAGCATGCGCACAAAAAAGCAGGCGCACATTACACACACACACACACACACACACACACACACACACACACACACACACTCATTACTCAGGCAGAAACACACTCATTACTCAGGCAGAAACACACACAGATGCTTGATCTCCTTGCTGCCAGTCAGGCTCTTATTCAGAGTTCCAGTTGGGGACACTGACGTAACATTTTCTGAAAAGCTTCATATGGCCAATCAAGTCATGCCAGTCAAAACATTCAAAATAAATAAATAAAGACATTGGCTTGTGCTAAACTATTTATAAGTGGTACGACTGACTGGTTGGCTTATTCTTGGTTTCTGGTAGAACCTTTTGTAGAACCCAACTTACCTTACCTGCAACCTACCATTTGGACATCATAGTTCCTGGTTGGGCCTTTTGTAAAGGCTGCACCTGGAACCCTTTCAGACGGGTCAGACAGTCCAGAACCACCTTGGAAGGGTGCTGACAAGACCCCACTCAGGGGGTTCTGGCGAGAATGTTTTTGTGTTCCAAGGATTTCCTTGAGAACCCAACCAGGGAACCTGATAATCCTTTATAGGACCTGGGCTGATGTGGTGCAGTGCAACCCACAACAATCATGATTAACAAAAACTGTTTTTTGGATGTTGTGAGTTTTATATCGGGGGATCATTTTTAACATCAATGCTTTCAACAATCTTTCAGTGGGGTTCTTTGGATGAAAAATGTTATTAACCCTTGAGAAAAACCTTTCTTCAAAAAAGTGTTCTTCAGAAGCAAATGGTCCTTCAGGAAGAACCTGTTTCGGAACCCTTATTTCTCAGTGTCCCAGTCCCACTGAGGATCTTCACTTTTACTTTATTCTGATAGTCATTGCTCCAGTGCAAAGTTTATAAGAGGCTGTTTTAAATAACAAGGTTTATGTAACATGATTATGGCATTCAATCAGAACAAACAAACAAGTGTGGTTGACACAACTGGCGAAATATATATTTATACTCTACGTGGGTAGTAGCTCAAAATGAGTTAATGCACTGACTAGAATGAACTCCATTATAAAGTGTGACATCTACTGTTGTCAAAACAACAGCGTGCGTTTCTATTGGCTCTCCAGCACTTCAACGGCACATTAACAAACCTCTGCAGAGCCCTAATGAGTGTACTGCAGCAAATCCAATAGTCTAGGTTTAAAGATGTTTATAGCGTGCCAGAAAAGAAAGCAAAACAAACACTAGGATGGTGAAAGCAAATAGTAACTATGTGACAGAGACCAATCCTCATGTCCTGTTTTCTTTGTAAACAGGTGTTTGTTTTTTTGTCTGGTGGCAGAGACATGCTCCTCCAATCTTCACCACATTGATGTCATGAGCCCATTAGCCATGTAATGATTCACACTAGAAAGGCCCGTGATGGAGGCGCCACCTGCTCCAATATGCCCCCCCCCCCCCCACCCCTGCGCCCCCGACTCCCCTTCCCCCACACCTATATGCCTGAAAGCACGATGAGGTCATTACGTCATCATTACAACGATACCAATAATGAAGTCCTGACCGCAGTAGCAACACCTGTTTGATGCACCCACAGGGATGCATTCAGCAAGCAGTCAGCATCTTTTGAGCTGGGGGGAGAAAATAAATAAGTGATGGAGCAACACTGTTTATGCAAATCTCATTTCCCATGCGTCTTATGTCCTGCCACGCTTTCTTGGCAGCGCACAGCTGAGATTTAGTGGGGCAACTGACAGCGGCGAGGCTTAATGTGACTGATTTGCTCTGTAATGATAATGCGATGGAGCGCACTGTTTGTGGCGAGCACAACGGGGGGAAATGAATGAGAGGGCTTGGCGTTAAAGTGCGAACGACCCGGGCGACCAGCCCTCTTCACCCGGGGCTCGTACATTAAAGCGTGTTGTGCCTCATGGGCAGAGTGTGTGTGTCACACACCATATGGAAGTCTTCAGTGAGTGAAGTCAGCTATTGTACTGCAGTGATGCATGAGTGTATCTGATGGATTGCTGTCAACACGTGGTGTTCATTGTGAATGTTGTGTCACTCTGGCTCTCACTCGCCATTGTTTGCTTCACCCTCCTCCAGCTTTGGAACATCTGGTGAGTGTGGACACATTACAAACATTTGTAGCGCATGGTTCACAGATCTTCTTTTTGAGTCACAAACCATCACAGCTTCCCATGTTTCTATGAATTCCTATTGGATATTATCAATTTGTCCTTGTTTCCCAAACACTACTTTAGTATTTACAATTTGTATTTAGTTGATTTAGTTCCTGGAAGGACATTTTATAAAGGTTGCACCTGGAACCCTTTCAGACGGTTTTACAGAGAAGCCAGATCAAAGGGTTATATCTTTAAACCAGCTTGCAGGGAGACCGATGAGAGGTTCTATTGCGAACCCTACTGGTGTAATAGTTCCAACCAGAACCCTATGGTTCCACCCTGAACCATTTATCATGTCAGGCAATCATGATAATTGCACCTTTTGGGGTACGTTCTCTGCATCACTGATTCCAGATCCAAGAAGTGTGTCTCTCGTCCCCTTCTGTCCATTCACCTATGCATGATGCGGTCTGACAAGGCTCTCAGCTTGTCGAAGAGTGAAATAATTGGACGGGCTTATTACAGTCCTTCAACAGCCACAGATCCCAGAATCTTTGGTGTGAAAGCATTTGATTTATTGTTTATAAGAAGAATTTCAACAAACAAAACAACAAAAGTTTCGATGGTTCAATCCCCACTCTAGTTTTAAATAACCATCTCATATGACAGTAACCATCTGGAAAGGCAATACTGTTTGATCCTGGCATCTGAATCTGGCCAAGCAGTCTTTGTTTCTTTTACAGTTTTGTTCCGAGGAAAGATTTGGTTCAGCACCCAGAAAGTATTGAGGTTTAATAAGCCTTTTCTAATAATACTGTTTCTTCTGCCAATGAAGTATTATTTAAGACAAATTTGATACGCTGTTACTCATACCTAACTAAACATTTAACCAAACAACAAAACAAATACTACACCCGCAGAGTCAGGTAAAAAAAAAACTAACCCGTATAGAATTAAATGAGCAATGTCACTGCGAACCGAAGCCGGATAAGCGGATGAAAATGGATGTTAAGAATGACTTTTAGATATGTAATGGATAAGTGAGCATCCTCCAACCCCTTTTATTTTCAAAATCTATGTTGATTCTATCCAATCATCAAAGTCTTTCTAATTTGGGTGTCAGTGAATTACACAGAGGTGCATTAAATGAATATTTAAAAAAACGTCCGTGTATCGCACCTCGCTGACGATCGGGGTGATCGGGGCGAACATCAAAGCTCGATCACCCATCACACGTCCGCACGACGAACGGGAAACCTCGGCTCCGAGAGGGCGGCTGTCATTTTCATAGAGCGGCGGAGAGACAGAATCAAAAGGCAGAGGCATCAAAAAGCTGCCAAGATTATTTTTTTTCATTTCATTTCTGCCCCCCCCCCCCAATCATTAACCAAGCGGATTAGCATGTCTCTCTCTCTCTCTCTCTCTCTCTCTCTCTCTCTCTCTCTTATTCTGGGGAATCTGCCATTTCATCAGAGCGTGCAGGCGTCACCAGCCGGCTAACTTCATTGTGTGGCTGGGGTCAGGGGCCGGTCAGCGCCCAGGACTCTGCAGGTCCTATGCCCTGCGGTCCGCAAGCCCCTCAACCCACTCTGCCCCCTCAGGACCAGAGATGCTCTGGAGGTCAGCACCTTATTTGCGAGGACACTTGGCTCTTCGTGGGGTGGAGGGGGGGAGAGATATCCTTTACAAGAGCCCCCTGTCATCTGGACGGTGACTAATGAAGCCAAACCAGTGACAAGTACTGATGAGCAGCCTCAGGCCGGTTCGGGCTCCATTGCTTAGCTGCTAATGACACCAACTGTGGCAACGACTACTGCCTTAGTATGTTTCTGACGCGGGTCTCACCACTTGCAGGCTCTCAGGCCACAAGCACGTCAGCTTTTGTTTATTAATTAAGCTCATGTTCACACAGTCACAAGCAGCAGCAAGTAGCCGCCGGCTCTATAGAAACACTGGGTTCCCATGGCCTGATGCCGCATTGGCATCCACACAAAGGAGGGGGATGAATGAGCCCGAAAGGCCCGATAAAACATTAACATGGACAGTTGGTCCGATGGGAAGAGCAGCATGGATTTAAACATGACTCCTTTTTTTCTTTGAGAGGCAAATTTTATCCACATGATTTCTCCTTGTGCAAAAAAAAAAGCGACACAACATTAATGTAAAACAACAAGCCATCACGCCGATGTCTCATTGTTTAACGGTTGTGCTGTGAGGTCGAGGCACGCGGGGCGCAGAAAAGTAAAAGACTACCTGTGGCAACAACACTTGGCTCGCACAGAATGCAAAAGGCGGACACCGAGCGGTGCTCTCTTCCACCTCTGGCAGCACGTCAACTGGGGCAGAAACATCCATTATTCACAAGCTCCATGCATGAATTATGTAATGCGATAGGTCATCCCCAACTCTTTAGATGCAGGAGTTTTAATAGAAAGCAAACAAGGGCTGCCAGAGGACAAAGTCGCCCACAGAGGGGCCCGTCTGCCGGCCACCCCCACCCCTTCAAAAAAATAAAAACATAGACGGTATGCATGGTGAACTTCACGTTACGCTTTCTCTACCAGCTTGTGTTATTTATCGAAAAGCATATTAATTATTTTCTCCGAAATATTTTCCTCTGTAGTTGCATTGCATTTTAAAAAAATGCATTAGAGAAGTGATTGTGTCATGAATTACTTTAAAAAATAATATATATATATATATTCAGTTTATGTAAATTTGTATTTGACAAAATATTAAACTTTATACAAAAACTAAAACTAAACTTCCTCAGTGAAATTGGATGATGAACTTTAATATCAACTTTTTGTTACAAGAATCTGCTGATATGCTGCACATCATTAAATGGGGATACGATTTAATATATTGCGATGTATCACAATGCTGCGAGCAAGGCCATATACTGAGATGGCGACTGTGGCTCAGTGGTTAGCAAGTCGGCCTTTCAATCAGAAGGTCGGTGGTTCGATCCCCGGCTCCGGCAGTCTGTGTTGCTGTGTCCTTGAGCAAGACACTTAACCCTCATTGCTCACCGTTGCTGTGTCTACAGTCTACTGTATATCATGTAAGTCGCTTTGGATAAAAGCGTCAGCTAAATGTAATGTAATTTTAAACCTAATTCTAGGAAAACGTCATCGGATAAAAAAAACACCGCTTTTTCTTCTTCTTTTTTTCATGCAATCAGAGCAGTGGATCTACATGTCCATTTGCATTATTGCAGTCTCTGGAACGGTGCAAAGCGGCGAGCGGGCCAGTGGGGCACGCTCACATGCGCCAGCATGCACTAAAAAGGGCTTCGCCGCGGGCCCGGCTATAGACACTAAACACAGAGAAGCTCGTATTACAACGTGCAGAAGGAACGAGCTCAGGGAGACATTACTCCACTATGTCTTTACGAAGCAAATACTTGTTTACTGCAATACAGTCTTATAGAAACGTAACAAAGTTGTTACGTTTCTATAAGACTGTATTGATACACCCATACGTCACATGTTCAAGAGGCCATATTTCACGTTTTCAGACAGTAGCACTCCGTCTCTGTATCTATCAAGTTTTTCTCCGAGAGGGAAACTGTGTATAGTGAAGCAAAAAAAAAAAAAAGACGCAACTCTTTTACCGACTTACACAACCTTATGTAACACAAATGAGGAAGACGTAGTGCGGCCTCTACTCACTGTTGGCATATTACTACTGTATGGCTTTCTATTTAAAACATCATTCTCTGATTGTAAAAACACCAAAAGGGTTCACATGTGATCTTACTTCTTTGGCAACTGGCTGCACCCTTGCAGGTAGATCAGGTTAGTGTCTTTGAATTCCCTGAGCCGGTCACTACACCAGTCAATTTAATGTGCATGAGTATGACTATCTTCAGCAGACAAAAGAAGAAGAATATACCTATATATACATATATATATATATATATATATACACAGGGAGGTATCCATGAAACACAACTGCATCCTGACCTCAGCATGATTTCGACCCAAACTTGTAACGTTTATCTGCAGATTTACCCCGTAGCAAAGTGATATAAATGACAAACAGCCTGTCAGAGGCCTCTCACAGTACACGCCATTGCTGTAAATATTTCAACGGTTATGGACAAACCGGTCCATCTGTGTATAAGTATCCCTCCCTGGTTTTCTTTCCCCTTATCTTTTTCTCCTAATGTGATTTATCAAGGGGCGGGATTTCCATTTTTGTTTCGTTTTCTCTCTCTCTCGCATTGTATCTTGGGGTTTTTATTCTTTAATGTGCCTATTTCTAAATATATCTAGTTTCCTAAAGAGAGGAAGACATTTTCTTTATAAAATAAAGCACACTCACTTCCCCCCTACTCCCCCACACACACACTCCCAACCTGAAGCGCTTAAAGCTCCACACCAAAGATGAGAGAGAATATTTAATTTCAAGAGATGAAGAAAAAAAGAAAAGAAAAGAAAAACGTGTCGGGAGGCCGCGGCTGGCTTGCTGTTTCTCTCATGCTCGCCCGCTGTGTGCACATGGGAGGGAGCCGGACTTATTCTTTTATTTTGGTTTGGTTTGTCTGGAAACAATGGAATTAGCCAGAGACTGCAGAGATATTCGAGGCGCCATGGAGTTCTTTGTAGTCCCTCTTATTTTGCTGTACCAACAGCTGTATTTGCTCGCATAATTTAGTCCCACTTCTCTCGTTAGGCTCGCTGCACCCTGCTAGTTGGAGGCTCATGCACATGCGCAACAAAATGTATGTATAGTATTGAATTATGGGATTATTTACAGCTCTTCCCACTTCATTGTTTGGAATAAGTCTATTGAAATTCATTTTCTGGAATCGGATGATGACTCAAACATGTAGCAGCCAGTGGCCGCCATTACATCCTCCATCCAGCGCCGCATGTGCACCTGCTTGCCGCTTCCCCTTTAGAATCGTCCGGAGGTTTGCATCAGATGTCAAACTTGGCGTCTTCTTTTACCTATTTGGTGGCCTCTCAATACCTTCTTATTCACATTTCAAAAGATTCCCGGAACACAAGACGTAGTGCGCAGAAAAAGAGAAGCTGCATTTGTTTAGTTTTTTTTCAAAGCACCCCTCTTTGTTCTTACGTCTTGGACGTAGAAGTGAAAGAGAGGTTAAGCCGCAAAACAGAGGAACAATAGCACACGCACACGGAGTCCTGGACGAAATCTAATCATGTTTTCCACAGCGGGACGGAGAGGAGGACCACATGACAGAATGTTCCTTTCTACTTCTTTTCTTTCTCCCGCTCTTGTCTTTGCAAACACTGCGCTTAAGAGAACGGACCCTATGGGATTGCTTATTTAAATTCCTATACAGTTTGACCTATGTCTGCTCATTGTTTGCATGCAACAACCTACAGGCCGAGCTTGTGCAGGAAAAAAGAAAAGAGCTGTCCGGCTCATTTCTTCCTCTTTTTTTTCACCACCCGCAAAATGACAACAACGAAATCACACGTCGAACATATGGAAAGCCCGAGCCAGTGAATGGGGCACAGTGTGTGGGGAGGCGGAGGCCCTCGGGAGGCGGTGCAGTATCTCAGTCTTGTAAAACTGGACTGCTCGTCCAGGAACCTTTAAAGGCTCTTGTCACATATACGGTACAGTATACATACGGGAAGGGGGCCCGGGGAAGTGGGAGGTTTTCTTGTGTGCACCCCCCATTCCCCCCACATGGATCTCATAAAAAAGGTAATTTTTCAAGGACAGAGAAAAGAAAGTATCACAGCAGAGGAGCGGGGATTCATTCCGGAAGGAGGTGTTTTCCAGAACAGGCAAAGCTAGGATATCTTTTTACACAATAAAAAAAATATATACATATATTGAGAAGATTTTAAATTAGTCGATTCACAACGAGCAACAGTTTAAGTTATTCATCAAGCTGCAGCTCGTCAAATGTTGCTGCTTTTCATTGTTTTAAACATCAATGCAGATAAAATATATTTTAGTTTTGGCGAAAGCCATTTTAATACATCAACAACAAACAATAAAATGACTTGATTATGGATAACCGTTGGTGCCGGTCCTGCATGAGGCATGAAATTCACCCTGTAACGGACACCGGAGGGGCAGGGAATCGGAGCCGGGGCACCGTCCATCATATCCATCCTCCACCTCTCTTATCTAATTAATGGGCGATCGGCGGAGGGGAGGAGTTCATGTTGTGCTTGTAAGGAAGAAGTGACCCAAAACGCAAACATCACAAGTCCTGCCAGCCGGCGACGCGAGGGAAGAGCCACAACAGCACGAGCTTCGTGCATCGATTACGGCCCGTGACGGATGGCTCCGTCCCGTCCAACGCGCCCAAAGCGCTCCCAGTCCATCTGTATCTCTAATGAACGAGGAGAGAGACAGCAGCCTGTCATCGACTGGCAACCGTACGTCTCCCGCTCAAAGTCACCCCTCGCTACCGACGGCGTTAAGGAGAGGCCTGTGTGTACAGACGCGTTGGAGGTGATGTTGAAGGGGGGATTTTTGAGGAATACACAGCACTCTGGAGTATTTCATGTTTACGAGTCGTCTTTTTTTTTGAGTGAATAATTGAGCTGGCGGTGCAATTGTAATTGTTGACAGTTGAAGCGGAGGCAACGGCAGTTATGTTCGGCCCCTAAAATACCCCAGAAGACAACGAGTTCTTTGAGGGAGAACCGGCCGCTCAGGGCAGTGAAACACGATTCATGGCCGTGTCTTTTATTTTCCCAGTGACTGTATCTCTTTGTTCCCCCGATGAAGACAGTCACAAGAAGTTCAAATGCAATCATTGTATTCCTGCACTGTTTTCGGTTTCCACAGAACAAGTTTTCACATAAAAATTTCTTCAAATGAGTAGACTGCTGTAAATTACAGACATATGCCCTAATTTACCATGTCTCTTTAATATTTCATGGTCCAGTTATACATTTACTAGTGCATAACCCATAAAGCACGAAGCACAAACGAGGAGGAGACAAGTGGAAGCGGAACGTTTATTTAAAACATATTTCCACTGATCCCATTTGAAGCCGTGAATCGAGCCTTCTTCCCTTTTATATTTGATCAGCTAAAAAAGCTGCTAGCGCATGTTCTCCCATCATTAACATGCTGGACAACAGGTTAGCAAAGCTCCTCAGCGCTTATAGATCCTTATAGACTTTCTTAAAATGGCCAAGAAAATGCTTTTTCACACCGTATGCAACGTATCCTCAGACAACGGTTGCTTTGTTTCGTGTGTTTTTCCGAACTCGTGTCAATTTCCTCTCTTTACATGCGTGCGGTATTCTGTCTTGATGGGAAACAACTCGGTTAGCTTTAGGCCACAGAGCTACTGGGTTAGGTTGAGGTAAAGGGCTGGAATTACTAATGAAGCAGCAACTAAACTACCTAGTTAGGTAGAGAAACAGATTGTGGTATATGAACTATGAACGACATGTTACGCGACAAATAAATCAATGCTATACTCCCCAGTTCAAGATCACATGGATTGCATCCAAATCGATTTCTTGGGTGATCTTCAAATTACAGCGAATGCATTTTTGCAGGTATAGCTAAAAAAAAAAACAGCATGTATCTGCACGTGGCAGAGATAACCAGTGACAGTCCGGATGTTGCTGGAGAGCACTGTACCAGTTGCCGTGGGACATATTTTCTAATCTGAGGAGCTTCACGAGCACTAATCATTTATTATCAACCGCAAAATGCTCCTCTATTCAACATCCAGAGTCTCTGTGAAGTGAGGGATGGAGAAGCACGAGGAAAAACCCAAGCCTGACCCAGATCCAGAGCAGGGTCCCCCCTCACATGGGTCTCTCTCTCTCTCTCTCTCTCTCTCTCTCTCTCTCTCTCTCTCTCTCTCTCTCTCTCTCTCTCTCTCTCTCTCTCTCTCTCTCTCTCTCTCTCTCTCTCTCTCTCTCTCTCTCTCTCTCTCTCTCTCTCCCCACTGTGTATGAAGGACATTAAAAGAATCAAAATGTTTTATGTGTTGTATTTCTTCATCACGAGCCTCGCTCCGTGTACCCTCTGACTGTGACCAGGGGGCGCCTCGGATGTTTTTGTTGTGGAAGAGGTGCCAAAATCCCCACCTCCCAACATTTGTATTCCTGCAATCCTGGCTCCACCCACTACTGTGTACTGGCTAGCATTTTCACCAATTTGTCTGTTTTCCAACGGCTGCCACAAAGAAAATTAATCCATTCATCCATTGGACGTCATTTTAGTCTCGACTGAATCATCTCAGCAACTATTCGAAGGATTGCCATGATCATTCATCCAGATATTTATGTTCACTGGTGGATGAAACCAAAGACAGTTCAGAAAAAAAGACGGCCCTTCGACAGCCGGTTTACTGGATCTGTGTGACCTGGGGATTCCCCCCTGATCCATCTTCTTTCAGGAGACTAGTGGCGGGTCCAGAGAATTAACTTGGATTCAATCGGCACCGAAGCAGCTTTTTCTTTGCAAGTAGCAGTGAACACAAGCAGTCCCAGATGGAGGAACATGATGGCGGCTCAGCACAGGGCTGGATTTGGTGTTTGTGTGTGTGCATGTGTGTGCACTGTATGTGAGTTCCAGTAGCTGTGTGGGTTGAAGCGCATAGAGGCCGTGGTGTTTGTTTAACCTTATCAGGGGTTGTCATCCACTCAGGTCGGCATAGAGTGGATTTCAAAAAGGAAACTCCATTTATTACCTTCATGCGAAGCTCACTTCCCCCAGAAATGAGCGTGGCGCTAGGAAAACAACCGTTCCCATGCCGTGTTATTGGAGCAGGTTGTTAAAGCCTGCTCCGATTATGTAATTGTGACTTATCTTAAACTGCGTGTACGCAGGTTTTGTGTGCTGCGTTGCAAATGTGTGCGAGAACGGTGGAGACTGAAGGCAGAATGAAAAACAGCTGTTTTTTTTCCTTTAAAAAAAAAAAAAAAAAAAGTGTACTCTTGTGAATGAATAACGATCCTTGTTTTAATCATCATTCATCTTTAAAATTGGAGGACTTTTTCAGGGGCTAAAAAAATCACATAGACGTTTAAAAAAAGCTCTCTATTCTATTTTTTTTCTTCTTTTTTTTCTGAAAAAGATTTATGATCCGAGAGAATGATTAAGAGGCAGTGACCTGTGTGTTTGACCTACATTCATCTTCTTTGCTATTGTAATGAGTCAAACTCACTCTGACACGTGGCACTACCGCCTCGAACAATAATCAGAGAGCCCTGCCAAGAAGTTAAATGCCCTCTTAGGGTGGCGATTAAGGATGGCTTAAGGGGG
Organism: Cottus gobio; assembly: GCA_023566465.1. Lineage (NCBI taxonomy): Eukaryota > Metazoa > Chordata > Actinopteri > Perciformes > Cottidae > Cottus > Cottus gobio. Next base: position 16,722,338 of record CM042237.1, read on the forward strand.
GGGGGGGTCCCACTGGAGAGATAAAGAGAGATAGAAAGCTGACTCAACACTGTGCCAATACAAATTGATTCATGACAAATATGCATTGTTTCAAAAGAGTGGCGACTCGGAGACATGTCAGTTTAACATTTTCAAAGTCAGCCTCTCAAAGTCATACTGGCTGAATTACTTTTTCCTCTGCCCGCTTTACGTTTCTCACATGTAGCTCACCCTGACCTAATTCTTCCATGTGCAATGGAAAGTACCTCAATCAACGCTGCAACTGCAACTGAACAAATTGCTTTCATGTGAAACTAATTTGCGCTCAGCATTTACACTTTTGGGGTAAAACTGCACAAGGCCACTCGTTGACAGCCAGCGTTTAGGAAGCGGCGGGATAAAGTGACGTTTATGGCTTTATAAGATGCGGAGCGCAGACTTTGGCTCAGGACTGTTACAACACAGCAGGACATCATGATTGGAGGAGGGGCCATAATACCACAAAACATTACTGGGTAGAAAATCGTGGCTAATATTGCTATTAATTTATTGTAGAAACTGGTATCTGAGAAATATCGGCACTATTCAAGACTTTTTTTTTTTAATTGTACATGTGCATCTATTTCTTATTATTTTGTTCAAACAATTCATCTTTTAGAGTATTTTTTATTTGTTTTAAGTTGCGTGAGATTTGTTTGTTTACACGAATGAGAAGCAGGAACCAGCAAATGAGAAGTGACACATGATTAAGTTGTCGGATTAGTTTTAGTGAGTTATAGTTCTGTTGATCTACGAATTGTTTAATCGACGAGTCGTTCTTCATTACGAGTTTACTTCCAGTAACTTCTCGACATGGCAACTGTGGCCAAACAAACCAAATACCCTTTTCAATGTTATCAACTATTTAAATCTCTTCAAGGGAGAGAAGCGTGTTTCTGTTTTCCGGCATATTCTGATTCATGTTCAAACCCACATGCTCATTGCATCAAGTGTCTCGGCTGCCCCTCACAAACTGGAATTGCGGCAACAACAACATCCCCCAGACTTTTTAGACAGTAGTTGCACTTATCCGCACACACACTTCAGCAACACGTGTGTTTTTTTCACACACAACAGGCACAAATTATAGCTGCAGTGGGATTCTTCGACAACAATGCTCCCCGTTCAGTGTCCTGGTTGGTTGATTTATGATGATGTTGTTGTGCGACACCCGGAAAAAAAAGAACTCCTGCGGCGCGGCCGCATCAGCACCACTCTCGTCCCACTCGCTTCATCTGACAAATGCGGAGGCCGAGCAGGCCTTGGCAAACTGCCAGAAGCATGCGCAGCTACATTTTCATTGTTTTGTTATAACTCCACACCTCAGGGGTCGGGGTCTGAGTTTGTTTTCCAATTTCCTTGTTGTTTTTGTTTACCGAATATAAATATTATATGGTGATCCAAAATTTAAAAGGGGTTATATTTGGGCTTGAAGCATGAAATTCAACACGAGATGCAAATGCAAGAACAACAGATTCCAGGGAGGAGGTGAAGTGAAAGTATTTTCAAAAGACTCAAAAGAAAATGTAAAAAAAAAGAAAAGTCGGTTGTGCACAAAGGGAGATTGTCTAGAAAGAAAAATCGTTCAATAAAGAGAAATGTTTTCTTCCAACCTCAACCTTAACCCTGTTTACAGTTTGCATCCACCTGCGTGTGCGTTCCTCCTCCACAAGGTCAAAACAATGCTTTGAGTTGGTCGGGCCCACGCAGGCTAGACGACACAGCGCAGTCATGCAGAAAAGGTTACCTTTCCAGATGTGCTCCCGCTGCTCTCCAATGTTCCCTGTAATTTAAAAAAAATGCAGTGACGTCTGCGGCTCTACTGGCATTTTAGTGAAAGGATATGTTTTTCTTCGTCTGTCTTAAAATCAACAGGTGCTCATGTATTGAACTGTCTTTTGGCTTGCTGTCATCATTCCTTCATATTGGCCTCATGGCCTCAGTCGACAATCCGCAGACCTCCATCTGTGCAGAAGGGTGTTCAAACATTGTTCTCGGGCCAATTTGTTGACCTAACTTCAACATGTTGCAAGTTTGACAGTCAAAGTTGGTGGGTGGGGGGGGGTCACTAGAATTAAGTATATTTTAAAAGATCTTATGATCGGAAATTGCTGGACATTCCTATCAAAACGCACACAAAATGAGGACTAATTTTTCAAGTTGTTTTGAACTGCACTAAAATCACGCGGCTTTTTTCGACTTCCGGTGTGGGACACTCAGTACAAGAATCAGAATCAGAATCAGAACCATTTATTGCCATGTATGTTTACACATACAAGGAATTTGTCCTGGCGGGAAGGTGCATACATTTAACATTTAAGAATACAAAACAACGAGCACCGACGCACCGAGGCAGCCATCAGCGGCGCCATCTTAGCATGTTCAATGTCATCCCAGAAAAAGAGTGAAGCAAAGCACTGGCTTGCTTTGTTTCCCACTGCCTCACGGTGTACATCCTCAAAGTGGGAAAAGGGGGGCGGGGCTTGCCTGCATTTTGTGCAGTTCAGTTTGACCTCCTAACCTTGTGACCCCCTCCCTCCAGACCCAGAAGTCCACGAAGTCGAGCGGAACAAAAACAGCAAACACACACAGTGACCACAGCTTCAACCTTTCACTACTCCATTCACAGAAAACCACCAGCTCTGCCTTCTTACCCCCCCCCCCCCCCCCAAAAATCACACAAACCCACTCCCTCACAATCGACCTCAGACTCGCAGTTGTAAATCCTGCCAGTCGGATGATGACATCCTCAGCCCGTGGAACACGATGGAACCGAGGCACTCACCACATTCCCCGCCCCCTTGAAGTTGCAGAACTTTTGCGCTATTTTAGGATCGTGACAATTGCCTCGCACAGGAAGCGCTGGTGGCGCTTTACAGCCTCAACGCAAACAGCTGCGTACAATTTTGGGAATTTCTCAGACGGACGTGGCGGTCCATCTGAGAGGATGCAGGATAACGCCCTGTGAAGGAAGCAAAAAAAAAAAAAAACATCCAAAAGAACCTCAAAAAACCAAGAGAAAGTGTCCGGAAGAGTGAGTCCCTAATGGGGCTCTGCATTACAGATAATAGCAGATAATAGATGATTGGATGCTTTGTTTGCATAAGGAAACATAAACAGGGCTTAAATATGTCACCTGAGGTAACATCCATCAGTGCTCTGGCTGGAGGCCACAATGCTTTGTTTATGGTTAAATAGCCATTTGTTTACTGAGGATTCTGACCTCTCTCTGGACCCTCACTCCCCATTACGCTCTCGTTACCATTATTAGAGTGCTTGTCTTTGTGGTGGATTTGTATTATGTTGCTCCATAATCACCAGAATTGCCATCTCAAGCGTTCCTGAGGTCAATAATCGCATATGGCAGCAAAAATCACGACATGTTCCTATAAATAAAACTGATTTTAAAGCATGTTTTACTTCCTCTCTAAGCTTAAAAAAAGAAGTTTTCTTGGTCATAAGCAGTAGGTTCGCACTGTAAATGAAGCAGGAGCTTAAACAGCAGCGTCAGCCTCCGTGTGCAGGATGTTGAAAGTGTAAAACAACAAGCTGGCAGAGGAAACACGAGTAAAAAGTGTGGGACCGTTGCACAACGGGCGTGTAGTCATGCAGAGCGCCGGAGACGCCAGTTTTGCTTCAGCTCTGCTCTTTTTGGTAAAAATCCAGCGAGACCGACCCCGAAGAAACATCACCGAAACGCGTGGTCGGAGGTGAAGAAGCCGTAACATCAATCTTCTTTTTTTTCCTTCTCAACCTTTGTGGTCAATGTGTTGTATTAAAGGGAAGCCGCCCGCGTGGTCTGCTTTTGTGCTGCTCACACACACCAGACATTCGGCTCGTTTGCGGTTCGCCAATTTACTCTATTTTTTTGATTTTTTACTTGCTCTGAACATTTTGTTTTTCTGTGGCTGAAGTCACACTTTCCATCGCACTATTTCCGTGTATGGGTGAGAGTGCGGTGCAGACAAAAGAAAGAAAACCACTCAGCTGGCCCAACTTCCTGTTCCTCACATGGTGCCTGCTAAAAAAAGCAGAAAAAAATAATATATATATATATATATATATATATATATATATATATATATACACTGTATGTTTTGTTTTGTTTTGTAAGTGTAAGTGTAAGTTTTTTGTTTTGTAAGTGTAAGTGTTGTTACATGGGTGAATTAACAGAATGCACCCCTGAGTGCTCTTCAAACTATTATGTGTGTTTTTACATGGCGAGAAAATAAATTGAGTATTTCACAAGAGAGAGAAAATGCCAGCAGGTTTGGAACTAACGGTGTATGGACTGCCGGTGGTTCGTGAGATTGTGCCTCTGAGAGCATTTAAAGTTACTGTGTTTTTGCATGGCTCGGAAAATAAATCACAAGTATTTCACGGGGTAGAAACGTTTGGCAGCAGAAATGAATGCAGTTACTACGCACGTCCCTCTCATCCTCTACATTTGGCCTCAGTCACTCTCCTAATAGCTCTCCTCCTATTTATTACACCTCCATTACTACTGCTGATGAAATATAGAAAGAAATCACAGCGACAATGGGAAAGCTTGTGGGTTTAGTTAGAGCTGGTGATCCAGTCAGATGTGGCAATGTACACATTGATATCCTGCAAAACCACACACACAAACAATTTTTTTTAAAAATTCATACTTTTTATGTCTTCTCCCCCAACACAGTATATACAATTTAGGAATCATTTTTTGTTTGTACTCTTCTTCCATTAAAGTGGCATGAATTGCAGATTTCTCCGTGTAACCACCTATTTTCACTTCTGTATCTCAGTGATATGCTTGTTACATATGTGATACTTCAGAGGTTTCAAAAGACACCAAACACATTATGATGAGTTGCAGGGGAATGCACATGAAATGTTCAGTATATCAGGCTTCATTAAAGAATGTATGAAGGTCATATAGCTTCAATGAAGTGTTTGAACAAGCACACACGATATATATGCAATGTCCAACAGCGTGAAGGGAAACATTAAATGATCAAAACATGAATTCAGATACACGACTTCATAAAAAAAGTAGTAAATATATATTTTGTATCTTATCCAAGTTTGTCAAACTGACATCTGTATATAAACCTGAAGCACATTAAAGCTGTAGAGAATGGAAAATATATATGTGAATATTCTTTTCCCAAAACAGACCCAGGATCTGAAACACACCACCTGAATATATACACCTGCACACACGCACACTCAATCCCTTTTAAAAACATCTGACTACATGGCATTAGTTCACTTTTTCCAATGTACTGTTGAAGTGTGTGTGTGTGTGTGTGTGTGTGTGTGTGTGTGTGTGTTCACCCAGTAGCTTGAGTCTTTGGAAACAGCAATGGACGGACATGCATACACGACAGACGCATGCACAAAGCAAATACACATACATGTACACGCACAATGGGCCCTTCTCACGGCAGCCATCAAAGGAGGTAAACACAGGTGTTATTGATGAAACAAATGATGGTCCCATTCTATTTTGTGTGACACAGCCATTCCGTAATTAACGTTATTAATTGCACCTGCGTTTATCCTGCAATGACTGGAGGAAAAGGGTGAAACCTAGAAAAGTAATATTCTTTGGGTCTCTTTATTGTTACTCGAGTATGTACTGAATTAAAAAGAAGAAACATTTGTGAAAGATGTTCATCAAAAGTTCACAGAGCTCAAGGTGACATCTTCAAATTCCTTCTTTTGGTTCCACCAAAAGTTGAAAACCCACAGACATTTGATTTAAAACGGCATGAAAACACATTTGAGAAGCTTGAACCAGAGAATCAGCTCTTGCGTGCACACATACGATCATCTACAACATAACAGGACGAGCCGTGCTGCTCCTCAAACCATGTGCTCCATAGCAATACAATACAGATGCAGAACTGATAGGAAAAAGACCCTGCTCAGACTCACAAGTGCTCTTTTATTCCAGAAAACCCATGCTGTCAATCACATGCAGAACCCCCGATTGAAAAAAGGCCCTCGGTTAACTCCCCTCCAGCGGCGGAGTGTTCAACAGGAGTCTCGACAAATTTCAGCATGTGATCACCATCGCACAAACAATCCAGTCCCCCGGCCCAGCAGAAGATCACATGATCAAACGCCGAGGTGTTGGCCGTCTGTGCCGAGGCGTCGTCTGTAATCGGCGGCCCCCGTGCGGTAGCTGTCGGCCACGTCCTCCGAGGAGCGCTGATAAGGCTTTGGCGGCGTGATTCTCCCGGACTCGGCACATCAGCGGAGATTCATCAAAACATATGTGAAGTGGTCTTGTGGCTGATTGAGGGCCTGATATCCTCTCCTCTGGTCCTCATTAGCCGGAGGAATGGGGGGAAGGCAGGGGGGTTCCTCACCGCACGGACTGCAGCGCTCGAAGCTCCAGTTCCCAGCAACTGGGTCAGGCAGAGCGGAGCCTCCGGACTGTTGTGCACATTACTGGGTTTTTGAGGCCCCTATTCGTAGCAGCTCACTGCTGTCTGCTGCGTTTCTTTTGTGTTTTACCCTTGCCAGTTTCGGGTGATCTGATTGCAAATTTGGTGATTCCAAGGTGGTGAAACATCTGGAAAACCGAGGTACTAGGGTTTTGCCTTCATTCTTTTTTGAAGAAGTCTTCTATATTTGGCCTTGAGAGAGAAAGAAAGAGAGGCATGCAAGTTCTTCAAATCAAACAACAAACAGGACAGCAGCCTTCCAAAACCCAACCAAGTCACTGTTATACTGAAGTCATTCCCAGCTTCAGATCTGACTCGATTAAGGCACAACTTGGTTAGACGTAGGATAAGATCGTGGTTTGAGATGAAGTTTGGTTCACATTTGGGGAAATATCGTGGTTTTGGATCAAATACTTACTTTATTACAGTTTGGAGGCATTCCAGCAACCAGCATTGACTGCCGATGGGTTTATGGGAAATGAACAACGACCTCCAAAGTTCAACATTTTGTGGATCTCTCCATCGACCCCAACCTCCTTTGGGGCTCCATAACAATGCTGCAGAACAGATGGATTAGAGTAATGAATCCCAAGCTTGAACTAAACTTATACCATTTCCTGGCCCAATTCCGTCTAAATAGTTAATCTCTTCCAAATGTGGTTTTGGGCACGACATCTCAGGTCAAGTTGTCATTAAATATTTGATCTACCTCACAAAATACCATCAAACCCTAACTCTGATCACAAAGGGATGGGACTGCACTCAAAATAAGTTATGTTCCGATGTGGTACATGATGTTGTGACCACACATATTATGTGGCTGGTGGCTGCTTTTTTTGTCCTAAGTTGTGATCACAGTTTCCCACAAATTCGATCCAATGGATACCATTGAATGTGAGCAGAGTGACTTCTGGACATTAGTGACCACTAAGTGCCCACTAATGTTCAGGAACTGCAATTGGCCTCAAGTGGATGTAGAACATATTATGTAAATAAAAGCTGTGAGGTCTCAACAGAGCTGCAGACTCTCATTGCTGGACTGCAAGGTATGGTCAGTGGACGGATTCCTGATCAAGACCACATCTGTCTAGGCCCACACTGAACCGACACAATAAATAGTTTGACATTCATACACACCAGAAGAAAGTAAAGACGCGCATAGGGTGGTGTGGTGAGTGGCGTTTTTTTACTTTTTTATATAAACATTTTGCATGAATTTTCCAGAAAATGTGGTGTAACACGTTGGCGAGTGACAAGTAGAAAATGTTCGCTCGGGTTGAAGTCTGATCAATAGCCCACTGAGGAGGGGTCACTTTGGTTAATCGTTTCTTTCAAAGCTGAGGTGTATGTCCAGACGGTCATGAAAAGGAGTGTTAACCTCGTCTTCAAATTTGAACAATTACATGAAATGGATGGAGACCGACATGATAAACAGGACGGAGGTGTATTTGGTTCAAAGAAGGTTCTGTGGGAAACTGAAATGTTTTGTAAGTCTAATGCATTTGTCCTCGTCCTTATCCATTTTTCTTTTTTACTTGGAAACCATCAAGAGTGTTTTCATGCAGCTGTTGTTGAATCATTGACAAACTGGGCCTGAGATGACGATCAGAGATAGCCACAGAATAATGGAGTAGCATCAGTCCTCTCTCCAGCTCACACACCAAAGCACATGGGGGAAAAATAAATAAGGTATCCAGATGGCTCACAGAACCTTTTTCATTTGTTAATTGCGGCCTGTTGCCTGGTACCTGGTCTGAGGTTTTATTTTGCACAATAATGACAAAATGGCAGAGGTTAATCTTCTAATGACCACTCTACTGAATTTTGGAACACCAAATAACGTACTGTTCCCTCAGGACCGGAGCTTTAACGGGCAGGTGGGCGGTGGAACAAAGCCGATAGGAAGTAATACTGTTAAAGATGGTAATCACTGGGGAAAAAGAGCATGGTTATTAATACTTAAGCGAATGGTGTATCTGCATGTTACTTTACGTAATTGCCTATTTGAAGTATTCAAGTGTTTCAGCAGTGCTTTGAGTATTCACTTGTAACCTTCCTCATGACAACATGTGTGCCCTGTGTTCTAGGTGAGCTCTGTTCAATGAGCAGCAGACAGGAAACAGGAAGGGAGTGGTGAGTAAAAAAAAGGAAAAAAAAGGTGCTCCGTCCAATATTATATATATATATATATATATATATATCCAATATTCATGGTTTGAGTGGCCAGACTGTTTCGCAGTCATTAGTGCACTTACTGCCTCTCTGCCATCTCACTCCGAGGCTCGTCACAGAGCCAGTCACTCAAGACATGTTCCCCTGCAATACACATGAGACTTTCCAGCGTCCTGACAAGCCCACGCAACCCAGCGCTCTTCTTCTTTTTCACCCACTGCTAGTTCGGGCCCAACATGATTAGCAAGAGAGGGAAAAAATAATCTGTCAACAAATGTATATATTTGTTGTGTCTTTTCTTATGCCATTTTTTTCTGTGACATACTATGTTTCACCTCTTCAGGGCTGTACTTGTGGACTTTCACCCAGAAGACCACTGTTCTTGTCCAAAGGGAAATCAGAAGTCAACGTTGACTTATTTGTCACATAACTTCCATAGTTATTTAAACCCAAACCAGCAATCTTTTCCTAAACACAGTAGTTTTTTTTCTTTAACTTCTTTAACAAGTATTACAAATGTACTTATTTCAACCCAACTTACGATATTTTCCCAAACCTAAGCAAGTACAACAAAAGTACTTATTTTACACCAAACCCCAATCTTTTCCTAAACCTTAAAAATAAGTATAACAAACGTACTAATTTCATCCAAACTATGATATTGTCCTAAACCTAACCAAGTATTTTTTTTGCCTTAACTTAACCAAGTAATACAAAGTGATTTCTACCCAAATCATGTGTTTTTCCAACTAAGTGTTTTTTGTTCTTCTTCTTAATTACAAAAATAGTTATTTTAACCCAAACCACAATCTTTACCTAAACCTTAGCAATTATTGTTTTGCCTTAACTTAACTAAGTATAGCAAACGTAAACATTTTGACCCAAACCATAGACACGTTGTTGCCTGAACACGCATCGACTATCGCAGGTGCATCGATTGCTTCTGTTGCTTTACCTTTGTAGGAAAACACAGTAAAAGGAACTCTGCCAAAGATATCACACAAAACACTTTAAGGGGATACATTGTTCGGTGTCAGGAGTAGCTTTTGCTTGGCTATAAATGGTCACAGGCCAAAAGGTTAGAGTGTTAGTGCTTACATATTCAGAGAAAAGAAAAAAAAAGGAATAAAAAAATGTATACACTTTATTTGAATTTTGAATTCTTATTCAAGACAACCATACAAACATCCTGTTCCGAGACAAAATGTAACACCTACAAACTAAAAGGGCTACATAGAAATAAGAAAATCTATAAACATCATCATGCTCTGTGAAGCTGTGTGCGTGGCATTGACTCACAGGTTAAAAGCAGGTGAATGTCATCATCTTATTGATTGACCCTATAAAATGTGCCTTGGCCATGGGGCGAGGAAGTCAATAAACAAGTCAGCGAAATAAGAGTTTTGAAGCGGTATTGACGGTATGTAACTGTAAACTGTGTTTTTTAACTGCATCTCCAGTACAGCTATGTCTACTGCATTATTAACTTCAATATATGTTTCAGCCAGGTCCAGTTTTAATGTTACTGGATGTTTCTCCGGTGAAACTTCCTTACATTTGTGGGCAAAAATGGAAAAAATCTATTCAAAAATACTAATGTAATTTCAGTGGATAACTGAAAAACTGAAATAACTGTATATGCATCTGAACTGGAAGCTTTTTTAGCATGATATTAATTGTTGTAATATTACTTTTATGCTGTCTTCTAGGCCAGATTACTTTCAGGAAAGGGATTTATTCTCATCGTTATCTGGTTGATTAAAGAGAAAGAGAGAGAGGGAGAAAAAAAGAAGATTTACTCTTTAAATACAAAGACCATTTCCGGTTTTGGTCGAGTCATCAGACAATGTTGTCCTCCGATTAGGTCCAAATGTGTCTTTCTGTTGCTATTTTATCACAGCACAGCACTTGCACAGTGATGGATATTTAATTGCCGCCAGTAAAGTCAAGGCTCCCATAACTCTTTTTTTGTGTGTGTCTCTGAAGGCCAAGTTGAAGTCCTGATCCCTTTCAGTGACCAGCTGTCTGTGTCTCTGCTGTTCTCTTCCTCCCCCTTTGTTTCGTTGTCTGCTTTCGGAGCGCTCCGTGACACCATTTGTCTCCATAACAAAGTCCCGGTGAATGGCGGTTTTGGCGGGCCCACCTGCAGGAGCCCCAGTGCTGGTCACTGCTCACCGCGGGCCTCCCAGGACTACCCACCGAGGAGGAGGCAATTAAGGCCTGCAGAAGGGGCCATAAATCTCCATAAACTTCAGCCAGCCACTCTCCCCCCACTTTCGCTGGACACTTAGATAATGCATCTCCTTCTCAGCGGCCTCCAGACGGACTCCGGAGGAGATGAGTCGATCTCCTGATTTCCCACAACTGGGGAGCTCCCTCTCAAAAGTTAATCTGCAGTCAAGCCATGGCTTGAACATTTTTATTTCTTTTTTCTGCAGTTTTAAGTTTTGTATTTGTTGTTTTAAAAACGGGATCAAAAGTATTTTTTAAATTTCTTTAAATTTCCCATTTTTGCGAATACATCCCCACAGTTTATTGCGCAACGATCATTCCAAAAAACATGATAATTTCCCTGCGTTGAATCACAAGAGAGAGTCAACAAAAAGCCCCATGACTATAATCTACTATAATATTATCACGCTTTCATGATATAGTGCAAGCTGGAGCATGAGTTATGAATTATAGAGCCGCTTTCCGTCTCGGTGCAACGTTTTATCGTTTTCCCGACATGCTGTACAACATGAAACCTCTTTTCTGTAAACGCGTGGCAACGTATCGTCTGGCGGTGCAGTTCTTTGGGGAGAGGCACTGTTCTCACTAATCAGACAGGACGTGCAAAGGGGAAACATCCCTCCTGAGGAGGAAATGCCTGCTTCCTCTTTATCTTCTTCTTGAGGACATGCTCCTCTGCAAAGCTGCTGATGTATGGATACAGCAGCCCCACCTATGGAGACGTAGGTGTGTGTGTGTGTGTGTGTGTGTGTGTTTAATGGTGAGAGAGCGAGAGGCCGTCCAGTGTTGAGCAAGTACAGAGTTACCGGCACTGCTACATTGATGTGATTTTCCAAACTGTGTGGCGGTGTTGTGGTACTCCAGGTCACTCTCGTTCTGCAGACTTTTTGTTTCGTCCTCGTCTTGGAGTCGTCTGCATTTTCACCTGGTCTTGTCTCGGGATTACATTTTTTAAGACCCACAACTGCTTGGGAAATCCCTAAATCGCCTGTGCTTTGTCTATTTGATGACATCATTACCGTGATAGGATGTGGAACGTCCCGCTTCAAAGGCCAACAACTAATTTCTCATTTAGAAATTAGTTTTATTGTTATCGGCTGCTCATAGAAAACCCAGGGAAATTCCCAAACATGTAATTCACCTCTGCGAGGGCTTTATTTTTTATTTGATTAAGTCATTTATCGTGATACACTCGCACATGTCCAATATACGTGGCAATTAAAGAGGTGAAAATGTGTTTCGGGGGGAAGGGGGGTTTGGGGGGTTATGGCAATGTGTATCATTCAGATCAATTTGAGGAGTGCCTATGGTTTGCAAGTTTTACATTTTATTGTAAGTGTGACGCGCAGAACTCACACTGGGCTGGTCTTGACTCTGTTTTGGTCTTGACTCTGTTTTGGTCTTGACTTGGTCTCAACCCCATGACCTGACCTCGGCTTAGGTGGTCTTGACTACTACACTGCAGTGTGGCTGCTATTTACTTAGTGGTTTCAGAATAGTGATCACTCAAAAACACTTTGAATAGTGAGATAGACAAAAAAGTATTGTCCAAATTCTGTTATCTGCGAGTTGTACAAAAGTGTCCATTTGGTTTACGATTTTACATGCATGTGTTTCCCCCATTTGCCGTCTTCTTTGATTTCACAATGATACAGTTGATTAATTCAATGCAGCAAAACATCCGCTAAAACATCCGCTAAAACTGTTGTGAGAAGTTATTTGCAAAGGTCATATATATATATGACTTATCCAGGGTGAACCCTGCCTTCGCCCAATGACAGCTGGGATCGGCTCCAGCGCCCCGCGACCCTAAAGAGGATAAGCGGTTCAGATAATGGATGGATGGATATATATATATATATATACTTTGTTTTTAAGGTTATTTTTACTAACAAAATATTTTAAAGGGTTAGAAAATGTTCACAAAATACTCAGAAATGAGTGTATCTTTACAGTGAAGTGCTAAAGAGTTTAAACTGTACACTCTGTTTCCGTTCCTTGCTCAGAAAGATGACTGCTACTGAGAGGACGTGTTGAGGGAAGTCTCTCAGCAGATGCTGTTGATGGAGACGAGAAAGGTGTTGCCTTGATCTGTGAACTGTCTCTCCTCTGTCTGGCACATCTCAGACACACATCTGGGAGGGAAACTGCTGTTTGTGTGTGTTTGTGTGTGTCACCTAGGTGTTCTACCTTTCATCGACCTGAAGACGCACTGTTTCTGTGTGCCGGGTAAAACCACATGTGGAGGTGGCAGCACGACTCATTCGATCCCTACACCTCTCTGCTGTTCTTTCCCCTCCCCTACCCTCCTCCTCGGTTCTCCCTTTGGTGACGTGATATCACTTTACTGGGTCACCAGATTTCCCTGAGTCACAGAGGGGACAATGTCGCTCACCTCTTGACTTCTTTACCTCTTGAACTTAGAGACATATCCCTACTGATACGTGGCCGAGACTGCCAGCTGTCATTCTCACCTCATTAACGACCGAAACCAAGAGCAGAAGGCGTGCAATTTAGTGAAAGTAAACGGCACGTAACAGGGGGAAGCCGATAAGCATCGAGCTGTACTTGTAGAGCGGCTCATCTAACATTAATGGTAGAGTAATTGGTTTGTAACTGTAACACTTACGAGGCCATCAATAATGGCCGGGGAGGCGGGTGTAGGGTTACTTGGTTGGGATAAGGGGCCATTGTGCCGGAGCTGAAGCAACAGGATCGGCTCAATGGGCCTGCAGTTATGTCGGACAAATATTTATACAGTGTCATGTTGCTGGGACATTCTAACTAGAGGAGACAAGAATAGGCAGGGTGATTGAAAAGTCAGATACACATGTACTACATTACTACTCGAGATGAGGATCTACTATTGGATCATTCACTGATCAAAGCTCAGGAAATTGCATTAAGTATAAGGAGCCCCTTTTCATTATTGTGTTTATTTTTTTGGGGATGATGTGAGAGGTGCGTATTTGGAAACATTTCACTTTAAAAATGTATTAAAAATATGAACTGTATTTCGTCTGAAATGCAGTTCATATTTTTAATAAAACATGCAAATATTATTCTTAAATTATGGTATATGTCATGTAATACTGTTATATCAGCATATGGTGATATAGCGACATTTCTGGAAAATAAATTGAGAAACTGAAAAAGTAACTACAAAGAGTGACCCGGAATGTACTCCATTATGTATTTATTCATCTTATATCAAAATGAATAGCTATTGAGATGGATTTGTGCGTGTTGCTCAAGATTATAAGATAGGTTTTTAAATCTTTCTCAAAATGATGGATCAGCTGCATTTATGCTTTGAGGTACTTCAGTAGACTCTGTAAAGTTTGTTAAAACGACTTTGGCACCGTTTTAAATTCTCAACTGCCAACCCACACAGGTGTGTTTGCCTGGATGTGAGCTTTTGATCATGTCTGCCAACACCTGAACAATTTGCTTTTATATATAGCTGGAAAGGGCTAAAGTTACTTATTACATATTAGCTCAAATGAACAGTGACAACTACAACAACTAATATGTATTCTAACAGTGGTATTTCCCAATGAATGACAGACAAAAGGAGAAATTCAAAACCACAAAGGTCTAAATAAGGTGTTGGTCCACTTAAGCAAACTAGACTTGATACAGCTTAATATTGCAAATATTGGCGAGCATTGTAAGTGTTAAATAAATGTCATTATGACTAATAGACAGACAACTGTGAAAATTAGGCTGTCATTTGCTAAACTTTCCCCTAAATCTGTAAGACTGGGATGTTTCTGATTAACATTTTCTGATCCGCTCTGCTGGTCCACCATCAGCAGCACATCTGCAGTCAGGTACCCTCTCTGTAGAGCAACCTTGAGTCCTGCCAAGTTGCATCAGGGCCTGCACTCATTTAAACAGGAATGCCAACCATTGCTTTGGAACCCTGCATTAATTGAAGCTGCTGGGTTAGAAACGGTTTAGACTTGACATTTCCCAGAAGTACACACAATACGCCCAAACTGTATTCACAGAGCTGTATTCCTCCTGTGATGAAATCTGAGGAGTGTGTATTTCTCGAAAAAATTTGGAAATCAAGAAAAACACAGCAACTTGGTTTTTGAGGTCAGATTGGGTTGCCATGTGACCCTGACCCCCGCCTCCCTTCCTCCAAACAGCCCTCTGAACCTCCCCTGGGAGCCACAGCTGTTGGGGACCTCTCTTTGAACTCACGGCAGGAGGTCCGCAGCAACCCGGGCCCTGAGCTGTTCCTTCTCTCCACCGCTGCCTCAGGCTTTGCTCACTGTAACCATAGCCTCACGTGGCCTTTCTAAGAGGGCTCAAACCTCCCGCGGCAGCTGCCCGGCCGGTAAGTGGATCCACCAAAGGCAGATCACCTGAGAGCGCCGGGGGTAGATCTCTGGAGAGCTGCTCATGTGTCCCGCTGCCTGCTTCCATTCACAAGGGATCAGAAGAATCATGAAGAGCAAAATTGTCTGATACAGACAGAATTCCTACGACACTGGGCTGTTTGACAGAGTTCTCCTCAGCCTTTTATTCTCTCCATACTGGCCGTGGAGAGATATCTTCCTTGTGTAAGTTCAGTCATGCTCTTTGAATTTCCCTATATAACAATCCCTACTGCAAGGTCTGTTGCGGGGAGGGACGCAATTTCACTCCTGTGAGCGATCACTCCTGCAATGGATTGAATTGGCAACTTTTCCTCAAAAAAAATAAAATAAAATAAAAATAATATATATATATATATATATACATATATACATATATACATACATACACTATATGGCATGTTATTAAAGAATAACTTTTTTGGAATGTCTTGGGTCTATTTAAAACCTCAGTCAATCAACTACTGTGGGGCGACTGTGGCTCAGTGGTTAGCAAGTCGGTCTTTCAATCAGAGGGTCGGTGGTTCGATCCCCGGCTCCGGCAGTCTGTGTCGTTGTGTCCTTGAGCAAGACACTTAACCCTAATTGCTCACCGTTGCTGTGTCTACAGTCTACTGTATAGCATGTAAGTCGCTTTGGATAAAAGCGTCAGCTAAATGAAATGTAATGTAATGTAACTAAGGAATGATAGAAAGTTATGTCAATCTATTAAAGCATGAAAGAAATAAAATACATATGTTTTCCCTCACATCTTCGTCCCACTCTTCTTCCCTTCTCATACTGCCACATATTATTCCCATTGAAAGATTCTCCACCTACGCTCGGTGAATTTTCAACATTCCTCTGATGTCGGGATATTAAATCAAATAACGATTGAATCAGTGGTGTAGCGGCAGCCGAGGCGTGCCAGGTGGGACTCGTAGTCATTAATGAGCAGTGACTAATTGAGCTGTGGTATTGTGGGAATACTGGGAATCTCTATGGGACTTGTTCAATGCTTAGTTTCCCCCTTCTAACAACCCTCATGTCTCTCTCTCTCTCTCTTGTGTCAAGGTTTAAGGCTCTCCTCCCTTACAGCATATCACCAGTGAGACATAAAGAGAGATAAATTAGAAAAAAACCTGTGAGCCACTCTTTGGGAATTTATCATTCTTGGTTACGTGAATAATATTGCATTTCCTCTTAAAGGGGGGGGGGGGGGGGGGGGGGGGGGAGACGACGACGGATGACGGACCATTCATTCAGGCCTTTTTGTAAGCAGTGGCGAAAGGTTGCCAGCTGGTTAAAAGAGGCATTCAAGAAACCAAGGGCACTGTCTAATTTTCTAAAATGCATTATTTATCAGGACTCCAATAAAAAAAATACCAGGAGGCAAACCCACAGAGGCTATAAACATCCCCCTCATCAAGCTGATTGACAGGATCGACTGCTTGTCCTTCGCTTCTCTTTATGTCCGTTATTGCTTTGGACGGCTGTCAGTTCGGAATGATATTGTTTATTTCCTCTGCTCGGCTTGCCACGGCTGCGATAATCACTTCCAGCATGAGCAGGAGTGTTCTAGCCTTGAGGTGCTTGTTCCAGCAGCAACAGATACAATGTGTTTGGCTTCACGAGGATCCATAACACCTTGTCAGAAACTAAGACCCTACGTGAGTGAGCGTCTTTTATTAAAAGTGTAATTTTATTTATTCTGAGGCTGAAGTCACTTTGGTATATGAATGACATGCTTTCAGAGTTGCTTCTACTTGTTCCTTGTCATCTAGTGCCTCAAGTGGGTCAAAATGTCACTTTCCAGTCTAATATGTCAGCATCTACTGAATTGTTCAGACATTTGTGGTTGCCAGAGGATGCATCCTAATAACATTGGTGACCCCCCCTAATTAACTTCTTTCTAACACCCCATTGCTGTTAATGTCTGGGCATGGTCTTGACATGAAATTTGGGACAGATATCATTGTAGACATCTTGGCATAGACACATTACCTTGCACAGCAGCTCAGTCTTGCAATATTACGAGGCATATCACACAAAAATCCTTCTTGTCAGGCTTCAAGTAATGCCTTTGTGTCTTGAAAGCCAGAGCCTGAACAATCTGCATCCTGTGAGGAGCTACTGACAGCTCCGGCTGTGGCTTAGGCGTGTGCGAGCTGACACTGAGAGGCGACTGTTCGTTCTACACAGCAATGGAGGCTCCTCGAGACGTCAGTGTAGCTGCTGCAAATCCATTCATTTAATCAGAACTGTAGAGTAGGCCTTCAATGAGAGAAGAGCAAATAATGGCACTGAAGGCTTTTCTCTATGGGAAAGATTTTTTCGCTTTTCTCCTAAATGGCTTCAGCCAGAGTTTTGTGGACAGATGTTTCATCCAATCACAGACCAAGTATTTTGTCGAATGTGCCGATGACGGCTTCTCGGATGGTTCTGTGCAACAAACCATCTGGGGTGTCAAGTTATCTCCCCCTTGAGACAAATTGTAATGACTTTGGTGATCAAAGATTCAATTAAAAATGCTTCCTATACATTGGTTTATGATCAAATACATGCAGAACTAATGGCATTCCCATCTGCCTCGGCTGTAGCTTGTGTTCAAATTAAGCATGCTAACACGATAAACTGAGATGATGAACACGGGATACATCATATCTGCTAAACATCAGCATGTGAGCATTGCTTACAAATATGCATTTACTAATCGTTTCTCGGAGGTTCAGCCATGTTCAATAGTTCAGGTTTAAGCCAGGTTTCAGACACTGCTTCACATTGTACTGTATTATGTATAAAGAGCAAAAAAGAAAAGCACGCTGTTGGTTCCACTTCCCTTTCAATCTGTCAGTCCAAAAACCCAGGAACATTTATCTTCAAACAAATGAGTACAAATTTCCTGTGAGATGAGGTTGGTGTGAGAGAAAGGGGGAGGGGGGGGGGGGGGGGGGGGACTGGGACCGTGGCTGCGGGGCAGCAATCACACAAAACACATTTGGAGGTCATTACAGAGCCAGTCATGCTGAGTGATTCCTACAGGCTGAAACACTGCTTACAGTGTTTAAATTGGATTTGATGAAAGCTTTCATTCAGTCCAGCTCATTAGTTTGAGCCTTGGATAGTACACATTCTGAGTTTACTCACTATGGGCCTTGCGCTGCCACTGCCACTGCCAGGAGGTTTGCTTTTAATTTCTTTCCCCATAAATCACTCATTAGAAACACAAATTCTAAGCAGAGCACATGTCCATGATATCAGCCTTCTGTTGGAGAAATAATACAAGGATATTATTGCCTTTTGTTATATATTACTCCCCACTTTGCATATATGAACTGGAAGTAATACAGAGCAGAACATTTTGGGGATAAAAGTTGCACAAACATCAAGAATGAGGCTCATCAAAACCCACACAATTAAATAAAACATTATATTAAGGCCTTCCTCCTACAACACACAGACCAAAGACCATTCTGTTGTCTACTACATCACTTTGGCACCTTTTGTTTTCACAGGGACGCCGATATCACTCAAATCCTCATAGGAATTGTTTGTCTTCACTTACCAACAGGCAGGTCAGAGTGTCTGAGGTTAGATTGAGTGTTTCAGTGTCTTGCTCGAAGACATCTCATCGGTTCAGACCAAAATAGAAGCCGGGAGACGGTCTCTGTCCTCACACAGGCTGCCTGCTGCCTACAATGGTCTTTGTAGGGACAACTGCGCCCTAACAAATGACAAGTGTTCTGTTTTCCCCGTTACCATTAATGCCCAAGAAAAGCCTAAACCCTGATGTATTTACTACAGTCAGAGGCTATTAACGTCCACTCAACAGCAGGTTTCTCGTAATTTCCCAGAAACCAAAAGCTGCTGATGTTTCTAAAAAGCCATTAAAACTGTTGCACAGTTATTTTGTGGTTCTACTTACTCCCATGGACAACTGAACAAACAGAGACGACGTGAAATCATCAGATTGAGGTATTTCAGGGCAAAGCTGCAAGACTTTCAAAGCAGAACATGTTTTTTTGTGCCTCAAATATAATTCAGTTGTTTAGTGAATATCTGTCTTTGAAGACGTAACTGAGGGCTATGGGAAATTGTGTGTGTGTTTTACATGCTCTGCATGGAAACCAACAGGTCCAGTGGATAAAGATGTTTATTGTAATCGTAAAAAGATACAACAGAATTCAGTTGGCGACAGCAGCAACAAGGTAAAAAGACATTACTGATTTAAAAAAAAAAAAACATGCAATAAATATGTATGACATTAAATAAATATATAAAGTGTGCTTTAGTGTTACAAAGCATACTGAGAGATGTACCAAAGGTTTACCAAAAGAAGCTCAGAGAAATAACAAAATAAAAAACCTTTTCTCAAACTGAATGTCATCAAAACCGGATTTCTTAGCGAATACGGCTACTTAAGGGTGAATTATCCTCGACATTTAGCCGATGCTCTTATCTAAATGTTAAAGATTGAAGCCACATTTCCCCTCGGCTCTCATCCCCTCGCAGCCCGTGTCCGCGGGCATCCATGCGCACATGCGATGGATGCGGGCCCTCGCCAGAGTGACCCTGGCCCCCACGGACCGGAAGATGGAGAGGGCTCCCGTCTGACTCGGCTCAGGTCCACGCGGCGGGCTGTCAAAGCCCATCATTGTCATACACTCCTGCAATCAATACCTCACAGCCTCCTGACAGAGTGTGTTAGCGTAACACTCTTCTCTTTCTCTCTTAGGTCTTGATCAGTAAATAAAAAAGCCAGCGAGAGTGGAAGCAAAAGTGTTTTTTCATGACACTTCTGCCCCTTTTTGTTGACATCATGTTTGCAACAGTGTGTTGGACTTTACTTAGACCCGGTATTAGTATAGTGCACCGTTTAATGAACATCTCCCGCTAATTCCCACCATTTAGGACGCAGAAATGTATCTCTGCTGTGACGCCTCATAAATAGAACATTTATTTTATCTCATCAGCCGAAGTTGCAAACTGGGATCTTTTTTTGTTTTGTTGCAAATGTCACAAGTTCTTGCAGCAATTCGTGCCCGGACCATGATTTATATCTTGGAAACTTGAACGCTTGAGGCTATCCAAACTATGTTGAAATTAAGCTCAACTGAGGAAACGCTGGCACAGAGCCAGTGCAGTAATGCTGCACACACTTCACTCCAGCTTTAGTTATCACATTGATGCCCCACGCTAAATACTAAAAGCAGTGAATCTACGGACGCTTAAGCACTCTGCAGGAGTTTATTTTGGACAAATTCTGTCTCTTATTCTAACCAAAACATCTCGATGAAAAAACCCAAAGAATGCCAAACAAAGTGAATGATTTATAAGATGAAACCGGCTTGCCAAACTCCATTAAAACCCAGTTTTCTTGTAAAAGTGTTGGTATTTCTTTCTCTGCACAGACTGTTGGAGCAAACTTGACCCCTCTATTGATTCTTTTCACAAATAGTTGGAAGTTGGGTAAACCCATGTAAATGAAGTGAAACTTTAATTTACCTTAAAGCTGCACAAGGGAAGACAGATCACTAGTGGAACAATGAAGATGGAAATGAATGGTTACATAGGAACTAAAGGTTTCCACTGTAGATCCATCTCTAACAGTACACGTGGATTGAATATTGTTGCACAAAAAAACGTTGACCTCCAGTCCAAAGTGTCTCCAGGGACTTAATATGTATGCAGCAATCTAAAGTACACCCGTGAATGTTTGGTAATCTCGCTTGCCTTGTAAATGGCCATAGCTGTTGCAACAGCAACTGCATGCATTCCAGGGGTATATGTGCCAGCTCCCCCTTCAAGCGCGCACACACACACACACACACAAAGTTAGACAACGCACACACACACTTGCAAAATCAATAATCTTCGGTCTCGCTTGGCAAACAAACACAGCAGAGCTTCTCTGTGGTACGAGGGGCTTCCATCCTGCCAAGTCGCAGTCTGAAACGAGTGTACAAAATGGAATCAATTTGAATTTTCTTTTTTTCTAGAGTTTGCCTCCATATGGTTCCAGACTTCAGCCACCTCAAACCACCATGAATATAGTGCTGGTATTACTGCAGTAGCTGCAAATCCTTGCAACATTGGACTTTTACCGTTAAACTATAAACTGTGTATGGATGCCAAAACAAATATATACCGTCAGACTTGCTCTGTACTGCCTTCAACATACATTGTTACAAAGCTGCCATCTATCAGCAATATGTACGAACAGAAGAGTCTCTTATTTTGATAATGTAACGATTTTGGCATAGGTCACAGGCAAATTCTTTAAGCCAACACATTTCAAAATGAAAAGAAAACTCTTCTCAACGAGCAAAGCTGTCCACAATAACACAAAGGTTACCAATGGTGACATACGGTATATCGTATTTCTTTCTGATTTCACAATAAAATGTGCTGGACTCACCCATGCTAACGTCCAGACTGAAGGAGTCCATCTCTCAGACTGCCCTCCAGGCAAACTCTTTTTACTTCTTTCTGCCCAGTTCCCTTCCAAAGAATGGACGGTCCCCTGCTGCAGATCAATCTGTTGAGAGCTCCCCATTCTGGGCATTAGGAAATCCTGGCTTTCTTTAGTTGTAAGGCAATCGAAAGAGAGCAGTGCATGGCTGAACTCCTAAACAGGACTTTCTCATGCAGCTGGGGCCTTCCAGGACAATGCCACTGCGGGTAGGGGTTTGTTTGCTGGTTGTTTTTACTATTTTGGGGGGCTTCAACACCACTTTGTGATTTTCAGGGAATTGTTTAACAGCAGGAATATGAATATTATCAGGGCTTCACATGCAGGTGGTGCGAGCTAAATTAGCCGGACAGAGCAAACTGTGTGGTGAATTATGTTTAATTTTTTGTGTGTTTTTACTGACTGAGTACCAGGATTTTGTCCTCGGAAAATTGTTCTAATGATGAATAGATGATTATCGTAATTTAAGACTTGGAACAAAAATCCATCATAAAACATTGTTTCTTCTTCTATGTCTTAGTCATATTTAATAATGAGGAAAACAAAATAACTACATGGAAATCAACGGATGTCCACTAAAAGGCAATACAGGTGTTTTGTTTTTTTACCCATTCACAATGCTATTTACCACAATGGCAACATAACAACCACAACCACAACATATTGATGAAACATTACAGCCTCTCCTGGAACTGTCCTTGTTCCTCCATCATCGCTTACACACACGCACACACACACACGCACACACACACACACACACACACACACACACACACACACACACACACACACACACACACACACACACCCCCATTCACCCATGCACTCAATCTGATCATTTAGATTTTTGCAGAGTGTTTCACATGTTGCTTCTTAAGTTCGTCTTTACCTTAAAGAAACATTATTAAATTGCTAATAAGCAGGTCCACACCAAAACTCACAGCTGATCCTGACAAAAGTCACCAACCAGTGTGTCCCCGTTGCAGCCTAGGTAAGATCTATTTCATCATTACTACACATGCATTGTGGCACGAGGGCATGGACACTTATGGTGACACGGTATATGGACCCATTTGATATTTGGACGTCTCAGGGTTAGCAGTTCAATCCCTGGACAGTGATAGGCCAATTCACAGAGTGCATTATGTGTTTTTGGAGCTCATGTTCATTGTCAGCCTGTTCTCATTCCCAGGGCGTCAAATATTGACACTCTGTCATGCCCCTCGCCACTTGATACTGACCCGCAAAGGAAGCCTTTAACCTCTGTATGAGACGCGCTGGGCTCCCAGGTAAGGACGGTGTACGATGTAAACCCATTATAAGAACATCTTGTCCTTGTACACCGTTCGTTTTTTTTTGTATTGAGGAAGAAATAGGTTTCCAAAACTCATTCATGCCAAAGAAAAAACATAATAGCTTGATCGTTCTGTCAAGATAATCTCTTGGTTATGACTATTTCCTGCTGACCAATTATCTTTGTAAGGAACTTGTATTGGTAATACAACATGTTGCAATTACAAAATGTCTGCTCTGTTCAAAGAAAGAAGAAAAACCAGCGAGCTTGTACAACGGAGGAAGGATTTCTGGGAAAAATGTGTTCCACAAAGTACTGGAATTTAATGTCCCCATGCAAAAGTTTATTTCACTTTCATGGCAGAGTACACTGAATGAGGTCCTCACATTTTACTGTTGCGAATGTGTGGCATGCAAAAAGCCACACAGAATTCCTACTTTATCCAATGACGGCACTTCTTAAACCTTTGGCTCATTTCATGTTGGCCTTGGTGAATTAATTGGCAGAACAAAACGAAAAGCCAATGAAAATGCACATCATGGCATAATAGCACCGTGTCTTCCAAAGCTGGAAGCTTCTAGCAGGATGATCAGGCCGTCTCCTTTTGTGTCATTGGACAGATCTCTAGGGCACCAGGGAAAAGTGAGAAAGAATTAGCAAATGGGTTTTGAAAATCCTCATGGTACTATAACTGTCATGTTCACATGTGGAATTGTGTTTCTGACCCTGAGTGTCTGAACTGTCAGTATAATTACTTGGTCTCTAATGGCCTTGGTTATCAGGCTCAATGAGCCTCATGCAAGAACCACTCGTACGAACAGATTCGTCCTTAAGTGGCATTTATGGGTGATTTAAGAGATTTTGTGGCATATACCGATTAATATTCTTTTCACCATATCATCATTGGCATGGGAGTTTTTTGGGGAGTTTTTTATGATGTCTCTTTTTCAGAAGAGACTCTGAATCCACTTCTCCTTCACCCCCTGAGGTGCATTACCACAAAATTCCCATTAACACCAACACATGTGCAATACAGGGATTCAGAATACTGCAAAGCATGTTATTAACCCACAAACTAACTTGTTGCTTACATTGTGGCATCCCGTGAGTGACGCGCTTAAGCATTTCCATGCCCATCCCGCCGACATCCTGACCTGCAGTTTGACCCGGAGGTTGCAACCCCTTCACACCAGCACTGGGTAAATATTTCCTTCCTGATTTAACAGAACACGCAGGGCTGGACGGGACAGACTGGCGATGGATACCAACGGCTGAGTTAGTAAGAGAGACGGGCCGTGAGAAACAAATTGGACCAGCAGAGAATATCAGGGGAAATACCGGCCGGCTGGTGGGTTTGTGTGAGTCAGGGGGAGGGCAAGCCAGGCCTCTGTCATCTGAAAAGGCAGGGTTAGCGTACGGGTCCATCCTGCTTTAATTAGAACGTCTGGCCTGAAGGTGGAACTCGACCACTGCTCAAGGCTCCGGCAGGACACACACCACATGTGCAAATGGGGGAGGGGAGGGGGTGGGAGCTGGGGGTGGGGGGACATTTGAGACTGTTTAAACAAATCAGGGAGGAATATCAGTCACTGAGGACCCTGCGGGAGATGCTGTTGGTTTGTTCCCCCGCTGCAGAGGCATCTGTCTCCCACTCGAGAGACTGCTTTGTCATCGGTTGACCGACAGGAAGAATGAGAGATGTTTCGAGGTGCGATGGAAGAGGGTACCTGCCCGATTGCTCCAAGCATAAAAGCATTCTGGCATAAAAAACAACATGTCAATCATGTGTCGTTGGCATTTGAAGTCGAATGCCGCTAACAAGCCATCGGCTCTCGGCAGGACAACTGACCTGGGTAGGAGTGCACGGCTGTGCATGGCTGTGTCCAGCAGACATGCACGTGTAAAACCCAGATGGTCAGATGTAATAAACATGCCTGGTGTTTTTGGCTCGCATAAAGGGCATGGCGCTGGGGTTTTATTTCATCGGGGGCCTCGGGGCATGAATGTGTTCACCCAGACTCTCGAGTGGGCTTTACGAGTGGTGGAGAGGGAAGTCTGTTTCCCCCTTAAATACTTTTTTTTGTCTTGCAATGGGGTGCGGCATTGGGAAGGCCACTGGAATAATGGACGCCATAGGGAGCAGGGAGGGGAATTCAGGTGGCCTCCAATCGGCGCTGGATGTTTTAGGGAAGACAACATGGCGGCTAGGGCCTTGTGACATAGGGCTGTTCAGAAACTCTGTCGAGCAGGCTGCACTGTGAGACAGGCAACCACATCTGTTTTTACTCAAAACAATCAAGGGGCCGGCACTGCAGGCAGCTTGAGCCTGTTATTAAAGGCTTTCTGGGGCTTGCTGAGTGCCCAGACGGAGTGATTTATCCACCCTTTGCTGAGTGGACGAGGATCGAGTGTGATGTATACGGACATGGAATTCCAATCAGTCATCCTCGCCAGGACACCAACCCAGAAGGACTGATGAATCTAGGCTGTCTCCTTCGACAGAACCGGGATTTCACTGTGGAAGGTTGTACATGCAGATTGGTCTCCGGGTGTCTTACATCATTCATGACATGAAGTAGCAGTGAGTTAGGAAAACGTTGAGGGCTAAACTTTTCAGACAGCACCGACTACATGATCTCATGTGTCAAGTCAACACTCCGGTGCAAAGTGCATGAAGGGAGTTTACTCAGCAATCTGAATTCTGAACAGCTTCATTACACAAGCTTGAATCATCATTTTTCGCTGAGGGCACAGTTGCAGATTCGCTCACTTGCAGGGCTTTAAGACGATGGGTGAATCTCATGGCAACCGGCAAGACGAACTTGGAGCACTTCATTGGGGCTCAGCCTTGTTCCTCCGAACACTTTTAAATAATTTGGGGAGAGCCCTCTGGAAGATGAATTATTCACTGTAGCCTGATGAAGTCTCTGGCCAGCTGGGTGTTCCATTAGCAGACTCACTACCCGACAGCTCTATTGCGGAAGGCAGGACAGCTGGCAAGATGAGTATGCCTCTGTGAGGGGGGGGTCATCCTGTCCTCACTCTGCCCACTTCAATTACATCAGCCACAGGTTCTCTGCATCAGGCTCTCTCTGGCCATTTTTTTTCATTCAGATGAGCCTCCATCCACCACACCCAACACGTGACAGCCAATAAAGTTGTTGCATCCCGACCTCAAAGGACCCCAGTGTCGGACAGCTGACGGGGAGAAGGGAAAGAGGCATGTCCTCTGAGCATTTTGACGGTGCAGCTTAGTCCTCCTGCCATGTGACCTAAATATGCAGTTTTACGTCGGAATCTGGCTGCCGGAATGAATGACCCCGTTATTGTCCAGATGGCTTCCATCATTGGGCAGTTTTGTGCAGGAGATGCTGGTGAAAAACGCTGGCCTGCTGTGGCATCGTCGCCAGTTTAGCTCATCTAAGCCCTTCTGGCAGACGAAGCGACGAAACGAATGGACACAGCAGATCAAACGCTGCTTTACTGTGACTAAAATCTGCTTTCCCGTGAGGCATGAAAGGAAAATGGGATTTTCTGCCGAGGGATATCTCCCTGCTTACCGTCTCTCCCACATTATCATTGATAGTCGATGGCCAGGGTGTGATACGTGCACAAGCATTGACCTGTCTCTATTGTACATTATCATTAGCAAATAAAATAATTCCACATACTTTCCTCTCATAGGACTTACAGAAGCCCCCATCATGATCTTTCTGAGTATGGTCACTTCAGTTCACTATCAGTTCCAGATATCACTCAGGTTAACCTTGCCCACATTCCCAAGGCCCGTCTCACTTTATGTGCAAAGGCCCTGTCAACTGAGCCGAGTGACTGAGTGGCCAGCTTTACCTTGTGCTGCCAGCCGGCCTCATTCGTAACATCATCACCTTCACTTGGCCATGTCATGCCTCTTACAGCAGATGGATGTCTCCCACCCAAGGACAGCTGGGTAATGGCCCTCATCCTTGGCTTCAAGACGGGGCACAATCACCTGTCATTCTCAATCTGTATGCTGCAAAGCAGTCACACAATGCAAAGGGAAAGAGCACGAGGTGGAGTTTCATGTGCATTATACGACTTGTTGAAATAATGTAGTATGTGATTCTGAAAGCTTCTCTACAGCACACACCGGTTGTACAGTTCACCAGCCGCAAAGCATGAAAGAGTAGAGGGAGTATTGATTCTGATTGATTGATCTTATACAAAGCGATACGCAGGGCTAGAATCACCAATATTGATACTGAGATTTCCTTTTTCTATTAACCGTTAAGTACTTAATCACATGCATGGTAAAACACAAGACAGTTTCCAGTGATAAATAACACATTTTAATGTGTGATGTCTCTGAACTAAGGAGGTGATCGCTGAGAGGCTAAAAGAGTGCTTGGGCTATGACGAGCACCCAGAGCATTCATGTACCCAGAACGTAATCGGACATGACATGGGTCCATTTCTTTTTGGCATCCAACCCAGTTGATGCGAGCATCAAAACAAGACTTAGTAGTATTTATTCTTTGGGATTGATGAGTCGAGAGATGACGAAACAAGTGGCTGGTGATGAGGATGAAAAGGAAATATATAGACATATAAAGCCAGATATCATTCTCAGAAGGGAGCAGACTAAATGAGGGCTCAGCAAAAGACTGTTTTGCTTCAGGTGGTCAGAGAAAGGACTCTACACTGACAGGTATGAGCAGACGGCTATGAGAAGTCGATAAAGTGATACTGCAATGCATTTCTAGGCTTGTTGTGTTTTCACAGCAAAAATATAAAATCTCACAACAACAAAAACACTCACAGCAATGTGTGATGCACCTACCAAGTAACATTTCAGTGAGATATGGGGACTTGTTTTTAGACAATGTATTTTGAATATGAGAATATTTGCTTGAATGAAATTAAGTGAACAAGTATGTGTGAAATATAGCCTGAAATAAGTTGTCACAGCTAAGTTCAAGATCACTGTTTACCTTCAACGGCCTACTGCATTTGTTTTGTTTTGATCACTCCCTTTAATTTGACCTCATTTCCCTCCACCCATTTACTTTCATGTAAGTTCTGCTAACGGTTAGCTGAGCACAGACACTGATGCTTTCAAACCTAAACAAAACAATGACCCAAGCACATGTAGCCTAGACAGACATGAGAACACCACCAACATCATAGTATTTGATACCATCTGGTGAAAATGTGTGTTAAATCATCTATATTGGTCTGATGACTACAGTGACCACTAATGAACCAATAATGAGCTTCCAATAGCTCCCTAAATGGTCCAGTTCCTACACTGCTTCCTGTGTCCTTATTCCTCTCCACTAGAAGAAGAAGATCTGGTCACTGGTATAATGTAAGGAAGAAAACTCAAGAAGAAGACGCATTACCAACTAAGCACCAAGCACTCACACACAATGGAAGCACCACAATGTACAAGTTTCAAACTGTCTTTCGCAGAACAAGAAGCGACACACAATGGTTGACTGTGTTTAGTGTTGGGATTGAACAACGGCTCGCTATGTACAGTGAGACCTGGCAAACTTTTGATTTAATCCCTTATGTCTTTATTAATAACAGTGATGACAGCATATCCATGACTGGGGGCGCTTCCTCTTTGGAGGATTACTACCTAAATCTCTTAATCCTTTACCAGTTAGCTGTTTTCCAAACATGGTCATCAACAGTCATCTCTGCATGTGTGGCAGGCAGGTGGGACTAGCTCCAGCTCTGGGCAGGGGGACAAAACAACACAGGGAGGACAAAATACAAATGTAGGACAAGGGGAGACAGAGGCAGTCATCATGTTATAATTCATCCGGTCTCTTCTCTAAAGTGCTACCTATATCCTTTGCCTATTAATAAGAAAACACTGACTAAAATGCAGAGTAATCATGGTGGAGGGGAAGCTGCTATTTTTCGTAAATGTTTTAAATTCCCCACAACAGGGACGGATGCTGGAAGTTAGGAGATGCTTGTCTTCCGGATCAAGTATGCAACCCCTACTTTCTGTGTGTTTCTAGATTTCTCCTAGATTTAATTTGTTATTTTTGAATTCTTGAAATGGATGTTGTTGAATCTTTTTTTTAACTGTCAACATGTAAAAAATTGACCATGTGCTAATATAGGAAAGAGACATTGACTTACTTAACATTCAAGAGCTTCTGCTCTACTGCAGAGACCACAAATAGCAGCAGCAGATGAGACTGTTCACATTTCTCAAATCATTACAAAACAAACAGAAATTAAATGTTTCCGGCACGTTTTCATTTCCCTCTCTTTCAGCACTGGTCTAATGGCAAACTCGTGAAGAATTAGCACCAACAAGTGTTTATCTAAATGCGCTAGAATCTCAATATTTATTGGATGGAAATGTGAATTAATTCGCAAACACACACACACACACACACACACACACACACACACACACACACACACACACACACACACACACACACACACACACACACACACACACACACACACACACACACACACACACACACACACACACCTTTCACTTTTGTATGAAAACAAAACTAAATGTCAGCTTTATAATAATGCCAATGAAAAGTTAATTAGGATTCTTTTTTGTGGTGGACACACAAATGAAATGCATCCACATGACAGTCAGAGCATGTGATGCAGTATTTAATATCCAGAAGGTCACCTAGAGGCTGGCAGGTTGGAGGATCCAACAAACCAAGGACTTTCATCCACGAGACGCAGAGTTGTGGTTTTGTTGCCTAAACCTTTCGTTCCTTTGTTGCCTAAACATTACATTACATTTAGCTGACGCTTTTATCCAAAGTGACTTACATGATATACAGTAGACCATAGACACAGCAACGGTGAGCAATGAGGGTTAAGTGTCTTGCTCAAGGACACAGCGACACAGACTGCCGGAGCCGGGGATCGAACCACCGACCCTCTGATTGAAAGACCGACTTGCTAACCACTGAGCCACAGCCACATAACTGTATGTTAATATATTCGAAGCCCAACCATTATGTTTTTCTCAAACCTAAGAAATGTTCCTGAGAAAACAGACAATTTGTTTCTCTGTAGACAAAACCAATAGATCACATTTAGAGACTGCCAAGGGGGGGTTGTTATTTATTCAGTTAGCATTGTTACATTATTTTGTATTTTTTGTATTCCTATTTTCACTTATCCAGTCCATTGGATATGCACAAACCTTGATGTGATCCCTTGACTTTCCCTCACCAATGCCTTGACAATCACTGGATGGATTGTCATACATTTTGACATTGCAACTATTGCAAGAACTTTGCTGATACCTTGACTTTCCATCTAATCCCCACAGCCCAGTCAGATTGTTTTATTTATGAGCAAACACTGGAAAGAAAACTACTGAAACGGCCATCAGCCTCAGCTGTACTTTTTGATGTTAACATCCAGCTCAAAGTGCGGCCTCAAAAAGCCGCTAGCATGGCTGTCGTCTGCTTATTCTCATGCACATTAATAGCCACGCTAGTTTCCACTCATGATGTCAGGAGTGTGATAGCAGCGATGCTGAAAGCCTGCAATTTTGCTCTGGTTAATGACTGATGAATCAAGGAAAATAAATAGGCAGGATAATGAGAGAGAAAGGAGAGAAAAGAGAGCTCACGCAAGGAAGGAGAAGAGACAGAAAAGGTGGCGAGTTAGAGCGGTGACTGCAGTAAGAAGACGGGAGAGTAATTGGAGCAAAGTATTGGTTGATATCCTAAGGATGATTTATAAAAAAGAAAAGGGAGCTTGAGTCTGGGATTTATGCGTCTCCATTCTGGAGATTTCTCTCTGCTCATGTAACCATATTCCTGTCTGTGCTGTCTGATGATGACGGTTTAATGTGTGTACACGGAGCGATTTTGAAAGGGAGTGATTTAAACTTGACAGACTACAAACAGGGCAGACAGACAGACATAAAGACGGCCAACAAGCCGGAGCAGGTGACGGCAGGGGTGAGGCTGACGCGCTGAGAGGGAAGAGGGAAGCTGCCAAGAAAAACCTCATTCCTGCCGCGCCGTTGCTGTGACAGACTGAGGACGTTAGAGTGATTGAAAAAAATAAAAAATACATAAAAAAAGGGGGGCGGGGGGTGAGAATGTGAATAAAGAACTAAATCACTTGGGTGCAAACTCTCCTCTGCCTTTCATACTCCACCTCTTTCATACAGGATCTGAATTGGAAGCAGAGAAGAGACTCTCACCCAATTGCATCTCCTGCATCTACTTCTATAGTGCACTTTAGTGCTAAAAAATAATGACATCTTAGTATTCTATTTTTTTAACCAATCCATGTCTTAATTTCCCAGGGTTTGAACACGTCCCAAATGTATATCCTGACCTTGATGCACAGAGACGTAATCATTTAGTCAATCGTCTTCTTGAGACTTCTGGCAGAATGCTCTGACATAAGTGAAGCCACGTGAAATGACACCATGCAGCATTCAGTGCATATGTGTCATTGTGACATCATGCTATTTGTTTAGCATGTGCTGACATTTGTGTCCGAGATGTGGACCGGAGCAAAGGTTTGTGCTTTCATGAATCATGCAAACATCATGCATCATGTGCTGTTACACAACAGTTAAAGAATGACACAAAGTAAAAAATCTAGTTTTCAGGTTCTCCAACCTTAATTCAAGGCCCACATGGGATAGAAAATGCGAGGACCACCTCCCAAAATAACAACATGATATAAAAAGAATAAAAGAATAAATAAATAAAGTCAGTTGTAATTATCAAAATTAATTCTCTGCTCGTTATATTTCCTCACCATACACTTTAGAGCTTTTACTGGCACCTAGATCTCTCCCACATCACTTTTTCATATAAAAAAATGACATTTGCGCCACTGCATCCACTGAAACATCATGCTGTGTTGAAGAAGACTTGAAACTAGAGATTGCGACATAAACTCATGTTTACAATGTTTACTGAGGGAATACATCAAGAGAGAAGTAGAGTAATTTTCCCATAGACTTCTATACAATCAGACGTCTTTTTGCAACCAGATCAGTCGCCCCCTGCTGGCCAGTAGAGATAATGCAAGTTTTAAGGTACTTCTGCTTTAGCTTCACTCAGCAGAACCGGAGGATGCCGCCTGGGCGAGAATAGCTGATCTCGGGCTTTCTTTAGATTCATGAAGGTGCGGAGGAGAATGTGTTCACAAAACCAACATCCCCACAATTATCTCACATTTAAATTCACAAACCAGCCAGCATCTGAAAGTGGAGATACTTCTCATCTATGCAGAACCGTACAGACCTTGGGGCACTTTTGTTGCTTCCTTAGCAATCCTTCTTGTATTAACTAGAGATTAATTGCTATGATGTCCAGAATGAGGCTATTTTGTCCTTGTTAGTTTTATTTTGATCACTCACAGCCAGCCAACACTGGGACCCTGTCTCTCAGCAGGAAGCAAACACAACTGGCATAAAACAGAGGAGCAGAGCACATCAAAGAAATCTACAACAAAAAAGAAGAGCTAAAAAGATAAAGCTGAAAACGAGAGGGGGTGGATAGAGAGAGAGAGCAAAAGAGACAATCTGGAGCCATTTTAAGGCTTTAACAAGTCTTCATTATTGATTAATCCCTCAGTTATGTCTTTGATTTATCATTTGTTCTTGGAAATGTCAGAAAATAATATATAAAAAGTGCACCACACAGTTTTCCAGGGCCTAAGAATTAAAACCAACACAAATCTGACACTGGGCCAGATCTGTTAAGCTGGAACTTGTTGGGCACTTTTGTTTCATTAATCACTTAAATGAAAGATCAATTATTACAACTGTTTTGAATAAAACTCACGTAGATCTTATTACAAAAATAAAGTGACATGTATTTGCTAAAAAGTTTTTTTTTTTTTTTTAAAGAAATAATTTCCCCTCTCTCTTCCTCTTTCCGTCGCCCTCGCTCATCACCACAATCCATTTTTATCACCTCTCCCATCCATCCTCTCTCCGCCCACCCTCCGATGCTTCCAGACATCTCCTTCTATCCCCCGACAGTAAATGTTTGTTTTCCCCACAAATGTAGGGCAGAGAGTTGGGGAGCTGACATCCGCCCCCCCTGTGTGGCAAAAGCCCCCCGAGGAGCTGCACTTACAAGCTCCGGAATCAAATACACAAGACATTATTGAGATGAGACCAGCGAGGAGGAGGAGGGAGGAAGGGGTTAGTGGGTGTGCATATATATAAAAAAAATGACATCCCGCAAAGGCTCTTAAGGAGGAGCAAGCATAATTAGCATGCACAGAAATCCAGAGAGTGTTTGGCATTGTGATGTGTGTGTAGCTCCCCTGCACTGCTCGGAGGGGTTGTAGCAGAATAAAATCGGAGCATGCACGTCCATCAAACTTCCTTTATGCCAATATTTTGAAAATACTTGGAGCACCGTGTGCCCTGTTGTGTTTGTAGGAGCTGCTGCTGTTTGCTGATGAAGAGTGAAGATGTGTTTCTGATGGATACAATCTGTTTCCATCAGCCTTTATTCCTCCCGTCCTCTCTTTTTCAAAACACCAACTTTATTTCTTTTAATTTCCGCTGTTTCTGTAAAGTCTTTTAACACCAAATTCCACAGATGGATGGAAATGTACTCAGTGAATACATGAGTAAGTGAATGAGCTTGTAACTGAGAGAAGACAGCACACAGAATGATGCTTCATTGGCTGAGGATGACTCATTTCACTATATGGCCAGACAATATTGGACAATTCTGCACACGGCCCTCAATAGGGCGAAGGCTGAGCTAGCGGCTAGCAGCTAACGGCTGCAATAGCACCGATAGGGCTCACAGTAAGTGGAGGATAGGTGCCAAGCTTCCGGTCGGGATGGCGTTATCATAAGTAACCACCAGTGGGGCGCACTAATATGCACTAATATGCTAAAACAGATGGCAAGCCAATGTGGAAGTGTCTTAACTTGCATTCTTTCTAAAGGCCATCAGAGGGCAACTCTACTTTTCACTTAATTTATTAGCTCAGTTTGTAAACATTAATCTTTAGTTCCAAGTCTTCTTCAACACAGCATGCTGTTCATTGGGGTGACTGTGGCTCAGTGGTTAGCAGGTCTGACTTTCAATCAGAGGATCAGTGGTTCAAACCCCGGCTCAGCCAGTCCATGTCGTTGTGTCCTTGAGCAAGACACTTAACCCTCATTGCTCACCGTTGCTGTGTCTATGGTCTACTGTATAGCATGTAAGTCACTTTGGATAAAAGCGTCAGCTAAATGTAATGTAATTTAGTAAATGACGGTCCATATAGAGTCAAATAGACCATAAAGCAGGGGATGCTTTAGGGCGGGCTTACTGTGATTGACAGGTCGCTGCCGCTACCAGAGTACACGTACACGGCTTCTCTCGTACGTACTCTGACATACTCCAGTGTCCAAATATGGTCACTTCCATTCACAGGTTGCAAAAAGCCAAGATGGCGACGGCCAAAACGCCAAACCCAACGCTTCAGTCTATGCACCAAGTGGTTGTGTGCCAGAACCGTCCAGGCCGACAAAGCACAGAAGCTCCGATAGCAAGACACACAAAGGGAGTGTGACTTAATTTCTGCTCAGGTGGCCATTACTCCACTTTATCTTTACAGAGCAAATGGTCCAGGCCGACAAAGCACAGAAGCTCCGTTGGCTGCTTTATTAATGCTCTGAGTCCCGTTTAAAGAACCTTTAACTGACAACAGTAACACGCGAGCATATTGAGGAGGAAGATAAGATCAAATTAACCTCCCACATAATACCTGACTCATTCATACGGATGAAGCTACAGCTGTTGTAGCATACTGCTGTGCAGGGACCAGTGGTCCATTAGTCCAGTGTAAACACAACCCATGTAAACAAATGTGATTTGGTTTTAAATCCAGCTTTTAGTCTTCTGAAATGGTGCTTGGTGGCCATTTTTTGTGTTTACTTTCATTAAATGTTTCACCATCTTGAAAGCCAAAGATAAAATGCCTCAATTTTCTGGAGTGTAAACAAGGCCTGTATATAACCAAGATCCTGGCCAACACAGCTCTGGAGCAATAACCGCATCGAGCTCAACTGTACAAAGGCCTTGTATTCAACTCAACAGAAAGGATTCCTCAAGCAGAGATCAGGGCCGTCATTTCAAATCTTACTGGGACTAAAAGGCAAAGCTAATCACAGGCGAATGTCCAACGTCTTGAAAGTGTCCACTTCTGTCAGGACGGTTACATTAAGGATCCCTACATAACTTACAATGCTAAATAAAGGTTTGAACCTCAATGCATGTCATTTTGTATGCTTGCAGTAGTACCTTCTATTGAATCAAAACGAACAAGTTTGTTCACAATAAGCTCACAATTGAATGAGTAATTCAATGTCCTTGAAAACTTAAATCAATTATTTCTCTTTGAACGCAAGTCATTTTGAATAAAAATGCAAAAATTAAGTTAAAAGAGATGTGATGGACAGAACAGAAATTGTCTTCACATAGTTTCCTAACAGTCATAGTAAGAAGCTCATTGAGAAAATAGAATTTCAGGCCTTAAATCTCATTTCTTAAGTAAAAACACCAAACATTTTGAATTCAAGCTTTTCAGATTTGTCAGTTATATAATACAAAAAAATTAAAAACACACACACACACACTTAGAGTCCTCTAAGGCTACGGATAAGAGTAATGTCACATTCACCAATTGATCACACTGCAGAGGAAACAACAGCCCCCCCTCCATCCCCCACCCCCTCCACTCCCCTCCTGGGTTCAGGCGTTGTGATGTGATAGATGACTTCATGGATAAATTAAACAATGAGGATGGAACTAATGTGCGTGGGATTGACAGTGAAAAAGTGTGCTATAAAAAGAGATTGGTGGGGATAAAGTCATGGCGCGTTCATCGTTCCTGTGATCAGAACATGCATGCTATATCCTCCGCTGCTGTCGATCCTGGTGTTTTTCGTGAAGCCTCGCTCTTGGCATGAGCTTCTTTCTCTTTTGGTTTGCGTTGACTTCAGGCATCTAAATGGAAGGAAAAAGGTTTCTGTGGTATTGGCAGACTACAAGAAGTGGGATATAAGGGAACTGGCTGTCTAAAAGCCAGGGGTAAAAAAAACACCGAAAAGCATGTGTTTCCAACAAGAGGCCCACTTCATGAAAGGAATTACATAAAAAGTTGTTGCGAAAAAATGAAAAATGAGAAGAAAAATGAAACACACACACGCACTAGGCGGTGTTTGGATTGCGGTTTCACAAAAGGGACAGAGAAACAATTGTTTTCCAGATGAGAAATCCTCCTTCCTGTGCTCTCATGCTCGCCTACTTTTTGTTCAGAGGCTTATTATGTGTAAATAAGCCTCTGGCATTGAGCTCTCTGTGTGGCAGCATTCGGTCCAGGAAGGACAGAATCCCACAAAAAAAACAAAAAAAAAAAACATAGGAAGGTAGTCAGGCCAAGTTTGGCACTGCAACCCACGCGGGCTGTCGGCTGGAACTTCTGGGAATGCCGTTCTTTGATAAACATCCATGTTTGTAGATGTGTGTTCTCAGGCCGTTTGTTCTGCTGCTTATATGTATATATTTATATATATACTGTATACCATCACAACCCCTTCATCAGACCCCCCCTCACCCCTCATGCGCACCACCTTTCATTTTCTCTGCTTTTACCGCCTCCCTCTGTTCACTTCTTGTTTCAACAGAGGGATTTTTTTGTGCTACTTTGTGGTGCTAATGAGTCCTCGCCTCTGCGAGTGTACATACCGGTTGGCGGCCACAACCACAACAAAAACAACAGGCGCGTAAACAGAGACAAATCTTTTGATTATGGCGAGTGTCCTCTCATTGACACATGGAGAGGTTGAGCCGAGCGCCAATTACAGAAGCACGGTGCGTCGAGCCGGAGCGTCTTCACGGGAGTCAGAGAAGTCGATCAAAAGTCAAACGTTGATGGGCGCGCTCGCTGTATGCTGAACTGCTTGTCACTTCTGTTCTCACGCGGCTGGTTTTATCGTCACACATTTGAACCCAGGACAGGAAGAGGTCAGACCGAGGCTGGCATCTTATTAGTCGATACAAAGCATTCGCAGGAGGGTACTTTACGCCCAGACGGGGCCCGCCACCACGTCTTCTGCGAAAGGAGAGCAGACTAACTGCAGATGAAATCAACCCTGCTGCAGGAAAGCTCGAGACTGCCGAGGCCTGTTTGCACTGAGCGCTTTCAACTCAGCAGAACGCAAAATGAGCGTAGAAAAATAGTTGTAAAATGGAAAACCTTCCGCTATGGAGTTACACAGTGGCACCACAACTTTTTTATCCGTTCCAGTCAAACACCCGTTCACTGCCTCTTCCTCCTCTCCCTACGTGTGTCATTCTTTATATTTCCTTTCCCAATTCTTTGCCTCACTGCGTAGTTCTGGCCAGCACACATGTGGTTAATGGGATGATGGTGTGCAGACCTCTCCGTGCAGAGACAGGGCGGGGGGGGGGACGCGAGCACCAGTCGACTTAAATAACTAAATAATTGGAATTTCTAAAAACAATGGTTTCCTGACTTCTTCCCGACCCCTCACCTTACCATTTGAGGGTCACGGGGGCCTAAACTTGAACTCCTCTTACTCCAGTACATTTGGCTGGCTGCCACCTCGGGTTAACCCCACAGCCAGCG
Source organism: Cottus gobio (assembly GCA_023566465.1). Lineage (NCBI taxonomy): Eukaryota > Metazoa > Chordata > Actinopteri > Perciformes > Cottidae > Cottus > Cottus gobio. The sequence continues at coordinate 16,759,958 of CM042237.1, forward strand.
GCCCGCCACAAGAGTTACAAGGGGGGGCCGTCAGTCCCACTCAGCGGATGTGGGCCGCTGAGATAAGCCCTCCCACTGGACTGCTATAGCGCTCTGCTTCCTTCCCCTCTACCTCATGCTCTTTGCTGTGGTTTTCTATGACACCGACAGCAGACATTTGCACAGAGCTAAAGCGCTACATGCTAACGATGGGAAGCTACAGGAAACTTTGCACTCCCCCTCCAACACTAGATTATTAACCAGTGAGCTGTACCCATCCTAGAATACAAAAGGACTCGGTATAGTGCAAACACTGGAAGGTCTAATAATGTCAGGCTGCAAGCCTGTTGATCCAGCTCGGTACCAGGGAAACAGCAGCGAGTTACCTTGGTTACAGATCTCTTTGACTATCTCCATCAAAGACCTGCTGCCTTCGGAGAGGGGCTGAGAGTCGTCATTGGCTAAATTAAAATGGATTTCAGGTCAAGTAGTTTGAAGATGGGAGACATGAAGAGCAGCCTTTGGGATGTTGCATGTGTATAATCCTGTGTTTCTATCCGGCCTCAGTAATATGGGTGGTATTAGCAATGAGGCCAACTGAAATACACAGTGGCTCGTCCCGGATGTCGGACGTAGTAAAGGGACAAATATGCTTAATCACTGACGATATTGTGACCAGCGCTCTGTGGGCTTCATGGATTGTTTTTAAGTGGCCTGCGGTGGATTTGTTCAGAATACGGAGGAATATATCTGGAACAGCTTTATTATGCTAAATTACCCTACACAAAAGTTGTGACATTATTGCAGTCTCAATCTCTTTGAACCCCCCCCAAAAAAAATATTATTTTTTTTGGATTATTTAAGCCTGCTTGTTCTTTTTGGTACAGTTTTAAATTAGACCCACACATTTACATATTGCAATTATTCGCGTCATACAATTTAAAGACAAGAAAACAACATTTGACAATTTCTGTAAATTTTTGTTTTAACCCTCACTTATTCACAGATTTAAACATATCAGCATTATTAAGAGCAGCAGACACAGAAGTACTTTTAATAATTTCAATGCACACCAATAAACGTACTCAATCTGGCCTGGGACTCCTTATAATGTTCTGCCGCACAATCAAACAAGTCTGTCCACCCCCTGGCCAATGAGCTTTCGGCGTCCTTCAGTGACGGAAGAAAACATGTTTCTTATGTTCGCACCTGAAAAAATTATCTTATTTTGAAAAAGTGAATTAGAACAAGACCCTGTCAGAGGTTCATTGTCTCGTTCTGTCATTTGTCAGAAGTCTTTGGCAAGAAGGAAGGATAAAATAACACTGAGCGAAATGAAGCAGCAGACAGAATATAAATAATTTGAAGGCATTAACGGCTACGGGATCAGAATATACGACCACCTGCAGAGCTGCAGACACCCTGCTGCTGCTGACAGATGCTTTTACCATATTGGAAGTGAGAGCAGATCAGTGTTGGGTGAAGGAAAAATATTTACTTTCTCACCTTCACATGTTTCTTTTATTCTGTCGTTCTTCTCTTTGATGTGAAACACAAAAGGAGCACATTGTTTCATTATTACACAAAGATGGAACCCACCTTTTGAGTTTTGCTCCTCTTCCCAGAAAAATATGCCTTTTTTGGCAGTCAAAACAGAATATTAACAATATATTAAAAAAATTAAAAACAACAACCAGACAGTGATGGGAAGTGAAGGGAAGTTCTCAAGAGAGAAATTTAAGAATTTAATATTACATTATTGGACTTTTTATTTTTAATCACAAGACGGTTTTCCCTGAAAAATGAAGGGCATTATGTGGGGAATATAATGCAGGAGGGGCTGGACATGTTTTCTTTCTCCGAGCAAATGCTCCCCTCTATATTAACTCTACTATTAACTGTAAAATGACAAGAACGGCTTCAGGCGCTCTCTTAATCAAATGAGCAAACTGAACCGCCGTCCTCTTTGCCACCTGCTGACAAGGCAAAAATTGTTTAGATCTAAAGCGTTTTAGCTCATAATAGTGATTACGGGACACTATATACCGGTTTTCAATTCCAGAATCAACCGTTGAGAGATTTCTCATTTTCACACGCTGTGTATGGGCAAAATTATCTGAATTTCATTTCTAAAAGCCATGCAATTGTGTAAGGTTTGGTATAAAAACCACAACAAATGCTCCAGGAAATCCTATTAATGGCCGTGCGGATACAGTATTCAGCCATGTGACACAATACAAGACACAGCTAGACGCCGCAATGGATGCTCGAAGCGTTTCGCCCGCAGACGGTGCCGACAGCATGCAGCACATACAAAACCACGACTGGAGGAAATAGGATCCGGGACGTTGTAAGCCCCTCTGTGTGAACACAAAATGTACAAAATAAAAATCATAAAGATCCCAATCAGCAGCACGCTTCCCTTAGGCATTACTTCACACTGATGGAAAACACAGATACTACCTCATTATCACCGCTGAGAAAACACCGCTTTCTGGAGGGCCGCTTCTGTGAGCAAGACAAAGAGGGGTTTGTGTACAGAGCCGCCCCCGCTGCCAAAGACAATATGACGTGGAAGCCCTACCTGTCTCCACACTTCCTGACTTGTACAAGAGCCGCTTTCTATTTTCAAGATAGGACTGGTCCTGGATCAGCTTGAGGTAATATAATGAATGCACCTGGAGGCCTCATGCAGGACACCACGGAATGACTTGGCTTTAATTAAAAGGCCGGCTCGTGAAGGGTTGAAGGGCATGCATTCACATGTGCTCTTTGACGCACCATCCATATATCATCAACGCAGGCCTGAGTATGAGAAGATTACACGTAGACACACGCACACACACATATGGTAAAATTGTGCTTTCTAAAGAGGGACCTTCTATCTCCTCAGCTTTCCGAGGAAATAAGAAAAGCCTCTTTGTTTTCAGCTCGACAACCGTGCATTTTGAGCTTAACCACGCTCGAAGGGTTTAACATTAAACCAGCATTTATGCAGTAGCACACACACACACACACACACACGCGCACGCACGCACGCGCACACACACACACACACACACACACATAACTATAATGGCAACCTGTAAAATCTATACTTCCACCGATGAGAGGCCACTCGGATCCGTTTGACAGACAGTTAAGTTGGCCGGGGAGAATATTGCCCGTGAGTGGAAATACTCCTCTGCGTCATAACATTTACCTCAAGTCATCATTAGGAAGACGAAAGGCACAATGGCTGGCAGTGTGTTTCGCTCTGCGCGCTGGGCCCCGCACTGTTATTAAACATCATTAGACAGGCAAATGTGACGGATGATGAGGAAGACAGCGCTGCAAAGCCCCACCCCCCCAAAAAGGAGTCTTTTAAAATCCCATCTCCCATTTCTTTTTTTAAATATATTTTTTCTTGCCCACTACACTCCGCAATCCAATTCCAGCAGCAGTATTAAGCTGTCAGTTGCAAGTGTGGCGCCACAGACTCGCTCCAAAATGTGGCTCAGCGAAGGGAGGCAGACTGTGGGCGACAGTGTTATGGTGCCGTTCACATCACGCCTATAGCTGGGAATGGAAACATGAACATTTTACAGTAAGTCACTCTTTACAGCGCTCCTCTATTGATACTTTCCCCACATGTCCCTGGGATTTATATTACCGTGGCAAGTCCTCTGGTCTTTGCTTGGCTGGCAGAGGAGCCGCCGTCTGTCAGCTCGCTCCCCTCATGCTGCTTACATAGAGATACAATAGAAAAGAAAAGACTCTTTCTGCCCCTTTCTCTCCTGCCAAACATCTCTCTGTTATCCTCCGCGGTGTTGATGAGCAAAGGAAAAGCAAGGAGTAATGGACTGAGAGAAGCCTATCGCCAGGCCATCGGCGATGCAGGAGACACAAAGCAGAGGCCGTGTGGTCGGCATACATTCACACACGAGGTCTGTTAGGGGACAGGGATTCAAAGCCAAAGTAGGGCAGTCCTGCTCCGATTTAGGGGGATTGCATTTCCCCATTTAAATACGTCTTATCCGGTTTCTGTGAAAGCAGTGAATGACACTACACACACAACAGTGCTCTGAATACCAAGGACCGTATGGCAGAAATAAAAGTCCTTCAAACTAAATGATAGGCTGTTTAAAACTTGGGCCTTTGCTTGTCACTTTTCACCAAAACTGTGGACATATTTTGTCCTTTTAGTCATTTGATAAAGCGATTACATTTTTCTTGATGGGACAGTCTCAAAGCGTTCACATCTTATGCTCATGCCTGATGTACTGACTGTGTATCCTCATGAAACAATTCTTGGTGATGTCAATTTTAATATTAAGAACAAATACACACAACATAAGAATAAGAAATGATCGCAAACGCTAAATGTGATTAAGGATTGATCACCATACACTGATAAAGAGTTACCATGCAGGGTAATATACCATCAGATGTTGACAATCATGTGCTGAGACACATGTGTTCGACATTTTGTTTTTAAATTGGTAAAGGTAGACATCTAGTGGGCATGAGTATTAAGCACATGGTCCAGATCGCCATATGTAAAGTTAACCCAAATAAAATGCCACCATGTCCTTGACACAAACAGCTGCCCTGTAGCGCTGCACATCTGGAGCAGTCTCACTGGGCAGCTGAGATATGTGTGTCCTCAAGTCATTCCCAGCATGCTGTGCCTCTTGCTCCAGGAATGAGATGTGCATTACATAATTTAATAAAGAGAGGGACTGAAGGTCTGAAATCTGATGATACACTAGCACCCTCTTGTGGGCACAACATGACACTCCTTTTATTTATTTATTTTACAAGTAAGCGCTGCAGATTTTGCCTGGATGGCTTCACTTTTCACTCTTCATACCAAGAGGCATTTAACCAATGTTTTCGTTCTCATGGCCATAAGGGGGCGCCTCCTCTGGTTGCAAAAATAAGTCTGATTGTATGGAAGTCAATGGGAAAATTGATGTATTCCCTCAGCCGTCACTGTCTTGGGTTTTGTTGAGTTGGTTTTCAGTCTAATTATAAATTCCTTGTGTCCTGTGTTCACTTCACTTCCTGCCTTCCTTTGTGTGTTTTCCCGCCTGTGTGATTGTCTGCCCCGCCCCCTGATTGAATCCTCCTGTGTCTAATCACCTGCACCTGTGTGTCCGGTGGCAGCAGTGTTGCCAGGTCCGCGGTTTTCCCACGGAATTGGGCTACTTTTGAAGTGTTGCCGTGGGTTGCATTTTTTGTCCGCTGTTTCGGGTAGACCTATTTTGCATGCAAATTACATGAATATCTTTAAATAAAAATCCATATTTTAAATGAAATTATTTATTTATACCCAAATCCTACCAAACGGACTCCAGATCAGCACGTACACACATGGACATGGGACACGCCCACATACACACACGCACCTAATGCTCTCAGTCTCCCACTCGATCCCAACTCTGGTCTGGTAGTTAGTGTTAGTTGGTGTTACTTTGTAGATATTGCAATACATTTGGCAATGATAGCAATGCTGTTGGACTTGGCAGGGTCATATTTTGAATTCTGATATTGGGCTGGTTTTTGGGCTGGTTTTATTGGCCATTGGGCTGGTTTTGTCACACAGACCTGGCAACCCTGGGTGGCAGTGTTGGTTTGTCTGCTACAAGCTATGGTATGTTCTCTGTTTTGCTCCTCGTCTTGCTCTGCCCTGCTTCCCGGCATGTATCCTTTGTGCTGATTTTATTTTTCATAAGTTTTGGATTTTTAGTTTTAGACTCCCCTGTTCTGTTGGTTTTGTTAGTTATATAAAAATTCCATGTGCATCGTCTCTCTGTTTCACCGTGTCTCTCTGCGCCTGAGTCCATCCACTACTACCTCTTTGCCCCTGTGTGTCAGTCGTGACATCAGTAAATATTGTGAACATGAGCTGATGGTCTCAATCGATAGTTTCAAGTCTCCTTCGATACAACTTTATGTACATCTAGAAAATGATGGTGCAAAAAACACCCCCAAGATGGCCATAAACCAAGATAGCAACGACCAAAAGCGGAGATGGCAATGACCGAAAACCAAGATGGCGATAGCCAAAATGCAAAACCACAGCCAACAATGGGTGTGACCAATGGGTGATGTCACAGTGACCACGTCGTACGTCCACTTCTTGCATACAGTCTATGGTTGAAAAGCCTGACATGTTGGATATCATACAAATCCTTCCAGCCTCGACTCGAATGAGGAACATCTACACGTAAAAGAAGAAGATTGGATCTACGGGCAGGACGTGTTAATTCTGACCTGAGACTTCCAAAAGCCAGATGTAAAAAAAAATATATATGTTTTAGCATGTAAACACATGATTAAAACCTACCTGACAATAATCACTGTTGTATTATGTTTGTACTACAGTGTGTGTTAATGATGAAGGCAATTAATTGATGAATGTGTATCAGAACTGCTATGAAGAGCTGGACAGCTGCAGTAGAGGCTGCTTTAAGTTTGTTTGGTTTGGTTGATCTATCCGAAGTTAATGAATTGAACTGATGTAACATTGCAAATGCATTATTTGGTGGCATTCTGGCAGATTTTAGAGAGGAGTGAGTGTTCAGTTTGAAAAAGTTTTCAACTTTCTTGTTTGGTGGGAAATTACCGTGGCAGCCCTGAAGATTTCAGTCCTGGTTGATTTAGATTCTATTTGAGGTTAAAAGCTGTAGAACGGTGCTGAGATTCTTTGTGTTGATACATGAGCTTCAAGGTTTCAGAATTGTATGCACAGTTTTTTTCCCTCCTGTGCTTACAATGGAGAAAAGCTGTAATGTTGTTTTTTGCTTCTGGGTTCTACATCGCTTGAATGCAAATTTGCCAGTTTTGATGACAAAGTCTATTTGTTCAATAAATAATTGCGATTCATTGCTGTTTGATCATTAAATTATTGAGTCGAGCCCAATGCCCTACTGGGTTTTGGGAGGTAAACATGCTTTATCATACCATAAACATTATGGTTAACTCATTTGATGAGGTTATTAAAGAATAGTGACCATCTTATGTACAGCACTATATAACACGGTGGCTATCAAATGAGGACACTACCTCAAACACATATTTTCTTTTCATTTCTTTACTGAGTTTCTTGCATTTCTTATCGGCTCACACATTCACTGATAGCCATTATGAAAATATTGGCACAACACACGATTCAAGGTTAGAATGTCGTGCAAAAAAACCAAACATTTAAGCGCGACTGCATTTTCTATCCGAGTCCTGATTTCTGTTGACCGAGCATGGTTAGCATGGGAAATGAGCTGAGTCTGAGGAAGACCTCACGAAGCCTCGTTTTGGGAGTCCATCTCCCCTCGTGAGGTCAGACTGCTTTGTCACAAGCTCTGGGCCCGGAACAGTCGCTGTTGTTCTCTGATGCAGACAGTGTGCACACAGTGCACGTTTAACACTTTCCATGTAATTTTGAGCTGTGACAAGCAGCAATAAGCCACTCAAGCATAAATACTGCACATGTAACCTCAGGGGACACAGCTGTAATAACAGACGCGGTGTATGGGATCACTGTAATTTTCTCATGATATATGGCACGACAGGAGCCGAACCACTGAGCGTTCCAGTTCTATTTCAGCATTGCTTGGTATTCTGCTTTCATTGTGATTTGCGTTTAACTTTTTTTTAATGACTACTTATTTTGTTGTTCTCATATGTTGCACACTGCTGAAGAAGCACTAAACACATTTTCATGAAGCACGTTGGCAATAAGAAGCTATTTTATGCTATGGATTGATTTTGGCCCATGACTATACAATGTAAATTATTTCAAGACGTTATTTGACTGTTATTCTATCAATAAAGAAGAGTATTTTTATTGTTTTACTTTAGCTTTTCTTTGGTTTTTCTGTGTAATATAATTATATCCATTCTAAGGGGAGAAAGATCCACAAGGACAAGCTGGATCCTGTTGAATGAAACACAGTAATCAAGAAGAAAAGGGATGTGGAAACACTGACAGACAGGTGGAACACTGTAAATCAAAAGGTTCTTTTCAGAGTAGTCTTTGGAGTAATTTCACATAGCCGTTCTTTTCACTTCTTTTGTCTTAGTTATGTGAAAGAACTATGAAGAATATAAAGGAATCAATATACAGCCATTTGGGAATCACTCAAAGTGGCAACAGAAACATTTAGTGGCATCATAAAACTCCATAATTACGGAGAAATGGAACGATAGTTTTCAAACATCAGAGCAATCTCTTGTAATTATGGTAAGCCATTCACAGAAAAACATACTGTAATAACTCATACTCTTTTGCAAACACTCATGAATACAGATTGACACGAGAACCACACATTGCTGGCATCATTACGTGAAAAACACACAAAGTGGTCCCCTGGCACATGTGCTTTTAAAATGCATGTTGGGTGATCGGTTGGATTGCATCATGTTTCACTGAATGTAAAAAGTGTAAATGCTGCTCGGCATTGAAAACCCTCTGAATCACATTGAAAGGGATCAAGGATGCTTTTGGTCTCAATGTCGGCAAAGAGCAAGTACAAGACACAGGAAACGCAGTGGATGTGATGAGTCAGTAATGGATCAGGGCATTGGATTTGTCATTTCTGAAAACATTAAAAACAACCGAGGGGTGTCTCATATGAAGCTATAGCGTAAGTTCAGTCATGAAGACCATACTCCTAGGCCTATGCCCGTAGTTTAGTTCTCATATATCTGCCAATCACTTCTCACACATGCTCACTCATTGTTTAGTTGCTGTCATTGTTCAGAGCTGTCAATCATGACATCAGCTGTTTACAAATCTCCCAGTAGAGTCCAAGCACCAGAGACTTCATCACATATCATCTATCTTTTCTTTATCCGACTGGTCTCTCCTGGTGGAAAATTATTTGGAGGATATATTCAGGATGACGAACTGATTCAGCCACAAAAACGGGTTCAAAAAATAAAGCTAGAAGCTAACGCTACAGATGAGAGTGAAACCACCACATCGTGGATAGGAGAAAATTAAATTATGGAACAACGCTGTTCTTGTAATGCCAGGTAGGTCTCTATTCACTGTTACGATCATTAAAAAGCAAAAGCAGCATATGTTTACAAGCAGTACACCTTCAGTAGCGAGCGTAGCATAGTGACAACGTAATGATACTAATGTCAGAGTTTTTTTTAACGTAAAACCTAACGTAACGTCTATCTCCTTCCAACAACTACAGTTAACAAGTTTCATTATTACACAAAGTTTAACCGCTACTAGCTCCGAATCCATAAAACCAGTCTGGAAATGGGGCGACTGTGGCTCAGTGGTTAGCAAGTCGGTCTTTCAATCAGAAGGTCGGTGGTTCGATCCCCGGCTCCGGCAGTCCGTGTCGTTGTGTCCTTGAGCGAGACACTTAACCCTCATTGCTCACCGTTGCTGTGTCTACGGTCTACTGTACACTGTATATCATGTAAGTCGCTTTGGATAAAAGCGTCAGCTAAATGAAATGTAATGTAATAATGTAATGTAATGGAAAAAGAAGAAGAGGGTCGATGGAGCAGAGCCGGCTGATGCTGAGGCTGTGATTGGCTAGTCTGCATTCGAAGGGCGGGACTTAGCGATGGTGTCAATTAGGGGAAGCTTTGTTTCTCTTTTGTCTGTACGGACATGGAATGTATGCACTTCTGTGTGCACATAAATAATTATCTAAATAATTGTTCAACGTTGCAGAAAACAATAGATGTCTTCACTCCAATGCACCCGACAAACATTGGCAACCATCCGGCACGTCGAAGACTGTTGCAACATGTTCCAGAAGGAGACACATTGAAGCAGGAAAGCGTCACAAAACAATTTCATGCATCGCAGGTGGAGGCTGACATTTTGGTCTGACAGAAGTTGCCATAATATATACAATCACTGCTTACATCTGCCTTCTCCTCCCCTGCAGTCGCTGGCCAAGCAATTTCCTTAGACAGATTTCCTTAGACTCCTTAGACCTTAACAGCTACATGGGAATGGTAATATAGGTATAAATCATGAAGTATTAATCTTAATAATCGCAGCAGATTTGAGCCACATTTCAATAGAATGTATACACTAGGCTGAATTGTATTATTTTATTATTATTGAAAAATGGGTAGCTCCATGGAAAGATTTTGAAATCACCTTGACAACTCTATTAAATGTTTGAATTCTGTCTTAGTGCGTGTTTGTGTTTGTGTGGGAGAGCGTAGGTGGGCTGAGGACAAGAGCATGTTTTTAATAAAAGAGGCATAAAGGGAAGATCAGGGTTGATTCATTGGGTGCATTGTGCTGATTGACCTCAGCGGTCTGAGCCTCGACTTGTGACCAAACGGCAGTTTGGTCACAAGTGAGAGAAGATGAATAACACTTCTGTATCGCAGCAATGCATCAAAAACAGCTCAGGCAGGAAAGTTTATTCTTCGGCGAAGACAATGACTGTTCAAAAGAAGAAAAAAAAGAAAATACCCGAAGGTTGAAGCTGAGATGCTGAGAATGTGCATTTGTTTGGCATTTCATGGTACCCACCGTTCTGGAGGATTTATCGCAGTATTGATTGCCACACGCTGTGAAATCATACTGCAGCGCAAATGGCAAGATCTGCTGGTTGATTATGCACCAAAAAAACAACAAATTTGTCTGCAATAAACAATAACAAAAAATGATTGATGCCACTTGGTTTGATGTAAATGTTTTCTCCATCTCTTATCTCTGTTTGAGGACGACGTCACGTGACAGTAGAGGACCGAGGTAAGAGACACTGAGCTGTCATTATAGTCGTGCTTTATTCTCAGCTGGTTCTCTTTAGGTGTAGGAAATGACCAACACTATCACTAAAAATCTGAATCCAAATCTATTAGTCAATTAGAGAAGGAAAAAGGACAGAAAGCAACTCGTGAAGAAGCTTGAACTGGTTGACTGTATCCGAAGCCACAGCAGATGGCAATGTTGCGCTGTCTTTGCTGAGGGAGGCCATGACAGCGAGGAAGAGGGGACAACCCGGCAGGCAGTAGATGGCAGTCTGGCTTCACTACACTGTTGGCATGGCAGATTCTTTTTTTTTTAAGACACTCCGGGAGGGAAGAAAGGAGGGAAGGAAGGAGGGGGGGGGGGACTCCATCAGCACACACTCGGGAAGGCGACGGCAGCAGGAAAATTATGTCACGGCAAGAGATGGCATACTTGCCACAGTGTTGGCTCAGACTGGGGAGGGAATGAGAGCAGTGTAAAGAGGTCGGCGGGGCACGGGGAATCGGGAATGAGGGGCTGGAGGTCGGACAGAAGGGCAGAGTGCGTGAACGATGGAGATTAAAGGGGCTGGAATACATGAGAGAGAGGGGATGGCTGCAGAGGGCCGCTTTCCTAGGCATCAGGATTGCAGTGTGTGTGTGTGTGTGTGGGGGGGGGGGGGGGGGGGGGGGGGGACTTGGCTTTGCTTGGCATGGCATGGCATATTTGTAGGCTCCCTGACTTGGGCCACTTTATCCACAGGCTTACATGGGAATTCAATTCAATTGCAACATTAATGCCTCTTGATTACATCACGAATGTTGCGCAATCCGCCACCCACCTTTTTTTCTTCTCCCACACAGGTGGCGTGCTTGAGTCCTTGCCAAAATCAAATCAGTCATTTGTCACTCATTCATGTGCATGGGACCCCCACCACCACCACCCAAACTCACGACTCACTGTGTGATCCACAGTCGATAGCATGCATACTAATGTGCATCTCTTGTACATTAATAATCATATGCATACGGACAGAGGACAGACAGTTGAAAAAAATAGAAGAAGCTCAAAGCAATAACATAACTTGTTTTTCACGATGCGACTCGCGTGGATTACTGCCCCTCCGGCACCTATTTCATTTCCCAGAATGCGACACACTGGCGGTATTGCAATTAACCAAATGACCCCTTAATCATGTCATCTTGCTGTTTGCATATCACAGAAAGAAACAGGCAAGTCTGATCGCTCATTTCAGCCGATCACCCACAGCAAAAAATATAATGGAAACCTAATGGAGTGTGTTGAATGTCCTTATATTCCATCCCCTGCACGTTGAACAGGGGGCCGCTCCTAAACAGCTACGTTCATCACCGAGGACCAAACTCCAAGCGCCTCGCAGAGAGCATTTCAGAGCTGGAATTGAATCGCCACGATGAATTTTTAGTTTTGCATGCGTGCTAGTTAAACAACGGCAACAGGGTGCTCTCCGTTGAAGGGAGGCGCCTCTGCGTTTGTGTGTGCGTCGTCCCAAAGTCGGTCATTTATTTCCATTAAGTGCCGTCAGTAAGGACCATTAACCAGGCTGGAGAATAATCACCTCCCCAAGCGAGATGACCTGTTTATAGCACAGGTAAGGGTTAATAGATACAGCCCACCTTAGTGACACAACACTCATAGCAAACTCTCTCACTCACACACACATAGACACACACACAGTGACGCATTCTGTGAGCATTCATTTTCATTTAGGACATTTGCGTGGTCTACGCCAAAAACCTGAAAACACTTCCCTAAGAAGGGCAAACTAATATGGCTATTTGTTTCTGTGTACATGTGTTGTGACGTGATGAATGTGGTGCCGTTTTCGGGATGGCTGGATTGCATGGCTGTCTTTAACTTCATAACGCATGAAGGAGGTCAAGGCCGACCACCTACTTTAGATGAGCACCAGACTCGCAGCTTTGTGTTTGGATGATTGAAGAATGTAATGAACTGAAACAAAAACAAGACAGTCATTCAACTTTGCAGTTCTTATACAAAAGTTTAGGTACAGACGTTTTTAATATGGTTTCATCTTAATGAGATGTGAAGTAGTAATACCACTGTGTAGAAATACTCCGGATTAAGTGAAAATCCTGCATTCAAAATGTTTCTTAAGTTAAATAAAAGCATCAAAGTACCACAAGTAAAATAATTAATTAGACAGGATGGCACATATTTGTGTTATTGGAATACAATTATTGATGAATTAATGTTTTCATTACTTCAATGTTGCAGCTGGTAAAGGTGGAGCTCATTTTAATTACTTTTTATACGCCCGGGTAACTCGTGAATTTCCCCCAGGGGATCAATGAAGTCTTATCTTATTGTATAATCACACATCATAATGAATTTGTTGATTACATTTTTGTATCATTCATCTAAATCTGCAGAGTAACTCCTAACCAAAGCAGCCAGACAGATGAAGAGGAGTTCCTCCGTAGAGGAGTAGATACAAAGTGAAGCACACATCTTTCAAAAGTTTACTTCCCAGTTTCCAGCTGCTTCCTGTACGCTCTCACCAACCAGCAGAGAGGCAACGTTAGCGGCTAGCTGATGAAGGAAGTCCGGCAGCTATAGAGGCAGATATTTATCCCAGGAGTTGGCGAATTGGAAACAAAAACAGAGCTAAGAGTTTTTCTACTGATATCCAGCTTCAAGTTAGAGGGCGATCACAAATCCGGTTCACAAACACTAACCTAACTGTACAGAACTGCATGGAATGTGAATTCTGAAAATAAAAAGCGTTCCCCCGATCCCCCTTCCCGCTCGTATCTTTGCCGTCTGTCGCCGATGACAAAGCACAACCAACGCGCAGAGGCGGTCTGATACGATTCAAGTGCAACGCCATCAGCATGCAGGCGTCGCGCGAGGACTAACCCATCGTCACAAACCGGCTATCATCGCAGCCAATCAACAGGCGCCGCGTGGGAGGTCTCGCGAATAATGCCCCCCGCTTCACAGTTGTGGTCGTTGCTGCAAAAAAGGTATACACAAATTAGGCACAGACCGGATTTGAAGGATTATGTCAGCTACTTTCTTTCTACACTAGTCTGTGCATGGATTATCCCATGTATGTGACACACTCTCCGAGTCTTGGTGAGGGGTTGAAAAAATAAAAAGGATTATAAGGGTCTGAATCTGCTCCCTATCTGCCATATGGAGGCTGTGTCTATCCATTATCCATCAACGTGTCAACCACTGTGCAAGGGAGCAGCTGTCCATAGAAGGCCAGCCAATTGGTTTGATACAGGTGAAAAGTGATGTATGATTGCCTTAGCAAACCCATCACTCTCGGGCTGCCAGATGGCTTTGGCCTGTGGACACCGCTACCGTATTAAGACCTTGATTTCTTCACTCTCTAAGGGTTTCACCTCAGTGTTACTATCTTGGGTCTGGCCTGCTTTCCCCCAACCCCGTGTTGATGGGTGACCCTTCCCTGGCCTCGCTCGTTATTTGAGCAAACTAATAAAAGATACTTACAAGGCAGCAAGTGCAATCCTGTGCTGTTCAGTGGCTGATGGCGAGACTTCGCCGACAGTGGCGAACGGCAACAGAGTGAAGGGAATACAACCATGACTGGTGGTGGTGGTGGGGGGAGAGAGCTGAGACTGCTGGAGTGGAGAAAGTGATCTTTGACAAAATCTCTTTAGGTTGCTTTCAGACCACATGGGGCATCAGGAGGGGAGGGGAGGTGCTGTGCTGCTTCATTCATCAGGCAACACACTGTAAAGTGGTTTATGAGATCATATAGCAGGGGTTTCCCCTGACCAAAGATTTACATAGTCGAAGGTGAGGTTGGTCCAGTCTTGGCTTTTGTCAAATGATGGTCGAATCATATTTTTCCTTGGCTCATTGATCCCTCTGTTTCAGCTTTATTTATCCAAAGAAAATGGATAGATACAACATAATTTTTGGCTCAGATACATTTGAGACAATCACTTAACAGTTGTTTCAGAGCTGTTTGTTGTGTGTACTGCTTGCTTTTTGTGGTTGTGAATAGAACATCCATCCATTATCTGTCACCGCTTATTCAATTCAGGGTTGAGAGGGGGAGGCGGGGCTGGAGCCGATCCCAGCGGACATTGGACGAAGGCAGGGTACACTCTGGACAGGTAGACAGGCTATCACAGGGCTGACAAAGAGACAGACAGCCTATAGAAATATTTATATATCAATCAATACTTTCGACTTAGAGAGAGTTGGATCTGCAACCAGAAGTCACATTTTTACTGTGATGGAATAAGTAACGATATCATATCACACTTTAAGCTGTGAACAATTGCTGATCACAGCAGCATATTACCTTAATTGTACTTTTTATTTATACATCTTCTTGAATGTTTGGAGAGGAACCCTCACTGCCTCTTTTTAAGTTGCTGAGGGACTAATTAGTCGCTGTTGAAAATTGCATTGATTGGAAACTGACTTTTTCAAATGGAACAATGTTTGTTCTTCCCTCCCTCGAATTAACATCTCAAGATGATTATGAAAAACAGAAATGAGCAATTAAACAAATTGTTTACCATGGTGTTTTGCACATTTTTATGTATACAAATCCATGTACTGTGACAGGAAATGCTGGAGACACTGTAAAATGCTGTAGAACCTGTAAAAGAAACAATTACGATAATAATGTGATATTCACAAGGGATGGGATACTAGGGATACATTATTAGGGATACTCTGGATGTCAGTCTGAAACTAACAAAGCAGCATGAAAGATCAAATGATATTCTAAAACTTCATATTTTTCAGTTAAAAGCCAACACCACAGTTGCCATGATCACAACTTTATGGATGTCTTTATGGTGTTTTATTTGATCACTTATGTTTCACTTTGTGTTTATGATCTGTAAATCTAATGACCACTATAATAGAGCCATTCAGAACAAATACCCAGCAATCGCAATCAGGAGCATCCAGTCATTACACACACATGATGACCTGAAAGGGTTGATCTTTCTCTCGAGGTACGAGACATTATTGTAAGGATGTGTTTGTGGACAACATAACAAAAATGCTGACACCAGAAAAGGTCAAAAAATAAAATACAAAAATAAGCTGGCATTTCTCAAGTATCTCAAGGGTGATGGCACTGGTCAGCGTGAGAAGGTCTACGCTTTCCTGCTGTCCGGACACGGGCATGAGTGAAGTGAACTTCTTTTAAAAAATTAATTTTGTTCTTTTTTGTGCACTTAAAGAAAGTACAAAGGTGCACTCAGCAGAGTGCAGATTGCTCGGTGTGTCTGTAAAAACCACTGCTGCATTGTGGGATTGAATGAATACAACCAGTGCTGTAAAGCGTGATCAAACAGACTTCGCACAATCTCAAAAAACAAGGGCTGATCTAATGTTAAACAATCCGTGGGCTTGAGGTTGTCCCATGGTACACTTAATACAAACATGTAATAATAACACAAAGGTAAACTCGCAATGCTCTCGCTTCGCTTAGCAGCATCTGAGTGGTGGCGAGGTACAGCACTGTTGGTTCTGTTAGCTGTTAGCCCACAACGCTGTCCAGGAAAAGCCCAAGAAAATTCCACCATAGTGTCCCTGGCAGCAGGGCAGCAACAGGGGGGTCGGCGATGCACTCAGCTGCGTTGTCACTAGTGGCCCCTACTGGACGGGGCACGGTTAAGAGTAGTGAGTGAGGAGTAAGCAGGCAGTAAATGGCAGTATAAAATAGACAATGAAAGGGGTTTCGAGAGAGTAACCACCACCATGAGAGGTCCTTGAGCATATACAGCCATAACTGGCCACGCACAGTAATAGGCTTCCCGCTGCAGAGGGCCAGATTAGCCGTGGACAGACACAGGTGCACATTTACTCACAAACGCACAACCTCACAGACTCCCACCGTTATGACCGAACACATGGCGCTCCCCCAGTAGGTGAAAAAACACAATGTGAGTGAATGTTTAAGATCTAATGGCTCCTACAAGTAGCAGTTATGTGAACGACTCATCAGCACAGAAGAGCACAACACACTATGGCTGAGATCACTTGAGAAGGAGGAGTTATTATTTTTCCCAGGCCTTTTATATTTACATGTTCCCATTTGTTAAAGTATTCATTTAGCGTGGGCTTTTTGTGTTTGATTTGAGCTTGTGGGTTTTTTGTGTGGGGCTGAAGAGAGGGGCTGGGTGATAGGGCAGCCATTCTATATTGGCATTTTATTATTGTGTTATGTTGGTCGGTTTGCTGTGCCTGAGTTCATTTTATTTTGTTTGTGTGATTATTTACTGTTTTTATTTAGCTCCGTTGCCCTCCGCTCTCTGACCGTGCCGTTTAAGAACCACAGGACTTACTTTTTGATTGTGCACTTTTGATTTAATGTTATTTAGCTCTATTTGTCAATAAAGCTTTTGTTTGGTATTTAGTCCCTGTCTCCAGTTTACTCTGGGTATTGTGCGGGATTTATCACGGGGTCGACTGGGGGGCGTAAGCGACTGTGGCTCAGTGGTTAGCAAGTCGGTCTTTCAATCAGAGGGTTGGTGGTTCAAACCCCAGCTCAGCCAGTCCATGTCGTTGTGTCCTTGAGCAAGACACTTAACCCTAATTGCTCACCGTTGCTGTGTCTACGGTCTACTGTATATCATGTAAGTCGCTTTGGATAAAAGCGTCAGCTAAATGAAATGTAATGTAATGTAAAGTTATTGAACTCCTCTCACCCTTTGAAAAATGTGACCATCGTAACACCAATGCAGCTTCAATAAAAAGGTGTCAATCACTGGCAGCTCGTCTTATGTAACTCTTGTTCTCGTGTCAACACCCCATAATTTCCCTCACCAGCACAGCCTCGCATCGGGCTACCTCACACCGAACAAGGTTTTTCTTTGAAATATAAAACACACTGTCGTCTTCTAGATGCGTTATGCTCTGTGAGTTTGATTGAATCACACACCCGTGGCCACAAACACGCGCTTATCTTTCAGCGCGCTGAAACATGCTATCATTTTACCCCTGTGTGGTTCATCAGAGATGCCATTCCTCACCCTAAGTTTTGAATTCCTTATCTGTCTTAGGGGAACATTAAAGCAGGCAGACCATAGAATTGCCTCTTTGTTGTGTACATTGGATTTGTGTTTGAGCAAAGATGTAATGGCAAAGTCTGCTACAGCCATGGTGCTCAAAAGATACTTTTTTTCCTGTGTCGCATAGCTTATGTAGTCCGTGTCAATTATTTTTGTCCTTCATTTCCCAGTTTCCTGTCTTTATCCTTCCTCGTAACTGTCGTAAGGCAACTGTGTGACTACTGGGGAAAAAACATGTTGAAACACAATGTACACTCTGAACCTGTTATTTGGTTTTTACGGAATAACAGGCTCAGATTGTTATTGACGACAGTTCACTTTTTTCTTTACCTTTCGCTTTGTTTGTAAGTGTGTCATGTGACCTGTTCAGAGTGTGTTGTTGTCCGAGTTGTTTTTTTTTTTCTGAAAGATTTTAAAATGTCACGGCTGAATATTATTTCTCAGAGAGACGGAGAGAGAGAAATAATAGGTTAGACACAATAACAAACAGACAGGATCAATGAAAGGTAATGTTAGTAGGGTCCTATCCGTAATGTCTAAAGACGCTTTGTATAACAATCTGAGCCGGTCATGGCTCATACGAGCACTTTTACTGTACGCAAATTGACAGAGTGGAGTTGATCTGTTTACAATTATATATACAATTACGATTATATATGTATGTATATATATATTTGGTTTGCTAATATTCTTGGATGAGGAGAATGGAGTTTCTTAAAGACCACCTCAGTGATGTTAAAAGCTTTTTTTCCCCTGCGATTCTTTGCACTCATCACCAAAGTGTCATAAATGTTAGGCGCTAGGAGCACATTTTAAAAGCCCAGAGTCCAGAACATAAATATACCTATTTAAGAGGGTAAATTAAAGCCCGACATGTTCACAAAAAAGCACAAGTGTAAATCAGAGTTACGATACAGCTGAAGAGTATATGCACTAATCCAATATCACGTCATCCCATCATTTATGGGCTTATTTACGCGACACAGGATCAACAACAGCACCCATCACTCGCTGCCCGGTCGCTACTGCACATGTGCAACTCTCAACAGAGATGAGACAGCCCATCGTTGTTATTCGGAAAGATCATGCGGAAGTAGCCAACGAGTGAGCGCCATGCCGATCAGGCAGGTGCTAGCGGAGAGCGTATAGCCAGCACAAAATGTGAGCAATTTGGCAATATTCTACACCAGAAAATCCCACCAGGAAGTCACACTGTCCTTCAACAGTCAGGGATAGTTTCACAATGATAAATATTGAGTGCTTTTACTTATTAAAAGGTTAACCACTGAACAGAAGCCCAATATAAAGGCCACGATAGCCACATTGGTGGAACGTCCTCCACGTGTTCTGCTGCAGCGAGGATTCCCACCGCTTGAAGCTGTAGCTCAGTTTGTCTTAATTAATGAATTCACCCAAAATGCATTGCAAATTAGTCCCAATTAAGATATCCTAGAAGTAGAGAACTTTGCTAATTGTTGAATCAGAGCCATAATCAAAGTTATCTGTGCTCTTAAATACTCTATGCAAACAAGGAGCTCTGCCCCCGAGCATGCTCAGTGACGTCTTCCATGGAGCTCTATAGAGCTATAGAGGCCGAAACTGCCACAGCAGTTGCTTCAGAACAAACTGCGCTGGCCGCGTTCATTGTAATGAAAGCCTATGTCACCCAACACTCTGTAATGTCTTTTTAATGGCTTTTGGAGAACAGTGGAGTTCTCTGCCTCAGAAGCTGCATCACGCTGCCGTTACAAAAGCAGTACTTGTTAGCGGGACAAATCCATTGTTGGTTTTGCTCTCTCTTCGGGGGATTTGTTAATAATGAATAAGACAAAATAACGCCAGTTTTATCCTTTGAGCGCAATCACGCCGCTCTGAACAAACCAGACCCAAATGCTAACCATCGCATTTGGAAGTGACCCCCCGCTGACAGAGAAATAATTACATCTTATTCAAACACATGGGAGCTGTCAGGCCTAAGGGTGTGTGACAAAGGCAAGATGGAGGCCCAGACAATCAATACTTCACTCTGTATGAAGCAATAGGCATTAAATACTCCTCTTTCTGCTCCCCCGAGGGAAAGAACAAACATATCAATCAAAACCTTATCATCCACGCCTAATCTGCAACCCCCAAGCTCCATGCCAGCTGTCCCATGAGTCTGAACTTTTATTTTTAGTATTCCTAATTGTATTATTGTAAATAATTAGCATCCATACATGCATATTTAGTTTGTGGATGCTTGAATGACCTTGGCAAAGGTTGGGAGCGAACAGAGGGAATGCAATATGGATTCAGCAGGGAGGATTTCTTGGCCTCCCCTCTGTGAACGAGTTTATGAAAAGAGATCTTGCAAATGACTGTTGACAGGGCAGGGGGCATTCATCAAGAAAACAAGCCACATGAGCACCGAGACCGGGGTTAGGGCTGGAATGAATCTCATGGAAACAAATCTAATCCAAGCGCTGCCGCAGAAGCCATTTATAATGTTAAGATCACAACATGAATCCACAGAGGGGAACGCAAGGGGGGAGGGGAGGAGAGGGAGAGAGAGCGAGGCAGAAGGGTAGCAATTGGATAAATGAATGGATACACTTTGCAGTAAGAATATAGTATTTTGGGGCATTACTCTGCTGCCCCATTGTTAAGCAATGAGGAAAAACAGATTTTTAAAAGGGAGTCATTTTGGTATTAAAGGTTTGCTGTCAGTGAAACTCTAAATTCCTATTGATTTTGGGCCATTTGCAAAACACAACTGCACATCATCTGCAGACAAGAGCTCCTTTGGGGGGGAGGCGGGTTTCCACTGAATGCACGCTCCGTCTTCCACAGTAGGTTTTCCGCTCCAGCCTGTCTGTTGACGGATTTTCAACAATAAAGGGAAACTTTGAAAATGTAATAGAAGTCAAACAGGAGACGGAGACGTGTCTGTCAACTTGTGATCGAAATGCATTTGACAGAAATATCAAATTATTGTAATGATCGTATCTGCCGTCGTGAACATTTTTCACACTGAACATTTTTGCAAAATAAAGAGCTGACAATGTACTCTCTTTACAGCATGGACACTTTTCAGTCTATTATATTTCAATATTTACCACGAGCTTTCTCTAACCAAGTAGTTCTAGCAGTCGAAACTTAACCGCAAATAAACTCAGGACACAATCCCACTCACAGTCGTAAGCCTGCACTTAGTATGCAGCATCAACCCTGCCCAACTCACTATGGCTGTGTAGTATGAGAACGAAGAAAAAAAAAACATTGACATGTTTCCTTGAAGCTACACCGTTATTTATAATATCCAAGGAGAGAGGACAGCTTTGGACAGCTTTTAGACAACCTCTCATCAATCATCCCCCGTATTAAATTAAACACTGAAGTTCAAAGGCCGCTTTGAGTAAACGGCAACATTTAACACGTGTACTTGCAAAATGTCTTCCTATAAAACAGGAGTATTTGTTTTTCCTTTCTTCACCCGAAGTGCAGGCTTGCGTGCCGATTGAAAGCCCTGTGCAAATTTGTGCAAACATGCCAGGATTGGGAACGGAGTCTGCTTTACACAACCAACACCAATGCATCACCGGGAGTGGGCCAAAATCCCGATCCTCGGGATTAGCTCAGGACATTTCCTGATATTCAGTATTTGGACTCTCGTGGAGGAGACACTCAATTTACAGCTTATTGAAATCAACAGAAGGCTTCCACATAACGCACTACAACAAATATAATAAGTGAGAGATATTCTGTTCGGAAGAACCAAACGGACCATGTTTCAACCAGTTGTTTTCAGGTGAAATTGATTGGAATGGATTGGGCTACAAGCTCTACGGGCCTCTTTCTTCTTCTATTCTCCTTCTCTACTGATGATAATTGGCAATCATGTAATAATCCACTTACGAGTGTGCAGGCTTGCTTTACAGCAGACTCAGCGGCGGTTCTCACTTCAGAGGCCATGACCACCTCGGGCGGCTCCATCGTTAGCTCTCCCAGGCCAAACGTGGCACTCTCATCTTAAAGCTTCCTGTGTAATCCCAGATCAAAGGTCCCGGGGAAACGGGGATGGATTCTGCGCTCTAACAAGCACACTTTCTCAGATGTAAGAAATTAAACCCATTTTTTCGTTATCTTCCTGGTGCAGGTTCGCTCACTCGGTGCACTGACAAGCTGGACCGTGCCTCCATAGCGCAGGCCCCGCTCACGGCACAACTGAGGGAGATAGTGCCCCCGACGCCTGTTTTGAACCCCCCATGTTTTCATGCTCGCAGGGTAACAACTGATGATAAGCAAAAGAGATAATAAAATATAATGTGTTGTCACACTCACAAGGCAAATTAAGCAGACATCCGTATTGAAAGGCATTTAATAGTGACTATTAACACAAACACCAAAAAGAAAACAAATCCTTTGGCACACAATCCCAACCATCACCTCTGCCATGTTTCACCAGTACATTGTTGGGATTTTTATCATTTCATAACTAACATCAAGAATGGAGTTGGACGAAGGCCATGTTTGGTCTATCTTAGCATAAAGACGAACAGAGGAAACAACGGACCAGGCCCTGCACAAAGGAAATGCTTTTATTTTTTAAATTGAACTGTATAATTTTTTATTTTAACGAGTTGGAGCTATTTCTTTCTTGATAAAAAATAACCCTGAGGTCTGAGGTTAAGAGTATAAAAAAGTTTCCATATTTTTCCTGAAACATAAAAAAGCAAACACATGCACAAAAAGAAGCTGTGAAAATATTTTTCATCTGCGCCGCAAGGGTTTAATTTTCAAACAGGGCTTGCACAATATCAGATGTTCACTACATGATTACAGTGGCCAAAAAAATACACAACAACACAATTGTTGTGTATATGATAGTTTGAGAAGTTTATTCACACATTATTACCGTTTAATTATTACTATTGTGAACATGTCTGCTCGGATAGGCCCGTTCCCGGCTACACTAATGGGGTGCTCGCGATTGGAGGAGTGTCACCCAAAGAGTCTAGTGGATTTTCTCTTTGTTTGTTCCCAATTGACTGGTAGAATTTATTGTTATAACATGTTAAATCCATTGTTTAAATGTTAACATATGTTACATAATGACAATGCCAGTGCTGAAGAAATTTTATAAAATCTATTCTATCAAAAATGGTGTCCTTAAAATAGAAAGTAAAAAAATAATCGTGGATTTTGGAGAATTGTGTCAAACATTAGTGTAGTGTACAAACCCTTTGAAGATGTTTTTATGTTCCAAGCCATACCGCGATTATAGAGTAGCCTGTTGCATGTATGCCCGCCACTCCGGCTATCAGGAAACAAGGAAGACAAAAGCGGAAGGGCTTACTGAAAAAGAGGGGAAGTGAGAAGGGAAGATCAGAGAATGGAAATCTGGCCCATGTTCAGACCTTCCGTTTCATAATCTGGAGCCTTTGAAAATCAGAAGGGCTGACTGGCAGCCAGATCTGAAGTGATGGAGGGGTGCGCGTGTGAGTGAGTGTGCATGAGGACATAAAGAAATGCAAAAGGAGAAGTCAGACAAATCTATGGCAAACAAACTATAAAACATCAGTCACTTTTCCCTCATGGATTTTTACAGAGATAAAAATGAAATAAAAAGAAAAGAAAAAGGATGTTGACACCACTTTGAAGTACTCAGTGTTTCAGCGAGACGACTGTTACATGAACGCTTATTTCAACTCTACTCAGACAAACTACTTTATGGATTGTGTGCAAACTGAAACTATTTATTTTTGTGTGTGTTGATAATAGCTAGTTATTGTCTGTCTGTTTGCATAAATGTGCCTCCTGTGTTCCAATGTTCCAGCCCAGTTGTTTACAGAACGCAGTACTCATTACAGAGGGGAGCTATTTTCTGCTGCATGTGGGCTGGATGCAAGGGCAAATTTGCACACCTTCCGGAAATTTCACACTATAAAACATCTTCACCGCAGCGGGTGGCATCGTCTCCACCAGGCAGCTAACAACTTTGAGAGACACACTGTAAACCCAGACATCATCAACAAATTCGCGGTGATATTCTAGCATATCAGAGTGCCAATTTATCTAATGAATGTGATGGATATTTAAGTGCTCTACATAAACTAAAGCTTTACTTTTTTTTTTTTTTTACATGGATGGAGAATACCAAGGTCACTGTGAACTCCATCGTTACTCGTCCCTTTTATTATCCCTATTTATTTTGCTGATGTTGAGGAAATGTGAAAAAACAGAGCGGTCTCTCATACACTGTGATGGATATGCTCCCGGTTTGATCCTGGCAGGGGACCTACTGTATGATGCATTTCATTACCATATTTCCTGAAACGTCTCTACCATTCTCACAATATAAACAGCAGAATAACTTTTACTCCTTGTAATTAAGTCAGAGGGTTCGCTGACCCATCCCATCTTCACTGACCTCTTCCCTATGCAGTCATCCTCTATAATATCACCCCGTCCAATATACATCCAATAGTAGTCAGGCCATTTTGCACAGACATCCGATGACATTCTACTGACTAAGTGCAGCCGGGAGGATGACCTTTTTGTTCTCTATTGGAGTGTCCTGACAACTAATTGATTGATTGCTGTTTTGGGCTCATCACACCTGTTTAAAAGAACAAGCTATGTTTCTTTACCTCACTCACAGACCAAGAAAACCTACAAGTCTGTCTCATTATTGTTGAGAAATGTTGAAAAAAAAAGTCATAACTTTGCCTATGTAAATCCTGATATTAATCTAAATCATATAAGTACAGTACTTTAAATAATCATACTTGGCATTTGATTGCATTGTATCAGGAGGTCCAAAATTACCCTGTGCAAGCCCAATCATTTTCATTCATTGTTAACCTGGAAGAGAGAGAACGAGTCTTGGAGGACCTTTCTGAAAAGTGCTGAAAAATTGAATGAAGTATTAGATTGTCGGTTTCGGGATGGAAGAATTTTGTCTAATCTAATAGTGCATACATTTAAAAAAGTCTGAACCAAGTTAGATTCAGATAAATTAAACCTTTCACAGAGCTCAGATACTGAGACAACATCATGCAGTCTAGCATCAAAACAGAAGTGTAAAAATAAATAAAAATGTGCAGATGAATGTACATATATTTAGCAGTAATATAAATAATACTTAACAGACAGTAATGGGTGGTTGTGAGAACGCAGGATATGTACAGTAAAATATAGTGTGACAGAACATCTTTTCAACACCGTGTTTCCTCTCTTATTTAAACACAGCTGTGATTTTTGATAAGTGGGTTCTCCGTAAATCAATACCACCATTTGAATCAAGCAGTATGAAGTAGGATTGCACTGCTGTCAGTTAAGCTGTGTGTGAGGATGTTTATCTGCCGCAGTGTGTAGGAGGGAAACCAATAATGTGACAAAGCTACACCCACGCCAGAAAACAGCATTGTTCCCACACATCGCATTCCACAACATCACACGGATGGGTTCAAACTTTTACAGGAGGGAGAGTAGCGTTTGACTGAAAAGTGCTACTTGAGCAGAAAGAGAGTTTTTTTTTCTTCTGCCTGCGGTGAGTAATCCGGTAAACACTGAACAACAGGCCTGTTGAAATCCGCCATCTTACATGTTGTTAGATAGCCGTTAGGTGTCTGTTGCAACTGCACAGACAATGTAAACCAGACTGTGACCACACCCCCACACTGTGTGTAATCTCCTACGGCAGCATAGGTGGGAAAAAATAAACAAAGAAGAAAGAAAAAAAAAGCATAATTTACTTTTTGTAACTCCCATACACTATGAGCATAGGCAGAGCTTTTCTGAGAGCTGTTGCTATTGTGGTTCAGTCCTCCGTGCATGCAGAGTGTTGATGTTGTGTTTGCAGCCATGTGACCAGCATGGGTCCCCCATGAGTCTGAACGTGCCACATATAATAACTACAGCATGGACAATTATGAGATTATTTAACATCAGGGGTCTCTGATCTCAGTGTTCTATGCTATGACTTCAGGGTTATATGATCTGACCTCAAGGTTCTCTGACCTCAGGGTTCTCTGATCTAAGGGTTTTATGCTCTGACCTCAGGGTTCTCTGAACTCAGGGTTCTCTGATCTAAGGGTTTTATGCTCTGATCTCAAGATTGTCTGACCTCAGGGTTTTCTGATGTATGGGCTTTATGCTCTGAACTCAGGGTTCTCTGATCTCAGGCTTCTATGCTCTAACATCAGGGTTCTATGCTCTGACTCCAGAGTTATATGTTCTGACCTCAGGGTTCTCTGACCTCAGGGTTCTATGCTCTGACCTCAGAGTTCTATACTCTAAATATATAAATAAAAGGTGCTAAGAAGACCCACATTGGGTTCTTCGGCTTATATCCTTAGGACAGGGGTATTAAATAAAAATTAAGCAAGGTCCAGTAAGACATTTTAGTAATGTTCTGGAACGTAGCATGACAGAATTATCTCTAACTTGTGATACAATTTAGTGCCGTATGTATTGAAGTTGCCTTGCGGTTGTACCAACGTCTGTATACAACCGACTGCCAAATCAAATAAAGAAAGTTCGATTGGATCTATTATTTACTGTCAGAGTTCAAATGGAACTGGATACATTATAAATAATACACACTCTATAAATAAATAAATGATGTTCTCTCATGTCAGGTAAAATAAGCAACAGAAAACGTGACTGTTAAAATAAAGTACTTTATTTTAGAAAAATGTATTTAACTGAATTGCCCTGCAGCTTTAAATTAATTCAGATGGGAAGGGATGTCAATAAAAAAAGCCAAGATATCCATATTATTCTCATCTTCTAAAAAGACAATTTTGTGTGCATGGACTTTATCTGTGATTATGGAAACCACTTGTTTCAGCTCTATTCTCCTTTCATTGTTGGACAGTGAATTAATGTATTAGGATTCTGATCATATTGGGCTCTTTATTTTCCGTGCCTTCATTTTGGATTTGAGTGTTCCTTTAGTGGTGCTTCACATTACCATTACCACTTGTAATAATCACCACAGTCTCTGAACATGTGAGACAGACTGGTTTTCATCTGCCCGTGGCAAGAATGAACATAAAAGAGTCTGCTCATGGTTAAAGACTCTGGTTAAGTTGTCCACACTTCTCTTTTTCGAGCACGCCGTGTGAAATAACTTCTCTGTTTCACGTACTTCTCCAACTGTAGGGTCTCTCTCCCGTGTGTGCGAATATCACATTAATGTCGAGTGCAACGCTAGTCAGAATACACATATTTGATTGGCCGAGTGGCGCTCAGAGGATTGCACCTGGAAGGCAGGGAGGGACAGTTAACACCATGCCAGCCCTGTGTGGAGGAAAAAAAGAGGTCTGGGGATGTTACATTCTTCATACAACATTGCAGATGCAGAAGAGTAAAACGTCCATTATGTATCGTAATGGTTCCCATGCACCCCACTAATCCCTGATGTTCTGCGATTGTCATCCCTCAGAGGACCACGGACGAGTGCAAAGCTCTTATGAAGTGCCAGGCACCATTGACTTGTGTTTATCACAAGGAGGTCAAGGGGAAACAGGAGGGCAAGGAGGAGCGCTGTCTTGACCGATAGCATCTAGAGAGGGATTTGGCCTATTGGCTCAGGAAGGCGCAGCACCACGATAAATCCCCACTATGGCGCTAGAGAGCAAAACACAGCCTCTTTCTCTTTAGCTTTTGTGGCAGAATGAAATGTCTGCAGCATACGCTTTAACTGTGATGTGGGATCCAATCCTCTCCCTACACACCCGCACTGAAAAGCGGACCATCTATCACTCTTTAGTAGAAGGGCCTCTAGCGCCTTGGAATGCTTCTAACACTTCCAAGTGCTCCCACTCGGCATGTTGGTCTGCAGCCGCCAAAGGAGGATATGTTGTCGGGATGGGTGGAGGCACTGGAGCCGGAGCGTGCTCAGCCTCCTCTTGGTGCTTGCGTCTTGTTGTCCGTGAGATGCATCTCCGCTCCAGAAGGTGCATTTTCTCACCTTTTGTTGACTGCTTTACCCTGAAGAAGTAATGAGAGCAGAATGATGGTCGCACAGCTGTTATATGTGCTGAGGTAAGGAGGCGGAACACGAGGGCAGGCAGAAAAATAAACCCCAATAGGGGCAGCTCTTAAGAGGGCGAAGCCTACACAAGATAAGAAAATAACTAACACAATACACTTGTTTCTAAAGACCTGATGCAAAACACAGAGTTAGAAAGAGTCTAGAAAGAAATGATGATTCCATACATTTCTTTCTAGATGTGATTGACGGCAGAGAAAACCACACAATTAGTGCCGTCCACACACTTTCTAGTTCTGGTACACACGTCTGCTGATCCAGTTGCTCTCGGTCACGCCTGCCTCCTGCAAAGCATTACATTATTTCTATGCATTTGTGTAATGACTCATTCTCCATACATTTCTCAATGCACTCTAATAATAAACACAAACAATATATTTTATGAGTAACAGATGACAAAACAAATTTTCTCAGGTGGCTTTGGATTGTAGCCCTGGGAAATATTTTGTAATTTATTTATGAATACATAGGCATACTTTACTTTAGTTTTGTTTGTTAACTTTGGGGAAAAAAAAGTCACCCCCCGGGATTGGCATAGTTGCAGGCTAAATTAACGCGCTACTCGCAAACACCAACCAGAGATCAGAGAAGAGCATTGACGTCACATAGCAAATAAAGATGGTAATATAGTTTGACTTGGCAGCACAAGACTATTCTTGGGGAAACTCCCTGCTGTGGCAATAAAGCACATCAGCAGGAAATACAAAGCTACATGTAGGGAGTGTAAAAAAAGAAGAAGAGAAAATCCCCCCCATGGGTGTCAAGTAGAAACAAACACTAGGTGCACGTGCTGTGTACCCACAGCGGGCGAGGGCTGGGGTCGGGCTGGCTTTTAACAGCAGCACCAGAGGTAAGCAAACATCGGCGATCACTGAGGGATTCATCACAATATGACAAATGTGTACAAAATCACGTCGAAAATAGATTACATTTAAAAAGCAGTGTGTTCCACTGCTGTGCATTACACAACACCAAACAAATCACACTGGTTCAAACGAAAACCTCAACTCCAGTGACAACAGACAACAGCAATTAGTAAAACAAAAATAAAAAATTATTTGAGCTCAATGCCTGTCCACATACCGACATGTTCTCAATGATAATGCCAGCTGGCATTACTTTTACAATAAAAGTGGTAACTAGAACCACAGGGGTATACAACTTGTTCTCATTAGAAAACCCTTTTTGGTTCCTGGTAGAACCTGGTAGAACCTTTGCTAGAGTTTTCCTGGAACTTCCTGTTCTCTGGAACTCAACATAAAGGGCTGAATCTAGAAGCATCACTATATGGTTCCCCCAGCACCCATCTAGAACCGGACCGCGGTCCGGTTCTAGATGCCATGTGTGGACCTGGATCTAGAACCGATAGATAATATAATTATTACATTTTGACAGAGCTCTTCCAGCATTTACAACATTTATTCAGCACAACAAAGGGGTGAAAAGAGCTGAAGCACATGGTTTCAATGAACAAAGATAGTCCCTGCATACAAATTACTCCTTTTTAGAAGATGAGAAGAATATAATAGCACAGCTTTCTTTGGCGACATCACTGCACAAATGAATTAAGTCAATTTAAAAGCCCATATTTCACTTGAAATGAGAGAAGAATATTTATTTATTCATATATATGTATGCATTATTTAAAATTCATCTAGTTCAATTTGAAAACTGACTATAAATATTGTTGATGTATTATTCAATTGAACGTTCTTTATTGAATTTGACAGTCAGTGTATGACTACATACAGACGCTGATACAACTGCTACTTCAATACATATAGGACTAAATCATCACGCGAGTTAAACATATTGTGATGTACCCGACCTTTGCATAAGGAAATTACATCTAGCTGAATGTTGTTGAATATTAATTGAATACCCCTCTATGGATGTTCTATCTAGAACCTTTCCATCTCCTAAAGATACGAACCAGAACCCTTTTGTATTCCAAAGGTTTCATCATGATCAAACTTAGAGATCCTCGAGTGGAACCTAAAGGGCCGGGGCTGATGTTGTTGAGCGCCACCAACAACCCTCGTGGTTCACAAGCAGTTTTGGGGGTGATGGATGGGAGGATCTGTTAACATCCCTGCTTTCAACAATCCTTCAAGAACTCTTTCTTCCAGAAGGTGTTCTTTGGATGAACACATTTCTTATTGGAAGACCCATAGTCTTACAAAGAACCATTTAAAAAAGGGTTCCCCAGAAGCAAACAATTCTGGCTTATTTCTCCTATGAAGACAATGGAGTTGAAGCGCTGCTCTTTGAGGTGGGGCGACTGTGGCTCAGTGGTTAGCAAGTCGGTCTTTCAATCAGAAGGTCGGTGGTTCGATCCCCGGCTCCGGCAGTCCGTGTCGTTGTGTCCTTGAGCAAGACACTTAACCCTCATTGCTCACCGTTGCTGTGTCTACTGTATATCATGTAAGTCGCTTTGGATAAAAGCGTCAGCTAAAATGAAATGTAATGTAATGTAATGAGGTAATAACATATAGGTGGTCATTGGATCCTTCAGGGTTATGGTGGAAATGTAATCTTGTTTCAAGCACGTCTCCTTCCAAACATAATCCAAGGCACACTGCAGGGTTTGTGCAAAATATACCAAGGCCTGTGTCAGGCACAACACGCTTGTCATTTTAAATACATTTTGCCATGTATAATAAAGGCATTTGGATTTTTGCACAAACCCTTTGGTGTGCCTTGGATTATATTTGAACACCTGGCACGTTTAAAGGAGATTAGTGTTTGTAGTTTTCCACAACACATTCATCCTATTCTGAATAAATGGGTACATAAATTGTCCCCTTTACAAAAAATGTTTTGGCAACCGTGTAAACTACAGTCAACCACTTATTATAATGGTGATTAGTCAATCTGGAGCATCCTTAGACGAACATTAGCAGCAAGTGCCAGCTGGGCTGAGACTGACCCTCTGTAATTCAGTGGGAATTGAGCGACACCGGAATACAATGTTGAGCCCTGTCAAGTCAAAGTGAAACTTTGAATTGTTTTTCTGTGGAAAAATTCAATAACCTTCCGCTCCAGGCTTTTGTCTATGACTCATCCACATAATAGTGTAATTTAATGTTTTATTAGATGCTATCTTATGAGACACAGACCTGTGAATTGTATTATTCACCTGGCCAACTCCAATTTAGTTTTGATAGCTGGCATGATCATTGTTTATTAGCATGCACAAATTGACAGAATGAGCAGAATAAGGCAAACTGGGAAAGCCACATGCCAGTGTTATGCTGCAACTACTCTTTATCTTTTACCACGTTTGCCTGTAGGCTTTAATGCACACTCTTGATTTTTTTGGCCTGTAATGGCAGCAGAACAGAGAGCATGCGGAAGCTATCTACTGGGTTATATGATAAATGCCGCAGTGCACGAGGCGCCGACAGCCGGGGACAAATGTGTGTCAAGGAATTAGCCGAATGACCTTCAATGACAAGCTACAGCTGAAGCTGCAACGCGTGTCCTGAGATGGCCTTAGAAGGAAATGGCGACTGGGTTTCCTTGACTGAGCTCTACAGCAGATATGAAATAATACTGAGCTGCGGGATTAACCTCTCATTCGGTTTCCCTCCTGGTGTCTATCTCACACACTCAGCCTCCCCACCTGTCGTCCTTTCACTTGATTCATCGATTCAGCCCTGTAGGCAAGATGAGAGTGCTGTGTTGGCAGGATGAAGTACTTGCTGAGGGCTATGGACATGACGGTGGCTAAGCAGGAGAAAGTACAGCTCGTTATACAATTTGCAGCCAGTGTGAGCCCAAAGGCCGACAGAGTAAAGTTCTGATTGGGAGGTCAGCGGCTCAAATCCCTGAAAATGTACCTGAGGAGAGTGAGCGGTTAACACTTTTCACTGCTGAGAATGCAGGGAGTTGACTGTGGTTCAACCCCATACCATATATCAGCCAAAACAAGTGCCATGTGTATAACATTGTCAGTGTTGTGTATGTTCTCCGCATCGGTCAACAAACAGTTCTCCTCCTGTGCTGTTTTCTTAACAGCTAATCTCTGTCTGTGTCTATGTCTGTTTTTGACAAATATGTTTTGACAAATATATGGAATAAGTAATTTAAAAAAAAAGAAAAAACACAATCACAAACAGCAGTGGCACTATGGTTATTTCTGGCAAATATAGCGGATGGGTTTTTCATTTTTTATCATGTAGGGATGGATCGGGGAATTGAAGCGCAGGGAGAACAGCAGGGAGTAAGAGGAGAGGAAAGTCACAGGATGCATAATTTACCATATATTAGAATCCGATCATTATAATCAGACATAATAATGTAATTTATATTGTTTGTAGTACAGTACCAGTGTGTGCGGAGAAACAGACCAGACACTGAAACTGTATGTGAAAATTGCAAAAGTTCATGGTGAACCGGGTGTTCATGCTGTCATCTGTGGTGGTTAATCATCTCTCTGCCTCTGGCAACTCTCAATCAAAATCTATATCTATGCAGTTTTAAATTAACGCCATTACACATGTATTTATAGACACGTGCAGGATGATCATTATATACTCGAATTCCAGAGCATCTCCATG
The DNA here is from genome assembly GCA_023566465.1 of Cottus gobio. NCBI lineage: Eukaryota > Metazoa > Chordata > Actinopteri > Perciformes > Cottidae > Cottus > Cottus gobio. The sequence goes on from CM042237.1 coordinate 16,792,319, forward strand.
GTATTTCTGCTCTTTACACATTGCTGCAACAGCGTAGCTCTGCAACATTGTTATTTATTCTGCATTATTCAATAAGGAGATGGAAGAAAGCAAGGTCTACAAAAGGAAGCACAGTAATTGCAAATTATCTTATGGTTAATGGGAGATTTGCTCACATAAATCAAGACTTTGGGAGTCACGTTTTCATAATTGATTTTTCATAATTGATTTTTTCATAATTGATTTCTCATCTCGACGCATGCAGAGACCAATCTCTAGTCAGATATCAGCTTTGTACTTGTACGTCGACGCCAACAGGAATGTGTAAGCTCGCTATCAGCAGCTACGCTAACTTGCATAGCCTGTTTCCATGATCACTGAGAAGGCTGAGCCAGCAGCTGCTAGTTATAATACTGTGCTTACGAGGTGTGCCAGGAAGAGTTGTTCTATCACATAATCACAACTAATGACATACTAAAAGCCCACATTTACCCGGTCCATCGGTATTCTAACTCCTGTAGTGACTGGACTGCATGGCATGATAGGATGTGTGAATTTTTCAAATCGTATTTAATCAATAATAACTGCCCCATTCAATCCTCAAAATAACCTTTGGCAATAAGGTTCCTATAGTTTGGGGCTTTGTTGGATGTAAAGAGGAAGTATAATGTTGCCATACAGTTAGGGATTGAGAGGCTAATGGATGTGGGCTTGAGCCCCCATTGTTGGAGGGTGAAAATTAGCATATTTAAAAGTATGATATATACCCATGCAGGTACAGACAACTATGATAACTGGATTATTTTCATACTGAAGTTAATTGGAAAACATGATAATAAAGTTCTGAGGCTATAATATATGAGTCTAATAATAATAAGTGGATTCATGGGTCACTGGACCCATGGACCCTGGATTCAGGGGCGACTGTGGCTCAGTGGTTAGCAAGTCTGTCTTTCAATCAGATGATCGGTGGTTCGATCCCTGGCTTCGCTAGTCCATGTCGATGTGTCCTTGAGCAAGACACTTAACCCTCATTGCTCACCGTTGCTGTGTCTATGGTCTACTGTATATCATGTAAGTCGCTTTGGATAAAAGCGTCAGCTAAATGTAATGTAATGTAAAATGGGTGTATATTTGCAATGGACACTGGAGATGATGGTATCCGCAGGAAGAATTAGTCACACTGAATGTAAAAATATGTGCAGGGTTTATAATATATCTATGTTTTTGGCTCGGATATAACTTTTTGGAGTATTAGTACTAGTTGTGGAGTTTTGTATTGTATAACCTAATGGGGTGTCAACAATCTGTAGAAATTTGAAAAGGTGAACAAATAAATACAATGTCCTCATGCAGACAGATAGCCAAACCTTAAAATTACATTTTAGTCCCAAGAGTAATTATAGAATATACCGCCATGCAAGCAAAAAGATAAAAATAAACTTTGTATTAGACGTGTTTGCTCTCGGAACTTAAACTTTCGAGAGTGAAAAAAAAGTGTAAAATAATATTAAAGGTCATGTAATCATATGTTCCTCGTACATAGCTAAATATAACCCAATACAATCTGATCGTTAATTCAAGTATACTTTGTCTTAATAAAGTCAAACAGTCTTGCAGAGCAGCACCAACTAATTCATTTTCTAAAACAAGTCAGGGCAGATTTGAAATCCTACATGGAAGGTTATCTCACCGAAACATAGTTCTTTTCAGTGCACCGTTTCTGCTCTGCATTCATTTCAGTAAAATTTTATGAGCTGTGACAAAACAAAACTGAAATTAAACCGTGAAATCTTAGAAGGAGCACAACCGGAAAACCATTACAGATTGTCACTTAATCATGCCCTGAGCGTGGGAGCAGGTCGACAATAACTTAAATTACAATATCACAAAACTGGGAAGGAGGCGTTTCAGTCGGCCAACTCACGTGGAACTTATTATTTAAGTGAATACGAAGCATGAACGGAGTTGATATCTGGTGTCAATACACTCTGACCTTATCCCTCCCTGCAAGCACACAAACAAGCTCAGCAGAGAGTGAAGAGGGGTGATAAAACGCTCAAATATGCAACATATTCAGAGCCCAAAGTTATTACGTGGAATCTATTTGTGGCCACTCCCATACAGAGCACGTACACACAGGGAATATGTCATCTAGTGCCGTGAGATTTATACATTCAAACCCATTTTCCACCTGATATTCAGCAGCAGACAAACAAACACCCAGCAAATTAATACAAGCATCGAGCACGAGAGCGGAAATTAGCAGTCAGCAGACCCCAACTCATCAAACATGCAGAAGAAATAGGTTGATGAGCAATATTCATCCTATTACAGTAAACCAATAGCCTCCCTTGGTGAAGTGAAGCAGGAGGAATATATGAACGTTTGTAACACCTGTGTTGATAAAAAAACAGCCTTTTGGCTTCCTCTGGCTTGTTTTGTGCCATGCTGAACGTGTCACCATCGCCGTGGCTCTACTTCCAGACATGGTGCCAGTCAACGCTCCACGAACGCCAGTGGGAGAATACACGACAGAGTCAAGTTAAATGTTCAAAGCATTGGCCTTGTTTTAAATGCAGACCTTTTGATATCTAATGGCAGTCATCATCAATCACATAAACGACGGCTAATCTCCATTTTGATGTGTCTGGCTCCAGGTGCGTTCAAATACTCACGCCGTCATACCAAAAGTATTTAGTATGCCAGAAGAAGCTTTGGACTGTGTTTGACACCGCATACAGAGCTCAAAGTACAAAATAACAAAGTCGTATGTCACATTGTATGCATAATGCGTACAACAGTACGCACTCTGTAAAGGCAGCAGCAGGACGTCCTAAAAGAAAAAAGAAAAGCCTGCAATTGGGAACGTAGCCATGTTTGTTCACTGGCCTGGCATACTCAGACACTTAATTGGAACAGAGCCATCTTTTGCCAAATTAGCTCCACCTGCGCTTTGCCCGCTATGACAAGTCAATGTCTGCCGTGAGCAAAGGCCCATTGGCAATGCTCACTACCGCCAGCTAGCATTGCAAGGAGGCAATGTGGAACGCATAACAATCCATCCCGGTCTGGCCTGATGGCCCTGTGTGACACTGCTGAAGAGACACAATCACGCTGTTGGCAGGCGGCTGGCTTCCTTATTCAAAGCCACTGCAGCAGCAGAATTAGAAGTGTTTACAGCCGAGAGTGAAAATGACATTGGCATTGATGGAAAAGAAGGAGTGGGCAAGGCATTGGCAGCTTGGATGAAGCACCTTATTAACCTTTGTGCGGTCTTCAACATTCTGAATACTCTTCTTGTACTAATGGTCAGAAATGATCTGACTTTGCTAAACCCCTAAAATTAAGAAACGTTTTAACCTCAAATGTATTAAACCTTTTTTTTTTGGCAACATAGTTATATACAGTAGAATAAATAATTCAACCACAAAAGAATATTCATATATTACATTTTTGAACCGTTGCTCCCACCCACAAGGCATATAAATGAGTAAAATTAAAAAAAAAAAAAAAAAAAACAGGGCAATATGCAAGTTTGCATGCATGGACTTTCCAGACGTATTTATCATATGTGCAGCACACAATATTTGTTTTACAGTCCTTTACAGACATCTGAAAAAACAAACAGGCATCCATGTGTTTATGAAGGAGTGTGTGTCCATGTGTGTATGAAGGAGTGTGTGTCCATGTGTGTATGAAGGAGTCTGTGCATGTCTTTGTGTTTTTTGTGGCGTGAAAATGATTTTACAAAGACCATTTGACCCGAAGACAATCCTTGTCCCTTCGTGAAGTATTTCTTCGATGAGAATATAAACAAACACAATGTTTCACTTTTTCCAAGTAAGGTTCACCTGAGGAAAAGTCAACAAATATCAAGTTTTAAACCATATTATTTTGGGGGCACTCCAAACACTCCTTCCGAAATTGCATACTTTTTTCTTTTTACTTGAGGTACATACCGCAGCTGCCTTTACAAAGTAAGCACTGTTCCATGCAGTCTGCAGTAAGTTGAGACCACTTCTTCAGAACATTGCATCTTGAACTTTGACCCTCTTGCTATGCAGAGGATGGAGGGTCAAAGTTAAGCCATAAAAACCTGCTGGCTTGCATAATACTGCAAAATGAGACGGATGCAGGAAGACATCCTGGTATTCTTTGGCATACTGCATTCGATACACTATGTATTGGGACGTACTACATCTATTTTTAGCATACAGGTACAGTATGGTAGTATGGGTGTTGGAACAAAGAGATGGTGGCGTGTCATTTATGACCCTTAAAGACAGCACAAGGGTTTATACACCGTACATTGTTATGTGTGTAGCAGCCTATGTTGTTGCACTGGGTTTGACTGACCCCATGCCCTTAAGCCTTCGACAGCTCAATAATACTATGGTAACATACTGTCGGCATCTTGACAACATATTTTTTTTTAAAGCAAAATCTCTTTTAATATGACAAGATCGTTTTTGTTTGTCTTTAATTGGATCAATAGAGTATCCAGTTAAACAAAAAATAGATACAAATAAAGTGAAAGCATCTTGGTGGCAATGCACTGCTATATTGTTTCGTTAGTCCCCTAGATGGACTATAAAGTGTGTGTTATTTTACTGTCTTTAATGTTGTACTTTATTTATTCAATGAGACTTTGCTGGGAGCAATTTACTAAAGTTACTAAATTCCATTTAGTTTTTTTTTTTTTTTTACATTGCTTTAACCCTAGAACACTAACGTTAAAAATAGTTGATATTTGTTATATAAGTTGTTATTTGGTCCACATGTTCCTGGGACATGTGAGCCTTGTTCTGTGAAGGAAAAGTCATATGTCAATGTAAAAACCCATCCGGAATTTTTTTACCCCTCTAACACTTAACGTCGGGTGAAAATCACCCGAACACCTGCCTGTTGAAAAAAACAGGGGTCGGAGCAGAGAGACACGCCCACTTTCAGTAACGTCAGTGAGAAGCAGGAAGCTACACAAGGACCCGCGCAACTCAGAAAAAAGCAACACAATGAAAATAACGTAAATATAATCGCTCGGGTGAAAATCACCCGACGTTAGTGTTCTAGGGTTAAAGTAAACAAACAAAACATATATTATGCATAATTATTTTCTCTTCCTTACAGAGATGCAAATGCTAATGTGGAGTCAAGTCGCACGTTTTATACTCCTGAGTTGCACTTGAATTGCCCTTCAAGCTGCGCACTCACATCACATAACTTCCAATTTTTCGCATAATTGGTACAATGTTGTTTTTCTATCCTCGCCATTTGGCAATCTCATAATGCCTTGACTTTTAAAAACCCATAATTTCGTTGAAAGATTGAGTGACTCACGGCCAAGCCGAGAAGCTCTCTCCGATGGCCTTTTGAAATTCAGCCAAGCAAAATCTCAGTTAATTAGAAGTGAACAAAGAGGAGGGAGAACACTGAGGTTGACAGCGATGTTCTTGCCCCGGAAGAAACAATCATCTGTTGTGGGTGGTGGTTCTGTGGCAATGGAGAAAAAAAGAAATGGAAAAAGAAAGATGACACAAAGTGATGGAGAGGTAGGTAATGTAAAGACTCCTTTGATCATCCATCAGTCGTGATTTCACAGAATCGGCGTGACAATGGAGCCAGATGTTTCTGTGAAGCTTCTGCAGTGGGAACCATGCAAGTTCTCATTTGGCTCTGCGGCGAGAGGTTGCTTTCAAAGAAGTACGATAATAAATATTGATTGTTGAGTTAGATTTTCAACAGGTTATTCAAAGATTAACGTTAACTTAATTATCAAGGTTATTTGTTCTTCATATATAGTCATACTCATTATTGATGAGTTTGATAAATGACTAATGAGGGTACCAGTGTAGAAAGGTGTTCTAGTCATCTGATGTCAAAACAATTAAATTCCTATTCGGGACTTATCGGTTTTACCCGAGGTACCTTAATGAAGTCTCATGTTTGCTTCCCTTTTTTTATGAATTTTTCCTTTATTCGATTTCTGTCCTATTTTTCTTCTTCCTCTGGGTCGAGAATTAGTGGAGTAATTAATGAAAGCTTTGATGGCATTTTGAGTGCAAATTTGGCCTCATCTAGCTGCTCAGCATGGAGGCCATTCAGCCAGGGGCACGCTCAAATCCATCAAAAGAGTAAACTCTTGGAAGATAAGGACACGGGCGACATGGATGAGGGAGTATATGTCCTAAATTGCTCATCTGTGTGAATGTGGTTGTGGTTGTTCTGATGAATCTATTCCGAAAGTTCTGGAACCTGGACAGTACTAAATAGGCCAGCACGAAATCACTGCTTTGTGATGAATTGCGAGGCCCAGATTCAGCATCATGAACGCGCATATCCAGGGCCTTTCCAGGCTGTGCGAAGAGAGCAGATAAACCTGACAGATCCCCGGAGTTTCCCCGCTTTTGTTCTTTGCATCGAAACACGTTTGGAACTGTCAAAATTAAAGCACATCTTTCTTTGAAAGTGGCTCGCTTTCATGGCCTTGATGCGAATAGACAAGCTGTTCAATCGGAATTGCAGCTCAAATGTTAAAGCTGATAGTCTTTCTTCGACACAAATGGAAACATTTGTTTTTGGCCTTAAGGGAGTTGTCAAAGTGACTGTTTGAGCGTATTCCTCTGGATCTCATCAAATGCTTGGCACTGTTCTGTTTCTCCAGAAGATTGGCTGCAAAGCAAACCGTTTTGGTGGCTCATTACTGTGTGTTTGTCCCACATTGTCTGTGGAAGAATAAGGCACAGTGGACTACCTGGACTCGAGAGCAACGTTTACCTTCAGTGTGGCTTTGAAGGGACCAACATTTATCTCCATCAGCATCCAGAGGGCTCCACTGCTCATTCACACATTACCTTAATTAGGACTTTATGAGAGGTCATTCCTCTTACTCCACCACTTAAAGAAGTGCACTGTAGACATGAAAGGGGCCAAACAAATCACATTTATTATCTCCGTTAGCTCACCTAAATTCACAGTGCTCCACGTGGCACCATAAGAGATGTTTAGGGCACCACTGTAAAATTGGACTGTAAATGTACTCTCGATGGCAATTAAAGGCTAATTTATGGTGTGGCGCTACCAGCGATAGCCCGCTGCCACCTCCCCCGTCCTCCATCATGAGCTCTGATGAAGAGCTTGAAAGCAGCATATAGAGTTCATCAAGTCTCCTTGGCTTAGTAATAACTCATGTACGTCTGCGGTCCGCAGGGACTGCACTGCGGACGTTGAAGCCAACTCGCGGCAAAAGCTGTGGGCGAGATTCTCTTTCTCCTCCAGCACATCTTTCCTGCCTAGAAGTCGGGATGGAAGCCATGGTCAGAGGGCACTTCATATTAATGATGTAAAAAGAACAATTGCCATATTAACAAGATCTGTTCATTGGTATAGTGCAAAGGGGGCGCAACCTTAGGCATGTGTGTCACCATTGGCACGTGGCAGAGTCACCTATGGCAAAAAATAAACGAGAAATGCAAAGATGTAAATGTAAAGAAAATGTTCGAAGTGCGTTCTCATCTGCGTGCCAAATATATTCATTCATAGCCATTGGCAGTTGTGAGGCCTGTTATTCACAGTAGTTTTCTTTTTTTCTCCACACACATGACTCCACCCCACTCTGATTGGCTAGTACTTGTTGCCTTCTTTGCAGCATTTGTTAATTGAATTGCTGATTGACAGGATATCCATTTAAAATCAACCTTGTCCTTTAAAAAACTATGTACATTTACTGTGCAACACCTCTGCATTAGCACATTTGTTTTTGTTTGTTGTCACCTATGTATTTTTTTTTTGTGAAAGTATGTGGAAACTTTTCCCTTCCCACACAAAATGCTATTACTGAACTTTCTATGCCCTGAAATCGCCCCATCCAGTCATCTACCTCAACCTCTTCTATATCTCGTCTTGGAAGTATTCCTGAACTGAATAAAATAAAATAAATACATTTGGATGATAATATCCAGGCAGGAACATTTTGTTTCCTCCAGCATATTCTTTGTAATATTACATGCCAAACAGCACATGATTACATGTATAGTGCGAACATTGATTAGCATTTATTATGTTTACTCTCTTAGTGTGAGGGTTGTGGCCTAACCTGTGTTCTTTCTGTGGGCACGGGTCCTTGTTTACTGTTCCTCCTGTTCCTTATCAGTGTCGTCCTGCATTTGGATCTAGTCTGTTTTCCCCTGTTTAAAGTCCTGCAATAAAACCACTATTAAGAAGGAACTCCGCTGTCCTGTCGCTGCGTTTGGGTTCCTGAACACACCACATCATAACACTTAGCCTGTTTGAATACAAACACTTGATAATTGCCACTAAACACAAAATACTGTTAAGGCCATGTTTTGGACACCATTTTTGAAAAGTCGACAGGGTTGTTGACACTCCCTCTGAATCAACGTCATAGCGGCATTCAAAAGGAAAAAGGATCCATTAGGATACGTGCATGTCTTAAAAAATATTCAATACATTGTTTTGCTATTTCACGACAATAATTCTGAAAATCTTAACTGCTTGTAGTCGGAGAATCACTAAAGTCATTACAGTTCATCATCGAGGGACGTAGAATATTGGTGGCACATTTCACTGCAATCCATCCCATTGGTCAACATTTCATTCAAATATCAACCTCATGGGCTCGTTTGATGAAGGTCAGGCGGTCACAAAAGTGATTCATGTGCTGGGGACCATGAACCATGACCATTGTATTAAAGTGGCAGGGCAATCTATAGTTGTTTAGCCTCACTCTGAATCAAAATGTCAACCTAATATTAGCACTCGAGGGAAATTAGGAGATCATTAAAGTCAATTAGGATACATAGCCAGGAACCATGAATGTCTATCAGAAATATGTGCCAAATAGATAAATTGTCCTGCTACCTCCACTGAATAATTATACAAGCTTTTAACTACAATAACATATGTGATGCAAGTGTGGTTCACCAGAAACTCAGACAAATCAAATCCATATATTATTTGATGAAATGATACCCAGCAAATTGTTTCAGTGTAACTCAGAAATATGCCACATTATGAAAGCTACACATAAGTGACGAACACACAAAACCCTGATCCCACCCAAAAAAAACAAAAACGTGCAGACTTGCCGATAAATCAAGCAAGGCGAGACAGTGATGTGACCATTTCCATTTACAGAGAACCATTAGGGCCGGAGGAATGGAGGAGCGCCTGAAGTGGCATATCTCTGATGGATCCTGTTAGTCAAAAAGCGCTTCAACATGAGTCATTAGACTGTGTGACAGGTGCAGTCGATACCGAGCCAGCATCACTCACCTGTAACTGGAAGCCCTGTTCTGTGGCACTAATCTGACAATCGGGCTGGATCAAATGCAGAGGTGTCTTGCTTCATCACCCTCCTGTGTAACTCAAGTCAAGGGCCTCTGGTTGTGTGAGCAGCAGCTTTGGGGACGGAGACGAGCGAAAGGTGAGGGAAGAAAGGAGAGGAGATGAGAGGAGAAGTTGGGAAAACATTAGGATCAAGAGAAGAGACCTCTGACGCCCCTGACGGTTAATTTCCTCTCATTAGTTGGAGGCAGAATCCAGGACACCGCCGCCCTGCATGCACTGACAGCTAATCAACTCCTCATTCATATCAAATGTCAAATCAAGGCACCAAATCCTGCACCCCTCATCCATTTAATATGGCGTTATGCCCAATTTTTGTCTTTTGCTCAAACAAGTGAATGCTCATCATGTCAGACCTTTATCATTCTGAGACTGAGCCCATATCCCCTTAATAATCAAAAGAGACATGAATAAATCCAATCTTCAGTTATTAGATCCTGGATGGAGGCGCGGGGGGAGGGGGGGGGAGGAAATTCAAGAATAGTGCACTTCCTCTCAGCACTTGGCCAAACAAAGTAGAGCAAACCGTTCTTCTAGCTGCTGTGTGCACATCATTAATCAGGAGGCACGGAAAAGGAAGCTTGCTGCGTTTTTTTTTCATCGACAGTATTTCAAAGAAACACTCGAGCCAGAGAAACACAGTATGCTTATCAGCAAACTTACTGTGCGAGTGTACGACACTGTGCCTTTGTTCACTGCCAGTATATATATATACCTGCAGAGAAATTCCTAAATAGAGATAGTCTTGTGCATTCACAAAGCACCTTTTTTATTTGGGGGGCAGTGAGAACAGATTGGTGGAACACACAATGAAGTTGTTTTTTCCGTGAGACAGAAACCACGTCTTTTGTTCCACGAGGAAGAATAAAATATCAAAGCAGCAGCGGCCACATGGCGTCATTACTTTTTCCTCGGCGTTGTGCCTACTCGGCTGAACACTCCCTCTGAGAGGCGGATGAGAAAAGAAAGGCCTCGTGGAGGAAGAGAGCGGGTGCATCCATAGCTGCCGTTATGATTCTGAATCCCCCCCTGTGTGGATGGGAAATGACCTGTCTGTATCCGTCTGGCACTCTCTCCGTCTCCACCCAACTCTCCAGACCCCTCGAACACAAAACCCGTCGGCCTTGCGCACACATTGTCTCAAGTCACCGGAAAAAAAACCCCGGTTGTGTCTGATCCATGAGACCTTCAAGGAGCACGGCAGGAGTGTATCCGTGGAAGCCTCCGGTTCCATCTGCTCGGGGGCCACGCCAAACTGGCTCGGGCTTTGTGTGGGGCGGATAGGAGGAAGTTATCACGTAAAGTTGTTCCGGGCATTGCGCCTGTCAGTGATTCAGTATTTTTTGGCAATGCCTTTTAGCAATGCCTTTTAGCAATGCCCTCCACATGAGGGAAAGTGTGACCAAATGTGTAAAAGTAATCTGAGGTTTCTTACTTAGATGACCGGCAATTATAAACGTGGTGCTGACGTGCCGGGAGTAAACACACATGACACTTTCGACATTTAAGGGAAACTGGGGCTTTCCAAAATACTCCGATAGCAGTTAGTGTGGGCCAAATCCATATTTATAAGCGGCAGCGAGGCAACGCTCTTTCCCGGCAGCAGCCTGTGCAGAGCAGTAAATTGAATTCTGCCACGCAGCTCTCCCTGACAGAATGCTGAATAAGTGAGAGGATCTGTATTTTAGAAAAATGCATGACTGGTGGACCCGCATACACATTGGAATACAAACGATATGTTGGGTGGAGAACTCCCATGGCACTTGACAGACAGTGCAACTGCACAATGTCAGCTATTTTAAAACTGGACACGAGGGATAACTTTAGTAAAAGGCAAAGATTAATAGAATAAGGATTTATTGCTGGAAGGCATACGACATAGATTAGTGCTATGTAAATACACATTTCATTTACTCCATTTTCTAATTTGGTCAAAACTTTGCTGTATTGAATTTCTTGCAGCCTTTTTGTGTGTGTGCGGCAGCCTTTTCTTCTCTGAATTAAATTCTCTGACGCTATTGCAATGTGGATTATTATGCATAATTAATAACAGCCACAGTAGTATCGCTTAAAAAGTCTGACAGAACATCATTTGGAGCTCTATGAATGGTAATTAGAGCGAGAGAGGGTCTAATGTGGAAGAAAAGAGAGAAGAAAAAAGGAAAACCCAACATTGCTGGCATCTGTGCATGCATTATCTTGCCAGTTATCCAGGTCAGGTGTGCGGGGCAACGGGGCATCTTGGCAGCCCACCACGTGTTTTCCCCACAGCTGCTCCGAGGGATCCCCAGGCGGTCTGAGGTCGGCTGTGTGGCGCCCCAGTGATTATAGTTTGGACTACAAAGACCACCAACACATTCTGGATGTCTATATAATAGGTAGATGACTATTTTTTATTTAATTTTATTAGCCTTTATTTAACCAGGTCGGTCCCGTTGAGATACAATGACCTCTTTTCCAAGGGAAGCCTGGCCAAGACAGCAACATAGAAAAAAATGCAACAGTCACAAACACACAGAAATCACATAACACAGATAAAATACATTAAAAGGATAAGGCAACAGGACTAAAGCTCCGGATTCACACCAAAACAAGAACAAATGCGGTATGAAGCAGCTCCAATTTCTCTCACAAGAGTCTTCAAAGTTTCAAGGTTGATGAGCTCCTTTAACTTTAGAGTTTTTTGCAGTGCATTCCAAGCAGCAGGTGCAGCGAACTTAAAACAGTGCTTACCAAATTCAGAGTGAACTTTGGGCATAATTAATAAATAAAACTCATTGGAACGTAAGCATTAATTGCTCTGGGATTTAAAGATGTAATTACATAAGTAGTGGGGGAGCAGACCCAAGATAGCTTTATAAATAAAAATATGCCAATGTATAAGGCGGCGTGCTGCCAGAGATGGCCACTCAACTCGAGCATATAAGATGCAACGGTGCACAGTAAATTCCCCAGTGTTAAATATGCATTGTCAAAGTATATGAACTCTTCCAGAGTTCTTACAACAACGGCAAGAGTAACTACTACCAATGTATTGCCCAGTGTCAGTGTAAAAAATCAGAGTTAAACTTTTCAGTGTAAAAAAGCTGTGTCAAAGTTCTTTGACTATTTCAAGAGTAAAACGCCCCCCAGTGTTGATGTACTTGTACACTGCTACAAGAGTAGTGTACTCTGGAAAGTACTCTGTACTCTGTGAGGCTCCTCCTTCTCCTCTCTAACGGATCATGAGTTTCCTCACCGCGCCATCTTGCACCTCTCGAAAGACCATGGTACGTTTCTCTAAATCACTTATGAAACCAAATGTTGGCATTTAAGCAGATGAGAATAATTATAACACCGTTATATTGTTGTTAAACATACACTGCAGTTGTTTTTCGTCTTGACATACTGAATAGCAGAGGGCTAACGGACCGAGTTGAAGGTTAGCTTAAATGTGCTGCACAGTTAAGCTAACATTACGCTAGCTAGCTAACATCATACTGTACAATGTGGGCACGAGAGCTCAATGTGGAGGATTGACAGTGTTGTGTTTTAATATACATGGAGGAAATATAATAAATACTGCAAATGTTCCTTTGACTGCATGACTTCATGGGATTAACTTTAAAGCTAGTTAGTCAATCAGGAATCAGTTACTGCATACAATTGTTTCTTTTTTGTCCAGTTCAACTGAATTATCAGTTATCAAAGTAACGTGAGCGTCATATTGCTGTCTACTGACATCCAGTCCTCTAATGTGTGTTTACAGCTGCAAGCTGCAGCTCTCAGGCTGCGGCCTGAGGAAACCTCAACCCTCCAGAAGGCTGAGGAGCATCAAGAGGCCCAACAGGTGAGTTGATGTGTAACATGTTTAATGTGAGCTTCCTTTGAGAATTGCCTCATTTAACAAAACTATGTCAATCTTTGTATTTACGGTTATTTCTTCAAAATCATTTTATATTAAATGAATATTGTCTTGTCCTCTGCTCTATTGTTTCACAGCTAATCTGTTGGCTCAGAAACCTGATGGAGACGTGTTGTCTGGACTTCAACTGGATGAAAGGTCTGACGGACAGGATTACACTTAAAGATAATGAACATTGTATGCAACTAAAATGTTTTTATTTTAATAAATTGTTATTGTGACATGAATATACTGGTGTTTGTTGTTTTTTTCCACTGCAGACATTTTTTTGTTTTATTGTTTTAAGTGTTAGCTTCAAAGTTATTCTGTTTAAGAGTTAAAAGGAGTCAATTTAAAATAAGTAAGTGTTGGATAAAAAGTACACTAATAGGGAGTAAATACAAGAGTAAATATGTTTTAACAATGGCAAGAGTCAGTGGAAACAACACTTAGTGTCAACTAGGTTTAACACTCATGAAGAGTATTTTTGAGTCTTAGTGTCAAATGTAAATAACACTACAAGTGTTATTTACATCATAGTGTCAAATCTGAGCAACACTTCTCAGTGTAGTGTAAAATATTAACTCTTACCAGAGTTATATCAACTCTGAAATTTTAACACTATCTTCAGTGTAACTTTAACTCTCTGTAGATAGTGTGGCACCCAGGGGGTGAGGAGGCAAGATTCAGGCATAAAATAGGAGGCTCAGAGGCAGTCGTGGCGTAACAAAAAGAGTATTTTAATATCAAGGTGGGGGAAAAGGGGTTGGGACAAATGCAACATAAAGTTCTTCCCGTCCGGGGTCCGTAGCCTCGCGCCGTGGGCGTGTCCAGTCGTCCTTCCTGTGGGCAGAGCAGAGGCGAGAGGTGAACATCCGATTACCTATGGTCTCCCCGTGGCTCCCTTCGCTGGCTCAGCTGCAGCTCGTGGCCTCCTGGTTTCTCTCCCCTTTCCTACTGCTCTCCAGCTGAAGATATGCTCCCCTAATTGGGGATTGCCTGCAGGTGTGTCCACTGCCAAACTCCCATTGGCTGCAGCACCTGCACTGGGAAGTACCTGCTGTCAACCACCTCCCCCAACCGGAGCCTTGGGCTCCTCCCCCTGGGCTCCTGCTTTCTCCCTGGTCTGCCACACACCCCCACCACCAGCTCCAAGTTGTGGCTGGGAGCGTCAACCCAGCAGCACTCCTCCCTCCTGGACAGGGCGTCGGCGTTCCCGTGTGCCTTCCCGGACCTGTGCTGGTCCACAGGTCCACTAGTTCTGCTTTGTACTTGTTGTGGAAGTCCCGCAAACGTCGGACCATCAAACTCCCCCGTGTCTGGGTTCATAATATTATCAGTAGTCGCACAACTACTTCTGAATGACGGCCGCTTCCAGAGCTGCTTCAGCAACAGCAGGACAGCAGTGATGTGATTGGTTGACAATGAGGGCGACATCTGATTGGCTACAGATAGGTTCATGTTGAAAAAACGCATTTGTGGATCAGGCGACGTCAGGGGAGTCTCAAAAAACCCACACACGAATGTGTAGCGATTCACACACGAATGCAGTGCGATCCACAAATAAATACATACAAATCCACATTTGTGCATTGGAATGTATTTGTAATTCGATCTGTGTGCATTTGTGAGTCAAATCTATTTGTCAAATGTATTTGTAAATCCTTCTGTGTGCATTTGTAAATCAAATATATTTGTGAATTGTTCTGTGTGCATTTGTGTATTGTTCTGTGTGCATTTGTGAATTATGAGACCGATCTGACCCCATATTAGAGAGGTCAACAAAGAGAGCTGTGCACACTTTCTTTTGATCCAGCCAGTCTATTATATCATTAGTGAGTTTGAGTGAGGCTGTAGTTGTGCTATGTTGTTTCCTAAAGCCGGATTGGTAAAGAATGTTGTAAGTATGAAGAAAATCTTTCAACTGATCGTTTACTAGACCTTCAAGGACCTTTGACAGGATGGACAACTTGGAGATGGGTCAATAATTATTCAAGCAAGTAGGTTCCCCCCCTTTCAAAAGGGGAACAACGTATATATGTATATATGTGAACAACTATATATGTAGTGGTTGGTAAATAGGTAGGTAGGTCGATAGATAGATCATTAGCATATACATATAGATGAAGTATACGTTAGTAGACACACAGTCAAACTGGTTGAGCTCATTGGCCTCGTCCCCATACCCCAGTGTTTCCATTGTAACCAGGGATGGCTCAGTTTCCTCCACACCTCTCTGGTATCGTCGTGCCGCAGCTTCCTCTATTTTCCATCTGTAGTCCTCCTTTGCCTGCTTTAATCTCCTAATCAGCTCTTGTAATGTAATCAGCTATTTGTATGATACACTTGGGTATTAATGTTGTAAACTAGTTCTTCTCGCTGCTATTTGGTCCTGCTAGAGCCCAACACAAGTACAGCTTTGACATTACTTTCAATATTAGCGTCAGCAATGCTTTTCACGGCCCCAAAAGAGATTTAAAATAGTAACAGACTTGGAAGTGTCACCCTCATTCGTGGTGAGAAAAGTTTCTCGCAGCAATTTAAAGATCAGACGTCTCCAATTCAATGAGTGATCACATACACAAAGGGAACACACAACAACAGGAACATTATTCTGCAATTACAGATGGGGTCTTTAATTAGATGTTTTGTTCTGTGCCCTAGTTTAAAATTCCCTAGCTGCCACTTTGCTATTGTTCTTTAACATGTCTCTTCTCCGTGTTCAGCGTTTAGCCGCCATGGCTCAAGTCATATGTCAGAATGCAATGCTGCCTGCACCTTCGCTGTTTTATTCTTGCTTTTTTTTTAATATAGTATTGTAGAATTGCTTCACACTGCTTTTTTGTATTTCTATTTTTATAAATACAACCGCGCAGAGGCAACAGTGATTGGCATAAACAGCATCGGTGAGTACAAAAGCAGTTCATGCAAGAGCAGCCGCGGAACTTGCAGAACTCTGCTGATTTGTCAGCGTGCTTGTGGATGATGGAACTTAGTTAGATGAAAATACTGTCTTTTTGGCAGCGTCTGAGGAAAAAAACACTGCTCTGAAAGACAAGAATGGCACTCTTGTCATTAATCCACTTTCAGTTTTTATCGCGAGGCAAAGGGCTTCGTCTGTGTGGCTGTGAGGGTTCTGCCCGTCACCCTTCACTGCTTTGGAAATCGCTCTCTCTCCGTGTGAACATTTTCAGCCACCGCAGATAGATATAAACAAGTGTAAGACTATTAATGTAATTTAAGACAGATAGAGAGATTCTTTCTTTTATAGCACAAAATCGGTCACTGTCACTCGGACATCTGCACATTTCCACCACATGTGGTTCCAATAGTACAAAGCATTGAGGAGATATGACATTTTTTGGGGGGCAATTTAAGCCCTTCCCACATTTGAGATAACTTTGAGGGCCAGCTAAAATTGAATGGAATATCAAAAATCTAAAAGAGGAACTTTTTCCAGCTTGGTCCAGACATGTTCTCTGCTACATTTTGGTGACGATTGCTCAACATTTTGGAAGAAGAGTAGCAAAAAATGTTGGGTATAATTAAAAAATAGCGGAAAATCAATCTACACACACACACACACACACACGCACACACACGAGAGTCGAAAATGGATAGATTCTTCTGGGCCCGCGGAAACATTTTAATTATTTGGTTTCTTTTTACATTGTTTTAGCGCGACCATCCGGCCAAAAGACACCCATCAATGGTGAAATCGATCGGACAATAGCTCCCGAGATATACGAAGGACACGTCAGAGGTTTCTTGCTTTATAGTTGGATACAGAACAAGATAAAACACAGATGAAGGGGTGATGATGGAAGGGGCGACGGATTCTAGGAAGAAACACGCAGTACGGCTTCTCAGCGGTCAGCCTGATGCTTGAGAACACAACAGCTGGACAGATCAAAAGAATCGTTGATGTCATGGAGGGAAAGATGGCCTTCCGAGGTTATTTTTGTGGCTTTTTCTCATCATTTACAAAGACCAGAGTAGAAAGCAACAGGGGAGTGTGAGCCGGGTGGAGACACTGTACAAATGTCAGACATGAAGCCATCTCATCAAAAGCACACGGCGCACTCCCCAGCTCTGGGTTCTTGCACTTCGCGTTTGAGCTCTGATCAGATTAGTATGACGCTATTTTTAGTCCTCATCTGAAGACCTTCAGAGTTCCTTTTCATTACTTTCTGTTTGATTCTGCGTCATTCGGCATTGTGCTCCAGTTGATACTGTCTATATGGAATGAGAAAAAGAAACGGGTATCACAGGTGTTGCTGCCTTTCATAATACAAAGGTGCACTGGGAGAGATGAGGGCATGCCTTCTATCCCACAGATTGATGTGCTTATCGTACCGATTGTTTACTTTCAATATCGTCCACCTGGGTGGAAAATTGTCTTTAGCTCGCCGAGACCCACCGCAATCCGAAATATACGATTTATTCAGGCAAATAAAACGATATTCAATGAACTAATCTATAGCGCAGTTATTGCTTCTCAGCTTTTAGTTAAAGGCTGGTTCCACTTTAAATCAGTATTTTAAACTGACCAGAATCCAGCCACTGTATGGGTTTCTTTTCAACCCCTCGGTTTTACGGAGAGAGATCGATAACTTTGGACCCCCACCTAAAGCCGTGATGAAACCTGAGGCATTGCTAATGTATCCGGGTGTGCGCCTCATCTACCGAGACGTCTCCGAGCCGACAACAGATCGATACGACTCAGCCCCGATGTCTCCCCGCAGCATGATGTGGTGCAATATGATACAATTCAGTCCGATGTGATGCAATGCTATGAACTTCTTCTTTTTCGTCGATCTAAAGGAGATGTGACAGCTTGCGGGTGGGGAACTCTAATTGGTATACATGTGCTCACTAGTAATGGGGGAGAGAGAGAGAGAGAGAGAGGAGGGAGAGAGAGAGAGAGAGATAGCGAGGTGGTATATGGATCTTATTCATAAAACATGACAATTAGTCAGCTGTAAATAAATAAGCAACTGTTTGTGACAGATGCATTTCTGTAATGAGATATTATGTTAACAATGTGAAGCAAATGTTATTTTACAAAACATAGGAAACTAATTGCAAATTTGTTGTGTGTGTTTGTGTGTATATTAATATTTAAATATGTTAAGTTATCATTTTATCATGGTTTTCAAATCAAACTCCTTTTGTGCTTATTTTCATTTCATGTATTTACAGTACAGTACTTACCTCTTTATCATAATTGTAATTATTAGTGGCAGACCCCCCCCCCCCCCCCCCCCCCCCCCCAATCACCTCGTCAGACTCAAGTGGCCTTCACATGCACTGGGACTTTACAGGCACAAGGCATTACTTCATCCCATTGATATCAGCCTTACCGCTTGCGTCCCGCTGCTGTTTGTTGCTCGACATTCGACAACGAGGCACAGGAAACGCGATGCATTTCATCATAAAGAAATGCGCCTGCAGTGATTCTTGGCTTTTGTTTATGACAGCGGATCAGTTTGACGTAAGGCGGGAAGGAATGGAGCGGAGAAGGAGCGGCCACGATGAGCTCTTGGTGTTGGAGTTACGGCCGCGTGGCGAGCTGCTGGCGCTCCGGTGAGCGTGACATCAGATTGATGATGATTACCGGCTGACATTTATGAAGACAACGTGAGTTTGAAAACAGAGGAGCTGCTCAGTGCTTTCCACCCCCAGAAGTCTGAGACCTGTGCAGTATTGAACTGCACTCGCTGTTACTATGGTAACCACAGGTGTCGCCAAGTTAACCAGGACTGAAATCTGAAGGATGTAACCAACTGTGATTCGAGAGAGAGGGCCTTTTAAAAACATATTTTTTTTACACTAAAAACATGGTAGATGGAGATAAAAAACCCTTTTCAACTTTACTTCATCTATTCAAGTTGATTCTAATCTCAGCATCACAGAAGCTTCTACATTGATATACATTAGCTTCATCATAAACGATAAACCGGAAGCATTGGCTCTAATCTACCAATCGCCACATCTGTTCCAGTCTGATCTAAATACGAAGAAAGGAGAGGTTAAACATACAATTTAGTGTTTGTATGAACAGCCGCGTGGTGTCCTGTGGTAATAACAGCAGCACCTTCTTATTATAGAGGAGACACATATGGGAAAGCTTTCAGTTTCCATCTGACTTGAGTTCTAAATGGCCTGAAGAACTGCGTGGAATGATGCATGAACGCGCTCTAGCTACCTCGATGTTAATCATCAATTGGCCTGTGGTGCATTTTGTGCTCTGTTTCTGTTGAGCTTAAGGGCCTCTCACTTGATAAACACGATGCATGCTTTAAAAAAAAAGAAGAAGAAAAAACGTGAGCATAATGTACATGCCTGCTGTGTTAAAACTTGTTCTCTAATTAGATTTTTGAACGGGGCAGGATCGCAGCACTCGTACCCGTACTAGTTGCCGTTACGTTTTGGCAGATGGTGTTCTTGCAGAATTCCCCCACAACAGCATTTAAGCGACGTGACAGAGAAGACCTGGCAGCAGCAGCAGATTCTCATTGGACCGAAACAAGGAGAAGAGGGCTTTCTGGACCGCTTTGCCACTTCATCTCGTTGCATTAGTGTCCTTAAGCGGGACACTGCTGAGGGGACCATGGATAAAAGTCAACCTCTCTACGTTTCTGTTCCTTTGTGGACACAATCAACATTGGTTCGCCTGAACTGGTGCTCCAGCTTGACCAGCGTCAGGGTGTGTGCTGCTGTTGTGTGAAGAGCTGGCTGCAGGAGGAGCAGTGGGAGGACGGCCAGGTGAGGAACAGCCAGAGATGGGCTCTGAGTGATGAGCATGGGTTACATAAACAGACTGCATATATTTCACCTGGACACATGTAGAGCTGCCTCCCCTCGATGGACCTACAGGAAGTTTGATCGCCACAAGACACTGCATCAGTATCCCTAAAGATAGACTCCTACTCTGTGGTACTTTGTAAAGGACAAAACATTGTTAGTGCCGACAAAGAAGATGAACAGTGCCGACAAAGAAGATGAACAGTATATTTTCTTTTTGGTTTAATGGAGAGAAAGTAAATCGATCCAAGCAGGGAGCAGGGATGAGTGCAGGAGGTTAAAAACAGGAGCAGATTGTTTCTCTGCTTATTTTGTTGCACAATTCAAAAACCACAAGAACAGAACACATTTCCACATAACTCAATGCATTCCAGCACTTCATGTTTCATTGGAATCCATCAGTCGCTTCAGAATTCTCAGTTCCGATCAAACACACATTCACTTCAGAAAGCTTCTCTTTCTGTGATGAACACATTCCGGATAACGTTTACATTCCATAAGCATCTCTGGTACCTGAAGTATATTGTTCACAGTATGCAACTGGTTAAAAATACTACTATTCACATTTAGATCCCAAACTTGACATTAAGCTTTTCAATGAATGAAATGTATTCACTAGAACAGGGGTGTCAAACTCATTTTCACCGTGGGCCACATCAGCACCATGGTCGCCTCAAAGGGCCGGTTGTAACTGTAACACTGTATAAATTTAACTACTACCGAACATATTGTTAAATAACTGTCTTTGTATTGTTTATTCAAGTGTAACAATATTTTACATGCATTTATATATATATATATATATATATATATATAAACCCACATTACTCTATCAAAGATCAAACTTAAAACAGAAGAAAATAACAAAGACAAAGATCAAACAATTGTTGTTATATTAACTTTGTTCAAAGCTTTTTTTGTCACAGTTGAGAAGGACATAACTAGCCAATAATAACATGCATGTGGTCTGGGGCAGTGGTTCTACTGGTCTGGCTGCACCATCAACCCTGAATGAACAGAGATCCAAAGCAAGGAACATGTTCAACTTCTCAAATGGATTTAATGAAAAGATGGTGCAGTTTGAGCCTGAAATGGTACAGAATCTCACATGCCAACACAAAAAAACTAGTTTGAAATATTCCCTTTTACACTCAATTAAAAACCCAAAAGTGCATCTTAAGGACACAAAGTAATACAACACACATAACCAATATTGAATTTGCTACCTTCAGTCTGTAATTTTGAATGCTACTTTTAATCTGGAATATTCACAGTGTGCAATAGACTTCAGAAACATCATGTCACTGTTAACGGAAATCGTCAAAAATTACGTTATATCAGAAAAACGTAATTTTAATGCACGTCAAAAGAATCGGTCTAAACTTTTAACGACAGTTCCCGATGCCAAAGCCTGGTCTTCTAAAAGTAATGGTAGCATTTGGCGTCTCGTTTGCTTCCACGAGACAACATCAGCGATAATAATTGTAATTTCATCTCAATAGAAGCTTCCCTGTGAACTGACAGGAAGCAGCACGTCAGGCTATGATATTTGATATTCTGATATTCTACTGTTCAATTGAAATACTCATTCACCCATTCATTCATTCTCATTTATTGCACTGTGTTTATTGTTAAATGTGTATTGTTAAATGTTAAATGTATGCACCTTCCACCAGAACAAATTCCTTGAATGTGAAAACAAACGTGGCAATAAATGGTTCTGATTCTGATTCTGATTCTGATAAGATAGTTATCACTCAGTCTCTATCTGAGCTGTTTTTTGCAACTGCTCTAAATTAAATTGCAGTGTAATTGGGAACCATGAAGCGGCTTTTATTTTGAAAAAGCAATGTATTTATTCATCACAGAAGTTAGCTCCAACAGCCAATAGCCACTAAATGTGATAATTGCTGATAATGATTTCCAAATGAGACTCTGGGACATAAAGCCTACCCACCAGTAAACCACCAAATCAACCAACTTTTACTGTGAAATGTAATATTAAATCTGGAAAAACAAAAAGAAGATGTAAAACATGCCTCAATTGATTCCTGTTGAGGTACGGCACCAATACAAGTGTAAATAGAATATTTTCAGATTTTGATGTGTGAACTAAACACAGCTTTGTTTCAAAATGCTCAAAAATCATGAATTTGGAATATATATCATATATTCAATTTGTGTGACATGCATTAAATATTTCTTGTGGTTAATACAAAGGAAAATAAGTTCAAACAAAAAATAATAATAATGAGCTCAGATTGAGTTTTTCTCTGATACACATCTGACGACAATCTTGATATCCATTTTTCGTGCAATAGCACACAAATTTCCCCCCGATAGAAACTAGAAACAAAATTAGTTTTGCTGCAACGCAGAAAAAAAGCTCCACATCCATCTTCCATCCAAGTTGCATATGGAAAGATGTAGTTTTATGTAACATGTGGTGGCATTTCATTTCTGATGAGCAGACAAGGGCTGAAAATGATGGCCTCACATTAAGCAATGCAAGTTTGAGGCGACCTGACAAGCACGGCGCTCATAAAGGATGAGAACGGGAGCAAATCGGCTGATTATACAGAATCCTCCCTCTCAGCAGGAGCTGCTCACTCTGACGCCCGCATGCACAAAATCATTAATCAATGAATGCTTCCAATTATGCAGAAGACAGCCCATCCATTAATACCTGGCTTTCGGTTTCTGGCCCATTTCAACAGCGGAGACAGAAGAAAGATTGAGACTGTGGAGAGGGAGAATAGGAGAGAAAACTAAAATTGTATATATATATATATATATATATGTATCTGGAGGACAGGATTAATTACTTACTCCCCAGCTCACACAGCTTATTTATTTAATATTTATTTAATGACCCTTAATTTATTTTCCTTCCATGTAACAGTGATTTATGGTTAAATTATGTAAAGTATGTAGTAACAGTGTCTTTTTGCAGCAGAAAACTAAAACTTTAATCTGGATAGAGAAATAAATCGAGTTGAGCTGTTCTGTGTCATTTAAAAAAAAATCTGCAATTCATCAGTTAAAAAGAAAATCTAATAATTCTAGCATCTCCACGTTTGTGATTTTTTTTTTCCAGTAGGTGGTTGGTAAACATCACACCGGCCATATCGGATGTTCAGGAGGATAGCTGCGATGTTGGGAGGCAGCAGATGAGACTGAGGAGCGGAGCAGATGGTGAAGAATTCTCAGGCTTTATTTCCGGAGAGTTCAGCGTTTACGGCTCATATACTGACTTAATGAGACGGAGGGGAGGGAGAAGCCCCGGAAGAAGGATTTAAAGAGGCAGCGAAATCTTTATTAAGACCATCAGGAAGATCCGGGATCCCTGATAAAATCTTAACCGAAGAACCTGATTTAATTTCGACAATGCAGAGCAGGGATTGGAGGTGGTGAAGCACCTGGGAACACAATCTCATCCTCACATTATGAAGAAATTACTTGATTGATGTCTTGGAGGCACTTTTTCCAACCATGTGAGGCTGTATGTGAATCATTGTGGCATTAATCCCACAGACAGGGTTGTAACTGCAGTATAGTTTAAGGAAGGTGTGGAATATAAAATAATTAGACTTCCCAGCAGCAAACCAAACATCTCCAGCTGCACCTCTACTTCCAACTTTCTGCCACAAATGTTGTTTGTTGGTGCACTTAAGCAATCTTTAACCAAAGCTTTATGAATAATTGTAAGATGAAAAACATTTCCAATGAATCGAGATACAAATTAACAAGTACAGTGCCTTGTGAAAGTATTCGGCCCCCTTGAACTTTGCGACCTTTTGCCACATTTCAGGCTTCAAACATATAAGATATAAAAATATTTTTTTGTGAAGAATCAACAAGTGGGACACAATCATGAAGTGGAACGACATTTATTGGATATTTCAAACTTTTTTAACAAATCAAAAACTGGAAAATTGGGCGTGCAAAATTATTCAGCCCCCTGAAGTTAATACTTTGTAGCGCCACCTTTAGCTGCGATTACAGCTGTAAGTCGCTTGGGGTATGTCTCTATCAGTTTTGCACATCGAGAGACTGAAATTTTTGCCCATTCCTCCTTGCAAAACAGCTCGAGCTCAGTGAGGTTGGATGGAGAGCATTTGTGAACAGCAGTTTTCAGTTCTTTCCACAGATTCTCGATTGGATTCAGGTCTGGACTTTGACTTGGCCATTCTAACACCTGGATATGTTTATTTTTGAACCATTCCATTGTAGATTGTGCTTTATGTTTTGGATCATTGTCTTGTTGGAAGACAAATCTCCGTCCCAGTCTCAGGGCTTTTGCAGACTCCATCAGGTTTTCTTCCAGAATGGTCCTGTATTTGGCTCCATCCATCTTCCCATCAATTTTAACCATCTTCCCTGTCCCTGCTGAAGAAAAGCAGGCCCAAACCATGATGCTGCCACCACCATGTTTGACAGTGTGTGTTCAGGGTGATGAGCTGTGTTGCTTTTACGCCAAACATAACATTTTGCATTGTTGCCAAAAAGTTCAATTTTGGTTTCATCTGACCAGAGCACCTTCTTCCACATGTTTGGTGTGTCTCCCAGGTGGCTTGTGGCAAACTTTAAACGACACTTTTTATGGATATCTTTAAGAAATGGCTTTCTTCTTGCCACTCTTCCATAAAGGCCAGATTTGTGCAGTATACGACTGATTGTTGTCCTATGGACAGAGTCTCCCACCTCAGCTGTAGATCTCTGCAGTTCATCCAGAGTGATCATGGGCCTCTTGGCTGAATCTCCGATCAGTCTTCTCCTTGTATGAGCTGAAAGTTTAGAGGGACGGCCAGGTCTTGGTGGATTTGCAGTGGTCTGATACTCCTTCCATTTCAATATTATCGCTTGCACAGTGCTCCTTGGGATGTTTAAAGCTTGGGAAATCTTTTTGTATCCAAATCCGGCTTTAAACTTCTTCACAACAGTATCTCGGACCTGCCTGGTGTGTTCCTTGTTCTTCATGATGCTCTCTGCGCTTTAAACGGACCTCTGAGACTATCACAGTGCTGGTGCATTTATACGGAGACTTGATTATACACAGGTGGATTGTATTTATCATCATTAGTCATTTAGGTCAACATTGGATCATTCAGAGATCCTCACTGAACTTCTGGAGAGAGTTTGCTGCACTGAAAGTAAAGGGGCTGAATAATTAAGCACGCCCAATTTTCCAGTTTTTGATTTGTTAAAAAAGTTTGAAATATCCAATAAATGTCGTTCCACTTCATGATTGTGTCCCACTTGTTGTTGATTCTTCACAAAAAAATAGAGTTTTATATCTTTATGTTTGAAGCCTGAAATGTGGCAAAAGGTCGCAAAGTTCAAGGGGGCCGAATACTTTCACAAGGCACTGTTGGTTTGCAGTTATTTACTGTGAACAAACCTGGATTGCTGCCAGCCTTCTTCTATTTCTTGCATTTTGCATTCATCCATTTCTATTAGTGCATTGGATTAGAGAGACAGGTGTTATCACATGGCATTCTTACCATCGCACTCTTCAAACAGCATGCTGAAAAGATTATTTGTTGTCATATTTCCATAACACCTGAGGTTATCTCTCAACAACATCCTCCACTCACTCTTTCCCATGCACTCAGATGAGGATCTGACCATTGTCCGCCCCGGCAAAGAAGGCATTCAAAACAATGCATTGTCCCCTCAGCCACTTACAACAGCAGCTCAATTCTTTCCAAGCGCCACCACTCCATAGTGCGGCGACACGTTGCGGCAGCGAAAATGAGCTCTTCCTCGCTCTGGGGATTCAAACAGCTGCTCCAATTCACACTTTAATAGTGTAAAGCGCTCTAAACAATCGCATTTCGCAAATTATCTGTAAAAGCCTCGACTTCGGAGGGGAGAGATTAGGGCAGAGCTATATCTGGATGTTACTCATATTTTAGCTTCAAATGGGGAAGGAGAGGTTGGAGCCTATATGTTGAAAAAAGACACAACGCTCTCAAGAGGGTTTCGGCGGTTCTTGGCGTTGCTGATAAAATATCATCTTCAGTGCGAGTCTTTGGAAAAAGCTCCTGTAAAGAACCTCTGAGCTATTATGATCGAACTCATCAAAGAAGTCCACAAAATGTAGCTCATTAGAGCAGCTTTCAATTAAGAAGGCGGCTGTTCATCTTCGCACTTTGGCCTTCCTACATGTGGTCTACACTGCTAGAATCAACAGCAGCCAAAGAAAACCCACGCACATCAAACCTCCAGTCGCCTGCTGTTTCAGTTCAGAAGCAGGAAACAGTGGACATAGCTCACTTAGTGCAATATATAAAAGCTTTGGGTGGAACTCCTTGTTCAACACGTTCGAAGGTTTTCACGCTGCCCAATGGCACACCAGATCAATGTGCCAAATTATGTCAGTGACATGTGTCACAGTCATCCCTCAGTAACAGGGATGACCTGCTCGATGGACCAGAATGGCCTTTGCTTCGGTGTCAGGCTCCTAAGTGACAGTTCTCTCTCTACTCTCTGCTGTACCAGGGGGCCGTGGGTGGTCTTGGGGACCGATTCTGAAGAGTAAAGTCCAATGACATCGACCAATCACATGTGTGTATTGCGTTAAGCCCCGCCCTCGACTTGAGTGAGACGTTCACACACATGTAGCGACAGGAGACTGAGAGAGATCTAATAGTTGGAAAAAGTACGTGAGTCAGAAGTTACTGCACTTGGCGCTCCAAAAAGATAAATGTGGACATCTTAACCAGAGCCTTGAACCAGAAATGGACGGACTCTCATATGTTTATTATTTCCACAACCAGTTCAAAAGCAGTATATCTCATGTTCAGCAATATTAAAAGCAGCGATGTGTAGGTCCACCACGAGACAAAGCTCAGATCTTTAGAGCAAACGGACCAACTCACGGCAGAGATTAAAGCACATAAAAATAAACCAGAGGCCAATGTGATCAGAACCCTAACACATTAATAATATGATCAGAACCCTAACACATTAATAATATGATCAGAACCCTAACACATTAATTAATGTGATCAGAACCATAACACATGAATTAATATGATCAGAACCCTAACACATGCATTATTATGATCAGAACCCTAACACATTAATTATATGACCAGAACCATAACACATGAATTAATATGATCAGAACCCTAACACATTAATTATATGACCAGAACTATAACACATTAATTAATATGATCAGAACCCTAACTCAATATTAATTGCCCAACAATGACGTTAACAGAGGAGAAATGAGCTGAACAAGTGGTTTAATAAACACAGATTAAGTCCATACACACACATTTATTTTTAAATGACAATATAATATCTTGGCTCTTTTGATTGACATCACTTGACGCCTGAATAAACTGAATTTGAAGCTGCATGACAATTCAGTTAAATTCTTTCTAAAATTAAGGACTTTATTTATTAATTTAATTTATATAGTCACATTTTTCAAAAGCTTTCTGTTTAAATACAGCCTTTATTTTACTTGAAATAAGAAAAGATAATATATCTATTATTAGAGTATGTATTCTTTATAATTCTCCCGTTAAATTTGAAATCTGTAATAATAAATATTGTTTAGATGTTAATTCATTGTAGTTCATTTAATTTGGCAGTCAGTCGTTGACTAGATACAGATGTTAATACAACTGTTGGATACGTCAATACGTATAGCACAAAATCAAATAGTGCAAATTGGACATTATTGTTATGTTCTGGACCTTTGCATAAGGACATTCTCTCAAACTGAATTTTAGTTGAATACCCCTGCTTTAGGGCGTTGTCCGGTCTTATTTACAGTCTGTGACACTGACTCTGCACGAGTAGAGGAGACGGACTTAGACTTCTGCAGAAGTCTAATGTTTGCTTGACATCTGGGCCAAAGAGATCACACAGAATAGACTAAAAAGAAGTCCACAAAAACTGTGAAGAGTCATTCCAGATAAACTGAAGGAGAAGGGATTTGTGCCTTCAGTAGATCAGCGCCATGTCAACTATGGCTTGTGAAAGCTAGCAGCTCTTTGGCTTCATGCAATTACCATGAATGGGGTGTGGCCAGTGGCCTAAGACCAAAAAAAAAGTACATAACTTACAAATTGCTCACTATGGCCTAATGGACCGTTTGTCGTAGTGTCCAGTGGGAGGCATCATTGGTCTCACAGAGATCAAGTGGTTGTGAGGTTGTTTGAGTGAGTGTGAATGCACTTGATGGTGGTCACAGCTCAAAAGTGTTTCAAAGTGGTTTTCAAAGGGGAATTGTGATTGAGTGAGCACTTGAAAGTGGCAACATCTATGTGAAAGAAATAGCTTGTTCTTTCCAACAAGTTGTTTTTAATAATACATAGACAAAGTAGGTAATATTGTGAGCAGATAGAAATATTGATAGACCTTAATTCCTCATTACTTTAATCAAAACATAGATGCATTCTTTAATAAGTCTATCTGGTTTGTCCAGCCACAAAAGGTGTACAATTGTTTCAGCATTCATGACTACTACAATCAATTGTGGAGAAAAGAAACCTGTTGACAGTTCATTAAAGAGACGGAATCATGTTTTAAGATTTCATTGAATTTTCTTGAATGCATAATATTCACAGTTAATTGAATCAATACACATCTGAAAACCAATCAATGACAATAAATCTATTACTGAATATATGACATCAAGATAGATAACTTCCGATAACCTGGCAGATAGAAACACAATGATTTTTCCGTCTACACATTTTACCTTCTCAAAGTGATATTTTGGGTATCTTGAACTAATGTACAATAATGTTACTATACAGAGGGAACATTAAATATGAATTTTGCACACACAATGGGTCAGAAGCCCAGGCGAATACACTCCAAAATACAATTTATCGTTTTTCTTCCTTTAGTTTTCTGCTTTTTAGCACTAGGAATAACATTTTGGTTGAAAAACATCAGTCACCATGACACTAGCCAGGTCACCTGGTAAGCTGAATATTTATTATTATAAAGAGCAGAAACTGTAACATTTACAACTGGGAATTCACTAACAAAGACCACGCCCATAGCAATGCGAATTTACAGATAGTTTATTGCGAGGTGGAAGAGAGTGTCGGGTTAAGGAGCCGGACGGGGGTCGAGGGATGCGTGGATGAATGTCGGCGCTGGAACGAGAAGGGTCGTGAAGAGGGTTGGAGGGTTGCGATGAGGCTGCTGGCGTCCGATGGCTAGCGGGAACGACGGGGGTGGAGACACGTGAGTGGGGGGTATCTCTTCTGAAGCTCTGGCTGTGCAGAGTCCCCAGTTAGCCCACTAGTCCTGTGGGAGTGAGAGAGAGGGAGAGAGAGAGAGAGAGAGAGAGAGAGAGAGAGAGAGAGAGAGAGATGGGGAGAGGGAGAGGGGTGAGAAGAGAAGAACGGGGTTGGGTGGGAGGGATGTCAGAACAGAGTCGAAGCGGAAGTGAACGGGTTTGATGCGTTTAAGTACGTAGGGCTCGGATGATTGGCTCAGTTTGGGGCGTGGTCTTCGCTCCTGAACCCCGTTTTATAAACACCATGAAGAAAAATAATCAATAAAATGAAAACAAAAAAAATGTGGTGCCATAAATCTTAGTGTTCTGGGGCAATCAATAAAAAATAAAAAATATTCCAGCATGCCCGACATAAATGTGCGAAGATTTAAATCTGATGAAGTGTTTTCTTTCCCTCAAACGATGAGACCTGGTATGGATGACACTGCTAAGTCAGTTTGAAAGGTGCTCAGACACCCGATGAGTAAAAACTTTCGGTTAATGGGGAAAGATGGCGGCGCCAAAGATAGTTTCCCTCCAATGATGATGATATTTGCCCTTGACCCACATTTATTGAACATTACAGATGTTGCCATAATCATCGCAATTATTTTCAATTTGCCGCCACCCCCTTTCTCCTTGGCGAATTAGAGAGGACTCCAAATGAACAAGACTGCAGAGAATGTCCCCATGAATTTTAAGTGTCATTCCCCCTATTTAGATTATATGAGCCGTGGGTCACCTTTTCCCTTGTTCAGACTTTCTAAAGTCTTTAGCTCATCTGAGGGTGGGGGAGTGAGGGGGGGTGGGGGTGGATTATCATCTGCCTCTGTGGAATATGTAAGATTAGTTATGCAATGTCAATTACATCAGTCGTCAGTTATGCCACAGTGAACATTAGATCATCTCTGAGTGATGGTGGGGGTATTCTTCCTGACCTTCCACGTTATTTTTTTTTATTTTTGGGGGTTTCTGGGCCAGAGAGTGGCCCGAGGGTGCTGGGGTGTGGGGGGGTTCTGTGTCAGGGAGGCACGATGTCAGGTCCTCTCTGCGCTCCAGGGACAGAAACCAAAGTGGACAGCTGCCGATGTCTGAACGCCCCGGCACACAGGAAATGGCTAAGATACGCGCACATAGCTGTCCACCGGCATTAGTATGAGTGACACTCTCGCCACCTCCAGAGTCGTTGCGGCCAGTCATCTCTGTGTCAGGAAAGGAAATGATACCGGACTACAGGTGGGTGGTGAAGACACGTGACGCCACTGTGGCCTATAGGGAAGGTGATGCACTGGCAGACAGGAATCACTAGCGATGGACGTATTATGCCATGAGATCCAAGCCCACAGGCACAGCGCTGAGGCTGTGGGCCTGGTTGACACACAACACTCTTCCTGAGCGGCTTGACGACCATGCTAACATGCTGATGCTCAGCTGGGTTCATGCTGGCCATGTTCACCATAGTCTTAGTTTAGCTTATTAGTGTGCTAACATTTGCTAATTAGCTGACTAATACCTGCCAAACTAAATTAGTGGACAAATAACAATTTTGAATGTGGCTCGGTGGAGGAGCAGGGTCATCCTTCAATCAGAGGATCGGCGGTTTGACCCCCACCTCTGCTCGTCCATGTTGATGTGTCCTTGGGCCACTTCACCCCAAATTGTTCCGATAGCTGTGCCTACGATGTATGGATGTTAGTCCTGATGGGCAGGTGGAACTTTGCATGGAAGTCCCTGCCATTATTATATGAATGGGTGTGATCGGGTGAATAATGACATGTAGTGTCTAGAGACTGGATAAGCGCTTTACAAGTACAATCCATTTATCATTTGAGATGAAAAGTCAAAAGATTAGCAGAGATGTCACAATTAATCCCATGAGGACCATAAATGTGCGTTTCAAATTTCATGTCATCCTGTCCAACATTTGTTCAGACATTTCACAGCAATCACACGTATCAACCTCATGGGGACTAAAGGCTGGACTAAAGAGTGATCCGACCAACGTTTCCATCCCCAGAGCTGCCAACTCTTCACCCTCTAGAACTAATGATTTCACCCATCTAGTACAGTTTCTACTTGTGTTTTTTGGGTCTTCAACCATTTTTTTTTTTGTCAATCAAAAGATGACCACTGACAACCCCAGCTCAAAGCAAAAGTCTGTACTGACAGCTACATTTCTTTTCTCCATTTGCATTCCAAGAAGGCTTTGTGTAACGTTTCTTCTAAAAGTAACTTGTTGCATTACAATGTTACAGAGTGACCTACTGAGAAAAATTACTCGTTAGAGTACATTTTCGGTTATCAAACCTCTTTGCGGTCCATTGTGCACGTTGGTTTGCCACCAGCTCCCTGATTTCCCGGCCGTTTTGGAATTGGAAGTAGAGTTTTTTGCAGCGTACCACCCTCCATTTGCATTTCACTGGGATGCTCTTGTAATAAATTTACAATTTGAAAAAGAAACAGAATGTGCATGTGCATGCATGTTGAATGCTGGCTTGTGTGCGAGCTGGCGTGTTAAAGTACAACTTTTAAGAGGTGATGTGAGGGCAAAACAGCAGGTCTGTGAAGCATTAAATCCTCAAAAAAGTCTAGTGCCTCTGGAGAGGAAGAGGCTTTTCTCCTGAGTAAGTCGTCATACTGAATTGCCTACCTTTCTCCCTCCCAGAAAGTTGAGCTGAGGTTTGCTCTGCTTGCATCATCCATCCATTCTCTGTAAATACACGGGTATATTGATTGAAAACAGTCAGAGTGAGGACTCATCCCTTGATCTCCCCGCCGCTCTCCTATGCAGTATCCCGCCACCCACCCTCAACCCCCCCTCCTCCACAGTCAGGTCATTAATCTTCGCGTTATTGGAGAAACTCACTGACATCCCTCCATAAAATGGCACTTAATTTATGCATTATTTATGCCTCATTTATGTGCGCAGGTCCTACAACTATTTATCAAATGTCCCCTCTTATGTCAAAACATGGAAATTGAGCGCCGTTACTCATGATGCTCGCTGCGAACACATCGGTGGACAGGAAGTCACCGGAGACCTCCACTCACTGTCGCAGGATGAGGACGAAGCTACCTGGCCATTTACCCTTTATACAATTACATTTATTTTTTTCTTTTGGTTTCACATTTTCCACCATGGCTAAATGATGCATACTTCCTACAGTGGAAACACTTTGAACTCCTTCACTGGTCCACACATGAAGAGACCGTCACGCTGAATGTGCGCAACAGTGCAGCGGTGTGTGTGACAAGCCAGAAGCTGAAGCTGCTCCATCCTCCCCCCCCCTCCTATCTTCCCCGCATCGCCCCGGAGGCAAGGTGCGTCACACTCCACAGAGCACCCAGATGCACTCACCTGTGCTGCCACTGCAGCCACGCATCAGCAGCCAGCATCCCGATACCCCCCTCCGGATAACCTCTGCGACCTCAGCTGTCGCTTCCTGGCCGTCAGTCAGAGCTCGACTCCGTCTGGGAGCCAGTAACCGACACATTTCACTCGGGCTTCTTCACGAGGCCTCGGCATACGCAGCTCAGGCATTTGTCCCCCGGAGACGACGGGAGATAACTTGAAACAGAGGCTAATGAAAGAGGACAGAAATTATTTGAGGGCAGATTGATAAATACATCGTCGCAGGGTTTTTGAACAAAACGATTTTATTGCATATTTCATACTGCAGGAAAGTGAGAAGCAGAGCACGGCAGCATTCATATGCCTGTTTTTCCTCCCACTTAACTTCTGATCGACTTCTGAACTCACCATGACCTCCTTCATTAACATCCAAGGTGCTGAAGCATTTTCTGGTTTTGCACGTCATTTGCTTGTTGTATCGTTTGAATAATCTCTTTTTTTGGGGTTGTTGTTTCATGTCCTGTTTTGCAGTGTGCCGTATTCCCAATTGGCTACGCTGCTATATCCTCCGGTACACCTTTTAATTTCTGACTTCCAATTTTAGCTCCCTCTCCCAAACCCTTCTCAGGGCTCGGAGGTTCAAAACTTGTTGTTTTCGTTACATGCGAGGTGGCGAATGGTAGTTATTAACCTTGATTTGGTGAGTCGTGTCTCGTTCCCCAGACCCAATGATGCTGCATGACTTAGCCCCATTGGTGAGCGAGACTTGATCCTTCACAGACTTGACTGTCAGCTCCGGCTTTGACCCACCTCTCCTCCCCACATACACAGATCCATAAGGTCCTTTTACAGAAGCAAGGGTTCCAATTTGTCTGCTTCCCCCAGGAGTATGAATCAATGATGAGAGGACTTAACTCTACCATGGGGGTCTCTCCCTCAGCAGATGATGCATCTGCATCGTATATAAACTGCAGCAGATGTGGGAGCATTTACAGCACTTGCCCGGCATAAAAATGACATAAAGCAGAGGGTAGCAAGGGCACAGATGGCTCCTTTTTGAAGGAAGAAAGCATCTGTTTATCTGTTTGCTTCTCATATGCCTCCGTCTAGTTTTAATGATGGATGTTTCCACGTTATCATGCACGTCAGGATCTAAGCGTGATATACAAGGCAGCCGCTTGCTTTTCATTCCGTCAATGAGGAGGAATCCAGACTAGAGATATATGCTTGCACCATTATGCGATCCAGAACTGTATTTTTTATTCCTAATCATATCTGATGCATATTAATGTGGTGATTTGAGAACATTTGTGTCAGGCCTCGTGAACCGGACCCAAAAGCAAACCACGGACAGCAGATAAGGAAGAACAAAAGGTGTAATTTATTGTCTCTTCACAAAAACCAAAACTCAAAAACTCGGGCCCGAAGGCGATACTCAATAAAACGTAATCCAAAGTCCTGTCTGGAAACGTGCCGCTGCACTGGCGGCGTGTCTTGTCTTGTGTCTCGTGTCTTCTCCCGCAGAGTGTAGGCAATCTCCCGACGCCGAACCTCCGGGAGGAAGCCACCTATAAGCTGCGCCGTGATGATTTGATTTCCTGCAGCCGCGAGCGGCGGCCGTCCTCCCAGCTGTTCCGCGTCTCCTTAATTAACACACACACACACTCTGGTCCCAGCCAGCGTTACAATGGCACCCCCTGCTGGTGGTGCCCAGAACCCCCACAGTACCCCCCCCGCAATGGACGCCTCATGGCGGCTTACCCGGCTTCCCTGGATTGTCCCGGTAGAACTCCCGGAGCAGAGTGGGACCAATGATCTGCTGACGGGAAATCCACGATCGCTCTTCCGGCCCGTACCCCTCCCAATCCACCAGGTACTGGTAACCCCGCCCCCGCCGTCGAACGTCCAGGACCCGGGAAACTGGGTGGACCGGGTGTCCGTCGATGATCTGAGGGTCCGGAGGGGGAGCGACCGGAGGACTGAACTCACTCTCCGTGACCGGCTTCAGGAGCGAGACGTGGAACGTTGGGTGGATCCTCCAGGCCTCCGGGATGGCCAAGCGGACGGCGGAGGGGCCGATGAGCTTGGCGATGGAATAAGGCCCGACGTACCTGGGTGTCAACTTCTTGGACTCCGTAGGAAGCGGGAGGTCCCTGGAGGAAAGCCACACCCGCTGACCCACCTTGTATTCTGGAGTCGGGGCGCGGAGCCGATCGGCCAGCCGCTTGTTAGTGGCGGCCGAGCGAGTGAGGGCAGCCCGCGCCGTACGCCACACAGCCCGAATCCGCCGAAGGTGGTCCCCCACGGACGGGACCGCGACCTCCGCCTCCTGCTCCGGAAACAACGGGGGCTGAAAACCAGAGCAGACCATGAATGGGGACATACGTGTTGCTGCGCTGACCAAGGTATTGTGAGCGTACTCCACCCAGGGCAAGAAGGTGCTCCAGGACACCGGATGTTCTGCGGCGACGCACCGGAGCGCCGTCCCCAAGTCCTGGTTGGCTCGTTCCGTTTGGCCGTTCGACTGCGGGTGGTATCCTGAAGACAAGCTGGCAGTCGCCCCCAGGGCCTTGCAGAACGCGCCCCAAACCCGGGACGCGAACTGCGGCCCCCTGTCCGACACCACGTCCACCGGGATCCCGTGCAACCGCACCACGTGCTGCACCAGCAGGTCCGCCGTCTCCAACGCCGAGGGTAGCTTGGGGAGTGGGACGTAATGGCGCGACTTGGAGAACCGGTCCACAATGGTCAGGACGGCGGTGTTCCCATCCGATGGTGGCAGCCCGGTGATGAAATCCACCGCGATGTGAGACCACGGCCGACCCGGGACCGGCAGTGGCTGTAGTAACCCCGCCGGGGGCTGATGGGACGCCTTGCCCCGAGCGCAGACCGGACACGCTGCCACAAACTCCCGTGCATCCCTGGTCAACCCCGGCCACCAGAACCGCTGACGGACGAGGAACGCGGTCCGCCGGGCCCCCGGATGGCATGCCAGAACGGACGAGTGCCCCCACTGAAGCACCTGGGACCGGGCCGCCACTGGGACAAACAAGCGATTCTCGGGTCCCCCCTCCGGCGCCGGATCGTCCTGCTGTGCGGACCGGACCACCGTCTCAATCTCCCATGACGCTGCCCCGACCACACAGGCGGGAGGAAGGATGGGAGCGGGATCCTTGGACTCCTGGGAAGGGAACACCCGGGAGAGAGCGTCCGGCTTGGCGTTCCGGCTCCCGGGGCGATAGGACATGACATAATTAAATCGACTCAGGAACAATGACCACCGGGCCTGCCGAGAGTTCACCCTTCGCGCCGCACGGATGTAAGCAAGATTCTTATGGTCAGTCCATATCAGAAACGGCTGCTCGCTCCCCTCCAGCCAATGCCTCCACTCCTGGAGAGCGAGGACGACCGCCAACAGTTCCCGGTTCCCCACATCATAATTGCGCTCCGCTGGACTCAGTCTCTTGGAAAAGAACGCGCAGGGATGCAGTTTCTGCGACACGGGGTCCCGCTGCGACAAGATGGCCCCCACGCCGGTCTCTGACGCATCTACCTCCACCACAAACTGCCGACCCGAATCCGGATGTTTAAGGACGGGGGCACTGGTAAACAAAGTCTTCAGTCGGCCGAACGCACCCTCGGCCTCGGGCGTCCAACCGAACGGTGCTTTCGTGGAAGTCAGTTGGGTGAGGGGTGCGGCCACCTTACTATAATCCCTAATAAACCGGCGGTAGAAATTCGCGAACCCGAGGAACCGCTGTAGATCCTTCCGCGTACCCGGCGTCGGCCAGTCGGTCACCGCTCGAATCTTCTCCGGATCCGGCTCCAGACGCCCCCGAGCGATTATAAACCCGAGAAAACTCACCGACGAGACATGAAAGTCACACTTCTCCGGCTTAACGTATAACTTGTTCTCCAGCAGCCGCTGGAGAACCACCCGCACGTGTCGACGGTGCTCCGTGAGGGAACGAGAGAAAATCAGAATATCATCCAGATAAATGAACACAAAACGGTTCATCATATCCCGAAACACCTCGTTCATCATAGACTGGAAGACGGCGGGGGCGTTCGTAAGGCCAAAAGGCATCACCCGATATTCGAACTGCCCCATCGGGGTGTTAAACGCCGTCTTCCACTCGTCCCCCTCACGGATACGGACCAAATGATATGCGTTCCGGAGATCCAATTTCGTGAACACCTGCGCCTGACACAAGGGCTCAAACGCAGGATCTATCAAGGGCAACGGGGTCTTGTTGTTGATGGTAATTTGATTCAACCCGCGGTAATCAATACATGGACGCAAGGACTTGTCCTTCTTTTCCACGAAGAAGAACCCTGCACCCAGCGGCGCGGACGACGGGCAAATCAACCCAGCCCCCAAGCACTCCTGGATATATTTCTCCATCGCCAATCGCTCAGGACGAGAAATATTGAACAGGCGACTGGTGGGAAGCGGAACCCCTGGGAGCAGGTTGATCGCACAATCGAACGGCCGGTGCGGAGGCAACGTGCTCGCCCGCTCCTTACAAAACACCCGAGCCAGGTCATGATACTCGTGGGGGACGCCGGACAGGTCAGGCAAAACCGGCGATGCAACGGGTGGCAACGGTACGGGGTTCGCTGCTCGGAGGCAGCGAGCGTGACAAGCCACACCCCAGCCTGCCACCGACAGAGAAGCCCAATCCACGGAAGGATTATGGAGCTGCAACCATGGGAGACCTAACACCACCGGCGACGCGGGGGATGGGATTACGAGCAGCCGAATGGTCTCCGAATGGTTGCCGGAAATACATAAGATGAGGGGGCGTGGGTTGCCTCCGGGCAAGTGGCCGCGTAGTGACCCGGACGTCCGCAAGAAAAACACAACCGGCGGTCAACCCGTCGCTGGCGTTCCGCCGGGGTCAAGCGAGCCCTCCCCAACTGCATGGGTTCATCTACCCCCCCTGAAGCTTCTAACCCAGTTCCGACGGCTCCAGAACCCGAACCCCCCGAGGAACCCGGGAGCGGACCCTGTCCACTCCGCTCGCGTCTGCGCTCCCGCAGACGATTATCTATCAAAATAGCCAGTGAAATGAGCTGTTCTAACGTGGTGGTGGCATCGCGAGAACACAACTCATCCCTCATTGCCTCGGACAGGTTACGCGCGAAGATGGTCCGAAGCGTGTGCTCGTTTGCGCCGCTCTCTGCGGCAAGGATCCGAAACTCGATGGCGTAATCCGCCACCGACCCGGACTCCTGCCGCAGAGAGAGCAACCGATTTAGCGCGTCCTGCCCGCGCACCGGGTGATCAAACACCCGTCTGAGTTCCGCGGAAAACCCCTCGAACGAGTGGAACATCGGCGACTGGCCCTCCCACAGCGCAGTAGCCCACTGAGCCGCCCTCCCGCGAAGCAGATTGACACAGAATGCTATACGAGCCCTGTCAGACGTATATCTACCTGGCTGGAGATCGAAGACCAGCGTACAATTCAGTAAGAATCGGCCGCACCCCCCGGACTCCCCGGCGTATGGCTCCGGCAACGGGACTCGTGGCTCCAGGAATGCGGCGGTGGCCGACGGACCTGGAGTTACCGTGACGACCGGAGGATCCGGTGTTCTTGCTGGCGCCGCTGAGGTCTGTGCGTCCATCCTCCGGGTTAACCTCTCCACAGCCTCCACCAGCCGGTTTAACAGCTCCTCGTGACGTCCAACGAGAGCCCCTTGCGCGCTAATAGCCTGCTGCACGGACTCCGGGTTCGCTGGGTCCATAATTATGGTCGGGAGATTCTGTCAGGCCTCGTGAACCGGACCCAAAAGCAAACCACGGACAGCAGATAAGGAAGAACAAAAGGTGTAATTTATTGTCTCTTCACAAAAAACAAAACTCAAAAACTCAGGCACGAAGGCGACACTCAACAAAACGTAGTCCAATGACTCTTGTAAACAAAACTCAAAAACTCGGGCCCGAAGGCGATACTCAATAAAACGTAATCCAAAGTTCTTTCTGGAAACGTGCCGCTGCACTGGCGGCGTGTCTTGTCTTGTGTCTCGTGTCTTCTCCCGCAGAGTGTAGGCAATCTCCCGACGCCGAACCTCCGGGAGGAAGCCACCTATAAGCTGCGCCGTGATGATTTGATTTCCTGCAGCCGCGAGCGGCGGCCGTCCTCCCAGCTGTTCCGCGTCTCCTTAATTAACACACACACACACTCTGGTCCCAGCCAGCGTTACAATGGCACCCCCTGCTGGTGGTGCCCAGAACCCCCACAATTTGGTCTCCATTGAAATTCAAATGTTTAGCTGTAATTTTGTAGAGACAATATCAAGTGTTGCCTTTGGACACCCACAGCTGTGACACTATTGTAGACTATTGTAACTCCCTCCTGGCGGGTCTACCTGCTGGTGCCATCCGACCTTTGCAGCTCATCCAGAATGCTGCAGCTCGACTGGTCTTTAACCTCCCCAAATTCACCCACACTACTCCGCTCCTCCGCGACCTTCACTGGTTACCGGTGGCTGCCCGCATCCGCTTCAAAACATTGGTACTGGCGTACCGTGCTACGAACAGATCTGGTCCAGTCTACATCCAGGACATGGTAAAACCTTACACCCCAACTCGTGCGCTCCGCTCGGCTTCTGCCAATCGCCTTGTAGCTCCGTCGCTGCGAGCTAAACACTCAACAAAGTCTCGACTGTTCTCTGTCCTGGCTCCTCGATGGTGGAATGAGCTCCCCATTGACATCAGGACATCAGAAAGTCTCTACATCTTCCGTCGCAAACTAAAAACATATCTTTTCCGACTATACCTTGAATAAAGGATGTAGCATTATAGTAGCACTGGAATGACTCTTACTGATAGCACTTTGTAGTCGAACCTTTGACGAAATTGTACCTTCTTGATTCTTGTTGTTCTGATTCTTGTTTGTAACCGTAGAATGCACTTATTGTAAGTCGCTTTGGATAAAAGCGTCAGCTAAATGACATGTAATAATAATGTAACTAAGAACTGGATTATCAGAGTTGTGAGTGTATGTATTATAATGTATAATCTTATTGTTTTTGAGATTTTGTTTTGCAAAGCTGTCATTACATCATCTTGTTGTGTTGCAACATGCAGGGTCGGGATTACATGCCGTTTTGTTTAATCAGCTCTTCACCAATAGTTATGATATCCTGCCATAGACCGGTGGTTCTCAAATGGGAGTACGTACGATTTTTTAAATCTATTTAAAATTAGCATACATTCAAATATATACATTATAATTATCCATTTGGCAATGGCATAACTAAAACAAACTACTGTATCAGTAAAAGGAATAATGAAATTATAATCACTATAGTAATTCCCAAAAGGCCCCTAGGCGTTGGTTTGGCCATACATTTATTATTACGTGTCTCCTTGATCAAAGCAAGGAGAGATATGACTGGACTGAATGTGCTCGTGCCCTCTAGCCTTGGGCCTATTTATTAATACGCATTACTCTTTAATGTCTCATAGTAAATAATGTATTGGAATTGTGACAATATGCAACTTGGCCATTACCTGCCCGGCCATCAGATTGATGGCAGAGGCCAGTGCAGACCTTGGCCCCGTGATGACAACATTAAGCTATAAATTAAAGCTTTGATGCCAACTGTGAGAATTTATAATGCAAGTAACACGGGAGACAATAAGAGCCCATATGCAGCTCCTTCTGCACGGGGCGGAGGTGGAACCTGAACTCACCGTATGTCTCATTTCACCCCCGATTGGCCATTAATTCAGCATTTCTTTTATATTTGAAGGAATTCATGGGAACATACAGTACAGTTTGATCATTTTTCCCTCAACTACTGACCTGCC
Organism: Cottus gobio; assembly: GCA_023566465.1. Classification (NCBI taxonomy): domain Eukaryota; kingdom Metazoa; phylum Chordata; class Actinopteri; order Perciformes; family Cottidae; genus Cottus; species Cottus gobio. Next base: position 16,832,781 of record CM042237.1, read on the forward strand.
AAATGTATGTTCATGAACAGTTTCTAAGTTATTACACAGACTGTATTCACATATTCCTGGTATCAACATGCAACAACACATTTTAGCTTTTTATAGCGACAGGAAATTATAAAACGTGGGCAATGCTGGATGCCAATCAAGCTGACTTTAAAGTTTACATTTCACAAATAGAAAGCAATAACTTTTTTAAATCAATTTAAGTGGGTGTGGGGGGGAGGAGGAGGGTAAGGGGGAGAGTTCCAAAGTGTTTCTTTAGCTGTCTCAACTTTATTCACAACTAACAGTATGTTAGCGGCTCCTGCATTTCCTTTGTGCATAATCAGAACTAATAGTAATGCCGGCTGAAAAATAATAGAGGTTGTAATAAAAACGGAAAGATCGATTAATCATCTTTGAAAAATAACTTTCATTCAAGAACTGTTGCACAAACAGCAATGCCAGAGACGCTAGTATCACTTTAAATATATTTTCCTTCCACATTCGACACGCTCACCTATTCTGTCGACACTGGTACAGTTCTGAGTTCAATTCATTTTCATATTCAATCTGACCTTATTTTGTTATTGACTGCTGATGCCCTGCACACCACTTCAAAACTCATATTTGAATACTCGAGCAGAACACAATGTGGGTGCGACTCTGAAACATTTTTATTTATTTTGTATAAAAAGGTGCCATGACCAAGTGTGGGCTGGCATCAAATATTGTGTGGAATAATTATGTGTGAGAGACACAGCTTGAGAGGAACGACAGACTTCTGATCTTTTTAATATATATATATATATATATATATATATATATATAAATATAAATATATGAAACCCAAAAAATTGATTTCAATAAGAATGTGAGAGGAAAAAATGTGTCAAGTGTGGGCTGACTTGGCATTGAGCGCCACGCTTAGAAGCAGGAGAGAGAGCAGAGATCTGTATGTATGTATTCGGTGGGCTTCAAGGCAGGTGGGCAGGGGTTGGCGAGAGCATCTGTTGTTAGTGTAACAAGAGTCCCCCTCTCATCTTACACACTCATCATCACCCGTGTTTAATTAGAGGCTTCCCACCCCGGTAGTCCTGAGACTGCTCAAGTCAGATAGAGGGGGGGGAATAAATAATGTGGGGGCAGACTTGAGCAGAACGTGGGCGGACGCGACCTCTTTGCACGCAGATGATCTCACGAGCCACATGATGGCAGTGAACCCGCTCTGGGGAAACAGCGAGGCGAAGACGCACTCCTGTGTGTTGCTGCTGGATTGCACAGACAAATAAAAAGAAAGAAAGATGTGAGGCTGCAAACTCTTTCAGCTTAAATGCATTATTTATTTGAATAAAACCAAGAGTCTAACAAGGCTGTCCGGTCTCTGTGATGAAGAAAACTCGTAGCAAAACACGGCATCAGAGACAAAATGAGTGTGACACTTCATCCGTGTAACATGTTCCAGTTCTTCGTCTGTCCCACTGCTTTAACATTTACACATGTGGCAGTTCATTCTTTGGCTGATGTATTTTTTATAATTCCTTTCATGGTATTGTAACCTCTTTGCAAATTAATAAAACTTGAATTTGATTAACTCTTCAAATAATTGTGTTTGGTTTCGGGCATAAAGTTTGTGTTCGTTCTTAAAGGGGAACAACACCCTATCATATCGTCTGAGAGAGTCCAAAATAGGATGAAACATGAACACATGTCGCCCAAATCCATGAGCTAGAGTGCTAAATGTGACTTCATCAAGTGTAAAGTATGGAACTGCTCCATAGACAAATCATTCAGAGAGATGTAATGGATGACAGAGGGGCACCCAGGGGAGTAACATACATTGGCACATTTTTCTGCTTCAGAACTCACATCCCCACAATCCCTTTAATTGTCTGTGGAGAAACTCAAAACTTTATTTTTGATGACATCACAAATGTAAGTCTTACTTGTCTGGTTTCTGGCTTTCAGAGGGAGAGTCACTCATGTTCACAGGTAGTGATTAGACTTGCTTGGGCCGTGTAAATAACATATTGGACTTGTTTAATGACCGTGGTGTTCACCTTCAACGTCTTACATTTTTGTAATTACTGCCTTTATAAGACCAAACATGAAAGTTTTAAATGTTAAGCTAGCACAAACATTTTCTTCATACGATGTTCATACACTTATTTGTTTTCCTTTCTAGTTCTTATATTCCCTGACAAAACATGTCTCATAGGTATAACTGGTTTTAATTTCTCATGATTTTTTTCATTCTTTTTGAGACGTCACAGCTCATGATCTTCACATACGGATTCAGAAACTCGCAGCTGTACGACTTTTACGGAGAATCCTCTAACAATGGCATGTGGCAATTCTATTATTTTAAACCTTTCCCCAAGCTTCATTACTCAGCCTGACTATTATTTACTCGTGGTAATTTTCCACATCATTGCCAAGGTTTTATTACAAACAGACAAGCGCCATCCCGGGTAGAACATCACAGGATTTAAAATGGGTCTTCATGGGCTTTGAGACAGCATGTGCTTAATATGGGAAATGTGCCTGAGATCCTCCCGGGTTACACTTTTTGGGAAGCCCCGGGCAAAGTGACAAAGGATAATTGAACAGGCATGAAGGAGGACATCTATGAATGTATCATGGGGAATGACTGTTGGGTCAGAGAGGATATGTTATGTTATAACCGCTTGGCTCATCAGTTTGGGTAAGGCAGGGTTCACATGTTGCGTTGAAAAGCGTGTGCATCTTTTTATCCACGGTATTCAGGAGGATGCACTCTTGTCATTACTGAGAAACCAAAACCTGTTTCCTGTGATGATGATGATGATGATGACGTGACAGTAATTTAGCAGTAAGCCTCAAATGGATTAATGGACTTCGAGCACTGTGAATCCCTCACTGTAGTTTTAGTGCTCTATTTGTCTCGACTCTGCTTTGCTGACCTTTCAACCGGATGTGGGTAAAATAGTCCGTGGGACAGATGGTAAAGGTCTGGGTCGCCCTGCACTAACATGGACATTTCCTCCATTTGTTTATTCCACTGATATTTACAGAAGAAAGAAAAGACATCTGCCAACTCTGATTGGTCATTCCTCCTCACACAGCATGCAGTGTATGACGTAACGTTCCAAAAGTTGAACTAATCTGATCTCAGCGCCTTGCCATTGCAACTTGAAAAGCAGCCGCTTGGGAACGCTTGCCCGACCCTACGTTTCCCTCTCGTCTGTGAGCCCGCCTGCTGCTCATCTACGTTCACAACAATAGATTTGATGCCACAGAAACTGAGCCATGTGAACGGCCCCCTGCAGAGGAACATCACCATCTGGGTAGTATTGTTCCCATCCACCACTGACTTTAAATTAATGAATTAAATGCATTTATGCACAATTTAAATACAAAATACATAAATATATTAGTGCATAAATGTCAGTGATATACAAAAAAATATAATACAATTTACAATTAATTTACTAATTAAATCATGCAATGTTTTTTGTATTTACTCAGAAATTTCTGTTGGCGTAATCAATTTAATTTTTCTGTAACCCAGCAGGTTAGTTAGATCAGTGGCACTTTTTGTTTATGTGTGGACACAACATCTGAGTGGAAATCAGATTACAAAACAATCATCTTTAAAAACAAATATGGGTTAGGGATTAATTTGTGGTTGAAAAACTAAATCAAACTAAAAACAAATCAATTCATTTTCCTTGATTGAATAACTCACCTCTCCTCCTACAGCGTCCCATCTGACAAGCGGCTGAATTGGAAGTTTTATCACCCTCGTTAAAAATTCACCCCCTGACCTCTTCGACGTCCCGTGTGCCTGGCCGGGCCTTGCTCCTTGAGGACAGTTAAAGAGACGCTGAGTCAGGCGGGCGTTGGAGGTGACAAATGTTTCTCCATTGATGTTGTGCAGATGATTTACAAGCCCAGTTAACCAGGGAGGTCTGCCAGACAGGGACTGGATGCAAGCGCGTGTGTATGTGCGCGTTTACGTGCGTGCGTGTGTGTGTGCACTCAGTGGAAAGATGCAGTGGGGAGTAAACACTCATAAATCAGTCTGTCCACTTTTTGTTTGAAATCGTGCTCTCACAATTTTTTTAAATGACACTATATATATGTATATATATATATATATATATATATATATATATACTGTATATATATACTGTATATATATACTGTATATATATATATATATATATATATATATATATATATATATATATATATATATATATATTTAAGCACGGATGCAAGATAACCAATAATTAAACAAACACCAACCCAAACACTTTCCTTTGTTAATCATATAACCTATATTTGCGGATATCTGTCTTGTCAGATGTAAAGAAAAAGTATCAAAATTACTTCACCTGAAGCACACTGGATTTGCTAAAACCAAAACCAAAATATCCTAAATAATGGCGAAAATGTGCTGTGTATAATAATCCTATCTGTTGTAATCCAGCCTACTAGAGATGCTGATATCGTGCCCACTCAGAGGATTCCATGACTCATACTCATTTTACCACACAGCTCAACACCCACTTGTTTCACTGTTTTGGCTTCAGTAATGATACAATATTATAAACAACTTGTCTGCATATAGGCCACCTAGAAAACGTATGCGTGGTTTGATTTCCCTCATCCAGTATACTTGGTTTGATTTCCCTCATCCAGTATACTTGATTGTATTGATTTGCAGGTGAAAAAACAAGTCTGGTTATAAGTCAAGGTAACAGAGCAGTATTTTTTCTTTCAAGTTGCTGTGTGTGTTGTTGTAATATGTTTCATGTTACATTTAACCCTAGAACACTAACGTCGGGTGATTTTCACCTGAGCGATTGTGGTTACGATGCATGGGTCCTTGTGTAGCTTCCTGCTTCTCACTGAAGTTATTGAAGGTGGGCGTGTCTTTATTGAAAGTGGGCGTGTCTCTATGCTCCAATCCCTGGTTTTCTCAACAGGTACGTGTTCGGGTGATTTTCACCCGATTTTAGTGTTAGAGAGTAAAACAAATTTCGGAATGGTTTTAACATTTAAGGAGAATTTTCCTTCACAGGACAAGGCTCACATGTCCCAGCAACATGTGGACCAAAGAATAAGTTTATAGCTCCATTATTTATATTTTTAATCATGTTTTATTGACGATTCCCTAATCTTTCACCCAATTTTGAGCCTTTTTTCAGGGTCACCCCATGATACCTGTTTTTAGTTTTATGAGAAGTTCTACAGGGTAAAATAACAGAAGAGGACTTCAATTTGGCTTGTGTTGTTGTATTTAATATATTTTGATGAGAAGTACATTTTATCAGGTACATTTTATCGGGTGAAATATACCCGATGTTAGTGATAGTGTGACTATTTTTTAACATTAGTGTTCTAGGGTTAAATCCCTACATTTCAGTTTAGTCAACACATTCTCCATCGCAACACCAACCCTTGGACAGTGTTTCAATCTATGAAGCTCTGGTTTCAGTTTTACATATGTCCACTTGTTACATGCTTACAGTGCCTTTTTTAAATAAACACTTTACTCCGTCTCTTCCTCCATTATCCTCAGCTTATCCGGGGCTGGGCCTCAGGGGGGTGGGGGTGGGGGGGGGGGCAGGCTTAGCAGGGTATTCAAGGCGATGTTTCCCATCTCCTCCTGGGGGACCCCCAGACCAGATAATAAAATAAGTTTGTTACATAACTTACGTTCATCCATCCATCCATCCATCCATTTTCCACCGCTTATCCGGGGTCGGGTCGCGGAGGCAGCAGGTCAAGCAGGCTGACCCAGACTTCTCTCTCACCCGCAACATCTACCAGCTCATTCTGGGGGATCCCGAGGCGTTCCCAGGCCAGCTGGGAGATATAATCCCTCCAGCGTGTCCTGGGTCTTCCCCGGGGCCTCCTACCAGTTGGACGTGCCTGGAAAACCTCTAAAGGGAGGCGTCCTGGAGGCATCCTAATTAGATGCCCGAACCACCTCAGCTGACTCCTTTCGACACGAAGGAGTAGCGGCTCGACTTCAAGCTCCCTCCTGATGTCCGAGCTCCTTACCCTATCTCTAAGGCTGAGCCCGGCCACTCTACGGAGGAAACTCATTTCGGCCGCTTGTATCCGCGACCTCGTTCTTTCGGACACGATCCAAAGCTCGTGACCATAGGTGAGGGTTGGGACGTAGACCGACCAGTAAATTGAGAGCTTTGCCTTTCGGCTCAGCTCCTTCTTCACCAAGACGGCCCGGTGCAACGCCTGTTTTACTGCTGCAGCCGCACCGATACGCCTGTCGATCTCCCGCTCCATTTTACCCTCACTCGTGAACAAGACCCCGAGATACTTGAACTCCTTCGCTTGTGGTAGGCACTCTGTCCCCACCCGGAGGGAGCAATCCACCGGTTTCCGGCAGAGCACCATGGCCTCAGATTTCGTGGTGCTGACTCTCATCCCCGCCGCTTCACACTCGGCTGCAAAACGCCCCAGTGAATGCTGGAGGTCATGGTCCGAGGAGGCAAACAGGACCACATCATCTGCAAACAGCAGAGAGGCTATCCTGAGATCCCCGAACCTGACATTCTCCGCCCCACGGCTGCGCCTAGATATCCTGTCCATGAAAGTCACGAACAGGACCGGTGATAAAGGGCAGCCCTTGCGGAGGCCAACACCCACCGGGAACGTATCTGACTTACTGCCGAGGATACGAACACAGCTCCTACTGCAGGCGTACAGAGACCGGATGGCCCGTTGCAACGGGTCCGGCACACCATACTCCCGCAGCACCCCCCACAAAAAGCCCAGAGGGACCCGGTCGAAAGCCTTCTCCAAGTCCACAAAGCACATGTAGACTGGTTGGGCAAACTCCCAGGACCCCTCCAGTATCCTTGCAAGGGTAAAGAGCTGGTCCACTGTTCCACGACCAGGACGAAACCCGCACTGTTCTTCTTGAATCCGAGGTTCGACAAACGGTCGGAGCCTCCGTTCCAGCACCCTGGCATAAGCTTTTCCCGGAAGGCTGAGTAGTGTGATACCCCGATAATTCGAGCACACTCTCCGGTCCCCCTTCTTGAAGATGGGAACCACCACCCCGGTCTGCCAGTCCATGAGCACTGTGCCCGACCCCCATGCGACATTGAAGAGGCGTGTCAGCCAAGACAGCCCAACAAAGTCCAGCGCCTTCAGCATCTCAGGGCGGATTTCATCCACCCCCGGCGCCTTGCCACCAAGGAGCTTTTTGACTACCTTAGTGGCCTCTGCCAGGGATATGGGTTCATCCACCCCCAAGTCTTCAGGCGCTGCCCCCTGTTCAGGGGACATGTTGACCGGGTTTAGGAGTTCCTCAAAGTGCTCCTTCCACCGCCCGACGATATCCTCTGTCTGGGTCAGCAGCCCCCCTCCCCCGCTGATAACAGCCTGGGGAAGGCCCTGCTTTCCCTTCCTGAGTCGTCGGATGGTTTGCCAGAACCTCCTTGAGGCCAACCGAAAGTCCTTCTCCATGGCCTCCCCGAACTCCTCCCATGCCCGAGTTTTAGCATCCGTGACCACCGCAGCTGCAGTCCTTCTGGCCTGCCTGTACCTGTCAGCTGCTTCAGGAGACCCCTGGGCCAACCAAGCCCGAAAGGCCTCCTTCTTCAGCTTGACGGCTTCCCTCACCCCCGGTGTCCACCACCGGGTTCTCGGGTTGCCGCCACGACAGGCACCGATGACCTTCCGACCACAGCTCCTAGCGGCCGCGTCCACAATAGAGGCTTTGAACATGATCCACTCGGATTCCATGTCCCCAACCTCCCTCGGGAACTTACGTTCAGCATTAGTTAAGTAGGTAAGCTGAAAGATGTAGCTAAAGTAAGGTAAAATAAGTCAACATTGACCTGGTGTCACATGGGATAACAGACTACAAGGGCACTGACCAAGAGTTGCTAACAGATTGGTGTAGCACAGGGGTGGGCAAACTTTTTGGCTCAGGGGCCACATTGACTTTTAAAATTTGACAGACGGGCCGGGCCACTATCAGATGGATAGAGTGTTTGTGTGAACCAATATAAATTATAAGTAAAAGCCAATAACTAAAAAGTAAAGAGAACTTACATTACTTACTAACGAATATAACTTAAATGACTCAGCTTTTTTGTTTAACTCGCTGGCTAAGTCTTCGTCAATTAGTTCTACACGCCGAGTCACTGTCCTGCGTGATAAACTACATTTTTCGAATTTGTTTTTGCTCTCTGGACACAAGAGACCTGCTGTCTCTACCATGCAATCTTTCAAAAACTCCCCTTCAGAGAAAGGCTTGCTGGCTTTTGCTAATTTAAATGCTAGCAAATAACTTGCCTTGGTGCTTGATACTTGACTAGCAGTTTGTCTAAAAAAAGCCCCCCTGTTGCAGAGGGGCTCAATGCAGGAAGCTGGCAGGAGGCTGGCAGGCAGAACCCTATATGTCACATGAGTCCCGTGGGTCTGATGTGCGTTCGTTATGCCGTATAAAACGGACCATGTCTCCGTGGCACGCTTGCCTGTGGGGGAGGGGTGGAGGTGAGCAGACAGCAGCAGCTGGACTCGCAGCCTGATGCGCTGCAGAAAGCACGGCACGTAAAGACCGCTGTAACGCTTCTCCGTTCCCGACTTGAGTTAAGAAACATCGATGCTGGTCTTTTGCCGTCATCGTGCTTCGGAAAACTCAAGTCGGGAACGAAGAAGCGTTACAGCGGTCTTTACAATAATTTATAATTCATAATACTCGGCGGGCCGGATCAAAACGCGGGCCGCGGGCCGTGGGCCGTAGTTTGCCCACCCTTGGTGTAGCAGGCTCTATAATATATCTGCCCCATGTTACATACATACAAATCTTAAAACTTTATTATCGGTGTCAAATTTAAAGATTTGATATCCACCTCTGGAGGTTTCATTTTCCACCTTGATTGGTTGCCAAGCCCAAGAGGGCAGGCCTAGTATGTAAGGCCTGCAGTATGTATTGCAACGTGACGAAAAGGAACGATAACCCTCATCCCTGGAGTATTTTTGGTAGCTTCTGAAATCAATTGCTGTTACAAGAAGACAACTGCAGCCGCACTGAGCCAACCATGCTGTACAGTTAGCAATGCTGCTGGCATTGAGTGGAGTGATTGCAAATATCTAGTCAAACTAACCAGAGTTTCAGCTCAGGCATGGGTCCTGTTGAGTTGTAATAGTTTATTTTAACTTGCACATGTATATAAATAATGTCTATGTTCAAATTACAATACTTATGAAGGATAATAATAACAATTAATATGGAATATTAATTAATATTATGAAGATGTGTATTGTAGCATAGTAGAAAGACACTGGGTTTTATGTTACTGTATGTAAATGGTATAGGTGTGAATGGAATAAATTAAAGATGGAGTGCATAGACAAATGGAGGTTGCACGTGGTGAGGGGTTGTAACAAACATGGCGTAAGAAGGGACTATTTTGTTGTAGCACAGGATGGCGGAAACACTGGAAGTAAGAAAGCTACCTGAGTAGGACTCCGCCCCTGTGAAGGGTTTAGCCATTAGCATGCTATGTTATTTTTATGTTATCTTGCATGCTGGGAAACTAACCAATGGAGAGGCCTTAAGCTCAGCGAATGAGAGTATATAACAACTCACGCAGACATGTGTAAGGGGTGAATATATTCCTTCTCGTGAATCGCACAGACAGATAACTGCTTACAGCATGACTGTGGCCTGTGGACTGCCTGAAGCGAGACACCCCCGGCCGGGAACTATATTCTGTTCATCATCATCATCCTTTTTATTAAATACTTTTTTATTATAACTAATTGAATCCTGAACTTCTCTTCACGCGATTGCCCGAGGTTTGAACTTAACAGTCCTTTCTTGTGGTTGCCATCAAGGCATTTAGCTTATGGTTGGGCCCCTTCAACGTTGACATAGCCTTACGGTTTAATGTCAATTAACCCTCTGGGCCAAAAGGTTAAACCAATTCATTACCAGTACAACCTATGTTGTGAGAACAAGCAAAATATCAGAAATATAGGTCCTACTGACTGATTTACTCACGTAAGAAGTTATTATGCTTAATGGAGGGACCTTACTTCATGGATGATGGATGGATGGATGGAGAGACGATGAATGAATGAATGAATGGATCAAAAATGTGTTCCACAATTTGTAGCACAAATCGTAGCACCCCTTCAACAAGAACGTTTGAGGATAAGTCCATGACACTTCTGAAGATACCAACCACATTCTTCAGTGTTTCACTTCACAGCATTACAGCTTTAAAGAAGAAGCTGCTGTTTAGTAAAGCAGCAATAAAACCAAGCACTAGCCAGAGTATGAATTCAAAAGGAAATGGTCGCTGAAGGGTTGTTTTTGGTCCATCATTGCCAAATTCTTTTAATGTTATAAACATTTCGTAGCACTTCAAGAAAACCTTTTGATGCCACTTTCTTCCTTTGGTAGCTAAAGAAGCAGGTCTTTAGCTACTAAGAAGTATATATCAAGGGGAGGGGGTGGGGGGTGGAGTAAACTTTTTTAAAAGTTTCTTCTTTTTTTATTTTTTATGTTCCAACTGAGAAGAGTGAACTTTTCTCAGAGAGCAAGCTTTGGGGTTGATAGCCTCCAAAATGTCACTGATGCCAGTGGGAATATCTCTGGGACTGGAGGGTGGTGTTTAATGAGAAAAATGTATTAATACAAAGACTGATAACTCCCTGATGATCAATGAGCTAATCCCAGGTGTCTGTGGAGGAGGTAAGGGCTGCATCACAACAGACAAATGTCTTTACGTGCATTAATAATAGAGATGATTTATTAAAGGCAGTCCACTCCAAACTTCTCAGCCTCATTTAAGGAGTGCATTGGACAGCAGTTTGGTCGGATTGGTCAGATAGTAGGGTTTGTGTGTATGGAGAGAATGGAAAATTAATGTTTACATTAATTTTGGAGGAAATTTGCTTAAATGTTATGCACCGTTCCAATAAATTAGCATAATACAATGACATGCAAATCCATCCACTGTAGTAGATAGACCATATGAATTATGCAAAGATACTTAAGAGGATGTGACCAGTTTAAATAATTAATCAAGTACCAGTAACTCTGATATGTTATGGCATTTCCTTGCCGCATTCCACCAAAGATGACGTTTGATCTCTTTAATGATTGAATTTGTCTCTTCAGGATCGGTTGCACCAGGTATTCCTCAATTCAAAGTCACAGTTTGTGTGCTAATTAGAAATTTACTAAATAAGGTTGCGTCATTAAAAGAAATGTCTGTGTTGATAAAGATTTTGCTAACGCGTACAAGACCAGAATGTTTCACGACCAAGACCAAGACAGAGCAAGACAGAGCAAGACCGAGTCAAGAACAAGACCAGACCAGGCCCACACTGCATGGCACCCTTGTGAATAAATGTGGAACCTTCAAACCATAGGCAATCCTCAAATTGATCTAAAAAAAATAAAAATCACATTCCCATAAAAACACCCAGAGAGAAAGAAAAAAAAAGAAGATACCTCCTTGATTACCTCTGTTATTGTCACACATATACTGTGAGTATGTGTATGTGCACCAAAATAAATGTATTGATAAGATCATCAAAAATAATCACTTTTAAGAAAGATGTTAACACAGGGAATTTAGTGATATCACAGCAGTTTTAGTCTCAACATCAATTTAAACCTGAGTATTAACATGTAACAGTAAGTAGAATGCACTTTGTACACAGTGGAAAATGCAGAAGCAACTGCAGCAATCATTTATAAAAAATACATCAGCCATCTCTTTATTAATATGATACATTACAGTACAGTACAAGTACAGAGTAGACAGAAGCAGCAGAATTAAAATGCAGAGAATCAGAAATACAGTATACAACCGACTAACTACTACGGAACAGCTAGTAGCAGAAAGGCAATATTACCCCAAGGACTCCCTGTGGCATAGGACTGTCTAAAGTGAGTGCAATGCGTTACTCAGTTTCAAGCAAAGTGCAAATGTATGAGGGAAGAATTTGAAGAGAAAAAGTGTTTTTGCAGCACTTTTGCTTTTTTCATTCTCTATATTCAGTCACCTTTTCTATGCAAATTGAAAATGTGCACAAGCAGGAGAAGGGCTATGAACCCACTGTCAGGATGTGTGCTTTATATTGGAAGTCCTTGATTGATGATGGTCTTAGTGGACAGGGTCTCGGTAGAGATACCGTGTTTGTCGTCCTAGAGGAGCAGCAGTGTAGTCTCGTGGCCCTGAGACCTCAAAAGGCCCCCAGTGGACTAAAGCTTTATTCAGGCCTGTTAGCAGATCTCCCAAAGCCTCTGCATAGTTGATATAAGGCCTGACTATCTGCTCTGACATCTCCTTATTAACATCTAGCGTGTTAGTCCTGTTCTCCCTCCCCTGCTCCATGTCTGTCTTTACTTTCCCCTCTGCTCCCTCCACTACCTTGTGTAACCGTACGCGGAGAGCCGTTTCACTTATCGGAGAGGACATAAATCCACAAAGCTGCTCGAGGCAAGGTCTTCATCACAAGCTCATTTCTCATCACTTTACATGAAGTCAGCACTCTGAACTTCATAATTACACAGGACGTCAGTGCATGCGGCGAAAGAAAATGCTTTGTAGAGGTGTGACTGCTTCAAAGACACACTATAATGTTCAAAGTACATTTACTCATCCGGTAAACAGAGGCCGAATCTAACACTCATTAAGATTATTCCAGGTCTTAGGGGCAATATTATTGTGTAAGTATAACAAAATACAAAATAGTAATTCATATGCAATTGTGGCAAGGTTCGTCCATACTCTGGGAGTCACGGAGCTCTTGACATAATGACGACACCAGTTCTCTCCGTTTACGTCCTTTATTAGGCATGACCGCTCACCGTACTCACAGGCATTCACTATACATATGCCCTGCCTAGCTCCCCTCTTGCGTGGCTCTGGGAGCTTTTATGCTCCCCTCCCTGCCCACGCAATCCCACACTCATCTGGATCAGCTGTGCCTCCTCACGAGCGCCACAGCTGACCCAAATGAGCGTCCCTCTCCCTCTCTCTCTGTGCCGCAGGTGCGCTAGCCACGCCCCTGCCCACATACCCCCACCGCCCGACTTAGGCCGGGGAGCCACCGGTCTAACCAACTCCCCCCCCCCTCCCTCCCACTGGGAGCGGGAGCGGGAGTCAGCCCCGACCATCTGCACCCCCGACCTATGGACCACCATGGAATTAACTTGCGTTTCCGCCAGATGCCAACGGGTGGTCCGGGCGTTGGCATCCTCCATCCGTGGGGGCCCGGGCGCGGGACATGACCCGGACAGAGGGCGATCGAGCGCCCCGGGAAGCAGGTTCCTTGCGCTCTCCGCCAGCCCCCTCCCGGGGCCAAACCGGCTCTCCCCCTCAGTCCGCCGCGGCAACCTGCAACACAAGAGAGAGAAAGTTAGGGAGGCGGGACCCATATCGGTCCCCACTGCGCCCCGGTCCACGGGCCCCAGGCGCGGGCCCGAGCCACTGGCTCGGCACTCCGTCTCTGGCCCCACCGGGCCCCGGCCCCCTGGCCTGTCCGCCGGGCCTGCTCGGCCCCCTCCTCACACCTGCCGATGTGGGCCGGTCGGCCCCAGTCTCTCCCCCAGGCTGTCGGGGACAGTGGCGCTGCCCAGGGCGTCGCCCTTGGGTGTAGCGGCTGTCCCCGGTGTTGCCTGGCCTGCCACCCCTGGTCCTCCGTCCACCCCGGACAGGACCTCTTCAGGTGTCCCCGTTCCCCGCAGGTCCAGCACTGCTTGCGGCACTGCCACTGCAGGTGCCCGGGTTGGCCGCAGGCCCAGCACCTCCGCCTCGCCGACTCTGGGAACCCCCAGTACTCCGGCTGCCTCAGCCGCTTGGGGCCCCATCGCTCCTTCTGCGGCCGCTCCTTGCGGCCCCTCGGCAGCGCCTTCTCCCGACCCCTCTGGTCGGGTTCCGCTCCCGCCGACGCTCTCACCGCCGTCGGAGCGACCGCCGTCGCCGCTGCCGCCGCTGCCTCCGCGCCCGCCGACGTCTGCGCCGCCGCCTCCTTCGTCGGAGCCGCCGCGCCCGCCGACGTCTGCGCCGCCGCCTCCTTTGTTGGAGCCGCCGCGCCCGCCGACGTCTGCACCGCCGCCTCCTTCGTTGGAGCCGCCACGGCCGCCGACGTCTGCGCCGCTGTCTCCGCCGTCCTCGCCGCCGCGCTCGCCGACGTCTGCGTCGCCCGGGTCTGCGTCGCCGCCGTCCGCGACGCCGCTTCCGCCGTCGTCGCGGCTGCGGCCGCCGTCGTCGTCCGGGCCGTCGTGCCCGCCGACGTCTGCGACGCCGCATCCGCCGCCGCCCGAGCCGTCACCGCCGTCTGCGCTGCCCGGGTCTTCAGGCGTCTGGCGTCTGTCTGGGTCTCCCTGACCCTCTGGCGCCTTGCGTCGGTCTGGGTCCCGGCTTCCCCCGTCTCTCGGCCCGCTACCTGCTCCAGCGCCTTCGCGAGAAGCGCCTCCCTCCGCGTCTGCTCCTCCAGCTGCCTCGCCAGCGTCTGCACCGCCTTGGCGTACTCCTGTACCTCCGCCTGCAGCTGGTCCTTCTCCTCCTCCAGCTGGAGCAGCCGCGCGCTGTCGGACCGCTCCTGGCGCGTCTCGTCCCGCGGGCCCACCTCGGTGCCGCCCACCTTCGCCGGCGCCGCCGGGACCCGCGCCGCCTGCGCCACGTCCCGGACCTCCGGTGCCGCACCCGGCCGGAGCGCCCTCACGGCGCCCGCCATCTGGCCGTCTTGCCGCCCCGTGCGTTCCGCCGCCCGCCGCTCGAGGTACTCGCCCCACTCATCGAATGTGCGGTACGGTAGCGGCTTCCCCGGCGCCGCTGGGACCCGCACTGCCTGCGCCACCTCCCGGATCACCGGCGCCCCGTCGCCCGACCTGGCGGCATACAGCCGCTCAATCTCTGCATTCCCGTCGTCCATTGCATGCGCTGGCTGCCGTGACCACCCCTCCGGTATGCCCCGTTGGGCGCCACTGTGGCAAGGTTCGTCCATACTCTGGGAGTCACGGAGCTCTTGACATAATGACGACACCAGTTCTCTCCGTTTACGTCCTTTATTAGGCATGACCGCTCACCGTACTCACAGGCATTCACTATACATATGCCCTGCCTAGCTCCCCTCTTGCGTGGCTCTGGGAGCTTTTATGCTCCCCTCCCTGCCCACGCAATCCCACACTCATCTGGATCAGCTGTGCCTCCTCACGAGCGCCACAGCTGACCCAAATGAGCGTCCCTCTCCCTCTCTCTCTGTGCCGCAGGTGCGCTAGCCACGCCCCTGCCCACAGCAATATCTTTCTATCTTTTTTCATTTTAATACGCTTTAAAAAAAATGTAAATACATTGTGAACATTTTTTTTCTTCCAATGGCATACATGACGAGTTAACAGCTATCATTTTATGTCTTCCAGATATGGTAATATCTGCTATAATCTGTGCTGCAATGGCAGTTTTGATGGCAGTAGTGTTTTCCAAAAGAGCAAAGTCAGACTCAAGACACATTTATGACAATTGCTTTTTATTACCTCTTTTACATCTCTAACATAGCTCGCCTTAGAGCCATTACTCAACCAATAAATCAGAAAGCATGCATACACCCACAAACATCAGGCCCGTCATTTCCACAGAACAGGTATCTTGGGAACTAGGCATACAGTAAGCATCGCCTCTGCAATATAGAGATAACATTCAGCAGACAATAAGGGAAGATCAGCTTCTGCTACTTGGGTAGCTTTTGCCAGGTTTGCAGAGCAATGTGACATTTCAACTTGGTGGACCTTTTTCTTTTTCTGGATGGATTCAAGCGTTGCACCTGGCTGAGAACCGGTCCCGCCCGTCTGGTTCTGATGGCATTCTGATCCCAATGTTTTCAGCATGCGTTTACACCTCGTATCAACATGCATTTATCCAGACACGGGGTGCATTTCAATGCCAGGTGTAAATGGGGTATTAGTCTTGTTTATAGAACACACTCCTGTCTTTCCATGGATATATAGTGTTCACACAGCCCTCGTAAGCGGTGCTTTCGGTAGTCATCTTTAATACGAGTGCATCAGTGCCTTGTTGCGAATATCATTAAATGTGGTTCACATACGAGGTGGATAATCTAACCCTCCCTTGGTAAAAAAAAAAGAAAAGAAAAAGATGTTCAATGGTAACCTCATGCAAGACTGAAGGTTTTCCTGTTTCCTACCCGTACATTTAATTGGATACAATTTAAATCATACTGTGCGTGTGTGTGTGTGTGTGTGTGTGTCACAGACGAGATAGCAGCAGATATGTCTGCTTCGTGTAGTTCAGCAGTGGATGTTTATAGTAAAGTAAGACTTCTCACCTCAGGCAAATGTCCTCAGGTCATTTTCAAATCGTTGCAAAACCGGAGAAGTGAGGGTAATATTGTGCTTTTTCTGCATGTTTCATATGCAGGTTTAATAGCTGGTCTGTGCTGGATTGCTTTTATTTGTTATCGTTTCGCATATGAATCCGTGTTGTCGGACAGCAGTAACACGATCGGCGAGTGTGAGCTCAACGCTTACGCGGGAAAAATAATGTGTGATGAGAAACAGAGGGAGAGACTAACAGGGGAGGGGACAGAGAAAGAGACGAATGGAAAATATCCAGACCCTTTTTTTTCTTCTTCTTCTTTTTGTGATGATTCTGCACTACCGTGTGCTTAATTACTCCATTCATTATCCTGCCAGGAAAAATTTGGGGAAATTTAACAAGTAGTCATTAGTTAATCTTCAGTTACAATGCGCGGTCACGAAGGTCAAGACTATAAGTCATTCTGAATGAAATACATGTTCAGATACAATGGCTTCTGAGGGTAAATTTATGTGTAAATGGATAAGTGCAACATTTGTCATTTTCGTGCAGGAACAGCAAAGGTCCACTGAGCCCTTTTTCCCATTTTCACGACTACAAAAACACTTTCGGTTTTCTCACCATTCTGAACTGGTGTACGTGCTAAACACACTGCAACCCTTTTTTATATTTTTTTAAAACATGTGACTGGAGCTGCACGCGATGGCGTGCTTGGCTATGGATGCACTTTAGCGCCCACATCTGCATGCACGTGTGCTCCCATATGTGTGTTGTGTAGCTTTTTGCGGTGATTAATGTCCCGTGTCCCCATTCGGTGATCGGAGATGATATCCTGTAATGGCTTTTGTGTTGTAATTTAGCGCTTGCACCCGGAGGGTGTGAACCGCCAGCACTGGCTCCAAGTGCGACTTCAACAATGCCACAAAATAAAAAAGCCACGAGAAGAAATACTGTGCAACGGGAAGCGTACGTTATCGCAGAACGAGGGTTTCAGTTTGTCATCGGAAGGCTTTTTACACTACATGAACTCAAAAAAGGTACTGTGTGTAAATCATGGCATCGCTACAGGGTGGAGCTTATGGAGCAAACTAGTGCACCGCCTGTTTGGAACAGGCTGCCAGAATCAACGGGGCGATAGCTTGATCCCAAAAAAGGAAGGGTCGTTCCATCATCCTATCACTTTTTCAAAGTCTATTAGTAGTGAACGTGCTGCGCACAAGCCTTTTGGTTGCCAGCGATGCACCCATAAAGTGTGAAGTAGTATCACTGCACATATGTTGTTGCTTGGCATCTCCCAATAAATCATGATATACTATGACCTATTTAAGTTTCCTATTAGACTACCAATAATACTGTATGATAACTCACATCGATGGGCAAAGAGCCAAACTTCCCCTCAAAAATGCACTTTTTTTTGTGAATACAATTTTATTTCTTGCAGAATGCTATTTGTTACCGAATACAGAATACAAAATAAAAATGTCAGATTGGAGGGTTTTCCCCTCTTTTCCTGGATCATTTTGCAGATAGGAGGTTTTGCACTTTGGCCATCGATATGCTTTCAATCCATATCCTTATATCACCATTTAAACTAAGTTGACAACAATATCTTGGCAATGGCATCAGAGAGGCTAAATAGCTACTGCTTCAAAATCAAAGAACACATTTATTGATCACAACACAAAATATAAAAACCTTGCTCTATACTTTTTTACTACAAACAGCAGTTTCTCTCGTGTTGTCCCTTCCCTTCCCTTTCGATTGCAATGGGGGATAATGTGTTCAGTACATTACTTTTTACATTCACTTTTTTCATTTTGCAATTACTGTGCACCCGTTTACCACACTTTATATTATTCCATCTTATATCTTATACATGTATACTTTATCCCTATGTATATTTTAACTTCAGCACTATTTTATATCTTATAAAACTTACATGGGTGATTTTCTTTGTATACATATTTAAAGAGCATTGCTGGAGGGACCATGAGATGGGAATACTTCCATTGCCACTGATTGCTCCTCTATATGTGTTTTGCACATTTCCATACTACACTTGAACTCCACAATTGTGGAGCCTTAAAATGACTCCGCCTTGTATTACGCAATGTCATGGTGACATCCAGCTGGTTCCTGTGACCGCCACTTCAGAAGAAGCCAAAGAAGACGGATCACGCCCCGACGGGTCAGCGGCCCGTTGCTTGGTGGCCAGAATCAGACAAAGCCATCGCCTTCCGAGATCTGATAACGGACAGCATGTGGCCTCTTTAGCCACAACCTGTGTGTACTCGGTATGATGAAAGAAGGTGGAGTCTCTCTGAAGCTGCAGAGAGTCACACTATCTCATGCAGTAAAGGGTAAAGCATGGGTTGAGTAAATAAATATGACTTTTAACATTTGACTAACACATTGTTGCATCAGACTTTAACTGTTCCGCTAACATTTTGCTCACGAATGTATTCTCCACCACCTGTGTTCTAGAAGGCACCGTGTCAGCTGACTCAAAGTGCTGCTTTATGTTCTATCAAAAAGCACACACACGAGCCAAACTACCTCTATTGTGTCTCTTGAATGCAACCATGAGTTATTTCCCTCTCACCTTTGCTGTAATCCAATCACGAGTTTAGTTAAAGGGTAATTGCGACAGCTGCTGTGATCAGCTGTTCTCCGGGTTTCGGCCGCACCGCGTGTTTGCCGTTCAGCTTGATTCGTGTACACTCCGTTTGTAATTGTACTGTCAGCTGAATATTGCTCAGTCCCTGCAGCAAATCCTATTGTTTGTTGCTGTTGTCCGGCGTATGTAGCTTCCCGCAGCTGCTTGTTGTTGCTGATCTGCCTCTGCAGGATATCTGTAGGCTTAGTGCTCGCTGGCATCTGCTCAACTCGTGTAACCAGCGATTCATTTCCCCTTCCTGGGAACCGGCCGATAGGAATTTGTAGCTAGTGGTAAGCAGGGAGCCAGATGGCATCCAGGTTGGTTTGTTTACTAATGGAGTCCTCAAATTAAACTTTGTTTACTCTTTATGTTGAAGGGCTGCAGCGAAGAATAGATACCCAATGAGAATGTCGTGTGATATCCTGGTTTAACCCCAATGCAGGTGGGGGTTGGCCTGAACCGGGAAGTTTAATTAATTTCATGTCTCTTTTTGACAAAACATTCAAAGATAAAATATTATGGATTAAAACATGTTTTTTCATTTACCAAAAATAAATAAACCAACTGTATCAAATGTTCAACACGAGTAACCATACTGAAAATATTGGCTAAATAAAAGAGGTGTATATATATATATATATATATATATATATATATATATGTATATATATATATATTATTATATCAATATATATTGTTCAAACATTCAATGTCAGCTTTTAGTATTTGACTGTTTTTAATACTCACATTTCAGTGAGTAAAAAAAAAAGGAAAAACAACAACATATTTTTCCATCCATGTTCATGATTTCTGATATCCGCACTTTTTCAGCCTTTTTTATTTTCAGTGTAATGACCTGGAAACTTTGCTCTGGAGTCCCTGCAGTACAGAAAATCGTGTTGTTTCTTATTTGTGCGCCTGCATCTCAGCCTTTATTAATTTCAATAAAACCCAAACAACGGGACACTTTCCTTCTCCTTTCTTTCCTTCCTTGATCTCCGTTTCTCTCTCTACATGATCAACCTCTTTCACAAGATTTCGTGTTTTAATTAATCCATTGTGTTTGTGAAGTGGCAGAGTAAGTAATAAGGTCCCCCGAGGTTGGATCACAATGTCGAGACAGCATTCGAGAGGGGTTCAGAACGATGTGGCGGCGGAAGAAAATATGAAAAATTAACCCATTCGTCTCAAAGTGCTGCAAAGAGATAAGTGGGCAAAACACAGCAGAAATAAATAATGAAAAATAAAGAGGGGGAAAAAAACAAGGACACAGCCAGAGCGTGTGCGTCTGTGCGGGCTAAAGTCTGAGCGTGCACATAGGCGTACACCTGTGAGTGGATATAAGTGCCCGAGGCAACACAAGAACAGTCTGTAGGAAAAAACGAGTGAATTATGGATGCGGGGAGGTACAAATGGAGTGTGTGGTGCAGCGAGAGTTAATGGAGCCTGCAGTCTGCATTCCTGTCCATGGGATTCTTAATTATGGAAACAGAAAGAGGGACAAGTCCATTAACGGCAGATCCTTCCATCCTCATGGATATCTACTTTTTAAAGTATTCCAACTGTACTTTTCTTTTTTCTTTTTACATATTCAGGGCTTATTTGTATTTTTTTGTTGAAAAATAAAATCAGCAAACCCTAAACATTGTCTTATCCTTCAGCATAGCTGCCAGGTTTTAGTGACATATTTAAAGAGTAACCAATATTGTTAAATATTCCCATAGTAATTTTTATTTCTTCATCATTAGTATTGCATTCATGCCCTGTGACTTTATTCCACAGTATAGTGCGTTTATGATATTTTTCTCATTGAAAACCTCCTCTACTGTAGTGCACAGCGTAGTGGAATAACCGTCATGTTCGTCATAAATTGGTGCATTGGGTGCACTTTCCAAGCTGGCCCCTGTAACAGTGTGGCCCATTGTAATACATATGTGCCGGGCCGTTTCGGAGTCCACGGGAGTTGCAACTGTGAAATGTTTTCTATCAACAGAAAACTAAATTTAGGACCCCATGTTAGGAGCAAATTACTCTTTGCATCAAGCTCCAGCGCGTCAGTCTTGTTATCGTGCGTATGTCTGATGGGTGGGAGGTGCGAGACACAGATTCACATGTTGTGATGGGTGAGGATAATATCCGACTCCGGAGGAGTGTTTGAGTCCCAATTCTCTGTGGATTAGCCATTTGCAGCAGGCTTCACATGAGTTTGTTTGTAGTGCTCTTCTGTGGTTATCTCTGTGGAAACTTGTACAGATGGATTTTTCGATTTTCAGTTAACCTGCATATTGTTTCCCATTATACTCAGAATCAACATCCTCCTCTCTCCTCTGTTATTCTTCTGCACGAACATCCAAGGTGCCGAAAAGGCCTTTACTGACAGAAGGTGGGCTTGTGAGTGAAGCGCCGCATTTGGCTGACCTTCACGTTTTTGAGGCTCTTATGAGCAAGAAAATAATGTGGGTGTCGTTTCAGCTTCATGTTTTCAAAGCGAGTTTACTTTTGAAAAGGGATGAAAAAAAGAATTCCTTTATTGTTTGGAAAAGAATATTGATAAAAATGAAGAAATAATTAAATGAACTCAAGATTGATATGCTAGTGTTTTCCAGAGCCTTGAATGAACAAGCACAATCCAAATATGTAAATGTAGATGTAATCAATATGCGGACCACCTATTGTGTGTTTGCATTGAGTAAAAGTAAAAAATAATAATTTGCAAACAGATATGACCACCAGTCATGTTTGTTTATTAATGTAATTAAATCTTATGACACGATTGCACTGTGTGATCCATGTAATGTTGTATTTGTGTGGTTTCAATAACCAAATGTATCTGATATTCTTACATCTCTCATCAAACCGTTGTTGTCTTTCTTCTCTTTTTTTCTCATCATAACCAGACGCTGGCGTTCCAAACATTCATTCCTTCGTACATCAACAAAGCTGCAGTGATACCAAACAAAGGCATGTTCGTGTTGCCCTACATCAACACTGGCTGCATTACTTAGCTACAATGCATAACTGCTGTAAACATTGTGGGAATTACATAAGATCTCCTTCTGCTCATTCTGCAGGAAAAAACAATACACAAATAGGGGGAAATAAAGAAATGAAACACAAGCTGATGTTTCCCTCAGCATCCAATTTCTCGCTCGTGAGCTTCTTCTTTTTTTAGTCGTGAGGACCGCTGTAGCTGTAATTGCAAATGATGAGCATATTGTTACGCCGCGCAGTGTTTCCTCATCTCGGCCATCCAGGAGATTGCAGGGGGGACTCTCGCACAACAATGGCCTCATCAGGTATGTTGCATTTTCGTAGGAGATGACGGACGGCAGGGAAGGTGGAAGTGATGACAGGGTGGACGGGGTCTGGGTGAAGACCAGCACAATCCGTTAACAGTCCCGGCTCGTCCTACACGGTTTGACGATGCATGTATGGCAAAAAAAAGCAGCTCCGACAGTTTTGTTGTAGGCATTTTGAGGGGCTAATGAGACCGAATAAACCACTCCATAAAGTTTGATACTGTTGCCTGATGCTTTGTAAAGTCTAGCTTCTACTTGCTGGAGCGACTGGATGAGATAATGGCCGGCGGCACCACTCCGAACTGGTGCAAATAAATTTGATCTATTTATTTTTTATATATTTTTTATAGTTTGTGCATCTTAGTTCTAGAAGAATACTGGACCAGTAGAATTTAAAACCAGCCGATATACATCCAATTTGAAATCAGATAACTTTTATTGTCACGAGCAGAAACGTTAAGCCCAGCACATTTATCAATATGCTTCAGCAGGGTCAGCGTTGTTGTGGCAGTGCAGCAGCAACGTCCTCCAGTTGGAGGGATTCTTCATGCGCTCCCAGACCAGCGAGGCAATGCAGTCCTCGAGCCTTTATTATTGTGTTCCATTATCTTAAGTCCTAGACATCTTTTTCAAAATTTGACATAAGAAAAAGTTAAAAAATTGACACTTTTTTGGACAGTATAGGCCATCTGTTCTGTGTCTTTAAATATTTAATTAATTCTTATTATTTTCACAGATACAGAAAATATACCCAATGCAATATATATTATTCTTTGTGATATACTTATTTTTTGTATACTGTCGGCATATACATTGGAATGTAAACTGCAAGTTTAAATGTTTAAAGTAAAATGTGTTAACGTATCACAAATGTCACAAATAACGGTATCATAATTTGACAAAAAGTGAGTTCATTTCGGAAAGCAGAGCAGTGCCCTGGGGAAGCAAGAAGAAGAACCCTAATTATGCAGAATAAGTGTGTGTGTGTGTGTGTGTGTGTGTGTGTGTGTGTGTGTGTGTGTGTGTGTGTATGTGTGTATGGTGGTGGGTGGAAAGAGAGACAACAGGGTCGTGGGGCCTCTGATGTAAAATCACAGCTTCAATTCCACTGGAATCAGAAAGACAGCAATATATATCTGCAGGGGGCCGATGGGGGTTTTTGATCAATAGGATGGACCGAACCAACACTAGACTGTGTGCTGAGAGAAATAGAATCACAGACACAATTTCCTGCCTGGATTTTAGTGCGGGAGGATGTTTACTTCAAAAAGAGGAGGTGGGGGTGCACTTGAATGAAAATTCACATTTCTACACTTCAGCCACTCGCAGACACCGAGTTACACTTCAAGAAATATGAACTGTCTCTTAATTTATTTATTTTGTTTAAACGTTAATATTGTGGTATGCCTGTCAAAAAACGGCCAATCTGACAATATACACCGTGTTCATGTGGAACACCATTAGCAGAACCATCCATGACCTGCAACCCTTTTACTGTCTTCATCTTTATGATGCTATGCCATGTAACACACTTGCATAACTGTCTTTAATACACATCTGTGATTCATCCTTGTTAAAGGGCATAGTGACACAGGCATATAACAGCATTTCATGAAATGATCACGTACAAAAATAATAATAATGCACTGCACTGTACATAACCTGGATGCGCTTAATGAGGCCAAGATGCCAACTCACACATGCTCGCTTAGACGCACACTGGAACTCGTGGGGCTTCGATGTCACTTTCATAAATCACATTCTTCCAGGTCTGGATTTAAGACTTGAGCCGATTCTAAAATCCATGCTGATTTCCATCGCGGGCATGAGGTAATAAATCATTAAGCCCACTTCCTTATGCATCCCCTTTAAGAGCAGTGAATGCCGGCTTGTAAATATCCCGTGACTTTGCCCTCTTCTCTTTCGGTCGAGAGGTAAAAAATAAAACAGCCCCATCCTCATTGTAGCATAATTCACTCTGGCATTTCTGGCCTTTTGATGTCTCACAGAGCAGCTGTGTTGTACTGTAATAGAAACAAGACATGGAACAGCTTTTACGGACAGGGCACTTTGATTCTTCCCTTCTGACTCATGTCTTATACGTCCGCATACAATACGCCTTTGAAGTTTTGGAGGGGGAAGTAAAAAGCTGCTGCACCCCTTTTAAATAAATAAAATGCTTTAAAAGAAAGGCTGGTGAGCATTGGAAATGTGGAATTCATTGCCATTTTAAACAGTGGCCAATGTGAGCGAGAATGCTATTTATATAAGTAGGTAATGCACAGTGAGGGAACCTGTGTTTAGAGATACAAGACCATCTTTAAGACGGCGCAAACATTGTAAAATATTTTTTTATTGTACTGGAGTCACAGAAAATATGGACCTTTTGTGTCAGAAGGCCATTATCACAGCTTTGAAAAGAGAATGTTTAACTTTAGCATTCAAAGACCTGAACGACTGCTTTTGATTTAGACTTCTGAATGGACACTGTTACCATTTAAGGGCTCCTCGTTCATAAATTGCATTATAGCTTAAATTGTATCAAATGTTGTGATAACACCTTCTGTTTTTACACAAGAAGCCCCTTCTGTTTATTTTGAACATCTGATCATTAATGCACCGATGCTAATTCTAAAAAGTGCTCCTGTCTTAGAAATCAGAGGCATTTATAGTATGTTTATGACCAAGACTCTATCTGTGGAAACACCTCGACTATAATACAGTCTTCTGATTATGGCATTTATATGTTACCACAATTGAAGTACTGTTTTTATTTTTTATTTATTTGAGATATGACACTAAGAACTTGCCTCCAATTTGCCCGTGGCGTTAACAATTTATAACCTTTCTATTGAGTACATTCTGTGGCCAATCTCTTATGGCTTCAGATCAAAAGGTGTAACCAAACACAAGACACCAGGCAGATGGGTAAAATGAACAAAAGGCTAGCTTCAACAGGAAACAGAATATGAGGAGCGGGCTCAGGAAATACAAAAGAAAAACACAAAAGTACAAAGGAAAAATAAAAAAACACCCCCAAAAACCAAAGAGAGACATATGACATGAAGAAGCCCAGCAACACACAGATAACCTGTATAGACAACTAAAGAAGGAAAGCAGACAAGGAGAGATAGGTGACTAGACTGGAACTAATCAGGGCGAAGCAGTCAATCAAAAAGGTGGGAAAAAACAACCAAGACAGGAAGTAAAACCAGACAGGAGAAAACAGGAAACAGGCCAAATAGTTGTAGATGCTTTAGAAACAGGAGGTATTAAACATCTTTATTTAATATATTAAGTTTATTTATAATGCATGTAATACTTAACTTCTTTCTATACAGGGCTTGTACAACGTCAATAAAGTAGTCCATGACTATGATATATGAGTTTACAGATAATTACAATCCCTCCGTGACATTATGGGAGTATGGTTTATGACTTTTACACCTACAGTCTAGAAGTTACACTTGTTGTCTTTTTGATTCCTCACAATTATTTTTGTTTGAAAGCGTGTGGTGTTTCAGGTGAATATTGCATTGAATGTGCAAGTATAATCAAAGCTTACGGTTGCCCATGTGCTTTGCACAACATAACACTCATGAAAATATAATAATAGATCAGTCACAGGGGCTATTTCTTTTGCAAAACAAGAACTTATTTGGTGCATTTAGTTGATAATACTCACATAAACACAGAATGCACTTACTAATATTGCCAGGAAGATTAATACAGTATGCTTTATCTATTTCAGTCAAAGCGGTTTGTATTCAGCATCTATTCTTCTCCATTGATGAAGAAACGATGTATCACCACATGGTCTTCCACTTGTGTGCAACAAATCTGAGACTAGAACTGGCTTCCTCTGTGCAATGAGTAAGGCAACATTTCCAAATGTTCAAACACAGAGTGCTGTGGGCTCTTCTACCAAGAAATGCAAGTTGCGCACAGCGGATAAAAGGTGCAGATGCTCAGGGTGTAGACTGAGCATTTATATGTCACCATTTACGTACACCACCCAGCAGCCCAATTCAATGTGATAAAGTTGTACAGCATTTGCCTGGGAACAAGATACATCTGCAAACTCATGCTTTATTTGCTCTGGGCTCTGGTTCCTTTCTGCTTTGGACCGGTTTTCAACATACATTTCTCTTGAAGCTGCCATTGTATCAGTTAGAGAACTGTATATTTTTCCAATCTTTCAAATGGCCTTCAGGGGGCGACTCCTCTGCTTACAAAAATAAGTCTGATTGTATAGAAGTCTATGAGAAAAGGACTCTACTTCTCACTTGATTTATTACCTCAGTAGATGTCGTAAACATGAGTTCATGGTCTCAATGTCAAGTCTTCTTCAATACAGCATGATGATCATTTAAGAAATTATAGTCCCATGGAGACTTCAAGTGGCGTTTTCGGTATGAGAGTTGTCCGTGTTTCCATCTTACAAACTGTTTTCACTTCATTAGGTTTGGTTATACGTAGTAGCTTCATTCTCTTGTGTCACTCAAAATGTTGTAACATCAAGGCTTCATCATAGTTCACAAACCAGTTGTCAAGTACATTAAAACCTGCTATATCATAACTGATCTGTTTCTTGAGAGAATACTATGTCTCATTTCATGATCAATATGACAAAATATAGCTTTGGTAGCTCAACAAATTTATTAAATACGAAAGAAAAATACTATTTAAAACAAACATCCTCAAGAATCACAAATACGTTTATAATTTTCACACAATTCTGGAAATAGGTTTTTGAAGGTGCATGTGTTGCAGCAAGGACAACGTAAACTTTAAAATGTACTTCTATAAGGTTTTGTTGTTTGCCTTGCTCCGTCTGTTCATCCTGTCAGTCAGAGCAGCCTCAGATGGGGAGGTATGAAACCTAAGCCCTCTGCCAGAGTGAAGGTTTAGTAGCATTGCAGTAGAGTCAGCATGGTGGCTCAGGTAGTTGGTATTTTTCTCGACACCTCTCAACATGTCTGCTCTCAGCGAGTAAAACCTCCAGCGACGTGCGGAGAGGCTCGTCTTCGGAGACACGTCTAGTGATTCTGCCCTGGGAACAAGAGAGCAGAGTGCCCGAAAACCTTAATTATTCACAGCGAGGAGGCTATTGTCTGGCAGTAAGGATGGAGAAACGAGAACTAATCAGTAGGTGACAGTCTCCACAGGGCCTTTGGGACTCAGTATCCTGGAATTTGATTTCTCCTTCAGGCCCCTCTCCGTGGAAAATGTAACCTTATGGGAAGGGCTTAATGGGGTTTTTGCTTTTGAGGGGAATCCATCATGGAATACATGACATTTACTGCACTTTTTACACTTGTTCATGAAAGGTATTCACAAACAAAGCAGTTTGCCTCTCTCTGCGTGCTCACAGCAGAGCTGATGATTGAACAACACGGCGTGCCACAAGGAAATAACACGATGTGCGGCTCAAACAGCGAGCCGAGCACCGCCTCTGAACTGCATTGTGTATTGTCTAGCCATTTAGCCTTTGATACAGTGTCACCACTTCTTTTCCCCAGCAATACAGGCAGACTCCACATAACAACAGCATGGTACACATGTGAGAAATCTGCCTTGATTGTGTCTTTTTGGTTTGTGCATTGAAATGCATGCTTTGCCAAATCCTGCATGGGTCTGTTTGTGAGTATTGTTGTTGATGAGGTAGGCAATGAGTCATGAATGATGTATGCTGTGTACCTTTCGACATAAACATAAAACAAGCTGTCGAAAATATCATTTGAAGTAAGATGCTGTGTTTTGTTTCAATTCAATGGTTTCACCCATTGAAATGGATGAACAGCTCGCATCTGTCACATGTGATTATCACCACTTCCGAAAGGAATTAAGCATGGAATATGATAAAAATGCAATACAGTATGTAATGCCAATGCTATCACGCTTTCTTAAAAGTTTTGCTTTTGAAATGTCTGCATTTTGTCACATCAGAGGTGCGAGATCTCGAAAAATTCAGTTCCTCGACAGCAACTTCTCTCTTGTCACATTTACTTTTGTTTGTGAGGAGAACATTCGGTGTGACAAGTTATGCCTCGGAATGCAAATCTCTCCATTAAAGCAGTCGTGATGTTGGCAGAGACGCTGGCACAAAATGACAAAATGTTATAGCCCAATGAGCCGCGTCAGCTGAAGTCAATCTGAGTGAAGCAGACGTATCTGGTATCTACGACTTCATCTGCCGAAGAAATCAAAGTAGAAATAGACTTTATGTAAATGTATTTTAAACACTAAAATAAGGTACTTGCTTGTCTCGGTTATATCCAATACCATTAAGAATGGACTTAGTGACAATCATATCAATTAGAGTCTATTAGCCAGCTTTTACATGAACCCTGTCTCAAAAGTAGGCCCTGAAAGGAGGACAACATCATTGGTATTCCTCATTGGATTAGAAACTATGCAAACTGAATACCAATTGCACTAGCAACATCCCCGATGCACTTAATTCTCCCCTGGTTATACCTTCATCCTTCCTTTGCAATTAACTAATTGCAACAAATGCTGTGACATTTATCATGTCACCAAGTTACCTATGCAGCTGAAGAGCTCATTTGTGTAAACTTCTCCAGGGTGAGAAAGTAAATGAGTATTATTTCCATACTGCTATTATATTAATATTGTTTTATTAATCGTGGTCATATTGCTAAATTACGACCATTTGGTCCAAGACTACCTTAAATGGCTGACTGTTCATAGCTATTTCTAAGTCAAATATTGTTTGGTTAGATGTGTATTGCTCCATTTAGTTAGACATTAGCATGTAGATTGATTGCTTTTGCTGTTCCAGAACAAATAATAATGGTGGTCAAACTTTAGCTAACGCAACAGCAATCAAGTGGACTCCAATATTAGCAAACATTCAACATATTCTCACTCCCAACTCTTCAAACACATCTAAAGCTAATCATCAATGAATATCTTGCACCTTTTGTCTATGTTGGTCTGAGAAACTGTGTTAGTTAGCTCTTGTTAGCTTAGCAGCCAACGTGATACAGGAATGTCAACAGGATTCATTGAGATTCATTATGAATGAAATTAAAATGAAACTAAGATATTTCCAGTCATCAAAAAGATAGTTTGTTTACTACCATGAGTAATAATGCCACTTTTCAAAGTGAAAATCAGTTTTGAGAATAGGTTAGTTTAGGATTGTGGGTCATTGTTACATTGAATATTATATTTAAAATGTTAGGACATTCTAATTTATTTTGTGCAATCAAAACAATGACATTTATGCATCAAACATGTCTAATATAAATTTCCATATCTTTTTAATATAAAGTATAAAAGAATTGAAAAAAATTGAAAAAAGGAGCAGAAAAATCAAAGACTGGAAAATCTATTAAAGAAAATTGGAATTTATTCATAAGCCATAATTAATTTTGCTGGCCCATCTCTATGAATAACCTCAAAACACTGCAAATGCAAAATGGCTCAATAAAGGGGGTCACCTTGCCTTGAATTGTATCTCTCTTCACACAAGCTCTGGGCCCGCTTGGGATTCAGGATGGGTGTCAGCGTAAAAAAAAAGGGTTGTGCTGTAACCTGTGACCCATGTGGACGACGGACAGGTCTGGACCCACATGTGTAATACGGGCTAGAGGTCTGGAACGCTGTTTTAGACTGCACCTGCTGGCTCCTGCTGCTGCAACACCTTATGGCCTTGAAAGCAGCTGGATTTCTGTAGATACAGAAACTAGGAAAGATGTTGTATGTATGCGAGTATCCAGGGCTAAATAACTTTTCAAAAAAATAATACATTTTAGTTTAAATAAAAAATTTAAATTAATTAAAAACTGATCAAACATTTACTCAATTGCAAGATAACATTGCTTTTGTTCCTCTGAGAATCTTTGGTCCGAGGGCACATGAACTTTCATATATATGTTCAGCCATTATTGGAGGATGACTTTATAATTCATGGCATTAGATAAATTTGAACGTTTTCTCTTTTTGTACAACACGACAGCTGACTCTGTGGGAGTGAATTGCTTTGCTCGCTCACCTGTGAATTTGTCTTTTGGAAGAAGTCCCTGTCACTTGTCTAACTTACAAAGCAAACGAGATGCCACAAGTTACCGCTCCAGCATGATTTCACTACAATATCTACCTCCATTTGGCTTTGCATTTATTCATGACACTGTCATCTTCCTTTGACATTTCTTAGTTTTATTCTACCCGCCTGTCCGTCCACACTTTCCTCTTGGATTTCTGAACCTGTTTGAATCAATTGAACACGGCTTCAGGCAATGAAAAGAACAAATCAGTCTTGTCAGAGTATTCCTCTCACTTTGAATTGCCTCTCTGATGTTACAGGCAGTGCATCATCTATGTCAAGCCAGCTATGTTGCGTTTCTTTGACAGAAAATTCAAACATCTCTTTAAAAAAAAGCAACATCTGAACTGTCTGTATCTGCTTCTACTGTGTAATTCAAAAGCCATAGTTGGAATTATGAAGTCAATCGTTAAAGGAGTAGTTGATATACTTTAAACTCAGATATAACGGGAAGTCTTTGAAAAATAACCTAAACAAGACAAACCAACTTCATTCAAATTGTATCAAAGACTTTTTTATTCTGCTCTGTGAGGCTGCAATGCTCATTAAAAAAATAAAATAAACCAAAACATTCACAAATACCATATCTGCACTAGGCACAATACAGCATGATGTTCATTTCGAAAATTATGATCCTACTTAGAGTAAAATAGACTATGAAGCAGAGGATGCTTTAGGGTGTGGCTAGCTTGTGATTGACAGTTCGGTGTTGTGTGGGGAAGTCATGGTGACTATGTCCACTTCTTAGTTACGTTCAATGGTCTGCACCAAAATGCATTGTAACAGACGTTAAAACATTTGGATCTGAACCACTGAACACCCTAAGAAAGTCTGGGTTTCATCAAAGTTATTATGATTCATCCTCTGGGAATCACGAATATGTCTGCAAAGGTCTAGTGTGGACAAAAGTGGGAGACCAAGTGACCCAACAGGAGACTTGCATTGCCTTTCCTAGAGCCATGCCACAGTAAATTGTTTTGTGTTTGCACATTACCTTCACCACCTGTGTCGTGAACCATATAAAGACACTGCCTGGTGACCTCAGGCTGTTTACACTGTTTTTATGATGGTTGTTCGAGATGTAGGGGAGACTGTGGCTCAGTGGTTAGCAAGTCAGTCTTTCAATCAGTCGGTGGTTCAAACCCCGGCTCAGCCAGTCCATGTCATTGTGTCCTTGAGCAAGACACTTAACCCTAATTGCTCACCGTTGCTGTGTCTACTGTATACTGTATATCATGTAAGTTGCTTTGGATAAAATCGTCAGCTAAATGTAATGTAATGTATTTCACAAGATCTTAATAGAACTCTCATCCTATCTCCATCAATTTAAAATGTTTAAGTCTTTGAAGAAGAGTTTGAAACCTTTTGGAGGAAATTCTGGAATTCAGTGTGTATTTACTGATAATACCCATGTCCTACTCATTTTGTTTTGTATACTATATTGAAAGTATGATCTGTTTTATCTTGCTCTGAGTGTGTTGATCACCTTGCATGTTAGTTTGGCCTTTAGAGGCCTTAGATTCGATCATTCTCTCCCATTCCCTCCCACACAGATGATTAGAGGATTCTGACTTGGCTCTGACTTTAGAGGAAGGGAGACACCCAGATTACTCTAACTTTGGAGGCGGCCAGGTGAACTTCTTAATGAGCACTTGTATTGTTCAACAGAAAGGATCCCTGTCTCCGGGAGGCAGATCGATCTATGAAAGTTCACTGAAACTTTGTTTCTTTGGTCTGCTTAAGAACACCTGTATTACATGTAATGGTCTTTATAACAGGAAATCACAACCCACCAATTATACTTCACACTACTGATGTTACTTCTTGATCCCCAATGTCAACTGCCTTCAGTATTATGAACCACCAGATGCTCTGTGCCGTTGTTAATGACCTGTGGATGCCCACAGGTCTAGATCCTTGGGCTTAGACTTCTACGTGACTGATGGCAGTTAGCAGGTATCCTGGAGGTGTCTTTCTCCTCACATACTGTTTGGAGATTGACTGATGTTGCCGAATGCGTTCCCACATGAATTAGCATCAGCTCTCAGTCTTTCGCACGTATCAGCACAGTACATAGCTTTTTGCAGCAGTTGCTGTAGGAGTCTACTTTTTTATTCTTTCGTCTCACGCAACCAAGTTGGGGCCTAACTTAATTCCCCTGTTGGAAGTCTCTGCGTAGTCCCATCCCCAGCTTCGATAAAGCCGCAAGACAAGATCCCATCATGATACATCGATGATTGCAATAATGAAACATCATTCCTGTGAGAGGTTATCCGGCTCTCAAATTGTCGCTATTACGGTTGCCAATTCCCCGCTGATTCTCTGGACACGTCCTGCCATTCTCCCCGACAAGACGTGTTCACAGCTCCTGTCTTTATGACTGAAAGAAAAAGAACATTGACAAACTACAGCAAACATGCTTGGATGTCATCTTACTTAAAAAAAAGGTACCCACTGGAGTTGTCTTGTAAATAAACATGTTATGTTTACATTCAATGTTTCTCCCAGAATGCATTGTGTGCACGCTTGAGGCTGAACAAATGGGTTGAATGGATTTCCTTCCAGATTACACACTTGCAAAGTCATGGTTTCGAGTAAACGCTGCATTGTTTGTGTCCATTATGGCCAGCGGGCGGTCTTCTTCCAAGGGGTTTGCTGGCAAATTGCTGTTTGTTGACACATTACTCCAGACATGTTCAGTGTGTAACCTCACTTTTAACCTTGGTAATGGAAGCTTGTCTTTTATTTAGTTTTTACATTGCCTTTCCAGCTGAGTAGAGAGGGAGAAATAATAGCTATCTACCAAGTTCAGTTGCTGTACGACTCAGAACTTCGGATCATATCTAGGCACGAAAAGCAAACAATACAGCTGCCAGCGGCGCTCAGCAAGGTGCGAATAACTAATGAGAACAAAGGTGAAATTTGTGCATCCACACATTCTGCATCCCAAATTCAGACTAAGATTAGATCAATGGTATGGGAGGAGTTTGCTGGTGCTTTTTTATTTTTTACCTTAAAGTTGGGAACAAGTTTTTAATATACACGGTGACCCACAAAATCATTCAAATCGGCACTTTCATGTGTCAAGAATCAAGAGTCATGTAAATGTCTCTTTTGGATCCACAATGAGAAGGCTGCTTTTGGCAGCAAAATACAAGTTTGTCTGCATTCAAAATATGTTATTGCACATATATATATATATATATGTTTTTCTAATGGAAAATACATTTCCAATGAAAAAATCGTATTTTACACTGACTTGTTTTGACGGACTAAAATGTTCTTTATCAGGGTCTACATGTGCAGCATGTCCAATCATAGGAACATCAAAAAGTAGTTAATGCAAGTATTTGATACACTGCACTTCATACAGTCATAGCCATATCCAACAGAACCATTATTGGACGGTTGGATATACTTAATAAGTGAGTTTCTCTCTCCCGGAGATGTGTTTGGAGTTTGTTTGTATCTTGAAGCCAATTACAACTCATATTGCTGGACACGTTTGATAAAGTCCACCCTGAATATGGAAATAGGACTTTACACCCTGCGGCACATTCCTCTGGATTTTCCCAAACTTATGAAAACAAAGTCTCGGGAACGTTTCACCTCTGAACTCTTTCAAAGCAGACATG
The DNA here is from genome assembly GCA_023566465.1 of Cottus gobio. Classification (NCBI taxonomy): domain Eukaryota; kingdom Metazoa; phylum Chordata; class Actinopteri; order Perciformes; family Cottidae; genus Cottus; species Cottus gobio. The sequence goes on from CM042237.1 coordinate 16,866,752, forward strand.
TTTTTTTTTTTCATGAGCTGCAGCTTGGTACATGTATAAATCACCAAGTGGTTATGCAATGCTGCGTCTGTGTAGATACTGTGTAGATACTTCGTGTGTCCTTAATTATAACCAGTTAATGCCAACATGCAGCTGTATGTTTGTTGGGGAGAGAGGTTCAGCACTGTTGTTTTAATTGTAGCATTTAATTAACTTTGAGAAGAGCTGGTCAGTCCCTGTGACAGTTGGAGCTCTGTTCCTATTAGAGCAGGGGGGTTTAGGCAAAACTCCAGTGGGGATTAGACACAAGTTGAAGAGGAGTAAAGGAGACTTTGCCTACAATAAGCCAGGGATGTTGGCTGCTGCTTATCTAAAATCCCCAGTGTATTGGGTCCTTATGTATAACTATAAAGTGACTCAGCAGGATTCCACAGACTGATTAGATTTGGATTGGAAATTTTGCAATTCAATCAGATATTGATTCGGCCCTGCATTGATGAGATGGAAACAGAAATTACAGCGTACTATATATATATGGGAATATATTACCTCACTTGTGGTAATGCATCCTAATATTCTTATATTACAATGTGCGCTACTAATTACAGCGGCAGAAAGTAGTAAGCTTGTCACATTTTTCATTGTTTCGGCACATTGTGTTTGTAATAAAAATGTGCTGACTCAGGGTGTATACATCCATATCGGGTGAACAATGTGAGACACAGCACTTTGAATGCCTAATTCCCCAACTTTAGGACAATGCACATTGATCCCAAACGTACAGACCAAAGAGGACAGCACAATGGAGTGTTCTCGACTTGCCAAGTCAGTCATGGGACCTCAATGAGTGAACCTAAAGGCCAAACATTTTCTGCTTTTTTGCAGATAATCCCCCAGACTTTGTGAAATAGTTTTACTTTATCTAACATTGTATAACCTAAAACAGCTAATCTATTAAATAATATTGACTGATAGATAAATAATGATTCTTTGCAGCCATTCCTCAATCAATCTAATGTTGTGTTTTATGAGCTTAACTGGTGGCAGAAAGCCCCCGAAACAAGCAGCAAGTGCCAATGGCTGCAGTACCAGGCCTGGCAGAGCCGTAACGGGATAACAGTCTGCTGACACTGGCTGTAAATTAATTACAGTGAAACTCTAAGGTCTGAACACTGTTAGGTTCCAAATAGTTACTTATAGTTATACATAGACAATATTACGAATATCTGCATGGGAAGTGTGGTATCTGCCAAAACCAGTGGCCATCTATTTGTTTTGCAAATGTGGAATGTCGACATTTCTGAACCAAAATTACATTTCTTATCAGCCTTGTATCCGGCTTGCAGAAACACACAATGCCACATGGTTACAGTGGTTAGGTTTAGGGAACAAACTAATTGTTAAAAGTTTGAACTAAGATAATGGTTTGAGTTAAATAAAAAGTTATATTAACACCGTAAACCGTGTAAATATCTAACCACCACCCATAGCGGACTCTCTTATATAACGACAGACACAGAGCACACAGGACGTAACACGATCAATCCTGACGGAAAGTTCTGTTTGTTTGACCCACACCAACCGTCCCTATTGGACTTTCTTGGTTATAATTATACCACGGTACTGTAAATAATGGACCTAAAAATATACTACATCACTTAATCTCTGTGTTGTTCGTGTAGTACCTCACTTGCTCTGACTGAAAGCAAAAATGCTCTGGCACCAGAAAGGCTGTGGAATTGTTGAGATCTTTCCATGAGATTTGTTGGCAATAACAACAAGGTCACCACACGTATCAATTATTTCCTATGATCTATAATTAGAAGGGTATACTGTCCATATGATGCAGATGTAAATGGGCCCAAATGAAAGCTCAAAGCCAGAACTTTACTGTTAAAAACTTTCTGAATACACTAGACACAAACATAATTCCTCTATATTATATATAGGATATGCATACAGAGGCCATGGCCTCTCTGGAGAAGTGGTAAGAGCTGCATACGATTCATAACAGATGGCACGCTATTACGTTCTGGAATACATCAGAAATTGTGAGGATCCGCAAGGCACCACCGCCAGGGGGTGCCAAAGCAACCCTGGGTGCGGCCAGGGTGTGTGTGTGCAGGTAGAGGAGGGGCAGTGTGAGGAGAGCGCTCCGCAGCTGCAGCGCATGACGGTGACACAGCTGCAACTCATCCCGGCTCATCAGCGGCAGGTTAAAGCCAGCTTCCTCCCGGACTCCCGTGTCGGGTTATTACGGCAAGTGCCCCTGTCCAGAGGGTTTCACGCCTGGAGCGAGCTACGCCTGGAGCGAGCTACGCCTGGAGCGAGCTACGCCTGGAGCGAGCTACGCCTGGAGCGAGCTACGCCTGGAGCGAGCTACGCCTGGAGCGAGCTACGCCTGGAGCGAGCTACGCCTGGAGCTACGCCTGGAGCTACGCTACGCCACGAGCTACGCCTGGAGCTACGCTACGCCACGAGCTACGCCTGGAGCTACGCTACGCCACGAGCTACGCCTGGAGCTACGCCTGGAGCTACGCCTGGAGCTACTCTACGCCACGAGCTACGCCTGGAGCTACGCTATGCCACGAGCTACGCCTGGAGCTACGCTACGCCACAAGCTACGTCACGAGTCACGTCTAGAGTCGAGTCAGCACGGAGCACCGCCAGGACGAGTGGCTGAGTACATGTTGTGTTTTTGGAGGACATTCTGAGTTGTCACTTTCCTTGGTTTTTGTTACATAAACCTTTTGTTTTCCCTCTGCACTCTGGTTGTCCGAGGTTTGCTTTTGGGTCCGGAACACAACCCTGACAGAATAACCCGACCATATACAAGGACCCAGCAAACGACGTTTTTTTGTTTTTCTTTTGTTTTGTGTGTTCTCCGGGCTTATGTGGAACCCCAGTCCGGAGGGGCGGTTCTTGGCGCGACACTTTCCCCGGCTGGCGTTTGGTGGGCCCCGGGACTACGTGCGGGATCCCGGATGCAAGGATCCCAATGTGGATGAGCAGCCCACCCGGTTCTACCTTCGTGATGGCTTTGGTTACGTCGACTACGTGCGGGATCCCAGATACCAGGATCCCAATGTGGAGGAGGATCCTGAACCAGATCCCTGGGCAGGTGCCCGGCTGGCGTTTGGTGGGCCCCGGTGCCTCCAACGGGCTAGGGGTTCTAACCCGGAGGCCAGAGCCTCGGGCCGTCGACGCCGGCGGAGGGGGCCCCCAGCGCAGGCGGCGGCTGTGGAGAAGCCGGTCACGCCCGCTCCCTGTATCCCGTTGACGCCTTCACCGACTCCTGCTCCTCGTGTCCTGTTGACGCCTTCACCGACTCCTGCTCCTCGGGTCCTGTCGGCGCCACGGCCGACTCCTGCTCCACGTATCCTGTCGGCGCCCCGGCCGACTCCTGCTCCACGTGTCCTGTCGGCTCCCCGGCCGACTCCTGCTCCACGTGTCCTGTTGGCGCCCCGGCCGACTCCTGCTCCACGTGTCCTGTCGGCTCCCCGGCCGACTCCTGTTCCACGTGTCCTGTCGGCGCCCTGGCCGACTCCTGCTCCAAGTGTCCTGTCGGCGTCCCGGCCGACTCCAGCTCCCAGAGTTTATGCCACCGTGCCTTTGCTAGTCCCGGTCCCAGTTCCTGCGCCGCTGCCAGCCCCGAGCCCAGTTTTTGCCACCGTGTCGCGTTCAGCCCCGGTCCCAGTTTCTGTCCCTGTGCCGCTGCCAGCCCCGAGCCCAGTTTCTGCCACCGTGTCGCGTTCAGCCCCGGTCTCGTGTCCCGCCACGGTGCTAGTCCCGGTCCCAGCTTCCCCAACAGTCCCATCGGCGGCCCGGCCGACACCTGTCTCGTCGGTGGTCCGGCCGACAACTGTCCCTCGAACCCCATCGGCGGTCCGGCCGACACCTGTCTCGTCGGTGGCCCGGCCGATCCTAGTCCCAAGAGTTTCGTCGGCGGTCCGGCCGACACCTGTCTCGTCGGTGGTCCGGCCGACCCTTGTTCCCCGAACCCCATCGGCGGTCCGGCCGACACCTGTCTCGTCGGTGGCCCGGCCGATCCTAGTCCCAAGAGTCTCATCGGCGGTCCGGCCGACACCTGTCTCGTCGGTGGTCCGGCCGACCCTTGTTCCCCGAACCCCATCGGCGGTCCGGCCGACACCTGTCTCGTCGGTGGCCCGGCCGATCCTAGTCCCAAGAGTCTCATCGGCGGTCCGGCCGACACCTGTCTCGTCGGTGGTCCGGTCGACCCTTGTTCCCCGAGTCCCGGCGGTGGTCCGGCCGACACCTGTCTCGTCGGTGGTCCGGCCGCCACCTGTTCCCCAAGCCCTGCCGGCAGTCCGGCCCGGCTTGTATCCTGTGATTCTTGTCGGCGGTCCGGCCGACACATGTCCCTCGAGTTCCGTCGGCGGTCCGGCCGACACATGTCCCTCGAGTCCCGTCGGCGGTCCGGCCGACACATGTCCCTCGAGTCCCGTCGAGGTTCGGGCAATATCCGGTCCTCCGGGTCCGGTCAAGTCCCGTCCGGTCAAGTCCCGTCCCCAGTCCCGTCCGGTCGAGTCCCGTCCCAAGTCCCGTCCGGTCGAGTCCCGTCCCAAGTCCCGTCCGGTCGAGTCCCGTCCCAAGTTCCGTCCGGTCGAGTCCCGTCCCAAGTTCCGTCCCGTCCCACGTTCCGTCCGGTCGAGTCCCGTCCCACGTTCCGTCCGGTCGAGTCCCGTCCCACGTTCCGTCCGGTCGAGTCCCGTCCCAAGTTCCGTCCGGTCGAGTCTCGTCCCAAGTTCCGTCCCGTCAGGCCCCATCACGAGTCCTGTCCGGTCCGGTCCCGTCCCGAGTCTAGGGTTGGTTGGTCCCGTCCGCCGGCACGTCCTCCGGAGTCCCCGCCTGGGGGCCGTCCTCCGGCCCGGCCTCCCGAGTCTCCGCCTGGGGCCCGTTCCCCTGAGCTCGGTGGTCCAGTGACTTTTTTCCTGTGTTCCAGGTCTCTCTCCGCGAGCCGGTGGTCGTCAGGAGTGTTGTGGCCCTCCTACCGGACCCCCATCCACCCACCCTGGTCCGGTGGTGCCATGGACGCCTGGAGGCGTCCGTTGAGGGGGGGGTACTGTGAGGATCCGCAAGGCACCACCGCCAGGGGGTGCCAAAGCAACCCTGGGTGCGGCCAGGGTGTGTGTGTGCAGGTAGAGGAGGGGCAGTGTGAGGAGAGCGCTCCGCAGCTGCAGCGCATGACGGTGACACAGCTGCAACTCATCCCGGCTCATCAGCGGCAGGTTAAAGCCAGCTTCCTCCCGGACTCCCGTGTCGGGTTATTACGGCAAGTGCCCCTGTCCAGAGGGTTTCACGCCTGGAGCTACGCCTGGAGCTACGCTACGCCACGAGCTACGCCTGGAGCTACGCTACGCCACGAGCTACGCCTGGAGCTACGCTACGCCACGAGCTACGCCTGGAGCTACGCTACGCCACGAGCTACGCCTGGAGCTACGCTACGCCACGAGCTACGCTACGCCACAAGCTACGTCACGAGTCACGTCTAGAGTCGAGTCAGCACGGAGCACCGCCAGGACGAGTGGCTGAGTACATGTTGTGTTTTTGGAGGACATTCTGAGTTGTCACTTTCCTTGGTTTTTGTTACATAAACCTTTTGTTTTCCCTCTGCACTCTGGTTGTCCGAGGTTTGCTTTTGGGTCCGGAACACAACCCTGACAGAAATAAGAGGATCTCAAGAGGCTTACACTTTCGGAAAGCACCTTCTGGTATGAACAGTGAGAGCTTTACAAGGGCTTGGAAGAGCATACTCAACAGGTGTCCATTGGCCCTTATAGATATTACAATACAATATGTAATTAAAGATGAGTGCATGCTACAAGGGAATTAGAAGGAAAGATAACTCAATTGACAATTTGTGAGAGAACATCCACTGAAACATGGATGACATACCTCTGTTTTGACAGCCATGAAAAACATGAGGCTTTTCCTTGAATGAACAATATTTTCACAGTGGTATGAGCTAGCATCAAACTCAACGGCTGCTGATACACACAAGTATATCAGCCTAGATATGTGGCACTCGTGTGGATTTCAATTATGCTTGAGGTGGTACTTTATTTCTGAAAGTGTTCAAGTGTTCTCCTTCCCGAGGAGACATTTACGAATCTGCATTGCAAAGATCTGCTTTTCCTGGCTCCTGCTTCTACAATCAGAGCAGTTTTTTGGAACAATGCACTTCAAGTTAAGACATACTGGTGCCCCCTTTAGAAATAGCAAACGCTAATAAAGGAATTGCATCATCACATTCAATTCAATTCAGTTTATATAGCCCAACATACAAAATTACACATTTGCCTCTGAAGGCTGAAGGAAGAAACCTTCAGGAGAGCAACAGAGGAGGATCCCTCTCCCTGGATGGACCGAAGCAATAGATGTCATGACTACAGAATGAACACTGTAACAGAGTTACAGCACACAAATGTTTGAAATTCAGTCACATGGCAATATTTTAATTAATTTAGTTTTATTTGAAGAGGGCACAGTGTAAAGTATATTATTTGATATTCAAACAAATGTAATGGTGCCCAGATTGATCGGCAGCCTTTTACCCAGATGTTGTTAGGCCTCTGGGGATAATAAAAACTCCACGTGCTGCAAAAGCACAACTTTCCTCACACGTGCGTGTTACATGGAATAAGTGACTAATGGACTAATTTCACTTTGTTCTTTAGGGGCTGCAGCATGCTGCAGAGATTGTAAAAAAATCTCTCACAAGGGGGTTCCATATTTACTGTGATGTTTACAAATGAAGGGATGGAAAAAAAAAACAGGCTCTGAATTCAGAATGAAGATGAATAGACCTTTCTGGCGTTAAGAGATGCAGCAGACAGACTTTGTGAGTGTATGTAACCCCAACTACTCTGCCTCATGGAGGGTTCCAAATACAGACCTGCTGCAGGGAACCAAAACAGAGCAAACAAGAACATTGATTCATCCCACGTGTCCAGAGGGTCACAACCTCTTTACGGAGGTTTTTTTTTTCATGGAGGAGTAAGTCTTCTGCTTGCGGCGCCAAAGATGGACTTAATGGGAACATCAAATCTCAACTGTGAGGAAACTGGCCGTTTAATCTTTGAACTGAATGGCCTCAACTCCACACAGCACACGTTACGTAAAACGTCGGGCCTTTTGGCTTCAGGCTTTGCTTCAATGTGAACACCTTGCTGGGGAGAATATTGCAGGTGTTGTCTTATGACCCTCTTCTGTCTTCAACTCAGTTTTCTTTTGATTTTGAATCAGCCCTTCTCAGCTCATTAGATCTATACTTGATCTAGTACGTGTTTTTTGTTTGTCTTTTTTTATTCCATGAAATATTTTCTTTTAATATTCTTTCTTTGAAAAAAATGATAACAGTTAAAGCATTGAAGTAAGTTTGGCTATTAGCACTACATACGAACAGCACCTCTCCTCAATCATGTTCTTTATAATGAATATATAATAGACGGCACAGGAATCAACCTTGTTTTTATTATGTTCCTGGGGCTTTTACAGAAAGAGTCTATTTTTGGAACATAGAATTGACTGAAAGGAATGCAACACTGTCAAGTTTGTCAAAAAAAAAAAAAAGAGAGAGCTGGAGTTTGACAGTTCAATCAAATTGCGAGTAATAGTTCATTTTATCTGTGTTCGCGTTGCTGGGGCCATATCATGACCAGACACCTGCAACCCAGAGAAAATGTGAGCACGGCGAGGGGGCATGCAACTTCAAACGTGGCCGGGAATCAAGTCAAAGATTTCAATCTGCGCTGGCATTATCCCAGCCCTGCAGGCAGGGACCCGTGGAACGGTTCTGTCTATCTGGGCAGACTTGGGTCTCTGCAACACGAGCTCGATAGCTCTTTGAATCGGTGAGATTTGCTGCCAGGAATATATTTAACACTTCCCATCAAATATCGCAGCAAACTGCATTTACATTTTGGCTAACTGCTCGTGTGACGCCTCGGGACAGATCTGAGCATGCTTGACACAAACTGTCTCTGACCTCACCCCCCAGCTGATCCTGATGCATTTATTCAACATGGACTTGAGCTAAACATTGGACATTTCCATATGGTTAATTGCTAATGCAGGCTGGAGAGGTGGAAGGAGTTAAATGTTTGACAGCAGGCAGCAGTGCGGCAGTGAGGCTGCAGAGCTCAGCGTTGTTGTACGCAGACGGGATGAGCTCCAAATGTTTATATCAGGAACACTGAATCATCCTTTCAGTTATGACCTGGTTTATTTTAAGCTGCATTTTTATCTATTTTTACTTGGGGACTGGGGGGGAAGAAGAAGAACCTAACACATTTTAGAAGTTGTTACAGAGCAGTTATTTAAACAATTGCAGATTATGTATCCAGCAGTCTTTACTTCTGCAAGAAGATTAGGGGCACATCCCAAGTCTCTTAATTGCTTCCCCTTTTCCCTCACTTGCGTCTTAGTCCCTCCCATGGAGAGACGCAAGGAAACCATGCGAGGAGAGGAAACAGGGAAATATCTTTGAAGAGAAATGAGACGTCCTTTCCTCAGTTGCAGTCAAGGAAAGCAACGTCTGTTTCTGATGAAGGGCGGATCAGCTGATCACAGCTGTCAGTCGGCTTTAACAGCTGGAGAGACTTTTGACGGAGTTTCTGTCTGTACACATGATCAGTGTACTTATCATCGCTGATAAGAGATAATAATAATATCATCACTGAGATTGTTTTCCCTCATAGCCTGTTGCCTGTTCAAGAAAACTGCAGTGAGTTTTTATACACAGTGTGTAGTATTTATACACAGTGTGTAGTATTTATACTGTGTTCTGTGTCCTGCTTATAAGTGCAGGACCGATTTCTACCGGGCGGAATGCATTTGTCTTATTTATTAATTATTTGAGTCTGCATGTTTTGAAATTTGGATTGTGAAGTCATTATTACATTAACAAGAATATGATTATGGTTTATGTTGAACACTGGAATTAATTAATTTGGCTTAATATTTCGGGGGAAATTGAAATTACTCATCAAACCCGACGCTCAGGAATTATCAGCCTCAAGTAAGTATGATGTAATAACAGATCATTAAAAGACCATTTGTTCTAATGAATGAAGAAAGTTGTTTGTGGTCCAACTGCTGTTCAGACCGACAATGTCCATATATTTACACCAATTGGGGAATCAGAAAACAAAATCGAATATAAAACTTCTGCGATCCGATTTCACTCTGGTACGAAACTCCAGAGATGTTGAAAAAAACACGATGCGCTGCTGATGAACTGATGAGCAATGAGGGGGCGTGTCGGCCGTTAAAACACTTCCTGGATGGCTGCTCTCGTGGACCCTCGCTCATGTCTCCTCGGAGATCCCTCCTCGCTTTTAGTATGATGGTGCAAAACAACTTCCGATTCAAGCGAGGACAGAGAGGGGAATAAATGAAAAAAAAGAGACTTTAGATGTCGGTATTTGGTCCACAGGTAATCTTGCATACCGCTGGAAATCAGTCGAAAATGGATAAAGCCGTTAATTTGTTGGCAAGAGTTGTACAATTTTAATGAGACTATCTATAACATTATATGTCTACAATCTTGGTTTAGCATGTTAGCATGCTAATAATTGATTGATGGCACTACACATAAATTAAAGCTGAGCAGCTTGTGGTTTGTGTTGCAGGTATCCAAATGTTTTGTATAATTAAAGTTTATATTTTAATGGGGGCGCAAGATATAAAGGTTAAGGGATAATCAAAGTCTTTAGGGTTTTTCCTTTATAAAGCAGTGGTACGTCTACACTATTTTATAGCAATTCTTCTGAGACATATCACGAAAAAAGCCGAAAAGTCAGCTGATGCAGTACTGCACACTTTACATTCCCCAATGAGAAACCGTTTCTGTGGTAATTCTACAAAAAAAAAGTTGCAGCGTGCAACTGCCTTGTCTTTTGTGCAGGAATTCCCAGAGGTAAAGTGCGTGAGGCAGGATCTCATTCTGCGAATTATTACTATCTGCTGTCAGTAACACATCGGTAAGCAGCAATATTATTCTTTCAATTTATTACAGGAGAAATGACCCATTTGTTTGCTATTGCCGGTTTCATAGGTTAATTTATAGCTTGGTTTAAATTGTTTTATGTAATTTCCATTATGGAATTAATTAACATTTTTCATTTAATGTGTTAACATATATATATATATATATATATATATATATATATATATATATATATATATATATATATATATATATATATATATATATATATATATATATATATATATACACACTGTAATGGCCTTTCATAATTTCTTATCCGTTGCAGTAACAATGCAGCTGCTTGAGGGATCTTTTTGTGTGACTTTTAAACGCTCTTGTGTGGATTGGGGACCAAATCAGAGTTTGGTCAGGGTTTAACTCCAGGGGATCGTGTGCAATTATGTGCTAAAGCTCTCCAGCATCACCTGGCATTACCTGAGTCCCTGCTGGGTCAGACTTCGCACTGGTGTGAGAGGGAGAAGTCTAAAAAGAGCTGATGGGGCACGAGGACTCGGTCGCTGGGATAAAATAACAGAACTGGGGCAGACGTGATATTCTGAAATCTAAATGCAAATTGGAAAAGCTGCACCACACAAATGTACATTAGTGGTGTTGGTAGGTTTGCACACATGCGTGCACGCCCATGTGTACTAATTCATTCGGGAGTTTTCCGCGATATGTTTAGCAAGCCCCTGAGGGGCTGGCTGTAGCATCCTGATAAGGACTGTTAGGTGTAGTGCAGATGTGTCGTGTACTGGGCTCCAGTGTGTGTATTGTGTAGTTGGTGGCTTGGTATTGGTGTTCTCTCCTGCCTCACCTGTGACAGTGTTATCTGAAGGGACCCAGGGAGCTCCGTAGGGGTGGGTCTCAGTAATGACAATTACGCTTATCACAGCAGTGGGATAGACAGCCCGCCGCCTCAAAGACTGTTTCATAGACATGGTTGACTCACAATGCACTGGTTCTTCCACAATAATGGAAAGTGATGTTTTTGTTTTTGAAGGATTCAGCGAAGTCTATATTTCAGTCAACAATTTGGCAAACGCATTTATGAATTTCACACGGAATCCATTCCAACTGAATAGAATAGTTACGATCAATATTCGCTTACTGCAGTGAAGGAAATTTGTCTGGGGCACTCTCCTCAGTTTCACCTTGATAAATATCCACATATGTGCTGCTAACGAGGAACAAAATATCATAACAATGATGACCTTAAGTTATGGTGACAAAATAAAGTAAAATATTAGACTAGAAGAAGCTCATTCCGCAGATGCTCTTCCTTTATTGGTTACACAAATATCACGAGCACCAAGCTCTTTAGCTCAATGCTGCTTTTTTGTTGGCTTTTTCAAGAGTTTATTACGGTAATTTAGAACACCTCGGTCACATGTATCCAGTTCTACCAATCTGAAAACAGCATTCTTTATGTCATACATTCACAAGAGAGAGAAAGCCTTCGGGCACTCAGAGAATCTCTGAGCATAATAAAGTGCAAAATGCCAAAGCGACGTTGTGTGTGAGACATAATTCCCAAACTAGCAAATGAATAAGGGACTCCGTTAACAAGATGGATTGAATACAATGCGTGGGCTGAATAAAACATTCAAAGACACATTAGGGTCTATCTGTCTTCCCTATTGACTTCCACACTGGCTGCCCTCCAGCGAACCCGGGTCGCTGGAGGGAAAACCCACGAGTTACCCCGTGGGCTATTGAGGACCCGAATGCAGAGAGTAGAGTCAAATCTTAGCTTTATTTTGTCATCAGGCGGAGTCTCAGCACGAGGGCTAGCAGTCTTGAAAGGGCAATAACTCAAACACAGTAGACTGTTCCCAAAAACACAGATGAACTCCAAAAGGCAGTAATCCCAACGAAGATGTTAATTCCAACACAGAGTAGTACTCCAAAAAAAAGGTAATCCAAACTCACGGAAGAACAGTCACTGACGAAACGGTTAACTCAGGAGGCTATCAAAAAGGGGATAGCTCTTGCTCACCCAGGCGAGGAACCCCACACCAGAAAACTATCCTCCTTGAGAGTGATTTTTTGTTTGTAAAGTTTCTAGTTTAGCTTAGTCTTGTTTTATTAATTAGCTGTTTGTTTTGGTTCCCCACGAGTTACCTTGCCAGGTCCTCGTCAGTGGTTTCCTGTTTCCTCCTTGAGAGTGATTTTTTGTTTTGTGAAGTTTCTAGTTTAGATTCGTTTTGTTTTATTAATTAGCCATTTGTTTTGGTTTCCCACGAGTTACCTTGCTAAGTCCTAGGTTAGTTAGCGAGATTACATAGCCCATTTATTTTGTCACTCATCAAAGAGGAGCTGAATTCAATAAAGTGCGCTCATTCGTCTATCTCCTGCATCTGAGTCCTCATTTTAGTCCAGGCCTGACAAAAGTTGACAAACGTCAACTTTTACTTTTTATTTTAGCACGGGAGACGGACAGCTGTCTCCTGGGTGAAAGTCTGGTTTGTAATGCCTGAAGCTTAGCGGAAGTTCACTCAGGAACTCTCTCTTTGATCTCATTTCTTCACTGATCTCAAAGTTAATCAACCAGATGCTGCCACGATCTGCCTTAGCCAATCACATTGTTGAAATCCAGCTTCTGAACCCATCATCTGATCTTCCGCAAATTCCTTTTGACACCATTACAACCACCAGTGTCTAGACTCTAGTGAGAATATTCCTCATCAAAGCATCACTGCCCCCTTTTTATATACTACATCCCGATGGAGTCCAATCCTCAAAGGCTCTTCACCAATCATCTCATTGTGCATGTGTAATAAATTAGTGTTCCATTCTAAATTAAGTCTCCTGATTTAAATACATATTATATAAATATTATCCGAACATGGTCAGAAATCCAACATCTCTGCCAGGCATTGACCATTTGGATGATTAATGGAGCTTTTTGAGCCATTTTTGCGATTTCTCGATACGAAGCCAACGTGATGAAAACCCATTTTGTACGTCGGTTGAATACAGTATGTGATATCACATATCTTACTCTATGCCCAAGTGCTCCTGGCAGGAGCCTTGGTGAGAAGCAATATTACCATGGTAACAGCTCTCAAAGCAGCCGTTATGTAGTTATATGTGTTCATGAAGAACACTCAATTTGCCCGCATCCACTTGTAGAGCGCCGTTAAAAAAAAAGAAGCAGAATACATAAGTGTTACTGGCAGTGGGCTGCTGGCCTGCACCCACGGTGAACATGCTGTTACCAGTGTACGATTCCCTGTGGGACACCGTTACAATAGAGGGGCATCAACATTTCATCTAACATATCTAACGTGGGGGGTAGTGGAGGATTTTGATTGACCAAGTTAAATTAAATGCTGCGCAAAAAAGAGTGCCGAAATGCCACTTCTGTTTTACATCATCTTGGCTCTTTTCCTGGAATATGAGTGTGGTTCTTGGATAACAGAAGCATCATTATCACACACGAGGGCCCTTCATATGGGACTACACTGTGAGACAAACAGCATAAAGCAGTTGAAAGGAAACATTCAATTGTACTAACAAATAAAAGAAAAGAGGGCACAATGAGAAAAAAAGAGAAATTAAGAACATTTATACCAGGAAGACCTTGTATTTTGTATTTTTCCTTGTCACATCTTTTTTTTGACACCCTGCTCTTCCTGGAAAGTGAAGTGTGAAAAACATTTGTGGGAGGATTGCTGTCAGTGCGTCAATGTGATTTGCAAGTCCAGCAATAAAAGCTAAAACTATGAATGAAAACATTCATACATTTTCAAAAGGAGTGTTCTGGATATTTCTCTCCCAATGGCATATGTCAATTGCCAGAAGCAAGATGACAAACGTGCTGAATGACAAGGACCTGTCCCCATCAATCACACTTTCAGGACCTCGCTGTGGAACAAACAAATGACGGAGGTTCAAACTACACTGAGTGCTAACAAAGATGATGACCAAAGTGCAAAGAAGATAGAGAATAGACACCAAATGTCATCTAAACAATAACATATTTCTTTATCATTGGCTTCCAAAAAAAACACACAATATTGAACTCCAACCGCCAGGACAATTTATTGCTGCCTTCAACATCGCATATGACTGTTGCAAACATGTTCTAATCCAACACAACTATGATAAAGGTTTGATTAGGTTAGGGCAACTTAACAACTCGGATGAATGTACACTCAGATGTTTTTGACCACTATGAGCTTGGGAAATGTTCAATTACATTTAGCCAGGGATGGAGGCTCGTTCAGGGCGAGCGTATCAAGAAACTCGGTGGGCTGGCCTTCAACGCACAATGCTGCAGAGGAGTGAGTGCACCGGGGGATAAAATATGTTCTTGTTGTGTCTGGATAGTTGGCCTTTCAGTTTCAATCAAGGAGTTTGCTGCGAAGAAGAGCAGAAGCAAGCGCTTCAGGAGAGAAGACGATATACCAGTTTATACACGTGTGTGTTGCTTATGATGAGAGCAGGTCTTTGATTTAAAGGACTGATCTTCTTGTGTTGCCGCTTTGGCTAGTAACCCTTGTATTTGCCTTAGGGCTGTACCAAAGTTTTTTTTCTTTTTTTTCTTTTTTTTTTACATTCAAAGCTTCTATTTATGCTTTTGGGTGAAGCTTTGAATGGCTTTCATATTTTATGCATTCATGACCCTAACATTTCTTTTTTTATATTATATATATATATATACATCTTTGTTGTCCAATGAATTGTAGGAACTCACTCTGGAGTTATTGGAAATGTTTTGATCATGAGAGTCCTACTCAGCGGTTGCTGCGTCAAACCTAATTCTACAAATAGTATAACAAGTATAATATTAGTGACACCTGATCCTTATTTGCAACTGTGCTGAAATACCTGGGTTAGACAGAATGAATAGCCATTCAAGAAAAAAGAAGATATGCAGTATTCTTGATTTAGATTATGAATTTGGCATTTTGACAGCCATAAAACTGTCTTATATTGATCGTTTCCGATGATTTACTGTGTTTACTGATAAGGAAGGCACTCTGTTCACGCTTTGTTGCCGTCAATTAACACAATGTTGATGTGGCATATTGTAAAGAGAGGTAAGGGCCTCCAAAACATCGGTAGCCCCAGGGCCTCAAGTAATATAGAGGCATTTACACAATTCACAGCTCCAGTCGATGCCTGGTGATTGAAAAGGCCCTCACGTTCCCTTCTTACCATGCGGGTTAGTTGCCAACTCTGAAGCAGAATATAGCAGCCTGGAGGAAAACACTTGGTCGTCCTGACAGAAAAAAAGATCTTAACAAGGACACCCAAGTCTTTAGCTGTCCAGATTACTTATGTGAAAATGAAAAAAAGGAGGAAATATGAGAATCAAAAGGGATATCAAATCCACAGGGATCTAAGGAAGCCTTTTGTGGCCTGCCAAGCTCTGGGTCACCTATAATGACACAATTAATTCCTTCACCTCTCCAGCAGCAGCAGCAGAAAGCTGAATTAAAGAACTTCTGAATACCAGCTTCAGCGGCCTCTCAAACCTCTCAGAGTAATGACCCAGTATATGAGTTTGGGACCAAGAAATCAGCATAATGAGATCACTCAAGATAGCTATTGGATATATATATCCCCCCCCCCCCCCAATATTTTGCGTAGTTCATCTCAACCTTAATACTTCCCACTTCAAATTGCCTATGAAATGGGTATTGCCTTACAATAGGTATACAGGGTTTGACTGTGCTTGCTATTTATAAAGTAATTCAAGGCCTTGATGGAAAACAATTGTAACAAGGCAAAGATGATTCTAGCATCTATCTGTTGAGCTTGCATAACATGCTGCAAACTAATTGCATTGAGCGCAGCAGCCATGGAAGCAAAGTGAGTTTATGAAGTACAGGAATATTGCTTCTAGCAGTAACATAAAAAATAAATAATAAATAATCTTCATAAATTGGTGTTAAAAGAGATTTGCACTCCTCAGCCTTACAGGCTCGAACAGTTTATTCAATCCACTGCGTGTTGATCAGAGACCACAAGAACATTCCTTGTAATTTAGTGTCCTTCATTTTTGCATACAAATCTCTATTACCATACCTTTGATGCATAACTATTATTCATTTTTCTTTTCACAGGGCCACAACACCCTTCACACATTTGTTGAAATATTATGAGCTCTTGAGGAGCGGCGGAGGACATAAAACAAACACGCAACAGGTGGTGTTCTGACACTTCAGCAACACAAAGCAGGACGGCAGATTCTGAAAAAAAAGGAAAAGACGGAAAAGGAACGGGTTCTCACCGATCAACTGATTAAGTAACATCACCAGCAGCAATACATCTCCTCTCTTTAAGATATCTGCTCCTCTTTCATCCTTTGCAGTTTACGCCCACGCCTGTGCGCCGTGTGCAGCACAGTGGCAGAGGGGCCGACTCTCTCTTCCCTTTTTCCACACAGGGATGACCACTCCGTTTAAGAGAACGTGATGGAGATGGCTGCGGGGTCGATTGAGGACGCAGCGGGGCTCTGTGGGTTAAAGTGCCGCGATCAATCGCAGGATTATGGATCAAAGAGCCTCGCTGCATTCCAACTGTGAAATAGGGATCACTCCTGCACGAGCCAACACAATGGCGCCACCCCGTATCACACACAAAAGTGTTGCATTTCAGTCACTCCCAATGGATTAGTTGTATGCACAGCACATAATACAGTGAGGAGTACTGTGCAAAGAGGACAGTAGTCACAGTCCTGATATTCTGCACAGTAAATCATTTTAGGCATTATGTGAATTAAAACATAGCATGTTGTTCTGATTCTTGTTTGTAACCGTGGAATGCACTTATTGTAAGTCGCTTTGGATAAAAGCGTCAGATAAATGAAATGTAATGTAATGTGTCTCACATGTCTGAGACATCTCTTGTTCTATTTGGCACATCGCTCTACTGGAGAAATTGTGAGATATTCTCCCAAAAGATTCATTCCCCTTTTTCTTTTTTTTATAAAGCTGGTGGAGAGCGTAACCCATTGCGTTGAGATATGCAGACTACGACAGTCATAACATATCATAACATATCATTTTTATAATCTTCACACATCAAACTATTCATTTACCACTGAGCACATAAGTTACCATTGTATGGAAGCAGAGCTTTTCATTTATTTAATGTTACACCCCGAGAGTCTTTGAACAATGTTTCTTGATTTGAAAAGTAACTGTATGCCTTAAATGCATGTAGAGAAGGGAAAAGTACAATATTTCTCTGTAGAAATATAAAACCGCATAACATGGCATTACTAGTAGTATAGTACACGTACTATACAAAATTGTACTACAGTACAGTACTTAGTTAATTCACAGCACTGAAGCTGCTGGATCCTTTTCACAGCAGCCTAAAAACACCTGATGGGGACACTGATGGAGAACTGCAGCTGCTGCTAATGGGCTGCTGCTGACACACTGCTTTGGTCACATGGCTGATGACAAGGCGCGAGATTCCTACCATGGAGCTGTGACATCGTCCCAGCCAGCAACCTTCCCTTTCCCTTTCCCCATGTCGTCTCCCTCTACTGTCAACCCTCGCATAAAGGCAAGACGCCATAATAAGGAGCGGGAGGGCCTCTTTTTATTGGTAATTGTTCAAAGATCCCCGGAAACGCTCTCATCGTCGAACTTCAGTGACGTTTAATTTATTTGTTATTATTTGTCCTCCCTTTTTTTCCCCTCTTTTCTCTTAGATTCTTTGAGAGAGCGTCAGCTCCTCCCACAGTTTTGTCAACACGGACCCAAACGTGCAGCTGCCCCGAGCACACTTGGTCTTTAGAGGATTAATTACTTGCGGCAGGCTGCACGCACAGGTCAGCACTACATGTGTTGTTGGCTACACATGGCATGCACGGGGATGTTTCGTGTCAATAGGGGGGCAGTCAGCAGTGTATGCCGTGTGTTTTGCACACTAACGCGGGTGTCAATAGAATTTTACATGTGGGCAGAAGTAAAGTGAACCGATGGGGGAAGTGGATCCACCCACACAAGATACCTTTTCTACACTATTGATTTCCTATTTTTTTTGAAGAAAACAGATTTTAAGCACCAGCCCGCTGCTACTCTAAGTACCTCCACTTGGTCATCGAAGCTCTTTCCTCCACTGCTGTACTTCTCCAAATTCTTTGGCAGCAAATAATTTGAGACAATTGCTGACCAGAGAGATTTGCACTCCTGTCAACTCATCACATGCCCCATTAAAACCAACGGCTCTGAAATAAAATCATTAATGAAGCCAATCATGCGGGTACAGTAAACTACTGGCTTCCCGACACGAGGAATGCAAAAGCAGCAGATTGAAGATGCTTCACTGACCCGATAACATGAACTCCGTCACTGTTGCCTGCTCAAAATAAGGTCTGTACTTGACCATGTTGGGGGCAAGTGCATGCAAATTGAAGGCTTTAATGGGTGATTTTATGATGTTCGAAGGTACCCATGCCCAAAGAGTTTTGATTAGGTGCCACTACTCTTTTGGATTTTGCAAAACAATCGTATACTTCAAAGACTTTTTTTATACTCCGATAACTTTTCACATCTGTAACTGTCCACTAGAGGCGCACACTAGAGGAGGGCCTTGCATGCATTTTGACACCTTCAGGGCACCCTGCATTACATTTTGTCTACTGGAACTACACCCTAGAGGACCCTGCATTACATTTGGTCTACCTGAAGGGCACAGTAGAGGACCTGTATTTTGTTTTGTCCACTAGAAGTTTACCCGAGAGGGTGCTCAACACCTTGTCTTTCATATTGGACTACCATAGAGGGCATTTTATTATGTTTTATCTCCCATTGTGGCATCCAAGAGGGCACTTACTGTATGTAATGGCTATTTAAACATGAGGGCACCAAACTGCTTAAATGTACTAATTTATGAAATTTATCATAAATTGACAACCTTTCAAGCATAGATTCTTTTTGTACCATCAGAATTGCAGCCAAAACGATACATTTGACACAAGTATGATTATGTTTTGTCTGTTTTGTCCGCTGGCCAATGAATCATATGCAAATGCAAATCATATGCAAAGACTCAGGTCTATGGTGAAACAGACATATAAAAGCAAGGGGCATTATCAGAGTGGTTATTGATCATATTCAAGATCCATTTATATCATGTATGCAGACTTTTAGGATATTTGTTGGAAAATAACTAGAGATTTGACAGAACAGGCTGAAAGACTTTCAGCGATTAACGTCAAAGTAAATAAAACATCTTAGGAAGGGATTTAGTTCCGTCCTCACAGCACTTCATTGCTGCTTTAAATGGCTCAGTTTACAGTGTCTAATTCCCCTGCTGTCCCCTGGGCAGTGGTGTGACCGTCTCACAAGTGCTTGAGCTCACAGTACGACACAATGAGCTCCTTCCACTTGGGTGAGCAGCTGATAGTCCCAAATGAAAGGGTTACGAGTCATTAGTACGGTTTTCATACGTCTGTGCCACTTTTTAATTACTTCACAGCTAACAGTCATCTTCACTGTGGAGGAAGTGGGATGGAGATGAATGAGATGTCCTCCAAGGCGAGACACTACAAGCACATTTTTGTATTTTTTATTTCAAAATCTTGGGCTATTTAGCTTCCATAACATGTCTTCTTCAAGACTAGTGGAACTCGAACGTTCAAAGTACACGTGTGTGCTTATTCTACTACTTTTGCGTCTGTAGATTTCTCATAAATTCACCAGATGTTAGTATTAGATAATGATTGATTTACATATTTGAACATACACTTTGAGAGGGTGTTAGGGTCGGCACCGACCCGTTTTAGATTTTAAATGCATAAAAGAACCACATACATTTGTTTTTATGCATCAAGGCTTTTTGACTTTGTCAGGAACCTCTATTACAACAAAATAAAACAAAAATCTTTTTTTAAATTAAATTATAAAATGCTCTGGTTGAAATTATGACCTTTGTGTTGTTAGGGTCGGTTTTGACCCAGTTATAAAAATAAGATTATAAAGCAATAATTAGAGCTAAAACTGAAATCATAAGTGCACTGTCAGCCAACACACTGACAGACAGCCTCTCTCCCAATCATGTGAGCTTCATGGGATTCTCATTTTGCCTTTTTAGCCAGTATACCTGCACAACAACAAAACAAACAAAGACGCATAGCGATATGGATGAGCAGGTTTCTGAGGAGGAAGATAATGTGGAATATCATCCAGAAGACAACGCAACATCGCAAAGATCCGGCACATCCTGTCTCGAAGGGATGCAGAAACATTGATCCACGCATTTGTTACCTCAAGACTGGACTACTGTAACTCTGTATTATCGGGCTGCTCTGCTGGGTCTCTCAGGTCTCTACAGTTGATACAGAATGCTGCAGCCCGTGTGCTAGCGAGAGCTAAGAGGAGAGATCACATTACTCCTGTATTGGTTGATCTCCACTGGCTTCCTGTAAGACAGAGAATTGCATTTAAAGTCCTTCTTCTTACATATAAAGCCTTAATTGGTAATGCACCATCATATCTTAGGGAGCTTATAGCACCATATTGTCCCACCAGAGAGCTGCGCTCAATGAATGCGGGGCTACTTGTGGTTCCTAGAGTCTTAAAAAGTAGGATGGGGGCCAGAGCCTTCAGTTATCAAGCTCCCTTTCTGTGGAACCAGCTTCCGCTTTCGGTTCGGGGAGCAGACACAGTCACCTCATTTAAGAGAAGACTTAAGACTTTTCTCTTTGACAGTACGTATGGTTAGGGCTGGCTCAGCGGACCTAGGGTCCAGCACCTGGATATGCTGCCATAGGCTTAGAGTGCTGGGGAACATTTTAGGATACAATGAGCTCCTCTCTCCTGGCCTCTCTCTCTCCTCCTCTTCCCTTCCTCAGGTGCTCCTGGGGTGCTCCTATGGACTTATGTTTCCGGGGAGCGCCTTGGGGAAACACCGAGGGATTTATATCTTCTTCTCCCTCTCATTTTTCTCCTCTCTATACTTCTAGATAAATTAATGAATGTCTCTTTAATGCTCATTACTAACTCTACTTCCTCTCGGGAGCCTCTGTGCTTCCTCTCCTCAAGCGTCCATGGATCGTGGCTGTCTGAAGCCGGTCCTGTTCCCTTCCATGGCGGCCCTGCTGATGCCCTTCATCTTTACCTCCGTCTGCTGCCATGGATTATAGTCATCTGGGCCGTGGCCATGCCTACTACTCATGAATAATTTCTGTGACATCCATTGAATGTGCTGTAACTCTGTTATGCTGATTCTGTACACATGACATCTATTGCTTCTGTCCATCCGGGGAGAGGGATCCTCCTCTGTTGCTCTCCCTCAGGTTTCTTCCCCTTGTTTTCTAGAGGGAGTTTTTCCTGATCCGATGTGAGGTTCCGGGACAGGGATGTCGTATGTGTACAGATTGTGAAGCCCTTAGAGGCAAATTTGTATTTGTGATTTTGGGCTATACAAAATAAACTGAATTGAATTGAATTGAATTGAAGACACAGACACATGTGATGAGTCTGATGAGGAGGACACCGGTGATGAAGCTGCTCCCACTGAAAAATGTTAAGATCTATTGGAGCTCAGTACCTCATGATGTACGTATATGGCAGGTTAGATGCTGCAAATGTCATCAAAATGACCCCAGGAATCACAAGGCTTTCTGTGACGAGAGTCAGTGACATCAAGACAAGTTTTGAGCTATTTATGCCATTGTGACTAAAAAGACTCATCATGACAAACCTTGAAGGAAAGAAATCCATGGCGACATGTGGAAAGACATTATGAGGAATACCTGGATGCTTATATTGGTGTTCTTCTTATTGCTGGAGTGTACAGATCCTGCAATGAGGGCAATGATAGTCTCTGGTACACATCGATCGGCAGAAATATTTTCTACAGAATCTACAGATTGTGAGTGGCATCAGTGAGCAAAACTAAGGAAAACGTGTGAAATGACTACTGGACTGCACGGTCACAATATCACTTGTGACAATTTCTTTACCAGCTATGTCTTTGGAAACTTACCATGGTGGGCAGAGAAGAAATTATTCCTGGAAAAATACTTTTTAGCCTTTTTCTTGAAGTAAATATATATGGGTCGAAATTGACCCGTAACACCATAGATGTTACTATAGTTAATAATATTAAAATAAAAAATAAATAAAACAAATTTATTTAAGAGATGTGTTCTAATACCCCTCAGTAATACTCAGGTAACAAAACAACCTTTTATTTCACTTGAGGTTCATTTTACCATTTTCTTTCATTGAAATCGAGGGGTATACTGACAAAGAAAAGGCCCAGAGGCCCACACCAAAAATATTAAAATCAATATTTTCATGGATAAGGAAGCCTAACAAGGTAACCAAGATATGGGAAACAAATTGGATGATAAATAATAGTTTTTAGTGTATTTTACAGCTGATTTAAGACACAGGTCAAAACCGACCCGCTAACATAAGGGATGGTAACAGAAAGCTAACACAAGAGGAAGGTTAAAGGCTGTTTTGAGTCTTTTCTCAAACTCTTGACCCATAAATCTCTTACTTACATTCACCAAACATTCAAGTTTTATTCCTATCTGTATTCTGAAGGTTTATACAGATGATGGGGTTTGTTCATATCATCATTCATAGCCAGATTTATGAACAGATTGTTAATGGTGGTTTTATACAGTATTTTCTGATTTATCCAAATTCTACTAATTAAAGAAATGTCGGTCAACAAAGTGAAACATTCACTTTGAACCTGGCTTTATCCAATAATATATTTGTATTTGGGAAATTGAAGCAATTTAATAAAGCAATGCTTCATTTTCAAATCTAAACAAACATTTTCAGAAAACTTGTAGTACAATTTTATTTATTTTTCCTACTGTAAGTAATTAGCTGGGGCAGTTTAATGACTATGTATCCATCTCTGTTTACCCCATTTTAACTGGGGTGTCTCTCCTTAATTGATATTTGGAGGAGCATTACCTTTCTAACCAGGCTTTTGGTGTGGAGAGCTGCACATGGAGCAAAATGAGTTTCACATTTATATTATGGGTTGTTCACCAATCTGATACAGCTTAACACAATTCCATATTGCCTGGGCTGCTGTTACTGTCATGATTGTATGTTTTGTTTTCAACCAAATGAGCTGAAGTGCTATCATGCAGACTGTAATATAAATGAGGAAACACGAGCAAGCCCCCATTCAACGTGTATATTATGATGAGCTTATCTGTGCGGCTTAATGAACTGCGCACACCAACATTCCGGAGGCCATTTTCTGCCAATTAACAGTGAAATCAGCTCAGAGCAGAATAGAAAACAACCTTCTGTACCCGGAGAAAAGCGCTGCGCCGTCCCAAAACTGGAACAGATAACCCACCCCATTATTTACCTCTTTGTTAATGTGTATACATTGGCAGACTAGCGCTTTCTTTTTCATTAAAGAAATTCCTCACACGCTGTTGCTTACTTGCTTCTGTCATCAAAGCTGAATATATTAAATAGAGGCATACGTTTAGTTCTGCAGCATATTCATAATAACAGGGATGGCCCAAATCTCTCAAGATGTCCCAGAAGGTACCAGCACAGAGCCGCATGAATCACATTTATGTTGTAAGTTCACTGATAGCTGATTCTGGGTCTTGTTTGAGTATTTATACTACACGGCGTGCACCCATGAGGGAAATGTTACCCCAAGTAGGATGTGGTGTTCAATTTAGAAAATGCTATCAGTGCACATTTGCACATTTCTGAACTAATTAAGAGAGAGCAGGGGACTATTCCCTTTCATTAACTGAAATAACTGTATAGCCTGTATAAACTAAATGATAGAGCATTTCCTAATGCTTTCTTTTTTTTTTTATATTCCTAAATGCTAACCAGATTCAAAATTGCTTTGACACAGTGTGGATGTTGCTGATTTTCCTCAATTTAAACAACAGTGTTTGTGTTAAGATGTGCCAGGTGGGAGAGATTGTGCAGAAAGCCACCTTCTCCATGGGATTTATTAAAACATAAATGAATAATGCATGCACTAGACTAGTTAATGCCAAGAGAAAACACATCTTGGTTGTCAACTTGTTTCAAATGTGTCTATATTTGTTTACCCCTGCACAGTATTGCATTGTGTGTGCAGAAATATGTTTGAAGAAAAGAGACATGAGGATAAACATAAGATTAAAAATGAAGGCAATAGTGCCAAGTGACTGTTTTGTACCAATTATTTCCCAGTATACAAGACAACCTATCCATAACCTTTCAGTAAGTCATTTTTTTTTTGCCTAACAGTAGCTGCTGCGATGCATAGGAATCATTCATTTAAAAAAAGGTGACATTGAAAGTTTAAAGTTTGCTTGCATTCATAAGCATCACTGAATAAAATAAACAGCACAGTCAGTGTTGGGCATTCAAAGTATTTCTCATTAACCTGGCAGTAGCATGGCTGTGTTCTGAATCACATACCTTTTCAGTAGCAGTAGCAAGTGAGGTAAGAACCACTCACGCTACATAAAAAACATAAAAAACACAAAAAAGCTTCAAGATTGCATATTTGTACTTAATCTAACATTTCTTTGAGATCCTCTTGGGCACTTTGATTGGATGGGATGTTCACAAAAAGAATGGCAGGTCACGCAGTTGTCAATGGGATCTTTTTTTGGAACTCAAGGACATTAGAGATTCATTCCTAAGCTGCACAGAAATTGTTACGGTTTGCTGAAAGCAACAATCTTTGTCAAGCATCATTCACTCTGTTTATTATTCCCCCAATCCTTAATACTTTTCCAACTCCTTAGCACATTGCTGCCACTATAAGTCAAATGGATAACATTAAGTATGCTAGAAGTGCTCACTGATTTTTGCCTGATGTAGTGCTTGGCTTTTCAGGTCATTGGATACAGGTTTTTTCTGTCCCAGAAGAATAGAGAATGTTTATTCCTCACGCGGTTGTAGTATTTTGGGTGCCATTTGGCAAAGTCCAGGCAAGTTGTCATCTGCCATTTGTTCAGCAGCGGCTTCCGTCTAGCCACTGTCTATAAGGGAATGATGGATGGAGTGCTGCAGAGAGGACTGTCCTTCTGGAAGGTGTTGTCATCTCTGCAGAGAAACTCTGACGCTGATCCATTAGGCTTTCAGTTATGAGGCTGACCAAGGCCCCTTCATGTACAGTTAATGACAAGTTGTCGGAATACATTTTTTAGTAAGAGTTAGGGGTTTTACTTCCCCTTATTTGTTTATCTGTGGTTTGGCACAGCACCAAGACACAGAATGTGCAGTACGTAATCAAATGAATATTGCAAAAATCTACTCAAATTCAATGCAGAGATCTATCAGACTCAGCAGGATACCTCATCTGACGTTGTCTGATATCAAGTCCTAAAATGTTGTCTCGTATAAAAGAAATAAGAACATCTGCGAGTGCAGCAATATTATTTCAATCTCTTTGCAGAACAACTTTTTTAGTGTGATTAAATTTGGTGTTTGTATCATTAAAGAAAACAGAATAAAGACAACTGGTGAACTACAATGATGAAAATTACACTTTCGAACTGGAAACCTCACTGTATTGTTTAAATGTATTAGTACAATAAGACTTGCAGAATGCCAAAGTGTAAAACGTCACTATTGAGCGACTTGGGTACAGGTTTATTTTAGCTGAATGCTAATAATGTGTTTGTATTCCGTATAGGCTTTGCCCTCAGACAGTTGTCTCTATTAGGTTTACAAATGCACATACCTGGTTTTTTCTTCCGGTGTCTTTCTTCTCGATTGCCTTCAGAGTAGCTGCAGTGTCGAGTGGAGTTGGTATTATTGGAGGCATGTGATTCGGATAGATCAGCATACTTCTGGAATTGCCCTGGTAGGGGACCCATTTTTTTTTGGGAAACCCATTGGGGCGAGTCGGTGGTGATATTCCAACAAGACCTGTGTCAGAACGAGCTTTTAAACAAACAGTCAACTTTCCAGCTTGCCGATCTGTAGGGAGCGAGCACTTGCTTCACTCAGCGCCAAAGAAGGCCACAAGCTGGCCGCAAACAATCCCCAGACATATGCACACACTTACGTATCACATCCTGGGGTGGCTAAGCCTGTTTTCCTTGAGTACATGGATGTTGAGTCTTATTTCAAGGGGCTACACACTCCAGTCTACAATTTCCGCAAGGCATATGCGGTGGTCCCCTTGGAACCTATCCACAATACAGTGAGATACAAACGTGAATGGTGATAATCCCTCCCTCACTGCAGTCAGACCTGGCATACTGCAAAACATCCCTGTGTTCTTTTGCAGGGGATTCCCCTCGGGAGCTTGACGTCACAGTTATCAGTGCTTAAAGACAGGTCCCTCTCTGGATGGGGTGAAATGTACAAGTCCCAGTGGTAGGTGGGGAACGGAAGAATCTGCGATTATCTCCACAGTAAGTGTCTGGAGCTGTCAGACGTGTCACTGTGAGAACAGCGGCAGCGTACATCAACCACCATGGTGGTGTGCAGCTACTGGTAATAGCCCTGAGCCTTCTGCAGTGGTCTCAAAAGCACCTACTCCCTCAGAGTGGTGTACACCTGGAGAATGGTAACGCGCTGTAGACTTACTGTCTCTCGAGGGTCCATGCCACATGAAACTGAGTTTGGCGCTTCTACAGATGATGTGTGACGGGTTTAGGATCATGCAGGAGGATCGGTTCGCCTCAGGAGAGAATGCACAATTCTCCAGGAACACACAAGACCTACCTCCGCTAGGAGTGGTTGCATTGTCTCATTGACCGTGTCCTGGAGCTCACCTTTAACATTTACCCAACAAGTATGTTTGGGAACCATGGCGCAAAGATTCACTGTCACAGCTGGACGGTGTGGCCCTCCACCTCCTGAAGATAAGCCAGAGACCGTGGGCTGAATGGGAAAGTTCAACCTTTTGGAATTTTGGTCTCAGTGCGCAACGATGTGTGCTGAACACAGCAGCGAGTGCATTGCAGACCAAGTCCATTGTGAAAGGTTCACAACCTTTTGTATTGAAGAGGATGGACACACAATGTTAGAGCCATACATTGTTCTTCAAAAACTTCTTTTGGTCAAGCTATGTTTCTCTTGAAGGGTTCAAATCCACAAAACCAGCTTGAAAATGAAGAAAATATGAAACGATTGCATGTGGGTGTATTGAACCAGTTAGTTGTCAGACCCTGGTAATTACAATTCTTTCTTTTATAGGAACAGGAGTGTGTTCCAAATTGAATGGTCGGATTACCATTCAATCCATCTAACTTTTTTTGTGACATGTCATGACCGTAAGATGATTGACCAAAGTCAATAACATCCTTTATTTGGGGCCAATAAATATCAACACAAAATTTCAAGGCAATTTATCCAAAGGTTATTGAGGTACGTCAGGACAAAAGTTGTGAACTGACTGACATTGCCAAACCGAGAGCAAAGCACACTGCTGGCGTAAAATGATTAGACAATGTGACGATTTTGTTGTAAATAAATCTCCAAACTTGAATGTGGTTTCTACATGTATAGACAAAAAAAATACAGTCTATAAAGGTTCCTTTACAATACAAATATATGCATAGTAAACTAAATTGAAACATCACTGCGTGTATAATCATGAGGTGACTCACTCTTTGTTGGAGCCATTGTAATGCGTATTAAGTGTGAATACAAATGCTTCGTCTGGTAATTCTCAAAGGTTGCCCTTTACAGAGCCAAGCGTCAGTGCACCTATTCAGCTGTGATACGACTCTCAGTGTGATGCTTCAGAAGTGGCACCTTGTGCCCAGGGACTTTTGAAAGGTGAAAACTTTCACAGCACTTAATAGTAAACCATCACACCAACAGCTCAGGGCAGCAGGACGGAGCAGTAAGGAAGGGGAATGAAATCCCCCATCAGAAACCATCCAGGTGTCCTTGAGAAAGATGCCGAATCCTGAGCAGCTGCAGAAGCCCTGCTCTGCTGCTGATTCTTACCTCTTAGTGGCTCACGGAGGAGGAAGCAGAAAGAAAATTACCCAACAGGGGTCAATAATGTACGGTGTCATTTTTTTCTCCTTTTTTGTAGTCAAGGGCTGTTTTTTCTCTCTCTAAAGCATTCCTGAAATCACAGAGGATTGGTCCATTGAGATAATGAAAATTAACTATTTTTCCTTATTTAGTTAATCAGATGCCCAGGAAGATTGGCAGTAGGAATGATAGATCCACGTTTCCGTACACATGCACCGTCTTCCATCTACCTAAGACATCAAGGGCCAAGGGTAGCCCCCCCCCCCATTGATGTTTCTCTCTTTATCAAATGCACATTCACAGGTCCAAACGCAACCACATGAAAAAGCCCTTGACATGAGAGTCCTCCCTTTGATTAACGTGTCGGCTCGAGGAGCTTGTGACATGAGGTAGGAAGTGAATACAGACATCTTTCACACATGGTTAAGCTTCCAGGTCAGTTACGCCGTCTTCAAACACAGCTGGAAACGTTTTACATCAGGCTCCTTGATTTTGCTCTCGAGGATCCTCCTTCTCCAGGACAAATATCCTTCAAAATGCTCCAGAAGCAGCCACAAGAAGCTTCTGTCGGGATTGTTTTCTTGCCAAGGTGTGATGGAGTGGCCCGGGTCTCTCCTGTGTCCTCGTCATTGTGTCATTCACTGACGGCCTCCTGTCGAGCCACTAAGTTATTCCACCGCAGGGAGCAACAGTTTCACATATACATCCTCATAAAATTTGTCACTCATCCGTGTTGCTGTCCTGTGGGCTGCCATCTCTCTCCTGCGCTTCATGTTTCTAAATGGTAACTCCAGAGTTACATGTATGCCTTTTTATGTAACTTTTCTGTAAAAGTCAAAATGGCGAGAGTTGCATTTCTGTTACACTCACAATATTTCTGACTTCACTCCCATCAAAATGATGGAAAGGATACACAGACAAGGTTAAATATTCAGTGACATATTAAATGCACGTCTTTTTCTGGCTCGTGTAACAGTAATACATTTGTCATTTGAATATTGTTTATTAAGCCCAAAAGAAAAGAAAACACCTTCAACAGACCATGTAATACTATTTTTAGCAGTTTTGTCAGATCTGCATCTGATCTAAAATGTGTTTTTATTGCAATGCAAGGCAAAGGAGGCTAAAGTCTGCTATCATGCTGCGAGGCGCTGTACAGCAGTGCTTTGAGCTAACTGCTAAAGTACTATTTAGCAGGTACAATGGTGATATGTTAACCACTGTGTCTTAGCATGCTAACATCAGCCAATCAGCACTGAATACAGCAGAGGCACTACCTATAACATCAGGGAAGGGAAGACATGTTGTCAAATGGGACCACATTTATGGACCGACATAGATGGCAACATGGCTTAAAAACATTTCAACAACAAGAGTAATCAGAAAGAAGTCCTCTTGAATCCAGCAAAAGGCTTGTTATACACCACATGAGGAACAATCCTTCTCAATCAGCTCAGTTTCAGTACATAACATGATAACATGAGAATCACAACCCCAACATATTTGACGCTTGAACACTGTTGGGCCTTGTAAAATAGACAGCCAAATGTTATGCTCTCTCTCGTAAATGATGGAATTGATGATGGAATTTATAAATGGGACCAACTATTGAGAAGTGGAAAGTGCTCACGACGGCCATTAAGCTGCACAATACGTTTGAAAAAGCCATCATCGACGCAGCCTGCAAGAAAATGGAGAATATTCTTCCAACAAGTCAGCTTGCCACTGATCTCCAGCAGTGCCAGCGCTCCCTCACACACACACACATTACACACACACACACACAGACCACGGTTCCCCACATCCATGGGCCCTACACATGTGGAGCTGTGATGTCATTTTTCTATACAACTGCTACAGAACAAACGTATGGGAGAGCTATGTTTGAAAGCCAGAGAGACGGTAATTAAATGATATCCGAAGTCAAGCAGTGTTATGTATTCAAATGTCTTAAAGGGGTTTATTTTTTCATAGTGCATGGTAGCAATAGCAACGTATGCAATGAAAAATAAATGAGTTTAAAGGCTTAAAGTGGAAAGTGACTCATAACACGGCACCAATATCAGTGCTGCTTTTTAAGTCCCAGTCAGGGGTCTTCTCCAGCTATTTTAAAAAGGATAAGTATCATAACATGTGGTTGATATAATGATTTACAGACATTGTGAATACAATATTCTATGAGAGGGCAATTTGCCATTGGCCATATCAATAATAACACTCAACGACCAGA
The DNA here is from genome assembly GCA_023566465.1 of Cottus gobio. NCBI lineage: Eukaryota > Metazoa > Chordata > Actinopteri > Perciformes > Cottidae > Cottus > Cottus gobio. The sequence continues at coordinate 16,896,897 of CM042237.1, forward strand.
AGAAATAGCCTCCATGCGCTCTTAAATCGTGGGTTCAGAAGGAGGTTGGAGGAATAAAATATTGATTTAGTCGCATAGGCTTCTTCACCTGAGTTAATGAATCATTATTTTCACGTCTCTACCCCGAGGACGGATAAAGTATTGTCAGACTGGTCCGGCGCATTGGATGATTAGCACTCTCATTAAGAGTGGAGCTGGAGTGTGTAAATCTCAAGAGAGATGTAACATCGAGAGCAGTTGTACAAGCAGAGTGTGCAGCCGTGACACACACACACACACACACACACACACACTGCACTGTCCCTCTCTATTGTTTATTGCCTGGCACTGTGAGACACTTTAATTCCTTTTGTCAACAGCTATAAGTAATCCTTTTTTTTCAATTTTAATTGACTACACATCAATCTTCTTTTGAACTCTTTAAGTCTGTGGCATTGGCAATCTATGTTATATCAAAGTTGTTTTGGTCATATTTATCCAAGAAAAGAAAAAAGACATCCCACCAATCTGACCTGACAGCTTTGTCAGAAAGACGTGGCTGTACAGTGTAAGGACGACAAGAGATGTCACATCCATCCCGCAGTCTTCCTTGTTCACTGACTTGGCAGTGCTGATGTGAATTAGGATGTGAGCTTCATGATGCGGTCATGTGTAGGTCACAGGCTTCAGGAGCTGATAACTTTATGAGGAAAATTCCCAACACAGGAAGATGCACTTGTGCTCTGTGCGTACGTGGTCGCGACACTTCCACAAAGACAGTGACGCATGACTTAACACGTGTATATCATAAAAGCTGTCCTCCCCCTCAACAGAAGGAAACCACTCAAAATCAAGGCTTCCTACAGCCGCTGCTGTTGTACAACTGAACGCGTTCTGCTGATGAGAGGACAAACTCCTCTTTTTTTAACGATTAGGCCGCATTGATCGTCAATGTTTTACAGCCGGAAAGACATATAGGGCAGCTTACTCAATGCGTGGTGCATTCACGGAGTCAGTATGAATGAATGTGTGCCTGTTTGTACGGTGCAATCTCAAAACCTCTATAAATTGTTTTAAATTGGGATATGAAGATTCCAAAATTAAAACACAACATGTATTTCTTATTCAACACATGCACTGGGAACTTTGACACATTTGTGATGTACAGTAGATTAGTGATTTGAATGTATGACATCAAAGCATTGGGATGTTACATTTCTTATGTGTATATCTAACTTGCTGGTACTGCAGGTACCCTAGCTCTCTTCTTTTTTGGAACGTTTTATTTCTACTTCTACTGCATTTCTTGGATTATTTGAGGACATTTTTAAACATTTCATTATTACTGTGTTTAATGATAAATAAATGTAAACATGGAACTGATTATGATAGGATGTATCAGGTATTCATTTACTTTAAAATAATTACACTAGGATGGATACATGACCTAGGGACATTAGCAGGACTCTGTGTGGATTGTGTGTCAGCCTCATTTAGTCACCCTGTCACGAGGGTGACAGTGACGACTGGGCTGTCATATCCCAGGTTCAACAGTGCCCTCATGTCCGGAGCCTTGTTCTACCTGGGGCACACAGGGATCTGCCCATGCTATTAACTAGCATTCTGAAAAGCCTCCGAGGCCCTGTGGTTGTAAGTTTAAAATCCCTTATTGAATTATTGATAACCAACATGTTTCCACAGAGTACACCCTGATGGAGACTTATTATGGGTATCGGGGTACACCCTGATGGAGACTTCTTATAGGTATCAGGGTACACCCTGATGGAGACTTAATATGGGTATCAGGGTACACCCTGATGGAGACTTCTTATGGGTATTGGGGTACACCCTGATGGAGACTTAATATGGGTATCAGGGTACACCCTGATGGAGACTTCTTATGGGTATTGGGGTACACCCTGATGGAGACTTATTATGGGTATTGGGGTACACCCTGATGGAGACTTCTTATGGGCATTGGGGTACACCCTGATGGAGACATCTTATGGGCATTGGGGTACACCCTGATGGAGACTTCTTATGGGTATCAGGGCATACCCTGATCAAGATTTCTTGAGTCTGAACATTTTTTTAATTATTTATTTATGTTTTATCTCTGACTGAAGAGGGCCTTATTTTGTTTCCTCAACATCACCAACACCAAGGTACTTGACTCAACACAGCACTTCTCCACCTTGCAACTATGAGAGACTGAATCTTCCGTTTAAATATAATCCTGATAGCAACTAGTTGACGTCCATCATGCATGAGGTGTTGTTGTTCCTGGTGGGTTCACTCACCCATGTGGATTTAAGGTGTTATGAGCGCAGCTGAAAATCATTCCAGTATGAGATGCCATACCAACAGCCACCTGAATGTGAACCTGGATACAAGCTCCATCAATGAGAACAATGTGACACATCAAAGAGGGTAGTGTTACATCTCCGCCATTAGGCTAACAGAGTCCTAACCCCATACAGTACAAGTTGCTTGGATTGAGAGGATCTCCCACACGTGCAATAGTCTATGCTGGTTGACACTACAGGGTTCACTCACCCTGGAGAACTTTGCCCAGGACTTGGTCACCTGTAATTTCTCAACTGCCAGCACAGCTGGCCAGGCAATTGGTCTCCAGGGTGGAACAGGAGGTTGTGGTACTTGCTGCTGCTGCAATGACAGTTGTTTTGTCAGATGTGTTGTCAAGATAATAAATGACGACAACATCAGCTACAACCACCTGTGAATGCTGATCAGGGATGTGGAAGTGCCCTAATTCGGCCTGCAGAAGCTCCAGGTGCAGTCCAAGTCCTTGTTGCCAAAGGTGTGTGGGTTGAGTGTGTGGAGACTGCATGACATGATGCCATTCCACATGATGCCCGAGCTCACCAGATCCCATCTCACTAGCCAGGCAAAGCCGGAGGCAGCCATTTGAAGATGTATAGAATGTGGAAGAAGCATGGAGAGCACAGAGAGCACTGTGTCCCAGGATGGCATTCAAGGGTCAGAGGATATAAAGATGTTGGAGAAATGGAGATTTCACAATTTCTTTTTTATTCGTTTAGCTTGCTGGTCTTCCAGCAGACTTTTCTGCAGATGTTAGAGAAATAGCCTTTGTTTTATGTTGGTCTTCATCTGTTGCATTACAGTTACTCTTGTTCTAGTTTTGTAAAAAACTCCTTGTAATGCCTGCCAAACAACGTGGCATAGACCAGAAATATTCTTTAGCTGACCAGTCTGATGTTTCACATAAAAAAAAAAAAAAGCTTAGAGAGGCTCTCTGAATCTGGTCCAAACCGTCCTATAACAATTTAAAATGGACAAATTACCTCAGGACACAAAATATTATAGGAAACCATCTGGAAAGGTTGGGCTTGTTACAATAACTAAAACAGAAAAAAATAGCAGGGGACAGGGACCGGCAGCTGTGGGGTTTAACAATATAATAAATACAATACTAAAAATTCACCTCAGCCATGGTTGTGGAGATGCTGCAGCAGCACAAACGTTGCCAATCTCATTTTCTCTTTTTACTTGAAAAGGATTTTGGGAGGTGCAGGAGGTGTGTGTAATGAGGGGCACGTGAAAGACCCAACGCCCTCTCTCACCCTGAATACTGACCACCAGTATATTGTACTTGCTTGACAAACCTTTACGAGACCAGTCTTGTGAGAGCGAGTCAGTGAGAAGGGTTGGGAGAGAGAGAGTGTGGATGGAAAGAGGGGAAAGAGGGAGAAATCTCATCAAGGGAAGTCTTCATATTTCACTTGGAGGGAGTGGTTTGAAGAGAGTGAAATGATGTAGAGCAAACCTGTGCAGTTAACCAGAACGACTTTGATCATCTTCGGTGACCTGCTTCAGAGCAGTGAACTTTACCCTCTCTTTTAAAACATCCATCATTCACAGCACCGGGTCGAGGACGGGGCAACCCCATTTTCCCTCACTTGCACAACTCAGGAACACCTGCTTAGTTACCCAAGTGGAGAAGGGGGCAGGTGGGGCTGGGCGTTGGGGCTGGACATATTTCATGCAATCAGCCAACTTTCCATAGAAGTGACTTTTCACCTCCACAAACTTTACACTTATACTCGGTCGTCCTCTTTTTGGGTTTAGGCCAACATTTAGGCGAAGCCTTTTTAAGGATGATCCATATACCTGTGGTCTGAAGCCTCATGACTGAAGAGTAAAACATTATTGATCAGTTTTAATGTTAAACAATAGATGGCTGAGATGTAAATACAAATGTGTGTGATTTATGGAGCCAGATGCTGAATTTGCAGGGGGTTATTTTTATTTATTTATTCTTACTTAATTCTTAATGTAATACAAACTAAAAATACAGGTACAAATGTCAGAATAAAGATCAATACTCTTACTTTTAACCTCTCACTAAGGCTTGAGAGATTAAAAATAACACTTAACAACCTCCTTGTAGACAAAGCCATTGCTTTTGTATCATTGCATGGTTTGGAAACTTTTTCCAGGGGTGACAAGAGCATGTTGCGTAACAGTAAAAGAGGCAGTAGTAGAACGTTGGTGTTAAACTGCCTGCGCTGCCTCACATTATGACCAAGAGAATTATTGCACAGGTTTAAAATATTTAGAGTGTCCTCTTCATCTCAGGAGAGCTGAGGCTTCAGAGGGGGAGAAGGTCAGGGATCGCTTTCCCTTTCATGCAGCGGATCATTTTTCAAATAAAAAATGACGGGTTAACGCTCATGTGAGATGATGATGTTTTAACTGTGGACGAATGGATCAGATGGTGGTTGAATGCACTTCATTTTTCAATGTTATGCTGTGAGTTTTTGAGCTGTATTTCATGAAGTAGCTTTGGTATTTATATATACATACACACACAGATGCACACACACACACACATGCACATGCTCAAACACATTTCCATGATGCTTCTTTGTATTTATGTTGTAGATTATTTTTAATTTATTCAGGTTTCTGTGTAGTCGTTGTTTAGGTACTATAAAGGAGAAGACACTGGAGGCTAATGTACGCTCTTCCAGGATGACACAATATTTTGATATTAACAAGGGATCAAATGAGAAAGTTTGATATTAAGCTTACATCAGCTTACAGTGATAAACCTACAGATAACAATCACTAACCTGAAGCTCTACAAAGCTTTAAGCATATTTTGGCATGCATTGATAGTCTTGTATTGTTGCTCTCTAACGCCTAACATCGAGCAACTAAAGAGAGGTTTTTTTTTTTTTTTCAGGAGTAGTTAAAGATCAAATCAGGAATAAAACAGGGAGGGATGGCATTGGGTCGGCTGTCCGGGGATGTCAGCGTTTCCAGGTCATTTTGACGGGGCTCGTAAATGCAGGCGTCGAAACCAAGGTTTATGTGCACATTCAGCGCTAACTGACTCACAGAGGAAGGAGTAGAAATACAGTCCCAGGTGGAAATAATAAATAAATACAGTTTTTCCCAAAAGCGAAGGTTCTGTTTTATTTAATTTCACCAACCTCAAGTTTCATAATATTATAATAATTAAAAACTACAGTGGCGTGGCTCCAAAAGAAACGGAAATGTTTACATCCAGAACAACGTAAAAACCTTTGTACGCAAACACACTTTGTAAAGAGACATAGACAGAAAGACAGACAGCAGATGGAGAGGTAAACATTGCATGGACTGAACATTGTGTGTGAAATGAAACTCTTTTAATATTTAAAGAATGTGAACATACAGTTAATTTTGACTGTAAATGTAACAATACTTTTGCTTTTTTATATAGTTATATAGTATATAGTCAAAGCGTGGGCCAGAAAACCAAAACAATGAGCTGAGAGACATTAAAACTCTCCATTCTGCTGATGGGAAATGAAGGGAAAGGGAAAGTATAACGCATAGTTTCTTGTTACATTTTTTATATAATCTATGGATTAGGGGAGATTTAAAAGACCAACTAATTGTCAAATTATGTCCAATCTCCAAAATCGGTGCCTGTGATGCGATGTTCTTGCCTGCTTCATCTCCGAGAACTGTCACGATGGGGCAAAAAGGCACTAGGGGATGGACCCAAAAGCAAAGCGACACAGGGAGCAGAAGGATGAATAACTGGGATTTTAAACAAACACATATCACATAACAAAACTCATGAAGAAGGGGGGTCCAAAAAGGAGTCCAACAAAAATCCAACAGGCAAACCAGAACAGGCAAAATGACACAAAACATCATCAGGTCATGCCCGAACCAACCTAGAGACAGGGGAGCAGCAGGTTTAAATACACGGGGATGCAGGTGGTTAGACACAGGAGGATTTAACCCTAGAACACTAACGTTAAAAATAGTCACACTAACACTAACGTCGGGTGATTTTCACCCGACATAAAATACCTGATAAAAAATACTTCTGATCAAAATATGTTAAAATACAACTATACAAGGTAAATTGAAGTCCTCTTCTATTATTTTAACTATTATTCTATTATTATTTTTATTATAATTTCTCATAAAATGAAAAACAGATATCATGGTGGGACCGTGAAAAAAGGCTCAAAATCGGGTGAAAAATGAGGAAATCGTCAATAAAACACAATTACACATGTGAACCTTGTTCTGTGAAGTAAAAGTCATATGTCAATGTAAAAACCCATCCGAAATTCTTTTAACCCTCTAACACTAACGTCGGGTGAAAATCACCCGACGTTAGTGTTCTAGGGTTAATCATGGACAGGACAACACGCAAAGGGCAGAGAGTGCAGTGAACACGGGACACAAGAGGGGAACGTCAAAATACAAAACAGGAAACAAATTTCAACAAAACCAAGATCGTGACAAGAACTTTTCTCGTCGTTTTTCGACATGTGCAACCCTGTTCTTCCGCCCACGCACGGCAGCGATTTCAAAGTGAAGTGAGCGGCTGTCCCGCTACAGATCAAAGCAGGAGACTTTGAGTTTTCATCTCTGGCTCCTCTGCTGTTTTTGAACCTCCGCCATGCACACTGAGAACTGGGACACCATGGCACCTGTCTTAATTAAGCGCAATCACGTCATTTCCCTGCCTCTCGGTCTAAAGGTCACAGCTCCTCATTGATTTGAACACCTTGCATGTCAAACTGAATAGAAAACTGCCTTCAATTGTGTCTAGACATTTTTTTTTAAGTTTTTTTTTGTTATTTTATTTTAGAACTTTATTTTAGAACTTTATTTTAGAACTTTATTTTAGAACTTTATTTTAGAACTTTATTTTATTTTAAAACTTTAAAATAATAAATCTCTGGATAGAACATTTAACAAATTTGCTTCAAAGAGAAAGTTTGAAAAAGTTATGGCATACATGCATTCCAGAGTGAGGGTTTCTCTGGTCGTTAAGATTTGGGGCCGAGTGATTAATCCTTTTCCAAATCTCGCTACTTGGTCAACATCACTCTGGATAAATCAGTGCGGGTCAGTCTTTAACAAGGAGGACTAATACTACAGCCCCCCTCCCTCTCCCCGATCACCATTAGCCTGTCTGTGTAAAAAGGACACAGGAAGGAGACCATCGATTGTGCTTTAATCTCTCACTTGCAACCTGCATCCCAGCAGTTGGCCTAATTGAATTGATAGGTTTCCACTGGCGTCAGCATCAATCTGGCCGCTCAAACACTTGCTGCCCTTTCCCCGCATGACTGCATGCCCTCAAATAAAATTCAGAATGTGAAAAGGAGGTCAAGTGATATAAACCTGAATGTCCAGGGGCAACCTCCCAATCACAAATGACAGTTTGCAAACACCTTGCAACAAACCTTCCTTCAGTACCACTGTTCACCTGATGCCTCCTCGCAGATTACACCAGATAATGATGGAAACATGCTGCCGTGTGATAATGTTGCCAGCTAAAATTCAAAGTACAGCTTTAAATGTTGCAAGTAAATGAGAGAGCAAGGAAATCAAAAGGATGCAAGCAGCATTAGGTCATTCTTGTTGCTATGCAACACAAGTTTCTTTGACAGCAAAGTGCAAAGCACCGTCTGGATTCAGATGTGCTCGCCAACCTGAATTAAACGAGGACGTGTTGAGCAGGATGATGTACAGAAAAGGCTCATGTGATGCGGGCTATGGGTGAGAGTTACGGTGAAACTGAAGATATTTCATCCGCGGTATCTACATGCACGGAGCACATGAGCATAATCTGTGCAAGAGCTGGATCATTTCAAACGCTGTGTTCTCATTGATGCGGGGTGCTGGGATCCCCCACGCTTTTGTATCGCCACCATCTCTGATTTCATCCATGAAGATTGCCATGTTCTTTTAGGGGAGCCGGGAATTGTTGGCTGAATGTAAAAAAAAAAAGGAAGCTGAAACTTGTGCTTATCTACATTTAATGGGACATTTTAATCAGGATGGCTGTGTGTTTGTAGTACTAATGGGTATCATTGTTCTCATTAGCTAAGGTATGTAGCATGGTGCTGCCATAGGATTTTAAAGCACTCAGTGTTACAAGACTGGCAGGCTCAAGCCTGAGGGTCTGGGGGTTGCTCTGAATAATGATGGGATGCCAGATGGTCCTTGTCAGGCAGGCTTTTTTTTCCCCCTACGTAGATACTCCAGGATAAGTTTCAACACACGGACTGGAGTATGTTTGCTTCTCGGGCCACCCGTGGCTCACACACTGACATTAACATCTATGCTTCCTCTGTCATGGATTACATCACCACCATCATTGATGGCGTCACCACAGAGAAGCAGATCACCACATACCCCAACCAGAAGCCATGGATGAGCAAGGAGGTGCGACTCCTGCTAAAGGCCCGCAACACGGCCTTCAGATCGGGGGATGCACAGGCCTACAGCACATCCAGGACTAACCTGAGGAGGGGCATCAAGAAGGCCAAGAACTGCTACAAGCAAAAAATAGAGGGTCACTTCTCCAACTCCGACCCCAGACGCATGTGGCAGGGCATCCAGGCCATCACTGACTACAGACCCAGCAACCTCACCCCCACAGCCACAGACATCTCCTTCCTGAACGAGCTTAACCACTTCTATGCTCGCTTCGAGAGGGAAAACAGAGACAGAGCCACCAAGACAACTCTCCCAGCAGATCACCAGCCCACCACACTCTCCTCCACTGCTGTCCACACAGCACTGAGCCGGATCAACGCACGCAAGGCGGCTGGACCTGACGGCATTCCTGGACGTGTGCTCAGGGCATGTGCGGAACAGCTCACTGGGGTTTTCACGGACATCTTCAACCTGTCCCTTGCCCAAGCAGCTGTACCAACATGCTTTAAAACCACATCCATCGTGCCAGTGCCGAAACACTCCAAGCCGACGTGCCTCAACGACTACCGCCCTGTAGCACTCACACCCATCATCATGAAGTGCTTTGAGCGGCTGGTCCTGGCACACCTGAAGGACTCCCTCCCACCCACACTGGACCCACTCCAGTTTGCCTACCGCAGCAATAGGAGCATAGACGATGCAGTCTCCTCAGCACTGCACTCTGTGCTCACACACCTGGACAACACCGACACCTACGCGCGATTGCTGTTTGCTGACTTCAGCTCGGCTTTCAACACTGTCATCCCCTCCAAGTTAATCACTAAACTTGGAGACCTGGGCACCAACACCTCCCTCTGCAACTGGATTTTGGACTTTCTGACTAACAGACCTCAACATGTTAGGTCAGGCCATACCTGCTCCACCACCATCTCACTCAGCACCGGTGTGCCACAGGGCTGTGTACTCAGCCCATTCCTCTACTCCCTCTTCACCTACGACTGCAGACCTATGCATGGATCCAACTCCATCATCAAGTTCGCAGACGACACCACGGTGATTGGTCTCATCAGCAACAACGATGAGACAGCCTACAGGGAAGAGGTACAGCACCTGGCCACATGGTGCGCCGAAAATAACCTGCTCCTGAACACCAGCAAAACCAAGGAGCTCATCGTGGACTTCAGGAAGGAGAAAAGAAGCAAGCATGCGCCCATCCACATCAATGGGATGGATGTTGAGCGTGTCTCCAGCTTCAAGTTCCTGGGGACCCACATCTCGGAAGACCTGTCTTGGACCACCAACACCTCCAGCCTTGTCAAGAAAGCTCACCAGCGCCTCTTCTTCTTGAGGACACTGAAGAAAAACCATCTGTCTTCAGCCATCCTGGTGAACTTTTACCGCTGTGTGATCGAGAGCATCCTAACCAACTGTGTCACAGTCTGGTATGGGAGCTGCTCTGTTGCGGAGCGCAAGGGACTGCAGCGGGTGGTGAAAACTGCCCAACGCATAACAGGAACTCCACTTCCGGCCATTGAGGAAATCCAGAGGAAACGCTGTCTGCGTCGAGCTCGCAGCATTCTCAAGGACGCCTCCCACCCTGCACACAGACTGTTTTCCCTCCTGCCCTCAGGCAGACGGTTCAGATGCTTCCGGACAAGGACCAGCAGACTGAGGAACAGTTTCTTCCCCAGAGCTGTTTCCTTATTGAACTCTGCCCCATGCTGACACCCCCCCTACTCCCCAACCACCACCACCCACAAACCCATCTCCTCGTCATCTCCCCCCACTGACCAAAGACTTTACACCTGCACTCAAACACTTTTGAACTGTCTGCACTAAAAACTGAGCATTGCACTAGTCTAGTAACGTTAGGCAGCTACTGTTTATTATTATTATGCACTATTTAACGTTCACTCAATCTGTATTACTTAACTTATCATATGCCCATTTGCCTTTTGTAAATTATGTTTATAGTTCCTGCTTATAGTGTACCTACATTTAATGCACAAATCAACCTGTATAACATGTACATATTACCGCAATCAATCTGTATATCCCGTACCTATATCACTAACTTATTATCTGTAAAATACTTATTATTATCTGTATATTGGTATTTACTGCTATTGCACTTCTGGTTGGATGCTAAACTGCATTTCGTTGCTCTGTACTTGTACATGTGTAATGACAATAAAGTTGAATCTAATCTAATCTAATCTGGATTCTGCCCTGTACAACATCATCCGCCTGTCACAACAAACTAATAGTCTGGGAAATAAGACGGACGGGAAAGAAATAATACATCATATGGTTTGTAGTTATTCTTTTTCGCTCTCCTGCTCTGTGGGTGGTCCTCACTGGTGCCACATCAAAGGTGTGAGGGTGAGTCCTCTGTTCTGCCCCCCCGGAGGCATCGCAGTGGGGACCGTGTTGTACTGACTAAAGAAAACAAGGGCTTGAACTGCAAACTTCTTTTGGTGTAGAGTTTGACAACAAGCTAACATGGAAGAAAAAGGACTGATCCTCTGTCTGGCCAGCAGGACAATGTGAACTTGTCTTGCACATAGCACCGGCTCTAAAGAGGGAGGAAGTCGTGAAGCAATTTGTAGTTTCAGACTATTAAACCTCTCTGGTTAGGTTGTTTTTTTTAAAGTAGTTTTCCATGATTGTTTAAAGGAATATAGTACTGACAAAATGCAGACATTGTTTTAAATTAGGGCTTATTATGCATGTATTTATCATAATTTATGCAATAGCATAGATGTGGGATGTAGGGATGCTGAGGAGGACCTATATTTACGTATATATTACGTGTCTGGCTGTATGGTCACTGGAAAGCATTTTTAATTAATCGCGCAGACAGCTTTTTTTGTTCCGTATGCAACATGTATGTCACCATGGGCCACTATCAATGAGCTTGTTTGCACGTAATTCCAATTTCTGTTAGTTGACCTCCAATAACCTGCACAGCCACATCTAGCTTGACCACACGTGTCACTGTGGCTAATTCTCTTTATATTATATTTCATGAATATACAGCTGGCTGGGGAAGTGTAGGAAGATGATGTCCCTGCACTTAATGTTGCCCACAAAGCTCTGATTGGTCAACTCTTTCTCCATCGGGCAAAGCATTACAGTTATTTGAATGTCTCACCCACATCTAGGTTATATTGTTTATATATTACATTTTTGTCTTCAAGTATTGTAATCAATTTCAATCTCTCAATCTCTTGCAACTCAATCTCTTGCACAAGAATTTCCTTCAGGATAAAAAATAAATACATTTTATTTTAAGTTAGGCTTGACCAAAATTGTGTATTCACACACATTTGCAGTTTGTACTATTTGCATTATCACACAGTCTGCTCTCAGAAAAAAAGAAAAAGCATTGCTCAGTGAGTGCGCTGCAGTGCCACCACTTCTGATAAAAATCCATCAAGGAGCCAACAGTCAGCGGCGGGGCAGACGATAGGAAAAGGTGATAAGGTTTGTCGGCCCTTGCTGCCACCAATCTGTCCCAGCCGGGAGGGAGGGCCCATGGGAGGCCAGAGATGAAAAGGCCACTGCAGAATAATACCCACACACATGGCTTGGGTGCCACGGGAGAGATATCTCTCCCAAAGGGGCCCAGGCATGGCCCAGATAGCTGCCTCTGGCGAGAGAGGAAGGTGGAGGAGGAAGCAGCGAGTGATTGTGCAGAGAAAAGCGAGCGACACCTGGATGTGCTGGATATCTCCAAAGAACGTGTCATTTAGGGAGCCAGGGGTAGCAACCTGGCCATTTAAATCCCATTCATCAACTCTTTTGATCCAGACCAGGATTACTGTGAATGCACAAAAGATAAGCATTATCAACAGATGATTAATCCTGTTGTATAATGTAATCAGCAAAGGAATAATGATCTATTAAATCAGCAGGGAGCAGTATTCCCTTCGCAGGTATACACCGTTTAGCCGCTCACCTTTCAACACACACACACACACACACACACTAGCATCATCTAGTGGAAGTGAAGACCCGGATTTGAAAGAATATCATCGCGGTAGAGTAAATAATTTCTTGCTTACAGGATGTTAACATTTTGAACTTGACATTAACAATTAAGTCCCTAATCAAGAGTGTCATACTGTGACATGACTCCAGCTGGAGCTGTGATCTTCTGAAACTCAAGGTGACGGCAACACAACAACATCATAAACATGATCTACGGCTGTAACATCTGGTCACAGGTCAGTCGTTGCTTTGTTCCAGCGAAAGGTTGTTTTTAATTATAATTTATGAACGTTTTTAATTACTTACAGTAGTGAACTTCAAATAGATGTCATCCGATTTCATTATTCATCAAAATGATCATAAAATCATCATTACGAGTAAATGTGATTTTAAAAACGCACTATAATTATTTTGGAATCCAGGTCATGAGGGCAGCAGGCTCGGCAGATGTCCTTCCCAAGCCAAGAGGTTCCTGGGCTGGAAAGAGCACGCTCCCTCCAGCTTGTTCTGAGTCTGGCCCGCGGTCTTTTCCCAGTTGGACATGCCTGAAATACCTCCATAGGAAGACTTCCAGGGGGCCTCTCCAAATGCCTCATCTGTCTCCTCGCAGCACATCGGGAGCAGCGGTTCAAATCGGAGCTCCCTCCGGACTTCTGAAGCTCCTCACCCCGTCCCTGGGGGCGAGACCCAGACGCGCCGCGGAGGAATCGTATGTCGGCTATTTTCGGGGTCGGAACGTTCATCTGTCGGTAAAGCGAGAGCCTCGCTTTTCAGGCTTAAGTTTGCAGTCCCGTGATTCTAGTAGAGCTTCACCAGTGGCAAAAAGCAAAAGATCTAACATGTAACTCGAAGCTCATTGATTGTTTTTGTGTACTCTAGTATTACGCTTATATGAAAACATATGACTGCGCTGGTCATTATACCGCAGTCTGTCCCAGGGGTTGAGATTTACATCTATTGGACTCACAGTTCAGGTTAAATCCAAGCAACTCTTTTGCTGAGATCCAGTTCAAACTTAACCTTCGAGAACAGCGGAGCTGCAATCGCTCACAGCCCTGAGTGTAGAAGCTGACGGAGTTGGCCCAGTTACAAGGCCTAGTTTTTCCACTGAGGCTGCATGCTCCGAAACCAGTGAGTCAGGAAATATCTCGCAACCGCTGTTAAAGCAAGAGAATCTTGAATAAGTAAACAGCGGGCGGAGGCGACTTGTGACACGTCGATTCTGGTCCGCTGAGGAGATTGTTCGTTACTCGACGGTGTAAAAAAGCAGCCCACATCACATCTTATTAATCCCACGATTAGTTCCTCAATTCAGGCTTCATGGGTTTAATGTCTCAGCAGTAGGCTGGAAAATTATCGTCTAGACATTGTCAATAAGTTAAAGTCTCTCTCACTCTTTCTCGCTCGCTCTCTCTCTCCCTCGCATTCTCTCAATTGTTTTGACAAATAATACAGAAACAAAATCATCTCTACAAAAGATTCAGTTGATAGATATGCTTTTTGACAGATGGAATGGGTGCGGAAGCCACAATTCAGCACACTTATCTCTTGAGTTTCCCTTTATAATACCAATAATCTTACTCAGATGTATAACAACAGACATTCACATTATTAAACTTAAACCCAATGTTTCAGTTATTGTGGGAAGGACATTTGATTTGTGTACTTCCAAACTGTTCCTATAAGGGAGGGATAAACTAATGGTAAATTTCACTTCAGTACATGTGCACCATTATCACAAGGACAGAGGAAACACACAAGGCTGTATTGAAACAGTTACGCTATGGGAGGAGTAAAGATTGTGATAGACGGATGGATTTACACCTTTTCCACATCTGGCTAGAAAGCGTCTCGTATTTTAATTCATCTTGAATGTTTATTGGATTTAAGGATGAACACATCATTTGCTCCAGATGCATGAAGTGACCATGTGTGAATAGAGTCATAGAGTATACAAACACACAGGTCGACTTACAACTTGAGGGGTTGTGCTGACTCATTCGAAAACAACAAACAAATTCACAATTTTTCCTTTTCACCCAATGATTAAAAATATGTCTATGTATTTTTAACGACATTTAGTTTTTCCTTTACTAGCTACTTGCAAGCAATATTGCTCTAGGGATTTACAAAGAATGTATGTTGGTCCTTTATTTATCTCAAATGGTTAATGGACTGTACTTGTAGCTTTTCTAGTCTTCCGACCACTCAATGCGCTTTCACACGTCATGTCATCATTTAGCTATTCCCACCCATTCATACCCATTCATACACTGATGGCAGGGGCTAACATGCAAGGTGCCACCTGCACATCAGGAACTAACATTCACACACCGTACACAGCTACAGGAGACATTTGGGGTTAAGTGTCATGACAAAGGACACATCAATTTGCCAATCCTCTGATTAAAGGGCGACCCTTCTCTCCCACTGAGCCGCAGTTGCTGCAAAAGCTGTATGGATTGACATGAAACTCAATATAGATATCAATGTTGCAGAGAGAATGAATCTGAATGTGGGTGTGAGTGAAATACCGTTAGCACTTTATAATAAGTACACATTATTTAGCATTAGTAAAGCATGAATAAACACTGAATTCATAATTTATAAAGCATTATTCCAACATGAACATTCCTTAGTAACTCATTAGTATGCATTTCATAAACACAGTCATAAATGTTTCATTCTTGATTAAAAACTTGGGGTTTCATACTTTTTAAATCATGGATTCCCTATTTGTAAATGAAGTATTAAGGATATGCCCATCAGTGGCACAAGTGTTCAATGGTTTGTTGGCACATAGATACATATTATTGATTATGCTAGTTAAGACTAGCTAGCAAGCTCGTCACTGGTAAGTCACTGATAAGCACTGGCATGCGCCACCTCAGTTGTAAGTAGACCAATTCAGGTGACAGCGAGATACTCATAATCAATCATTTGTACCAGCAAACTGAGAAACATGCTACCACTCTCGCTACTGACGTGCATCGGCTAACATCAACTGGCCGGCGCGGGTGGCGGGTCACAGGTCACGCGTTTGCTCTCTCGGAGGACCCGATGTGTCCCACGGTGCCGGGTCAGAAAGTCTCAGTCCCATCACCTGCCTATTCATGTAAATGCCTACTACTTATTACATGAATAATTTCTGTGACATCCATTGAATGTGCTGTAACTATGTTACCTTGATTCTGTACACATGACATCTATTGCTTCTGTCCATCCGGGGAGAGGGATCTTCCTCTGTTGCTCTCCTGAAGGTTTCTCCCCCTTTTTTTTCCCTGTGAAAATGGTTTTCACTACTATTTTTAGGGGGAGTTTTTCCTGATCCGATGTGAGGTCCCGGGACAGGGATGTCGTATGTGTACAGATTGTAAAGCTCTCAGAGGCAAATTTGTATTTGTGATTTTGGGCTATAAACTGAATTGAATTGAATTGAATCACCTGGCCGGAATTATTTCTGACCAGGCACCGTGGTGGGACACACTGGGTCCTCCTAGAGCGCAAATGTGTGTCCCACGTTGATGATGTGTTAGCACTGTGATAGTCTTCACTTTAGATTAGGTCACAGAACATACTTAACTGATACTTCACTAACGAGTATTAACTACCTAAATTAATCATGAATTGCAGCTTTTCTTCATCATTTACTAACACTTTACAAATCATCTTATTAGTCCTTAATACTTAATTTACAAATGGGGAATCCATCATTTATAAAGTATGAAAACCCAAGCTTATTACTCAAGAATGAAACATTTATAACTGTGTTTATGAATTGCATACTAATGAGTTACTAATGAATGTTCATGTTGGAATAATGCTTTATAAGTGATGAATTCAGTGTTTATTCATGCTTTACTAATGCTAAAAGTGTGTACTTATTATAAAGGGCTACCGAAATATCTCTATTACTATTGGATGGACTGCCATAACTTCAAGTTCCCCTCACAAAGAGTTATTTTTTTTTTCATTGAGCACCATTATGTACATTTTTCAATTGAAACACGTTAGCATTGTGAATGTATTAGCATGCTGTAGTTAGTGTTTAGCTCAAACCTGTGCAGACGAACAGCCTCATAAAACTGATATTGTGTCTGACTTGATTCTACAATGCATACAGATCATGGTTATGACAGAAAAACTATGGTTATAGTTACATACGAAAATCTTTTGTAGAGGTGAAGGTTAGGCCACTAACTCCTTTAAATTTGAATCGGGTCATAAAGGTCTGTGATGGGGCGCAAACTCCAGTATCTGGCCATAAAGGACCCCTTATTATCTTTTTCCAGTGCATACCTACTTCCTGAATAAGCATTACATAATGGAATATGACCTGTAAATCGTCCGATATGAACACAATACTTGGCTGGATTTAAAAAAAAAAAAAAAACTGACAGCTGAGTCAGGTTTTCTTTTTTTTAATACATATTGTAACTTTGGATCTTCGTCACCTGACCTGCTCCGTCTCTCTGCACGCCTCAGAAAGGTGAAGGGGCCTGGAACTGCTCTCGCACCCACCCACACACACACACACACACACACACACACACACACACCATACATGCACAGACTCTGTAAGTGGATTTATGCACAGTATTAAAACGCTAATAAGTCAGACAAAGCTGTACACCAGTGCACACGGTTGAACAAAGGGACTCACTTGAATGGGCTAATATTCAATCATTTCCTGCCATTTTGATAAGTTTGAAAACACTGCTGTAATAGCCTTTTCAACATATTTCTTCACACCATTTGCACAAGCAATCTCTGGAATTAATAGAGTAACAGGCACAGCTGTTCCTTCTCGCTTTTGTGGTTGGGCATCATAGACCAGACCTGCAAACAATATTTGTCACAATGACTTATACTTTCACAGTATAGGTGCTTTCAGTTTGGAAAAAAAAGAAAGAAAACAATAACCTTATCAATCCAACTTAAATGTATAGGGTGTTTTGTGCGGGCTGAAGTGAAATGGTGCAATTCCGAAAAATGACATTTATTTCAGTGAAAAAATTACTAAAAATAATATGTCTAAGAATGATGTATAATTTCAACAGCACCCATAATTCCTTAACTTTTAAAACAACAATTAATTTTATTTTGTATTATGTTTACAAGACAAATACATTGAGTGTACTCTCCAACACGGCTGCACAATCCAGGTATGATTTGTTTTGTACATGACCTAGATGGTGTCGAAGAACATTAATGTTTGCTTTGTGAAAAGGACGACATGTAAAATGAGTGATAATCATGATCTTGGAGATATGGACAAAAAAACCTGACTGCAGCACCACTTTCAAACATATGGCACCACATTCCAAAAGGGTATCATGTTACGCTGTCAGGTTTACAAAAACTAAATGGAGCAAACAGAGATTTGCACATCAAATAACATTTTTGGGACAAGCTGCTACAACGTGCGCGAAACAATCCAAATTATGAACATTCAAAAATGTAGCTAAAATGAGAGTTTATAATGGTATCACACTGGTCATCAAAGATGCAGTTGCACAGGCATAATTTGTCTGTGCTTTATGAACCAGATTCAATCTCCGGCTCCGCTAGTCCATGTCGATGTGTCCTTGAGCAAGACACTTAACCCTAATTGCTCACCGTTGCTGTGTCTACTGTATAGCATGTAAGGTGCTTTGGATAAAAGCATCAGCTAAATGTAATGAAATATGGGTGTGGCCTATAGAGACACATTTTGGCACCAAATAATGAAAACACCACTGGGAAAATAACAGGGAAAACATCTGAAAAAATAAGGATTCCTGATATATAATTAAAATACAATATGCTTTTCAAATGTTCTGATGCCTTAAAGGTATTGCAAATTTGGATGAGATCCGGTTTTCAGATGCCCTGCTGACAAACAAAAAAGAAACCAAAAACATAACCTCCTCGGCAAATTTCCAAAGTTGAATGACAGACAAAGATGCTATTAAATGTGTGTATCTGGCACATGTTCTCTTTTTGTGCTGTAAAAAGTGATTAATGGTGTTCACATATTTGACAAATTCTGCATTGGATGAAGCTCAATCCATATTTCATTGTGCTCACATATAATAATAAAAGACCAAAGACTGTCTCAGATGATTATTCCTTTTTTTCTCAATTAAATTGAGGGACCTGACGGCGATATGAGTCTAATGAACTGAAAAAACAACAACGAAAAACCATCTTCACAGGTCTGACTGTGATTGACCAATGCTTCCAGTAATCACTTGTCAATATCAGATCCATCACTGCTTTTGGGTTATCTTGGTTGGCCTATGATGTACTCACTTTCATCTCTGTGCTCTCAGGCTGATAAATTGGGTTGTCACTACAGCAGTGCGGCTATAACTACAGAAAGAGGCCAATCATATTAACATTCTAACAGGCCATATTCTTAATAGGACTTTTTCCACCCCACGGTTACTGAATTATATCGGAATACCACACTTTTTTTATGACAAAACACATTGTAATAAACGTTAGATTGTGTTAGGAAGGTTTGCAATTAATGTATTAATAATGTTGTGTTCTTTCTTATGTAGCAAATTGGGACTACAATATTAATTTTGTTGTGCAACCAAGTCGTACAATGACAAATAAAACCCCTTGTAACCCTTGTAATTAAGAGATTCAGTGTTCTACAGTCCAACCTAAATAATGGATGAACTTCTATATTGTATTTTTGAATGCATTGTTTAAACAAAAACTGGGCAAAGTTCCTGTTTGCATTTACTTTCACACTTTTGGTGGCAGAATGCACACAAGGAACCTAGAAATAGATTAACTTTACTGGGGAAACCATAAATAGCAGATGTGCAGAAAGCCGGCAGGCTGAGACAGACAAATACTGAAACAATTAACAAAAAGCAGAAGGGCTATATACAACTCTGTATGGACTCAACCGGATGATGTCAGCAGCATATTGCTGACGGGGAAATCAGCAACAGGTGAGGTTCATACCTATAGTTTTCAGCAAGTTAAGTATTTAGTAAGTTTGGTATATGTAATGTCACTTGTATTGTTTTGGAGTTTTAACAATAATATAATTAACAATATATTAATTTACTTAACCATTTGGTGTTAACAGGAAAACTTACCATATATGGAATAAATCATGCGTCAATGTAAATGGTACTAAAGCTACTCCTATTTAAAAAAGAGACAATACTTTTTTGTTCTATTCAAAATGCTGAGAATGTCCTGTAGCCGACCCATCACCACTTGTAATTAGTTGGATTTTTCCTCCAGCTATCACTTTACTTGACCAAAAGGTATAAATTATAAGCTTATAAGCTATAAGCTGAACTTTAAGTGGCTATAAGTGGTGGACAATGACTCCCAGAGCTCATGATGAACCATGGAAGCTGGCTAGCTAATCTTTAGGGGCTATCTACTTTATTTCTATAGTTGAATTTACTGTTCCCTGGCATTTTGGCACCATTTCCCAAGCTTAAGTAAAAAGTTATTTTCGATTTTACGGTCAGTTATTTTTGTCACCAATGGAACAATCGGTTCACAAATGTATTTACACCTAGACACACTCATTGGATCCAGCAAGCCATTGCTCTTTTGTGGAACGGTTTGTACTCTGACGAGGAAGTTAAATAAAAGTGGAGCTTCCACTATTTTTGACTCTGGTGCATATTTCCATTTAAAGGTCCACATTGTCAAGACAGCTTGCTATTGGTCAATGGCACTAATTTGCATGTCATCCGCAGGACCCTCAAAATACCAGCCAGTTCAAACGCAATTTTCATTCACAATTCTAGTGTGAATCCATGTCTCAAACGTTAAATAAGTAAGTTGGATACAGACCAGCTCCACGTAGAGGGAGGGGGGATAAGCAATTGTGTGACAATGGAGAAGCGAGAGGAAGGTTTTAGGAAGAGGGAAGGAAACCTGAAGGAGACAGACGGAGGCACAGGAATGACAAAGAACAAGACAGCACGGCCTTCGCCAAAACCGAGCAGCCCGGGAGCTGCAGCAACAATCTGGACATGAAGGGAAAGACATTGTGCAGGAGGAAGAGTCACAGGACAAAAGCCTCAAGGTTTTCATTGCTGAGGCAACTCTTGGAGAAAGCTGTCTCATATTCTGTGTAATAAAATAAGCTTTATTTTTTTATGTAATGCATTATTCATGTTTTCTATTATGTAGAGGAAGAAAAAAGGTCTTTTGAGAAACAATAAAAAGTATATTTTCTATAAATCTGAAAACACAGTATGTTGTGTTTTATCAATGTGGTTGCGATGCTACAGTGCATGTAGACACCATTGCTGAATATGAGGCCTCCGGGCATATCTGATGTGCAGGGTGAGTTTCAGCCACCTGGTATTTTGTAGAAATAGTACTTTCTTGGTATTGGAGAACATCTGTTTCATACAACATGTTTCTTATAATAGCAACAACATAAACAACATGTTAAAGCAAATAGTGATGTATGTTCATTTATGTGAAAACAGTTCAACAATTTTGCTGACTAATGTGCCAAGATGTTCTTTGCTGTAATGATGTGCGCCATTGGGTGGTGAGGGGATACTTCTTGCCAACAGAAAACAAATTGACCCAATTGTTACACATATAATTTGGTTTTCCAAATTATCCTGGCATATTCACAATATGGCCACTTGCCAGTTGGATACTTAGAATTACTCAACATTACCACTAGCATTCACTGTTCTGTATTCAATATCAAAATTACAACAAACTGAATATATATATATAAGCCCTGGATAGACTGGTGACTTACCCAGGGTGTACCCTGCCTTCGCCCAATGACAGCTGGGATCGGCTCCAGCGCCCCGCGACCCTAAAGAGGATAAGCGTTTCAGGTAATGGATGGATGGATGAATATATATATATATATGTGTGTGTGTGTGTGTCATTGGTAAATGTACACAGTGAGTGTGGGTGGCACCTCCTCCCATTGGCCTTATTCCAGCCCAAATGCCAATATACCCTCATAGCTCCTGAATACATTATGCAAATGTTCTTTTGGTTCACTGTACTGCATACGTTACGAAAATATTCATGAAATGTATAGCTCATTGTGCCTTCTGCAGCCGTCCCGAACAACTGTAGAAAAATATGCACAACTCCACTGCTGGTGCCACATTCCCTCAATCTCCTACTTGGAGAAGTTGGTTCTAGTTACTAGCTACTGGTTTTGGAAAGGAGCATAGTTAAAGTTCATCTAACTAATTAGCGACTCAGTCAAACGAGTCACAAGTCCTCAGTTTCTTTCTCACTCCCAACTCACACTTGGTCACTGGCTTCAAGCTTTGAAGGTCTAGGGATCCCTCTAGTGTCAGTGCTGGACGTGTCACGGACATTTTCTAAATATACAGTCAGGTCCATAAATATTTGGACATTGACACATTTTTCATTATTTTGGCTCTGTACACCACAACAATGGAGTTGAAATGAAAAAATCAAGATGTGCTTTAAGTGCAGACTTTCAGCTTTAATTTGAGGGTATTTACATCCAAATCAGGTGAACGGTGTAGGAATTACAACAAATTCAAATGTGGCCACCCTCTTTTTAAGGGACCAAAAGTAATTGGACAATTGGCTGCTCAGCTGTTTCAAGGTCAGGTGTGTGTAATTCCCTCGTTTATTTCATTTACAAGGAGTAGATAAAAGGTCTTGGGTTCATTTCAGGTGTGGTATTTGTGTTTGGAATCTGTTGCGGTCAACTTTCAATATGAAGTCCAAAGAACTGTCACTATCAGTGAAGCAAGCCATCATTAGGCTGAAAAATCAAAACAAAACCATCAGAGAGATAGCAGACACATTAGGTGTGGCCAAATCAACTGTTTGGTACATTCTTAAGAAAAAAGAACGCACTGGTGAGCTCAGCTACACCAAAAGACCTGGAAGACCACGGAAGACAACTGTGGTGGATGACAGAAGAATCATTTCTCTGGTGAAGAAAAACCCCTTCACAACAGTTGGCCAGATCAAGAACACTCTCCAGGAGGTAGGTGTATCTGTGTCAAAGTCGAAAATCAAGTGAAGACTTCACCAGAGTAAATACAGAGGGTTCACCACAAGATGTAAACCATTGGTGAGCCTCAAAAACAGGAAGACCAGATTTGCCAAAAAACATCTAAAAGAGCCTGTACAGTTCTGGAAGAACATCCTATGGACAGATGAGACGAAGATAAACTTGTACCAGAATGATGGGAAGAGAAGAGTATGGAGAAGGAAAGGAACTGCTCATGATCCAAAGCATACCACCTCATCAGTGAAGCATGGTGGAGGTAGTGTTATGGCGTGGGCATGTATGGCTGCCAATGGAACTGGTTCCCTTGTATTTATTGATGATGTGACTGCTGACAAAAGTAGCGGGATGAATTCGGAAGTGTTTCGGGCAATATTATCTGCTCATATTCAGCCAAATGCTTCAGAACTCATTGGACGGCGCTTCACAGTGCAGATGGACAATGACACGAAGCATACTGCGAAAGCAACCAAGGAGTTTTTTAAGGCAAAGAAGTGGAATGTTCTGCAATGGCCAAGTCAATCACCTGACCTGAATCCAATTGAGCATGCATTTCACTTGCTGAAGACAAAACTGAAGGGAAAATGCCCCAAGAACCAGCAGGAACTGAAGACGGTTGCAGTAGAGGCCTGGCAGAGCATCACCAGGGACGAAACCCAGCGTCTGGTGATGTCTATGGAATCCAGACTTCAAGCTGTCATTGACTGCAAAGGATTTTCAACAAAGTATTAAAAGTGACAATTAGATTTATGATTATATTAATTTGTCCAATTACTTTTGGTCCCTTAAAAAGAGGGTGGCCACATCACAAAACATGACATGATGGCGCCGCTGATGGCTGCCTCGGTGTGTCGGTGCTCGTTGTTTTGTATTGTTTTTGTTTTTAATTCGGTCTTCTGCTGCTATTCCCGGAGCTCTTTCACCAGAGATGAGCTCATGAACATCAGGGGAACAACTCCAGCGGACTTACTTCCAACTTTTTTAACTTCCGTGGAACTTCTGGACATTTTCGTAAAAGGTGTGCTCACCTTAACTCACGCGGTGAGACGCCGCAGGAGAGGGAAACGGGCCGGCGCGCTCGTGCGACTCCGCAAACGCGGATCTCGCACATCGCTGCCGGGCATATTTCTCTCCAACGTCCGCTCACTGTGCAACAAACTGGACGAGCTCCAGCTGTTGGTGGGGAGAGACAGAGACTTTTCTTCATCCTCCGTTTTGTGCTTCACGGAGACCTGGCTCAGCGGATCGATACCGGACTCTGCGTTCCAGCTGGCGGGCTTCCAGCTGTTCAGAGCGGACCGCGACACGGAGCTCTCCGGCAAAGCGAAGGGTGGAGGAATCTGCTTCTACGTCAACAACAGCTGGTGCAACGACGTGACAGTGATTCTGCAGCACTGTACTCCGGACCTGGAATCATCCATCATCCACTGCAAACCCTTCTATTCCCCCCGTGAGTTTGCTTCATTTATCCTGGCCGGAGTTTACATGCCACCGCAGGGCAACGTGCAGGAGGCACAACGGACCCTCGCCGAGCAGATACAGGGTGTGGAGCGGACCTACCCGGACTCCTTAGTTATTGTTCTTGGTGACTTTAACAAAGGAAACCTCAGACATGAACTCCCTAAGTACAAACAGTTTATTAAATGCCCGACTAGAGAGGAGAGCATTCTGGACCACTGCTACACCACCATCAGCGGGGCCTATCACGCCGTCCATCGAGCTGCACTGGGTCTCTCTGACCACGTCATGGTCCATCTGATTCCTGCATACAGGCAGAAACTAAAGCTCTGCAAACCTGTGGTGAGGAAGTTCAAGAAGTGGACCAGTGAGGCTCTGGGGGATCTTCGGGCGTGCTTGGACTGTACTGACTGGGATGTCTTCAGGACTGCTACCATCAGTCTGGATGAGTACACAGAGGCTGTGACTTCCTACATCAGCTTCTGTGAGGACAGCTGTGTTCCAACCAGCACCAGGGTGAGCTACAACAACGACAAACCCTGGTTTACAGCGGAACTCAGAAAACTACGGCTGCAAAAGGACCAGGCGTTCAGGAGAGGGGACAAGGACTTGTACACAGAGTCAAAATACAGGTTTAGCAGGGCGGTGAGGGACGCTAAACGACTGTACTCTGAGAAACTGCAACACCAGCTCTCAGCAAGTGATTCTGCGTCGGTCTGGAGAGGGCTCAAACAGATCACCAACTACAAGCCCAAAACCCCCCACTCCATGAACAACCTCCGCCTGGCAGACGAGCTGAATGAGTTCTACTGCCGATTTGAAAGACAATGGAGTAGTCCTGACGCCATCCCCAACAGCCCCATCAACAGCCCCACCAACCAGCCACAGACCACCAGCCCTCCCTCCCCCAGCCCATCAGGGGCTCACGCCTCTGAACCATCGTCCACAGCGCCCCCTACCCCCTCCACAGTGACGACCCTCATTATCCAAGAGAGAGACGTTAACAGGCTTTTTAAAAAACAGAATACCCGCAAAGCAGCCGGCCCGGACTCTGTCTCCCCCTCCACCCTGAAGCATTGTGCTGATCAGCTGTCCCCGGTGTTTACAGACATCTTCAACACCTCTCTGGAGACATGCCACGTACCAGCCTGCTTCAAGGCCTCCACCATCATCCCCGTCCCCAAAAAACCTAGGATCACAGGACTCAATGACTACAGGCCCGTCGCCTTGACCTCTGTGGTCATGAAGTCCTTTGAGCGTCTGGTCCTGTCCCACCTCAAAACCCTCACCGACCCACTCCTGGATCCCCTGCAGTTCGCCTACAGAGCCAACAGGTCTGTGGACGATGCAGTCAACATGGCCCTCCACTCCATCCTCCAGCACCTGGACACCCCAGGAACCTACGCCAGGATCCTGTTTGTGGACTTCAGCTCTGCCTTCAACACCATCATCCCGTCTCTGCTGCAGGACAAGCTCTCCCAGCTGCACGTGCCCGACTCCACCTGCAAGTGGATCACAGACTTCCTGTCTGACAGGAAGCAGCACGTGAGGCTGGGGAAACACGTCTCAGCCTCTCGGTCCATCAGCACCGGTTCCCCCCAAGGCTGCGTTCTTTCCCCTCTGCTCTTCTCCCTGTACACCAACAGCTGCACCTCCAGTCACCAGTCCGTCAAGCTCCTGAAGTTTGCGGATGACACCACCCTCATTGGACTCATCACTGGTGGGGACGAGTCCGCCTACAGGCGGGAGACTGACCACCTGGTGACCTGGTGCAGCCAAAACAACCTGGAGCTCAACGCTCTGAAGACAGTGGAGATGGTTGTGGACTTCAGAAAGATCTCAGCCCCACCAGCCCCTCTCACCCTGTGTGACTCCCCCGTCAAAGCTGTGGAGTCCTTCAGCTTCCTGGGCTCCAGCATTACCCAGGACCTCAAGTGGGAACTAAACACCAGCTCCATCGCCAAGAAGGCGCAGCAGAGGATGTTCTTCCTGAGGCAGCTGAGGAAACTCAACCTGCCAAAGACAATGATGGTGCACTTCTACACTGCCATCATCGAGTCCATCCTCTGCTCCTCCATCACCGTCTGGTACGCTGCAGCCACTGCCAAGGACAAGGCCAGGCTGCAGCGCATCATTCGCTCTGCCGAGAGGGTGATTGGCTGCAATCTGCCGTCCCTCCAGGACTTGTTTGCTTCAAGGACCCTGAAGCGGGCGAGGAAGATTGTAGCTGATCCCTCTCACCCTGGACACAAACTGTTCGTGTCCCTCCCCTCTGGCAGGAGGATGCGGTCCATCAGGACC
The DNA here is from genome assembly GCA_023566465.1 of Cottus gobio. Lineage (NCBI taxonomy): Eukaryota > Metazoa > Chordata > Actinopteri > Perciformes > Cottidae > Cottus > Cottus gobio. The sequence continues at coordinate 16,923,364 of CM042237.1, forward strand.
AAGACCTCACGCCACAAAAACAGTTTCTTCCCGTCTGCCGTCGGGATCATCAACAGATCCCGGGTCCCCCACTGACTCTAATGACTCTGTCACCCCCAGACAATTCCCACCCCCTGCACACTCCCCTGCACATAGCCTTATACTTATACTTGACTTGAATACACTTGACACCTGGGCATTGCACTTGCCACTTTCACACAACACTTACACTCATGCACATTCCATGCACTTTATCTTACTTTTGGTATTTTGTTATGCTGCTGTCTCAATGTAGATATTCATTCATCCATTCATCCTCATTTATTGCATTGCGTTAACTGTTAAATGTGTATTGTTAAATGTTAAATGTATGCACCTTCCCGCCAGGACAAATTCCTTGTATGTGTAAGCATACATGGCAATAAATGGTTCTGATTCTGATTCTGATTTAATTTGTTGTAATTCCTACACCGTTCACCTGATTTGGATGTAAATACCCTCAAATTAAAAAAGTCTGAGCTTAAAGCTCATCTTTATTATTTCATTTCAACTCCATTGTTGTGGTGTACAGAGCCAAAATAATGGAAATTGTGTCAATGTCCAAATATTTATGGACCTGACTGTATCTCCTTCATCAATCCAACCGATCCATCCATACTCCCACCCACCCTATGCAGACTGTCTTCCTCTTTATTCTACTTCCGTTGGTGAGACCGCCAATTTATGACATGGGTGGGTTTACACTGGAGTTGGTTGAAAACCCTGTAGGTCTCAAACAGAGGAGAGGGCCTCTGCTCGTTGGTATCCAAGCAACAGGGTTTGACGAGTCACGAGTTAGAACCGGTCGGTCACAGCGTTATATTTTTAAAGGATGTACGTCCCCAAAAGATCACCCAGTGTGTGAGGAGCAGTGGCTTACCCGGGCGGGGAATCTTCCGCCTGCTGCTATTTCCCTTTTTCCCTTTTATCTCTCTCTCTCGCTTTCCCTGTGGTTAGGTGGATTGCAGGCAGCCGGGGGAGAGCAGACGCCGCAGCTGCAGCGCATCTGTAATCACGCGTCGCTTAAAGTCAGTCACTCTCCGGACCGGCGGCGTCGAGTGATTGCCACAGCTACGGATGTTGCCGAAAGCTAATCTGATCGACTACCAGCGAAGCCTACGTCTCGAGTGCCTCCACCTCCACGAGTTCCCACCACGAGTTTCCAGCACGAGTCACCAGCACGAGTCACCAGCACGAGTCACCAGCACCAGCCACCAGCACGAGTCACCAGCACCAGTCACCAGCACGAGTCACCAGCACCAGTCACCAGCACGAGTCACCAGCACCAGCCACCAGCACGAGTCACCAGCACCAGTCACCAGCACGAGTCACCAGCACAAGCCACCAGCACAAGTCTCCAGCCACCGCTCCCAGGCTACACCAGCGCCAGCTCCGTGAACGGAGGAAAGTACCAACTTGATTCCACATGAGCTTGTGTAAAGTGCCAAAATAAAACTGTGCTTGTTCTCACCTGAACCACACTTGTCACTGCGTGTCTTGCGTTTGGGTCCAGACTGCCAGTTCCCCCGCCGCCAGGCGTGACACAGTGATTGTTTCAATATTCCAGTTGCATTTGTCATACTTGTCTCGAGTGCATCTCTATCATTTGCCTGCTGAGATAGGACAGCTGAATGGGGAAGTTTGTCAGATCGCCCACTGTACAGTGTCATCAACTCAGTCGCAGCCGCTACTCCATCAATGTCATTGTTGTTTACCATTGTGCTGCACTGCGTCTCACTTACTGTACGTGCAGAGCTCTGGCCCGCGAGACTCATCTCACAACTTTGTATTATCAACTCCATAAAACTTAAACTGCAAATGCGGCCTCTAACACAATTCCCAGTACAACCACTGGAATCCATTTTATTCTGCAAAATAAACAACCCAACAACAATAAGAGCCCCTCCTGCAACTCACAGCACCAGATAAAGTTTTCTTCGGTGTAAAAACGGCGCAGCAGCATTCATGCTTGATTGAGGCAAAACATTTGACTTTTTTTTCCTGAAATGTACTCAGAGCTCTTTGTTGATCCTCCATCACACATCTGCTAAAAGGACAGATCAATATCTGGTGTTGCCATCTACCAGTTCACAAGCAAGCTTTGACTGAACGCAGTTGTCCATACTGCTCTTCTGTTTAACATTGAGAAAATCTTCACTATTCTGTCAAAGTCATCTTTGGGGATTTTAACCAACACTTGCCTGCCAATCACAAACAGGTATTTTCTGTTACCATAGCATCATTGTTGTTGAACCTCTGGATGATATCCTCCTGGCTAAGGTCAAAATACATTGCATTTGCTAACTTAACAAATGTAACGGGCTTGGTCAAATACATCTCTATTGAAAAGGCTTCAATCATTTAAATCATCTTTTTGCATAATGTAACACTTGGAAGTTTTCTGGAATCACAAATGCCCCAATATAATTAGATTTGATTAGATTCAAAATACATTATTTAAAAAATAAAGGCGTATGTTTGGTTTGAATTAGATATTACAGTAGTCCTGGGGGACGCTGCCATTATTTCAGTAATTGAAAAAGATAATGGGACAATTAGCTTTCAGTTAATAAATGAGTTAATAAAGTACCAGACATGATCATTGCTTTTCTCATTGCTGAAAATAGCTGAACAAATTACAGATTCTTCCTGTAGCACAGCTATAACACTGTTTATCATACGACATTTAAGAGCATTCTTAGCTTATTTGTGGGTGCTTTCAAGAGCAGGGCCCCTTGTGACAAAATACCCGATGCCATTGCACAGAGGGAGAAGCAAAATTGAGGCTACTCAGTTCCATATTTCATACAAAAACGCTTTCTTTTCTTTTCAAATAAGATCCCCCCATTATGCTGAGGGGGGGACTGCTCTGCTGATTCTTCAATATATCAGGCGACGGGAAAAAATGTGCTATTCCACCCAAAGAATCCTTTGAGCTGACTTCTCTGCGCGGGGTAGGACCTCGAGCATTTGAAATGATGTGGAAATATCAATGTAATATGTAATATATATAGAAACATTAATATATAATTTGAGAGCCACATAATAACTGCATCTGGAAAGTGAAAGGCAGAATTTTCTCATCACACAGACAGAAGAAAACCTCAAACTCTTCACGACCCATTTACAATCTTATTATCTTAACTCACGAATATGTATTTTGTAAATACAGTCAATTGGTCAATTATGCGCTTATTTAATTATATTCAGCATACATCGGATTTGACTTAATTGAATGTTTCATGCTCTCTAGAATCCTTAAATCTCGAATGATTCATGATTTATTGCTGAGGTCTTTTTTTTTTTTGTCTCGTCAGAGACCTTTTCCAGGCCAGGGCAGCTCACATTTACGTCAAGCTGTGCTTCACACTTCATCGTATTTTCTGTCTCCCTGCTGTCTGCAGTCACAAGTTCACTTACGATTTCCCTCTTTAGAGAACTACACGGAATGGAATTTGTCACAGTGAGTGTTGACTTCATTTCTCACACCGAGAGAGGTGCCTGAGCTGTTGTTTATCACTGCTATCCACCAAATAATGCCAGTGTAATTGTGTTGGTAACAATTGCACTGCTAGTTAATACTATCCACGTTGCGTTTTAGACTCATGGTGTTCGGGCTTTGCGAGACAAGTCTGAGAAATGTTGCTGTCCTGCAGCTGTTGTACCATCTCTGGAACACTAATTGCACCCATTTTCCCTGGACATGTTCCCATTGCTGTCTCGTCAGATAGAGCAGTGTTGTATTTCTCTTTGGCTTGAGACGGATTCTCTGGTGAAGGCATATTTAGTGTGAAGGATGAGAGAACGGAACGCAGCGAAAGAGAAAACAGTGACTTTAGAGAATGACAAAAAATGGCAGAAAATGGGGGACTGGGATAAATAGACTCTTCAAATCTCAAACATTAGTGTCGCCATAATGATGGCGAGTCACACATTGGTTTAAGACTTGCTATTTCTGGCAATTGGCAATGGAAGTGTCCCAGCACGGCTGCTGCAGAGAATCTGTTGTTTTTGTTAAAATGTGACTGTCCTTTGAAGCCTTGAAATGATGTATTCATCAAGTTCCACATCAAAAATGATTTTACAAAGGCTTTAGTCCAAATCAGTCAGATCGTGTTGTTATTAGGGATGCAGCGATACCACTTTTTTACAAACCGATACAAGTACGAGTATTTTTATTTGTGTACTTGCCGATACCGAGTACCGATACCGATACTTCTTAGATTTGGTCTCCAGGAAAGTGCAATTAATTTGGAGGCAGATTTTATTTTATCCTCTGCAGATTATGTCAAGCCTATAGTACAAAATTAACAGAAGGCTATCCCAAGCTTTAAACTTCTTGTGGAAGTCCCTCTAATGTCGGACCATAAAACGCCCCGTGTCCGGGTTCATAATAGCCGCACAACAGCGTCTGAATGACGGCCGCTGCCATCGCTACTTCTGGCGGACCAGCAGCCGTTTGATTCAAACCGGCAGGACGGCAGTGATGACGCGCAGAGCTTCTCAATTATAGATATATTAAATATGGAAAATTTCAACTCTCACGTCAAACGCGCCGCGTTACTCGCGTCTAATGTGCCGCCCGGCGTAAATTTGCGTCTGTTGCAACCACACGCGTCTGTGCATAGACTTTACATGTAATCTGGTCGCGCGAAAAATTTGCGTCGCGTTCGGTGTGAACGCACCATAACTCTACACACCTTGCTGCAGAGCCGCAAGAGAGCGACGAAAGAGCCGTATGCGGCTCTGGATCACGGGTTGCCGACCCCTGCCCTAGACGTTGAAGTCAGGTAGGACAACAAATCACATTTTTTCTCCACAAAGCGCGACCAGTTTGTTGTAGTGAAATACTGTTGAGTGGTATCGGTTCTTGGTATCGGCAATTGAAAATGAATACGAGTACGAGTATTTTAACGAAGTATCGGCCTGATACCCGATACCGGTATCGGTATCGGTGCATCCCTAGTTGTTATAGTTACAGAAGAAACAGTAGTAGTTAAATACATACTTCAGAGTGGTAATAATACTGGTATTCATTTAATTCGATTGGCTTTAATATACCAAGCCTCCCTTTAGGGGTTTTCCAGGCACGTCCAACTGGTAGGAGGCCCCGGGGAAGACCCAGGACACGCTGGAGGGATTATATCTCCCAGCTGGCCTGGGAACGCCTCGGGATCCCCCAGAATGAGCTGGTAGATGTTGCAGGTGAGAGAGAAGTCCGGGTCAGCCTGCTTGACCTGCTGCCTCCGCGACCCGACCCCGGATAAGCGGTGGAAAATGGATGGATGGATGGATGGATACCAAGTAAAGACTAATTCTAGCCTTGTAGTAGATTGTGTGTGTGTGTGTGTGTGTGTGTGTGTGTGTGTGTGGGGGGGGGGGGTCCGTCAGTTGCTACAATAGTGGACACTCCTTCAGCAAGACCCGAAGATGGTTGCGATAGATACAAAAAAAATGGAAGCTGCAAGGTACCGGCAGTGTTTTATACCCTATATGAGGACCTGAAGGAGGCAACTAAATGGTTTAGAAAATCAGGGAGAAAACCCATATAAAATAGAACATTGAATTATTTGCTTTTCTGCACCTGCAATAGTTTTGATACACAGCAGCTAGCCGGCATGCATGTGTCATGCATGTGGCATGCATGTGTCGGCATGCATGTGGCATGCAAAACGACTCAAGTACAAACTTTATTCTCCTAAATTCCACTGTTATGCACCTCCTCTCTAAAAAATCGGGTCCCTCACAATTTAAATTTAAATTATTCAGTGGGGTTAATTGAGGCCAGGAAATGCTCAAAATGGTCTGAGGCTATGTGGAAGGTGGCCGTGGCTAAATGCGGAGACATCAAAGATGAAAAGAAAAAGAAGATGAAAAGAAAAAAAACTGAAAACAATTATTTGCTTTCATTTGGTTCCCAGATTTGGCAGCTTTTCTTTCCACAACAGAGTTTACTTCCTGAGGGCAGAATGCGACATATCCAAAGTGGCTTTGGAATATACTGTACAGTAAAGTGCATATTAGTAATGCAGTCCAAATCCCTCTCCATAAAGCGCATTATGAGGTACTCCGGGTTCAGCCGAGACAAAACCTCCTTTTCCTTTTTTTTTCTCGAGTTTGGATCATAACCTGCCACACTGATGATTTCATGCAGCCTTTTTTCTCCCTCTTTGCTCACTGAGGTGTTTGACGATGTGATGAGCACCACTAGAAGTGTGGGAAGGCTGCCAGTCTTTTTGATGTCAGGGCGATGCCAGCGTGCGGAGGTACACAGCAGAGCGGCATTTAAATTCACAAAGGCAGCTTGCTGTTTCCAGCCTGGAGGATGGTAACCCCTCTTCAAAATGTCGGGGTTTATGTCTGTTGTTTTTTGGCTTCAGGGCCACATGGCACCACTTCCTCGCTGCTCATTACTGAACGTTACGAGGGAGTTAGAGTGCATAACTTGATCAACATTCAAACCATCTTGAACTAGACCACAACTCCAATATATACATTCAATGCCATTGTGCAGTGCCAACGCAGGTGATAGAGCTACTTTATGTTACAAGATGGAATGGAAAACAATCCTGAGTAATTTCCATGAAACTCACATAAACATGAACATGGATCATGCTGTTTTGGCACACATGATTACTATGGCAATGGAACAGAACACCACAGGTACTAACAGCGTGGTAAACAATTGAGCCATAATTTACAAGGCTTCACACAGTGAACTACAAATGGATACAAACGGCACAACCGCAAATGGCCTTTACCAGCGTCATGTTTTCACTCAACTAGTGAATTAAGACAACATTTTCTGGATTTATTATTATCATTCATAATTTCTAGAAGATGAGTCTGAAGGACTTCGGAGAACTCTTGACTTTTTTCCTGTAGCGCCACCATGGGGTGTGTTTGTTTTGAGTAAAATGTCTCATCAACTGTTGATGGATGGTCATTAATTAAATCCAACACATTATTCACTCCCAACTTCAAGTCAATTACCGCTGCTTGGTCAGTGGCTCTTGGCACCGGAAGTCGACGCACAACTCTCTAGCGTCTAGATGTATCAATATACACTCGTTATGGTGTCATTTCAAAATATTCTTCCATTTTTACAGGAAGTCAGGGTTGGGCAACAAAACAACTTAGGTTCAGGACAAGAGTGTGGTTGACGTTAACTTGAGTAACAGCTCACGTCATCAGCGAGTGACTTACAAGTAAGCGACTCACGCCACGAACAACTTAGTTGTCACATTGGGGTGATTGAAAAGCCACCACTATACAGTCTCAAAAGAGGGCCTCCGAGACTGAAGGGCACTGACCAAGCAGCAGTATTTGAGTTGGGAGGTTGCAAAATCTGCTGCCGACATGCATGCTCTCCATGCGATGGACTATGATCCCTTTGGTGATTATTTAGCATTTCATGAAGCCCATCATCAGTAAAAAAAAAAAAATGTTTTGTATTACTTTGTTTCATAATTCTTAAAGCCTTTACAGACTGGACATGTGACAAATAGACAAGATACAAATGCAAAATACTATATCTATGCTTCTATTGTGAAAACTAAGAACGGAAAGAGTTGATCTGGTATGCACTGCCTTTGTCAAGATTGCAGTCTGGGTTCAGATTGCACAGCCTCCAAGTTCTTGTTTCGTATTTATATATATATATTTATAGATCTGTATATAAAGATATATAGATCTTTTCTCGTGCATATTATTTACATTCTGTGTGAAAATAGTAGAGGACAGTCCGGAAATAATGTTGACGTGTAAAATCGCACAAAGAAATAATTAAAGTGAATGCAAGACATCGCTGACAGTGAACAAGTATAGAGACAGTTCCTTAACTTATTGCCAAAAAAGAAGGCATGTACAGTAACAAACCAATCAACATTTGTATCAGCCTCAGCCAAACTCAGTGTTTAGCAATGCTTGTAGAAGATAAACATATCAGCACCTGCGTTTTCATTGTGAGCGTGTTAGCATGGTGTTAGCACTGGGCTCAAAGCACTGCTGTGCATAAGTACAGCCTTGTGAAGTCGCTAGCATGGCTTTATAGGCTTGTAACTGCAGGTATATAACATCGGCAGCGTCACACTTGTCTGCTCTGTGTCACAGAGCTGAGAGAAGGTATTTGATCTATTTCAAACTTTTAAAGGGCTCCTTTTTGATTTCATGCTCTGTTAATTTTTACCCTTCTGTTCTGACAGAACACTTGATAATCTGGAGATAGTCTTGTAAAAAAATAAAGTAATTATGATGTTACCATATTCAGGAGTGGCCTTGTTCACTGCGCCCAGAGTGGCATCTGTCATTTTTATTGTATTGAATCTCTGTGAGGTATGATACGATGATGCCTATAGCGGCTCACACCCATGCATCTGTACTCATTTAACTTACTCGTTTCAAGAAACAGGTTTTCCTTGTGTAGATCACCTCTGTGTGACATTCTCTCAAAAGCCCTTTCTGATGTTGTTTCTCAGCCCGTTACTCTGCTTTACTCTCTCTGAAGCCAAATGGCTTTGCCTCCTACTATACGTCTATACGTGCTTTTGAAGAAACACGGCAGGGCGGATCACCAAAAGGTGTCTCATTTGCCTGGCTACTGGCTGTGTCCCTCCTTTGTGTATTCATTATAGTTTGAAAACCAGAACTTCCGTGTGGCCCTGCTAGCAGTTGGACTGAGCTGAACTATTCCACAATTTCAGTGTTTTAAAAAGGGCCTTGCAAGGAGAAAGGCTGAGTTTTTTTCTTCATGTCCATCTCTACATTTGTCTGTATCATATATAATGCATTTTTTTGCCAGAGTATTACTGAATAAATGAACTGAAGTCGAGCACTGTCAGCTCTTATATTTCGTGATGCTGGAATAAAACAACCTAAATGTATCGTGATGTAGAAGTCAATGTGAAGGTCCCATATGCTGAAATAGTGATAAAATGAAAAGGAACAGTTTGACATTTTGGGAAATGTTCCCGTCACTTTCTTTGAGAACATTCACAAAATATATGTTTTAAAATACATTGTAGACGTAGTAATACAGGACAAGTAACACTTCAGAGAACAAAACAAAACAGAAAACATATTAAAAGTTGCGGTTTGATTGAGCACAGCTCTGGTGCCATTTGCTGGTCGTACAAATCAGTAACGACCAAATAAGTATATTATAAAAAGGACTGCAGTATAATTACATATTGTATAGTGATTGAAGAGAATAAAACTGTAAAAGTTCTCAGAATAAAACAATACTTTGTCTGTGCTTGTTCCTCAGAACTACAAGTGTTTTCTAATCTAACGCCCCGAGGACGACATCACTTGAAAGTACCTTCCAAACCTCAAACTGCTACAAATCACTCTTGCAAAAGCATAAAACTTGTATAAACTGACAACAATATGAAATATATAAATGTTGGACTGTTGACCTTGAGAGTGGATCGCGAAATACACTATTCTATGTGGATATGCTGCTTTTGGCCATTTCTTGTTGTTTTTCTTTGGTCTGAGAAACCATGCACCCAGAAGACCCCAATATGTTGTATCCTATTGCGCGTCACAATCTTTTCTACAGTGCAAATTGGTATCATCTCCGACATACACCAGAGTTAAAAGCAACCCCCGTGGCTTTTCAGAGATATACACTTCTTAGAAAAGGAAAGGCCAGATTTGTTGAATAGAAACTTTAGAAATGCAGCCTCCTGAGAGTCTTGGTGGGGAGGAGGCTGTGGCAAGTCCTTTAATGACAAGAGGCCGTGAACAGCGGTTTGAATTTAAGCTGTGTCAAATAATTTGCTGCTTTTCAATGGCGACAGGGAACTGGTGTGCAAGTTGAGTCTCCCTGCTAGAACTGGTGTTCCTACTCAAATTGATAAATTGGTTTTGGAGTCACTTCCTTTAATAGTGTCTCAGTCAGCTGTGAAATGTTTTCCAGTTGGCTTTGGAGCTAAAGTGACAGATGCCACAAGTTTAAAGTGAAGTCTGGGGGTGGGGTGTGACTTTTCCACAGATGATTGATAGTTCCCTGCTTGTAATCCTGCTGCTGAGTTTCATTGAAAGCCACGCCGATATTCAACAGCTTCATATTTCTTCACGTCTGGGTATCGATCATCAAGGGTGTATGTTTAACGGTCCTTCCAAATGCGTGACTCTCCATCTGCAGCGACTAGATGCAAAGGTTTCCTCCCTCGCAGCTTTTCTAGTGGCTGCTAGTAATGTGCCCTTTCAATTCACGGTTACTTCCTGCCTGCGTATGAACCCTGTAATCTATCTATGACTCATCTTCCTTTCGCGCTTCCTTGCTTTTTGCAGACTCAGACAGCAGTCCTCCTTTTGGAAAAAAGTCAGTCTACTGATGCAAATATTTTGGATGTAACCTACCCTTTTCCTTTGAAGGAAAAAAGTTCATTCAAAGTTTACTTAAAAAGATTTTTTTTTTCAAGTCATGCAAATAATACTTTAGATTTCTATTTGCGTCCTGCATTGTTCAATTCCATTATCTGAACCGCTTATCCTATTTAGGGTCGCGGGGCGCTGGAGCCGATCCCAGCTGACATTGGGCGAAGGCAGGGTTCACCCTGGACAGGTCGCAGTTTATCGCAGCGTCCTGCATTATGTTCCTTTTAATTTGTACGACTACTTATCAAACTAGCGACAGCAATCAACTCCCTTTGATTAAATGTGTCAGCAGACTGCGTGGCCCTCAATGCTGAAGCATTGAAAACAGGTCGAAGTCGACAAACAAATAGATTGTCTTCATGACAAGTTAAGGCTGCTAAGCTTCAAACAATTCAATGTATCTCACACATCATGAAATGGGTACCTCAAATCAAGCAATCTGATTGGTTCATAGCATATGACAATATTAAAAAAACTATCTCAATGGTAAGGAATGTCTAAATTGAAACATCTAGTTTATTGTTTAACATCTTATTTAAGTTGAATAAATCCTTAGGGTTGATCCAATAATATTTTATTGGACCATATTGGCTAAAATTTTGCAGATCCTTAAGTTTCCTAACTACACTCGTGATTAATTCACCTCAACAGCCTGCCTGTGTTCTTGCGCTGCAAGAGCATTTCGCTTCATATTCAAGTGGAAATTAGAGTGTGTGACTGTGACCAATTATTTGGCCGAACAGATCCACTTAACTCCCACGCGAACAAATCTGTTATCTTTCGAATTAGCAGGGAGCAGTGTACAAAATGTTCAGCTGGCAAACTCTGATCATGTCTCGTTATTTTGAGGAGTCCAATTCAACTAGTTGAACTTTCTCCCACACAACAGATCAATAATGTGAGCTTATAAACCTAATAGTTTTGAACCAAGACCTTCAATATTTGGATCAAACAGCTCATGAAAAATAAGGTGGCCGGATAGATATGTTATCGACATGAAAGGAAATATATTCTTGTCTTGGCCAGGTCTCCCTCAAAAAAAAGAGATTTTTAATCTGAATGGGACTTTCCTGATTAAATAAAAGTTTAATAATTGTAATAATATTGAAACATTGGATTTAGGTCCAGAAATGGAGACTCGATATGAAAGGAACTTAAATCGAGATCAATTGATTGGGCTTTTCATACCAGCCTTGGTCATAATAGCTATAATGTTCTCAATGCATGTGGAGGTATCTGCACAATACAAAGAGGGTACAGCGTTATGTCTTTAAGGATCTTTATGGCAACAGGAGATCTGTTGTAATATTGTGTCTGAGGTGGTTCTCAGGTCCGACTTAAAAAGAGTTCCCATGTTGCGGGAATCAGTGGAGGTTGCTGATATTTATCTAGAATACTGTGATAAAAAAAAAAAACTGCATTTGCCTTATCTTTAGCACCAGCTCTCCAATATCTCAGCACTCAGACTTCAAAGGGGGGGGGGGGCGGTCATTGTTTTATGAGAGTTTCATTTTTTCTTTCAGAATGGTTGGATCAAAAGGCATAGTCATGTTATTATCTAGGATTCTGGAGGAAATGCACAACCAATCAAGCGTGGAAGGTTAAAGAATAAAACAATGTTTGATTGTTATTCTGCGTCTGATGAGATGATATAGGCCTAATCAATTTTCCACAGACACCGTTTTGTTTGAGAGAGAAGTCCATTCCACTCTTTGTCATGAAGTTCCCCAGAGTTGGCCTCAAGCAATATTAATAGCATGAATTAGAATTGAAATGTTGGCAGCGGTTGCCATCGAGCCGTTACATTTCATATGAGTGGAAGAACACTTAGTGACAGGAGTTGGGTATTGCTCCCTTGGTTACAGCAATTATACTGTTCAACTGGCACACAATATATAATGAGGGAGATTTCACCACATCTTTATGTATGCCTCACCCTGATATATCCTCGCCGGGGAGCAGTATTGTTACCCTCGCAGGATTCACATGGTATCCATATTAATGCTGGGCTTTCATATGCGGTTCAAGTCCGGTGCGAGATTTCAGTGACGAGTGATGTCTCGAAATCATATCATTATCTAAAGATAACAGACGGTGCTCTAATGTACAATGCGAACTACGTGGGTCGGATTCCTCAAAGCGGTGCAATACCCGAGAGGGCATTCTTTACTGTGGTATTGAGTGAAAGAGGTGCAATGTACTGAATCACCACAAACACGACACATAAAGAAACAACATCATTTATTTCCCGTAATCCCGTTGATCTTTGTGACCTTTCGTGCAATGAATAAAGGCATTAACCAATCCAGTTTTGCAGAACAGTCATATTCAAAATGTACACTATAATGTACTACAACACAGAGCCTCTGTAGTCCGAAACAAGACAGCATTACATACACCTTTCAACCTTGACAACGGCAGGGCAGACCAGATTCACTCCTTCTGTTCTTACCTTTTACAATAAAAGACCTAGACGTGAACACTCTGTAATGTAGAAGGAACTCAAATACACTCAGAGAAATTCTCAAAAGGTAAAGTCAATAAAATAGCTGACAGTCGTTCAGGTTGTACAACAATTTACCTCAGACAGAATGCCAGACGCTATTCCGGTGTAAAAGGATCCTGCTATAATTGTCCTCCGTGCAGATCTATTCAAATTTTAATCAAAAGTTATTTATGTAAGGGGTATTATGCAATGTGGATGAACCATCCAATTTTATATTGTGTTTTCAATAAATTAATGGTGATCTAGAATTAAATAGACATTCATGTCCTATTATCATTTGTGGGGCATTTGTATTACATTATAGAAGTATATGTTAGTAAATCATCTGGGTTTTGACAGTTTTGGTGGACTCTTTAATAACTGTTTGAACTTTGGTTCATTCTTAATTATTTTGAATCGGTTATTAATTCAATGCGACGTAGTAATGATCCTGTATCATACTTGTGGACCCCACAGTAAGCAAACAATAGTAGAAAGTGCATGTTTCACTTGAAATGACTTCTTAAAGAGCAGTTGGAACTTTGGGAGTGTTATTTAACTCAGACATCTGCTTTGACTAACAGGGTGAAAAGATTATAGCTTTCCTATCTGATCTGTGTTTGTTCTCCATCAGAACTAACTAATGCCTTTTAGTTCCTTGGGTCTGGTCTTGCATAACTCTTTGCTATAAAAAATAAATTCTGTGTAATTAAAGGTGTCCTTTGTTGTGTATCTTACAACAGCGTCCTTTTTAGCATCAAACTGAGCTTTTTTTTCCTGTCATTTCTATTAATGTCTCTTTAACCTTTTCTAACGATATGATTCTGTTTTCATATCTCGTGCACAGCTGTTTAATATATATCTTTTGTTGTTATTTCCAGTCTTACATAACTTACAAAATGCACAATTAACTTGTACACAATAATAGCTACAGGCATTTCATCACCAATGCATGTATATATTCTCCACTGTATTACTTACATACAATTATATATTATGGGCACATAGCATGTCGATCAACAGAGCTTTGTGGATGATGAAATGCACTCTTGGGGGCCCTTGCAGTAGAGAAAACGTGATGAAGTGCCAGGTTTCCCTCCCAGTGGAGAAAATGAGATGAAGTGCCCTCGAGGGTATGGCACCAGTGCAGAACATATGATGAAAAACTCTATAGGGTCCACTTATCCATATAGGCCCCATAAATGTTTTTAGCCAAAATTGCGAGTGCTTTTTCTCTCACATTAAATCCTGATTATCTCCTCATTCACAAGGTCTATTTGAAAAATTTAAAAAGCTATAAAATACAGAAGACCCTTGTGAAGATAGATAATAAGGCCATACATGTGTTAGTGGTATATTGGTTTATGATAATACACATACAAAAGAAAAAATATTAAAAAGATGTATTTTTATTAAGACAAAATTATGTTAAAAGTTAATTTTTATTACCTTACACATCGATGTGAGCACTTTTTAATTACTATGAAATAGCTAAATGTTGTAGGAGTATCTGTGCGAAGTTTGGCTTTGATTGGGTGAAGTTAAGTATTTTTAATAATTATTTTAGTTAAATAAATCTCGAGAACTTATGTTGACTCCGCTCAAGCATGAAAGTTCCCACAGTCCTCGGTGGTCCCTGAACAGGGCTCGTTTCACTGCAGCATGGTGCTCATTGGCCTTAGCTGTCAGTAGAGAGCAGGAAGGTCTGGAATACTCATATTTCAGCCATAAGTAAGTCAATTTTCATATTTTTTTCTGGACACAAATGGCATTCCTGTGCATATCTTTGCGATGCTTTGTCTGAGAGTGGAATATTTGGTATTGGCGGATTCTGTAGGCTCTAAGGATTCTAAAACTGTTGAGTTTAGGCCTCTAGCTGGTTCCTAACTTTTAATCAGCATTATTCAAAACTCGAGGTCCATACTTAGTCGTTTTTGAGTCACTTTAAATCATGCTTATGGTTTATGTTTGTAATTACTGTGTAATAGTGTTATAAACATGACACAATTAACTTATACTAACTTGTGGTGCAGGGATATGACAGTTTTTGAGTTTTATTTTATTTCTTTTTGATTTTTGGGGATTTTTTCAGTCCCAGAGGCTAAACCCAAACGCACCAAAAATGCCTTGTTTGATGTTGTCAAGTGAAGAAAACATGATGAATTGCCCTCTAGGCTGCACTTCAAGTTAAGGAAACAGTATGATTTGCCCTCTATGACGCCCCTCCATTGGAGCAACTGTGAAGTGGGCTCTAGGGTTCCCTTCCAGTGACAAAAACATTATAAAATACCCTACAGAATGCCCTGTAAAGAAAGTGCAATTAAGGGCGCCAGGTAATATATGTAATACGTTACACACCTTTAGAACTATAATTAAATTAACAATGTGATTTGATATTCAAGGAACACTTCTCAATATTCACAAAGTGATAGAAAATAATCTGTGGTAATGGATAAAAAGTCAGGTTTTCGTACAAAGAAAGATACAATATGATAAAGTGCTGCCTAAGGTGGCGTAATGTGCTAGAAAATGTCAAAAATGTGCTAGGGAATTTAAAAAAAATCAGGCCACATGTACTGCCTGCATCATCACTCTGCTGTCAGGTTAAGCCCTCGCCAGGGCCCTGTCTGTTTGGGACCAGCCAGCTCAGCTGTGTGTTAATTACTCCTTGTTTACAGCCGAGGTGATGAAGGTCTCCGAACAGCCAGTCTCTGCGAAGGAGGTGACCAGGATGATTTGGGCCAAGTGCCAAGGTATTCGTGGTGTGGGGGACAATGACGGTAATGTCTTTCATATATTAGCAGCAAAGGGTGGCTTGAATGAGTGCCTTTCTACGCAGGTTTAAATGACATCATTGCTTTGGCAATCTGCATCTACAATTGTCATAAAAGGACATACAAAGGGTCATCACACATTGGACACAACTTTGCTGAAAGCTCTACTTCTGTTCCAGCTACTCTCCTCATCCAGTTCCTTTACCCACTTCTTCATCAGAGGCACTGAGACATCTTTGCAACCCTAAAGAACATTACAGTTCCAGAATCTGCCACATCTGATCCGTCTGTTTCTTCTGGCTAAACCAACCAGTGGCATCCCCCCTGGTGCATGTTGATTCTGTTTCTGACCAATAGGTAATTACCAATGTCTTGGTCCATCACACATATTCACTCTCTGTCTTGAGATTCATACAGAGGACAAAGCGTTGGATCAAAGATGCATACGCTATACATCTATGCTGGGTTACTCCTGCAGTTACACCTCAGTGACCTGACATGTTCATCATACTTGATCATCCATGGTTGGTGAAGTGTTGGCTTCACAGAGACCAGAGGACTGAATCAGGTGTTGCCATGGTCACAATGTGTTGCTTGGTCAGCATCATCTTTCTTTTCTGGACAAACTCGGGTTTAATGTTGAGGACATAATTCTAGGTGACATCTGATGCCATAATGTGGTGTGGTGGCCGCATGCTTCAAGTGAGTTTGTGCATGTTTTGTTCAGTCAGAGAGACTCTTTCTCTCTGTCCACCGCTGACTATGGCTGTCCACCAAGTAAAGCCAACCAGCATTTTCTAACATTCTCTCTGTGCTATTCATATTGTTGATGTCACACTTTAAAACTGTTCTCCTATCCACTGTGTCAGTTGTCATTTAAGACGAACTGATGCAACAACTTCACCTCCAGTCTTCTGCTCCACATCCCGTCATTTATATCTTTAGCCAGCCTCTTTACCTCTACTGCCACCAGCTTCTAGACATATTCCTGTCAACTAACCATGGCATTTCTACCTCTTGTATACTATGTTACAATTGTGTGTAATTGCCAAAGATACTTCACATTTCTCGATTTGGCAGCATGTAATACATTTTATTTTCTCTCTGATTGTAGTCCCACAACATTGAGCTAAAGGCATTCGATAACTGTACCATCGGCAGTCTCTAACTGGAGGAATGTTGCACAATGTCATGCTCCAACTACCCACGGCAGATCCGTTGGGTACAGCGACCGGCATCAGAGTATTCCTGCCAGTAGCTCCATCCTACATTGGTAACTAAGGTAAAGGTTGGCCAAGATGTTGGCTGGAGCTCCACATTTTTTCTTATACTATAAGCATTAGTACATCATGACGGGACCAAAGGGTGATGAGAGTAGTTAATTTAATTGGTCATGATTGTCACAGCTTTTAATTCACCCATCTATATTAATGTGTTCTTTCTAATCCTACCTATTGTCTCATTGCGTCACAGGTGTGCCAAGGGAACCTGGCCACTAAAGTGTGTTTGGCACTATCCGGACTCTCTTGGCCGGACGCACCTGACTGCGATCTGTCTGGATTTTATTTGAATTGCACAATGGTTGATTGTTTTCAGATAAAAAGGTCCAACATGTTGGACTCCATAGCTGTTCTATGACCGTAAAACTTGAAAGTGGATGGGCAAAAAGTGTCACTGATGCCCCTGTTCTGGTGCCAGTTCTACGTTAGAAGAGGCTTGTCAATGCATGTTCTATTAATATATTGAGGAGGTACATGCTTAAGGAACTCCTCAAAGGCGATGGGACTGTGCTTAGAAACCTTCCACCAGGCTCATCCTCAAGATGCAGGCTGTGCTGGCACTGACCACTCACGGTTTAATAGAATCACAACCAAGAGCCACTTGCCTTCCTCCCATCATTTCCTAAGTGTGAGGTTTTTCAGGATGAAGCCATTTTTACCAAATGTGACCTGATCTATCACATTCAGCAGCCTCAGTGGCCACTTCAAGTACCTCATCTTACTGTTGGCTCCTCTGGCACTGGCTCACCAGTGCTGCAGCTGGGTTTCAAGTGATTGTCAACATGGTTTGCAAGAACTGAAAGTGTCAGAAAGTTTATATTCATGTTTGTATTTCTTCTATTTTGATTTAACCAGCGGTGTAAGAAGTAGCCGGATTACTTTACTTACATAACAGTAGCAATGCAACATTGTAAAAATACTCCACTCCATTTAAACGTATAAGCAAGAAAAAGTACAAAAGTATCATGAAGAAAATAAATTAATATGTTATAAAGTATGTATGTAAAATCAACATGTATAAGTATCTTCAAATAAATGTTGTGGAGTAAAATGTATTAAGATTAAGATTTGAGCAACCAGTTCAAGCAAATTAGACTAGCTGTGGTATTTGGATGTCTTGATTAGCTCCAAAGTATTTAAACACAAACACACATTGTCCTGATTGAAGCTTTGTTTCTTTTATAGTATTCCTGCTTGTCCCCTAATGCATGTGAAATATAAATCTTGCAAGAACCATATAACAACATTGGATTGCAAACTGTAGATTTAATTTTAACATCACACAGCATTTTTCACATCTCTCTTCTTGAGGTTTATGAATGACATTCACAATAATTGGTAGGCTCTAGGTGTCATAGTCACCAGTTGTGTTATATTTCTATGCTTGGATGTAATAATTAAAATACATTTCCTCAACAAGCAAAGGGAAATAGGGTTGGGCAACACCTTTTTAACCCAATACCGATACCTTTCGTTGCAATTTTAACAATACATCTACTTCTAATTTGTTACACAGGAACAAGCTTTTATAAATAACATAATTTTTCAAAATGTAAGCTTTATTAATTAATCATTACACTTAACCCTAGAACACTAAAGTTAAAAATAGTCACACTAACACTAACGTCGGGTGATTTTCACCCGATATAAAGTACCTGATAAAAAATACTTCTCATCAAAATATGTTAAAATACAACTATAAAAGGCAAATTGAAGTCCTCTTCTATTATTTTAACCTATATAATTTATGATAAAACTAAAAACATGGGGGGGGACCCTGAAAAAAGGCTCAAAATCAGGTGAAAATGAGGAAATTGTCAATAAAACATGATTAAATTCATAAATAATGGAGCAATGAACTTGTTATTTGGTCCACGTGTTTCTGTGACATGTGAGCCTTGTTCTGTGAAGGAAAAGTCATATGTCAATGTAAAAAAACATCCAACATTTTTTTTACCCTCTAACATACGTATTACAAAAGCATCAAAATAATGATGTATTTTACAGAAATCCTATAAAAAAAGTAACTTTCAGGATGTGTTGTTTTTAAACAGTTACTCAGTTGTGGTGTGTGTCACATTCTTGTCATAAATAAGACATCTTGCTACGTTTGTCTCAAACGTTTGGTGCTGAAATGTTGTTCTGATGTCACGTTCCTTTTCAGTCATGTGACACACCAGATACATATATATTTTGGCACAAACATTATAAAACTACCCATATTTTGTATTGTGTCATTTTATCATCAATATTTCTAAAGGAATCCATACCAAACAAATAGCTAGAGAGTATTAAAGTATTGATCATGCAGTATCACTCCAACAATCACTGAAGGGAATTAGAATCATCTTTCACTCCAGCATTTCATTTCTCATTAGGTACTTTTGTGAATTAGGTAAACTGATTGTAAATACTGAGGACAGTGGATTTCTAGTCAAGTAAATGTAAGATATTGAGCATTCCCAATGTATTGGATCTAGTGAACATTTAGAAAATAATTGTCAGTGTTGATATGTCCAGGTCGTTCAGATACAACAATGCTACATTAAAATATGGATCACAATGTTAACTTTAGATCAATAAATGTATGTATATTTAATTTCCCTGGCTGGATGAAATATGTTTCATGTGAAAATAGGCCGTGACCTCATCCCAGTCACCTTGAGCCTGTTTTGTGTTCTCTCTCGACTATTAGAGGGGCAGTTTAATTAGAAATGGGCTTAAGCCTTGAGGAGGCGAATGCTCTGCTAGACAGATGCTGTTTGAACAGCAAACTGGTCTTTGGATATTAAAGGAAGATGACAAAATTGGACTAATTGGAACTGAAGGACATACAGTATGGGTCAGAGAAGTGCTCCTATGGGATGAGTATATTCAAAACTTTATCTTGGGAATGAGTATCACAAACCAAACCTTTTCACATCAATGTGTTTCATCAATATGTATTTTTTGTCATAAAACATTTGAGAAAAGTGTAGTAGTGTAGTGTAGTGTCAAAACATATTTTGAAAATTAATTTGTTCTCATATTTGTTGTGATATTTTATAAGGATGTTGTTTTACACTTAAACACTTTGTTTCTGTATGATGTATGTGTTTACACTGGTTGGTTATATTTTCACAAGGCATTGAATTGTTGTCACTATGCTTTACACACATATTCACTATTATTTGAAAAATGGTTCCTTTATCCAATTGGGCCATTGTGCATTAAATAAATAAAACATGATCATGGTTAACCTTGCTTCTCCTTTGTGTATGGGCACCATGGTTATGCTTTAAGCTTTCATCAAACTGTGAGCCACTTTTCTCCCCTTTGTAGGACTTCTAATCAGTTGCAGTTGCCTTCCTCCCGATGCTGTGAATATTAATGTGCTCAAAGAATAGGTCCTGTGCATTGTTGTGGTCCCATTTTATTATGGTATATGAGACAGTTTAAAAAAATGTAATTGTTAAAAAACAATCCAATCCTACTGTAACGAACCGGTGGGCTCTGAAGAACATCTAGTGTATAAGAATGCCTGAAGGCCTCATACATTCATAAAATTACCATGAGCTCTTGACAGCACATTCCCTTTTCGTGGCTCGGATTGTAATCAAATCATGTGCCACCACAACGGAAACAATTTAACATTTAGGCAACACAACTACATGATTTGGTTAAACAATTTAACGTGAGGTTTAGGCATCACAACTACATCTCTAGGGTATGCAACTTACGGTTAGGTTTAGGCAACACAAGTATTTGGTAAGGTTTGGGAAAGATCATGGTTTAGGTAAACAAAAACATTTGTTACCTAGCGTATTGTGTCGCAAGTCATTTGAAACAATCGTGGTATGGACAGGTTGCACTGTTCTGGATTAAAAATGCAGTTGCCAACCTTTTTTTTTTACTGTGTCCTCTTTAACTCCTTTTTCTAGTTGGAGCTTGTCATATCATATGTCTGGAAATTGTGGAGCAGAACTTTGAGTTTTTGTTTTTTCTTACCCCATTAATCACTTCACCAGCTGGTCCCCTAGGTTTGGAACCAGTGGAGGAAAACACCTAACAGTAAATACAGAAGTTACAGTACTCAAAACAAGCTCCATCAACAGTAAAATGCTGCAAAATTTTAAACAAAATTTAAAAATTAAAAAAATTAAGACAAGTTGGTTTGTATAGCTAAATGTGAAACACCTATGCACGTAAAGAGACATATAACAACAACAACATTTATTTTTCAATATATATATATATAAATCAAAGATTTAATCAAATATCTTTGTCGTTTTTGTTTTAATTTATTTTTGGTTCAGTTGAGAGATACAGGCATCACATGACACATGTTTAACCAAATTGCTTGTAAACGTTGCAAGGTGACAAAGCTCTGGAGTGCCATGGCCACTCTCAATGGCCTCATTCCAATGTCCAAAGGGAACTGTATTGGTGCCCTCATTCTTAATTAAAACAATACATAATCCCCAGGCACAAACAACACTCATTTGTCGGTGCAGAGAGTAATACATTGTGTCATTAGCATTACTTTTGTGTTTCAAATGAGAGTATTGTTTGCTGCACTCCTGAGGGACTGTGTCCGTTCTGTGTAAGACCACGCTGACAACACTGTGTTGTTTTCCACTGACGATACAGTTATAAGCGCTAAGAGGCCATAATGGCAGCATATCTAATTAGATGTAATTTTGCCTGGGCGCCTTTCAAAGCCACAGCCTCTGCGCTCAGGAACAAATGACATCAGGACATTAAAGTGCTGCGCCTGGCTGCGCTGCTGGATCTCGCTCCGACTGTTTGTTTTGCCTTTTTTGTAGAAAGGTATCCTGACTGCGATAAGTCACACGAGGGTGGTCTGCCTCTGATAATCGTTTTGGTTAGACAAACCGTGACCTCCCTTGCTTGTGTTTCATCCAGCGGTTTAATGAGTCCCAGCTATCTGGACTGCACAGAATGAAAGCGATTCCAAAAGAAGAGGGGGACGTGACGTAGGGGGAAATTGATCCGGGGATGTGTATGATATTCTCAGATCCAGAGTCTGTGTGGTTTTTCTTGTTTTTTCTTGACTTTGGTTTGCCTAAGACACAAACACACTCACACACACACCCTCACACAGTATATGTTCTACCACAAATTGTGATTGTGAAAAGGTCCATTTAGAGGTTACAAATGAAGAGGTAACAAAGTACAAACAAGGCAATAGTCTTACTGCCTTTAGTTTAACCAGTTAAAATTGTATATTACCAAACCCATTAATTTGGATAAGGCTGTTTCATTTGATCAAACTCTGAAATGTTTTTGATTACTTGGTCAGTGCATCTCTGATATCTATATCTATGTATATGCATGATGTTTGATGTTTGTCAAAGCCACAATCCTTATATTACAGGACCCGAATATTCATGTCCTGTGTCATCAGCATCACTTTGCAGTTATACTAAATTATTCCAAATATGACATGGAAAGCCGGCGGAAATTGAATGTTATTTACAGTACATTAAACTCATATTTTTCACAGAGTATGTCCTGGTGTTTGCACTCGCATATAACGGGACCTTAAAATGCTGTTTTCAATTTAGATGAAATGCAACAAAGATAAGATAAGATAAGATAATCCTTTATTAGTCCCGCAGTGGGGAAATTACAGGATTACATCAGCATTGCTCAGTACGTAAAGATAAAATAAAAATCAAGTAATATAAATAAACAGTAATAAACAGTAATAAACATAATAAAATAAACAGTAAAGAAGAAATTGAATGTACAGTAGAATATTGAATATACAAATTACAAAATATTACAAAATATTGCACCAGGATGGATTAAAGTGACCAGAATATTGAATATACAAATTACAAAATATTACAAAATATTACACCAGAATGGATTAAAGTGACCAGAGTGATAAAAAAAGTGTTCAAGTATTGAGAGTCCAGAATGTTTGTGGGCTACTGGGAGGTCAGCTTGTTGTGCAGCCTGACAGCAGCAGGGAGGAAGGACTTGCGGTACCTCTCCTTCACACACCAAACACGTCTTATGAACCATATCATCTTGTGAGATGAGAGAAAAGTCTCTTAAACCAACTCCATCCATTGAATGTATGCATGTGTGCTGTATTAGAATATCCGGACTTGGGTTGCAGCATCCTTGGCTCTAGTGAGTCAGCTAGCATAATCATGTCAAGGTTTACAAGTCTAAATCACAGCTAATAGTTTAACCATGAAGTTTCTTGTTAGGGGGGAAATGCCATATTGAGGATTACAATGTGCTTAACGTAATGCTTTGAAGGATTTAAAGTGCAGCGTCTGAAACGATGTCAAGCAAACATTGTGACTTGGGATATTAACTTGAACTCGCTACATTAGCTTCATGACTGGCAAAGGCAGTCCATTGGTCCACCACTTTGGTCAAGACTTAAACATGGGTTGTCACAAAATTTGTTACAGCTATTTATGCTCCCCAGAGGTTGAATCCAAATGACTTTGGTGACTTTAACTGTTGTGCCCCCAGCAGGTAAATGTTTTTAATTATCAATTGAAAAATCCCAGCATCGTATTAATGGCTTTGCCACAAACCTTGATACAGGCATCAATGTCCGTTTCCCAGAGGAGTAATTATACCAATTTGATCCCCTGACTTTTCCTCCAGTGAGAGTATGAGATTGTCATGTTTGGGGGAATTCAGATTGAAATACTACTGAATAGCTTGTCGTTAAATTTAAATTGATTGTAATGAAGTTGTTGATCTGCGGGCTATTTATTTAGCACGGTGATCCGAAAAAATGTTTTAATCTTCCAAACCTTTACTTTATTATCATTAGCATGAACATTAAAACTAAATTAATTCCCATCTGCCTCTAATTGTGTGCTTATTGCTAAATAGAAAACATTAGCATACTAACATGCTCAAGTAAGACGCTGTAAGACGCTGACATGATCTGCTTCACATCAGCATTGTAGCATTTCCACTGTGTATGTATGTATATATATACACACACACATATATATATATATATATATATATATATATATATATATATATATAGCCTCACTAACTGTAGACTAAGTTAGCAGAAAGCAGACATTGTCCAACTTCATGTCTTTTCTTGCAGGATTACTATTATGAACCTTTCTTCTTATTTTTTTTTTTTTAAATGCATGGCTAACATTTTACTTCAGATATTTATTTAGTTTGAACACAACACTGGCCAACTACTTTAGAGGAAGTAAAATGTGTAATGATAATATATATATTACAATGAGGATTACTCAACCTTACAAAAAATAAGAGGATGGATGTTATATTGGAGTGTTTTCCGGTATTGGTATATAACAAAGCGTCCGAACCTACAACAAACTCTCGAGCAAATTCTCATCATCCTCATGTCAAAAGTCAGACAAGACGATGCAGGGATAGCCCCAGTTATCTTTTAATTCCTCATCATATAGTACAAACTCAAGCACATGGAGATGTATGACTTGTGCATGGGAAGGGGAGTGGTTGGTGCTGTGCGATGTAATCCCCCTGTGTTAACCTGCAGTCAGAATTACCTCCGTGTGGTGTGGCTGCCTGTAGCAAGACGCTGTCTCACTAACAGCAAGGTCGGCTCAGGACGAACACATTAAAGCACAACCTTCCTTCAGGCCAATCGATACGGTGCATCATTTGGGTGAGAGGGCATGCTTCATTTTCAACCTCTCGTTGGACATTACTCAAGCTCAGGAAAGGACAAGTGACCCTTCTCACCAGGTAAATCAACACCTGTACCTCCGCTTTTCCCATCATCGGCTCTTCAGGGGATCGTTGCAGTTTAATTTGTCTCTGCCTGCAGTCTGCCCACCTGCTCTGCGTCATACTTTGTCTGAATCTGTCTGTTCAAGTTTCTCGTGGGTTTGTTTGTAAACTGCCAATAATTAACAAAGGGATAATACATTTTTCCATTCACACTTTCAAGGACAAAACTAAGATATTAAGACACACATATGGGACTTGAGATATTCAGTGATAATGAATCAGCTCCTTTGACATTCAACAGTTAAGCCCTCTCTCTGGTCCAAAATGTCAGTCTCGGATGGCGATATTGGGACGCTAGGCTGTGAGATGCCAAGTCCAACGTACCCCCCACCCCCTAAGTCAAGATGTCAAAATATTCCGGCATCTTCTTGTCATGCAGAGGAGGCTTCCTTGCTCTCTGACCAGTTGACTTTGCAAGCAAGTGGGTCGTCGTCGAGGAGGGAGTACGCCAGGGTGAGATGCCTCCATGCGAACCTTCGGCCTTAGAAAATCCACCAGACTGCCGACTGGGGCTCTCGTCTTCAATGGCTGCTGCCAGGACGCCTTGACATGACACACCGCCATATGACCGGTAGAGGGGGTGAGCCAGGCCTCAAAAACCATGCAAACCAATACACAGGAAGAGACAAGGCACTGTCCTTCTGGTCATAAATCAACCAAGTGTTGCATTAAGCCTTAAACAGTGTTTCAATTGATATTTGGCTACTTGGAGGTAGAAGAACATTCATGAAATGTTATACTATCATATCATTATGAAGCTGTTACAGCCAACTTGTTATCAAGCAATTCAAGCAGATACAGAGTAGTATTGGCATTCATTTGGAGTCATGTTTCTGAGTCATGTTCTGTATCTACAAACTGACTTTTTTTTAAAAACTTTTTTTCACCATCTAGAAGCTTTTTTTATTTGTTCTCTATTTGGTGTTCTGGGATTGATCAGAGAAGAAGAGTGTTGCAGAGATTGTTGGTTAATTCTCACCTAATGATCAAATTAGTTGTGTTTTACAAGGTAAAGCCATTGAAATAATGTTTCAGTTCAATTTATTAACGGCAGTACATCAATTCCCTGCTGACAAATACATTCGGATAAAAATAGATGATCATCTTCCTGATGCAATTCCAGTGCAAACAAAAAAAAAGGATAACAAACGTCTGCTCCACCATCAACATAAATTAGGGTCAGCCCACCCCACTTTGAACTCCAACTGTGGGATCAGCGTTAATGAAATACAGCCCATCCTTTCTCGTGGCACTCTGCCTCGTCTTTGCTATATGCTAATTTAATGCAGCTATTCATGCATGAAGAGTTACTCTTGATGAAGTACAGGGGAGCAATGCCAAAAATATCATGGAGCCCAATTTCAGGACTCTTATTTTTGGAGTATTGTCGGCCTCAAATGAGAACATGATTTGATATCTCTGCAAGGGTGATGGTTTGGACTTTCTTTTCCGTTTCTTTTGTAGCTATACCGGTTACACAGAGCCAATTAAAATCTTACCACACTGGTAGGAGGTTTCCTTTACTACAAGTCCAACATTTTAAAGTTACACATTTATGCACATTATAACACGAGGGATGTACGAGCTTATCCACACACATTAGTAAAGTAAAAAGTCTCAAGATGTTGGTCAAGATGCTCATGTCCTCCACAGGTTTGATGATCCCCTGATGTTTTATCAGTGTATCAGTTCCAAATATAGCTTCTAAATCCCTACAAAACCAGTTACATATCAGTCTCAGCTGTCCTTGGTTTTTGGTGTTAATTAACAATTGTTAGCAAGCTAACTTGATAAAAACTAAGATGTTGAACATGGTAAACGTCCTACCTGCTACACATCGATCGGCATGTTAGCAGTTTCATTGGACTTGCTGGTATTCTGGTGTTAGCTTTTATCTCTAAGCACCAACGTGCCAAAGTACATGTTGCATGGTGCTCGCGTAGCGCCCTGAAACATGTGCAATTTCATATGTCTTGCTGATTTAACACCACTGTGTCCATTTCTAATAATTTACTTTAAATGTGTGTTGAAGTTACTACAAATTTTATTATTACGGTGATTGAAAACATTACTTGCCTGTACACAGTAAGGGAAGAGATTTATTGTATTGACCCTTTAGAAGACAGCGCTTTTGCTTTAAGAAAGGAATTAAGAAATACATTGTCTGTGCAGGCTGAAGGCAATGCTTGTGTTTAACCGTGGCTTAGTTTAATTAAAGTTGCAAAACGAAGATGGTCTTGTTTGTGGACAGTTCATTTTAAGGGTGCAACACTTGTATGGCTTCACACTTTTGTTTTTAGAGAGTATGCTATTGAATAATGAAGTGTGAATGCATGCTCTTGTAGCGGGAAATCAAAGCTGGCAGTCCAGACATGGCCTCCTGATATGTGTAATCATCTCACTATGAAGAGTAAGTTGGCCCAATTTGGATATGCGACCAGTTCAATAGTAATAAAGTGTTAACAAGCAATGGCATACATGGGCGAGCATGTTGGGCACGGCAGGCCTTTACAGGCCACGCCACGTGGACTGCAGTTACATTTGAACATTACATTAAAGAAACATTAAAGAAAAAAGGGACTGTATTGTATTTGTTTTTTCTACATTCAATTATGAATAAACACATCTTATTTTTCTTGAAAGGAAACCTTGGGGAATAAAAGATTTGATTCAGAGAACATTTTCATATTAATTAAGTTATACATCTCAATGTCACACTCACGGCTTACTTTAGAACTCTGTCACATGTTTAGAAGCAAACCCAACCAGATTTAGCATGAGAAGGACATTATCTCTGTATGCCCCATTGCACATAACCCAGCCTTTAAATTCACTGCACTTCAACTTTGTAAATAAGTTTCACTAAGAGATAAACTGGCAGCCTTGGAAAAACAGTCCTTGAGTCACTCTTGTATTTTGTTGAAGTTCTTTTTCTAACAAAGAGCCATTGCACTTGAGATTTCTTCTTTTCAAGTGCATCTGTCAAGGTGATGGGAAATAAGACGTAGGTGGTGGTGATAGTCCTTCACCTCTAAATAAAATAAATAATCACCACAATGTGAGACGGGATGATTGAAATCTCTCACTTAATTGAACGGTAGGAAATTGATTAAAGTTTATGTCAAGAGTCTAGCTTGGCTATGGGCGTGAAAGCAATTATACGTGGAAGCTATCGAATCAATTTTCTTTTTGTAAAAAAAAGGTGACAAATTAAGGGCAAAGGGCTGATTTCCAATAAGAAGAAGAATTCCTTTTGTGTTGGTTTCACTTAGGAAAGTAGTCATCGCCATTAGTGTGGCCTTAAGAGGTCAAACTGTACCAATATAAAACCAAAGTAACTTGCACCCTGTTTGCTTTAGAATATAAATAGAATAGATGGCAATTAACTGAAGAAAACCTAAATGCTAGGGCTTCGTTTCAACATCCTCCTGAAATAGATTCAGCTATTATCCTCGGAAGTGTAATTTTCATTGGAAAGCTGCTACCGCATGACTGCCGACCCTGAAGCCAGAATCCAATTAATTGGATTTTACCCTCATTTGAAATTAACTGAGGGTCAGAAGCCAGACCTGGTCACATACCTCCTCTTTTAGTACAGTATCAATGTAATTAGTGCCTTTAATGGTTAAAGTCCAACTCAAGTTGAATTGCTTTATCTTTTTTTTTTTTTTGCCAACTACAGCATACATGCTCTGCAAATCACTTGTACTGTGTGGTTTGAGAAAACAACAAATCAGAAAACAAAATTGGAGAAGAAGAAAATATGATATATTTTAGTTTCATGATGCCCCTAATTCAAAAGGAATACTGTTCTAGTATCATCTCTTATTAAATCACTATCTTGAACAACAACCCACATGAGCATTCCTTATCTAACTAACTAACCTGAACACACATCATTAGCTTGTTAAAAAAGCAGCCAAACACACATTTACCGAGCTGAAGTGCACTGCCAACGTCATTTGCAGGCTACAAACAGAATTTGCTACTTCGCTGCAGCACATTAAAATGCATATTAACGGTGCATACAAATGCCACTTTGCTCAGGCTTAAGAAACTAGTGTGGTCATTAGACTTCAATACCACGAACAACATGCTGTCTGTCATTGGCTGAGAGTATGGGGTCAGATCCGTCTCATAATTCACATATGCACACAGAACAATCCACAAATGCACACAGAAGGATTTACAAATACATTTGACAAATAAATGTGACTCACAAATGCACACAGATCGAATTACAAATACATTCCAATGCACAAATGTGGATTTGTATGTATTTATTTGTGGATCGCACTGCATTTGTGTGTGAATCGCTACACATTCGTGTGTGGGTTTTCTGAGACTCCCCTGACGTCTCCAGATCCACAAATGCGTTTTTTCAACATGGACCTATCTGTAGCCAATCAGATGTCACCCTCATTTTCAACCAATCACATCACTGCCTTCCTGCCGCTGCTGAAGCAGCTCTGGAAGCGGCCGGATAATATTATGAACCCAAACACGGGGAGTTTGATGGTCCGACGTTTGAAGGACTTCCACAACAAGTATAAAGCAAAACTAGTGGTTAGTTCAATATATATTTAAACTATATGTGGTTACTATGCACCGGAAAGGGGGCGTGGCTTATCTCCGTGACTTATCTCTGTAAAACACATTTCCTCCATCCAGAAAGAAAGATGACATACATTATCCTTTATGAATTCCCGTAGGGATATTATTCTCTGCATTTAACCCATCCTATGTAGTTAAGGAGCAGTGTGCTGCTGTGAGGCGCCCCGGGGAGCAACTGGGGGTTCAGTGCTCAACACACTTCAGCCTCCACCACTGAAGTAACCACTAGTTCTGCTTTGTACTTGTTGTGGAAGTCCCGCAAACGGCGGATCATCAAACGCCCCCGTGTCGGGGTTCATATAAGGATAATGTATGTATTCTTTCTTTCTGGATCGCGGAAATGGGAACTGGTTTTACAGAGACAAGTCACGGAGATAAGCCACGCCCCCTTTCTGGCGCAAATGAATTGAATACCGTGATTTAACCACATATAGTTTAAATATATATTGAACTAACCACTAGTTTTGCTTTATACTTGTTGTGGAAGTCCTTCAAACGTCGGACCATCAAACTCCCCCGTGTTTGGGTTCATAATATTATCCATAGTCGCACAACTGCATCTGAATGACAGCCGCTTCCAGAGCTGCTTCAGCAACAGCAGGAAGGCAGTGATGTGATTGGTTGACAATGAGGGCGACATCTGATTGGCTACAGATAGGTCCATGTTGAAAAAACGCATTTGTGGATCAGGCGACGTCAGGGGAGTCTCAAAAAACCCACACACGAATGTGTAGCAATTCACACACGAATGCAGTGCGATCCACAAATAAATACATACAAATCCACATTTGTGCATTGGAATGTATTTGTAATTCGATCTGTGTGCATTTGTGAGCCAAATCTATTTGTCAAATGTATTTGTAAATCCTTCTGTGTGCATTTGTAAATCAAATATATTTGTGAATTGTTCTGTGTGCATTTGTGTATTGTTCTGTGTGCATTTGTGAATTATGAGACCGATCTGACCCCATATGAGAGGCTACAGCCAAGTTTGTATCTCTCTGGCGGCCCAGATGACATTTTACGTCTTTTTCACCATAAAAAACTATGAGCAATGCATATTGTTTTTTTTCTATAGAAAAGGATGCATACATGTGATTTGGGTTGGACTTTTTTTTATTTACGTCTTCTGTTTTTGTATCCAATTTCAGTTTTCAGAGTATTCCTTAAATCATATTTTTTTGCCAAATCAAGTCCATGCTGTCACAAAATACCAGATGATGAACAATTCCCCTAAAATCTATATATTATTTTAGAAAATATCCCTGACATGACACAATAATAAGTTGAGCCATTAAAAATGAGAAAAATAACTGACTCTGCCTCCTTTATGAACACTGCCAGAGCATATATTCTAGGACAAAACACATTTTAATTTGATCAAAAGCCTTTGGTTTAAAACCCACTTTGAATTCTCTTTGACTGATTATAGTTGTATGAATCCTAAGCGATTGACCACATCCCTTTGAAGTCAGCGTAATGTTAAGACCCTATGATATGGTTAAGACTTCCCCTTCTTCCCTTGGAGCACCCTTGATGCCCATTACAGCAGATTATCCTGTTAAGATTCCTCACTACCTTGAGGGCATTCTTAAAATCCCACTTGTAGCCGTATATACGATATCTTGAAGTGCACTTCATTGGTGTTGCTATACATCCTCTCCACGAGGTCCCTCTTGTGAATGTGTTTACTTTGCTGGAAAACCATTTCATCCTCAATGTGCATAACATTTCCATCCTGGACGTGCATAATGCATGTCAGTTTGAAATTTGAAACTAAACTACATTTATCGTCAGATGCAGTCGCAGCTTGGGATATTATGTGCACAACAACATTAACTGCAACTCCTCCACCAGGTTTATCTGTGCCGTCTGCAGCAGAGTTAGTAATTTTCTATTAAAAGTAATGGAGGGATAAGAGGGGGTCAGGTGTTGTTCAGTAATTGCTAAGCTGTATGTGTAATGGTTTCTCTCCGACCCCAAGTGCACGACAAAGTCCGTGTCCAGTTTAGCCAGTGAGCTGGCGTTGTTTATTAAATAAACACAGGAATCACAATCCAAACCAAGAACGAAAAACTACTGTTCCAAACTAACAGCGACAGGAAAGTAAAGTCCAACACAATGTTCCCGGCAACACCTGCCTCCTTAAATGGCAGTGTTGCCTACTCACGAGTCTCTTTCAAAAGCGGAATTCCTCTCTGCAGTCGTCCTACACATGCAGCGTTACCTCCGAGCACGCACTCACGTCAAAGCTCTGTCCGCTCGCTGCTCTTATTCTCGGCAGCCGCTCTAACGAGCTCCAGCTGCGAGGAGCGCCGATTGTTTTCAGGTGTGCGCCGGCACGCGCCCTGCTCGTCCCCGTCGCCTGGCGCGCAGCTCCCTGGCCGCGCGCGCCGAAGTCTCGGGCGCCTCCGCGCGCCCGGGCTGCGAGCAGGCTGGCGGGTCCCTAACAGTACCCCCCCGTCTACGGGAGCCACCTGGCGACCTGCCAGGCTTCCCTGGGTGGGCCCGGTAGAAGGCCTCCAGCAGCCTCGGGTCCAGGATGTTCCGGCGGGGCAACCAGCTCCTCTCCTCCGGGCCGTACCCCACCCAATCGACCAAGAACTGGTACCCACGCCCCCGCCGTCGGACGTCCAGCACCTTGCGAACCGTCCACTGGGGGTGTCCGTCCACCATCACGGGTTGCGGAGGGTCCGGGGCCGGCGACCCCAGTGGGCTGTGGGCGACAGGCTTGATCTTGGAGACGTGGAACACCGGATGGATCGGCATGGACGCCGGCAGCCTCAGTTTCACCGCCGCTGGACTCAGCACCTTGACCACCTCGAACGGCCCCGCGAACCGAGGACCCAGCTTCTTGGCATCCGGCTGCTTGGGGAGGTCCCGGGTGGACAACCACACTTTCTGCCCTGGTAGGTACGCCGGAGCGGGGGTACGGCGACGGTTGGCTCCCTTGCTGCTCCGGTCCGCCGCTCGAAGAAGGGCGGTCCTGGTGGTCTCCCAGACACGGCGGCACCGATCCAGATGGTTCTGTACGGACGGGACTGCCACGTCGGCGTGCTGCGCTGGGAACAGCGGTGGTTGGTACCCCAGGGCCGCTTCGAACGGGGAGATACCTGTGGCGGAGCTCACCAGGGAATTGATGGAGTACTCCACCCAGGGGAGGAACCGGCTCCAGGCGGACGGGTTCCTGGCCGCCATGCAGCGGAGCGCCGACTCCACGACCTGGTTCGTCCTCTCCGACTGCCCGTTGGTCTGTGGATGGTAACCAGAAGAAAGACTCCCTGAGATCCCCAACCCCTTGCAGAACGCCCGCCATACCTGAGAGGTGAACTGCGGGCCCCGGTCTGACACGATGTCCTGCGGGAGGCCGTGGAGCCGAAACACCTGGGCCGTCAGCAGCTCCGCTGTCTCCGTCGCCGAGGGGAGTTTGGGGAGGGCCACCAGGTGGACCCCCTTGCTGAACCGGTCCACCACCGTCAGCAGAACGGTCCTTCCCTGGGAGGGGGGTAGCCCGGTCACGAAATCCAAAGCGACGTGGGACCACGGACGGCTCGGAACAGGAAGGGGCTGTAGCAGCCCGGCCGGTGCCTGGTGCGAGGGCTTGCTGCGGGCACACACAGGGCACGCTTGCACGTACACCCTCACGTCGCTTCTCATGCCCTGCCACCAGAAGTGCCGGGCCAGGAAGGAGAAAGTCCGGTGGACCCCGGGGTGGCAGGCCAACTGACTGGCATGCCCCCACTTGAGGACCCGGGCCCGGGCCACCTCCGGGACGAACAGCCTTCCTGTGGGTACGCCGCTTGGTGCCGGATGGTCGCGCAGTGCCCTCCTCACTGCTGCCTCTATTCCCCAGGCCACCCGGCCGACCACCTGGGCTTCTGGAACGATGGGCGCCGGCTCCTCCTCGGTCGGGCCCTCCTCCTGGTGCTGGCGGGACAAGGCGTCCGCCTTCGTGTTGCGGGACCCCGGGCGATATGTCAAAGAGAAGTTGAAGCGGCTGAGGAAGCCGGCCCACCGTGCCTGTCGACCGTTGAGCCGCTTGGCTGCCCGGATGTACGTGAGGTTCCGGTGGTCGGTCCACACGACGAACGGTAGCTCTGCCCCCTCTAGCCAATGGCGCCACTCCTCCAAGGCCGCCACCACCGCCAGCAGCTCCCGGTTCCCGATGTCATAATTCCTCTCCGCGGGAAGAAGGCGTCGGGAGAAAAAAGCACAGGGATGCACCTTCTGGTCCGCCTCCGCGCGCTGCGACAGGACTGCCCCCAGTCCGGCGTCCGAGGCGTCCACCTCCACGATGAATTGTCTTGCCGGATCAGGGTGCAGCAACACCGGGGCGCTGGTGAACCGCCGCTTAAGGTCCCGGAACGCTGACTCTGCCGCGGAGGTCCAGGCGAATGGCTGGGCGGGGGACGTCAGGCTGGTCAGGGGTTGCGCCACGACACTATAGTTGCGAACAAACCGCCGATAGAAGTTGGCGAACCCCAGGAAGACCTGCAGCTCCTTCCGTGAGGTTGGTGTGGGCCAGTCCACCACAGCCTGGATCTTCCGCGGGTCGGCCCGGACCTGCCCCTTCTCGATGATGAACCCCAGATAGTCCACCGAGTCGGCGTGGAACAGGCACTTCTCCGCCTTTACGTATAGCTGATTCTGGAGAAGGCGCCGGAGCACCCGGCGAACGTGCTGAACGTGCTCAGCGAGGGTCTTGGAGAACACCAGGATGTCGTCCAGGTACACCACCACAAACTCCTCCAGCATGTCCCGGAGCACGTCATTCATCAACGCCTGGAAGACCCCCGGGGCGTTGGTTAATCCGAACGGCATCACTCGATATTCGTAGTGCCCCCGGGGCGTCTTGAAGGCGGTCTTCCACTCGTCGCCCTCCCGTATTCGCACCAGGTGGTAGGCGTTTCGGAGGTCTAACTTGGTAAAGACGGTCGCCTGGGTGAGGGGCTCCATGGTGGAATTCATGAGGGGAAGAGGGTACTTGTTCTTGACTGTGATGTCGTTCAGCTGTCTGTAGTCAATGCAGGGGCGGAGGCTGCCGTCTTTCTTCTTGACGAAGAAAAATCCTGCCGCCACCGGGGAGGATGAAGGCCGAATCAACCCCGCTGCCAGTGACTCCGATATGTAGGCCTCCATGGCCGTCTTCTCTGGTATTGACAGGCTGTACAGGCGGCTGCCGGGTAGAGGGGCCCCAGCACGGAGGTCGATGGCGCAGTCATACGGCCGGTGTGGGGGAAGAGACTGCGCCCGGGCCTTGCTGAAGACCTCCCCCAAGTCATGGTACTCCGCAGGAACCGCTGTCAGGTCCGGGGGCGGCCCCTGGGGGACATCTTGGGGCGTCCTACCTGGAGCGGACCGGAGACACTGGGCGTGACAGGAAGCTCCCCACTCCAGTACGGTCCCGGAAGCCCAAGAGATGCGGGGTTCATGCTGCACCAACCAGGGATGGCCCAAAACCACTGGAGCCCCCGGAGACTGGAGCAGGTAGAATTGGCGGGTCTCGATATGGTTGCCTGCCACCGTGAGGGCGATGGGATGGGTACACTGGGAGACCCGGGCCATCCGTCGGTCATCCAGCGCAAACGCCTCCCGCGGCTCCTCCAGCTCCATGGTCGGGACCTGGGCCCGTGCCGCGAACTCAGTGTCCATGAAGCAGGCGTCAGCCCCAGAGTCGATGAGGGCCCCCACCTCAAGGTGTCGATCAGCCCAGGCTAGGCTGACACTCACTCGCCGGACTGGTGGCGCAGACGCTCGGGAGTCGGAGAGGCGGCTCACTAGGCCCTCCCGTGGTCCTAGCGAGCCTGGGCTTTTGGGTGGACGGGACAGTTACGGCGGAGGTGGCCCTTCTGGCCACATGACAGGCACAGCCCCGCCCGGAATCGAGCCTCCCGCTCAACCGGGCTGAGACGCGTGCGCCCCAGCTGCATCGGCTCCTCCCCTGTCGTCGCCTGGGCCGAGGATGAACCCTCCCGGCTTGGAGAGTCCGCTCGGAAAACCCCGGGGGGCCTCTCCCAGGCTCTGGAGTGCTGGGGACTCGGGGCCCTCCTCCTGGGCGTCCGCTCTCGCCTCCGCTCCTCGAAACGTTCGTCGATGCGGAGGGCGAGAGCGACGAGTTCGTCAAAAGAGGTGGGCTCCTCCCGAGTTGCGAGCTGGTCCCGGACTGCCTCGCTAAGCCCTGCCCTGAAGGTGACCCGCA
This sequence comes from Cottus gobio, assembly GCA_023566465.1. Taxonomy (NCBI): domain Eukaryota; kingdom Metazoa; phylum Chordata; class Actinopteri; order Perciformes; family Cottidae; genus Cottus; species Cottus gobio. Next base: position 16,958,902 of record CM042237.1, read on the forward strand.
GGGCCGGGTCATTCCACCCACTCTCTGCCGCCGCCAGCCGAAACTCCACCGCATAATCCGCTACCCGGCCATTCCCCTGTCGAATGCCGGTCAGCTGAGCTCCGGGTTCTGGGCCTCGGGCCGGGTGGTGGAACAGCCATTGAAGCTCTGCCACGAACTCCTTGTATGAGTGCCGGAACCCAACTCCCCTTGTCCAAGACGCGGCCGCCCACTGCGCCGCCCGGCCGGTGAGCAGGTTCGTGATGTATGCGATCCGGGCGGCATCCGACCCGAACCGGCTAGGTTGGTGGGTGAAGACGAGTTCGCACTGCATCAGGAAGACGCCGCATCTCTCGAAGTCCCCCCCGAACGGTTGCGGGCTGGCCAGGCATGGCTCAGAAGAGGCCGGGGGTGGCCCAGGCGTCGACGCCGGCGCGGGTTGCTCCCGTGGGGGAGCGAGGCGGGCCTCCGTCAGCCCCCGAAGCTGTGACATTAACTCCGCGTGCTGGGCTGCCGACGCCGCCTGGAGTCGCGCCATGCTCTCCACTGACGTGCTGAGGCTCTGGACCTGGTCCTGGAGGGTCTTTATGGTGGTCGCGGCTGCCTCCAGCTGGTGAGAGTGACCGTCAGTTCGATGATACTGCCGCTCCAGTGCGGTCCGGATCCTCGGGTCTATGTCGGCTGGGGTCTCCATGGTGAGTGCGTACTGTAATGGTTTCTCTCCGACCCCAAGTGCACGACAAAGTCCGTGTCCAGTTTAGCCAGTGAGCTGGCGTTGTTTATTAAATAAACACAGGAATCACAATCCAAACCAAGAACGAAAAACTACTGTTCCAAACTAACAGCGACAGGAAAGTAAAGTCCAACACAATGTTCCCGGCAACACCTGCCTCCTTAAATGGCAGTGTTGCCTACTCACGAGTCTCTTTCAAAAGCGGAATTCCTCTCTGCAGTCGTCCTACACATGCAGCGTTACCTCCGAGCACGCACTCACGTCAAAGCTCTGTCCGCTCGCTGCTCTTATTCTCGGCAGCCGCTCTAACGAGCTCCAGCTGCGAGGAGCGCCGATTGTTTTCAGGTGTGCGCCGGCACGCGCCCTGCTCGTCCCCGTCGCCTGGCGCGCAGCTCCCTGGCCGCGCGCGCCGAAGTCTCGGGCGCCTCCGCGCGCCCGGGCTGCGAGCAGGCTGGCGGGTCCCTAACAGTATGTGCTTCGGAATCCGCCAGAAGGAACTTAATTGCGTCAACTCTCAGGGCCACGACACAACGTAGATCTCTCAGCTATTCTATTTTCAGCTGGACTAATTTTGCTCAACACACAAGTTAGATTAATTTTTTTCCTTCTTTCTGTGACAGGCAAAGCTTGAATGTCAGCATTCAACACGTTCTCATCCCAAGTCGTCACAGCCTGGCTCTTTGCCAGTCAGACCCCTCGGTGTCACTTTTACTTAGACCAGCTGTCAGTCGCAGTAAACACGTGGTTACCGCTATACATGTTCGGATAAACGCCACGGTTGGGCTATGAAGCAAAGAACAGTAAGTAAACCAAGTAAAAAGAAAGAAAAACGAAAAGCAGGTCACAAACATGAAGAACGTAACTTCTCAAAAACTGAAAAGACATTTTGGGACACACCTCCCCTCCCACTCGCTGTCTGTGGGTTTTGATTGGTCATCACACCACATGTATATGCCTAGTATGCATAGTAGTGACTTTAAGGAGAAACGCATCACACACAGATGCTGAAGGGTTACCTGGTGCTTTGGTATCAGATGACGTGGGGCGTGGCAAAGAGTCGGTATTTGGAGACCTGCATGAGAACGGGCTAAATCTGTTTGGCTGCAGATGAACATCTGATAAATTAGCAGGATTGCTGGAGAAAGCAGAGAACACATTGATATGAGTGCAACATACAGTGTGTTGTATTGTGGAAGGGATACATTTAGTTTGATGTAAATGCAAAATGCAAAATGTTCTTGAGATCAGGGTAAAAGCAAACTATAATTTTCGGTAACGTTCAAATTGACTTATTTGGTATTCACAGGTATTCATGTCTAAATGCTTCGAGCGATGCACCAGCTCTGCCTTGAAAGCTCCTCTGTTTAAGAAAACATTTTATCTGAGAACTTGTGTGTGGGACCCTAGGTTGAGAGCTTGCTGATAGCTGGTTATGTCCTTTACCCTGGTCCTCTAGAGTCCTGCAGACAACCCCCTCCTGTCAAGCACTGGTTCATCCATCACGGCGCTGTCGGTCGCTGCGTTTAGATCCAGCCCGACTGATGCGTGCCAGAGGGGTTTGCAGGTGGAGAGCTCAGCGCGACGTCTGAGTTTGCTGCAGCTTGAGAAGCCTGGGCCCTGTGAAATACCAATGAGTGGAAGAATGGACGACAAATGCAGGTAAACCAGCCTACATTCAGCTATTTCCTCGCCCACGAAGACTAATTATATGTATCATTTTGGATCTTTAGTTAAAAAAAATCTTTGGCTTTTAGCTTGTTTGTACACATATGACAGGGATTATTTTATTCTACCTTTATTCGTTATTTTTTTAATAATACAAATACTAGAAACACTTTTAGTTTGAATTAAACAGTGATTGTAGCCCTTTCAGAGCGCTATCAAATGACTGTTTAACACAACCATTCATGGTAGACATGGATATGGAAATACTCAGACAGATGGCCTATGCTTGTGTGTTTCTGTGCATCCCCGTATGCATGTTTTGTTTGCCGTTATCATGTCATATTGTATGCGGTGACTTGCATCCTTCTTGATCTCTTTTGCCAAGGCTACTTCTCTCCGCAAAGTGTTTTGTTTTGTATGCTAATTGTCATTCCACCCACCGAGCCTCTCCCTGACTGCCCGTGACTCCCCGCAGACAATTGAACTGTTAATGAGATCTGATGGACAGATGGACTGTCACCGTGAGGGCAGCAGAGCGTGTCCTCTCTGACTCAGTGGGGCCGGGTGTGGAGATGGGCCAGACACATTTCTTCCAAGATATACTTGAATTCCCATTTCTATCAGATTATCCCTTGTGGGGGAACGGACAGGGACGTTTGATTTCAAAACAGGGCACAACCTGGACAGAGAGCCTTCAAAGTTAGCAATATAAGGAGTGGGGAAAATGTATCAACTTAAACTTTATAAAATATACACACATACATATTCATATATTCTATTTTTTATTGGTTAAATGATGTGACAAAATAAAATTACATGCTGATATGTACATTAAAATGATTAACCTTTAAACAGACAATAGAACAAAGCAGTTACTATTATGTATATGATGATATGATAGGAGCCTGGGGTGGAGATGAGATTGGATTAAGTGTGGTATATATATATATATATATATACTCTACAATGACTACAACGATAATATAAAAATTGCCATCACACCATTAACTACAATATATGCATTACTATTCAGAGACATGATGGCATGTAATGTAAAAAAACAAACAATGTAATCAGTTTATTCATTATTGTCCCAAGACAACAAAACCAGCAGTCCCAGTGGGAGACAGGCAGGACGGGCCAGCAGTGTATTTTACTTTTAGTACTTTTTTTAAGTAAAATTGAACGCAGCCATTTTCTGTCATGTTGGTGCAGGCCTGAACCCAAAAGCAAGAACATGCAGCAGAAGTTAAGCACACATATATTTATTTTGAAGCCAGAGAGGTGGGCTGGAGACCAGTTGGGTCGTCTAGGAGGTTTTCCAGGGAAGCTCCGGGGAAGCAGAGAGGCTGTGGCTGGGAAAGCACAAGTTTACGGACAAAATATACTCAAAAAATGCAAGAGGCCGCAGTTCCGGGAATGTGGACTGACGATCTGGCGAGGAGTTGAGAGAGAACTGAGGTAGATATACTGTGGGGCATGATGAGGGAATGGGTCTCATGTGTGTGGGTTGATTGGAAGCAGTAGGGGGAAAGGAAGGCCACGCCCCGGCAGACACACATACACACACACAGGACAAACAGGGGACCATGACATTTTCACCTGACGCTTCTCTATTCTAATGATAGTCTGATGCCGACGGCATTTGCTATCAATAGTATTTTGGCTTCAACTGAGTGAGTTCGACCAGCAGAACCATTGCATACATCCTGTTAAGACCAGAGCTTTTTCTGCCACAAGGTTTAAGCATTTGCTATGAATGTCAATACCGTGACACAAACGTGTTGCTACAGTCAACTCCTACAGTATAGTATATAAAAGCCAGAGACCATACTGTGGTATCGGTTAGAAATACTCTCAAATGCATACTCAATTCTTATTCTTTGTCTGGGAGAAAAGTCATGGTAGTTGAATTAAGCCGTTTCACCAGAGTGCGTCTTCGGCATGGCAGTAATCTCTAGAGACAGAGAGTACAGACAGTATGTATCATGGCAGCACGCTCCGTCAGGCCTCCCACTTGTTCACAAGGCTACCCTGGGATTTTACACAGTCCGAGTCCATCCTTAATGAGAGCTGTAATCATCCCATGCACTGGACCAGACAATCCAGCTAACGAAGAGGACTCTAAGATGAAGAAACCAAACACACTTCTCATCCACTCCTCTGGGGTTCGGCGTTGCAGTCTTAATCACCGGACTTGACACCGTGTCCTATGCTTGTCATTGCCAGGCTTTGAACTCAATGTAATTTTGCATTTCTGGTAGAGTTTACTTGGACTAATTATTTTACTGACACAAGCCGTTCAACCTATAGAGTCTAATAAAGGTGTTGTATGCCGACTGGCAATGCCCACGGCAGTGCTGTTGAATGTAGCACAGAAAAGAAAAAAAACATATCACTAATTAAAGAAACACCAACTGTATTTTTTTATTCATATGCATTTCTTTCTTTGACCCACTTGATGATGTGGAATAGATCCTGATGTTTAACGCCCCTGAAATATGTGGAATATCCGTGGCTATTTTGTCCAACTTGCAGTCATAAAAAGTAATGGTGATTCTCTTTTTAGAAATGTAACCCAACTGAGTGGTCCAAGAAGAAGAACGAAAAAAGAAAAAAATATCATCAACTATTGCTCTTAAAATACACTCACCATGCAACAAACAGGAGAACAGAGCTAATTTTCATGCAGAATGACATCGGCTCTTCCTGATATTTTCCACTCTGCCTCTTATTACTTATTGCTATGCTAAGGCTAAGTTAATATCAGGGCAGGTTATGCCTTTGCCATGGCAGGAAAACAAATATTGGAACAGGAATGTCTATTGACTTAATTTTAAAAAACAATAAGCCATGAGCGAGTTCATTGCACAAGACCTCGTTTGAACTACTGTGCAGTTGTGGAACATGTGGTTATAAAACATTGGATCATTCTATTCAGGCTATACTGGGGTGCTGAATGTCTGATTATTCATGAAAGTGCTTGGCGTCTCCCAATACATAAATATTGCCCTATTGACAATACTGTGATTCAAATGTGAAAATAACTCATGTGCTCTCGAATAAACTCCTTTGGGTATATTGTCAAGAAATCTCCATGCAGACGAGGTTGCATTTTGAAATTTGGAGCAGCATCTTGGCGAGACCCTCAGAAAGGCTTTACAACAACAACAACAACAACAAAAGGTTACTGTTTCCAAATCAGAGAACACACTTGTTATATCCACGAAAAGCAAGCAGGCAATCTGTCTATTGCATGGGTCACTAACTGGCGGACCGCGGTCCGGGTCCGGACCCAAACGCCGTTGTCTCTGGATGTGAGGATCCGCAAGGCACCACCGCCAGGGGGTGCCAAAGCAACCCTGGGTGCGGCCAGGGTGTGTGTGTGCAGGTAGAGGAGGGGCAGTGTGAGGAGAGCGCTCCGCAGCTGCAGCGCATGACGGTGACACAGCTGCAACTCATCCCGGCTCATCAGCGGCAGGTTAAAGCCAGCTTCCTCCCGGACTCCCATTGTCGGGTGATTACGGAAAGTGCCCCTGTCCAGAGGGTTTCACGCCTGGAGCTACGCCTGGAGCTACGCTACGCCACGAGCTACGCCTGGAGCTACGCTACGCCACGAGCTACGCCTGGAGCTACGCTACGCCACGAGCTACGCCTGGAGCTACGCCTGGAGCTACGCTACGCCACGAGCTACGCCTGGAGCTACGCTACGCCACAAGCTACGTCACGAGTCACGCCAAGAGTCGAGTCAGCACGGAGCACCGCCAGGACGAGTGGCTGAGTACATGTTGTGTTTTGGAGGACATTCTGAGTTTTCACTTTCCTTGGTTTTTGTTAAATAAACCTTTTGTTTTTTCCACCTACTCCTGTTCGCCCCGCGTTTGCTTTTGGGTCCTGACAGCTAAACCCTGACAGAATCACCCGACCATATACAAGGACCCAGCAAACGACGTTTTTTGTTTCTCTTTTGCTTTGTGTGTTCCCCGGGCTTATGTGGAACCCCAGTCCGGAGGGGCGGTTCTTGGCGCAACACTTACCCTGGCTGGCGTTTGGTGGGCCCCGGGACCACGTGCGGGATCCCGGATACAAGGATCCCAATGTGGATGAGCAGCCCACCCGGTTCTACCTTCGTGATGGCTTTGGTTACGTCGACTACGTGCGGGATCCCAGATACAAGGATCCCAATGTGGAGGAGGATCCCGAACCGGATCCCTGGGCAGGTGCCCGGCTGGCGTTTGGTGGGCCCCGGTGCCTCCAACGGGCTAGGGGTTCTGACCTGGAGGCCAGAGCCTCGGGCCGTCGACGCCGGCGGAGGGGGCCCCCAGCGCAGGCTGCGGCTGTGGGGAAGCCGGTCACGCCCGCTCCATGTATCCCGTTGACGCCTTCACCGACCCCTGCTCCTCGTGTCCTGTCGGCGCCACGGCCGGCTCCCGCTCCACGTGTCCTGTCGGCGCCACGGCCGGCTCCCGCTCCACGTGTCCTGTCGGCGCCACGGCCGACTCCCGCTCCACGTGTCCTGTCGGCGCCACGGCCGACTCCCGCTCCACGTGTCCTGTCGGCTCCCCGGCCGACTCCCGCTCCACGTGTCCTGTCGGCTCCCCGGCCGACTCCTGCTCCACGTGTCCTGTCGGCGTCCCGGCCGACTCCGGCTCCCAGAGTTTATGCCACCGTGCCTTTGCTAGTCCCGGTCCCAGTTCCTGTGCCGCTGCCAGCCCCGAGCCCAGTTTTTGCCACCGTGTCGCGTTCAGCCCCGGTCCCAGTTTCTGTCCCTGTGCCGCTGCCAGCCCCGAGCCCAGTTTCTGCCACCGTGTCGCGTTCAGCCCCGGTCTCGTGTCCCGCCACGGTGCTAGTCCCGGTCCCAGCTTCCCCAACAGTCCCATCGGCGGTCCGGCCGACACCTGTCTCGTCGGTGGTCCGGCCGACAACTGTCCCTCGAACCCCATCGGCGGTCCGGCCGACACCTGTCTCGTCGGTGGCCCGGCCGATCCTAGTCCCAAGAGTTTCGTCGGCGGTCCGGCCGACACCTGTCTAGTCGGTGGTCCGGCCGACCCTTGTTCCCCGAACCCCATCGGCGGTCCGGCCGACACCTGTCTCGTCGGTGGCCCGGCCGATCCTAGTCCCAAGAGTCTCATCGGCGGTCCGGCCGACACCTGTCTCGTCGGTGGTCCGGCCGACCCTTGTTCCCCGAACCCCATCGGCGGTCCGGCCGACACCTGTCTCGTCGGTGGCCCGGCCGATCCTAGTCCCAAGAGTCTCATCGGCGGTCCGGCCGACACCTGTCTCGTCGGTGGTCCGGCCGACCCTTGTTCCCCGAACCCCATCGGCGGTCCGGCCGACACCTGTCTCGTCGGTGGCCCGGCCGATCCTAGTCCCAAGAGTCTCATCGGCGGTCCGGCCGACACCTGTCTCGTCGGTGGTCCGGCCGACCCTTGTTCCCCGAGTCCCGTCAGCGGTCCGGCCGACACCTGTCTCGTCGGTGGTCCAGCCGACCCTTGTCCCCCGAGTCCCGTCAGCGGTCCGACCGACACCTGTCTCGTCGGTGGTCCGGTCGACCCTTGTTCCCCGAGTCCCGGCGGTGGTCCGGCCGACACCTGTCTCGTCGGTGGTCCGGCCGCCACCTGTTCCCCAAGCCCTGCCGGCAGTCCGGCCCGGCTTGTATCCTGTGATTCTTGTCGGCGGTCCGGCCGACACATGTCCCTCGAGTCCCGTCGGCGGTCCGGCCGACACATGTCCCTCGAGTCCCGTCGAGGTTCGGGCAATATCCGGTCCTCCGGGTCCGGTCAAGTCCCGTCCGGTCAAGTCCCGTCCGGTCAGGTCCCGTCCCCAGTCCCGTCCCAAGTTCCGTCCGGTTAAGTCCCGTCCCAAGTTCTGTCCCGTCAGGCCCCGTCACGAGTCCTGTCCGGTCCAGTCCCGTCCCGAGTCTAGGGTTGGTTGGTCCCGTCCGCCGGCACGTCCTCCGGAGTCTCCGCCTGGTGGCCGTCCTCCGGCCCGGCCTCCCGAGTCTCCGCCTGGGGCCCGTTCCCCTGAGCTCGGTGGTCCAGTGACTTTTTTCCTGTGTTCCAGGTCTCTCTCCGCGAGCCGGTGGTCGTCAGGAGTGTTGTGGCCCTCCTACCGGACCCCCATCCACCCACCCTGGTCCGGTGGTGCCATGGACGCCTGGAGGCGTCCGTTGAGGGGGGGGTACTGTGAGGATCCGCAAGGCACCACCGCCAGGGGGTGCCAAAGCAACCCTGGGTGCGGCCAGGGTGTGTGTGTGCAGGTAGAGGAGGGGCAGTGTGAGGAGAGCGCTCCGCAGCTGCAGCGCATGACGGTGACACAGCTGCAACTCATCCCGGCTCATCAGCGGCAGGATAAAGCCAGCTTCCTCCCGGACTCCCATTGTCGGGTGATTACGGAAAGTGCCCCTGTCCAGAGGGTTTCACGCCTGGAGCTACGCTACGCCACGAGCTACGCCTGGAGCTACGCTACGCCACGAGCTACGCCTGGAGCTACGCCTGGAGCTACGCTACGCCACGAGCTACGCCTGGAGCTACGCTACGCCACAAGCTACGTCACGAGTCACGCCAAGAGTCGAGTCAGCACGGAGCACCGCCAGGACGAGTGGCTGAGTACATGTTGTGTTTTGGAGGACATTCTGAGTTTTCACTTTCCTTGGTTTTTGTTAAATAAACCTTTTGTTTTTTCCACCTACTCCTGTTCGCCCCGCGTTTGCTTTTGGGTCCTGACAGCTAAACCCTGACACTGGACCCTGGACCGAAAACCAATTATTATTACCAAATTATTAACTGTTGGTGGATCGCTTCTATTTCACCGGCGCAGCTTTTCCTGCCTTTACGGCTCTCGTTCAGCGGTCCAGGAAACACTCCGACCAATCACACGCCTTGAAAATCCTGTCACTTGATCCTACTCGACCAATCACATGTGTGTATTGCGTTAAGCCCCGCCCTCGACTCGAGTAAGACATTCGCACACACGGGAGCGACGGGAGAGACCTGATAGTTTGAAAAGTACGTGAGTCAGAGAAGTTATTTCACTTGGCGCTCCAAAAGAGAAATGTGGACATCTTAACCAGAGCCTTGAACCAGGAATGGACAGACTTAAATGTGTATTATTCCCACAACCAGATCTTTAGAGCAAACGGACCGACTCACATCAGAGATTAAGGCCCAGAAAAATAAACCTAAGAGGCCAATATAATCAGAACCCTAACACATGAATTAATATGATCAGAATCCTAACACATGAATTAACTGACCAACAATAATGTTAACAGAGAGGAGAAATGAGCTGAAACAAGTGGGTTAATAACCACAGATGAAGTCCATGCAAACACATTTATCTTTTTTGAAAACAAGGATATAATATATTGGCTCTTTGGATTGACATCACTAGATGCCCGAATAAACTGAATTTGAAGCTGCAAGACAATTCAGTTAAATTAATCTTTCTAACATGATTTATTTAATTTATATAGTCATGTTTTTCAAAAGCTTTCTGTTTTAAATCCAGCCTTTATTTGCCTTGAAATAAGATATGATAATTTATGTATTATTAGAGTATGTATTTTTATAATTATTCAAGGAAATCTGTAATATTAAATATTGTTTAGATGTTAATTAATTGAACTTTATTTATTTTACAGTCAGTTGTTGACTACATATAGACGTTAATACAACTGTTGGCTACTTCAATACATATGGCACAAAATCATAGCACAAATTTGACATTATTGGGATGTTTCGGACCTTTGCATGAGGAAATTCTCTCGAACTGGACCTCGCGGAATTTTAGTTGAATACCCCTGGTCTATTGGGATCCTCACTTCCATTTCAGCACCACGGACAGCATCACACCTCCACATCTTCTGAAGGTAATCCAGAACTATTTATTTTTTAGTTTAAAGATTACATTTCACTGAATTACTTAAATGTTTTTGTGTATCCGTCTATCAGACATGGTCTTTCTCTTGATACTAGTCATAACAGCTACTCGGGAAAACTTTAATATCAGTCTTTCTTCAACCATTTAACTCAATGCCCTCATTCTTGAAGATGCACAGGCTGGAAAGGTGGTCTCGAATTGAACGATGTATGCTCTGTACATAGACAGAATATATATAGTTGTTTGTTGAGCCTCAAGTTCATCCTTTTGGCTGTAGCCCTCGCTGTTTTTGGCCATCACCATCGTGGCTCTCTGCAACCAAAAGTGACACAAAAACTCCCAGACTGAACAACACCCATGTTAGTAAGCTATCAATCTCAAGGTACCCACGCCCTAAAGCATACCCTGGTTTAGCCTTCATTTTCCTCCCAATGAAGACCATAATTCACTGAATGAACATCATACTGTATTAAAGGTTTGAAACCAGCAATTGTCACCATGAACTCTTGTGTACAATGTTTACTGAGATAATATGTCAAGTGAGAAGTAGAGACATTTTCTGATAGACTTCTGCGAAACAACAATAACACCACAACAACAAACCACTTTCATGCGCGCCCCCGTCGGTGCCATTTCTGCTGCCCCACCATGAAACTGATTGCACCGCAGGCCCCTCACATTGCGCTATTCTCTAATCTGCTCAGACCTGAAATAGAAAAACACATCGGAGGAAACAACTTATAATCACGGGGATGCAGAGGGGACGGCTGGAGGTGATGCTTCCTGCCTGTCAGAAAAAAAGAAAACTAGCTATAGCGGCCGTCTCAGTGTAAAGCTCCTCTTTAATGAGAATAAAAACGCTGCCCTCACAATAGCAACAGAATGAAGCGGGAGTTATGAATAACAGCACCGTTTCTCTTTCACGACAGAGTAATCTTTTTTTGGTGTCTGTTACACCAGCTGCAGGTTGGCTCCCCCACTACAGTCTTCATCTTTCACTGTCGGTCTCGGCGTCTTGTTTAATTAGCTGGAAAAAGTCAGCGTGAGGCGCCGAGCTCATGAAATACAGCTCGCTCTCTCGCTTCCGTCGAAAGGTGGCTTGTTCGAATGGTTTCATTTATGCAGAGAGCCAGAGCCACCATCTCTCTAACAATGGGACTAGTATGACATATATACAGTGTGTTCATTCTCCTTGTATACTGTAAAGCTTCCAAGCTAATGCCGTAGTCCTTTGGGATCATATTCTCTGCTGCGCCACAATAGTTTGCTGGAGAAATAATTTCAGCAGGACGGATAGTTACTTTATCTAAATTAATTACTGTTGTCAGCTGTTGGGGTTACAGTAAATAATGTGTCTCATCGAGAGGAAGCAACAGATTTCTGTTGTGTGAGCGAGGCGGCTTCCCATCGTTATCTGCCCGAGTGGCTCCCAAAATGCAATAAGTGTGTGAGCATTTGGGCTTGCTATCTGCTTCTCGCTTTGTGTTGGTTGTCGTGCTTTTTCTCCATTGTGGAGCTTTCTCCGGGCAGCTCAGCTCACTGGACCTTGACAGCATTTCATTTGACGGGAAGTCCTCAGGGTTCTAAAGGAGAAGAGGCCTTTCTTCTTCCATAGGCACACTCACTTGCAGCTGTTCTGCTGTGGGCCTGCAAAGACACATTACAAGTTGAAGTAACTGTTAATGAGATTAAAAAAAATATGGCTGCCGTCTCTCTGCAGATGCACATTGTGCTCAGCAGTAAGTCAGCAACGGAGATTTCTCCGAAAATCACAGATGTCAGGTGCCAACGTTAAATGAGGCTAATCCGTTTCATTGTAAAAAACTTCAAACGCTCTCTCTGCCCTTTTGGCCTCATTGGATGTTTTATTTTGTGATGGGAGAATCACTGGAGACTGGTGTCTACATACTGTAGTGAGTTCAGGCCATGGAAGGTCAAGTTCAGCTGAAAAGGTTTGGTTTCCTGCAGAGCCACACAGCTCTCTCTATCTGAAATGATTTGAAAACGACACTGTATGGATTGGATTAACAAAACCTGTTTACTTTGCTTAGTTTTGTCTAAATTTGTCAGTATTACACTAAACAGGAATGCTATTCAACACAGTTGTCCGGCTTTGTCAGGCCCCTTGTGCCGAATATTGTTAAAAAGGCCCTCTTCATTAATTTCTTTATTTATTTCAGTGAATGTGCAAAATGTGCAGTACATTTTCAGCATATTGACTCCAAACCAAACTCCTGCTCCTGGCACTGAGCCGATAGGACAACAGACATCCAGTGCACTCAAAACAATATCCATGTTAATGAGAAGCGGTGCAAACTGCAGTGTAGGTGAAACGCGAGGGCACATTCCCACTGGAGTGCCAAAAGCTAACAAAACCATTTCAAGTTCAACACTAAATATCAGACCAGCATTTGAAGTTAAGTCTCCTTAACAGGAAGTGAAGCAGAGTAGCCACCACACTGGTGATGCTTTATCCACTATGAAGGATGCAAAGTGGAAGGGAAAGAATATGCATTCAATTGTCTTGTGATTGTAACTATTGACATATCCTGAAAGAATATATGGGAATCAAGCGTGTTTCTATTAACTGGTTTAGAGCGATTAAACTCAGTTACAGCATATTTTTTTCAATCATTTCCACTATAGATGAGGGGTTAAAATCAGAAACAAAATGAGTCATCGAACCATCTCAGAGAAAAAAATGGAGAGAGGTCTATTTAGTTTTCAATTGGGCAATTTTTAATTGCTCTTTCCAGACAAGCATTTAAAGTTATGGGAATATTGGCAATCACAGAAACAGCTGATGTGTCATGTGAATTAAGTGTTCGCTATGTTAGAAATGTTCATTATTTTTTCAACAGGCAAAATACATTGTAAAAGCCTTTTTTTCATACAGCAATTCTAACGTGGCACTTCAAAATCATGGCTATGGTCTCATCTGGATTCACACTGCAACTTCTGGCATAACCGACTTATTTTGCCAGATGAGTAAGAAAAAAATATGTTTTTCTAAAGCTATTATTGCCACTGGGGAATGAGTTTAGCATGACTGGTTAATGTAATTAAATTAAACAACAAGGTGTTTTTCTCTTTGCTTTAAATTGTATAATCATAATTGCTTGGTTGGGGGATACAATAATTGGCAATCCATCTTAGGGTCCTCATATAAAATTGAAAAACTGAGAATAGTAACAGTTCCTTTGCCTGAAGTGAAGAGGAGAATAGATAGTGAGTGGGAGAATGGATTGGGGGACTGGATCACTTTTAACTGGTGCAGACATGGTGCTGCACTCAGCAGAAATACTTTCCCAAAATATATTTTTTTAGCTGGTCTTTCTGAGACCTGACTCTTGTTCTATGCAAAAATGACAATGAAAAAAGTCCCAAAATAAATCGAACAAATGACAATCTCTGTGTTGCCCACGGCTTGACGGCAGAATGCACAGCTAGACTGTGTGGTGGGGAAGGGAGGCAACGTTACCGGTTTATGTGCTGTGGAGCTGACTAGAGGATTGGAAACAGGAGATTAGCCAAGTGCCCGATGACGAGCAAATGATTTTCAGGGCGCCTTTTGTTTCGTGAGTGATTTTATTACCTCACAAATCACGTCTCCTCCCTTATAGAGGAATATTCACATACAAACCCTAAGGATTTTAAACAAGTTTGTGATCACCAATGACGATGGGTTGACAACCCTGTCCCCAGTCTGCCAATGAATTCAATTAAAACAAATCAAATTTCACTTCAGGGTACAATTAAAAATCCCATCATATCAACATTAAGTATCCCGTAACATCAACATAAAGTATCCCATCACATCCACATAAAGTATTGCATCATATCGACATAATGTATCCCATCACATCAACACAAAGTATGCCATCATATCAACATAAAACAGGTCTTGGTCGTGTGGTTTAGGAATTAGGTATAATTCTCATACAGGTTTTGACTGAATTGAATAGGAGTAGATATTTGCAGTATTTTTTCCACGTCTAAAGAAAAAAATATTAGTGTAGCTATTAGAAAACCTTGGGACAAGAAAGATACAAAAAATCGAAAAGCCAGTTAAAAAAACAACACCACGAATATCTGCAGTGGTTTGAGGTACGCGCTGTTCCAAACTAATACTTCAGAGGCTGCGAGTAAATGAGGCAGTCGGGGACGGAGCCTGCCAAGAGCACTGCTGGAGTCACAGCTGTTCAAATGGAAGAGAGGGGGAGACAGCGTAGACTCTTATTATGATTCTGGGACACTCACTCTGATTACACATTGGTGGCCCCTCTAATTGTCATTCTCAACAAAGATGAAGTAGCTTCCCGCTACACAGAAAAAAAATAATAGTTGAGCTGGCCAAAATGTGCACAACGGCTGAGATTAGTAACAACTCCAGGGTGGGAAATTGTTTTGTGTCCATCAGTGAGTGTCAGAGTGTGGGTTATGTCGCTTTAAATGTTTTTTTGGGAGGGGGGGTTTGTCAAGTTGTGGTGCTGTTTCCCGGAGTGTGAAACCAGAAGGGCAGTGTGACCCAGAAGGCTTTTGATTGATCAGACCACTTTAGCCTGGAGGGGTCCTGCTGTGTCCACAGTGGGGCCTGCAAACATCTTTATCACTTTCCCTAAAAACCCACGAATCACTCTGCTGTGATGAATGAGGAAGAAGAGGGGGGAGGTGGGGCACAGTAACAGGAACTGGGGTGACAGAGCCCAGTGTCACAGGAGCACACAGCTGGAGGAATGGGAGTGAGTTGGGCAGGCCTGGAGGGAGGAGGGGACTTATAAATGGCCGCCGCTTTGGGCCAAATACTCAATTAGCTGATCTGACAAAGTGCTCCGTCTCCCTTCTGCCTTTTTTTTTTTCTGGCTCGCTACAATGTTTGTCCTCAACTTGTAGGTGCAGGAGAAGGAGGATGGGGCGCCGGTTTGATGGGAGCCCAAGGTCAAAGAGGCAGTTTGCAAGCGCATTCCTTATCATCAATTAAACAAAATGAGATGAGACTTCATTGAGAGGAATTCCGTTTTTTCTTTTACAACCTTGGCCTTATTATCAGAGTTTTGGCTGTGATAATATTATGCTCACCAACTTAATTACTTGGATACGGGGCTGCAGGGAGTTCTGCTTGTAAAATAGTCCACTATTTGAAATTAATCCCGAAAGTAAAATTCAGTTTTTATATACTTGGGTGATGGCCAAAGCTATTTCCACAGTTTTGGACGTAATGTCCTGGGTTAAGAGAGCTACACAACCAGTCCATGGGGCATCACAAACATTATTCATAACACAGCTTTTAATTCAAGCAACGTGTGACAGAGGTTAACAATCAAAAATTGGTTAAGGACATTGTGGGTGAAAATCTTGTATTATAATGGAGATAATGGGAAAAACCTGTTTTAAACTTGTGTTTAATTCTGGTTGTGATTCGCAATGTCATTTTTTAAAACAACAAAGACAAATGTCTGGCTTAGTTGGAGTGAAGAACAATGCAACAAGTCTTTTACATCATTGATTCTCAAAGTGTGGTCCCGGGCCCCCAGCTGTCCTGGTCTGACTCATTAATCCACTCTGACCTTCTCCTTTGGTGGACTATGCCGATCAATACATCTCCTTCGCTTCCATCATAACTACAACCGGGAAAAAATAAATAGAGCTAATAGAAATGATGAGTTGTGTGCCCGTGTGTGTATCCATATGTAAAAAAAACAAAAGTCAATTTGATCTTTTTTCTTATGGCGTTCCCTACAGCTCAGTAATTATATGGTAATTAAAATGTAAACATAGCTAATCTGAATAATGATAAAAAAAATGTTGTACTATCAATGTATTTTATTTTATTTATTTTTTTAAATGCCTGTTGCTTTCCTATCTTCCTGGTTTTGTTTACCCAAGAAGAAAAAAAAAAGATTGAAGTCTCAGTCAAACATGGAGTCTTGGAGCATGGAATACATACGATATATTTCCTGTTCCCTAAGGTCCGAGGAGACATGTAGCTGTACCTGTGTGTGTCATAATCACGCTCTTAACAGTGTGTGTGTCTATACATACATGTGTTGCGGTGGCAGCAGAGGGCTTCATTAGACGCCCTCCATCGTCCTGCTGTTCCATTTGCAAAGTGTGAGCAGTAATTATCCTCTCTCATTACCGCGACCCGGAGAGGCGAGCCGGAGGAGCTCGCTGGGACCCTTCAGATAACACTGTGACACGGGGAGCTGTAGAGAACAGCAATACTCAAACACTAACTACACAACACATAACAGCCCTTATCTGGAGGCTCCAGCCAGCTGACAGCGGCTCACTAAAACATATTGAGGAGCGCTCCCTACGGAGCACGTAAGCTGTGAGAAGAAGCCCAGATATGAAGACACACACACATTAATGTACAAAACTCACAGCAGCTGTACTTCACCTCTGTATGTGAATAGTGTGCATGTGGCAGGACTGACAGGTTTGTCACCGTCAGCTCTTAATCCTCGATAGTTTTAGTCCTCAAACATCTTAATATTAAAAGTTGGTTCAGTGTGAGAGGCTTTTTTTTCTATTCCCTTTTCATAACCTTCACAGGGAATGGCACATGGCTGTGTTCATATCTTGAACATGTCAGTGTGCTGGGTTTCTTTGATTTATCCACCATGTATTAATTGTATTCTGCTCTGGATTTGACTAACAATGTAGACGCTTCAACACCCTTGTGCTATCACTGCCGCTCGGGGTAACATGAGGCTTTGTAAAGTAACGCGTCTTCAGACTCAACCAGATGATTGGAAATAATAAACCCATGGTTTCCCTTTTGCATGGAAGGATAGACCTTTCAAGGATAGACATATTGCACACAATTCTGTGGTTTCACTTTCTGTTCCAACATTCCCACTCTCGAATGCTCCTCAGCTTCAAACTGTGACCCTTTAGCATCAGTTTAGGACGTAAATTTCCACTTTTCAAAATAATCTTCCATCTTCACAGGAAGTCAGGTTTAGGCAACAAAAGCACTAAGAAACTTTTCATCGGGGTGTTTTAAGTGTTATTGATTATCTCAAAATTTCCTTTAACTTAATTATATCCATCTTTTAAAAAAACATCTTCTTTTAAATATAGTCTAGATTAGCCTTTACATTATTTGAATGGTGTACTGTTTTAATTCAGCTGATCGATAAAGACTTGAGTTGAACTTGCTTTATGAGACAGGCCGAGCATGAATCATTTTCATGCTCTGACCTTTCGTGCCATGTATGAAATGATCTGCATTTCTGATGTTTCTCGACTCATTTATTCAGTTTTTTTTCCTTCCATGTGTCATGAATTCATCTGTATTTAACTTTTCCACTATTCATTATTATAATTTTTTATGAAAACACCATGGCAGTAAAGCTTCACAGAATCAGTTTGATGTGAGAGAGAGATGAAGCGAGCGAGCGATCGTTAGTCAGTACGGGGGTGGTACAGTAGCCAGCAGTTAGACGGTTTGGGACAGAGAGCCCTTTGGCAGCGCCGGCAAGGTTTACAGCTGAAAGCTCTGCAAAATGTTTGCTCCTGTTTTGGATCCACACCATCGCCATTATTTAGCCAGCGACCTTGCCAACACTAACTGCCTAATTAAGCATTCGGCTGTGCTCTCACTCTGACTTTGAGGTAATTTTCACTCCGGCTTTACAATACCATGATTTAATTTTGCAGATAGTACATCACCAGCTCATTGTTATGGATAGCAGCTCGTGGAAAACTGTTTAATCACACAAATTAAACAATTCACATTATCTAGGCCTCGGCTTTTATCTCAATCTAACGGACGTGACCACATCACAGCTTTTTTTCGAGCTGGTGTCAAGATTTTACTGATCACCTACAGGAATGGGTTTCAAATATCCCTGCGCTGTATCTGTGGTGTTTTTTTTATCCCCTACATCACGGCAGGGAGTCGCTGGGCGAGGGTTGTTAGTCTTTCCGGTGTCCAGGCTGAAAAGAAGGATAATTGGGCCTTCGCAGTATGCGGTTTGGTGAAACGAGCTTCCCTTGGCTTGTTTTAAGCATTCACACAAAACATTTATCAAATGTGCTTCTGTATTCAATGTGTCACTATTATCTATAGTTTAGACAAAGTGAGATAAATAAGTAATTGTGGTGACAGTTGAATGTATTTCTGTGAGGCACAGTTCAGTCACATTCTCACACAGAAACGCAGCTTGGTCCGTGGCTTGAAGCTTCAAACTATGACGCTCTATGAACAAAAGCACAGTTAGGTTGAGGAAAAGAACTGACATGAACTTAAGCACGAGCCGCTTTTCAGCGAAAAATTGCCTAACCATTCTAAAACAAGTTTATGTCTGCAACCACTTGGGCTTTTTGAATAATGTTGGTGTCATAAAAAAGGCAACACTTGTGAAATGTGACCAGATGTGTAGAAATCAGTACATGTGTTATTGGTTAAGAGTAAATGAAGATGACACACAGATAAAATGAAGAAAAAAAACCTTCATAACCACTTTTATATAGAAGTGGGACCAAATCCTCAATGGGTAAATCTCAAGTCTTGGCTACGCAGTCCTGTCCCGAGCCATGTTCAGGAGCTGGTCACATGACTCGTTTGCCACTCGCTAGTCAAGTGAGTCTTAATTACTGGAACTATTATTTTAAACATTTTCCCCAATATTTCAAAGCTTGCAAGCTCGACTTCAATATAGCCATGCAAGGAGTGTTAATCCACTATTAAAAAATACCATATCATTAAGAATGAGCAAGAATAAAGAAAAAGCACTTTATTATATTTATTGTACCCTCTTCTTCATCTGCTGAGTGTATGGATTTTGTGGAATGCAAGCCGGTCCAAACAACACGATGCAATAAACTGCTGAGCTGTGCTTTGAGCCGTGAGCCAATCATCTGCTTAATTATCATGTGTTTTAGGTGCAGCATATTCTATTGACATTTTTGAAATGTCACAGCTGAAAAGCAACGGCAACAATTATAATGAGACTGGAACGCAGCTATCATGTGGTAGCACCGTTGGAACAGTCATGTGAGACATATTTAGTGCCGATTGTTGAGCCTGAGTGGTCAACAATATATCATTAGTGTTTTTTTTTTTTTGCTGCAGTTATTATAATCCAAATGTCAAGATAGTAATAATTACATTTTATGGTTTTCATAATGTTTGTCGTATTTGGTCAATGTGGGTGAAAAAAAAGCAGTTATATGAAAATATGAGGCAGAACATAAGCTGGCAGGGACAAAGTGTGAGACGGTTTAGAAAAACTCAACATTTTGTATATTTTATACCTTTTGAATAAATAATGGAAGCAGTGCATGGATTCTTGGGGGCGTCGTGTTTGTTTTCTCTACTTATATTACACGTCCTCGTGGTGGTCGTTGTTCTTGTACACAGAGGTCAGTAGGGTGTTATAAATACATCTATTATCATAGAACCAGGCCGCGGCGAGAGAGAGAGATGATCACCGTGATGAAGGGCCTCTGCCAAAGATGCGGCCTCCGCTTCACGTTTGGCCACACCTACGGACCCGGATTGTGTAATCACACGCCCTCTCCGAGCCATTAAAACTAGAAAGTGACATTTATTAGACAGCGGAGGGGAAATAAACAAGCCCTAATTGCCTCACACAGAGAGTGCTCCAGTCTCTCCCCTCGGCCCCTTTGTGGGAGAATAAACCTGCCAGGGAGCGGGGTGCAAAGCTCAAGAGCGGACTGACCTTTGGAGATGCACCGCTTCCTTTGAGAGGACCTGCGACTTCCATTAATGGCTGCGAGGAGCGCTTCAATTTTTCAAATATGCAGATAATATTGACGCCTAAGATCCATGACGGGGTGCAAGGCGGGCCACGTTGTGCAACAAAACGGGAATGAGATGGAGCGCCTTAACAGCTTCCTTCAATTACCTGGCTGACCTTGCAGCCTTGCGATTTCATGATGAACAAAAAAAAAAAAAGATGTCTGACACTGTAGTTCTTCAGGAACCCGGTGAGGGAAGCTGTGTAAACCATAATTTACTGATAGAGGAGCCAAGCCCTCTTAAGGATCCAATTTAAGGACCCTCCGTTGGCGAGCACGTCACAATCATCCTCACAGTTGTCTTTCATCCTTCTTCTTCTTCTTCTTCTTCTTCTTCACAATATTAAACTCCATTCCTGTGCAGAGGTGGTACACAACATGCCAACAGGGAACAATGCTCTGCCACCAGGAAGCCGAGCATTAGAACAATGTTTGCAAACGCGTCCGACACTTTGATGGCACGTGAGCGAAGCGCTCCCATCACACGTTACACCTGCTCTTAACCGCCAGCAGCTCTCGGCGGAAAGAACGCCGACAAGCCCAATTGTTGTGTCTCTACGTCCTCTGTGTTTTTCCTCGAGAGGGTGGAGACAAATACACGGAAGAATACGTGATTTTGTGGGGAAATAAATGCACATGGAGCACCGATAATCACTTGGGATTCAGGATACTTTGTGTTGTTTCCCACGTATGTTTGCCTTCTTGGGTTTTTTTCAAATTCCACAAAAATCTATAAATTCTCGCTAATGTTCATAAACATACTTTCATGTCAAGCTGTAATACAACAACTTATGTAAATGACAACCGTCGTGAGCTGGAATTTAAATAATTGAAAATTGATTTTATTTATTTTTTATATTAAAGGGATATTTTTGCTGTTTTGAAGTGCGGTAGTAGGAGGTGTTTATCCGTAGTCAGTGTATAGTAGAAAGGAGTTATTGCAGCAAAACACATTTCACCTAAAAGAAAAGCCCACCAAAAATAAATCCATTAATATCAGTTATATTGTTAGTGCTCTATTTACAATATGTTCACCGCTCTCTCTACAAGAATGTTGTTGCAAGCCGAGTACACATGGTGATATTGTGAATTAAGTTAAACTAAATAGGATCAAAGAGGTGCTATCTGCCATGTAGGTCTGGACAGATCAACCACATTAAGTACCTCATAACACCGCAACACCTCAAAATTACAGTCAAATAAAATACTTTCCTACTGAATGTAGTTTTAAGTCACAAAATATCAATAATCGTCTCAAAAACAATGTCCTTTGCTGCCTTTGTCTTGATTCATCTTGAATTAAAAGGCCCTTTGAGAAAAGTAAAATGAAGTGCTATCTCCTTTAAATCCAAATGGAGATTTGAGGGTTCTTTTCAAAAAAGAAAGAAAATGAAAATTCAGCGGACAGTGTATTTGGGTCATTCATGAGTAATGTCTGTGGAACTTCCTGTCAGCCTCCAAGAGGTCCGGGGCAGCCAGTGTGTAGCCAGAAAGGCAAAACCAAGAAGGTAAACAAAGCCCATAGGCCTGAAGAGAATCAGAGAATCAACTCAGATAATGTAGACATTTGGATTAAATCGTCACAATAACTGTTAAATGTCGACCCTTGTCTCCCGCTCCCTGCTTCTTCATTGGTGCTTGCAAGCGTCTGCGTGGGCGATAAGAAGTACTTGAATCCGTTTTGATGCTCAGATAGCGGCGGCGGCAATGCAACGGCGCCCTGAATGATGACTATCTAATGTGAATCGTATCTCCCTCGGGTCCCCTGCCCGTACAGTCCGTACAGTAAAACCACCTCCATAACTATACATCACAACAACAGGCGGGCCAGCAGCCGTTGCTTTAAGAAATAGCACCGGGGCATCCTTATATCCTTTCCCCGCACTCAAAACCAGACATGATGCATAGAGTGGATGGCCACAGTTGACAAGAAATGCAGTATATCAAATAAGCTCAGTGCGGCGAGCCCCGGCAGCGTGTCTCCAGGTAACGGTACTTCAAATGGGTAAGAGATGTATCTCACTGATCCTCTGTAGGGCTCGAACAGAGATGAAAGAAGATGATTCCTGTTCAGTTAAGTAAGTAAATGTATCACAACTGCCAAAGAGTCCCGGGAGAATAAAGGGAAGGATCACTCCTCCCTCCTGGAGGGACCATCCCAGACTTTGTTAGCATACTGCCTTTGTTTTCTTCTTCTTCCAGACCAATGCAGCATCGACAAGCTTCTGCTTTCTGCTTGATCCACCTAGTGTAGCATTAATACGAAAGATTCTTGACGCAGTTCCGTCAGTTTCTCGCCAACTTTGAGATACATCATCTTCTGTTCTTCAGACTGGATTTGTAAGATTTTTTTTCACAAGCGTGACGACGATTTTCAAATGTCAAACCTACTCGGAAAAACGATCCAGCAATATTTCAGTCATTATATACTAAGAACATGTGATCGACCCCTGATGTCCAGTCGAATCCAACGCATGAGGCCTTGCTCAAAAGAGCACATATTTATCGGTCAGAGCATGTACATTGTGCGCATGGCTTTTCAAGCCAGAGAGACAGAGAGATATTGATTATCGGACAGATTTGAACAAGCCTGTTCAATGAATGTATGAGCTGAGAATGTAGAAAGATGACCCATATTGTCTCTTTACTTCATGCATCAAAGCAAACAGGGACATTTGCAGAGATAGTATAGCTGATGTTGTGCATTATGACACTAATTTATTTTCTAGTATTATTTTTCTATTTTATTTTATCTGGCTCAATATTCAAATAGAGCTTTAGATTCTACTGGAAGAATATTATTATTGGTGATCCGTTGCAGTGAAGGATTTTTTTTCATTCAGATCTGCGCCATTGCCTTATTTGATTATAACGTATTTTCCATCCATCCATCCATCCATTATCTGAACCGCTTATCCTCTTTAGGGTAGGGTAGGGTATTTTCCGACATCAATAATACTGTATATATGCAGGTTATTTAAAAAAATGTGAAAACAATTAAATATTTTTTCTCCACATTGTAATTATTAAAACATGTTGTGTGAACATGTTCAACGTCATGAACGTGCCAGAAAACAAGATAATTTTTTCTGTGTGACCTTTCTTTAATTTAAAATAATGTATGGGCGCTGCTGGGATAGATTATGTGTGTGAGATGACAAAGAAAGGGACAAAACTGTGTGTGTCCACAACGGGTATCATTTTTTCCCAATACTGCTGATTGGAGCTTGAGCCGATAACTGACTACTAAAAACTACTGCAATCATTCGTCTCCGTTTATCATTTCACTTTTCCCACCAAAAACAAAAGCCAGATGTCAGTGGGTGTGTGCTTTTTTGTCAAGTTGGAAAAGTATTATGGGTAAAACTTACATAAAACAAATAATAATAATTACAATTATAAATTAAAAAAAGAACATACAGTGTATTGGTAAATTACAAAGATAACTTCAATGTGTCTTACTAATAGAGACAATGTGAATAACTGACGACCATGCTTGTGTCAGCTTCATGCTTTTCCCAATTAGTGTGAGCTCTGCAGTCCCCGTATCGCACAGCGCCCACAAATAACACCTAACGTTTAATATTTCCATCATTACGGAGATGCATATGTCTCACTGGTTAATGGGATTCAATCACGTTATATATAACGTGATTATATGATCACCATGCAGGAGGAGACCATGTTGGAGATGGGAAATGTCACACCCATAACTGAGATGCAGTCTGCTCAAGACAACAGTGAGATGCAAGAGGAGTCTCATTACCCACCAGGACAAATCGGTCTGCAATAATAATAATACTTATAATAGGGAAATTCTAACCAGTGTCCTTGTTAAAATTCCTTTTTTCTTTTTTACAGGGAAGCTCATAATGACATCTGACCACTTGCATCTGTCTTGGTGATCCCCCCACCCCCCAACCCTCTTAGTAAGGACACAGATGACTGCGGGCGACTGCTCTGGATACATTTTTCCTTTTTTTAGCGCGGCGACAGACAGCAGTGGGAAAACAGACTCAGTACCGAGAAATCTGCCGACAAACGGGGGAGTTGTGACAAAGCCCCGCGTCCATGGACAGAGACGAGTGGGTCACTTAACCCGAGGCTTTGTTCTGCGGCCCGCCCGGCTCCCAGAACCTCATCTGCAGAGAGTTCAGGCTCCAGCAGTAGCGTGAGCGCTCCGAGTAATTAATAGCATTATGTTCTGTAATTACCTTCTATGTGTGTGTGTGTGTGTGTGTGTGTGTGTGTGTGTGTGTGTGTGTGTGTGTGTGTGTGTGTGCCCCTCCACCCCCAGAACCCTCGCCTCCTCGCCCCATGGCCCAGGGGAACAGAACTGCAGCTAATGGGAGTAATACTTCAGGTTTACAGAGCAGCCACAGTGACCGAGAGTCTAACAAAACTGACCCAATTA
The DNA here is from genome assembly GCA_023566465.1 of Cottus gobio. Lineage (NCBI taxonomy): Eukaryota > Metazoa > Chordata > Actinopteri > Perciformes > Cottidae > Cottus > Cottus gobio. The sequence continues at coordinate 16,983,348 of CM042237.1, forward strand.
CGTTAGTGCTTTTGAAAGGAGAAAACTTAATGTGGAAACTTAATATATATTTAAGAAAAATCCAGATAGATACAAAACAGGTGTGTGCAAGTATTGTCGCCTGTGTAATCAAGATTTACAACCATGGCTCTGAGACACAGATAAAATTCCTCTGGAGAAAGATGCTTAACCCATTGGTTCCTCTCCCCACCACATTAGTGCCCCTCCACACTCCGTCTTAATAAGAGGGACACAGATAGCCATGGGAGTTTGCCTTCCCTGAGTCTCATCATTAGTGCAGCAGCTGAGCCGAGCAGCACAATGTGGAGACCACTGTTTCAATTGAACCAATCACGTCGTCTTTCTTTACATTTCCGTCGTCAGTGATGCTAACATATGCGAGAAAGCAATTTTCTAAAAGTTAATGGCAAAGCATGTTACCGTTCCTCTATGTTAAGTATATCTAATCAGCGTTAATCACGATTGGCGTTCATGGCACGTCATCATACCTGAGATTGTATCCAAGTGCCAAAAAGGTCAAAATAATCAACTTTTTCCAGTGTTTAATTATTAGACATGTGAACTTTACTTAGAACAATTACATAATGACGATACTTTACTGAGGTGAAGTAGGAGAACCTTCTGCAACTCATAACCGGAGTGAAACAACTCGCTCTCCAACCCAGGTGAAGATAACCACGGACCAGAGCTGTATTACGGATGTCACATACAATTAACCCCAAGAAAAGTGCTTGGCTGTTGGGATCTTTTCGTCAGATTAAGGGAGAGCTGAGGCATGCTCCAGCAGGGATATAGTGGGGGCAAGGGTATTTATTTGAACTCTCTGACTGATATCTAACTCCAAAGGGCCTTTTATTTTAATATAATTTGAGAGAACAAAGTAACACAAAAACATCTATGCACTGTAACATTTTGTATATGCCATGAAGCCGCACTGCAAAGGGTTAATAGCATGCTGAAGTACACTAAAATTAGATAAATGGGTTTCCAACAGAATATTAAGAAGCATTCAGTCAGTGTGTTAAATCAGCGCACTGTCTTCCCCGTACGAGATATTCTGTACAAACAGTGTCCACAGTTTTGTTCATTAGGGCGCTTATGTTCCATTTGATTTGCCGCTAATGGTGTAGCAGGGGCAAACCACAGTGGGGTACGCCATTGCAGGGATGGCAATGATAGAAACTCACTTGATCTTTCCATATCTGTTGGGGTGTTTACGGAGCAGGAGCATCGGGCCACCTGGGCGGAAACGAGACGGATGGAAATTGTTGACGACTCTATGAACCATGAAGGTGCTGAAAAGGAAACAAAATGGAGCCTCACGAGCGGGCGCGACGAGCAGGACACTAAGGGCTTCCGCTGCTTACATGTGCTCTGGCTCGTTTGTGTCCGCATGCCGCCCTTGGTGATATGAGGGCCCCATTTGAGGCAATCGCCCTTGAATGAATAGAATGACGTCCGGCATACAAGCATGTTGAAAGGGCAGTTTTTTTAGCACGTCTCATCTCAACCTTGGTCAGTCGGGATCCAAATGAGCTTTGAATAGAGATGACATGCATTGCATTTACTGGAGGAGTTATGTTTTCAAAAAGCTCACCTTTAGAGTTTTGATGAAGCATTACTGCGTTTACCTTTGAAACCATGTTTCAAAATGCTGAATTAGAACTACACCAATTTTAAACTCATAGGCTACTTTCTTCATACTGTTCAGATCACAGTATGTCCTGTCCCAAAATATATTGAGTATCTCTGAGACTCTTATAGCCAAGAAGCTAAATGCTGTGTCGTTTCAATAAGGGCTCTGGCGCAAATTGTCATCCAGAAATGTCATCCAGCCTCGTGACTGCAGCGTCTTTTTAAAGACTTTGTAAATTAAATACATCACTATAAATCCAACACTGGATGTTTGCTGTGATTATTTATCATTTCTTTGTGTTGAAAACGGGTATAGTTGTTGGAAGCTGTCCATTAGCAATTATTGTTGAGTCTGTCGACCAATCTGGTTTCCAGACCCTGGCCAATTGACTAACATGAGATGAAAAAGTTACCTTATAGGGTAGTAATATATAATATGGTAACTGTGGCTGTCTGACAAACAAATACTCAGAAATATTGTATTTTCTTTTACCATCTAGGCCAGCGGTCGGGAACCTATGGCTCGCGAGCCATATATGGCTCGCGAGCCATATATGGCTCTTTTGGTGACGCCATATGGCTCCAAGACAATTTTGAGTTGAAAAAAAAAAAAAAAAAAATAGTTTGGAACTGATCTTAAAATACTTGTGATATTTCTTAATAATACTGTGTCATTTAAAAGTAAACAGAAATTAGTTTTGAAGATAAATTTCACGGGTCACGGGTCACCCGTGGGTCAGGTCTGGAACCAATGGCTCGCGAGCATGTCCGGGTCATTGTAAAGGTGAAGAAATCAATTATATCAGATAGCCAACTAGTTTATCCGCTTCAACCCGTGTAACGGAAAAGATGGCGAAACGAAAAAAAGACGATGATTACCGTGCATTCCAGGCTGCGTGGACAGAGGAATTTGCATTTGTGGAGAGAGCAGGATCTGCGGTATGTCTAATATGCAATGATAAAATTGCATTGATGAAACGGTCGAACATAAAGCGGCACTTCGATACGCACCATGCAATCATTTGCATCGAAATATCCAGCGGGGGACAGCAGGAAAAGGGCATGCGAGGAGCTACAGCGGAGAGTGCAGACGAGTCAGCAGCAACTACGTGTGTGGACCAAGCAAGGTGACGGGAATTCCGCTAGCTTTGCGGGTGCTTTGGCAATAGTAAGGAATGGAAAGCCATTCACAGATGGCGAGTATGCCAAAACACTCATGCTTGATGTGGCCAATGAACTGTTTGATGACTTCCCAAATAAAGACAAGATAATCAAACGAATAAAAGACATGCCCCTGTCAGCAAGAACTGTGCACGATCGTAGCATCATGATGGCAAATCAAGTCGAGGAAACACAAATTAAGGACATAAACGCCGGGACATACTTTTCTCTCGCGTTAGATGAGTCAACAGACGTTAGCCATCTATCTCAGTGCAGTATAATTGCCAGGTATGCTGCAGGTGACACACTGCGTGAGGAAAGCTTGGCTGTTTTGCCAAGGAAAGGGACAACAAGAGGAGAGGATCTATTCACGTCTTTCATGGAGTTTGCTAAAGAAAAAAAACTACCGATGGATAAACTTATTTCTGTCTGTACTGATGGTGCACCCTGTATGTTGGGGAAGAACAAAGGATTTGTAGCGCTTCTCCGTGAACATGAAAAGAGAGCCATCCTAAGTTTTCATTGCATCCTGCACCAGGAGGCGCTTTGCGCTCAGACGTGTGGCCAGGAGCTTGGTGAGGTGATGTCGCTGGTCATTCGAGTGGTCAACTTTATTGTTGCCCGAGCTTTAAATGATCGCCAGTTCAAAGCTCTCTTAGAAGAAGTTGGGAATCATTATCCCGGTCTGCTTTTACACAGCAACGTGCGTTGGTTGTCAAGGGGGAAGGTGCTCAGCCGCTTTGCAGCTTGCCTGAGTGAAATCCGGACTTTTCTTGAAATGAAAGGCATCAAGCATCCTGAGCTAGACAACGTTGACTGGCTCCTGCAGTTTCACTATCTCGTGGACATAACTGGCCATCTGAACCAACTCAATGTCAAAATGCAAGGTATTGGAAATACAATCTCATCCCTTCAACAAGCAGTGTTTGCATTTGAAAGCAAGCTGGAAGTCTTTCTCAGGGACATTGAAACAAGTCGTCTTCTACACTTTGAAAGACTGCAACAATTTAGAGATGCATGCTTAGCAGATGACCCCACTCAACATCTGGATCTCCAGCAGCTAGCTAGCTTTACGTCCAATCTCCTGCAGTCATTCCAAGCACGTTTTGGAGAATTTCGTGCACGCACTGGTCTTTTCAAGTTCATCACTCATCCACATGAGTGTGCAGTGGACAAAATCGACCTGACATGCATCCCCGGGGTCTCTGTCGGAGACTTTGAGCTGGAAGTTGCTGACCTGAAGGCATCAGACATGTGGATGAGTAAGTTCAAGTCACTTAATGGAGAGTTGGAAAGTCTTGCGCGACAGCGAGCAGAGCCGGCGAGGGAACACAAGTGGACAGAAATGAAAAATCTTCAACCTGAAGACCAGCTGATTCTTAAAACTTGGAACGAGCTTCCTGTGACATACCACACAATGCAGCGTGTGAGTATTGCCGTTTTGACCATGTTTGGCTCTACATATGCATGTGAGCAGTCATTCTCGCATATGAGGAACATTAAGACCAACCTGCGCTCACGTTTAACTGATGGAAGCCTCAACGCCTGCATGAAGCTCAACCTCACCACGTATGAACCAGACTACAAGGCCATCAGCAAAACCATGCAGCACCAGAAGTCGCATTAAAAGTAAGACATATTTAATTTATTATACGTTAAAAATACTCTATGGCACTCAATGAAATATATTTAGAAATATTTGGCTTTTATGGCTCTCCCAGTCAAAAAGGTTCCCGACCCCTGATCTAGGCTTTAGACAACATCAAAAACACACATTTAGAAAAAGGTTTTGGGCTGAAAGGCTTTTACTTTTTCTTGAAACCTTTGTATTATAAAAACCCAAACACACCATCTTGTGTTGAAGAGACAGGCACTGAATTGGAGCATTGGCAGGTTGAATGCAAGTAAATTCACAGTATGAGAAAAGGGTGTGTTTTTTAACACTGAAGCATGTCAAATATTCTCGGAAAAAGAACTGCATACAAGTATGAACCTTTTAACCTTTTACATTTGTCCCCTATACAAGCCAGTCCAAGGATATCCAAGTCACCATGGCTTCTTTTAGCCATGTTTCTTGTCTTTAATGCTTTTTTCTGTATGGTGAATTGGTGTCAAAGGTTGGATTTAGAGTTCACCCTGATAAAACATTGACTCAATTCGTCTTTTTGCAAGCAACCACGCAGGAACTCCATTCAGTTCGCAGAAGAATAATGTGCCAATGGTAACTATTTATTAGTGGGCATCACCGTCACGCACCTGCAGGGCCACCAGAGAGCTAACATCATTCACCGTCCGTGGAGTGTGCAGATATCGGGGTATGGTAGCAGTCTCAGCGATACCTGACCCTCAGCAACCTCCTTCAGTCCCACTCGACACCAAACACAACTCTTGCCACCTACATCACTCCTGCGGTTTTTGAATGCCAGCCGACGAGCACACAAATCTTTTCAGCGAGCTCCCACGGGCCATGTCTGTGTGGGTACGCCGGCCTTGAGGAACTGAGGGTGACAGTGACACCGCTGGCACGCAGACTCACAAATACATGATCCGTATTCTCTATTCCAAGCAAGTCGATATAACAGAGGGAGAAGATGAAATGAAGAACCTTGATTTGTTGTTTTGGGCAGCCGGTACACAGGTGCATCTGTTCTGTATCATCAGGCTCGGGGCAGGTATTGCTTGGCAGCGGCCAGCTTCACGCAGAGAGGTTATTCTGCCTTGGAAATGAATCAAGTCTTGTAGCACTCTGATCGTTCTCTTAAATTTGGGACATATTCAGTGGCGATCGCCTTGAGGTGCCATCTGCACCTGGTGCCTGCCCAGATTGTTTTCTGATCAAAATCAATGTATACCTAAATTACTTTATAACGACACAAATGAGCAGCGAGTGAGAGCGACTCAGAGTTTTTGGCAGAAACTTCAAAAAGCAGTATTGCTTCTGAATTAAAGTGACTCACCAAGCACGAGGACTACTCAACACATTTGTCAGAAACACTGCATGAAACACCTCCTTGACCATATTTACTTACTTTGTGTATATTTGAGTTATTAATACTGTTATGTGCTATATATATATATATGCAGTGCGATGTTGGGGGAATTTGGTGGTAGGAACTTGAGTAGGGTTGTCACGATACCAAAATTATGACTTTGATACGATACCTGCAATACATATCATGATACCTATACTTGCAATACAATACCAGAATTCAACACAATACCACAAATATGATCTGATACTGGTATATTTATCTATAATAGTAATACATAAAACATCCGTATGGTTCCCTTTTTACCAGCTTGTTCCTGCCCAGCTTTTTAAACACTTAACAAATGGCATTAATATTAGTGTTAGCCTACAGCAAGATATTAATGAAAACCACATGGTGCCACTGTAGCATTGATTACACATGGCTATGTAAGCCTATTGTTTGGTGTCTGTCTGAAAGGTGCTTTGCCATGTTTGACGCGTCCTCCGTCTGAGCATCCCCGCTTCCTTAAGCTTCCTTAAGCCCCGCCCCCTTGCAAGCAATGCATGCAGGCAGCATGAAGGGAGCGGAGCAGTGAGAGCGCTCTGATAGCGCGCTATTTTAATAAAGTATTGGTACTAAGAATATGCAACATTGTATCGTTTTAACGTACGGGTACCACGGTACCTTTTTAGTATCGGTATACCGTGCAACATTCAACTTGAGTGGGGAACGTTGGGGGGTGGAGAGAAAATGTAAAATGAAATGTGCAATATATGACTGTGTATTTCGCTTTTGAGAATTAACATAATTTACACAAAAAAACCTCCACAGGGCACCTTTACGTTTAGCTTTTTAAAACCTAGTAAAATGTAGGTTTCAAGTTTACTTTATGTATAATATGCACAATAATTATAGATAATATGTTACATTAAATAGTGCAAGATAAAAACAATTATACAGTTAAAAAGTGTAGTTGTTTTTTTACCAGTAATTTCGAATGAAAAAACTGAAACAATGTATTATAAGTATATACACTCAGTGGTGTAGAGGTCCTACTGGATGGCAGCTCCGTTCTGGTGATGTGCTGAGCAGTTTTCACACCCTGCTGTAGAGCCTGACGATTGTGGGCGGTGCATAGCGGCATACTCCCGACTGTGCACCTAATTAGCTTAATAAGGAACGAGAAATGTACAATTTGCCAGCTTAGTTCCAAATTTGCAACGCATAGGGCGGAATATATAATTTGCCTTTACATTACAACATAGAGTGTACACGGTACTCTCTGAGGAGCGGTGTCATGCAGACTATGCATTTAAGTTTCATGAAGAGAGCACGCCGCACGGTTTTAGAAAACCTTCTGCGAGTCTGCACATTTGCAGGAAGACAACATTTCTCACTATGTCACTAAAGATGCACCTTGAAACATATTTCACACTCAAACCGAGAAGTAATGAGCCATTCAACAAATGAATCAACGGGGTGACAAGTGACTGGAGATGAATGTAGCCGACCTGCGAGTGCTAATTGCAAATTATTGTCACAAACGATCCAAGCGATGGATCAAAAAGGAATTTTGTATCGAGCTTCTTTTTCTGAAACAGAAGCTTGTTCTGCAAGAGACCTTCCATGACTTTGACTCCTCACGTTCAGCAGATGGTAATAACAGGCAGCTCCTTGGCCAACTGGCCGGGGCCGCACGTGTCCAGAAGCATCTGTACTTTCTTTGTAGAACAACTAAAAGGCAGAGAGCACTTCTGTAACTCAGCCTGACCTCTGACCTCACCTGTGCAGAGAGCATAGATTTTTAAAACCTGCTGCTTACCTGATCATATCGGCTGTTGCTATTGTACCCCTGTTGGGTGAGATAAAACATACAGACATCAACCAACGTCAGCGAGTTTTTACAATATGTATGGGCCAGCATTAGACACATTTTCTGAGCCGTGTTTCTTTTTTTCAAAGTTTTGCGGTGAGATAAAAGATGGCAAAAAGGTTTTTGTTTTGCCAGTTGTCCTCTTGTATTTTGTGTCTCTGCCTCTGACTGATAAATGACCACAGAGGAGCCATCATAGCAGGAAAATACAGCCTTAGCTGACTGCCGCCTGGACTTTAATGGCTGTGGCGGGGACATTAAAATCAAAATATTAAAACAACCTGACAACAGTGGCTACATTCTCTGATCCTCTTGGTAATGGCTCCTTTTTTTCTCAGCACAACACAAAGACGCATTCTTATATATCATAAAAGTAAAAATGCGTCGGCAAAGCATCCGGCGTAATGCTGCTTTCTCCTATAGTTTTAATGTTTACAGGGAAAGGAAAAATGGTGTTGGCATTAGCAAAATTTTGTGATACAGAACCATTTCGCTCCTCAGCATCATTTTTGAGGGTGCAGATTTTCAGATGGACCGAGAGAGAGTTTCTCATGACGATGGTCCTCATGCAGTAATATCTCCCCCAGCTGTGTTTCTTCGATGTTGAATTTATTATGTTAAGATGGCGTCCATATTGCCCAGATCATAGTTTTGTTGCTTCTAATGCTTCTGTTAAAAGAAAAATGCACAGGAACGGTGTAGTGTTTTCTTCGTCGTGTTCTTCTTCAGTAGGGTAAACATAACATGTTTTTTGAAGAAGATTATCAACCCGAGCTTTAAATTAACTTCACATGAGAGTGTTTGAAACGTTTAGCCGTAAGTGCTGCCCACAGTAAATAACCTTTGAAAGGCGGTAAAAGCAGTGAGAACCAAAGAATATCCCAAACACAAACAGCATTAAAATGGATGCTTATTGAATCTAACAGTTTGACCGGGCTGCAAGATGAAAGTTGTCATAAATCTGCTTTTCCGTATCTTTACTTTTTTCCCTCCATGCCCCCGTGGCGGTATCAGGACCAAACACCAGCAGCCCTTAAAAAAGAAAAAAAGGCTCCGAAAGTGAGAGAGGGTCTGCAACTTCAAAAGGGATGAGGGATTTATGTCAGGGATGCTAATAAAAAAACAGCGTTATCCTTGCTCCAGGCATTTATCTGTGAACTTGCTTATCGGGAATCCAGTGCACTGCTCAGAAGAGAAAAGAAAGTAGAAACAAGCCAAAAGAGGATCCTAACAGGCAATAAGGGAAAGTCAATACAAATATCAGTTGAAAATACACAACTGATGAATAACACTGAATTCATTGTCAATGACAAATGAATGTATTCTTTTATGATGATATATATTGTGTTTTTTTACAGGATCTATTAAAATAGTGAACACAGCATGTTGTTTTGTACAGACACTTATTTCTGCAATTATAAGGTCCTTATGACCCATTTCACAGGTCATTTCTGGAATCATGGCATCAATAACAAAATGATGAAGTAATATATTTTCACTTCTTTCCCTGTAAGTCACAGCCTCCCCCACCATGAGAACTAACAATATTGACTGTGACCCAACCTTGATCTGCTTATATTGTTTGTATCAACAACGCAGTAAATAGACTGGCCCTCCAACAAAGCCACCCGGCTGGGATGCCACGATCACACACAGTAAATGGTATCCATATTAACCAATAAAAAATAAATCTGTAAAATAATAGAATATTAAAGTGACTGCAATCCAAAAAATAAACCAGAAGGTATAACTTAATGGAGCTAATTGTTTCCAACAGTACTTTACAACTGGAGACTCATTTAAAAGCGAGATATTTGGAAGGGTTACCCAAAAGGTGAAAGAGCAAAAGATCCATTTTATTTTTCATATTTCCTTATTAATATTTGCATGTGGCCTGATTATCCTATCCTAGTATTATTATTTTTTTAGTTTTTGCTCAAACTTGTTATTTTTTTTTTTTTCAAATACATTTCGCCAATATATACATATATAGATGTATATAAAAAAAAGAAGTTAACTTGCTAGTGAAGCTACTTGGACACTAGATTTCTTCCCAGTGAATTAGCTCACCGGCTAAGTGTTTGTTCACAGTATTTAGGCTTGGAAAAGTCCTTTTTTTGGCAGCATGGTAGCCCAAAATAAATGGCGACACCTGCAGGAGCAGTTCCTGACAAAGATGTATGACGGCATATTCAAGCCTCTGCAGCATGGTGACCCAAAGCAAACCCAAATAACCTCAGTGTTGTACTGAAAGCCTTGCAGCTTGGTCCACGGGGGTGTGTAGATTGAAGTGTCAGAACTGAGCCGTCCATTAAAAATAAACTGGCCCACGTACATTAGGCCACATGATTACTATCACCACAAGCCTCGTATGGGTACATCACATACTGCGGTACAAAGACCTGTGTCAAAGCCTCATTGTAGACATAAACTGGGGAAAAAGCTATTTCATCACGTCCTTTTTTATTACTATTTTTATCACCTCACACATGTCACACTGTTTTTGATTCTCTATCAGTTTGAAGACACACTCTTTGATTTGAATGAACCCCCGTGTTGAGAGAGCTCGGGCTATGTAATTGAAAGCTGAGGTATGTGGCAGAAATGTGTGTCTTTTGACAGGAACACTTACCGCCTGGACCGTGTCCACGTACCCCCAGTTTCTGTCGAGGGGGACTCATTAATCCTCGCAGTCAATGGCAATTCTTCACACGGGGACGGTGAGAACTGGTGCGCCTGTCATGGCGGACTTGTTCCAAGTGGCCATGCGCGAGTCTCATCGCGCGGTAGACGTCTCATTACCGCCGAAGATGCCCCCGCGGCCCAGAGGTGAGGGTGCTGATGGGGGGGAACAATGCGTCTTGCCCTGCTGACACCAGACAAGCTGACATCAGACGAGCGCCTCGTGTTCCGCCTCAGGGGCCGAACAGCTGTCAGTCGAGCCGAGGACGGAGCGATGGGGGCCCTGAGTTGACACAACAGACAAACAAAACGTCGCTTTTTGATGCTTATCGTCTAACTTAGCGGAGGAAGCGTAGCGGTCGGAAAACATCTGCTGTGTTCACTTAATGTAATATCTGCTCGTGAGTGTATCTGGGAGTTGTTTCCTCGTGTTTGGAACAATACTCAGCCAATAAAGACGTTTTAAAATCATCTCATTTCAAAGATAGAAGGCACCAGTTGTAGTTGGTATTCAGTTTGTGTCCCGCGGCCCCAATAAAGTCAGTGGTACAGGAGATGATGCTCGTGAAGCGGCCGTCAGAGGGTCATTTGGGAGCAGCTAAAGAAACTACGATGAACAGGAAGGTCTATAAATCCACTTGTAATGGCTGTTCACACGATCAGGACAGGACCATGAATTCATTTTGGGGATGTAATACATTCAGAACATTTAATAGTTTCCTTTCATCTCGCTCTCTACTTGTATCTTTTCAATAGGTTTTGAGTTCAGCACTTTCTGGGATGAAGAAGATGAAATATAGGTTTTTGGTTTTCCTGCTCTCTCTCTCTCTCTCTCTCTCTCTCTCTCTCTCTCTCTCTCTCCCAAAGAGCAGTTACTGTGCCAAGCTCTGGGTACTTTCCTCAATCTCTGTGACTCAAACATTAGATATTTTTTTTTATTACACTGATCCAGCAAGTAAATTGCATTGTTTATGGGACAAATTAAATTCCTTTCACTCAAAGGCATTTGCATGTAATATATTTCCAACCATGCTAATTACTCACAAAGCTGAGAGTAACGCATCTCAGATGTACAGATGGAGCATGTGTGCGTCCCTCCAGTGATACAGCAGAATGCGGGTGTAAACACATGTTTTCTATATGAGTTGGTGTTTAATTATATTATTTGTCCTCCAAGTGAAAACAAGTAGGACATTTTTCAAAGTCTTTCAAAATGGCTTGAAAATTAAAAAAACAAAAACAAACATTTGCTTTGAAGTGAGGATTGTTGTCGCCATGGTTCAAGTTGATGTCACTTTATTTCCTGCTTTGGCATTTATGTCATATTTACATTTATATACATATTTTCGAAATATAGATATTTTAGACATGACAATATTATTTACAAATACATTGGATGTATCTTTGCCAAGGACTCGAGATAAAAGTAACACACTGCTTTTACATTGCATGTTTACCATCTTAGTGTGAACTCCACTGCGCTTCCTGTGCTCTGAATCACAACTTGAGGCATCCATGTTTTTGTCATTTCCTCCGTGGGATGAATCTGCACTTTCATAAACCTTTGTTGTAATCACGGTTTGGGTGCTGACGTGAGCGGCGTTGAGGTCAAGCTGAAGGGAATAACATATTGCAGCTCACACCTGACACAAATGCAACACTTACCCTGACCTCTTCACCAAAACTGGAGGAAAATAAAATAAACTACTAGTTATTTTAGTGGCCGATGTGTTTGCTGTGCACTGGCGCACACCAGAGACAAAACAAAAAGGAGAGGAAAAAACAACTATGGCTGTGATTTCCCCTTTGAAATGCTCTGCTATGTTGAATGTCAACTGCCTGCTTTGATTGATTATGTGGCCTTTTACCAGACTGTCCCAGTGTCCCACCACTGCCCAGAGGAGGGCCCGCATCGGAACATGACGAGCATGGGGGGTCCGAATCGTCACCGTCTCTTTTGTCTCCGTTCCCTCATCAGCATACGCCACTCTCAGCATAATGATGGTTTGCATCTGCTGTCCTCCCCCGCCTGCCTTGCCCGGCCCCACGCAGACAGACACGTGTTTGTACAAGGTCCCCCCGCTGAGATCAGACACGCTGAACACTGCGGGGAGAATCTCTCCCTCAAGACCACCGTGCACAATCCTTTTGGGAGCACACATTGTTGCCTCTGAACTTTTCCACGGTGCACCCACACTCGAGCTGCCGGAGTCTCTGATGACTCGGTCCCTCGCCCCCGCGCATGCAGCTCCCTGCTGGAGCCCGATCTCGGGAGGTTATACGTTGGCCTAATGGTTACTCAGCGGGTGGTGCACGGGAGGTGAGATTGTCTCATGCCGTTACACTTCCCAGGGCGGATTTATTTGGAGTTAGAGAATCACTCAAGGTGCTGTGGTGGAAACCCCCCCAGTGTACAGCTTCTTTTTTTTTTTTTTTTTTTACCTGAGAGACGACACATGTGTTATATTCAATTACAAGCATGTGACAGACTTTTAATTCCGGTGCTGACCCGGCAACTACATCAGTTGATTGTGCTGCAGTCCATGAATGACTCCACTTTTGCCAGGAGTGTTGCTGCCGGTTCAATGCCGTACAGAGGAGAGCCACTGAAAGAGGAGGAGATGGTGAGGTACACCATGGGAAGCTAATTACAGGCAGGCAGTTAAAGGCACTTATCGTCACAACAGCACAGCAGAGCAGATCATTACGGTGACTGAACCGGTTCCCTTAGTTTGGCCCAACCATTTGATTAGTAGCCGAGGCGTCCCAAAGCCTTATTTTATCTCACCTCGCCTCTAGGAATCCCCACGGCTTCTTATTTTAGTGAGTGATTAATACGTAAGTGATAAATTAGAGAGGGTCCAAACAAATATTCTCATTGGAATGAACAAGCAGCGTTTACATATTACACATTAATAGGGATATCTACCCATGAGCGGAATCAAATCCCCCCAAAAAAGCTTTTTTTTGTCTTTCTTCTTCACAGTTATTAAATTAACATTCGACAAGTGTTTCACAGAGGAGATGAAATAAAAACAGTGTCCATGGAGGCTTCTCTCTTTTTGTGGAGACCAAAGAAATTGCTTTTCAATAAGGGAGGTCAGCCAAAGCGCATAACAATATCGACTGAGGTGAGCGACTGACGTCGACAATCGCTCCCCACAGATGTTGAGCATTTCATTAGACGTGGGCCGACTTAAAGACCGAAGAGAGAACAGGAACCCCCCGAGTCCGGACGCTGTCTAGACATCAGCCTTCAAGAGTAGAACTAGGAGGCGGAGGATGTAACGTCCCTGTTGATCATGTAGCAACGCTACATGTGGAGGTGAAACTACATCCAGTCTTATTGTACGACTAAACCATAGAAGAAAAAACAGCTTTGGTGTGAAATACCAAAGATGTGGAGATGTTGAGTTCATGAGAGGGACGTGATGGAGAAGGTTACAGCTGGAAAAGATGGCAGAAATTATCTAATAGATTTGTTGATCGAGACCCTGTTCTACTTCTACCAGTATGCATATGTATTTGTGTGACAACACATCCCTGCAATGTTTTTATGCCTTCCCAGGGCTTTACAGTTGGGGTTTGTAAAAACATTATGCGGCAAAGAAAATTGCACAGGCGATGTAAACAATGCAGGTAAAAAATAAAAACTTTATCAAATGGTTATGAGAAAGGCCTCGTACTTAATATTTTCGAAAGGTTACTCCTTTATTGTGCGTCTGTGTACGTCAGCCAGAAGATGAGTTCATTTCTGCTTACATGTGTACGGTCTCTTCAGAGTAAACTTCCATCTTCAGAGGAAACAAACTAACTTTGTTAGATTTTGGAATAGACCGTGAAACTTCTTCTTGAAAGTTTAGGACAGTATCGTTGTCTGGGTCAAGTGCCCTCACCAACGTATCAATGTTGACTTCCTGTTTCACATGAACAGGGAATGAACAGCAGCCTCGCGGATGACCAATGGGGGTTTGTCTTATAGGCTCACCGTTACAGTCTCATTGTCACACTCCTTGTCGCCCCTACTGGCGACAAGCTCTTGCACAAGAGGCTCTACTTTTCATTGGACCTGGGAGTAGAACTGTGCACTAGGAAAGTTATCTTTCATTAATTTTGGCATAGGACCTGTTTCTTAATTCATATAGAAATAGAATGATCTGTGTCTTTGAACGCCGTTCAAATCTGTGTCCATTGCTCTCATTCTTATTCCAAAGCATCACAATGGATTTATAATTCCACAAGGTACCTCGACTGCAACTCCCCCCGTACTAATGTACACAAAGCTGTTTTTAGTCAGCATTACAAACTATAAAACCAAGACATCTTAAGATAGTTTACTTCAACTCTGCCTTTTCTTCCCCACTGTTTCTTGTGAATAATTTAATCACACTTCTATTGAAACTAATGGCTTTTAAATTATGCATGTATATTTATTCAATTATTAATCTTTTTATTGCCTGAGGCAACTGCGTGGCTCCTGGAGGGATTTCTTCCCACAATTTCACCTGATGGAGACTGTCCTGTCTGTCACAGCGTGTCTCAGAGCCTCCAATTTAATTCAGACCTACTTTAGCATCCGCCAGCCTCTATCTCGCAGAGCTGTCCTCCGGAGAGGAAGGTAATAGCTTAGGCCAGGCTCTATCTAAGCATGCATACAGAGTGCACGTAAAAGCAACCTCAGCACATAATGGCTCCTGTTTGCCTGGCAGTCGTGTCTTTTGGGATCAAACACGTCATTGTAAATGACAATACTTTTGGGAAAATAAAATAGAAAGGATTCGGGGAAGGGGTAGGGGGAGGAGGAAAAACATATCTATCAGTTGCCGTGAGCATAGAAAAGCTCTCAGAGGAAATCCAATTGAGATGGAACGTTTAGGCAATTTCGATGCGCCACATCAATGTAGCTTGCAAAGAAGTTCAAGATCTGCACCCCGTCTGTAGTCTCCACGCAATATAATCAGGGCAGCGATGCATACTTTTCACACTGACTTTCCCCCCAAAAGTTCAGATCACTTTTTGCAGAAGTACAAGGGAGATAAAATGTGTTTCTCCATTTTAATTTCACACACTCTTTACACTCTAAAAGGGGCCATGTAGATAGGCTAATCTTTAAACATCCACTCACTTAGAATGTGAATATAAGTGCTTAGTCAATCAAGATAAGCCTATATGATAAGGCTTTTCATGCTATCAAGGCTGTTTCTATTAAATGTCAACGCTGACTGCTGTCTCCATCTTCTTTTCTTCAGGTCTCTATACAATGAGGATGAAATACATCATTGTGTGTGAATGTAACCTCGTCCTTCGGTAACTCTAGCTCGTCCGTGCTTTCTTTAAAAACACTTCTAAATAACCATGAAAGAAAAGAAGAAATTCACATGGATTCTGAAAGTGATTGAGCTCTGAGTCACGCACCCGGTTTGCAACAGATCTACACTGAATACAGCTGCTGGAGGTAAAAGGAAGAAGACAAAAAACAAGTGGGATGCACATCAACACCACCAGCACACCTCTAACACGCCATCAAAGTAAACATCACCTATTACCGCTGGATGGGAAACAACTCATGCTGTGCTTGCATCAAAACATCTGATTACGGTTGCTCCTGGACGGCAAGGCCTCAGGACTCTTTTGGAAAAAAAGGATTTTATTGACCTTTTTGTAAATCTGCTACTTCTCTGATATTTCATATCTCTTCTTCTGAGAGAATGCTGGAGTCTTTCATTTCATGCATAACAATAGCCGTGCTCACTTGTGGCCTGCTGTCTTTCTGAACAATAGATTGCAGGAGCTTTTATTTTGGGATGAGAAGTGTTCTTGTTAAAAGGATGCTGTATAGTCGAGGACTGATCATGAAGGTGACGCTGCAAAATTCATCCACGGTTTATGTTCTGGTCTCGGAAGAGAGCTATGTTGATACGCCTGAAATAGAAGGGACAGAAGTCAGAGTCAAGTGGGTTGGTTTCAGCACGGGTACTGGAATTCATCAATTTGGGTTTTTCATTGTCTTTGCACCACGTTCTGGGTGGCTCATTTCTTGTTTCTTGTATTTCATTTTTTGTTTGTTGCGTTATCTACAGACATGGATGTGCTGTAATTCGTAGATATCCCACAAAATCATTAAGACCCCTAAAACCAACATGAGGTGGATGGGGCCAACAAAAAATAGCCCCTGTTGCAAAAATTATAATTTAATGTTGATTTATTTATCAATGTAACTTCCATACTCAAGTAGTAGCACTCACAAAGGATCATTTCATAAACCTAAGCAAGGAGTTAAGTTGTCTTTATTAATTAAGTTGCTTCCTGTGGATACATAAGTTTATTCTGAAAAGACTGTAATGAGCAGAAAATGACGCATTGTTGGATTTTTGTAGGACAACGCATGTATATTGAGGATATTTTTGTTGCATGATCATAAGTTGCACCAGGTCAATGGGGACATTGCAGGCCAAAACCCACCTATAGTTTTCTGCCCATGTAAATATAAGGTTCCCAAATATCACTTAAAACAAGACAAGGCAAAGATGGTCAGCCTATATTACAATGAGCAATACAAGATATCATCAACACAAAATAGTCCTGTTTCTTAACAAATATAGCAAATCCTACAAATATTTGTCTATGATTTGCTATAATTTCATAACCATAGTGGCTCAGTTAGATGCAGACTGATGCAGACTGCTGAATGAAGGAGTTGGGGCTCTCCCGCTGTTCACACGGAGGAGGGCGATCCATCTCACACAAGGCCTTTTTTTTTTCACCCCCAACTAGAGGACCACTGGTGCTGGGATATAGGCTGGTGTTTGTTGCCCAGGAAGCAAAGAGTCAGGCTCAGTGTGAGAGCCGAGAAGTTGGCAGAAGGGGATGGAAATGCCAATTAATGTGACATGAGATGGAAAAAATAACCCCACCTGAAACCGTTTCAGTAACTTTCCATCACTCTGTGAAACAGAAAAAGAATGCAATTTCACATAACGCAGATGCTACTGTCAGGACAGATACGGGGTCCCGGCTTCAGGATGGTTGGTTACGCTCCGAAATGCTAAATAATTACAACATAAGGCCACTGTTTAAAGAATACATTCTTCACAGAAATCATTTTAAAAAATCAGTGAAGGGAGGAGCGCTGAAACAGTTCTTTGCAGCGGGCCGCTCTCAAGCCTCTTCAACAGCAAGTTCAGCTTCACCAACATGGCCACCGCAGGCGAAGTGTCAGCAGTTTGGCAGCCCGCTGGATCATGATTACATAACGATGCGAGGGGGTGAAGTAGTGGATGCTCTGGCGACCCTGTCTGAGAGGCAGACACAGACTCTGGAAGCAGGGGCCCTGTGACTAAAAAAAGGACCTGACTGCAGGGAAAAAGGTCAGAGCCGGGCAGCCTCAAGTACAGACAGGGGGTCACAGGATCGTGCTCCGGTTCAGACTGGGAGACAGATTAAGGGTCAATCTTCGATGGAGACACAGGATCAGGTTTGAGCTCAAGCAGGGAGAAAAGATTTACAACCGAGAAGCAGAAACAAGCGCAGACTGTTGCCGAGAGTCAGCAAGAGTTTTGCTTGAAAATGAACAAATGTAGGTGGGGTTCGGCAACAACGCCGCCACGCTTCTTTTGTTAGATCCCAGGTCCTGTTAGAAGATTTACCCTAATTAAAAACATGCTACTTTGACCTCAATGAGCTGCTCCTCGCTCCAAATGGAGATGACGGGCACGTATTCCTCTTGATGTACGATGGCTACAGGTGTCTAATTAACTCAGAGGAAAAGCACCTCATTCATTCTACGAGCAGTTATTATGTTACCAGAATGGGAATTATCTTCCTCAGCAGAGACTCTGCCCCCAAACATCAATCTGACGAGCTACTTTGGCATTTGGATGTGTATTATTGTTTTTTTGAGAGGCGCTGTACAAATAGCCGCATTAGCAGCAGTAGTTGTGGTCTGTTTCCGTCCCTTTGTCTCTCTTCTTGCCCGTGGCAGCTGGATGTGGCCTCTGTTGATAATTAATCAAGACAGGCTCTGGCGCGGGCACGGGAGTGAGTTTTGTTCGGGGTGCAGTGTGTAGTGACCCGTCTACTAATAAGGTCCCTCGGGGTGCAACTGCATCAGAGCGTCAGAAGCTTGAAATTTGAAGTCTCGCAACTCGTCCTCCACCTTCCTCTGGGAGGAAGCACGAAGAGTTAAGACTGCTTGTGCCTGTGATTCCATGCGCATAATTTATTCAATTTTATCAAATCCATCCGTCGGTCTGTCCTTCCTGGCGGGCTGTCCTGTGTCACGCATCTCTGACAAAAGTGTTGCAGAGGGACGAGAGACGAGCTGACCATGGGAGCGGGCTGGCTCATGATGCACTGAGAGTATTTAAAAAGTTATTTGAAAACCCCTCGATTCTATATTTGAAGATTTTTATTTTTTAAATCAATAAATACAGGAGAAAAGGGTTTGAAATTGCTCAAAACAAAGAACCAGAAACTTGAGAAGTGGACCATGGTGCTTTTTTTATTGATGTGAAATCCAAACCCTCATGATGACCTTAACTCTTAACTTATCCAAATGCCTTGGAAAAATACTGCTTGTGGGAAAGTGCTCTCCGGCACTGGCCACGGTATTTCACGATTTCATGATGGAACACGATGCATTTCGTCGTGTTCCATCATCTAAGGATAAAACTCTGATCTTTTCATGCAAGAAAACTAAACATATTGTAATTGCTTTGTTTTTTGCCTTCAAACAACAGAGTTTACAAGATCCGACAGACGGCAGACATGAGGGGCGACACTTACAATGGACAATTAAAATGAACATGGTGCAGCACATATGTACGAGTTAGCCTCTCACTGCATACACGTGTCACATATCCATACTCTTATGGTGGCTCTCTGCTCTCATCTCCACAGAACATGAGGCCTGTGTTTTCCAGCTGTCCAGCATGCATGTTGGAGTATCAACCTACTCAGACACCCAACTGAAGTGGTACGTTCTCGGGTAGAAACTAAAAAAGCTACTTTTGTGTTTTTGTGCCAATTACCCTACTGTTAATATTCATGAGGTCTGGGAGACGTAAAGAAAAAAAAAAGTCCCTCAGAGACAGATGTTCCACTGAGACATTTTCTTTCTTGTCAGATACAAAAAAGTAACCTTTCGGTGGAAATATAAAGTATCACCCTTGAATGTCTTTACAAATGTAAATAGGCAGGGAGTTATTTCCCTGTTAACCTTTTCAACATTTTGACATGGAGCAATGCATTATGGTAGTGTCCTCTCTTAGAGTGAGAACTAAGGTGATGTTACAGTTAATAATGTGGCTTTTTCGCCGAAGGGCTACACGATATTAAGTCTCAAGCCATGCCAGCGGCTCTGTGAGGCTGTACAAGCACCAGGCTGCAAACCCCAGCTCTAAAAACATCTCTGTGTAGCATGTTAGCATGCTAACATGTAGTACTGTAATTAGCACCAGACACAAAGTACAGTTGAGGCTTAAGTCAATAGTTCAGTCAGGTATTAAGCTCTAAAACAAATTATTATTGTAAACAATACAATCCCTAGCAATTCTAAAATAATCACAAAGTTGACTAAATATAAGTCTGCTCATAATTCGTTATGTTGAATTGCTGAGACATGTGACCCCAGGAACCTGGCATCATTCATAAATCACAATCCTCTGTGTTTGGGTTTCAGCGTCGCACCAAACCAGGAATCCATTTTGATTTCCACCCAAGCGGCAGAGAATAAATCAATATATACACTCATACTTATCGTGTAGAAGGGCATCGGTTGCTGGCTCATAAATCTGCCCTAACTTTTGCATTAGTTTTCCCACCAGTGGCAGGGTAAGTTCGGGATAAAGGAACGGATCCTTGTACTTCTTCACTCAAGCATTCTTTACTGTGGTGCTGCTGGCTCTTTGATGTGTGGGGAGCAGCTGTTTACCAAGCCAATTGTGCAAAACCACAAACCCCAGCACGGCATCCACTGACACCGCAGCAGACTTTGATTCTTCGCTTTTGCTCTCTTTCTTCTCCGTCACATGGTTTGCTCTGTCACAGCTTATTCGTGTCTGAAAATAGGCCTTTGAAGATCTGAACGGAAAAACACAACATGAAAATCTGATGAACGGATGGAGTGATAGATGATTTATGCATGGGTTTGGATTGTTAATATGGATGACATCGATTTTGAGACAAAACATTTAAAAAAAATGTCTTTATGTGTCCGTCCATGTGTCAAAGATTTCAATTGGAGATATGAAAGGGAAAAACAAATGAGAAGATTTTACAATAATTGTTTTATTTCCACAATTGTTTCAACCGAACCAACATTTCTCCAAAAATGTTCCCCTAAATATTATCCTCATTCTCCCTCTGGTTCACGTATGTAAATCCACCCCCTTCCCCCAAAACATATGTATATTTGTACTTATTTTTAACAACAGTACCTCTATCCCTAACTGCGGTTATAGAGATATTCAGTCCAACCACAAAGTAATTATCCGACCTTCAAAAGACAGGAAATATTGGACATGGCAGAGGAAAACTTTTAGGGCAGTCATTAAAAACAACAAGGCTCCTCAGGAGAATATGGGCTGAGGAGAGGCTATCCACGACACAGATTAGATTGTGTCGCTCCGAGCTTCGACTGTGGATGAATCGCAGACACAAATCTTAGCATATGTTGGCTTGTGGGCACAAGGGAACGGCAAACCCCTCGCCTTTATCCTGGGAGAGGCGGGAAGGAGAAGTCACCTTGATTAAATTAGTTGTACATGAAAATGGGGTTATGCCTATTGGGAGTACGTGACAAGGGTTTATAAAAACCTCGCCTTCCACAACCATACCAGAGTGACTTTTTAATTTCCTCCCCTTTTCCTTTTGTACCGAGTTATATTTCTCCCTCTGTCTTTTGTCCCACTAGGGCTTTGTGTGTCA
Organism: Cottus gobio; assembly: GCA_023566465.1. Taxonomy (NCBI): domain Eukaryota; kingdom Metazoa; phylum Chordata; class Actinopteri; order Perciformes; family Cottidae; genus Cottus; species Cottus gobio. The sequence continues at coordinate 17,004,597 of CM042237.1, forward strand.
GGGTCATTGCAGGAAATTCTCATTCGGTTACTGTCCCCTCTGCTCATTGACAATGTGAGATTCTATTAGCATCTTCCAAAACAGATCCTCCCTGGGTCTCTCTCTTCATCCCCTCCTTCTACCCTCTCCCTTTCTCAGAGCATCCGTAACCTACCTCTCACACAATTTCATGTTTTCACCCCCCCGCCCCCCCGCTATTGTGTGAAATTCCATCAGCCCAATTGAAGCCACGGGGAAAGGCCGCATTCGCCGAAAGCCTCATTCAAATCTGAAAATAGATGAAACCGCCCTCGTCAGATGTCATGTTCGTGTAACCCAACAGAAGTGATTTCTTCATTTTTTTTCCCCAACCAATTGAAATGATTACAGATGGAAAATTCTCAAGTGTGTCCAGATTACACCCTGGTAGTATAATAGTTGATTTACAGCTATGAAAAACAGAGTAAAGGCCTTTTCTTCTTCTCCTACCGTCTCTGTTCCAGATGATTAGTGCTCCCACATCTCAGCTGGAGCCGACATTTTTCTAACTATTTAGGTCGTCTGTTGCACTCACAGCTTTCCCACGCTCTGTGTTCATCCTGCGATGCTTCCGCTGCTCCCCCTTATTTGCTCATAAGCAAGGCACCTGCCAGCAAGTACATCATGTCTGCATGTGCTTCCACCGCCACTGGCAGCATTCTAAAATCAGTATGTCAGCTATTATCGCCTGTCATTAACAATGTTCATTTTGAGATTGAAGATAGAGTTTTCCTGTGTGTGTGTGTGTGTGTGTGTGTGTGTGTTGGGAACCAGGAAAATCTGCCATGGATCCCTGCTTTGCTTCACCAAATGTGTTTGCTGCTTGTGCTGCAGTAATTCCTCAGTTGTGTTTCATCTTTTGCTGCTGTGTGTGTTGGCAGTCGGGCCTTGACACTGTGGGGTACACTTCATTACAGGCTACATCTGTTCAGATGTCACGGTCAAATGAAGCTCCATGTAGCCCTGTAAATCTACCTATTGGCTGCGCTCATATTTCTTTGGGTTGTGCTCATGCAATATGATGCTGCAGATGTTAGTTGGCATGCTTCGACCAACTCTTATTCTGATTGCTGCTGCTGCTGCTGCTGCTGCACTGCTCCTTTGCCAACCCGATCGCACTCCCAGCTCATTAAATACTATCGATGCCCCTCTCGTCTCATACCAATACCAAGTAACTCAAATGTAATCCCAACTGTGCCATCATTAAACGTCCAGAGCTACTACAACAAGTGGATGTGAAGACTTATATATGGAGACGCTATTCCTCACACGAACCTGGAGCCCTTCATTCCAGTGCCATGTGTACGGGAAGCGTAGCGTTGCCATGTTAGCCGAGCAGCAGCTTCAGCGCTCCATCTGGGTCAATACAGGATGCGTTGAGGCCCATTAGAAGGGGGCCATCGTTTTGGCAGTGCTCAGAGCTCAAGTCATGGTTATGCATGTGCAATAGGAGGACAAAGTTACTGGATTATAGTGGGGGTGAAATGTGACCGGTTACGAGCTCCCTTTACCCCTGTAAGTTTCCCCTCTGCACACTGACACCAGGTATTAAGGTTCGTAATGGTTTTTATTAACTCCGTCTCTCACAGACTGTCTTGAGACAGTCACCCCGGTCTCTCTCGCGCCCGTCTTGCCTACCTCTGTTTATGTTGCTGTTTATGTCGGGGAAAACACAATTAGTATCAGCTGAGGCCAATAAGGCCTCTTCCAGGCACTGTTACATGAGCCAACCACACCCCTCTAAAGCTGAGCCCAACCACGCCCCTGCCACCACATGGGCATATGTCAGCTGACAATTGAATTTATTTTAGTAGTGCGTCAGTTCAGACGTTTGACCCATAACACACTCCCAACTGCTCAGCGGGTGGATAAGTGAGAGGACTGGAGGGTCTTTCCTGGCTGACCTGTTACAGTAACATCAGAACTGGACTTCCCCATCTGAGCTTAAATCTCCATAAGAGTGCATGCTTGTGTAGCATAATTTGACATTATGACGCTAGTTCAGATATCACAGGCAGGAGGCTACGAGGTTACTTACACTCATGCGCTTGAGTCTCTGTATGTGCAGATTGTGTGTTATGCAGATTAGAGGGCACTTCGGGCCTTCGGCATTTCACCATGTTGGAGTCCTTCTCGCAGCAGAAAAGACAAACCTTGCTTTTTATATATACACAATAAGGAACCAGGAACTCTATGAACAACAATGTTTCCAAAACACATAATCTGGATTTCTCACTTTATTAAAAACACGTCAACAGGTCTCCTCCAGTAACGGTCAAACGGACAGTGCTCATTGTCGTCATTGGGTGCCGACACGCTTCAGCTCTGCAGGAACGCACTACGCTGCTGCCTTCTCCCAAACCGAGTATTCAGAAATTAAAAGGGAAAGTACTTTTCTGTGTCGGCTCACCACTGAGACCAAACCCTTGTGGGGACTTCATTTTCCCATTCTGCACCGAGGCATTGAAAACCCTGTCTTCTTCTCCTCTGTCTGAATTGGGAAATAATTGCAGTTCTTACACCTTTTAAATGTTTAACTCTGGAATTGTTTTTCTTCTTTGGCTTCATCGCCTTCATTATTTGCCCCTTGAATCTTCTTTCCTCCAGGTGTTTTTGTCTACTTGGCTTGTCCTTCTGCTCCCTTTCCTTTACCAAACTGCAGGTCAAGATAAAGACTGTCGAAAAGCCTTGTGAAAGGCTTGTGTTATTAAAGTGGTAATCTTGGTAATCAAAGATTGTTTTTTTCAAACCAATGTCTGTTAAGTCATAATCTATAAAATGAGGTAACACAACGGCAATTGATGGAAGTATTGCAATATTATACAGTCCCCTCCAAAAGTATTGGAACGGTAAGGCAAATTCCTTTATTTTTGTTGTTCACTGAAGACATTTGGGTTTAATATAAAAAGATGAGTATGAGACAAGAGTTCAGAATTTCAGCTTTTATTTCCTGGTATTCACATCTAGATGTGTTAAACAACTCACGACATACCACCCTTTGTTTGAACCCACCCATTTTTCAAGTGAGCAAAAGTATTGGAACAAATAATCTTAAAGTAAATAGCATGTATTATTTGGTGGCATAACCCTTGCTTGCAATAACTGCCCCAAGCCTGCGACCCATCGACATCACCAAACTGTTGCATTCTTCATTTGTGATGCTATTCCAGGCTTTTACCGCAGCTTCTTTTAGTTCTTGTTTGTTTCGGGGTGTTTCTCCCTTCAGTCTCCTCTTAAGGAGGTGAAATGCATGCTCTATTGGGTTAAGGTCAGGTGATTGACTTGGCCAGTCTAAAACCTTGCACTTTTTCCCCCTGATGAAGTCCTTTGTTTTGTTGGCAGTGTGCTTTGGGTCATTGTCCTGCTGCATGATAAACTTCCTCCCGATTAGTTTCAATGCATTTCTCCGTAAATTGGCAGACAAAATGTTTCTGTACACTTCTGAATTAATTCTGCTGCTACCGTCATCAGTTACATCATCAATAAATATCAATGAGCCTGTTCCAGAAGCAGCCATGCACGCCCAAGCCATGATATTACCTGCACCATGCTTCACAGATGAGCTTGTATGCTTCGGATCATAAGCAGTTCCTTTCTTTCTCCACACTTTGGCCTTTCCATCACTTTGGTAGAGATTAATCTTGGTCTCATCAGTCCATAAGATTGTGTTCCAGAACTTTTGCGGCTCATCTCTGTACTTCTTTGCAAATTCCAATCTGGCCTTCCGATTCTTACTGCTTATGAGTGGTTTGCATCTTGTGGTGTGGCCTCTATATTTCTGCTCTCTGAGTCTTCTTCGAACAGTGGATTGTGATACCTTCAGCCCTGCACTGTGGAGGTCGTTGGTGATTTCACTTACTGATGTTTTGGGGGTTTTCTTCACAGCTCTCACGATACTTCTGTCATCAACTACTGTTGTTTTCCTTAGCCGACCTGTTCGACATCTGTTACTCAGTACACCAGTAGTTTCTTTCTTTTTCAGGACATTCCAAATTGTTGTGCTTGCTATGCCCAATGTTTGTCCAATGACTCTGATCGACTTTCCTTCTTTTCTCAGCTTGACAATGGCTTGCTTTTCTCCCATAGACAGCTCTCTGGTCTTCATGTTGGTTTATCCTCTTTAACAGGAAATGCAGTCTCGATAGGTTTGAACCAAACTTAGACTAGTCATGCAGAGCTATTTAATGTTTGGACAATCAACCTAAAAGGCAAAACCTGGGCAACAAGAAACACCTGTCAGTCACATGTTCCAATACTTTTGCTCACTTGAAAAATGGGTGGGTTCAAACAAAGGGTGGTATGTCGGGAGTTATTTAACATATCTAGATGTGAATACCAGGAAATAAAAGCTGAAATTCTGAACTCTTGTCTCATACTCATCTTTTGATCTTAAACTCAAATGTCTTCAGTGAACAACAAAAATAAAGGAATTTGCCTTACCGTTCCAATACGTTTGGAGGGGACTGTATTTGCAGCTGATGTTGTATCAAGCCACAGCTGATGCAAAATGTCTTCATGCTACAGCTTCGAATTACAGAGAAGAAGTCGAGGTGTTTGTCAGTGAGCTTGACGCTGACCGGTATCATTCATCAAAGGTGCACAAGATGGTTTTCGTCATTGTTTGACTTCTCAGTGACGTAACCCACTGCTTTCACTTTCGCGGAGTGCCAACTCATGCAGCGTGAAATCAGATCACGCTCGCTTAAATGATGAAAGAAGACCAATTAGTGACTTCTTTATGAAAATGACAATAGTGTGTTTTGCCTCCACCAATATTCTGGAACCTGTAGTATTAAACCTGTTCAGGCTGGTTTCATCCAGCATTAGTTGCTTTACCTTCGAAAAATAATGATGTCCCATGAAATTATTCTGTGTTTTACCCACGTATCATGAACGAGGATGTACAAAGACCCCAAAAGCAGACACGGGACAGGCTGTAAGGGAGGTGGACTGATCCAACTATCACGGATATTCGTTTGTTTCTTGTCTGAAACGAGATGTCAAAGTTGATTTGTTTGTCACATAGCTTCCATACTTCATTAATGCCACTTCTGTAGGCATTTTAACCCAAACAAGAATTTTTTTTTAATCAACCTAACCCAGTAGTTTTGTTCCCTCAACCAAATAGTTATTTCCGTTGCTGGTTTTCGTAGGAAAAAGCACAAAAAACAGTAGTAGCTTCTCATAAGATATGAATCTTTATATGAGGATACGTTGACCTGTTTCTGTTACCACCAGCAAACAATGTGTCGCCAAACCAAACACGATTAAATACAAATTGTAGACTGTATGTCAAAATTAAATATAATTAATTTAAAAGAAAGAAAAATACCTGCACTGACTTTCAAGGGGCATTAGAGCACTTCTCAAAGTGAGTGTGGTGGATTCATACGTACATGCAGAAAAGCTTCTTTTAGTTACAAAACAGATTCCCAGTCTTACTGAATAGAACATATTTACTGGAATAGCATGACGGTATGCTCTCTAGCTACAGCTTAAGTTTACTAGAGTGAGTGTTGGTGAAAAGACAGAGAGAGAGTGGGAGATAAAGTTTGGTTTCCTCCTCTCCTGCTCCTGTGGGGAGGATGGGGAGGTGTTGTGTTTTGTTGATGAGCATTGTGTTGTTGTGTATAGTGTACAATGCCTGTTTTTCTTGTTTTTCACTCTCTCTTGCACATTTGTCAGGGAAGCAGAAATGCTTGCTTTCAGTAGGTGGAAGTGCTAAGAAAATTTACAACCAGAATAAAAAAAACACAACAAAAGAAACGCCCACTACTCAAGCTGGGCTGGTCGGTGGAGATATTTGTTTTCTATTTTTGGGGGTTTCCTGCTGCATTCTGTCCTCGTGGGACAAAGTCTGAGAGGAAAACCTCAGCGTTGTCTTTCACGAGTCAAACCCCAGCGCACACGAGTCCATGCAAGATAATTAGTGTCAAATATACCCATCCATCTGTCTTGTCCGAGGAATTCAAGTTATGGTATCAATTTGCATTTGTGCTGCACTGGAGGAATGCACATGGCCGCAGTGCATGGATACATACGCATAGGTAAGATTTAAGCTCATTCATAATGAAGTTACAAATGTCTGCACAGGAGTCACGACTCAAAGTCAAGTTGACCTTCATCTTTCCTAAGAGGGGAATTGGGGACCACCTATGCACCACATCACAGGCACAGGAAAAGAATAAAGAAAAAAAAAACAGACTTTCCAGAGCAGGTGAGATAAAATGAAGACGAATAAATACATGTTATTATGATATATACATAAAATAACTGCCAAATATGATTTCAAAGACGCGACAAATAAGCGTAGCTGGTCAAAGAACGTGTTCTCCTTCATCACATCTCGATTCCTGCACAACTCAACCAATCCATGAACAGACCCTGGCTATGTGATTCTTTAGGCCCTTTTAAAATGCCCTGATAGGTGCAGGCATTAACACAGACTGAGAACACAAAGGCCACAGCCTCCAGTATTATCTCCCTCTCACAGAGTGGGGACGCAGTACATTAATCACTGCACAGTCACACCTCAACACACACACACACGTTTTATAGCAAGGGCAGATTCAGTCAAACACACTGTATTTACCACCGTCTTGGTCGCCATCAGTATTTGTTCAATGGATTTGACCTCCTCGACCGAACATTATAACCCGAAGCTCTAATGGCTGCTAGTTAAAAATACTAAATTAATATTTCAGTGGCCAAGTAATTACTAATGAAACAAGGACAAAGGGCGAGGGCAAAGTCATCAGAGAGACTCATGAGAGCTCATGCATGCATTTCAATTTAATTCTCATGAAGATTTATTATTTGACAATAAAAGGTTAATTAACGAAATACAATCTGTCAAACAAAAAAGTGTCTGCTCTTTGAAAGAAAAAAAGTAACCTAAAGATGTGTTGCATTGGAGAGACAAACGCATGGGTTTTGTTGGACATGCAGTATTCAAAATGTATTTCACACAGAACATGTATATGCCGCTTTAATAATTTATTGCAATTTAACATAACGACACTATTTCATGTTTAATGCAGTGGAGACCATTTTTCTTCTCGCTCTCTCATTCTCTGCAGCGCCCGATCCTCTGTCACAGATCAACTGAGTGATTCTTCTCACCCGAAACCACTTATTGTGCAAAATAACTCCACAATGCAGAGCGGGGCACGGGGGGTTCCTTGAGAAAAACCTGGCGTAATTACATAGGCAGACTGCTGACTTTAGGTAAAATGAGGAGGAATGAGCTTCTGATGAAGACCTTGCCTGGGGGCGGAGCGCTAAATTTATGTCCTCTTCCAGTCCCCCAACTCGAGGCGGTGGGAGAGAACATAGAGAGGGGATGTGGGGTGGGGGGGGAAGGACAAACGCATTACATTTTAATAAGTTGTCACAGCAGATAGCCTGGCCCTATATCAACCATGCAGAAACTTTGGGATATTTGGGATATCCGCCAAAGGGGCCCTGAACACAGCTCTGCTCCGCTTGGGGCTCCCTCTGGAGTCGCACACTAAACACTAGAGAGCCGGACGGCACTGTGCAGTACAGACGAAGCAAACGCTTCATCTCCGCGCCGACCCAACATAGCCGTCATAATGACCCCTGATCCAGGACCCTCACCCCTGAAGAACCCCTTGACCCCTCGGCCCTAAACAGAACCCTTGTCTTTTATTGCCAATTTCAGAAAGCCGTAGAAATCCCTTGTCTCCCCTTTTACAACAAGAAGCCTTCCTTTTACTTTGATCTACGGCTCAGTTCTCACACTTTTATTTCATCGTCAGTGCTGGGTTCAGTTTTGCCTAGTGACAGATATTTTTCACAACAATGTTTGATTAAACAATTCTCATTTCAGCCTCCACACAATACTCCAGATCTGCTGCAAAAGAACAAAAAACAGAAAGAACACATTAACTCTCAATATGTAGACGCATGTACAATGCAATCCAGAAATAGCAAAACAATGAAGTTGTTTGAATCGAAGATTTTTGCAAATCAAAAGAAGAACAAACACAAAAAACTCCTTTGCCTTCTCCCCATTGTCTTCCTCCAAAAGAGGTTCAGACGCCATCTTTGCTAATCACAAGGTTTCATCCCCGCCATGTACTGTGGATTGTCAGGGGAAATCACAGAAGTCACCGTGGATGCAGAATACAGAGACTCCTCCATGATGTGAAATATGAAGTCAGTGTTGAGTCGGAGAGGGTGGAGTTGATTGATGCGCTCTGTGTGGTGTGCCTCTGCACCGCCAACAAAAAAAACAACCTCATGGATTTGTTTGTCCTGCATGTAATCGGAGGAGGTGCGAAATGATGTCAACCGATCGACTTGTTCTTTATATCAAACTGTGATAAGAAAAAAAGAAAAACGTTCCTTCAGCATGTTAGAAATCGTTCTGCTGTGTATTTCCTGTTTTATAGATCATCATATTGTTCGCTGCCACTCAACAGACATACAAATGCGTTCTTTTATTCAATCTGTTTTGATTTCCTGTCCAGTCTTCCAGTTGTTTTGCGAGTGTGCACGGATTAATTTGGCTCTTAGATAAAAAAAAGTCACGGAAGGTTTAATGTCGCACGCAATTGACTTGTACACCGGAGGCCATGGTCCAGGTCTCATCTCCAAATCTTGTTTGCGATTATTACCCCAGACTTAACAAAGCACTTTTAGGTACCATCACGTGGCTGCTCGTAGACGTGTCGCACACCAATCACCCCGTCCCATCTGATGATGATGATGATCAGGGCAGTGCTTGGTATGGTAGCGATCCTTGATCAGTATGCGTAAACGGGTGGAAACGAGACGCATCACGATGCGTAAACGGGTGGGACGCATCGCTTTGGATGATAGTACCATATGAAAGCTCAGTGGGCGTTGAGTTGGGATGAATCTCTTTACACTTCAAGACAAGTCCTACTCCACCCGTCATCATCAGATCTTCAGCTAACTCCCTTCACCACCATGACCACCAGTCTAGAGTCTAGACCTCAGGGGTAACATATTCCTGAAACTCACCATACCATCAATAGTCCCTATAACATTCTATGACTCGATGCGGTCGCCAAATACTGTTCAGTTTGGCATAGAGAAGATCGGAACAAAAACGACGCAATTAGCAGAATAAATACACAGCGATTGGTGTCTATTTTTGTCCTTGTAATGATTGACCAAGAACATTTACTTTATCTCGCCTTCACAAACTAACTAGCATGCTGTATCGCCATCAGGCATTGGCCTGAGTCAAACTTTTAAAGGGATTCATCAACACCATTAGTCAAACATTACTGAAGCCGGACCTGTGAGCATTAGCTTGTTGACCAAATGGCTTTGAGCCACAACACAAAGAGGACTGTGGTGTTTTGCTTAGCAAATACCTTTCGTATTGACCTTGCCAATATTATTATGTATTTACTCGTACTTTTGCGATTTTAAACTAGTGTGGGAAATCACAACGTAGTGTTAAACGTGAGATTGCAGCTTTTGCATGTAATCCGATGTTGCCTAGCTACTGAGCTTCTTTGTTCTCAAGCAGATGCTCAGACTGGCCTCATCTGCCCAGCTTCAATACCCAGGCTCAGCTGGTCACCTGTACCGAAAGCACACATAGCAATCCAGGAGAAAGTTCTCATTGTGATATGCCTTCAGCCCTTCAGTCTGTGGTGTGCAACATACTGCATGGAGCCCTTTCTCACTTCACAATAAAGCCACTAACTCCCACTAATATTTGGCTTAGTAAAAGGTTACAATCTGCATTCATTCCCAATCGGCAGAATGGAAACACACAATGCTATATGAAGCACATTGAGGTGATTACATTGAGCAATAGATCAAATAAACGTGAATTATGGAAATATTGAACATTTACTAACCTTAAAATACTCTCTTCAAAGCCACCAGATTCCAGTCAAACAGTCACTTTGCCTTGCCGATTGTCGTAAAACTCATTTATTTCAACCTTAACAGAAACTAAATAAAACTGTCTTGGTTAAGTCTTTCCACTGTTCCAACTAAACTAAACAACTCCTGTTTCGTTGAAATAAACTTCTGTCTCACAAAGTTGGATCTGAAGAGGAAAAGACATGCACTCCTAAAAGCGACCAGACTCTCTTTACAGAAACAGCTAATTTACCTGGCTGATCATTTCTAAAACACCTCGACAGAAACAAAATAATACTCATCCGACCTGTCGTCTCTCCAATGTTCCAACAATTACAACTCTGATTTGAGGAATTAAAAGTGAGACTCAATAAATAACATGTATCTAAAAAGAAGAAGAACCCAAAAAGAAGAAGAAAACAAAACATCTGAGAGTGGGAAAGGGATTTTTGTATTGCCTTTTTTAAGTGGGTTAAAAGTAGTATCAAAGAGAGAAAGTTTGCTCTCCCTCTGCTGTGTGTGGACCAGCCTCCTGTTGTGCCTGTCGCTACTCTAGCCTCTTCCATCCTCCAAATTTGTCCCAGAATTTAGTCCCACAGGATAAAGACATGTAAAGCGAATACATATTGTTAAGCGTTTCCTAACAATACACTGGCACGATAAAAACAATGAGGCTTTTAGTGTTACTAACAATAAACTGACACAATAAACAAGTTATATGGGATTTGGAAAGATGTTTAATGTACCCAATCACTGTCAATCAAGAGCAGGGTCTCCAATCCAAGTACAACACTGGACTCCCGACGCTCACAAACTGCCAAATGCTCGGTGTATAATGCAGTGATGAGAGAAATAAAGCATATAAAGGCTGTTTCGCTAAAGGGTCACATGGCAAACCCAACTAGAAGTTATTCCCCGAACAATATGTGTCACCTTCTCTCATCCTCTTCATACTTGTAGGGCATCTCTGCAGCTAAACTTTCCGCTATTCTAGCACGCCGCATAAGATCTAGGCACACGGCGGGCAAGAGGGGCTTCAATTAAGGTTGGAATTTTACGTGTGGCAGCTTTGAGAATTCAGTCACTTTGAATCTGTGTCTTCCCTCATGCAAAACCTTTCGTAGTGCATTTTCTATATGATCGGCTGGACCAACAAAGTGTTGTTTATGGCATTATAATTTGTAACACCTGCAGCACTGGTCGAGAGCGAGTCTGTGCCTTGGAGTAGCATTAGTGTCCCTGAGCATCATAGCTCCCTGTTAAGTTCCCTGTGAGTTATTATATTAAAGCTTATGTTTTTCAGCACGGGCCGAGGCCCCGGTGCTGGATCCCGCCATAAATCAGAAACTACTGGAACGCGATGGCTAAAAGTTGCATATGGTTCGAATTCAGCTGCATTATTTATGATTCTTCTGGTGATACAGTACGTGTTAATAAACCTTGGGGTGTGATCATTTCAACACCTAGTTAAAAATATGTATTTTTTCTCTTCAGAAAACCACAGCGCAGTCCAAGAGGCATTCTGAGCGCACCATCTATCAAAGCAGAACAATTGAAATAAAACCATCCCAATTACACTGCTTGTGTTGGTGTTAGCCTTCACTGGCCCAAATACAAACCTTGCATGTGTCGCAAATGCATCATCATAAGGGATATTTGTCTGTTTTGGGGGAAAAATAATAATGTCTCTTTGAAATGTTAATGCTGTTTCCAGAACAACATCCTGGATCCCAAAGAAAACCAGCTGGGACTATGACCTCATTGACTTACCTATTACTGCTTCTTCTGTTTCTCTTGCAGCTGCTGTGGATGTTTTTTTATTTTTCACCAGGACTGGGCCAGCGTTACAGTGTCATGGCATGTTATGCGGAGGGGCTGAATCAATGGAGCACTGTTTTTTTTTTGCAGTCAGCCATTCACCTGTACTTTTCACTATAATGTCTCAGCAATGAAACATCTGTGTGCCATTTCCATCACTGAGTGCATTAAACAGATACACTGTCAGAATCAAGAACTAACCTTTACAGAGAGTGCTGGCTCCCCTGCGATTTAAGATTACAATCTTTAATTTGACATATCTTTCCATCATAACTGATTAAAATGAAATTAATATTGCATAGCAGTGGAAATCAAAAAATGACGAATGTAGAACAAACCTATGCGTTTTGGGCACGGCATGGAAAACTGATGTTTAATGCCTGTCATTAGATATTAAATACTGTTAAAAAAAAAATTCTCTATTTTATTTCAGTCAGATCCATTATCCTGCACTGAGGAAATTAAATGATATCACATGTTTGGATTAATCCAAACCTAAATCCATGATGTTTCAGCAACATATTTAAACTGCTTTGGTTTGCTGAACATGTTTCAGTGCATTGTGATTGAAATGCATACACAAAGCAAACAGGAAATATTTAGCCATTTTCTCATCCAAGTTTGAGCTTCAACAGACTTAAGAGTTTCAATCCACTACAGAGACTCACAATTCAATAAAAGCTAACTGATGATGACAAAGAAACCAAAAAGAGACTTCACAAACAAGCGGAGGCATCTCCCCCTCCATGTTCAGCAAAAGTGGTACGGTCCGATGAGACCAATTAGCAGCAGCAGCAATTAGAAACCCTTGAAGAAAAGTATGTTTCCCACGTGTTTGATTGCAACATGTTTTGAGCAAACGAAGAGGAAGTCATTTAGTTGACAAAATTAAATGTCGGTGCACATTTTAGTTTTCTAACACATCCAATAGATTTTTCGCCAAACTAAGATTTTTTTTCTCAAACAAGTGTCAAACACACAAAAGCTTGGTTATATCACTTCTTTAAACCTTAATAGCGCGTGTTTTCATTTAATCGTCAAGCACATTTTGAGCGAACTTTTAAAATGACACGTGTTTCCATCAACTGGTTTGGAGCAAATTAACTTGTTTTCAGCATAGTTTTTATAGAGGTTTCTGCTATAGACTATGCATGGCTATGTTTCTCATTTAGAACACCTAAAGCTTTGCCAGTGGTGTATAAAGTGCCCAAAAGCCATACTTGAGTAAAAGAAAAGATACTTTCCTGAAAAATTACTCCAGTAAAAGTGAAAGTCACCTATTAGAATACTACTTGAGAAAAAGTCTTAAAATATCTGATATGTACTGTACTTAACTATCAAAAGTAATCTTCTGATATTAAATGTACTTAAGTATTGAAAGTAAAAGTACAAGTAAAGGGTCAGAATGTTGAGAGTTATGAAGTTCATTCTTTATTTTAAGTGCTGTGGCCAACGCGACCAAGGACAAGGAGTTGTATTAAAAATAATTGGGTTGGCTGTGATCCATCCAGGAGCAAAAATTTTCAACATAATATAATGTACATAAGTATACTATTGCATCTACTATGAAGTTATCATCATAATTCCCAGAAAATCAATATGACACTATAAAGGAGTTGTAACAGTGCATTTATAAGTATGCTCAACAACACAGAATGGCTGGAGCACTTGACCACATACTGCACGACAGCTTTGTCAATGGACCTCTGAGCAGTGGTGTCTCCTGAAAAAATTCTCAGGGGGGACAATTTTTCTGATAATGATTAAGGTGACCCATTCAATGGGTACATTAAGAAAGACAATATTAATTTGTTGCTAGATGATTAACTCGTGTCCACTAGATAGCAACACACAACAGAAAGATTTCCCCTCTAGCTACAAAAGTTACAGGTGGAAAGCTATGTAAGAAATTAGCATCCAGGAGCCTTCATAAGCAAAAATGACATGGCTCCACAATGAATTATTAAAATATGAATGAATTATTATTATTATTATTAATAATAATAAAATATTAAGTTATACATATTAACCTTTCCCTCAGTCAAACTGATTTAACAAAACAGAATTATACCTTATGTTTATCGCTACGGAGAAATTCGAGCTAGCGAATCATTTCAAAATGTCCCGCCGAGAGCAGCAGAGCGCTGACCGCTCGGTGCCGGTGGGGCTCACCGGTCCCGCGAGCAGGACCTCATATCGGCGGCGTATCTTTTTAAGTAGGCTGAGTCTTGACAAACCGACCACAGATTTGATGTTTAAACAACTAACTTCTCGCTTGAAAACATCCTAAAATTACATTTTGTGACTCAACAACAGTAGTATTCAGAGAATGTCAACTTTCAGTAAGGGTTTTCTCATCCGCCATTGTTCCCCGTTTGCTGGTGCGAAGTGCATTCTGGGATATTTGGCTGATTACCCGCTCTTGTCTTAATTACATATGTCATGACGAAAGCGCGTATGTGCAAGCCCTCCCGGAACCCATAGAGATTGTATTGGAAGCTCTGAAAATTGAAAAACGATTTTACATGAGAGTCTATGAGAGACTTCTGGGACGATTTTCAACCTGACTGAAATCGCCCCACTAGGGGCGGGACCATTTGAAGCATGTCTTTAGCCTGATTGGACATTTAGTGGCAGATCAGACGTCTAGAATAGAACACTGATAACGACTGTTGCCGTGATAGAATTGCTTAGAAAAAAAATCCCTCCTTTTTCCGTTTGGCAGTGCGTCGCCCATATAGCCCTAATGAACACCCCCTGCCTCTGAGACAGTCAAGGGGTTCACTAATGTGGTCTGCTTGCTGCTGGAGGGAGTCTCAGGAGCCCTTTTCCTCTTAGTTGATGTCAGCTCTCCATAGTTTTTAAAGGTGGTGTACATGCTTTCTCTGAAACAGTGAGAGAAATACATTTTGGAAGCATAACAACTTCAGCTAGCCCCACTTGCTACACACACTTGCATGCATCTCCGACACGGTTCAAATCGTAATGCTGCGCTCTCGCGGCTCCTGTCAATCCTACGGTGTGGTGGCTAAGCTAACTTAACATTAGCTAGCCGCGAGAGCGCAGCATTACGTTAGCTAACTTAACTTTAACTAACTTAATGTTAGCTAAAGCTAAGTTAGCTAACATTAGCTAAAGCTAAGATAGCTGTAATTCTCATTGAATTACAATAGCTAGCGAACGTTAGCCTAACATACACCATCTATAGCTAAATTAGAAGAGCAGACACCTGTCTCCCCCCCTCCCCCACGCCCCTGCCAAAAATATACTCCAATCCTGTGGGAAACACTGCTAGATATCTCAACAGGTTTATGCTAATTATGATAACTAAACATTAACGTTGCGGCTTATGGGATTAAGCTTAATTTACTTTAATGCGTTTCCTGAGGTTGAATGGGGAATTTTTGAATGCAAAATATTTCAGTAGCTTTGGGTAAGCATAAGAGGCACTTCATCTGGTTTGAAGAATCTTTCACTCCAACATAAGAAAACATTTCTCACAAATCTGGACCCGGGTGTTGGTCTTCATCACCACTGTCGTTTGTTGCGGGAGTAGCAGGTGCTTCCATTTCTGCTTCCATCATGATATCAGTCATCGTAGAGTTTCTACTCATGTAGTTGCTCGCTAGGTTAACACGATTAAACAATGATTTAACTTGCAAGCGAGGACCACTGATTCACCAAACCTGCTTGCTTGGAGTCTGTGTTCCACCACAGACCCCGATGTTGGTCTCATGAGTATTTTTTTTTCTAAAGATAGATTTAATTTTGTAGCGCGTAACAAAGGTTTCAGGGGACATGTATTGGAGTAAACGTATCAGTTTTCTTTGCAAAATGTAGTGAAGTAAAAGTGAAAGTCAACATAAATATATATAGTAAAGTACAGATATTAAAAAAAACGACTTAAGTACAGTGTGTGATTTTCGTAAGCATTCTTCAGGAAACAAACTGTCCACATTGGTCAACAGCCTCAGCGGAGTCAGAATTGTATCAACACCTCCATGACACAGTGTCAACAAAAGAAGTGAGATGACAAGACTCATGAAGGCAGGATTTATTGCACTGGATGTAGCTCAGTGCATCTAATAAAGCGAGGGGCTGCCCGCGCAACAGTTCAGAGAGCAGATTCCTCCTCGCACCACCTGCCACGTAAAAACCCGAAGGTCTTACCAAGATAGCAGAAGTTATAATGGCTCTGAGGTGTGTGTGTTTACACACCTGCCTGTACAACGACATAGTCAACTTCTTAGCAGATATCTGCTCTGACGAACACTAAAACATTCTGTGTTGAGCCTGGCACACAGAATAAAACATGTCCCTCTACGTCGTCCTTAACCTCCTCCGCTATCTTCGGCTATACAGTTATGTTCATAATAATAGCAGTGTGTTTAAAAAGGTGAGTAAACCTCAAAATTCTTCAAATAAATTGTATTTTAATGAACACAAATACATTGGGGACACTGCACATTCTATTTCAAAGCAAGAACATTGGAAAAAGTAATTGAATTTGATAATATTTTACAGAAAGTGAAGAAATATAATGTTCAAAAAAATAGCAGTGTTGACATCTTTCTTTACAAACTAAAACATTTACTGTATAAACTAAGAAATGCTTGAAGATTCAACTTTCCTGAGAATCATAAACTAATATTTATGTCACGGCTCGTGAAAGGGATCCAAAAGCAAACACCGGAACACGGTAAAGTATAAACACAAAATGCGTATTTATTGTCTCTCTTTACAAACGCAACTTAAATACTCAGGCCGTCTGGCAAAACTCCACCCAAAACGTAAAACAGAATGTCTCTCAAAAAACAACTGAAATACTCAGGCCTTCCGGCAATGCACCGCCGGTGTCGGCGGCGTCTCGTGTCCCACTCGTGACGTAGAATCGGAAGCCACTCCCGAAGCCTCCGGACCCAGAAAAACGTGTGTCTGGTAGACCATACTCGACAATCCCTCGGCGCCGAACCTCTGCAAGATGTCCCTCTTTAACTGCTCCCTGAAGACTTGCAGCAGCTGCCAGCGATGAGTGCACTCCTCCCAGCTGGCCCGCATCAGCCTGATTAGACCACAGAAGAGAGAACAAGAGTCCCACCAGCTACCCCCTGAATTACTGTGGCTCCCCCTTGTGACCCTGCCCCGTATCACCACAGTACCCCCCCCTCAACGGGCGCCTCCTGGTGGCCGCCCGGGCTTACCCGGATTGTCCCGATAGAACTCCCGGAATAATGTGGAGCCAAAAATCTGCCGGCGGGGCAGCCAAGATCGTTCCTCTGGTCCATACCCCTCCCAGTCCACCAGATATTGAAACCCCCGCCCCCGACGCCGGACGTCCAGAATCCTGGAAACCCTGTGTGCTGGATGCCCCTCGATGACCAAGGGAGCCGGGGGAGCATTGGCCGGAGGGCTGAATTCGCTCTCCCCCACCGGTTTCAACAGTGAGATGTGAAACGTCGGATGTACCTTCAGGGCCGCCGGTAGGGTCAGACGAACCGCCGAAGGGTTGACGATCTGTTCGATAGGGTATGGTCCGACGTACCTTGGGTTCAGCTTGCGGCCCTCCGTTGCCAGGGGGAGGTCCTTCGCGGACAACCACACCTGCTGTCCTACCCTGTACGCCGGTGCGGGGACGCGATGTCGGTCAGCCATCCTCTTGTTGATCTCCACCGACCGGGTGATAGCTGCACGCGCCGTGTTCCACACCTCCTGAATCCGCCGGAGATGGTCATCGACGGACGGGACTGCCACTGCTGCCTCCTGGATCTGAAACAACGGGGGCTGAAAACCGAAACAGACCATAAATGGCGACATACCCGTAGCAGAACGTGACAGGGAGTTGTGGGCATACTCCACCCACGGCAGAAACTTGCTCCACGACACCGGATGCCGTGCCGCGATGCACCGCAAGGCCGACCCCAGGTCTTGATTTGCCCGCTCAGTCTGTCCGTTGGACTGTGGATGATACCCTGAAGATAAACTGGCCCTTGCCCCCACAGCCCTGCAGAACGCACTCCATACCTTTGACGCGAACTGCGGTCCTCTGTCGGATACAATGTCCACAGGGATCCCGTGAATCCGGAACACATGCAAGACCAACAGGTCGGCGGTCTCCAACGCAGAAGGCAGTTTGGTGAGGGGAACATAATGAACCGCTTTGGAAAAACGGTCCACTATGGTCAGAATGGTTGTGTTCCCGTCAGATGGAGGCAAGCCCGTAACAAAGTCCACTGCGATGTGGGACCACGGCCTGCCCGGGACAGGCAATGGTTGCAGCAGGCCCGCCGGGGCCTGATGCGAAGCCTTACCTCTGGCACATTCGGGGCACGCCGCCACAAACGCCCTCGTGTCTCGATCCAGTCCCGGCCACCAAAACCGCTGACGAATGAAGAGAGCTGTCCGTCTCGACCCCGGATGACACGTCAGCTTCGATGAGTGGCCCCACTGAAGTACCTGCGATCTGACCGTCCTTGGCACGAACAGGCGGTCCGCTGGTCCCCCCTCTGGCACCGACTCCCCCCGCTGCGCCTCCTGCACCACCGACTCGATCTCCCAAGTTGCTGCCCCTACAATACACTCGGAAGGAAGTATTGGCATGGAATCCGGTGATGCAGGCGGCGGGAAGATCCTGGAAAGGGCGTCCGGCTTACCGTTCTTGCTTCCCGGGCGATAGGACAACGTAAACTGGAATCGGCTGAGAAACAAGGCCCACCGCGCCTGTCGGGAGTTCAGCCTCCGAGCCGCCTGGATGTACGCCAGATTCTTGTGATCCGTCCAAATCCAGAAGGGCTGCAGGCTACCCTCCAACCAATGCCGCCATTCCTGTAGCGCGAGGACCACTGCCAGCAGCTCCCGATTCCCGACGTCATAATTCTTCTCCGCCGGACTCAACCGTTTGGAGAAGAAAGCGCATGGATGTAGCTTCTGCGTTGACGGATCTCGCTGAGACAGAACGGCCCCGACCCCTGCTTCCGACGCATCCACTTCCACCACAAACTGCCGAGCGGAATCAGGGTGCTTAAGAATGGGGGCGCTGGTGAAGAGAGTCCTCAATTTACTAAACGCCCCCTGTGCTTCTGGCGTCCAGCAGAAGGGTGCCTTGGTGGACGTTAGCCCGGTGAGAGGTGCGGCCACTCTACTGAAGTCCCTCACAAACCGGCGATAGAAATTTGCGAACCCCAGGAACCGCTGCAAGTCCTTCCGCGTGCTCGGGGTCGGCCAGTCTGCTACCGCTCGAATCTTATCAGGATCTGGTTCCACCTGCCCCCGCGCAATCACGAACCCGAGGAAACGAACCGACGCCACGTGAAATTCGCACTTCTCGGGTTTAACGTATAGCCTGTTTTCCAGAAGTCGCCGCAGCACCAGTCGCACATGTTGCTGGTGCTCGGTGAGGGACCGGGAGAAAATCAGGATATCGTCCAGATAAATGAAAGCGAAGCTACTGGTGATATCCCGAAACAGATTATTCATTAATGACTGGAAGACGGCCGGGGCATTTGTCAGCCCAAACGGCATGACCCGATACTCGAATTGCCCCATGGGCGTGTTAAAGGCCGTCTTCCATTCATCACCTTCACGGATTCGAACCAAGTGATACGCTGTTCGGAGATCCAGCTTGGTAAAGAACTGCGCCTGAGAGAGAGGTTCGAATGAAGGGTCGATTAATGGCAATGGAGTCTTATTTTTTATCGTGATTTGATTCAAGCCCCGATAGTCAATGCACGGACGCAGTGAGTGGTCCTTTTTCTCAACGAAAAAGAACCCCGCGCCTAACGGGGCGGACGAAGGACGGATGAGACCCGCTTCCAGGCACTCCCGAATGTACTTTTCCATCGCTAACCGTTCCGGGCGGGAGATGTTGAAAAGACGGCTAGTGGGCAGCGGAGCCCCCGGGAGCAAGTCTATCGCACAATCGAATGGTCGGTGCGGTGGCAAAGTACGAGCCTTGTCCTTACTAAACACCTGCGCAAGGTCATGGTAGACTGATGGAACTGCGGATAAGTCTGGAGGAAGTGATGGTACAACTGGCGTCGCTGGTGTTCCCCCCGCAGCCCGCAGACACCGGGCATGACACCCCACGCTCCAGCCCGCGATGGACATAGTGGTCCAATCTACCATGGGGTTATGAAGTTTTAACCACGGGAGACCCAGCACGATCGGACTCGCCGGAGACGGAATAATTAGTAACTGAATGGTTTCTGAATGGTTTCCCGATATACGGAGCGTGAGGGGCCCTGTGCGATGCGTGACCCGGCTGATCAGTCGACCATCTAGCGCGTTAACTGCCCTGGCGCCCTCGAGCGTCTCTAACGGCACTCGCAACCGGGCGGCTAGTCCCTCGTCCAGAAAATTAGCATCAGAGCCGGAGTCCACGAGGGCGGTGGTCGAGTGATTATGGGAATGAAACAGTAGAGTGGCCGGAATGGAAATACGGGGTGGTATAGTAGAGGACGCCGCGTTACTCACCAGGAGGTCCTCTCCGCCTGGTGAGGAGCCCCGTTTGGGGACTCCGGACAGTTCCTAGCATAATGTCCCGCGCGTCCGCAATACAAACACAGTCGACGTCTAAATCGCTGTTCGCGTTCGGACGGAGTCAACCGAGCCTGCCCCAGCTGCATCGGCTCGCCCGAGCCTCCCGAAAACTCCCCCTCCGACCCGACCGGGCCCGAAACCTCCCCCCCCGCGAACTGCGGACGCGACGGCCGCCTCCCCCGCTCGCGTTCACGTTCCCGAATGCGATTATCCATCGTAATCGCCAATGAAATAAGCTGCTCCAAAGTGGTGGTGGCGTCGCGAGAGAGCAGCTCGTCTTTCAGGGTCTCCGACAGGTTCCGCGAAAAGATGGTCCTTAGCGTGTGTTCGTTGGCGCCGCTCTCGGCGGCAAGGATCCGGAACGAGATAGCAAAGTCCGCCACTGATCCAGACCCCTGCCGCAGCGACAGCAGCCTATTCAAAGCGTCCTCCCCCCGCACCGGGTGGTCGAACACACGTCGCAGTTCCTCAGAAAAACCCGCGAAAGAGCTCAACGCCGAGGACTGACCCCCCCACAACGCGGTCGCCCACTGGGCCGCCCTTCCCCGAAGCAAATTAATACAAAAGGCTATCTTGGCTCTGTCGGAGGCATAACTACGGGGCTGCAGGTCGAACACAAGCTCGCAGTTCAGTAAGAAGCGGCCGCACCCCCCGGCTTCCCCTGCATACGGTTCTGGCAGTGGAACCCGCGGCTCCCGGTCGTTGGTGGTGTAAGTCGGAACCTGGCCCTCCTCTCTCCCTGGAAGATCCGGACCTCCCGATGCCGCAGCCCCCGACGTCCCTGGCCGGCCCATCCGTCGATTCAGCCCCTCCAAGGACTCCATAATCTGCACCAGCATCTGCTCGTGCCTCCCCACCATCGCTCCCTGGGCGCCGAGAGCCTCCTGCACGGATGCCGGGTTTGCTGGATCCATGTTGTCTGGCCGAGGGATTCTGTCACGGCTCGTGAAAGGGATCCAAAAGCAAACACCGGAACACGGTAAAGTATAAACACAAAATGCGTATTTATTGTCTCTCTTTACAAACGCAACTTAAATACTCAGGCCGTCTGGCAAAACTCCACCCAAAACGTAAAACAGAATGTCTCTCAAAAAACAACTGAAATACTCAGGCCTTCCGGCAATGCACCGCCGGTGTCGGCGGCGTCTCGTGTCCCACTCGTGACGTAGAATCGGAAGCCACTCCCGAAGCCTCCGGACCCAGAAAAACGTGTGTCTGGTAGACCATACTCGACAATCCCTCGGCGCCGAACCTCTGCAAGATGTCCCTCTTTAACTGCTCCCTGAAGACTTGCAGCAGCTGCCAGCGATGAGTGCACTCCTCCCAGCTGGCCCGCATCAGCCTGATTAGACCACAGAAGAGAGAACAAGAGTCCCACCAGCTACCCCCTGAATTACTGTGGCTCCCCCTTGTGACCCTGCCCCGTATCACCACAATTTAGTTGCATAACCACGGTTTCTGATAACTGCTTCACATCTGTGGCACATGGAGTCGACCAACTTCTGGCACCGGTCAACAGGTATTGCAGCCCAGGACAATTGTACTACGTTCCACAATTCCTCTGCATTTCTTGGTTTTGCCTCATGAACAGCATTTCTTATGTCAGCCCACAAGTTTTCTATGGGATTAAGGTCCGGGAATTGTGCTGGCCACTCCATTACTTGAATTCTGTTTGTCTGGAACCATGATTTTGCTCGCTTGCTGGTGTGTTTGGGGTCATTGTCTTGTTGAAACACCCATTTCAAGGGCATTTCCTCTTCAGCATATGGCAACATGACTTCTTCCAGTATTCTGATGTACTCAAACTGATCCATGATCCCTGGTATGCGATAAATAGGACCAACACCATAGTACGAGAAACATCCCCATATCATGATGCTTGCACCACCATGCTTCACCGTCTTCACTGTGTACTGTGGCTTGAATTCAGTGTTTGCAGGACGTCTGACAAACTGTCTGTGGCCCTTAGACCCAAAAAGAACAATCTTACTCTCATCAGTCCACAAAATATTACGCCATTTCTTTTTAGGCCAGTCAGTGTGTTCTTTGGCATATTGTAACCGCTTCAGCACATGTCTTTTTTTTAACAATGGGACTTTGCGGGGGCTTCTTGCTGGTAGCTTGGCTTCAAATAGACGTCATCTGATTGTTACAGTACTCACAGGCAATCTTAGATCTTCTTTGATCCTCCTGGAGCTGATCATTGGCTGAGCCTTTGCCATTTTGGTTATTCTCCGATCCATTCGAATAGTCGTTTTTCTTTTTCTTCCTCGCCTTTCTGGTTTTGGCTGCCATTTTAAAGCGTTTGATGTCATTTTAGCTGAACAGCCTATCATTTTCTGCACTTCTTCATAGGGTTTCCCCTCTTTTATTAATTTCTTAATCAAAGAACGCTTTTCTTCTGAACAGTGTCTTGAACGACCCATTTTACTCTGTTTTTCAAGGACAAATGCACAGCCAGCATATGCAGCGTCAGTTGCCTTGATCCTTAAATAAGGGCCACCTGTTTAACACCTATTTTGTTCACATAATCACATGACCTCACTAATTGAACTCGGCACTGCTATTTTTTTGAATAAGCCCCTTTGAGTAAATGATTCAGTTTCACAGAAACAGCAGCATGCACGTCATGCCTGTTGGGTCTGTTGGTTTTCTATACCTTTACTAAACCTTCTAGAAACTTACTTGCAGTGTAGAAGTTGAAATTCTAACAAAAACAGTGATTTATCTTGCTAGTGATGTGGGACTGCTATTATTTTGAACACGACTGTATATTTGCTTTTAAATATGTGTTATGTTGGAAATAATGTTTACTTATTTCATTGCCATTAAAAATGATTACCCATGAAGAGAAAATATCTGTTTAATTTCAGGGAATTTTTCAATTCCCCCCCCCCCCCCCCGCCCCCACCCCACACACACACACACACAACAACAAATGCCTGAAGCTCTTTAAAAACACCAGACCTCATTAAATAAATGATGAACCTTATTTACATGCAAATCATTATTTTGTGGTTTCATCATACACACATGCATATTCTCCTGCCAATGCACACAACAGTCCCCTCTACACACACACGCGCTGCCCTTCGTGATCCATTCTGCCGGGTCACCCTCTACTCGTTATTATTGTTTTTTGTTCCATGTTCTCTATTCATTGCGTTGCACGCTGTTGATTTTTCTTTTACCTGAATGCCTTTTTTTTGCCTCGTCCAGAATAATGATTGCTCAAGAAGGACCGATGGCTCTGCATGCATGGCGGCTCCAATGACTGGGTTGACAGACCAGCTGAATTTAATTCATGCGTTTGACCTCCTCCTATCTGCAGCTCCTCTCTCCTCGTTCGCTATCTTTTTTCTCTCTCCTGCTTATTTTGTAATGCCTCAGTTTATCTCACAGTAAGCACCTAAAATGGAACAAGGTCTGTGACATTTTTGAAACCAAATTGTCATCTCACACAATGTTCAACCTACAAAAAAGACTAATTTAGTGACTTTTTAATTGCTTTTAGCAGCTTGCGTTGCTGTAATATTTTTAGAATTTGAAAGGGTAACTAACCACTCAAAGAGCCGTACACTACATGTCAATATCCACACACACACACACACACAAGGCGGAGGTCCCCAGCCCATCAGGTTTGATTGTACAGTGTTCATGCGGACTGGAGGAGCCGGAGATCGATCCGTCGATCTACTGATCAGGGTGCATCCTGCACTAACTGAGAACCTCATCTGTACCAGAACTACCACTAGGGAGCTGACATTTTAGACGTAATCCTGAGTGACAATATCCCAGCAATAACTTTTTTATAAGGCGAGTTAAGAAATGTCATTCCAGTTAGTCAGGGAAAACCTGAACACATAATAGAGGCATAAATAATAAATGTCTGGTGGACGTAAAATATCAATGATTCTCGAGAAGCTGTTTGCCTATTCAGACTGCACACCGACAAGCTTTACTAACACACCACCAGTGCAGTTACTGAGGCAACTTAGGTAAAATATTTGTTTATTATAAGCATACGCAATATTTAAAACTTCTCTGTTACACTGAACAAACACTTTCCCCAAAAGGCCATGCTCTGAAATTGAAAATGCTAAATAGAACAATTAAACTTGTGCATGAGGGTCTACCTTCTGGGTAGTTCTGTTGTCACTGTCGGTTTTATGTTGTGTTGTCTGTCACTCACCTTGGTCGTTTCTCAATACCAAGTACGCTTAGTACATACTTGTATTCTTTTGGAGTTTGGACTTGGGAGTCCAGACTCCCAAGGATGGGAGGACGCAGGACAGTCTTTCTGCAGTTGGAACAGAAGCTGACTTGATGACGTCACCACCTCAACATGATATGACAAGCCTCCTTTTTTTGCACAATATAATTGTATATATATTGTGTTTATAAATATACATATAGATACATATATATATATATATATATATATATATATATATATACACATATATATACATACATATACATATATACACATAATTGCAAACAATTCGGTCAAAAGTAAAAAGACACCGCTGTTGTTCACTGTTAACGTTAAATAAAAATATTAAGTTATAAATCTTTCCCTCAGTCAAACTGATTTAAAGTTACTGTGAACTAATGCTTGTTAGATCCTCCAACAGAATGATATCTTATGTTTAACTGCTACGGAGAAATCGGAGCTAGCGGATCATTTCAAAAAGTCGGGCAGCAGAGCGCTGACCGCCCGGTGGCGGCGGGCCTCACCGGTTCCGCGAGCAGGACCTCATATCGCCGGTGTATCTTTTTAAGTAGGCTGAGTCTTGACAAACTGACCACAGATTTGATGCATAAACAACTAAGTTCTCCCCTGAAAACATCCATTTTGTGACTCAACAACAGTAGTATTCAGAGAATGTCAATTATCAGTTGTGTGTTTTCTCATCCGCCATTGTTCCCTGTCACTGGTGCAAAATGCATTCTAGGATAATTGGCTGTCCCAAATACGGACAAGTCTCCTCTGATGCATCCCCGATGAAAAGGGGCGGATCAAGTCACATCCGGGAATTTGGATCGTGCTTAGTGAGAAGCGGACTTTTGAATTAGAACAGTATTTGGGCTGCGACTAATGCCGTTTCACAAGTCCACAAGAACACAAGTACAGAGAAGAACGCATATTGTCTCTCGTTCCAAACTCCTCCCTCCTCGTGTGCCGCCCTCTTGTGTAATTGCAAGCCCCGTCCTCATTGTTTCCACCTGTGCCTCGTTCCCTGTGTATTTAGTCTGTGTCAACTCCTTGTCCAGTTTGTCTCTAATGTATACCAAGTGTACCAGCGATTGTTGCCGTGTGCTGGTCCCTGTGTTTGACCCGTTTCCCTCCACTCGTGAGTTTTGCTCGCCGATCCTGATACCTCTGCCTGCCTGGACTGATTAACCATGTACACTGCTCAAGTAAAGCCTTCTTTTTGCACCTGACTACCTTGCCTCCGAGTTTGCATAGAGTCCTGCCCACCGTGGTTCTAGCTCCCTAACAGAGGGGGAGTGCTTTAAATAGCTCCACCTTGGCTAAATGCCAAGAAATGCCAATTATTTCTGGAATTGTTTTATCCTGCTTTTGCATCTGAAAGCTGCTTGAATGAGGCGGGGAGTAGGCGTTGGGTTCCGATTTCTTTTCCGCCCTCGCACCGGGGATGAGTACGCCCGGCAGAATGTTGTTGGATGTGTTTTTGTTCACATCCCCTTCAACGGTGGAGCAACGCTGACACGCCAGCCTTGTCTTGTACTCCACACTCTTTCCGTCGCTGTAGTTGTTCACCGGCAACCTGAAGGTGGGGTCTTTGAGGCCTGGTGGGTGGGGGAGGTCAGCCAAAGAGGGCAAACTGGCTGTTGCCAGGGCAACTTCAGCCTCAGCCTGGTGCGTGTCTTCAGTTGGTGATGGAGACTGCACTGAAACTAGAAGGGATAGACTCAAAGAAAAGCTAAATCATTCTTCAAAGGCTTAAAAGCCATTCATTGCTGAATAAGGATTTGAGGCTCTGTGGTGGTTGAGGTAGGCCAGTGGCTGCATGGTTTGGAATGTTGCAGGTTATAAACTGGTTCTTTGAACAAGTCCAAAATTTAAAAAAAAAATACTTTGTAGTATAGTCGGGATTTTGTTTTCCTGCACCATGCAGCAGCTACTTTAAACACTGGCTAAGGGATTGGAACTAAACCAACATA
Organism: Cottus gobio; assembly: GCA_023566465.1. NCBI lineage: Eukaryota > Metazoa > Chordata > Actinopteri > Perciformes > Cottidae > Cottus > Cottus gobio. The sequence goes on from CM042237.1 coordinate 17,031,033, forward strand.
GGAATTAACGTTCAGCAAAATTGATGCTTTCCACTGTTCTAGTCTCATAAATGTAATTTATATCATATCAAAAGTCCTGAGAAATCCAAGTGGCAGAAGGTGTTGACAAAATCAATCTCCCATTGCTGCCCATGATAACTCATTATGTCGTCTGATGTCCACATCCTACAGAATAAGTCACTGTCAGAAGTAGTAATGGCCAATGTGATGCTGATCCCCTCACAGTGAAAAAAAAGCCATGGGGTCTGCCCACTGCAACAAACGACCAAAGATACGAGCAGTCTTGTGTATGTTCTGAACATTGATGAAGCCTTGACCAGACGAGTGCTGAATAAATAATCACAATGTCATAAACCACCAAGTGAAGCTTGATTTCAGATCACCATTCAATAAATGAAGAGAAAACTAAATCAAATGGCTGCTCATCCTAATCCTTAATAAAACAAAGTGTCTCTGTTTGTCGACATTACTGAACCTTTCATGGAGGTTGGGTCGACTGGCATGCAAAGCACCAAGGTGGTTATTTTAAGTTTAAAAAAAGTATCCAAACCTGTTTCCAAGCAATGTCATCAGTACATGAACACGAACATGAACACATGAACACATGAACACGGGGGTAGAAAAATAAGAGGAATGGCTGAGAGCTTACGAGCAGATCAACAAGTAGAGTTGTCCTTGTGACTTGTCAAATCAAAAAAAGTAATTGGTTTAAAATGCCCATATTGCGAAATTAGCTGTCAGCTCCAGTAATCTGGTCAGAGTCCTGTACTTCATAAAGACTTTGGGTTGTTTTGTACATAAACTGCAGGAATAAAGGCTCATTTGTAAGCTACACTGTCACTGTGTGTTAAAGTCTGCTTAATGAAGAGTGAGTGTTTGGTGATCAATGTTTTTTGCGATCAGTTTAGAGTTTCTGTGCGGGACTTTCTGTGCATCACTTTGCTCTGTTGTAAAAAGTAAAAAGTTAAAACAAGTGAGCAGAATCCCATATTACACTGTTTCTTTTGAATTGAGCTCTGCTTGTATGCAGTCATTTAATAGAATTTTCTTTAGGAAATACATCAGTCATGGCTTGGCCCTGTGACACCATCTGGACCTGGTCGCTCTGGTCCCAAGCTCACAGCTGTATTGGCTGGGGGCTTCACACCCACTGCCCAAACGCTGAAATAAAGCTAAACTAAAATGATTGCTCATTTTTCCTCCTTCACGAATCGCCACCTTAACGCGATGAAGGAGTTTGAGTGGCTCAATGATCCTGGGAGCTATGTTGTCCGGGGCATTAGCCCCTGGTAGGGTCTCCCAAGGCAAACAGGTCTCGGGGGAGAGCCCAGACTTAGAGCGGTTCAAAAAACCCTGATGAACAGCAGCCCAAGGTTTGAAGCTACCTCGCCCGGACTAGGGAAACCGGGGTACCCTCCCGGAGCCAAACCCGGGAGGCGAGCTCGTCGGCGAGCGTCTGGTGGCCGGGCCTTCGCCCATGGGGCCCGGTCAGGCTCAGCCCAAAGAAACAACATGGCGCAGCCACTCTGTGGACCCACTACACGCAGGGGCAGACATCGGGGTCGGGTGCTATGTAGACCGGGCGGCGGGCCGGGCAGGGGGCCTGGGCGAGCCGATCGCCGGCGGCATAGACTAGCTCTAGGGACGTGGAACGTCACCTCACTAGCGGGGAAGGAGCCGGAGCTGGTGCGGGAGGTGGAGCGATACCAGCTAGATATAGTTGGGCTCACCTCCATGCACAGCGCTGGCTCTGGAACCAAACTCCTGGAGAAGGGTTGGACTTTGTTCTTTTCTGGAGTCGCCCAAGGTGAGAGGCGCCGGGCGGGAGTGGGGATACTCACGAGTCCCCGGCTGAGCGCCGCTGTGTTGGAGTTTTCCCCGGAGAACGAGAGGGTCGCCTCCCTGCACCTACGGGTTGCGGGGAGTAAGGCTCTGACTGTTTGTGCTTATGCACCAAACAGCATTTCGGAGTATCCGGCCTTCTTGGAGTCGGTGGGAAGGGTCCTGGGAAGGGTCCTGGAAAGGGCACCGCCTGCCGACTCCATAGTTCTCCTGGGAGACTTCAACGCTCACGTGGGCAATGACAGAGAAACCTGGCGGGGGGTGATTGGGAGGAACGGCTTGCCTGATCTGAACCCGAGTGGTGTTTTGTTGTTGGACTTCTGTGCTAGCCACGGTTTGTCCATAACAAACACCATGTTTGAACATAAGGTGGCTCATAAGTGTACCTGGGGCCTGTTGCACAAAAGTAGAATTAAGACATCCGGGATAAATGACTCAGCTGAGCTCAATGAAGCCAAAACATGTGCGTCCAGGTTTAATTGGTTGCACAAAGACCAAGCCAGGATGAGCAGACACGGATTCATTAAGCCAGGTGAAACCAATCCTGGATAGGTGCGCGCTCACGGCTCACTCAAATAGACCCCGCCACAGATCACAGATTAACTGATTTACCATGGCAACTAGAGCCGCGTACTTTTCCCCGTCGGAAGCACAAATCCTCATGGAGGCATACGAGGAGGTAAAAGATATAATTAAGAAGAAAGGCAACACCGCCACAGTGATAAAGCAAAGAGAAAAAGCGTGGCAAAGTATTGCAGACCGCCTGAATGCGTAAGTAGTGCACAATTACACACTCACCGCTCCGCTGAAACATCACAATTACAATTCAAATATTTAATTCACATCTCCAAAAATGCAGTTGTACTGTAATTATGAAACGGTTACATTTTTAATTGAAATGCACTGCAGATATGAGTGAAATTGTGTAAAGTAACTCCATCACACTGTATAAAGCTATGATAAATTATTATTAAAGCCTTACATTATTATTTAACGTTACTACGCTCAGTACGGTTTAATCTTAGCCGTTGTACTCTGCTTATGTTGTCCACCGTTTTTTTTGTGTTTCTCCTGCTTTCATTAATGTAAAGCTGCTTTGACAGAATGAAACAATTGTGAAAAGTGCTATATAAATAAAATTTAATTGAATAAATAGATGATCTATAATAATAATCACTTTAATTTATATAGCCCCTTTCAAAGGACCCAAGGTCGGTTGCTCACTGCACTGCAAAAATGTCTTTCTTACTTAGTATTTTTGTCTTGTTTTCAGTTAAAAAAAAATATCTAAAAAAAATCTTAAATATTTTCTTGAGCAAAATTACCTAGGAAAATAAGCAAAAAAATCTGCCAGTGAAACGAGAACTTTTCTAAAATTAAGTGTTTATGGAAAAAGTAAACTTATTTCAAGAGAATGTTTATTATATTGACAGATTTTTTATTTGTTTGCTTGTTTTAAGCACATATTTACTTAAAGTTTATATTTTTTGTCTAAACTATACTTATTTTGCTAGGTCATTTAGCAAATCAAGAAAATACATCTTTATTTAAGTTTTTTTTTTTTTGATATTTTTACTGAAAACAAGACAAAAATACCAAGTAATTTTTTGCAGTGTGACTCCATTAAATGTGTGTGTGTGTGTGTGTGTAGATTAAACATGAACGGGCCAAAACGGACATGGCAGCAGGTCAAAATCAAATACAAGAACATTCTGCAGAATGGTATGGTCCCTGACTAATATTTAACAAAGCACAAGCATATATTGTACCCAGAAGGTGCCTGCTCACACATTGTCCGTACTGTTTTAGAAGTGAAAAAGAATACCCACAGACAAGGCACGGGTGGTGGGTCACCAAAGGCTGACCTTACCCCAGCAGAGGACATGGCCTTGGAGCTAAATAAAGGCAGGCCCGTCTTAGAGGGGATCCCTGGGGGGAAAGAGACGAGCATAGGTTCCTCCCAAGATGCCACCCGCTTCATTCAAGGTATGTCCTTCCATCTCTACATGGGATACAACCACATTCATATTGAATCAATTTGGACTGTCTGACTTTGGTTTACCTATTGCCTTGCAGTGTCTGGCAGCACTGTGTTCCTGTTAGAGCCACCAGCACAAGCACCAGACGATGCTGATCCAGTGAGTACTCCATCAAAGGCATACTGTAGGCCTGGCATGTCTTGTCTACTAGCTTCAATATGAATCCGATTAAATGTGATAGGGTGAAGGCCCCAGTGCAGCAGCAACAGCACATGATGGAGACGATGATGAGGAGGAGACCATCTCTCTGGATTCCAGAAGGCATGAGGTATCATGTTAAGACTGTGAAAGTACTATTTACTCTACAATGGTGAGGAGTCCTCATCAAAATCAAAAAATCTAATTTCTTTTACAGGACCCAGATGCTATACAGTGGGAAAACCAGCCTGGCAACATAGTGCGTATTAATAAAAGGACACCACATCCTGCCAAATTCCAGCTGCGCTAATTGTATTGTGTTCACAGAGCTCACAAGCTATCAGAAAGTTGTATGGCAACCACCTCCGGCGCAAAATAGAACTGGCAGACATAGACATTCAGTACAAGAAGAAAAAGATGGAAAATCTTGCACTGGAGTCCGAAATAAAAAAGAGGACAATTAGGAAACTGGACCTTGAAATAAAAAAACTTGAGAGGGAGGTGAGATATGCCTTCAATGTACACTGTATGCTAACTGTAACACAAATGTATTAATCATTATTTTTCTTTCCTCCCCCAGCTCCAAGAAGATGACACAGCTCAAAATAAAAATTAGGGATATTCTCGTAAAGTCAAGTGAGCCATGACATATGAGCTCTTATTGTGAGCACACAGGACGGTGGCATCTTTCTAAGGTTTTTTTTATTTTCCCAGCAATCAGTACAACCAAGTCATCGTTATAAGGCATCGCCCTCTTTTGCCCACCCCCCCAGCACCAGGTGTGGCCACTAGCCTATATGAAGGCCCAAAATTGTGTGTTACTTTCTGCTCTGACAATGGCATGCCCATTCGTGCGAGATGTGGTGGATGAAGAAGCACTTGTGCTGAGGAGAGCCTTCAGGCGAGAAAAGGTCTTCAGGGACCGGTTGGACCCACTGGCCTTCCCTGATGACCATCTATATGAAAGATACAGGTTTTCTGCAGATGGCATCAGGTATCTATGCAGACTACTGGGTCCCAGGATTAAGCACCGCACTGCACGGAGCCATGCACTGAGTGTGGAGCAAATGGTTTGTGTGGCCTTGCGCTTTTTTGCTAGTGGAGCCTTCCTGTACTCAGTGGGGGATGCAGAACAGCTGAACAAGGCCACAATTTGCCGCACAATAAGGAGTGTGTGTCTGGCTATCAAAGCATTAGCAGATGTCTTCATCTCCTTCCCTGGCCACAGAAGACTCTGTGACATCAAAGAGGAGTTCTATAGGATTGCAGGTAAGAGGATCTACAAATTACAGGACAACTGTTAACACATAGTAGGATACTCATTACTTTGTGTGACAGGTTTCCCCAATGTCATTGGTGCAGTGGACTGCACACACATAAGGATAAAAGCCCCCTCAGGTGCCCATGAGGCCCATTTTGTGAATAGGAAATCCTTTCACAGCATTAATGTTCAGGTGAACATAACTTTTTGATATTGTCCATTGACGAACACTCTGCATTGCCAGTGATGTGCATTGATTGGTGTAATATTCCTCATCTTATGATTTCAGATGGTCTGCAATGCTGACTGTGTGATCAGCAATGTTGTGGCAAAATGGCCTGGCTCAGTCCATGACTCCAGAATCTTTCGGGCCTCTGAAATCTATCAGTGCCTATCACAAGGTAAGCCACACAACCCCTATTTATAACCATCATGGCTGTGTCAAGAATATCACTGTGTTTATGAGGTAGTAATGATGAGATTTTGTGTTGACAGGTGAATTCTCTGGTGTGTTGCTGGGAGACAGGGGGTATGGCTGCCAGCCTTTTCTCCTGACACCTTTCACAGACCCCCAGGAAGCACAGCAGGCCTACAACCATGCCCATGCCAGGACCAGGGCCAGAGTTGAAATGACCTTTGGGCTCCTGAAGGCACGCTTTCACTGCCTTCACAAATTAAGGGTCAGCCCTGTTAGGGCATGTGATATTACTGTGGCTTGTGCTGTCCTCCACAATGTGGCCTGCCTGAGGAAGGAGAGGGCCCCCAGAGTGCCACCAGCCATGGACTGGGACAATCCGGCAATCTTCCCTGATGACGACAGTGGTCGGCTGCTGAGGGACCAATATGTGTTGAATTATTTTAGTTAGTATGTGTGCTTTCAATTTTGGTTAAATATGTCCTGCGGTGGCAGAGGAATTTGGGTTTTTTTGGGTTCGTTTTTTTACGAATTTGGCCTCTTATGATGTTTGTGCGGTATACTGTGTGTAATACAAGGCTGCAGGGAGGCTACTGCATCCATTCATTTGTCTGTTCAGTTGATGTGTATGGATTTGTCCTGCATTTATTTTAGTGTGCAGACATGCAGGGTGTGTTATATACAGACCTTTGAATGTGTATGTATCATTTTGTATAATATGCTTGGATTCTGTGCTTTCCATCTTGTAGAGTCACTGTGACTTCAGTTTCGAAAGGAGCTGATGGTTTACCTGCTTTGTTTTGTCCTTATTCAATAAAGGAACATAATGTTACACATTGTGTTTTTATATTCATATGGAATGTGTATTTGTTTATATGACAGAGTACTAGGGCCACACTGAAGAAAAAGGATAAAGTCATACATTTATGAGGCTGGTTCTTTCTGCAGAAAAGCTACATATTGTTTTTACAGTTTTGATACTTATGACAATGTGATACTTAATATTCTGGCACATCAGCATGTCTTTGTTTATGAAACCATACTGAAGTACAATTTCACAAAATGCCCCACATCTGTCATTTTAACAACTGTCCTCCTTTAAAACAACTGGTTACAATATTATGACTTGTCTTTTTTTTCCCTCTGTGGCCCTAATATTCTATCATTTTATATATAGCCTTATAGTCTATGGGAAACTGTAAATTATCTAATGATAGCAACATCATCTAAAAATCATTTTTTATCCAAAATCATTGAAATTAATGATCACAAACGTTTAAATAATGACAGTGGGTCTAGTTATATGTGATAACAATGTATAGTGAGCAGTGAAATAACTATTGGTTTCCATTTGTGGTGACTGCTGACTGACATTAGGGATGAGATTAAATAGATCCTGGAATTTAGCCTTTTCTGGAGCAGGCTAGCTCCACAGAATAAATCTCCATGGTAATTTATACCATAACATATCCTCCTGCCCCCTATCCATCTTTAGTGCAACCGGATTACGGATCAATTGAGCCAGGATCACCAAGATATCCTGGCTTAATCCCATATCCTAGTTTTGTGCAACAGGCCCCTGGTACCAGAACACCTTAGGCCGGAGATCAATGATCGACTTCGTAATCATATCATCTGATCTGCGGCCGTATGTTTTGGACACTCGGGTGAAGAGAGGAGCTGAGCTGTCAACTGATCACCACCTGGTGGTGAGTTGGATTAGATGGCGGGGGAGCCGGATAGAGAGACCTGGCAAGCCCAAACGTGTAGTGAGGGTGAACTGGAAACGTCTGGCGGAGGATCCTGTCCAGAAGGTCTTCAACTCCAACCTCCAGAAGGACTTCTCACACATCCCGAGAGAGGTTGGGGACGTGGAATCCGAGTGGATCATGTTCAAAGCCTCTATTGTGGACGCGGCCGCTAGGAGCTGTGGTCGGAAGGTCATCGGTGCCTGTCGTGGCGGCAACCCGAGAACCCGGGGGTGAGGGAAGCCGTCAAGCTGAAGAAGGAGGCCTTTCAGGCTTGGTTGGCCCAGGGATCTCCTGAAGCAGCTGACAGGTACAAGCAGGCCAGAAGGGCTGCAGCTGCGGTGGTCACAGATGCTAAAACTCAGGCATGGGAGAAGTTTGGGGAGGCCATGGAGAAGGACTTTCGGTTGGCCTCGAGGAGGTTCTGGCAAACCATCCGACGACTCAGGAAGGGAAAGCAGGGCCTTCCCCAGGCTGTTATCAGCGGGGGAGGGGAGCTGCTGACCCAGACAGAGGATATCGTCGGGAGGTGGAAAGAGCACTTTGAGGAACTCCTAAACCCAGTCAACATGTCCCCTGAACAGGGGGCAGCGCCTGAAGACTTGGTGGTGGATGAACCCATATCCTTGGCAGAGGTCACTAAGGTAGTCAAAAAGCTCCTTGGTGGCAAGGCAAGGGGTGGATGAAATCCACCCTGAGATGCTGAAGGCGCTGGACTTTGTTGGGCTGTCTTGGCTGACACGCCTCTTCAATGTTGCATGGGGGTCGGGGACAGTGCCCATGGACTGGCAGACCGGGGTGATGGTTCCCATCTTCAAGAAGGGGGACCGGAGAGTGTGCTCGAATTATCGGTGTATCACAGTACTCAGCCTCCCAGGAAAAGCTTATGCCAGGGTGCTGGAACGGAGGCTCCGACCGTTTGTCGAACCTCGGATTCAAGAAGAACAGTATTGGTTTCGTCCTGGTCGTGGAACAGTGGACCAGCTCTTTAACCTCGCAAGGATACTGGAGGGGTCCTGGGAGTTTGCCCAACCAGTCTACATGTGCTTTGTGGACCTGGAGAAGGCTTTCGACCGGGTCCCTCAGGGCATTTTGGGGGGGGGGGGGGGGGGTGCTGCGGGAGTGTAATAAGTTTATTTGTTATAGCACCTTTCACAGACAAAGTCACAAAGTGCTTCACATTGGTAAACATTTGAACAAAACATGTTAAGTTATAAAACCAAAAAGACTAAAAACAATCATTACAACAATTTCAGCATGACACCAAAAAATTACATACATCAATCAAAAGCAAATGTAAACAAGTGCGTCTTCAGCTGCTTTTTAAAAGCTTCAAGCGAGACTGCTGAACGCAAGACAATCGGAAGGGCGTTCCACAGGTTTGGAGCCACCGCTTCAAAAGAGCGGTCACCTCTAGTTTTTAAGCGAGTGCGTGGGACAGCCAGTAATCCCTGGTTAGAAGACCTGAGGGGCCTGGTTGTAGTGTACGGATGGAGCAGGTCAGATATATAAGCAGGTGCTTGACCATGCAATGCTTTATAAGTTAGAACCAAAACTTTGAATTTGATCCTGAAATTGATCGGAAGCCAATGTAATGAGTATAAAATCGGAGTGATGTGCGACAACCTGCTAGACCTAGTCAGCAGCCTTGCAGCAGAGTTCTGGACTAGTTGCAGACGGTCCTGGGACGACTTGCTGAGACAGGTGAAAATAGAGTTGCAGTAATCAAGCCGAGATGAAATAAAATCATGAATGATCACCTCAAGCTCAGTAAGTGAGCCTGTATGGTGTGCCATACAGGCGTTGCACCGGGCCGTCTTGGTGAAGAAGGAGCTGAGCTGGAAGGCGAAGCTCTCAATTTACTGGTCGGTCTACGTCCCAACCCTCACCTATGGTCACGAACTTTGGATCGTGACCGAAAGAACGAGGTCTCAGATACAAGCGGCCGAAATGAGTTTCCCTCGTAGAGTGGCCGGGCTCAGCCTTAGAGATAGGGTAAGGAGCTCGGACATCAGGAGGGAGCTTGAAGTCGAGCCGCTACTCCTTCATGTCGAAAGGAGTCAGCTGAGGTGGTTTGGGCATCTACTTAGGATGCCTCCAGGACCCCTCTCTTTAGAGGTTTTCCAGGCACGTCCAACTGGTAGGAGGCCCCGGGGAAGGCCCAGGACACGCTGCAGGGATTATATCTCCCAGCTGGCCTAGAAACGCCTCGGGATCCCCCAGAATGAGCTGGTAGATGTTGCGGGTGAGAGAGAAGCCTGGGTCAGCCTGCTTGACCTGCTGCCTTCGCGACCCTACCCCAGATAAGCGGTGGAAAATGGATCGATGATTGATCAATTTCTGCAAGCATGCCTGGCTTTTTTACTAGACTCCAGACTACATTCACTGCGCTTTTTCCAGATGGTCACGATGTCAGATCAGTTGATCGCGGCCCTGCTATGACACGTCGCACAGTATGCCGAACCCCTGAAAGTGATAACGGCTTGCGGTCTGTTACGTTCTGCGCACAGGTGAGGCGATGAGGCTGAGGGGGCCAGAGTTGACGGTGTCTGATGCGTCCCTAAGAACATCATGTGGACATTTGTCAAACTAGGAGATGGAAGGCAAAACCAATCTAAAATCAAGGCTATCTTCTAGAGTGAGGAAAACAGGATTAATGGGTCCAATCAATCCTTTTCATTTTTCTGGTCACCCTACATATTTTGGGAATTTGTCCATTTACAGAGTGATACTGCAATCATTTTGTCAGCTGAGAGAATTCCTCATGGCAATTCTGAAGAATTGAATGTACAATTGTTTTTTCTTGAATTGAAGTTTTGAATTGATGGAAAGTTCTGGAGGTGAGAGATATGAATATTTCTTTCTGAGTGCATATCTATTTCTTCAATATAATGGCATACAACAACATTTTTTTGTACCATTGTTGTTTATTGTATGTTTTCACAAAAATAAAAAAATGCTATTGTCAGGTGTGTGTTTGTGTGTAGAGTGAGCACATCCTAAGGATAAAGGGTATAATGTTCAGCCTCAGGCAGCTCAAAGTGGTTGCTGTGCTTGGCACCTGGGACCTCTGTCTCTCCGCAGGAATTGGCATGGAGCCGGCAGCTCCTCTAAGAGCCAGGTGTTGTTTTATTTATCTCAAAGCACAAGTGACCTTTCTAGAAGAACGCCGCGGAGAGACCTGCCTCTGAGGGCTGTCTGTTTCCCCCTCTCTTCTCTCCTGTCACCCCCCCCCCCCCCCCCCCCCCCCCCCCCACACACACACACACACACACACACACACATTTGAAGGATGAGATCGAGAGCCATTGGACAGGCCTGGGAAACAGACCCAACATGAACCTTTTTCTTTATTCAGTTTTACCATCAGACTGGTCTGCCTCCTTCAGTTTCAACTTGAGTATGTTCCCCCTCAAGATAGAACCGTTTGACTCCACACACGAGGGTGTGTTTGTTGGTGGGTGCTCATATTGCTCCATGTAGCCAGTTTTCTAAATGCAAAACATGATTTGCCTCAAGATAGACTCTTGATCCTCTTTGAGTTGCCTGCATATTGGAGAATTATGCAAGAGGCACATAATGTTACATTTTATTTGACCAACCATCAATGGTGCCTTTCAATATTTAGCCTTTTACCTTTCCATAGTCATATTTATCACAAATATACACATTCTGTAGTATGTGCCTATGTGCCAATGGCTGATTGACACATGCAGTATGACCCTGACCCTCGTTCAACTTCTTCAAAGGTTGCTGTCAATATGTAGATATTCTTTGGCACAACACTCATTTTAAAGATGAGTGCGACAGCATTTCAACTTTTATCAAAACCAGATTCCAGCTTCACTGCCAACTTCAGTCAGAAGCTCCAGCGGGAGGTGGTGCTCGGCTCCCGGCAGCAGCTGCTCCACCTCCGGCCAGGAACGGAGCCCACGCTATCACCACACTGCTGCAGTAAAATGACAGGTTTTCTAAATGGCCTCTGGTGCTCAGAAACACAACCATATTTATTGTGTCCACGGGAACAATAATCATCATTGCACTGGCTCCGAAACTTTATTCTCCAAGAATGCATAGCTGATAATACACCACGGGAGCGACTAGATATGCATTTTTTTTAATGCTGTGATCTATCATGGTGCCATATTTTGACTGCATGATCAGTTACTAAATACCCAACCCACAGTGGGAACTGCCAGGTTGGTGTCACAGTCTGTTCTCTATAAGATTTGTCATAGAATGTCTACAAGGTTAAAGCGAACAAAGATGCCACCCTTTTGTGCATAATATGGTGAGACCTGAACAAAAGGAAGTCATGCCCGCCTGGAGTCAATCTAGTCCCCCCCCCCCCCCCATTCTGCATTATAACAAAGAGACGTTGGAGTGAAACAGATGGTTGATATGGTGACATTACACATCCTTTTGAGTCTATGGTACTTGGAAGGAGCAGATGTTATTAAAAACAGGTGAAAATACTGGAATGATGAGCAATCAATGTTCCGCACTTTACATAATCTCAAACTGATTACAGGAAAAATATATATACATCATAAATCGCTTTGCGTGTGGTAAATTGAAGCACACTCAACTGTGTAATATTTACACGTATTTTTGTCAATCATAAGCCCTCATACACACGCATAGATATGAATAAAGCATAGAAATGGTTTAATGGATTTTGTAGAATGCAGGTATATTACTAATACAAACATTTCCCTGATTACACTGCTTGATAGCAACATGTATAATAATACATGTCATTATAGGAAAATTACTGAATAATGTGCCATTCTAATGTTCAATAATAATAATGTTTAATGATAAATGTGATCGTTCAACTACAGTCAAGATGAAAAACAGCTTTGGTATGAAGAGCGCAGAAATAAAGCTCTGGCACAGCGCTGGATATACAAATTACAAACCATTTTAATGTAGCCTTTTAACCTTCATGATTATGTCTCATAAATCTCATTTTTGTTGCATTTATATCTGCTGTCAATGCTGCTGATGAGAGAAGAGACCGGACGGAACTCAGTTGAAATAATCATATATTAGGTCCCCATGTCTGGTGGCACTGCAGGGGATTTCAAAGATTGTTTTGTAAATTAAAATCATACAACCAATCAAATAATAGTATCAATGGAAAAAAAAATGCAGTATTAGTTTTATTACATACAATTTTATTACATACAACATACTTTTGTTTAATAATTGTGTAAATATGAATGGCAGCCTCCTCCATGCACTGGGAAATAGAAACAATACTCACAGCTTGACAAATACGATGATTTTGTCTCAACCTTAAATTTGCCAACCTAACTGTAAATATTCCAAAATGCAGAATGATAACTCCAGTAAACGCAACATTGGTCAGGCTTGGTTCAATTGGCTGTCGGTCTGACGAAACAAAGTTTCTGGGGGAGGCTTATCTGGGGTTCCGGTTTGACAGCCAGCTCTCACCAAATGGCATATGAATGACAATTTCTGAGCCATTTTGTGTACGATTAGAATACCTTTCTTGCTTTCTGCATGCAGTTTACTCCATGTAGTCTGGACTAACTGCAAAGCAAATGCATCAGCGTAATTGTGATACAATTCCAACAAGTGACAAAGTTTAATATGTGAGAGAGACCTCGAACACTTGCTTAACAAAGTGACATTAGATGACACCCCCACAGGGTTGGGTGTAGCCAGCAGATACAGAGATATGAGAGCACTTATTTTGCTTTGCTCATTGATTACAGTCTGATTAGCATCTTGAGTTGGAGACTAAAGTTGAGAGACAAAGTTTACAACAGGATTGTTTGACAGGCAGCCAGTTTACGATCTCATTCTAAACCAATGCAAGGTTGGTTCGGAAAATGCATTTCTGACAATCCGTACCGTATCTTTGGCTCTCTTTATCTGCATTTATCCGCTCAAACATGATTGGTCAGTACTACTCTGGCTACAAAGGGAAACCAGAGCGCTTTTGATACCCAAAAACTTGTCCCACTGCTTTTGAATTCTTCTGTTTCAAGAGATTAGGCACACCGTATTCAACAAACAGGTAAACGTAATGTTTTTTATAGCAGGAATGATCCAGTTGAGTTAATTCAGTTATTTGATCCACTGTAATGATGTAAATAGTTGTAAAGATGTATCTGTTCTAAAGGCAGCACTCTCAAATGTCTGAAGTGTGTTTAAAGTCCAAGAAGATCACAATGAGTTGCATTGCATTATAAAAATAAGTAACCGTGTGATGCTAGACTATATGCCACCATTGTTTGTGCCAGAAGAGTTACATTTGAACGTACCACAGACAAATTGTGTTTCAAGAAAGTTTTTTTTTTCCTTCCTTTTTTCCATTTTATCCATTAGCCCTAATGCGGTTAACATACATTTTTTAGTGTTGCCGTGGAGAGCAGCTAAACTTGATTATCCCAACTAAGTGCAAATCAAGTTCACTTAGATAGGCGTTTTATGCTTGAACAGTAGCTTCCTGGGTAATAAGTATGGCACGCTTGCATTAAGAGGTGTCCAAATGGCTCGAGTTAAAAGCATATTACTAAAGAGTCGGCACAACACTTGCCTTTCACAGGAAGTGCGCCCCAACTATCCGTGTCTCACTTTAATTGTGTTGATTCATCAGTTGGACTGCAGGATTCACCTCGGCGATGGCCATTTAGAGTGGACATTTCCCCCCCGCTAATGTGCACACACAAAGGACACAATCTTGGTCTTTATAACGCCCTTCAGTTATCATGAAGAAAATAACAAACTCAAACATAACAAACACGCCATTGCCATAGATGTTGTTAATCACTCTAAACATTAGCCCGGTCATTATCTGGCATATTTATTTTGTGTGAGAGGTACACCCTGTTGTGGCATTTCATCTGATTATATTTACAGCAGCCAGCTAATTTTGCTTAATGACTTTTTCTTTACTTAATGACTCTGCCCAGCTTACTCAGTCCATATCAATTCAGGGGTAATAGACCATAGTGAAAGTCGTTTGAATTCTAAATACCAACCAAATGAGTGCACTTGTCAATAGACAAATAAAGCAATCCATGTTTAAAAGGTATTATCTTGGGATGAAGAGTTATGTGAATTTATAGTCTCTCTGTCTGGCCCTTTTAGTCATTTAGAGATACACAAACCCACCTTTTCCATAGGGCGGCGTTTTGTTCAAGTTTAAGATAACTGATAGCAGGACATCAGATAATGTATTGTCACAGTGAAGGTTTTCTTCTCGTTCCAGAAGAAATAAGGTCAGAGCAATCCATCACTTAAGAGGTACTCTCTTGTTTTTTTCCCCCACACAAACTTTAGTCTTGTATAACTCTAGTGTATCTGAACCAATACCGTGTCATCTGTATGTGATATTACCCAAATAGCACTCTGAGGGTATGTCATCCCAAACGAAATATGAGATTGTGCTGTCGTTAACTTTTTAATAATTATATCGTGATGAAAAGCCATAATGATGTCCTCTACTGGCCGCAATGTTCAACTTCTCCTACTTTGGCTAAATGTGCAAAGTTTGCCCTGATGGCACATGAGCGAAGGACAGGATTGGTTGTTAAAAACCAACACTGTGATTGTGGTTTGGTTAGGTTTAACTTCGCTGGGGAAAGATCATGGTATGGGTGAAAGGTTGGGAAGCGTTGACTGATGGTTGGACATGTGGAACCAACCGCACACAGTCACCTGTGTTAGGCCAACTTCTATTGGCCCCTTTGGGACAGTTTGAGGACTGTGGCTTTATAATAATGTAATCTAATAATAACCTAATACCTAACTGCACCTGCTATAGGGCTTTGTCACTTGAGCGTAAATATACAACACATGTTCATGCCTATTCATCATATACTGACGCTTTGCAGAGAGCAGCAGGGGAGAGTTTGAGTGGCCTTTCGTGGCGTTTTCTTTGTAAATAATATGTTGGTGTTGTAAATAATAGTATTAGTATACTTTATATATCTGAGAGTTCTGCCACTGGCTGGCCACCTAAAGCCCCCACCCAAGGCCACTTGCCTCTCTCCACAAACACAAAGAAGGACACTGGGAAAAGAACAGACAGAAGGCAGCCTGGGGAGGAAACAGTGTCCTCTCTGCCATAAAAGCATTCTTTTATAAGGTTGGGTTCTGTCTTCAGCTGGACAGGAACTGCTTCAGGGAGCTAAACAAATCTCTAAAACACCTGTAACATGGACACTGAACTGTTTGAGTTAAAATATGTTAAATTTCATTTTTGAAAATCTCAAAAGTTGTCCTCATGTTCATTTACAATTGTTTATGAAGAGAAACCTGGTGAAACTTTGTAAAGTTAAAGAAAAACATCACGGTCGGGCTACGTGAAATGTAAACAACGTACAAAAATCACTAATGTAACTTTGGTAGAAGAACATCAGATCTCATGATGGCGCCGCTGATGGCTGCCTCGGTGTGTCGGTGCTCGTTGTTTTGTATTGTTTTTGTTTTTAATTCGGTCTTCTGCTGCTATTCCCGGAGCTCTTTCACCAGAGATGAGCTCATGAACATCAGGGGAACAACTCCAGCGGACTTACTTCCAACTTTTTTAACTTCCGTGGAACTTCTGGACATTCTCGTAAAAGGTGTGCTCACCTTAACTCACGCGGTGAGACGCCGCAGGAGAGGGAAACGGGCCGGCGCGCTCGTGCGACTCCGCAAACGCGGATCTCGCACATCGCTGCCGGGCATATTTCTCTCCAACGTCCACTCACTGTGCAACAAACTGGACGAGCTCCAGCTGTTGGTGGGGAGAGACAGAGACTTTTCTTCATCCTCCGTTTTGTGCTTCACGGAGACCTGGCTCAGCGGATCGATACCGGACTCTGCGTTCCAGCTGGCGGGCTTCCAGCTGTTCAGAGCGGACCGCGACACGGAGCTCTCCGGCAAAGCGAAGGGTGGAGGAATCTGCTTCTACGTCAACAACAGCTGGTGCAACGACGTGACAGTGATTCTGCAGCACTGTACTCCGGACCTGGAATCATCCGTCATCCACTGCAAACCCTTCTATTCCCCCCGTGAGTTCGCTTCATTTATCCTGGCCGGAGTTTACATGCCACCGCAGGGCAACGTGCAGGAGGCACAACGGACCCTCGCCGAGCAGATACAGGGTGTGGAGCGGACCTACCCGGACTCCTTAGTTATTGTTCTTGGTGACTTTAACAAAGGAAACCTCAGACATGAACTCCCTAAGTACAAACAGTTTATTAAATGCCCGACTAGAGAGGAGAGCATTCTGGACCACTGCTACACCACCATCAGCGGGGCCTATCACGCCGTCCCTCGAGCTGCACTGGGTCTCTCTGACCACGTCATGGTCCATCTGATTCCTGCATACAGGCAGAAACTAAAGCTCTGCAAACCTGTGGTGAGGAAGTTCAAGAAGTGGACCAGTGAGGCTCTGGAGGATCTGCGGGCGTGCTTGGACTGTACTGACTGGGATGTCTTCAGGACTGCTACCATCAGTCTGGATGAGTACACAGAGGCTGTGACTTCCTACATCAGCTTCTGTGAGGACAGCTGTGTTCCAACCAGCACCAGGGTGAGCTACAACAACGACAAACCCTGGTTTACAGCGGAACTCAGAAAACTACGGCTGCAAAAGGACCAGGCGTTCAGGAGAGGGGACAAGGACTTGTACACAGAGTCAAAATACAGGTTTAGCAGGGCGGTGAGGGACGCTAAACGACTGTACTCTGAGAAACTGCAACACCAGCTCTCAGCAAGTGATTCTGCGTCGGTCTGGAGAGGGCTCAAACAGATCGCCAACTACAAGCCCAAAACCCCCCACTCCATGAACAACCTCCGCCTGGCAGACGAGCTGAATGAGTTCTACTGCCGATTTGAAAGACAATGGAATAGTCCTGACGCCATCCCCAACAGCCCCATCAACAGCCCCACCAACCAGCCACAGACCACCAGCCCTCCCTCCCCCAGCCCATCAGGGGCTCACGCCTCTGAACCATCGTCCACAGCGCCCCCTACCCCCTCCACAGTGACGACCCTCATTATCCAAGAGAGAGACGTTAACAGGCTTTTTAAAAAACAGAATACCCGCAAAGCAGCCGGCCCGGACTCTGTCTCCCCCTCCACCCTGAAGCATTGTGCTGATCAGCTGTCCCCGGTGTTTACAGACATCTTCAACACCTCTCTGGAGACATGCCACGTACCAGCCTGCTTCAAGGCCTCCACCATCATCCCCGTCCCCAAAAAACCTAGGATCACAGGACTCAATGACTACAGGCCCGTCGCCCTGACCTCTGTGGTCATGAAGTCCTTTGAGCGTCTGGTCCTGTCCCACCTCAAAACCCTCACCGACCCACTCCTGGATCCGCTGCAGTTCGCCTACAGAGCCAACAGGTCTGTGGACGATGCAGTCAACATGGCCCTCCACTCCATCCTCCAGCACCTGGACACCCCAGGAACCTACGCCAGGATCCTGTTTGTGGACTTCAGCTCTGCCTTCAACACCATCATCCCGTCTCTGCTGCAGGACAAGCTCTCCCAGCTGCACGTGCCCGACTCCACCTGCAAGTGGATCACAGACTTCCTGTCTGACAGGAAGCAGCACGTGAGGCTGGGGAAACACGTCTCAGCCTCTCGGTCCATCAGCACCGGTTCCCCCCAAGGCTGTGTTCTTTCCCCTCTGCTCTTCTCCCTGTACACCAACAGCTGCACCTCCAGTCACCAGTCCGTCAAGCTCCTGAAGTTTGCGGATGACACCACCCTCATTGGACTCATCTCTGGTGGGGACGAGTCCGCCTACAGGCGGGAGACTGACCACCTGGTGACTTGGTGCAGCCAAAACAACCTGGAGCTCAACGCTCTGAAGACAGTGGAGATGGTTGTGGACTTCAGAAAGATCTCAGCCCCACCAGCCCCTCTCACCCTGTGTGACTCCCCCGTCAAAGCTGTGGAGTCCTTCCGCTTCCTGGGCTCCAGCATTACCCAGGACCTCAAGTGGGAACTAAACACCAGCTCCATCGCCAAGAAGGCGCAGCAGAGGATGTTCTTCCTGAGGCAGCTGAGGAAACTCAACTTGCCAAAGTCAATGATGGTGCACTTCTACACTGCCATCATCGAGTCCATCCTCTGCTCCTCCATCACAGTCTGGTACGCTGCAGCCACTGCCAAGGACAAGGCCAGGCTGCAGCGCATCATTCGCTCTGCCGAGAGGGTGATTGGCTGCAATCTGCCGTCCCTCCAGGACTTGTTTGCTTCAAGGACCCTGAAGCGGGCGAGGAAGATTGTAGCTGATCCCTCTCACCCTGGACACAAACTGTTCGTGTCCCTCCCCTCTGGCAGGAGGATGCGGTCCATCAGGACCAAGACCTCACGCCACAAAAACAGTTTCTTCCCGTCTGCCGTCGGGCTCATCAACAGAGCCCGGGTCCCCCACTGACTCTAATGACTCTGTCACCCCCAGACAATTCCCACCGGACACTCCCCTGCACATAGCCTTATACTTATACTTGACTTGAATACACTTGACACCTGGGCATTGCACTTGCCATTTTCACACAACACTTACACTCATGCACATTCCATGCACTTTATCTTACTTTGGTATTTTGTTATGCTGCTGTCTCAATGTAGATATTCATTCATCCATTCATCCTCATTTATTGCACTGCGTTAACTGTTAAATGTGTATTGTTAAATGTTAAATGTATGCACCTTCCCGCCAGGACAAATTCCTTGTATGTGTAAGCATACATGGCAATAAATGGTTCTGATTCTGATTCTGATTCTGATTCTGATTCTGATTCTGCTGAACATTTTTCAGTCTTCATGCTACGTCACCACAGCTTATCGTTATGTCCGGAAAACTAAACGTGGACCTAAGCGCAGCACACAGGAGTCACGGGTGAAGTCTTGGGAAAGGAAACAATAATTTATTAACACCAAACACAAGGGAGGATAGGGCAGGGTGGAATTTGGCAGGGGTTTGTGTCTGGAGGTCTTCGGGGAAGCGCTGGTCGAGACGTCAGAGCGCGAGCTGGCAGGTATGGTCTCCATAACACGCTAGGACAAGAAGGGAACAAAGTAAATACACAAACTAATCAACAAAAGGCCTGAGTACGTAGCTATCACTAAGGTGACGAAATGTGTAGATGTTGAGGTGAGTCTGATGACAAATTGATGCCAGCTGCTGTAGAAGCCACCGCCCAAGAGAAGTGGGAGGAGATGGCCACACCTCCTTGTCAGACAGACAGGGTAGACACACAGGAGACAAGAGGACAGGGAAACAGAGGAAACACAGTGAAGCTGCTGGACTGACTGGCTGAAAACATGACACTTATTTCCTCGGAGTGTCTCATTATGGGTTTGCATTGTATATTCAAATTCCTATTTCCAGTATCTGAAAACAGACGGTTTTACCCTTTGTCCATCATGCACCTCCTCAACATCAATCTGCCAGTGTAATGTACAGAGAGTTTTGAAGCGTGACTATTAAATGCCACTGCAATCTGACCAGTAGCTGCCAGAATGTATCCTGCCGTGGACTCATAATGACAGAGCAATCTTCAGGCCTCCCCACCAGCAGGAATAAAAATGTAATGGTGGACACTGTGGAATACCTTGTGTTGAGCGTGAACACTTACCTGGTCAAACTGAGTGAAAAATCAGAGAAGCATTCAGGGCCGAGAAAGCTTTCCACTGTTAACCTAGATCCTTCAATAACGTGTGGAGGCAATGATGATATTTGTGATTTTTTTGTATGTGGTTTCTATCGCCCTGCAGGATTTTTGATACAGAAGGTCGAGACAGCTACGCCTCAGAATTGAGGTACAACATGTTTTCTTTATTTGCATGTCACTGTGATATATAAATGAGATGCAGATGCCACAGGACGTGAGAGAGAGAGAGAGAGAGAGAGAGAGAGAGAGAGAGAGAGAGAGAGAGAGAGAGAGAGAGAGAGAGAGAGAGAGAGAGAGAGACTTTTGAAGAGCATTGGGTCTGAAGTTAAAGAGAGCACTGACCTGACATATCTTGGTGAGTAACTGTTGTGGGTGCTGAGCTTGATAAATAATGGAGCGGAATATGAGCTCCTACAGATAAGGGCAGCACACTTGCTCCCGGTATCTCTTTCCCTCGCTGTGTCTGCATTTGTGGATCCGAGATGACCTTTCCCCACGCTGCGTTGCATCTTTTTGCATTTTCTCATTATTGGAACATTTTGCATTATTTCTCCGAGATGGGACATTTACAATCGAAACAGTAGCATCTGAATACATGACAGCATTTAGTTATTCTCCAAGTAGCCTGTTCTTTTAATAAAACACAAATATGCCTCACACAAAGGAATTATTTTAATCTACAATTCATAGTGTGCTTTTATCATTAAAAAAATTGCCAAAAGACCATCATCCATTTCAATTTGGAGCACAATATAATATTTGGATGATATTGTAAAAAACAAATTGTAGTTATTTTCTCTGAATTCCTCAGAGAGAAGTAATCCAGCAAGGTGTGGAATCTCAGCCTCACAATACATATTATATGAATCCAGTTCTTGAGGAAACAAATGCGCTCTCTCTCTCTCTCTCTCTCTCTCTGAGTGAGAGCGTGCTGAGAGCGTGTGTGAGTGAGCTGCAGTATTTGTAGGTTTTTTTACTTTTATAATTTCTGTTTTCGATTTTTTTTTCTTAGTATTGTTTAGGTTAATGGTATAGGTCACTTTATATTTAATTTGTAATACTTTTTGGTGGTTAGTTTGGGTTTATTTGGGTGGTTTGTCTCCTGCCGGCGTCTCGCCGGTCGGCGTGTGCAGCCGCCATGGTGAATGGAGAGGGGTTCTCCACGCTCACTAGGAAGCACGGCATTAAGATCTGTCCTAGTTTCCCGTGCAGCGTGGAGGACGTTAGTCTAGCTGTGGGGGAGAAGGTCGGGCACGGTAGTATTATGTCGGCCGCTCGGATGAGCGGCGGCGTGGTCATCTTCCTGGACCGGGTGGAGAAGGTGAACCAAGTCATCGAGGCGGGCCTCACCGTGTGTGAAATGTTTGTTCAGGTGTTACCGCTGACACAACCAGCGACGAAGGTGATCCTGTCTAACGTCCCACCGTTCATCTCTGATGGGTTTCTCAGTAGAGAGTTGTCCAGACACGGGAAAATAGTTTCTCCCGTTAAAAAGATCTTGTCTGGATGTAAATCTCCGTTACTGAAGCACGTAGTGTCTCACCGGAGACAGCTTTATATGATACTGAACCATCGGAATGAGGAGCTGAACCTCCGCTTTCATGTGAAAGTAGATGATTATGATTACGTGATTTTCGCAACCTCAGCAGAGATGAAATGCTTTGGTTGTGGAGAGGTGGGCCACACGGTGAGAGCCTGCCCGAGACGAGGGGATCCGAATCCTCCCGGTCCGGGGGGGGCTGACGGTGCCGGGGCGGGGCCGTCCTCCGCTCCCCCGGACTCTCCACCGTCCGGGGGGGCTGCGGCCCCGGTGCCAGCTGCCGCGTCCGAGCGGCCGATGCCCGCTCCGGGCGCTGCACAGCGGGGCGGCGATGCCGTGTCCGACCAGACGCACCGGGTGAGTTCTGTTGATACACCGGGTGAGGGGGTGGATGAAGTGGGAGAGAAGGGCAATGGGGGTGTTAGTGGTACAGGGGAGAGTGTAGTGGGTGAAGAAAAACAAAAACAAAAACAAAAATCAGGTGTAGGTGTGTGTGGGGAACAGGCAGGTGGGATCGACCAATCAGCTGAGGCTGAGAGCAGCGTCATCCCTGTAGTGACAGTGGACAGAGTGAGGAACAAGGAGGTTGATAAGAGAGGAAATGATGTTGGCAAAATAGCTGCAAAAAAAAGGAAACAGAAGGACAAGAACACATGTTCACAGGCCAAAAAAGTGGCAGTGAGGGAAGAGGAGGAAGAGGAGGAGGAGGAGGAAGGGGAGGTGGTGGAGATGGAGGAGGAAGGGCAGGACGAGGTAGAGGATGTTGATGATGAGGAGAAAGAGGAGGAAGAGGATAATACAGCCAGTGAGGATTTTACTGACTCTCAGGTCTCGGTTGGTTCGCTGCAGGGAGAACTGTACCAGGTCCAAGAAATCAGGGAGTTCCTTCAAAAAACCAAAAACAGTAAAAATGTAAAACTTGAAGAATATTTTGAAAACAAAAGGTTGTTGTTGATATCGATTAAAAAACAGATGAATCTGAGAGGTGAAGGAGGCTTCACGATGCCGGAATTTTTCCGTTTAAAGAAAATGGTTCAGAGAATTAAAACCGAGCTTTTGAATGATGAAGATAGACAGGAAAAGTAAGACAGTCCGTCTGCTGTCAATCTTCATTTTTTTGTGTGTTTTGGTTGGATCTCTCCTCACTTTTATTATTATGAGCAATTTTAAAATCTCCTCTCTGAATATTAATGGAGGCAGAGATGTAAAGAAGAGGGCGTGTCTCTTTGAGTTTTTAAAGCTTAAAGGCATAAATATTGCAATGTTACAGGAAACGCACAGCGACACTTCAAACGAGACAGACTGGAGGAGGGAATGGGATGGGGGGGTGGTTTTAAGTCATTTTAGCAGCATCAGCGGAGGAGTAGCACTCCTCTTCGCTAAAGACTTTCTACCAAAGTCCCACACTGTAGAGGAACGAGTACAGGGCAGACTTTTAGTCGTCAGAGCAAAGTATGAGGTTTTTAATCTGGTGTTTATAAATATATACGCTCCAAACTCCGGACCCGATAGAGTTCTTTTTTTAAAGGAGCTCAGTAAGGTTTTAAGTGAGTGTGAACCAGAGGAGTTTTTATTTTTAGGCGGAGATTTTAACTGTACAAATGATGATGATTTAGACAGGAATCATAGAGAACCACATGCTGCTTCTAAAGGAGCCATGCGGCAGCTGATGCAGACACACGGTCTCTCAGACGTGTGGAGAGAACGCCATGCACAGCAACGACAGTACACGTGGGTCCACAGCACAGAGAATCGGTTAACCATGGCCAGATTAGACAGGTTTTATTGTTTTAAGCATCATTTTAATATTTTTAGAGGGTGCACTATTTTACCTGTTGGTTTTTCTGATCATTCTTGTGTGTATTGTGAGGTTTTTATTGCCAATATAAAACCCAGATCTGCATATTGGCATTTTAACACTGCTTTGCTTTTAGATGCCCATTTTAGAGATGTTTTTATTTTTTTTTGGAGGGGTTTTAGAGACAGGAAAGGAGAGTTTAGTTCACTGAGGCAGTGGTGGGACGTTGGAAAGGCTGACATCAAGCAGCTTTGTCAACAGTACACTCTCAATGTTTCTCGAGACATTGCCAAGTCTATGAACGATCTAGAGATAACCATAGTGGACCTGCAGAGTTCTGCAGAGTCCACAGGAAATCGAGGTTGTTTTGAGGACCTCAAGTCTAAAAAAGCCATCTTGGCAGACCTGCTGGGCTTGAAAGCACAGGGGGCGCTGATCCGGTCCCGTTTCCAGAGCGCTGCTCTAATGGACTCTCCAACCAAGTTCTTCTTCAGTCTGGAGAAGAAGAATGGACAGAGCAGGATGATCCATGCTCTGAGATCAGAGAGAGGACAGCAGCTGACCACAGCTCCACAGATCCGACAGAGAGCCGTGGAGTTCTACTCCGACCTGTACAGCACGGAGTACGAAGAAGACGAAGATGCCTTCACCATGTTCTGCAGAGGCCTGCCCACTGTTTCTGGGGACGATAATGAGGAGTTGGAGGGGCCCCTGACTGAGGAGGAGGTTTCCAGAGCACTGAAGAGCATGCAAGGAGGAAAGGCCCCTGGTATTGATGGTCTCCCCCCGGAGTTTTACAAGACTTTCTGGGAGGAAATGAAAACGGACATTTTAGATGTGTTCGATGAGTGTTTTACGGTTTGCTCACTTCCTCAGAGCTGTAGGAGAGCAGTTTTAACTCTCCTCCCTAAGAAGGGTGACTTGATGGACATTAAGAACTGGAGGCCGGTCTCTCTGTTGTGTTCAGACTATAAGCTGCTGTCCAAAGTCCTGGCCTCTAGGCTGAGGCAAGTTCTGGACCGGGTCATCCACAAGACTCAAACGTACTGTGTGCCCGGCAGGTCCATTGTTGACAATGTGTCACTAATTCGGGATATTTTGACAGTCTCTGGTTCTTTGGGTTTAGATACTGGTCTGGTTTCATTGGACCAGGAAAAAGCGTTTGACCGGGTTGAGCACCGTTACCTGTGGAGGGTGCTGGAGAGGTTCGGCCTCAGCCCTGGTTTCATCGCCAAGATAAAGGTAATGTATGAGAACATTGAGAGTGTGCTGAAAATTAATGGTGGTTTGTGTAAACCTTTCAAGGTGACCAGGGGGATCCGACAAGGCTGCTCGATGTCAGGTATGTTGTATGCTTTGGCTATTGAACCTATGTTGCACAATGTCCGCTCTTGCATTAATGGCCTGTTTTTACCTGGTTCTAATACACCTTTTACTGTATCAGCCTATGCAGACGACATCATTGTTTTTATACAAAATCAACAAGATGTTGATAAGTTGGGTCAGATTGTTAATGTCTTTCAGAAAATATCATCTGCCAAAGTAAACTGGGCCAAGAGTGAAGCCATGGCAGTGGGGAGATGGGCTGGAGGCCTCCCTCAGCTTCCAGGTGGGCTGGACTGGAAGAGGGGGGGGCTGAAGTACCTTGGGGTTTACCTGGGGGATAAAAGAAGTACAGACATGAATTGGGAAGGAGCGATTGGAAAAGTGGAGGGGAAGCTGAATAAATGGAGGTGGCTGCTCCCCCACATGTCATACAGAGGCCGGGTGCTAATCGCTAACAATCTGGTAGCATCCGGTCTCTGGCACAAGCTCAGATGCTTGGAGCCCCCGGCTGGTCTTTTAAAGAAAATACAGGCCATCATTTTAAAGTTTTTTTGGGACAAGTTGCACTGGGTTCCTCAGAGTGTTCTATACCTGCCAAAGGAGGAGGGGGGGCAAGGACTGGTAGACCTAGAGAGCCGGACAGCTGCTTTTAGAATTCAGTTTGTACAGAGGTTTTTATATGGGGATGATGATGTCGTCTGGAGGCCAGTAGCCAGCACCATTTTAAGGGGGGTTGCAGGTCTGAGTCTCGATGCTTCTTTGTTTTTAGTGGACTGTGGTTTTATTTCTTTGCCTAACTTGCCTCCATTTTATCAAGGACTTTTTAAAGCATGGAAACTTTTTAAATGGACCAGACTGGAACCTGCAGCATCTCTGTTCTGGCTCCTGGAGGAGCCTCTGGTGTGGGGGGCCCGGCTGGACCTGCAGGATGGCAGCAGACCCGGACTCACGGAGAGACTGATGAGAGCTGGAGCAACCAGGTTAAAGGGGATCGTGGAGGCTGCGGGTCCTGGTTTCCAGGACACGGAGGCAGTGGCCTCTCTGCTGGGCCTGAGGTCGGCCCGCCACACCAGGGCCGTTCTGAATGAGTGGAACAACAGACTGGACAATGGGGAAACAGAGATGCTGCGGGACTATTTTAATGGGATAGAAACCCCTGACTCGCAGGACCCTTTTCCGGACATTGGTTTTAGTATTGGTCACACCGACTCGCAAACACACACAGTCACTGATTTACACACACAAACGGGGAAAAGTTTATACAAAAACTGTGTTCTGGCCATACACCGGAAGAAGTTGAGTGAGAGGAAGGACACTGTGTGGAACGAAAGACTGCCACAAAACAGCAAACCGGTGTGGAGGCTTTTATATAAGCCTCCATTGAACAAGAGGACTGGAGACCTGCAGTGGAGGATCCTCCACGGGGCCCTGGCAGTGAACCTCTTCCTGTCCAGGATTAATCCCACCGTGTCATCCTCGTGTCCTTTCTGTCCACACAGAGAAACAATCACGCACTGTTACCTGGACTGCTTCAGACTGAAACCTCTTTTTAACATTTTAAAGACTGTGTTTTTAGACTGTGGGGAGGTTTTTACTGAGACTGCTTTTATTTTTGGTGCTGGCTACAAAAAACGAAATGCAAAAAAGTGGCAATTGTTGAATTTTATTGTTGGGCAGGCCAAAATGTCGATCTATAAAAGCAGAAAAAACCAAATGGAAAATGTGTGTGGGTTAGAGATGTCCCAGCTGTTTGTGTGTCTGGTGAAGGCCAGAGTGAGAGTGGAATTCAGGTTCCACTCTCTGATGGAGACCTTGGAAGACTTTGAGGACCAGTGGTGTTGCACCACGGCTGTCTGCTCAGTGAAGGAGGGGGAGCTCATCTTTCACTCTGTGTTCTCATAAGATAGTGTATATGTATGTAGGTATGTGAATATACATATGTGTATATATGTATATGTGTAGGTGTATATGTATATATGTTTATATGAGTGTTTATATTGTACATTTGTAAAAAACTTTTGAAAGAACGATTAATTTTCTTTTGAAAATAAAGGTTTTTTCAAAATCAAAAAAATCTCTCTCTCTCTCTCTCGAAGACACTCTCAGTGTGTTTTTTTTAGGTGATTTCTCTACTGACCTCCATTGTGAATCAAATGCAGAGAAATACAGAACTATAGCTGCTACTTATAATAAAGACACTGCCATCCAATCATACCAGAATTATGTATAATATGCCCATGCTGGACGTCCAGGGTTTTATATCAGTTGGTTTGGGAATGTGGCAAAACAGTTTCAGGACAGACAAACAAATTGGATTTGACGCTCAGACTTTATTTCAAAAGCAGATTTAAATTAACTTCTATCTTATGATTAAAGGAGTCTAATTAAAATAAATTATGACACTGACAAAGGACAATGAGGGAATAAATTGTTAAGGCAACTGTAAACTGTTAAACAGGGGGCCGTGCATATTTTAGTGTAATTAAGGAATTACAAGAGATCTATAGCATTTTGGACGTAATTACATTTCACTTTGAATTTTGGTAATACTCCGCCACATAATCAACTTTAGCTAAGCTGATTTTTCTGACTGATGCAGATTGAATTGAAGTATCAATGTTGACGCCGCGGTCTTCCACACAATTAATTATACTTTTCAACTGCATGCGTGGGGAAAAGCAAGAGTTGCTTTATGGTGGCTGACTTTTCATCTTTCTGATATAATTGTCTCTGTGAAATTGATTTGCTCTGTAATTTCTTCACCACCTGTTAAATGTGCAAGCAAAGCACATCACTTCGAATCCAGACGTTTAACCGTCAAAAAACAACTTTCAAATGAATAATTATGATAATTCAAGATCAAAATAAATCAACAATGAGAGCAAACTATGCAAATTAAATGCCACTTTAAAGGCTGCATTATACAATGATTGAATTATGAATACATCCAAGATTAGGCATCCATTGATGTCAAATATAATCAAAAAACAAGCTTCTCGATGGCAAACAGGAAATATTACACACATTGACATCAGTAAAAATAGCAACAAATATTAAGAATAACTAATTTTTTTTAAAGGTCACATAAATTATATAAAAAGAAAATCTACATTCTTATTACATGTTATGCCTACAAAATAACCTTAAGCATCATTCATTTCTTATATTAAAAAAACACTTTTTACACTGACTTCAGACACATATCAACCTAAAACACCTTAACAATCAATAGCGACTGATGTAAAAATACAGTTTTGATATTATTCTTACAGTGACGTTTCACAAAAAAGGAGGAAAGTCTATCTCACCATTAAGGCAGTGGCATTTTTTTTCCAGATGTAACAATCCAAAAGGTGTCCCTTTGTAGCTGTCTTTTTTCAGTCTGTCACCTCCTCTGATGTGCGCTTTAATTCTAATGTTGTGGCTTCCATGGTGTTTGAGTTAGCGCATCCTGAATGCACGTCATGGAAAAACACGATCAACATTCTTTGTGTCGATGGCATTTTTATGTTCTGCAGTCTGTGTTTGCGCTGCTCTAGAAATCATATCAGGTAGCACACGTTGGGGTTTTTAGACCTCTTTGTGTTAAACTCGGTATACCTTCTGCTGTCGTTAAGAGTTCAGACAGTCTTGTTTTTGTGGATCCTGAATTGCACGATTCACTAAGCTAAAACCGCTAAGTAGCACCGTGGAGCAGCAGTAATAAGTGGAAATGTTCTGAGTGTTACGTATAGTCAATGAATACATTGCTTGGATAAATTAAAAGTAAAATACTGATTAGTGGAGCTTAATAATTAAGGTAAACTACATAGGGTTAACACTTTAAGAAAGCCTTTAAATTTGAAGGAATATCCGTGTTCAGCTTTGCTAGAAAAAATGAGTTTATAAGGCTCCCAGTGTTTGCACATTGTGACGCCTCAAGGGCGAGAAGCCCGGGTTCCGGAGTAATATAGGACACGAAGCGAGGAGATATGCAAATGAAAACAGCGTTTATTCCAAAGTCAGGGGGGACAGGGGTAGGGGAATAACTAGAAATCCAAAGCGTCTTCCCGTCCGGGGTCCGTCGTCGTGTTCTGTAGTCTAGCCGTCCGCTTCGTCCTGGAAGGAGAGACACAGGGTAGGGGTGAGTCTGGCGGTTACCTCCTTGATCCGGTGACTCCTCGGGCTCTGGGGCTCCACTCTCTCTGACTCAGTTCCTTTCCTGTCGGCTGTCGTTCCCCCCGTCCTCAGCTTGCCGGCTACGGATATAGCTCCTTTGATTAGTGATTGCCGGCAGGTGCGTCCATTGCCAGTTTCCCATTGGCTGTAGCACCTGCACGGGGAAGTATCTGCCATCGAGCACCTCCCCCAACCGGAGCCGGGGTCTCCACCCACTTCCTCCTGTCTTTCCCTCTGGTCTGTCACATACCCCCACCACCAGCTCCAAGGCGTGGCCGGGAGCGTTCACCCACCAACACTCCTCTCTCCTGGACAGTGCGTCCGCGTTCCCGTGTGCCCGTCCCGCCCTGTGCTCAACAGAAAAATTAAAGTTTTGGAGTTCAAGGAACCACCGGGTCACACGGGCATTGGTATCCTTCGCCGTCGCCATCCATTTCAAGGGGGCATGGTCAGTAACCAGCACGAACTTCCGACCCAGGAGGTAGTATCGGAGCCGGGTCAGTGCCCATTTAATAGCCAGGCACTCCTTCTCTACTGTCGAGTAATTTACCTCGTGCTTCAGGAACTTCCGGCTGATGTACGTTACCGGATGCTCCTCGGTGCCGTGGACCTGCGACAGAACTGCCCCTACGCCGGACCCTGAGGCATCGGCGTGCACCACAAACGGCTCGTTGAAGTTCGGGGTCGTCAACACCGGCTCGGTGCACAGGGCCTCTCGCAGGGTTCCGAACGCTTTCTCCGCCTCGTCGGTCCAGCGTACCTGGTGGGGTTGGCTGGCCCGGGTCATGTCGTGTAGCGGCGCTGCAATGGTGGCAAAATGCGGAATAAAACTCTGATAGTACCCCACCAACCCCAAAAACGTCTTTACCTGCCGCTTGGTGGCGGGGCGGGGCCAGGTGGTGATGGCCTCCACCTTCCGGGTCTGGGGCCTGACGGTGCCTCTGCCAATCGTGTAGCCCAGATATTGAGCCTCCTCCAGGCCCAGGTGGCACTTCCGTGGGTTGGCCGTCAGTCCCGCCTCTCGGAGGCTCTCCAGGACCGCCCTCACGTGCCGCAGGTGGTCGGCCCAGTCCGTACTATGGATGACCACGTCGTCCAAGTAAGCCGCCGCGTAGTCCCGATGTGGCCGGAGGACCAGGTCCATCATCCTCTGGAACGTTGCGGGAGCCCCATGGACGCCGAAGGGGAGGACCTTATAATGGTACAAGCCCTCCGGGGTAGCGAAGGCCGTCTTCTCTTTTGCCCTTTCGGTGAGGGGAACCTGCCAATATCCCTTGGTCAGGTCCAGCGTTGACACAAACCGCGCCGGGCCAAGTCTTTCGATCAGCTCATCCACCCGGGGCATCGGGTAGGCGTCGAACTTGGAGATTTCATTAACCTTCCTGAAATCGTTACAAAACCGGTCGGTGCCGTCCGGTTTAGGGATTAACACAATCGGGCTGGACCAGGCACTCCGTGACTCCTCAATGATCCCCATTTCCAACATTTGTCTCACCTCGGTCCTTATGGCCGCCCTCTTGGCTTCGGGTATGCGTATGGTCGCAGCCTCACCTGTTTTCCTGGCTCCGTGATGATGTCGTGTTGAATGACATGAGTCCGGCCCGGCAGGTCCGAAAACACATCCTGGAACTGGCCGGTCATCGACACGAGATCCTGTTTTTGACTCGGCGCCAGCTGGGGACCCAGATTCACCGTCGTAGACCGGGGACACTGGGCAACTAGGGCGACCCCCGGTGCCGGGAGGTCGTCATTAGCTTGCCACTTCTTCAGTAGATTGACATGATATAATTGACACTGCTTCCTTCTCCCCGGCTGTCTCACCTTATAATTGACTTCCCCTACCCGTTCGGCCACTTCATATGGACCCTGCCACCTGGCGAGGAACTTGCATTCTGATGTCGGCACCAGGACCAGGACGAAGTCTCCTGGTTGGAATACCCTCACCTGGGCCTTCCGGTTATAACTCCGGCATTGGGCCTGTTGAGCTCGTTGCATATGTTCCCTTACCATGGGCCACACCTTCCTCATCCTCTCCTGCATCTGGTCCATGTATTCGATCGTGGAACGATGCGGAGAAGGCTGTTGCTCCCATGCCTCCTTGGCCAGGTCCAGCAGTCCCCGGGGTCTCCGTCCGTATAGCAACTCAAATGGCGAGAACCCCGTGGAAGCCTGCGGAACTTCCCTGATTGAAAACAGAACATAAGGAATTAGTTGGTCCCAGTTTTTCCCGTCGACCTCTATTGCCGTTCTCAACATTTGCTTAAGTGTCTTGTTGAATCTTTCGACCAGGCCATCCGTCTGTGGGTGGTACACGGAGGTCCGAACCTGCCCTACCTTCAGGAGTTGGCACATTTCCTTCATGACGCGGGACATAAAACAGCTTCCCTGGTCCGTTAGCACCTCCTTTACCAAGCCGACCCGGCTACAGAGAAGGAACAGTTCTCTGGCCACGGTTTTGGCCGTGGCGGCACGTAGAGGGATAGCCTCGGGGTACCGGGTGGCATAGTCCAAAATCACCAGAATATACCGGTGCCCCCTACTCGACTTGGGGAGGGGCCCCACGACGTCCATGGCTATGCGCTGGAAAGGAATATCGATTATGGGCAGGGGTATCAATGGATTTTGGACGTGTACCTTCGGTGCCGTCATCTGGCATTCCCTGCAGGCCCGGCAGTAGTCCTGGACGGCCCTCTTCACCCCTGGCCAGTAGAACCGTCCCAGGATCCGGTCATACGTTTTCTCCACGCCTAGGTGAGCCCCCATCAGGTGCGAATGTGCTAGATATAGGACTTTTGGGACATAACCTTTGGGTACCAGTAACTGTTCCACAACGTGTTCACCTACTTTGGCTACCCTGTAGAGGAGCCCGTTCTTGATAGCAAAGTGTGGGAGGGTGTTGGCACTCACCTCTTTTTCTGGAGTCCCCTCGATCACCGAGATGGCCCGTCTGGCTTGCTCCAGGTTGGGGTCCTCTAGTTGTGCCGTCCCGAACCGTCCCGGTTTTGCGGTCGGGCCTCCTTCCGCCAGGGGGAACTCAGAGAACGCCTCCCCGGTCGATTCCTGCGTTTCTGGGGGTTCCACGGGTCCCAGGGTCTCTTCCGGGGCCCGGCCATCCTCGTCGATCTCCCTTTCCGAGGAGCCTTCGGGGCCGGAGGGGGCGGCGCATGCCGGCACGGGCTTGGAGGTCCGGGTTCCCCGTGGACGAAGGGAGTTATTTCTCCTGCGGCCCGTTACCTGGTGAGCCCACAGCCGCCAGAATATGGGGCAATCCCGCCCGATCAATACCGGTACCGGTAACTGGTCGACTAACCCCGCCGTGACCTCAAAGGTGCCTCGGGTGGTCGTTATCTTAACGGTGGTTGTGGGATAGCTTCTGGAGTCCCCGTGCACACAGGCGACTGGTATCGGCGGGCCCTGGGGACCCTGGGTCAGGCCGGGCCGGAGTAGGGTTATCGCACTCCCGGAATCCAACAGCGCCTCCGCATCTTGGCCGCCCACCTTCACGGGCAGCCTCGGGGCCTGGGCACCCTCATGGGCCCAGCAGGTCGTCAAGTAGCTGCCCGTCGGGGTCAGGGACCCAGATGATCCCGCGGTCGGCATCGGCGCATCCTGTCCGGGGCAATTCTTCGCCAGGTGTCCCTCCTGTCCGCAGGAGAAACACTTCCTGAAGTCCCGGTCTCCTCGTGACCGGGCCGGAGGCGTCGTCCGGAGGGTCCCCGGCCAAGCGGCCGGACCCGCCAGGGCGCCTTCGAGGCCCCTCCTCGTCTCCCTGTCCGGACCTCCCGGTCCCCTGGTGCGCCGGGGTCGGTTTTCCTCCCTCTGCCGGCTCCGCACTAGCTCCACCGTGACGCGGTGGTTTTCGAGTAGCTCCACCAGGTCGTCCACCGTCTTAGGGCTGTGGCGGCCGGCGTGGAGTTGAGCCTCCCCGGGGAGCGCCCGGAGACATCGGTCGAGCACGACCCGATCCAGGGCCGGAGGTCCATCCCCCGTGGCCAGCCAACTGCGGGTTAATCGCAGTAAGGTAGCAATCTGGGGCCGTACGGGTTGGGTCTCGTCGTAGGTCCAGTCGTGGACCCGTTGGGCCCGGGTCTGGAGGTTGTGTCCGTAGTGGGCCAATATCGCCGCCTTCAGGGCGCCATATTCCTCCGCTTCATCCGCGGACAGGTCCCGGCAGGCTTTTTGAGCATCTCCGGTTAAAAACGGCCCTAGTATCCCCGCCCACTCGTGTTCGGGCCAACGCTCCCGCTTGGCCGTTCTTTCGAAGACTTCCAAGTAGGCCTCTATGTCGTCATCCCCGGTTTGTTTGGTGAGGACTCTGCCGGGGTCGGTCCTCCTCACGGGTTTCGCCAACTGCTGGCCCAGCGTGGCCATCGCATCCTGCAGGGCTAGCAGGCTCTGAGACTGTTGGGCCTGAGTCTGGAGCACCAGGGCTATTGCATTCTCCATGGGTATATTTTATTTTATTTTTTTTTTTTTTTTTTTTTTTTTTTTGTGTACCTATTTTACTCCGAACCTGGCTGTGTGGCGTCCAAATGCCCACATTCTCCACCAAATGTGACGCCTCAAGGGCGAGAAGCCCGGGTTCCGGAGTAATATAGGACACGAAGCGAGGAGATATGCAAATGAAAACAGCGTTTATTCCAAAGTCAGGGGGGACAGGGGTAGGGGAATAACTAGAAATCCAAAGCGTCTTCCCGTCCGGGGTCCGTCGTCGTGTTCTGTAGTCTAGCCGTCCGCTTCGTCCTGGAAGGAGAGACACAGGGTAGGGGTGAGTCTGGCGGTTACCTCCTTGATCCGGTGACTCCTCGGGCTCTGGGGCTCCACTCTCTCTGACTCAGTTCCTTTCCTGTCGGCTGTCGTTCCCCCCGTCCTCAGCTTGCCGGCTACGGATATAGCTCCTTTGATTAGTGATTGCCGGCAGGTGCGTCCATTGCCAGTTTCCCATTGGCTGTAGCACCTGCACGGGGAAGTATCTGCCATCGAGCACCTCCCCCAACCGGAGCCGGGGTCTCCACCCACTTCCTCCTGTCTTTCCCTCTGGTCTGTCACAACATGTCCATCATAACGCTAACGGTTCCCAGACTGCTGCGCTTTATTTTTTTATCACAGCTTGACCCTGTATCTGTCACTATCTGAGTTAAAGTACTTCTCCATGAGCAGTCCTATGCATTATTCTATCTGCCCAACTAGTCACATTTTTATCTTTCCCCTCTCCCTTGATATCTTCTTTTCTTCCGTCCTTCAGCACATCATATGCATTCCCTTTAGGCAGCCGTTCCTTTTCATTGTTAACTTACAGTAATTGTCCCAGGCAGTCAGGCTCAGCACTTTTAGGGAGCTATCTGACGTAGACTGGAGATTTGAGAGAGACCAGAGGCTATGTGCACTTCAGTATGAGTGTGGGGGGGGGGGGTTTAGGGATCCTCTGTGTACCATCACTGATTGTGCCTGCTGGCAAACAAAAAAGCATATTATTTTATAATAACAGCAGTTGTGAGTCAGTGACTGAGGGAAACAAATAAATAAATAAATACATAGTGTCAGAAACAGTGTTACCTTAAGGCGATGAGGTGGCATACTTATACTTAGCTGAAAGTCACTCTAAATTATTCACATAATATGTAATACTAGACAGAAGAAAACAAAAGAAAAAATGCTTTCAAATCACACAAAGAGCTTCAAGCAAGACCACCTTGACACTACACACAAAATAATCAGTTTGCACATCAAGCAAAACAACAAAGCCTGCATGCATTCAAACTGACACAACTACAATTAAATACATTTCATTTAGCTGACGCTTTTATCCAAAGTGACTTACATGATATACAGTAGACCGTAGACACAGCAACGGTGAGCAATTAGGGTTAAGTGTCTTGCTCAAGGACACAACGACACGGACTGGCTGAGCTGTGGTTTGAACCATCGATCCTCTGATTGAAAGACAGACCTGCTAACCACTGAGCCACAGTCGCCCCACATTCACATTGACAAATCAGGTTGTTTTGTTTTTTAATTATCTTTGTTTGACATTTACTACACAGCATTGCTTATTAGGCTTGAGCTTCAGATGGATGTCCTATATTTAAGTCATCGCACTATTAATATATTGTACTGTATCCTTTATCTTCTTAAGTATTTCATACATTTCACGAGGCTACGTAACGTCTTCGGTTTGCTGTTTACTGTTTACTGTGACATTTTGTTTTACCACCGGTCAGAGTTGTTGTTCTTTTGCTTCTTTAATCAAAGATGCTTCTGGAAAACAGTTTTCGTTATTGTGGGATGTCGCCAGCTGATGTTGGCACCAGCTATACCCCTAATTTAACAGTGTGTGCTCTGTTTTAGGAACAAATTCAGAGAATGGCAAAAAAAAAAGGAAAAAAGCCTCTACCTTGTCTGAGCACTTCCTCTGTAAACGTCCATTTATGTGCAGTTGGGTCAGTGACTGGTTGGTTGTTTTTGCTCCAGCATTTGTTCATGCAGAGCCATAATAAGTCCTGCACTGGCAGCAGTGTTTGTTTTCCCTCTGTACCCTGCTGTGTGGCCTTCAGTAAATATCTTTTTTAACTAACTGTCCGTCTCGGTTCGTTCTCTGTACCTTCGGTCCAAGTTTTACTTACAGCAGGACTCAGAGATCATGACGACTCGAGCAGAGGCTGACCAGGTTTCCGGTCTTTTGGTTGAGGTCACGACCAGGCACAATTGAACTACCTTGATGAGGGATTATCAACCATTAGAGTGACACTGGAGGGCAAATTGACCAGCCACAGGGGAAGCGTGGCATAGCTGTTCAACAACACTGGTTACACAAGCAATTAGGTTCAGTCTTCAGGTAGCTCTGTCTAACTGGTGATATTCCGTAATGGTCATGGACTGTATACAAGAAGTGGAGTCAGCCATTGTTTTGTGGACTGCAGTTTTGAGGCCTCAAGTTCGGTACTTTGGCCATCGCCATCTTGGATTTTTGTAACCAATGAACGAAAGTGATCATATTTGGAGTGACGCCATGGTAGAGATGGCGTACACAGCTGAAGCCTTGCCCTAAAACATACTCTGCTTTATGGTCTATTTGACTCTAAAATGACCATAATTTACTAAATGAACATCATGCTGTATTGAAGAATACTTTATATTAGAGAGTGAGACCATACATGTATGTTTACAATGTTTACTGTGGTGGTAAATTAAGTAAGAAGTAGGGTTATTTCTTTATAGACTTTCATACAATTTGACTTCTTTTTGCAACCGGAGGAGTCGCCCCTTGATGGCCATTAGAGAGAATGCAGGTTTGAGGCACTCAGCACTTGGCTTTGCTTTTCAGAAACAGAGGTTGCCATATGATCATACTCTTGCATTAATCCTAATCTAGTCCTGCAAACAAGACCATTATATTAGCAGAAGGTTGCAGTGTACAACCTTTGTTACATTACCGTCGGCTCTAATCTCACTGCCAAATAATATCAGTAATCAAACTGGTTGATCACAGCAGGTGTAAAATCCGACCAGTGCACCACGGCCATGGCACACTACAGTAAGGCTTGGTGTTATCACGTTCTCCTTATGAAAAGTGGCGCTGCCACTGAGTGTGTTAGGAGGGCTTAAAACATAAGAACCAGGCCAAGCAGCTTGCAAACGACGGGCCAATCCTCATTGCTTGCACAACCCTTGTTCAGCATTATGCATGGTGGTTTGCTTCCCTCTTGTTCAACGCCTCCCAAACCTTCTCCGTTGTTTGCTTGCATCGATATTGGTCCTCAGTTGCCATCTGGGCCTTTGATCCAAGTCTCCTCTGACCTGTGTAGTGTTTGAGGAACCCAGAGACCTGTAGGCAATTCTGTGTCAATCAGTCTACAAAAATAATAAAAAAACATAAAAAAATGTTAACCATGGGACCGGTGTGTGTGTGTGTGTGTGTGTATATATATATATATATATATATATATATAACATTCTTGACAGTTGATCGTACTAAGTGGTTTTGGTTTGTAAACCTAAGTAGCCGTTGTTTTTTTAAGCCAAACCAAAAACTAATTTTAACATGGAATAAAACGGAAGACAGTCAAGTAATTATTGTTGCGTGTACAGACATTACATTTCATTTAGCTGACGCTTTTATCCAAAGCGACTTACATGATATACAGTAGACCGTAGACACAGCAACGGTGAGCAATTAGGGTTAAGTGTCTTGCCCAAGGACACAACGACACAGACTGCCAGAGCTGGGGATCGAACCACCGACCCTCTGATTGAAAGACTGACTTGCTAACCACTGAGCCACAGTCGCCCCCAGACTGGATGAACATTGAAACATGACAGTGTTGACATTTAGGATGACAAGATGGATTGTAAATGTGGATTTTGGAGGACAATCTGGCAACCTTGGTGTTCCTAAACCGATTTGACATGAGCCGCACGACCTCCTGTCCACCACGGAGACCTGGGACAAAGAAAGACGACACAATCGCACAAGAGGCAAAAGCTCAAGCAGAGCATTCACAGAGATAGGAGAAAGGACAAAAAAAAACACAGAGAGGGAGAGAGAGACAGGGACAACTTGAACTCTAAAGAGAGTGACACCGACACCGACAGCCAAGAGACAAATCCCTGGACGGCATGGCATGTTCAGCACAGAGTCGCCCGGGAGATGAGAGAGGACAAGGTTGAGATGTAGATGCAGTGGTTTCAGAAGGTTTATCGTATTCCAGTTGGAAGGACAAACATGGACTATAACTACCACTGAGAGGTAGAGCGGTTTGGTTTGATCCTTTAATTAACCCCAAAATGCTCCTGCTCCTACACTGTAAACCCATTCGCATTATTTGAAGATATATCGTAGAAGATGTGCCTTTGAGTGTGATGATGTAGTATAAAGACAACAAATAAAACCCCCAAAAGGGTAGGAGAGGTGGATGGGTCAAACAACCACAGGACTTTCAACCAGGAGACCAGTGTTTGACCGGTGTGCCAAAGTGTTGTTCAGTTGTATTTTCTGTACTTTATATCACATTTTATTATTATTATTGTATTTAATTAACATACCTAATTTAAGGTCCACTATGTTCTTTCTAAACTTGACCAAATGGTTTGGTTGCCCAAACGTACGTTTTTTTTATCCGTCTAAAAGTGAAACGCCATCTGTGATCGATTAACTAGAATTATCTTGTTTTTTTAGAATTCTTTTTTTTACTGCTTATTTTTTTGTCGAGCAAAAGGAAGTAGAGATAAGTAACCTACTAGTGTAAAATTGCATTGCAGGTTGTTTACCTCCTGCCCCTTACTACCAACCAACAAATATCCAAATCTTGTATTCACAATTTGGGTCCAGCCCTATTCTTCTGTTCATGTTACAGATAACCAATATTGCCGGTTAGTGCATATTTGTCCTCTCCATCAGCCTCAATCTTTGAAAGAGCAATGGTGGCCAACATGCCAGTATTTCCAAGTCAAGCTCTGTTAGATGTTTAATCATCTGGTAACAAACCAAGAAGCTGCAAAGCGGCTGTGCCATTATCAAATTGCAGATGCCGTCTGTGAAGCATGGCTGCCTCGTCCCTTCTCTCCCAAACACCAAACTGCATTTTTTCAGGAGGAGAAAATAAAGGATGAGCTGTTATCATGAGTAGAACAGGAGGACCGGGTGATGATAATCAAATTGCCCATCTGAGGTGATAACTGCATTTGACGGGGTTCAAGAGAGCGCAAAGTTTGGCAGATGCTGGAGGCTGCCCAGTCCCACACTTCCATCCTTTCTGCCCATTCAGGTCAAAGAAAGTATTATATTGCAGGGATTCATCTCTTAAAGCATGAATGTCTGCATTGGATAAAAGCAGATTTCTGGCTTTACGGCATGCCGCCTGAAACATGACATGTTTAATGAATGTTTTCCCTTAACAGTTCAATCAAATACCTCTGCTCTTACACATACATCAACCTTTGACTCTCCTAATAACAGATGGTCCAATTTTGGCTGCTGTTACTGAGCTGCCTCCTCTGCCTCGTGATTATTCAACGTCCTCTCAGCTTCTGGACTCCCCTCCTTTTGTGTAATTGTGTTTAGCCAGTGCAGTGCAGATGGAAAGGGTCTAAGAAGGAAATCAAACTTAAAAAAAATCAAAGAATTTTGCTCCACAGTGTAATTTATGTACACTTTCATTTTGGAATTGTTCTACTTATACATGTATAATTCTTGTTCAGAATCAGGGACAAATTTAATTTGTCTTCTGTCCGTTTGTCGACATCGTATTCTATTCACTAACAAAGACGGCCATAGCGATACGAGTTTACAGATAATTTATTGCAAGATGGCTAGCGGGAACGACAGGGGTGGAGACTCGTGAGTGGGGGGTATCTCTTCTGAAGCTCTGGCTGTGCAGAGTCCCCAAGAGAGTATTACATTACATCACATTTAGCTGACGCTTTTATCCAAAGCGACTTACATGATATACAGTAGACCGTAGACACAGCAACGGTGAGCAATGAGGGTTAAGTGTCTTGCTCAAGGACACAACGACATGGACTGCCGGAGCTGGGGTTTGAACCACCGACCCTCTGATTGAAAGACTGACTTGCTAACCACTGAGCCACAGTCGCCCCCTATGGTGTCGGGAGGATGGGGCTGTCTGATGTTTCGGAGTCTGACATCTCTGAGTTTTAAGGTGGTAGACTCTGCAGCGCGTGAGGCTGAAGAAAGCCGCCGAGAGCATGGGCGTTAATGCTTTGTCCGTGAAGAGAGACCTGTAGCCTGAGTGTTGTGAACGGCTGCGGTAGGTGAGGAGGTCGGAAGTGAAAGGCAGACGGTTAGGTTTGCAGTGTGGTTCAGCTTTATAGAGACTGTTGAGTAGCGTGGCTAAGTGTGGTGGGTTGAGGCTGGACGAGGAGCCCCAAAGGAGGTTTTATTTTATTTTTCAAATGTCGGAACCGAGTCCAAGAGGAAGTGAACGGGTTTGATGCGATTAAGTACGTAGGGCTTGGATGATTGGCTTAGTTTGGGGCGTGGTCTTCGCTTCTGAACTATGTTTTATAAAACACATTTCTGAATGCACAGCTCTAATGTAAGCACACCATCCGATACAAGACGATGCCTGTGTTTGGGAGTTCAATAGCCGTTTCAGGCAGAATCTTTTATTTTATTAAGCACACAGAACTGTAATTAAATATTCAAGCTTCATATTATGGATTAATGTTGAGTTAATTTTGTCTTTCTTTGTGTGTACATGACACTACATTGACGTTTTGTTTAGACATTTTAGTATAAAAAAGATACAATTCCACTCGGTTTTGAGTACTCCTATTATTATTATTATTATTATTATTAATACATATTTTGCCCATGTTAGTGTTGTTTAAGAGATGGTTATGTCATTTCAGTGATTGCTGCTTTCTCCTTGTGGGCTTGCGGGCTTAATGAAGATTTCCCTGCCTCTTTAAATCCTTCTTCCAGGGGTTCACTCTCCCCTCTGTCTTATAATTAAGTCAGTATATGAGCCGTAAAGGCAGAACTCTCCTGAAATAAACAGATAATTCTTCACCATCTGCTCCGCTCCTCTCCTTCTCCGCTGTGGCCTCCCACCA
Organism: Cottus gobio; assembly: GCA_023566465.1. Classification (NCBI taxonomy): domain Eukaryota; kingdom Metazoa; phylum Chordata; class Actinopteri; order Perciformes; family Cottidae; genus Cottus; species Cottus gobio. The sequence goes on from CM042237.1 coordinate 17,071,531, forward strand.
TCACAGCTCTGGCCACCCCTGCTAGACTCCCTCCCACGTTCACAAGAGGGAGAACAGTATTCACAGTCAGAAGAAATTAGTTGTGCAGAATGCACGTCTAAAAAAAAAAGAAGAAAAAAATGTGTACTTTCTGCATCTGTCATGCCCAACCTGTTTTTTCTTCTTCTTTTTGTTACATTGAAATGCCAACCCTCCGAACACACTCTCTCTTTCTCTGACATCTGTTTCTATCAGCAACGAGGGAGAAAGAAAGCAAAATGGTCTGTCTGCTTTAATAGTCGGTATTCATTTATTAATCATATTGTTCAGTTCCAACCAGTGAGTACATTTAAGTGAAAGACAGACAGTGTCAGTCGGACACTGGTCTGAGGTGGACTATTTTATTAAAATGGTTGCATTTTAAGACCCTTATCTATACAGCATGAGGATCCTAGCAGGTATCATGGTTTAACAATGTGATAATTCATTATCTTGAATTAAAGGAGTGGGTTTACAATTGTTTAAGTCTTACTGAAAACAATAGTCGTGTGTCCATGTCTACATTGCTCACATAGTTTTTGCTGGTAATTATTGCTCCTGGTCATACATTGTAAAGTGTTTTGCCTTCACTAGCTGATGGTGGCGGATGTGAGCAAACACTGTGCTGTGTTGCTTCACTGCAATTACTGAATCCAGTAGCTTTGGGTTTCTTCTTTAATTACTTCTTTACTGACAACGCAACACTCCCCTTTGTCACTATACTGGAATTATTGTCAAAAATAGCATAGTATCATCAAAAGTGATCCCTTCCTAATTTTCTTCTAATGTAAGTGATGCTCCATTTCATATAAACCAATCACTGTGTTATGGAGCAACATATAAACAGCAATATATATATATATATATATATATATATATATATATATATATATGTGTGTGTGTGTGTGTGTGTGTATTGCTGTTTATATATCAAGTAATTAGTAATCATTAAAGATATAGTAATTTGTATGACACCTTTGTAATAAAAAAGCGCCGGTGGCAAGTAGCTACACTAAGGCGTCTAAACACATTAATTGAGCACACAAATTAAGTAATTAGTATATATAAATAGTATATAGTATATATAAATAAATATATAAACAGTAACATTGTGGGTAGCAATAAAGTTAACAGAACAAAAGTTTGTCTGATATGCATTAAATGTATTTATGTATTTATGAGACATCATTTGAATTATTTCTCTGACTTATAAAGTGAGTGAGTTGGAACAATAGTTATTTACGCTGGCATCACGTCTATCATTGAGATCCCTGTTAGGCCGGTCAGCCAGGGAGGGCTTCTGGTCCCAGACGAGTCCAGAGCCATTAGTTTTGTATGATTGTCATTTATCATAAGTAACCATGTGTCCACTTGTTTACGGTTTTCTGTCCTCAAGCACTACTCTAACTGACATCACATCATTCACAACAGCTCCTTCAATATATTGTTGTCAAACACAGTAGCATGAGTCATACAGTATGTCCAACAAAGAAAAACCCAACCTTTTCAAAATGAATAAATTGAGTTTGTAAGCTGGCCCTCAAAAGATTGGGTGGCTCAAATCCTAATAGCTGCACAGCAAATAGAGACGTCAAAATTACTGAGAGCTGTTTTGACTCATCCAAGGCTTAATTTAATCTGTATAGGTCTTGAGTGCAAACATTGTTAATTGGATTAGTCCCATTTCATGATGCGTAAAAGGTTCTACACATGGCGTTCAGAACAATAATAATGCAGCACACCACTATCTGCTACAGTGTAGAAAGATATCGTGGAATAATGGGTATTGAGCAGGGAATGATGGCGCTCCCTCTCTGTCCATTTCATAATCCAAGCTTCTCTGTGATTTGCGTGTGTGCATGTTTGTGCATGTGAGTCCCTAATTGCTGCCACTTGACACAGCTCTCATATGTCACAAAATTGGAACGCCCACCCTCCATTTTGTGATATTTTTTCACAAACCCTACTCTGCCTTTGATTTGATTACTCTGATATTCCTCCCCGAGACCTGGCCAATCTATTTGTTAACCCCTTGGGTAAAGGCCTTTTAAAATAGCAAAAACTGCTAATTACTGGCCTGTTAATGTTTCACATTTAAATTATACATACCAGCTGCTAATTTGTGACATTTGCAACACTTTTCAATAAAACGCTCAATTAGATTATTGCAGGCAGAGGACCAACTACTGGGAACTATTGACCCAGAGCAGCATCTAGCCGCCTGTCTCAGGGTAAAAAGGTTGTATAGTCAAAGCTGCTGTAATTTCCTGTAATGCTCTGAGTGAATTTGAGTTCTCGGCAGTGGGCCGGCAGTGTATATGTATTGGCCTTTTTAATCAGGGGGTGGATCTGATATGTGGTGCCTTGTGAAGGTAGAAAGGATTGAAACGGTTTAAACCTTCATAGTTTGTAAGTTTGTAATGATATAAGTTCTTACACGTGTATATTTTCAATTTGTCTGTTCTACACCAAATATTTGGTTGATTAATGTGGCTTCTTTCCCATGCAATATTTGCTTGTTGCCAAAAAGTACTCATGGCGAAAACAACAGATTTCCGGTAAATATATTTTTTCAAAGTAATTGCACGAAGGTAAATGCCCCCAGTGTTACTCTTCCTGCCTAAGCAGTACCAACACAGGCAACAAGTACCAGCGAATCCGAAGCAGAGATGGGCGGGTCATGCCTTCCCCCATGGCAGGATTCAGTGGAAGCTCTGCTTGCGTCGTTTCTGACGTTAGCACTGTTAGCGCTATTAGCTGCCAGCCTTCAGCTCAGCCAGCTCCATGTTCAGATCCAGGCTCCGTTCCTGAATCATAGACATGCTCTGTATGTCGTATATAAACCCCTTTTTAAACCATGATGACAATGATATATACATGCCTATTGCTATGCTATAAGACACATAAGTAATGTAACACGTCTTCTGATCTCTTCGGTGCTGAGGTCCGTGAAGCGACACTGACGTACAATCGCTTTGTGTTTGCGGCTTTCAGTGAAGCGTTGCACGCCCAGGTGAAATATATCAATATCTGCAGGCTGATAACAATTTAAGCCAGTTCGATCTGGCAGAGTCAGAGAGCCAATCCCTCACCTTCATTCATCTGGCTGGCCTTTCGTCTGCTCCTTTCTGATCCGAGCCATTGATTACCCTGCAGCTGCATCCAAACACTGGTGACAACACACGGCGAGCACGGCACAATAATAGAAACTGATGAGGGCTCGCTGGCTCTGCTTCGGCGGCGGGTTCTCCCGGGCTCGGCTGTCATGTTTTTTATTTTCCGTCATACATCTAAGGTGATGCCTCCGCAGCATACGCCCCGCTGCTCAGCCCTCGCTTGTATATGTTTTGTCAGGAGCAATAGGTTCATACGTCCTTGACGTTGTAGCGGCGAATGCGCTTTGGCATATTGTGTGTGTTTCTATGTGTGGGTGTGTGTGTGCGTGTGAATGTAACACAAACAATGACAAAGCTTGTATCTCTCTTTCTGGAGGAATCCAAAGCAAAGGCTCCGTTCTTTGTGGGCTATCTGACCCAGCTACAAATTTCCTCAAAGCCACTTTTGTAAAAGATTGAAAATGGCGCTCTGAGACTTTGACAATAACAGTGTGGGAAATAGAAAAAAAAAAAAACAACAACTTTTAAACAGTAGGCTTGGTGACTCAGACGTTTTGTCATCATATCCCGACGGACACCATTTTTCTTTGCTTGAGGGTGCAACAGTAGAGTTTTGTGGTGATAAGGTTTGTGGGAGATACATCCTTATATATAACATAGTCTATGTTTAATCACAGTATCATCAACAGCAGGCCTTTTAATAATACATACCTGTACACATAAATTGTCAAACTTCATGAACATTCTATACACCATTGAACATAAGACAACATCAATTGAATATTAATGTTTTAATGATTTGAATTTAGTCCAAATTTGCAATTTGCATAAAAACTCACTTCTCCTATGCCCAAATCATATTTTGCACATGACACAGAGTCTGTTTCAGCTATGAAAGGATTTGATGAGTAATTGAAGGGATTGATAAGGATTAATGGGGGAAGTTGGAGATCAATATCATTTCCAGCTCATTTACAGCACTGCAATTATTCCTTAAAGCAAAGCTCTGAATAATTTATCTTAATTGTAAATCGATCTATTGTAAGGAATAGGAATAAAACTTAGTGATGACAGCAAATCTCTGGTAATTTTAGGGGTATGGGAAACCCATAATTGCTTTGTTACTCAGTTAGAGTCTTGTTTGCTCTAAGTTTATTAATTTTAACAATCATCTCTTTGATATGCATGGTAAGAAGCAGAAGCAAAGGGCAACATAAGAAATAATATTGGTTAATTGTAACCTCCTTAACTAACATTATTAAACTTAAATTTGGATCATGAAACTTCATTTGAGAAAGTCTTGCTATTGCTATCATGCTATTAAAATGAATAATAATTAAAGTGTTATGTTCTTCTCTGATGTCAATGCGTTAGTCTATTTCATTTCTGCGGCCACATGTTGCCCTGACCCTGCAGGTGTGTGACTGTGCTTGTGAGCTGTTTGGGAAAGGGCAGGCAGACTTAAAAACAATACTTGCCAGATGAGTGGAGGAACCACCTGTCAATCAAGCAGAAACTAATTTCCCATCAAGAGAGCCTTCAGTGCTGTTCTTTGCTCTTCTTTCAGTGAAGAACTCCTCTCCAGTTCTGATATACATCATTCATTGAAGCACAGTTCAATGCAACGATTCTTTCACTTACTTAGCATTCTGTCAAAGAGCTCCAACATGACAGGATTTGATTTACCGTTCTGCAGAAAATACTGAAGGCAGGGAGTGCTGACAGCTCCCCATAAATATGGAGAGAGCACTCAAACTGCAATCAAAGGATTCACAAATCATAGATTTTTATTTTTCTGCTGTCAATACATATGTGCACTGTATATTTGCAAGACCTCTCATGGAATTGTAGTTCCACATCTTTCAGACGGGGCCCAGCTGAAATACCTGGAGCTTTGTATCTGCAGTTTAGAAAGTGTGTGTTTTAGTGTATGTTATATCAATACTTTATATTTTTAACAGAATAAGCTGTTATGTTTTCACCCGAACACACATTTTTCAGCTGGAACCAAAACAAATACACATTAATGGATGTCAATACATGCACATGTCTGCTTTTTTAAATTCACACTCACAAACACACATGCAATACTATACTACCAACAGTGGACTATAAAGCTACACCAACCAAGTGGGGACCTCAGTTTCTGGTCATTTTAAAAAAAAACAAAAATTGCTCAACTCTGTTCAAATACCGTAAAGGTAAACACACACCAGAGCCAGAGTTCTTGTGCAACTATCTCTGTTTATTGGGAGAGTAGCAACAATTGGTGTCCACAGTGACAGCTGATTTGACAGGCAGGCAGAGTTCACAGCTCCTGGGCCATGATAGGCAACACACACGAATCAAAGAAAAAATAAAAAATAAACAAGAGACCAAGGCAGCGGCTCACTAACTGAAAAGGAAATAAAATGAAAACATAATTAAGAACCAGTCACTGCCAACAAGGAAAAGACCAACATAAACTCTCTTAACCCACTGGCTGTCCAGCAACCCAACCACCCCGCTTGGGTTTCCCCCCTATGATTGGGGGCACCACTCAGGAAGCTCTATGAAACAAACAAACCATTACAGCTTTCATTACACCCCATACCCCCAGCACACAACTACACACTGACCACCAATTCACCTATCCATAGCTATACCTGCGAGCAGCCATCCCCAAACGCCTGCTGTCTCCTTCGTACCCGAAGCCCTGCAGACCCCACACTCCGACACTCGTCTGACGTCCGACCACCATCTACTGTGGATGGAGCCTCGGTACCGCCGCGTGTACCGACGGAGACACAGAACAAAGTCTCTGGAAGCACCAATGGATCAAAAGCAGACGTCTGAATACACATGTCCAAGAGCAGACAAATAAAATAAAGTATTTTTAATAAAGCAGATAATACAGATCCGGGCCTGAGCTGAGCTTGTCTTACTCCGATTAAAATCAAATGCAAAGCCTGAGCACTGGTGTTTTTTTCAGGTATTACAAAGTGAATTATTGGCTTCTGTGGTCAGAAAGTAAAACTTGGAAAACAGTAAGCATAACTTATTTTCATGCCATGATAAATAATCATACAATTTTGGTTTCCTTAATTTATAAAGTTGCCATTCAGCAGCCAACCCTCTAGTCCCAGAAACCAGTTGTTCAAAGAGAAAATGAACGCACCGCAGCACATCAGCGATGTCAGCGAGTGACAAAGCAGCCTGTAGCATTCTTTTCAAATCAAATGTAGTGAACAAGACAAAGTATTCAAAAGCACAAGTATCATCTTTGAGTAATGAGGAGAAAACAATGAATTCCCCCGTGTGCAACCCTTGAGCTTTGCAGCAATGGAGCGAGGAGGGTTCAGAGCAGACAGTGTGCTAAATACCTCTGTGACAAGAGGAAAGCTTTGTGCACAGCATGCAATTCAGAGCTTGAGGTGCTGGCAACTGAAAGATGAACATGTACAGAAAAGATAAACCACACGTGTTTGTGGGAGTGACTGCACATTCAGCCTGACTCATCATGCTCACGGAGAGGTACAATGACCAAAGGCGACAACAAACACTTGTGGCTAATCTATTTGAACTATCTGAAGGATAAAGGCCATATTCACTCATGCTGATAGCTTATGAAAAAAACGTCATATATCAACATTTGTTTTTACAATAATTAAATGTTAAATGGGACATGCAATGTATTTCAGAAAGACGTGCTGCTTTAAACAGAATATTTAAATTGCTCAAATAAAAACAGATCCAACAAAAAAATACAATCAACACATTGTTATATTTATTTTAAATTTATATTTTAATTTGCTGCTTCCTTTTATTTCCTGTGTTCTATCACAGCTTTGTCTGACAACATGGTCTGACAGCCTTCTACATTAAGATAGTTTGACTGTGTAGACTGTGCTGCACAAACAGACAGTAAAAGGGATCTTCCACCCATCGCCCTGCCCCCAAGCAATGATTGGATGGATGATTATAATTCATCTTGGTATGGGTGATGGTCTCCATCTCCCCAAAATAAATCCCTTGTACTTTTTCAATGACAGTATTTTGTTTATTTTGTTTACCTTTTGAGAACACTGTTAGTCCTTCTCTTAACACACGACGTGTGTTGATATAAAGGTGAAATAATTAATACATTGTAGTTCATACCAAACATTACTCAAATAGGAGTAACTTTGTAATTTTCTGGGCACTATATTCAGCTGCGGTTGTTTGTGTGGAATTGACTCAAAACTGATGAAGGGCACCCGGTGTAAAGGTGGAGCTTAATGATGTTTTGGAAAACAACGGATTGGCGCGATGGAAAAGGCAAATATTAAGATACATTTGAAAGTGCAAGCAGGTTCTGCAGAAGAAATTTACTTTTAAATATTTAATGTCTGGAGATGTGACCTAATGAAATGAACTAATTTGCTAAAGCCAGCACATTTTGAAAGAATTGTAAGGGCATTTGGATTACGTTTTTTTATCAGTATTACAAAGAATGCCTTTAATGAATGCATCTGCTAAGTCGCAAGAGGTTAAAGATAATGAGTAATGTATTGTCTCAGTGTTCACTGGATATAATTTGTTTTCTGACACATCTCCCATCGCAATACAACATTCACTCTTATAAACGTTTTTCTAAGGGTTAAAAAGGTTAAAAAGTGAAGTACGACAAAAGACAAATAGTATTGTATTAACATTTATCCAAAACTATAATTTCTTTCCCTTACCTTAACCAAAGTGCTTTTATTGCTAAAACCTAAACTGCAAACTCTGGTCTGCAGTGTTAAAGTCCTGCCCTTTCATAAATGTACTATCAACCCAGTCAACTCCCAATGAATATTTTTTTTCTTCTCTTTTTCCTTCAAAGGTTTCTTTCAAAACATTGAAAAAAAGGTGGTTTTGGTGGTGTATTACTACGATTTCAAGGAGACTGCTTTGGGTTCTGAGCCATTGGGTTCTTTTTTATTCTACAGACTGATCTTGCCTGCTACCGTGGTTCCAGAACCTGTTCTTGGGCTGTATCTGACAAGGGACAGTGACATGATTGTGACTCTAATGGAGATCTGCCAACTGGGAGGATGATCTCTGTTACGTCCAGTACGGTCCGGAAGTTGTTGCACCCTTCCCCAGAGTGGTAACATTCAGAGCTGCTGGGAGCTGACAAGGCAAATCTGACTCATGGCTGCTCTGCAGTCAGCATGCCATGCTTTGCAGTGAATACCACGGTGGACTAGTCAGTGTAATATTGCTGCACTCACTCAGAATCAAAGATAGCATTGTGTTCAAGGTTGTGTTTAATATTGTTATTTCTGCGTGGCTGTGTTTAGGGAATTGCTGACTTTGCCTTTGCTAATGTGGCTAACATAGTGGATAATAGAAAAGATTTAGAGGTGGCGACCGTTGCTGTGTCTACGGTCTACTGTATAGCATGTAAGTCGCTTTGGATAAAAGCATCAGCTAAATGAAATGTAATGTAATGTAATGATAAAGCCATTGTTTGACAAGCTCCTTCCCAATGGGCAAAAAAAGAAGGCCATTCTCTGATACTGTAGCTCCAAAATGTGACAGTTCTTGCAATGCTGATTTGGATTTATTGCCAGGTATGTGGTTCTGTTTTGGATCATTAGGCGGACTAAAGAGCTTATAGGCTAACAGCCAGGTGAGAGGCTTAATCTCTAAGCTGGTTAAATGTTTTACAATGGAGAAAGCCTGAGACAAACCGAGCTTGGCACTGTGTTCACGGAGAATGCTGATTGCTCCATCAGTATGAGTATTGTCCAAATGCTTCTAGCCTTACTGGACTGCACAGGCAGATGTAAATTATTAGTGGAAGAATGTTGCTTTTCTTCCCCGTCTGTCTTTTAAGGTGCATATTCCAACAACATATATCTGGTCCTTGCTCTCTGGCATTCGATTAAACAAAAAAAAAAACTCTGAGCATGGGCTTCGGCACAAAATACTCATCTGCTGCTCTCCAGGTTGAAGGGGTATCAAAGGTTTTCGGATGAGAAAAAAAAATAGTCAGGGAAAAATAACCAAAAAAAAGGTGTTCCTCTAATCGGAAATAATACGTCCTCTGCCACAGGCACAGGCATGGATGAGAAATGAAGTCACAGGTTTGAGCCAAAAGCACGTCAGTCTTTACGTTGAACAAAGAACTCGTTGACCCGTGGTGACAGGGTTGATCCGGGTACTGTTGTTCTGGACGGAGCGCGAGTGGTTCCGCTGTAGACGGAGAGGAGTGTCAGACAGGCAAAGACAGGTCATTTCCCAACCATGTAGGAGGCCAAAGTTGCAGATTCAGCAGTCCTGGATTCCGATGATGATGACAGCTATGGATGCACCCGAGAAAGATGGAGGGCGCAGGAAAAGGAGACAGAGACAAAGGAAGAGATAACAGAGAGGCTATCCTTGTGGGACACACTCTCTTTTCTCTAGCAGCTCCTGTTGCTCATAAACATGGAGGAGCACATCTTCAATTCTGGGTTCCGACATTAAATTGCATTTCCAATTTTCTTTAACAATATTTTCAACAAAGTCGGGTCACAGCATGTGGTAGTAATGGAATTAAAATGACAGTGAACCTTATATTTCCACGGTTACATTGGGAATTCAAAGGCCTCAACATGAGCAACGCCTCATTTTGTCAGACGATCACATTCAACTTACAAAAGCTATTTGGTGAGAGTTATTTTTTCTTTTTATGGTCGGGATGTTTGAAACATTTGATTTAGCATACCAGTGTGGGGGAAAAAATAAATACACCTTTTCAGTTTCTTCCCATCTTAATTCGTGGCTAAGACATGCAAGGTTTGTGTTTAATCAACTGGTGAACCACAACTGTGTCTTTCAAGTTTATAAAATGCAACCTCCAAACATCTTGTCCACTTAACGTTTATATGTTGCAATGTAATTCAGAACATCTTTTAGTAGAGTTTTCCTTTATTTGTCTAATGAATTGAAGTCAGTGGGATACAGTTGTCTGATAAACATGGCTACAACAAACTTTAATTTTTAATATACATACATTATACATTGTGAAAAGTTATATGATAAAAAAATATAGTAAATGTATTTTTTGCCTTTCGGAAAAAAGTCCAAAGGTGTTTGTGTTTTATGCAACTTGAAACAAATGGAAAATTATCTTAAGAAGTCACACAAAGACAGATCCAAGTTGCAAAATTGCTATTGCAACAGACATTGAGTTGCCTCACCCTAACTAAAAAAAGGTCACTCAACAACATGATCTGATCCCTATTGATCATATGGAGTCGCTTGGTTGGAAGATTTGTGCGTATATCTTGAGGCTGACGGTTTCTTTTTGTAGTTAGCATTGTGAAATGGGTTTAGGCAACAGAACCACTCGGTTAAGGTTAGGCTTGCTAAGTACACTTGTAAGCTCACGTAAGCTACAGTTGTGTCACGTGACATTACATTGTCTCTCATGGGACAAAAACACCAGTCAATGGAAAGTAATGGCATGGCAGCATTACACAGCTGTTGAAGCCGTTATATATCTTGAAGATGTTCCGGAGACCACCAACGCAATTTGGAAGTTAATTAAATTCACAGCGTTTACTTTATCTTTAAATTAAAGGGAATAAGAGACCCTCAGCCTTGATTTGGTTTGTGATATAAATGAGGAGTTGATTATATCTGAGATTGTCTGTTCTATTTTTTCACTCTTCTTATTACATTATGGAGGACATTGGATTTCAGAATGAACATCATCAGCCGCTCTGCCTTTATCCGTCTTTCTTCTCCACCTTTCCTCGCAATCTCTCCTCCTTCCTTATCCTTTCGGGTCCTCTCTCCTCCCATGGTCTCTTTCCCACCTACCCCCTCACCAGAGCGGCATCACGAAACATGGCTCCACCAGTTAGAGGCAATCAATGACGACTCAGTATCGACTGAGCCCGTCACGGACTCTGGTGACTCATGCTAAAGGGCTTTTTTTTGACTAAAGGGTTTGGTAAAAGATGTGTCACTCACAGAGCGTTTCCATTCCTCTATCCCCCGGTGGTGGTTCCCTTTAGATGAGAACAGCCCCACCATTATCTTTTTCGCTCCTGACTTATTGACAGGATGCTGGAAGAGGGCTAAATGGAGGTTAGCCAATCACAGCTATTAAGGTCAAGCACATAAATATATACTTCCCTGACATGGTGATAGGCAGCATGAGGGACAGGCTTTATTCCCTGCTGGATTCACAAACAGATCAAGGCAACTCGTACACTGACTGTGGTTGTCTCATTGAGGAAACTGTACCCTATTGATGTCAGGAGACAAAGACGAGTAGAGCTCAGGGAGAACAGTTGGCAGTTCACATGTGAGAGTGGAAAAGCCCATTTATCAAAGCACATTGGCCAAGCATTCAACTCAGGTCGGTGATGAGCCAGGTTCACAGCGGGGCGTCCGATTGAACATCGCACTTCACGCCTCCGACTCAAACGGCGGCAATGGGATTGGATCTTACTTCTCGCATTTTCTGAATTAGTTCCAATCCTAGTCAGTTCAGAGATGTAGTCTTCATACTGCATAACCTTTCATATGGATTTAACTCCAACCAGGTTTCAGCGCATTAGATCTGTACAACATGTGGTAAAATGAAGACAAGCACGCTGTCACACCAAAATTAGGTTATTTTGTCAACGGCTTTAAAATTAAGCATCGTAAAATTGATTCATGATAAATCCAAGTAAGAATCTGTGCATTATATGCGTTGCTGTTTATGGTGTTGCCAGGTCAAACAGGATCTCATGGGAGAGTGTATGATTAGCAAGAGATTACTTGACCATGCCACATGTCACGGAACATATTTTAGGCTTTTTAGGTTGTCATTTATAGGCCTGGTGGTGAACTTTGTGAAACCCTCAATAGCAAAATTTGGGGGGGGTCTCTAAAATCATTAAGATAATTATTTGTCACACGCAATTGTCACTAAAATGTATTACAGAAGCTTATCAATGTCCAAAAGTTTTCATTATTGAAACTGCGACTGTGGCTCAGTGGTTAGCAGGTCTGACTTTCAATCAGATGATTGGTGGTTCAAACCCCATCTCAGCCAGTCTGTGTCATTGTGTCCTTGAGCAAGACACTTAACCTTAATTGTTCACCGTTGCTGTGTCTACTGTATATCATGTAAGTCGCTTTGGATAAAAGCGTTTGGATATCAGTAGTGAGTGCGAGAGACAATTTTCCCACCATAAATCACATCCAGCCAGAGCCCCAACAGGTTGCCAGAAAGCTGTTGGCGACATGTCTGTTTGTGGACCTAAATGGACTCCATTTAGACAGATTTGACACCGTGCATTTTCGTTAAAACCTAGTTAAATGCAGGCAATTGTCTTTCCTTCTCTTGGATATCAGGACGGCAACAAGGAGAAGCCGAGCCGCGTGCATCCGGTTAGCGTGCGCGAGGCGAGTAAGCTGCGCAGATTCTTTTGCAGGGCGTAGTTGTTGTGCTGTTGCCTTATGTTAGTGTATATTGTGTATGGAGTGTGTGTTGGAATTTGGCACTAAAATGGAATTGAGTGTGCAGGGGCGGGGGTTCCACCTGGTATTTTGCACACTGGCCTACACCATGAAACAGTCACGGTTGTGTTTAGGCAACCATGAAAGAATGGAAACGGTGACAGTACCACCAGACCAGTCAGGTTTAGAAAAAACATCACGGTTGAGCTTGAATGAACTACTTGAATTAAGTAAAATACCTGCATGCACAAAATAATAAGTAAAAACAGCAACACTTTGGCACACTGGTGTCCTTGAAGTTTGTTTGTTTGACCATTCACTTCTCCCACTCTTCCACCATGAGCTGTCTCTATGACAGTTTATACTAGGTCACTTGTCACACGGATGTGTTAACATCGCAGTCAGTACAGACTGCAAGAAGCAAGAAAGGCTTTCTTATAGCACGCTAAATGACTTAGACATTGTCGTGTCATTAATATGCCAATTGGTGAGAGTGGGCTTCTTCTGTGAAGTGCATTGTCTGTCAAAGAGTCGACCAGTGGTCGGTCGAGAATTTTAGCTTTTAGACAAAGGGGCTTTAAAGTTTAGGCTCTTGATGATGTTTTCTCATTTCAGCATCTGTATCCGGCTTTGTTACAAGTCCAACTGAAATGAACTTACACTATCTTTTGCTTGCTTGCACTTAAAATGCCTTGTCCTGTGTTCTTCTTTGAGAACCCCCCCGGAAACCAAAAAGGGACACAGTTTCTATCCTCAACACAAGAGCCACTTTGAACTTTGACAACCACATTAGCTTTCTAGTCTCCTTCTGATCTCCCTAACAAAACATGAACATACAGCTCTTGTCCTAAAACCTAGCGTGTTGAACAAGCCACCAAACAAACATTCAGCAGGGAGAAGTGAACCACTAACAGCTTTCAAAATGACTAACATTGTCGCACACAGCCGCCATATGCCAACATTGGAAAGTAGATGATTCCTGACAGTTTGATGAAACTCAGTCATTATTCTCATGACCGCAGGATTTGGGCTTTATTGAAATGCAAACAAAGATTCGGATAAAATAACTGTTCATAAACTCAGGAGCTTTTGGTCCCATTGCATGGCCCTCCTCAGCAGAAGGACGTTCCTCGTGTAATTGCAAACAGCTCATTTTAAGAGGCCAGCGGTGTTCTTTTGTCTAGTGAGGACAGTTTCCGTAGACAAATGCAGAGAGACACCATTGTCACACGGAACAAATAGAGGCAAATGACCTTCTCTCATCAGCAGATGGTCTATTTTTTGTGGATCTCTGTCACTGATAAATGTTACATTGCAGGCAGATGGCGACGGACAAAGTTCTGTCAAGCAGAAAATGATACAAGGTATTTCACATCACTGCTACAAACAGATGTTTTGCTCTGTTGTCACCAGCAATGACCTCCTCAGACACATTATCATTAGATGCCAGCTATTCTTACTGTGGCTGCCGTCTTGAATTAGTGACGGCCTGGCGTGCGCAAGGCCTTCCTGTCTCCCTGTCATCTCCATGGAGACGGAGGAAGTGGATCTCGCCCACAGCTTGTGCCCACATTTCACATCTACTCAGCTTCACGCCACACCATTCCTGTAGGCTGCTGCAGAGCACGATTCTGCCCATGAAGCCGAGCAGACTTAATAAACATGATCAACTTTCCTCCATCCCTCTTCAGTTAGGGCTTTAAAGTCTTCCGATGGTCTAGGTACAACAGCGGGGGCAGCAGCTTGGCTGAAGACGACATTGCAGATTGAGGCGTAAGTGCTTTGTAATTCAAAATTTCAGGGTATTGCACCAAACACCTCTTAAGCGGCTACCTGGCATCGTGCAAACTCTTACAGGTTACAGGAGACCGTAAAGATGATTTGTCAGCTCTCACTGAGACCACTGTCCAGCATGGCTAGAAGAAACCAATGAGGTAATGGACGGCGCATAGCTCAATATAAGTTTAATGTTCTTTGATCAGGAAGGGAGAGGGTACTCCAGTCTGCAAATTAAAGAATTTATCTTCTTTAACTTGCAGACTGGAAACAATATATATATTCCCAAGGGTTAAAAACACATAACTGCACATTTATTCATGGCATGTACATGACAAAATGAGAAAACGGCACATAAAATGGTAACTTAACTCAAGTAAAAATGTGTTCATTTAACTTTGCTGATGAAAGCAAGAACCCTCTATGAATAATCGTTTTGTCACACATAAAAACTCCGAAGCTGACTTCTTTCCATTGCCCTTATTTAGATCTAGTACTTCCTTAACACTTCCTCGCATAAAACAAGAAGTAAAAAAGAGAAGAAAAAAAAGTCAGTGAAGCATTACTCGAAGGTAATATGACAAGCCACATATGGCACTGCAATGAGGAGAACAAACATAAAAAGGATTATTGTTTTGACAAGGGCTGTTTGATGCAAATCAAAGGAACGTTAGATTGATGGAGCGATGAAGGCAGTCAGGCTGTATTTATGTATTCATCATGACATTTAGCTTCCCTCAGTTTCAAAGGGATTCCTCTACTGTCACTCTCAAGGAACTTCTGCTCATTTCCAAAGGAGAGTTTACGCTGTTTGACATTTGAAGTCAGTTCGACAGGAACTCCAGGTGGGGAAAAAAAGGCTTAATGTGGATGTAAGTGGATGAAATATGAACTGAGCAGGAATGGAGACTTTAGTGCTGTGCCACAGTATTCATTATTCATTATTTATTATAGTTGCAACATTGTTGAAATGTTGGATTGTGTGAATGATATAAATATATAGTAAATGGAGGGATAGGCTGAGTGTAGGGAAAATGAGCAAACAGACAATGACACACAAATTATTCTACTTGTTTTGTGGTGACAATGTCCATTGTCCATTTTCAGTCTGCACAAAGTCTGACCGTCAATCAAATGGACCACTCTGCATCTGCATCTGGGGAGATTCATTTAGGTTGCTGCAAGCCAGTGGGCAACGTGTTTCATATCAACGTTTCTCCATTCGTACATATCAGTGTTTTAGTGTTTAAACCACACGCCGTGCTTCCTCCGCTCTAAATCTTCTCTCTCAATTAATCTAAGTAAGTTTTTCACATTGGGTTTCAAACGGAAAACATTAACAGCAGTCTCCTGGGTTAAAGTCCTTTGTTTGTTGGACACACCCATCCACCCAAACCTCTTCTCTACATGTATTTACACAAATGTAGATTAAATGTAGATGAAATGTACCTGTCGTAATCCTGGAGAAAATATGTAATTGCAAAACGCAATTTACAGTGTAGTTTCCTTTGGATAGGAAAGTCATTTTTAGGAGACCAAGTTGGCTTTTGAGAAACTATAATTATAGGAATAATATACCCACAACCTGTTTTATAAGCCAAACACTGACTGTCTGGGGGCTTACAAAGGGGCTCTAAAATGTGTGTAGCTGGTCGCCTATTTGTGTCATCGTTTTCTTTTCTTCCTAGTTTCCCGTTTTATTTTGAAGTCCTTGTCTCTTGTGTCCTCTGTGTCCCTGCACTTCCAGCCCCTGTGATTGTAAAGCCCCGCCCTCATTGTTTCCACCTGTGTCTAATAACCTGCACATTCCCCATGTATTTAAACCCTATTTGTCTCCTGTGTCTGTTCATGTTCCTGTTGATATCCCTGTTTTTGGATGCCGGCTTGTTCGTGGAATAAATTACTTTGCATCGTTATCAGCGTTTGGGTCCTCTCTAAAGCCACCCTGTGACAACATGTTTGTGTTGAGAATGTTCCACATACTAAATATTGTGTTATTGTCATGTTTTCAGTTAGTCAGTCCAGCTGTTTCCCTGTCCTCTTGGCTCCTGTGTGTCTACCCTGTCTGTCTGACAAGGAGGTGTGGCCATCTCCTCCCACTTCTCCTGGGCGGTGGCTTCTATAGCAGCTGGCATCAATTTGTCATCGGACTCAGCGTTACATCTACCCGGGTCTTCTTGCAGTCATCGCCAGATCGTTTCGTCACCTTAGTGGTAGCTACGTGCTCAGGCCTTTGTTGACTAGTTTTTGTATTTACTTTGTTCTCACTCACTTTGTTCCCTTCTTGTCCTAGCGTGTTATGGAGACCATCCCTGCCTCCACTACCGGTAACCTGCTCTCTCGCGCTCTGACGTCTCGACCAGCGCTTCCCCGAAGACCTCCAGACACAAACCCCTGCCAAATTCAACCCTGCCCTGTCCTCCCTTGTGAATGATGTTAACAAATTATTGTTTCTTTTCCCAAGACTTCACCTGTGACTCCTGTGTGCTGCGTTTGGGTTCAGTTTTCCGGACATAACAGTTATGAGTAAAAGTAAAACTGATTGAGTGTAAATATGTGTTTATTTCCGAAAGACATGTATATTGCCTTTCCTTACTCTCGAAACATTTGCAAAGTTGGGTGTTTCAAACCCAACATTGTTTGCAACAAGCCGCCGCTTGTATTCACACTGTTACAACACCTCTACTTAAAGCTGCCAAAAGGGAGGTCAAATATATCATAATTAAACAAAACAACGTTCCTACTATCATCATGACTACTTCTCATGATGATATATATATATTTACCTTCACAGCTACCGTCCTCCTCACTCCAAACTAAATTGAAAAGTTGGCAGCCCAGGTGTGAAACCATTGGCAGGCCTCATGCCTCCATTCATGCACGTGTGTCCTTGTGACAAAAGAAACACCTGAGAATAGAAATGGACAAAAGCGAAGTGGATTCACTGGAATATTTCTCTCACAAGAATTAGAAAAACATTGAATAAATCGGTAGGCATGACTCCATAACTCAGCACTTCTATTGATTTGGAACTCTCAAGGAAATTACATATAACCATGATGTTTAATAATGGTATATCTTTAAATGTCATTCTAAATGGTGCTACATTAGTAGCTATATATGTCATGAAGTGCTCTTGAGTGAAAATAAACCCAGTGACAATAAAAGCAGAATCATCTTCTTCATACAGAAAATGACCTTGTTGATAAATATTATCCCGTAACACCTGTCATAGTAGAACAGGCGCATGCAACCGAGATTTGTGAAGGCTCTGACATCCCTTTGTATGCAATTATTCATTGTCACACCACATCCTATCTTAGTTGTCATCTTTTTTCTTTTTTTGCCGTCCTGCGTGTCATCTTATCCTCCTGAGCCCCTGTGAACCATTTCCTCAGCCCAGATTTCCGGGCGCAGCGGGAAGAGGATATCTCAAACTTGCCTTGTTAAACACAAAATATAAGGCAGGCCACGGAAAAGCTGAGCGTCAGAGCCACCGTGTTTGTTCAGCAAATACCATCAGTGAGAAATCCTGTGTTTGTGTAGAGGAGGCGCTGACAGTGTGTGAAGACGGGGGGGGGAACCAGGCACATGGATGCTCTCTCCCTCTACAGAGGCGTTTTCTGATCCGATGCCTCGATCAATCGGGACGGCATCATTTGTTGCCACTTGTAGACTAATCAGCACGGTTCCAAAAAGGTTGGAGATCGGAGTCCACGCAGAGCCTAGACCGACTTTAAAAAGTGAAGCTCCTTCCTGGTTAAAGTAATAAACATGTGGTAAAGGTTACAGAAAGATGGTGGCCTTGCTTTAAAAACAGCAGCGGCTGGAAGCGGTTTGTCACGAAGGTTAACACGTCTTTTTTTGGGGGGTTTAAATTACCGAGGGCTGTCGTTCTTCTTGTGAAGGCAGACTCCAGACACGATTGTTGAACATATAAATGTGACATTTATGAAAAGTCAAGGCATGTCAGAACTTGTAAGACATCAGAACATTTGCACTTCGGCGTGACATCCTCGGCTTGTTCAAACAGATGGGAGCCCATTTGAAGTCACCAGATTGTTTTTTGGTAGGAGGATGACATCGTTGGCAAACAGTGCCGGGAGAGACTTTTGCCAGGGCATTAAACATAGTTTTAGTGTTTGTGCCTTGTAGAACCACAATAGAAAAATGCAGTGTTGGGGTCATAAAACTCCAGACTGTAGTGGAGTATTATTTCTCCAGTTTCTAAATTATGAGTTTCAACATGTACTTCATAACTGCATTATTTATCAGATGGTTAAGTAAATACAGCAAATTAATGAATCCATCCATCCATCCATTTTCCACCGCTTATCCGGGGTCGGGTCGCGGAGGCAGCAGGTCAAGCAGGCTGACCCAGACTTCTCTCTCACCCGCAACATCTACCAGCTCATTCTGGGGGATCCTGAGGCGTTCCCAGGCCAGCTGGGAGATATAATCCCTCCAGCGTGTCCTGGGTCTTCCCCGGGGCCTCCTACCAGTTGGACGTGCCTGGAAAACCTCTAAAGGGAGGCGTCCTGGAGGCATCCTAATTAGATGCCCGAACCACCTCAGCTGACTCCTTTCGACACGAAGGAGTAGCGGCTCGACTTCAAGCTTCCTCCTGATGTCCGAGCTCCTTACCCTATCTCTAAGGCTGAGCCCGGCCACTCTACGGAGGAAACTCATTTCGGCCGCTTGTATCCGCGACCTCGTTCTTTCGGACACGATCCAAAGCTCGTGACCATAGGTGAGGGTTGGGACGTAGACCGACCAGTAAATTGAGAGCTTTGCCTTTCGGCTCAGCTCCTTCTTCACCAAGACGGCCCGGTGCAACGCCTGTTTTACTGTTGCAGCCGCACCGATACGCCTGTCGATCTCCCGCTCCATTTTACCCTCACTCGTGAACAAGACCCCGAGATACTTGAACTCCTTCGCTTGTGGTAGGCACTCTGTCCCCACCCGGAGGGAGCAATCCACCTGTTTCCAGCAGAGCACCATGGCCTCAGATTTCGTGGTGCTGACTCTCATCCCCGCCGCTTCACACTCGGCTGCAAAACGCCCCAGTGAATGCTGGAGGTCATGGTCCGAGGAGGCAAACAGGACCACATCATCTGCAAACAGCAGAGAGGCTATCCTGAGATCCCCGAACCTGACATTCTCCGCCCCACGGCTGCGCCTAGATATCCTGTCCATGAAAGTCACGAACAGGACCGGTGATAAAGGGCAGCCCTGGCGGAGGCCAACACCCACCGGGAACGTATCTGACTTACTGCCGAGGATACGAACACAGCTCCTACTGCAGGCGTACAGAGACCGGATGGCCCGTTGCAACGGGTCCGGCACACCATACTCCCGCAGCACCCCCCACAAAAAGCCCCGAGGGACCCGGTCGAAAGCCTTCTCCAAGTCCACAAAGCACATGTAGACTGGTTGGGCAAACTCCCAGGACCCCTCCAGTATCCTTGCAAGGGTAAAGAGCTGGTCCACTGTTCCACGACCAGGACGAAACCCGCACTGTTCTTCTTGAATCCGAGGTTCGACAAACGGTCGGAGCCTCCGTTCCAGCACCCCGGCATAAGCTTTTCCCGGGAGGCTGAGTAGTGTGATACCCCGATAATTCGAGCACACTCTCCGGTCCCCCTTCTTGAAGATGGGAACCACCACCCCGGTCTGCCAGTCCATGGGCACTGTGCCCGACCCCCATGCGACATTGAAGAGGCGTGTCAGCCAAGACAGCCCAACAAAGTCCAGCGCCTTCAGCATCTCAGGGCGGATTTTATCCACCCCCGGCGCCTTGCCACCAAGGAGCTTTTTGACTACCTTAGTGGCCTCTGCCAGGGATATGGGTTCATCCAACCCCAAGTCTTCAGGCGCTGCCCCCTGTTCAGGGGACATGTTGACTGGGTTTAGGAGTTCCTCAAAGTCCTCCTTCCACCGCCCGACGATATCCTCTGTCTGGGTCAGCAGCCCCCCTCCCCCGCTGATAACAGCCTGGGGAAGGCCCTGCTTTCCCTTCCTGAGTCGTCGGATGGTTTGCCAGAACCTCCTTGAGGCCAACCGAAAGTCCTTCTCCATGGCCTCCCCGAACTCCTCCCATGCCCGAGTTTTAGCATCCGGGACCACCGCAGCTGCAGTCCTTCTGGCCTGCCTGTACCTGTCAGCTGCTTCAGGAGACCCCTGGGCCAACCAAGCCCGAAAGGCCTCCTTCTTCAGCTTGACGGCTTCCCTCACCCCCGGTGTCCACCACCGGGTTCTCGGGTTGCCGCCACGACAGGCACCGATGACCTTCCGACCACAGCTCCTAGCGGCCGCGTCCACAATAGAGGCTTTGAACATGATCCACTCGGATTCCATGTCCCCAACCTCCCTCGGGATGTGTGAGAAGTCCTTCCGGAGGTGGGAGTTGAAGACCTCCCGGACAGGATCCTCCGCCAGACGTTCCCAGTTCACCCTCACTACACGTTTGGGCTTGCCAGGTCTTTCTGGCCGACTCCCCCGCCATCTGATCCAACTCACCACCAGGTGGTGATCAGTTGACAGCTCTGCTCCTCTCTTCACCCGAGTGTCCAAAACATACGGCCGCAGATCAGATGATACGATTACGAAGTCGATCATTGATCTCCGGCCTAAGGTGTTCTGGTACCAGGTACACTTATGAGCCACCTTATGTTCAAACATGGTGTTTGTTATGGACAAACTGTGGCTAGCACAGAAGTCCAACAACGAAACACCGCTCGGGTTCAGATCAGGCAAGCCGTTCCTCCCAATCACTCCCCGCCAGGTTTCTCTGTCGTCGCCCACGTGAGCGTTGAAGTCTCCCAGGAGAACTATGGAGTCGGCAGGCGGCGCCCTTTCCAGGACCCCTCCCACCAACTCCAAGAAGGCCGGATACTCCGAAATGCTGTTTGGTGCATAAGCACAAACAACAGTCAGAGCCTTACTCCCCGCAACTTGTAGGCGCAGGGAGGCGACCCTCTCGTTCTCCGGGGAAAACTCCAACACGGCGGCGCTCAGCCGGGGACTCGTGAGTATCCCCACTCCCGCCCGGCGCCTCTCACCCTGGGCGACTCCAGAAAAGAACAAAGTCCAACCCTTCTCCAGGAGTTTGGTTCCAGAGCCAGCGCTGTGCGTGGAGGTGAGCCCAACTATATCTAGCTGGTAACGCTCCACCTCCCTCACCAGCTCCGGCTCCTTCCCCGCTAGCTAGGTGACGTTCCACGTCCCTAGAGCTAGTCTATGTCGCCGGCGATCGGCTCGCCCAGGCCCCCTGCCCGGCCCGCCGCCCGGTCTACATAGCACCCGACCCCGATGTCTGTCCCTGCGGGTGGTGGGTCCACAGGGTGGCTGCACCATGGTGTTTCTTCGGGCTGAGCCCGACCGGGCCCCATGGGCGAAAGCCCGGCCACCAGACGCTCGCCGACGAGCTCGCCTCCCGGGTCTGGCTCCGGGAGGGTGCCCCGGTTTCCCTGGTCCGGGCGAGGTAACTTCAGTCCTAGGGCTGCTTATCATCAGGGTTAATGAATTAATGAATATACATTTTAATGGCAAAATGTGTTTATTTCTCTTTCTATTAATTAAGATTGTTTACATTTTGAGTCTAGTATCAGATATCAGGGTCCTTAATATTAAATAATCATAATTCAATAAATTGGCTTTATTGGTTATAATGAATATTGCATTGCGGACCTCGGGTTGTAACATAATGGTTTTTCCACTGAGCACCTTTAGTGCCAGGGAGGTCATGCATACTGTTTCTGGAAGAAGTTTTATCTTTCTGAGATTGTTTTTTTTTTCCTTCAAAATTCTTAAACTTTTAACACAGCGCTTTTCTTTCACTTCTACTTTTCTCTCAACGTCTCCCTGATCTGACCACTACTTAAAGACACGGTGCAGATTTCAAGGGCGAGCCGTCTCACTTTGTCTCTCTCTGTGCGTGTGGGCACTTACACATGTACATACATACGTGGACCAGACAGGAGTGCTGTCATTATCCGTAGGGGGAAACTAAGATGAGCCAGCAGTGAAGCATGATGAGTGGGAGGTGCATGATACTGAAGTGCCACATCTATTCTTCTGGCTCTGCGTGACATTGGTCCCAAAGGCAAAGTATTGATACTGGATGTCTCTGAGTCATGGGGCATGGGGCCAGAGCGCAATGAGATCTCTCTCACTAACACACACATTCCTATATTACCAACATGGACTATGCTACTCCAATCAAGTGAGGACATCTCTCTCTGGCTGTTTGTGAAAATACAAAATAGTATAGAGGAGTTTTCACTGAAAATGTCTGCAAATTTGCATCCCAATTCATCTTTTTAAAAATTACCAAGAGGGACTTGTCTCCTTGAGCGATGCTGGAGAAGCATTTCAATCGACAATATTTAGATTTTTAATACTAATAAAGATCAATGTGAAATGAATTAAGCATAAGTTGTGTGCCTTTCCCTTTATGCAAACTTCCAGTTCCATGATAGCAATGGTACACCATAATTCAGCCTTCAAATATGTTACACCATCTCTATTCATCTCTATCTCACGTGAAGTGTGTGAAAAAAAGAGTGTGAAAGATGAATATTCTCCCAAGACTGTCCATCATAATGTCAATCCTACTCATGCAAATTTGTATCAACATTGTTCAAGGAGTTAAAGTCAATGTTCTTCACATTGTATTTGAGTTTTTGGAAAAACAGCTGGATAGCTGTTGGAAGCTGGGATTGGCCTGACTGTGTTCAAGGGCGGGATTTAGCAAAGGGTTACATAATGTGCAGAGTTAACCCCATGTAAGAGATTAATATACATGCAGTGTCTGCTAGGGCTGCAACAACGAATCGATAAAATCGATAAAATTCGATTATTAAAAGCGTTGGTAACGAATTTCATTATCGATTCGTTGTGTCGCGCGATTATTACGCCACTCAATAAGTCACGGAGATGTTTGAGTGTGAAAAAAAAAGTTGAGTTGAGCGCGGAGCAGAGCGGAGGTCGAAGAGAGACCAGCTGAGACCGTAACGTTGTTCTGAAACACATAGCGGAGGAAGGCCGTTCAACAGCACAGTAGCAGCTCAAACCGGGCAGCGGCAGCTAGTAGAGGCACTTCCGGTTGAGGCTCCGGTGCCGCGGCTAGTCGGCAGGTTGTGTTCCGTTTTGAAGTGAAGACGTAACGTCCATCCAGCAGCTTTCTGCTGTTTACTCGTTATTAGCTTGACAAGTTAGCGTTAGCTCGTAAGAACAATGTGTCTGAACAAAGGGAGTGAGAGAGAGTGTGTGTGTGTGCGCGCGCGCTTCTGTGAGTGTTTGAGTGAGTGAGTGCGTGTGTGTGTGTGCGCGTCTGTGAGAGTGTGCGTGTTTGAGTGTGTGTGTGTGCGCGCGTCTGTTAGTGTGAGTGTGTGTGCGTGTGTTTGTATGTGTGTGCGTCTGTTAGTGTTTGAGTGTGTGTGTGTGTGTGTGCGCGCGTCTGTGAGTTTGTGTGTGTGTGCGTCTGTGAGAGTTTGAGTGTGTATCTGAGTGTAGTGTAGAGAACCAGTTCTGACGTTCAAACAAATCCTGTTAAGTTTTCTGATTAGTATTTTTCTTTATTTTATAAGTTATTTATTGTTCTGACAGCTCCGGTCCCTTTAAACAAAATGTTGTGTAAAATGTTTTGTGCACTTTATTTAATATAGCCTATATATTTGGCAGATATAAAGCATACCTGTGTATGTTTGTGTTAGTCAATTTTTTTAAATTATTATTATTACTTTAACAGCTCAGGGATGTTCAAGGAGAACCTGTTTGTGCACTTTCTGAAGATTTTTGCACCGTCAGTTCTGTTTTTGAATAAAGGGTTGGAAAGTAATGCTTTTTTGTTTTTTATCCGATCAGAATCAGAATCAGAATCAGAACCATTTATTGCCATATATGTTTACACATATAAGAAATTCCTGGCGGGAAGGTGCATACATTTAACATTTAACAATACACATTTAACAATTGACGCAGTGCAATAAATGAGGATGAATGGATGAATGAATGAATATTTACAAATGAAAACAGTTGCATATAAAAATATCAAAAATAAGGTAAAGTGCATGGAATGTGCGTGACTTCTTTTTTATGAAAGCGGCAAGTGTAATGTTAAAGTGTATTTAAGTATAAGTGTGACAGAGTCATTAGAGTCAGTGGGGTACCCGGGCTCTGTTGATGAGCCCGACTGCAGACGGGAAGAAACTGTTTTTGTGGCGTGAGGTCTTGGTCCTGATGGACCGCAGCCTCCTGCCAGAGGGGAGGGACACGAACAGTTTGTGTCCAGGGTTCATCGATTAATCAAAAAAATAATCGACAGATTAATCGATTATTAAAATAATCGTTAGTTGCAGCCCTAGTGTCTGCCCAGTTTTACATAATTGTCATTTTTTTTATAACAAGTCAATTGAAATGTTAAAGGACTAAAGCTC
The DNA here is from genome assembly GCA_023566465.1 of Cottus gobio. Classification (NCBI taxonomy): domain Eukaryota; kingdom Metazoa; phylum Chordata; class Actinopteri; order Perciformes; family Cottidae; genus Cottus; species Cottus gobio. The sequence goes on from CM042237.1 coordinate 17,096,330, forward strand.
ATAGTTACATGCACCAATGTGTCTTGATTTTTTGTATATTCCAATTGTCATGTTATTGTTTCAAACACACACATCTTCTTAGTCGATCCTGAAAACACCCTTAAGCCTTAGTATTTCAAGGAAAGACGCATGCTCAGTTTTAATAAACCCATTTTATATTGAAATATGTAATAATTTCCATTTGAATGTTATGTCCATAAACTGTAAACGACAATTTATTGTCAAATCTGCCAGAAAGAAAAGATGGAGAGATAATACACATAGCTACGTATTAATCATCTTGCTAGTCACAAAGTCTGTTGTTCAAATCCAACTGCCACTTTAATTTCTGTAGTAATGCTTTTTTTTTCATTAGATTGTTGTCTTAATTAAAAAAAACACTATTAAATTTGCATCGTTGCATCTTATAGTGAAAACCCAAGTAATAATCTCTATCCATTTGTATTACCTTTGAACAGCTTTTTTTTATGAACATATCACACAAAAAAGGAAGTGCGGATATTTAACAGTTTGGTTTTGGTGCTCTCCAAAAAGTCACATTTCAGAAAGTTAATAAAGGGTAATGAAACAAAAGTAAAGTCCTTGTGCATGTGCCGTTGATGCTTGTATGTTTACCATCATGCTCCACTACCAGGATGTACCTTTTGTGATGAGTGATCGTGATTTCCATGGTGCACATTGTATGCAATTTAACCAGTGATTGATTTCCCCTTGCACAAGGGGAATGACAGTGGGAAGATTATTGGCTTGTTTTTCTTGTCTCTCTCTTCACTGGTAATTTTCATGTTGTAAATAGAGGTATCGATTCTAGCTCTTTGCTGTTTGTCCTTAGCTCAGTTTATTATCTGAGTAGAAAACAGGAAGAGAAACTTGCTCAAGTTTTACCTCATAGCATGGGGGACTGTGATCAATGGCTCCAACATGGCATGCTGTTCGCTCAGGGATGTTTGTCACACATTTGTGATTTTATTTCAATTCCACTCTACTGTATTGATTCACTCTTTATAATACATATTTCCCAAGTTGTCCACAAACAAAAGTGCTTTTCCATCCTGTTGTTTCATTCAGAGAAGATAGGTCTTTGTGATTGTTGAAATTTGCGGACTCATCGATACTTTTAGGTTACCTTACAAACAGACGAGCGCCACAGAATTTGGATAGACTTAATACTGTCTGCTTAATACTGTTTACAGATCAACAGAGAGGTAGGTGCACAGACAATAGGAAAAGGGTACTTTGTGAGTTTCATTGATATTGATAGACGGGTGGAGCAGCAGGTTGAGCAGCAGACAGGATCAAATTGAGGTGGCGAGGGTGTTGATGTGGCTGCTGTCAATACTGAGTGGAATGCGAACGCTCACAGTAAAAGTCTTGGCAAAAGAAGGAAGAGTTCCTTTGCTAAGCTTAAGTGATTCCTCAGCTTACTGAACTTCAAATCCAGGTTTAATGAAGACAATGTGTTCACTATTTATTCGCTATCACGGTAACCATTGCTCTATTGTTTGTTCGATTGAATTGATCAAATGAGTCCAGATTTAAACATGAACAGGTTCTGTTTCAGTGCATAGTGCACAACAATGCCTTGAACAAGCCGGCATATAAACAGCTGTGTTGCTATTGCAAAGCAATTCTTAAAATGTCACAATATAAACACTGTTAATGGATAGTTAGCACACATGGAATTGGTGTCACAGCTAATTAGCTGAACGTACAATGGAATGACAGTCACAGTTAAAACCTGTTCAAACCAACCACTGAGTAGGGAGCCCAAAGAAAAATGGTGACTCAAAATATTTAGAGCACAAATGCACTAAAGCTTTTCTGAAGTGGAAAACTAACAGCATTTTGGGGAAGACGTACACCTGTCATGTAACACCGTCTGGTCTGCTGTGTCTTATTTGTCTCTATTAAAATAATAATTATTGATGGAGGCAAGAAAAACATCAATTAACAGATGATAAATGTATATGCTAATTACATGCAAGTCTGTTTCTAGGAGCTTTTCATGTTAATTTCTTGATATAAAAATATTGATTACTTGCAGCTTTCGTAAATCCAGCAGGAGAGCCTCTACTGACATTTCATATTTGCACAAACCTCCCTGAAATGCAAATGCAGCGAGCACAACGTACAAGCACTGTGCAAAAGCCTGAATGAATCAGACTTTACTTTTTTCCTGTGCCATCCGTGTCTTTTGTGAGTTATGTTTCTTTTTGGAGGGAACACTGTCTGAATTGATTGCATGTCATCCACATGTTTTCAGTCTTTCTCAGCTGTTAACTTTCAAATAAAGACAATTTTGTGAAGCATTCAGTGGGCCATCAATACCTCCTTGACAAGAATAATAACTGAGCCCAGCAGGCAACTGACCACAAAGGGTTCCATAAATCCCTAGTCCATTGCATGTCTTGTGGTAATATGAGTAAGAGCTCAATCCGGCTGCGCATCACTTTAACTGGCAGAGGTGTCAAGTAACGAAGTACAAATACTTCGTTACTTTACTTAAGTAGAAATTCTGGGTATCTATACTTTACTGGAGTATTTATTTTTCAGACGACTTTATACTTCTACTCCTTACATTTTCACGCAAATATCTGTACTTTCTACTCCCTACATTTTAAAAATAGCCTCGTTACTATTTCATTTTGGTTTGTTTTTATTCCGCTTGTCATCGTTCAAAAACACACACAAAAAAAAACTAGCCAGATAAATCGCGCCATCCGGATAGAGTGAATTTGATTGTGATTGGATGAGAAGTTTAAACATGTACCATTCCGACACCCTATTGGTTTCCTACGCGATGCACCTGCAGATGACACAAATCAACCGTTACAAATCACGTCACTCTCCAGCAAGGACAGCAGAAAAGCCTACTGTACCAAGATGTCCGTGTCAGAGAACTCGAGCGAAATATCCCACTCCCAACCAAGTATCAGCGAGGAGGTTGATAGCCAACAAGACCAGCCAACCCGTGTACATCCCTGGCCGTACCTGGAAGAATTTTTCGAGATGGTTGGGTGCAAAAACAATTCATTTCGAATGCGCTGCAAGCTCTGCGCACCCAAGTACCACGAACTAATGGCTTTCAAAAATTCGCCGTCGAATTTGAAAAAGCATATTGAGGTAAGCTGAAAGTTTATTATTATCAGTCGATTATTGACACAATATTGTAGTAACCTAGTAACGTAAATTTGCGATGTTTGCTATGGCTAGGTGCCTGCCAAGACATGCCATGGTTTGCTTGCATAGCAGTAGCTAGGCTATGATTCAACGTTGCTAGTTCGTTTGGGACTCTCAATTTACTGGTCGGTCTACGTCCCAACCCTCACCTATGGTCACGAGCTTTGGATCATGTCCGAAAGAACGAGGTCGCGGATACAAGCGGCCGAAATGAGTTTCCTCCGTAGAGTGGCCGGGCTCAGCCTTAGAGATAGGGTAAGGAGCTCGGACATCAGGAGGGAGCTTGAAGTCGAGCCGCTACTCCTTCGTGTCGAAAGGAGTCAGCTGAGGTGGTTCGGGCATCTAATTAGGATGCCTCCAGGACGCCTCCCTTTAGAGGTTTTCCAGGCACGTCCATCTGGTAGGAGGCCCCGGGGAAGACCCAGGACACGCTGGAGGGATTATATCTCCCAGCTGGCCTGGGAACGCCTCGGGATCCCCCAGAATGAGCTGGTAGATGTTGCGGGTGAGAGAGAAGTCTGGGTCAGCCTGCTTGACCTGCTGCCTCCGCGACCCGACCCCGGATAAGCGGTGGAAAATGGATGGATGGATAGTTCGTTTGGTGGGCTCTGTGGGAGATTTGATATTCGACTTTAGCCAAATGTTATCTGAGCTTATATTATTTCTATATGTAACATCTGTATGTTAATTGAGCAAAACTATAGTTTTCGTTATGATAGTCGATTGTTGACTAAATGTTGTAGTAGTGACCAAGTAACATACTGGCTAATTGTACATTTGCAATGTTTGCTATGGCTAGGTACATGCCAAGACATGCCATGGGTTTCTTAATAGTAAAAGGCTGTGATTCAACTTTGCAAGTTTGTTTGTTGGGCTCTGTGTAACATTTGAAATTCGACTTTAGCCAAAGGTTATCTGAACTTATATTATTGCTATATGCAATATTTGTAGGTTAATTGTGCAAAGCTGTAGTCTACAGCTTGTTGATAAAGCATGTACTAAGGATAGGCATGATCCTGTCTGTATGAGAGTGCGCGCGCCTGTGTAGGGCAGGCCCCATAGGTCCTTGTAAAGATGTAATAGGCCCAACTATCAGCCAAATGCAGTATAAAATGAATTAAAGTCTGACTATCTCATCAATAATGCTACTTTTTGGTCATGCCAGCAGCTGCTTGTGGTCCTAAAACAGCTGTAAATATTCCGGTCTGCTCAACATAATTGCATAGACCAGTGAAACGGCTCCCTAACTTGTAGTCTGACCTTCTTTCATGAACTTCAAGCAGGACATTTAATACAGCAGAAGTCCTAGATAATCTGAGTTTGTGGTTTGAGAGAAATAATATGAATCTCAATCTGTACCTGTACATTCATTTTCTCCACAGAAGAAACACCCCACACGTCTAGAGAGGTACACGCAACTTACTTCATCAGCCGTCAAAAGGAAGTCATCCACTGAAGGTTCTTTGGACACACCCTCCAAACAAACCAAGCTGTGGGAGACTCGAAGAGTGTCCCAGGCAAGTGTGGATAAAGTAGTCCTCAAATTTGTTGTCGAAGGCTTGCACCCACCACACATTGTTCAGCAACAGGGCTTCATTGATCTTGTGCAACATCTTCAGCCAAATACAAATGTCATGACGCGCAATACTGTTGTAAACCAAGTCACAAAGGCCTCTGTTGAAATGAAAAGAAAACTGAAATCTGCCCTTAGTGAAATTGAGTTTGTAGCAACAACAACAGACTGCTGGACGGCACACCGTCGTGGTTTCATTGGTGTCACTGCGCACTGGTTTAACCCCCAGACCATGCAGAGATCCTGTGCTGCCCTGGCATGCAAGCAACTTAAAGGGTCACATAACTTTTCTGCCCTGGCTGGTGCCCTTAATGATATTCACACAGAATTCAATATCAGAGAGAAGATCGTTCGCACTACAACTGACAATGGATCAAACTTCCTGAAAGCCTTCAGAGTTTATGGGCAGACTGACGAGAACAATAATCCTGAACCTGTACGAGAGGGTGATGGAGAAGAGGATGATGGTGGCCAAAATGATGATTATGATGAAGATGAGGAAAGCGTTGAGGGTGTTGAATTTGTTGATGCCGGAGCCCTGTTGGACGAAGATGACTACTTGGAATACCAGCTACCCAAGCACCATCGCTGCGCCTGCCACCTCCTCAATTTAGTGTCCACAGTTGATGCTTCAAAAGCAGAGGTCAACCCATTGTACAAGCGTGTGGCAAGGTCCACATTTGCCAAATGCTCTAGCCTGTGGAACAAAAGTTCAAGATCAACCACTGCATCTGAAGTAATTGAAGACCACTGCAAACTCCAACTCGTACGGCCTGTTGCTACAAGGTGGAATTCACTCTTCTCAGCCGTAGAAAGAATAGTGAGAATAACAAGAGAACAAGGCGAGGGAGCCCTTGCAGCTGTCTGCAGTGAACTAGATACACCAAAGTAAGTGTTTGCTTTTCTGCCTTTCAGTTAATGAAGTGATTAACAATAGATTAAGTTACAGTTTTATACTTTGAGTACTGTAGAACACATGTATGCACTATGCCAATATGCAGTCCCCAAATTTACTATGGATGTGATTTGTAGCAACACAACTACATTTCTAAAAGTCTCAGATGACAATATGTTTCCTTTTTAATTATCCAGTTAAAGGTGCTACATCAAGTAGGCTAAATGTTCCATGTTGTGTTTTTCTTTTCTTCTTTGTACAGGTTTACTCCAGTGGAACTTGCATTTCTTGCAGAATATGCAAAGACAATGAGCCCAATTGCCAAGGCACTTGACATCCTTCAGGGAGAAACCAGTGTGCAGATGGGATGGTTGGTCCCAACCATAACTCTGCTAAGGACCAAGCTCCAGCACCTTCACGTCGCCTCCAAGTTCTGTGAGCCTTTGATTACGGCACTTCTTTCAGGCCTACAAAAACGCTTCGGAGAGATGCTTGCAGATCCAGAGCTAATAGCCGCAGCCATTCTAGTTCCCAAATTTAAGACCTGCTGGACAAGTGACAAAGATATTCTCAAACTTGGTAAGTGTCTCACTTCTCAACTTCCCCTCAGTATGTGTAATTTCTATGGAGACAGTGAAATGACATTTAATGACACACAATCCAATACACAATTACAATACTGTCATATGGTATAAATTATCCTGATTATGTTTTTTTATTCCACAGGCCTTGACTATATTAGAAGCCACTTGGACTGTCAGGCTGAGAATCACGTCATTGAGGGCTCCCAATCATCTGAGGAAGAGGACTTCTTTTCCTCCTTGAAGAAGACCGGCCCTCTTGAAACGACCCAGCAGTTGGATGCATACCTGGGGTGCCCAGGAGACACAGTAGATGTACTGAAGTCCTTCCCAGCTGTGTGCCAGCTTTCACTTAAGTTTAATACGGCACTCCCTGCCTCAGCAGCCTGTGAAAGACTGTTTAGTGTTGCAGGGCTCATCTTCAGGCCAAGAAGAGCATGCATTGGCTCAAATAACTTTGAGAACCTGCTGCTTTTGCGGCTGAACAAAACCTATTGGTAGTGTTGTACATATGGGATTGAGTCCAAAGGTCTCAAGGTCTCTTCCAATAAAGGTTATGTCACAGTCGGTGGCAGACTCTGGGACAATTTGGAACATTGGCGGTCCCTGGTGGCCAAAGGGAGACATGGTTAGGGAATTGTTTGGGTTCACGTGTTTTTATTCTCTTTTGAGTTCCTCACCTGTGTCCTGTTATGTTCCTTCACCTGATTACATGTGCTCACCTGTTCCTGATCCGCTCGTTAAGAGAGCCACTTTAATTTGTCAGCTGGGTATAAGTACCTGTTTTGTTGCACTTGTTCTTCGCTGCAATGTTAGTCTAAACAACAAGGCAAGTGAGCTTTCAGCCGCGTTACGGCTGTTTTGGGTTTGCGGTTCTCAGCCGCATTTCGAAGAGTGCTAGTTTAAGTAGCCGTTCCTGTGTTGGCTTTTTGCCTGTACCTTTTGGGGTTTTTCTTTTTGGATTATCGCTGCCGTTTGTGGAGCTATTTATTTTGGACTATCGTTTTTGAACTGTTTACTTTGGGAGTTTTGGATTATCATTTTTTGGAGTATCCTTGTGTTCTCTTTTTTGACCGCTGCCATTATCTTCTGTGTATTGGAGCTTCTGTGAATAAAGCACCAAATTGACAAGAGACCGCAACTGGGTCCTCGTAGCTCACTTGTTAGCTCGCTGGTCCACGAAGCCAGCGACCCGGGTTTGATTCCGGCCTGACAGGTTATTGATAACATTCCACTGAAGTTTGACTTTTTGCACTATTACAATACTTATAGGCAACTAGTTATCATGTCTTCCGCTCCATGAAACGCATGTTAATGCTCAGCAGTACACATATGGTACTTTAATGTATTTGCATTGTAATAAAATGTGATAATTTTCAATGGGCATATATGCAGCTGAAACGGGTAGTCTAGTGCATCCCACATTTTTCAACATAACATTTTAATACAACATTAGTCATTATGGCCTTTAGAAAAAATATTTTTTGGGGGGGGAGGTGGGGTAATGCACTATAGGCCCCTGAGACACAGCTTAAGAGTTTGTCCTTAATGGAAAACAAATTCCCCTTACATTACTTTTACTTTTATACTTTTAAGTAGTTTTGAAACCAGTACTTTTACACTTTTACTTAAGTAAAAAGCTTGAGTTGATACTTCAACTTTTACAGAAGTATTTTTAAACCCTAGTATCTATACTTCTACTTGAGTAATGAATGTGAATACTTTTGACACCTCTGTTAACTGGTAATGTCACACTAATTCCTCCAGAAATGAAATTGCCATTGAACACTGCAAACAATATAATCTGCATGATATCACATACCTTTCAAGGCTTAGCCAATATGAATGAGTAGTATATGAATATTATTCATAACCGTCTGGCTTCTACTTGTGCCCAGAGCTTTGCCCCATTTATTTGGTCCTATATCCTGTTTCATTGTGTCCTTGTGTTCTTCACTGGGTGCTCTGGAGCCGGACTCTTTGGCTTGTGTGTGTCTGTCCTACAGGTCCTCAGCCAGCTCCGGAGCATGACTTTTGCCCTCTTTTTGTTGCTTATACCCTTTGCTGACCGTTTCATCTGCTGCATTTCCTTTTCATCCATGTGACCTATACCAATCTAGTACATAGCCTCATAGTATGACTAGCACTGGAATGTCTGGACTTACTCTTCACTTCATAGTGCTACTCTCACCCACCCCACCCCCCTACCCTCCCTCTCACACACACACACACAAATTCCCCTCCAAATGAAACATACATTTTACACTTCAAAGATGGGCCCTTAACCAGTTTTGTTTGTGAATACAATATAAAAAGTACAACGGAAAAACTTCAACATTGAGGTGTTCATGTTCATTTTCACAGTACTATACTATGGACAGTGGTCCATAAAGGTTATTCATAACTGAAATGGTGGAATAGTGCATGGTGAATGGATAATAACATTGTTATTTACAAAATGGACGATTAGCTGGCCACATTATCGAAGCTCGAAGCAGAGTTTATGTAAGCCTTCAGAGCTTGTTTAATATAGTTGCATAACACACTGTAATAAAGGTAAGTGCTTAGTTTCTACTGGCAACCGTGTTCTTGCACTTGAACTGAGAGGCATATAAAAAAATAATACAATAATAATAACATCTCAAATACATCAGATATCTACTTCATGTGTCAAACAGCATGTGATGACATTGAGGAAGGTGTTCAAAGAGCAGTATGCAATCCCAGAGCTGGTATGATTTTTTTATTTTTATTTGTTTTACTATACACTACTACAGAAAAATGTAGATTTTTTTCTATGGGACTTATGACAAAGAATTCCATGTGTTGATCTTTTGTAAAGATCATGTTTACGGCCCTGTCTCTACGGAGATAAATACATTATTTGCCAGTAAACATTTAGTGAATCCTTCATGCATAACTTGGCAAAACGTCTTTCCTTTTTGTCATAAATATATACATTCATGAGTGAATAAAGATGGTGTAACATTTGAATGCTGTCTAATGCTGCAGAATTTCTATTATGGAAGGGAGAATTTTCATCAAGTGGAAAGCACACAACCAATGTTGCATTCATTACACATTTATACTCAGCAGCAGTTTGTCCTGACGGGCATTTACAGCCATATACCGTCAACTGAAATGCTTCTTCAGCATGTATCCTTTAACTGGTATAGAAAAGGGCATTGACATATTCAGGGTAGAGATGGAGTCACCTCTATCCTCTCTCAGAAGCAGCACAACAGGAAGCAAACCTTCAGAGAGGGCTTCACATGTTTAATTTAGTTTTGTACTTTTGTCTCTTAAACCAAAAAGATCCCCAGTTGTATTGTACAGAATGACAGATAGCCCCTCCTAGTCTGAACAAAACGACACTGGTCCCCTGCTGTGTATACATTAGTACAGACAAAAAGACAAAAGCTGTGTGTTGTTATGTGACGGAGTTTGACAAAAACATCTTAGTGTTTAATCAGTTTTTGTAAAGATTGTATTCACTGCTCTGTGTCTGCAGAGATACATTAATTATTTGCCAGCGAACCTTCAGTGAATTGTTTACTTGCCTACAGAAATAGGCAAAGATGCTTTATCCATGAAAAATGAATGTGTGAATACTTTAAAAATCTAGAATTATAATATCAGTTCCTATTTAATGTCGAGTCTAGATTCTAGATATCTGTGATAAACATAAACAAATAATAGTTTTTTGCTTAAAGATAGATGCCAGCAATGCCAGCTTTTGTGAACATAATGTCCTCGACCTCGATATATTCATGAATGAGTTTGAAATGAATGTGCTCATGTTCACAAACAGTAGTCAAAGCATGATTCAAAACCTGCCTATGATTCAAAAAATATTTTTCTCCTGCCTCCAACAAAGAAAAAATAAGATAGAATCCACACAATGAAGGGAGCCCTCTAAAAATGTCAAACAAAAATGACCAACAATGATACAGCATAATATAAATTCCCCTCAGGGAAAACTATAACGTACTCTTGTGATCAATCTTCAAAATGCAACTTTAAGATTACATTTGATATAATTAAAGACTATATGAAGTAAATGTTGTTGCTAATACTGCAGGCCTTACTTGTAGTGCATGCAGCCACGTTCTGATGTACGGATAAAACACAACAGATGCATGTTAAAATATTAAAAACAATAAAGTGAAATGATAATTTTTTGAAAACACACGGAAGATCTTTGTGGTAAACAGTCATTAGATGACTGAATTGGTAGAGTTTCACTGCAGAACATGGAAATCCACTTCTTCGATAAGACTTGCACGACCGTATTGTTTCACAAGTGGCCAGACAAGCTCATTTTAAACCAATAATACGCTTAATCATCGTAAGACGATGCAACTCAATTATTGGCAGTTTTTTAAATTATTTATTCTGCACATTTTCAGTAATATTCTGGGAAAGGACATTCAAAGTAAATGTTCAAATACATTCAGGAAGCAGAAGTCCTCACTTGGTTGGAGTAATGTGATAGTCCACAGTTGACAAAGTAGGAGTGAGTGTGTGTGTGTGTCTGTGTGTGTGTGTGACTCCACGTCATGCTTCAGTAAAGCAAGATAAAAAAAGTGCACTGGGGACCTCATTTGTTGAATCAGTGATATCTGCAAGATTTTGTAAAATGGTCACCTTTAAGTGTGTAATGTACTGATGTAGGCCTCAAAATGGCCTCTGTGGTTTATAATTGCATTCTCTTTCCAAATTTAAATCAAGCCATAAACTGATGTAGGTTTAATATATAAAAAAGAAAAACTGAACTTCAAATTCATCGAGGACACTGAGTTTGCTCCCTGAACCGCACCGTTGCAACAGTTAAGCATAATGATTCCTCCAATGAGTAAAATGGGCATAGATCTTAAACTTTTACTCGTTCAGTTGTTGGTAAAGACATGTAGATTCATAAAACTCTAAAGTCAGATATGTTAACTTTGTAATCATGGCCAGGTGTTTAAATCAATTTTAAATATTCTGACTATCTGTGGGAGTTTCAGCTCCATTGGATTCATTCAGTTAATTTGGAGGAACTGCAAAATGTGCAATCCAGTGAAAGAAAACCCTTTCAAGAAATGAGATTTAGCTTTGGAACCTTTTTCTTCACTCTTATTGTATATTTCACTAATGCACAGCGGAGGGTAATAGGATTTCGCCCAGGCCCTGGCGTAATCTTTATTGCTGCGGCTACAGTGTGACGCAGCGTGGAAAATATCAGCTCTCTCACAGAGGAAGAAAGGCGCAATCATTTGTTTCTGACTGTATTCTTTGTGATGCTTTACTATTTTTAATTCAAGTAAACATTAATATTGACTCCGTCAGACATGAACGTGTTCTTAAATCTATCTTTGTGGATGAGATGACAACAATTGTATTGCACATGAGGTACATGGAAATGTCTGTCTATGATAGCGGCTGTTGTTCTTGGTCAGATCCCTCTTTTCCCTGATGAAAACTCCAGAAGTTGTACAAATATGAAAAATGTTTTACATCACACAAATTAAGAAAAACATCCACCACATTTGGTTTGATCCAGATTAGAAAATGATTGTTTATATTCTCTTTGCACAAGTCACTCAAGAATGGGTGTTTACATATTCATTCTGCATATGCACTTGTATAGTAAATTTGGTAAATACACTTAGTACTAATACACTAGTTCTCTATTCATGTTAAAGCCACACTCACATTTGCAGTTGAACACATGGTCCATCACAGCTGCATTTAACTGATAAGGCACTTAAGGAACAAACCTGATGGCAGCACCGAGACCAAAGACCAGTAAAATAGATTGACTGTATAAATCCCATGTGGAGCTTTCCATATCTTAATAGACCAGCGAGAGGGCAATGATTTACAACACAACAAGCTATGGTGGTAGGTTGGTGCTTTATGTGTCCGTGTGTGTGTGTGTGTTTGTGTGTGTTTGGCAAGCTCAGGATTTTTTGCTGTGCAGGACGTCACATTACTTTCCCCGAGTTAAGAAATACAGCTCCTGCACCGCACATCTGCTCAGAGCCACAGAGGGACCCGGTGAGAAACCAAAATGAAGCTGTCTGCTCAGCCACCGCGCTCTCCCCACTCACACATTTCCAACTTTCAACTGTCGACTAAACTGTTCACTGTTTGTCCCCTCTCATCCACGCCTGACACTGAAGGCAAATCCTAACAAGACCGAATGTTGGTGCTGATGAGGAGGGCTCAAAGCTATAACTGGACATGATTGGGGTCACAACTGTGGTGAAGGGGCGATGCATGTTCCCCAGAGGATGAATACTACTGACTTTTGTTATTCGGTGTCTTTTATTCTCGCACTTACAGCAGATGAAAGTTTTACCATTGAGTGATCTCTCTCAACATATACTTGATTGATTGGTTAAACAAATAATTACACTCATGGTCCCCTGAGGATGAATTCTAATGACTTTCCTATGACTTTTTCTCTAGGTCTGCGGTTTTGAATGAAATGTCTTCTACACGGTTAAATGCATTGTTATGAGTTGTGGTTAAGAAAGATTAATGTTCTCCTCCCAATTCATTCTGGTGAACAGAGCAAACAATACACCTACTGACATTAGTTTAACATTGTCATTGTAAATCCATGCGTAATGGTCTTGTCACCTCTTATACAATGCATCTGTATGCACAGTCAAGGTGTGGGTTTGCTTATATCATCTTAGTATTGACTTTGTGATAGAGGAACTAAAAGCAATCATATTTTAACTATATTTTGGTTTCATTATACACCGTACAACTAGGGTTTAGCAATTCCCACCAGCTGTCCCTCTGGGGCCAAGGGTCTACCAACGTGAGACGAGGCTCTGGAGTTGTAGTTGATGGACGACTTGCACGACCGTATTGTTTCACAAGTGGCCAGACAAGCTCATTTTAAACCAATAATATCATCTTAAGACGATAGCTCAAAAGATCCAAGTTTTGATTTCAGCCAAAGCGTTCGGACTATTTACCTGCAAGCAACCAAAGCCTGCTCGGAAGTTATCAATACTGCTCAAAAAATAATCGCTTACGATGCTAAAATTCTACATATTCTACATGTGAATGCAGAATCTGCTCAGAGAGATTACCAAAGCACTAACCTGTGGGAGTGTCAGATACAATTTAAAAAAAAAAGCAGCTCCGTATCACTCTTGTGGCTGTTCCAAGAGAATCTGTCCTGATTTTCTGAGACCTTTGATCTGGGATTACACAGGGACCGCTGAGAGAACCAAGTGATTGGCTTGGGAGAGCTCGTGGCTCAGCTGGAGGATGTCCGGGCCTCTGAAATCCATGCTGCTGCTGAATCCACTGAAAAAATTGAAAAAAAGGTTGAATTTAAGTGGTAGGAATATTGAGAAAAGTGCTTTGGACTGGAAGTAAGTCATCAGCCATTTTTCAGTATTGAATTGCGTAGAATAGTTAAGTATTTGCCACAAAACAATTGCATGTGTTACATAAACGGATGTGACAGCACAGCATGCTATTTTAAGTTTAATTGGCAAGTTTGTAGTCTGTGTTTTAATTCAGCGATTAGTCTAATCATGGATCTTAAATCAGTGTTTAATTTGTAATGAGAGAGAGGAGAAAAAAGAAAAGCCATAAGCCATGCTCTCCCAAATAAATGGTCCTGTTTTTCAGTTCCATTAAAAGGTTTCTGGGGGGGGGGGGACATTGAAACAGATGTAGCACCCATTCTCACACAGCCCCGGGCTTGACAGCTCAATGTTACTCTTGGAAGATGTCCCCTCCCCTCAAACCAAAGGCGTTTTACAAAAACAGAAAAAAAGGAAAATGTACAATATGTGTGTCACAGAGCTCGCCTCGGGTCTTTAGACTCTGAGAGGTGAGATACCTGCTGGGATCCTCTTACATCACTGCACTCGCCTGAGCTCAGTGAGCTGAATATTCAGGGAAATATCCTTTTGAATGCAAATAAAGACAACTACGCTCTCCATATCATTCCCATTTTCATTTTTCCATCAGCCTGAAATGAACTTACAGCTGATTTCCTTTTCTTTTTTCTTCTTTTTTTACCTAAATGTTTCTTTCCTCTTCCTTTCCCCATCAAAAAGCTTTGAATCAATTTCATGCCCTACAAATGCTGTTTACCCTCTTGGGTGTGAAACATCTGCTGCTAGCTCCCACTGGCTTCTTGAGCTTTCCTTGCTCTCTCTCCCTCCCTCCCTCCCTCTCTCTGACTGTTTTTCAAAGAGTTTATGAAGAAGCTTGTCACAGTTCAGGCCCGGTGTAGAAATGGTCGATTGCTCATAATGTGCCTTCGAGAATGAGCACGTGCTGTGCATTTAATTTCCTGTATCCACTGATGAGGCACACTGCTACAGTCGATCGTTATTTCAACCTACTGTACATTTTGTGCCACAATTGGCTCTTTGTATCCAGCGCGTGTCTATTATGAGCCTTAGTGTTCTTGCAAAAACTTATCTCCAAAGTCCAAATATCCTTTACAGTCCGTGAAGGTTCCCGTCATGTGGAAAAGTCCTTTACGGAAGGAACCCTTTTAGAATATAGTTGCATTTATGAACCCTGTAAATACCATTAGAATTCCTCTCCGTGTCTTACTGTCAGCCTGTTTCTTATCACTCTTGTTCAATTTGCTGTTCTGGGGTCTGTCGGCTTTGGAGTGATTTTTAAAAAGCCTATACTTTCTGGTGCAGGATTTCAGTGCAGTGCTAACAACTGAAAAAATAAAATAAAGATATCAGTTCAATCATAGGAGATGCACATATCTGTATGGATGCTTTCAATGCCCATTAGCCTATGCCAGGGGTGGGCAATTCTTTTTCCCAGTGGGCCACATGAGGAACAGAAAATATTGTGGAGGGCCGGGCCAATAGCCTGAACTAATTTATGTATAACATTCATTTTATTTCTTTGTAAAAAGCGGTAAATTGCATTGTTTTGACAAGCTGGGACAAAAACAATGGTACACAAAATAACAATGTTTTTACTATTTGTGCCTTGCTCATTTCTCCACTCAGTCACATTGACCCTAAAACACATTTTTTATATAACATATACAGTAACAGTACTGTTGAAAATAGGAGATCCTTAGCTTTCTAAAAACATCAATATTGTCTTTATACTCCAGACATTAAGCAGTCTAACCACCTAATTTGCTGTTTTTCAGTTATTATTCCTTGTTCAGTGAGATACATCTAGTCTCTGTTGGGCTTTGACAAGTGTATCAAAGTCAGGAATCTTAATTAATATACCATATTCATTATCATTATTATTATCCTTCATAAGTATTGTAATTTAAACATACATTCTTTATAATGTGCAAGTTCAAATAAACTATTACAAGTCTATAATATGCAAAGCACAGCTGACAGATGATCATCAGTGAGAGAGGATCTATACTTGGATTTGTTAAACTTCATCACAGATAATGTTTGTTCACATATGTAGGTAGAGCCAAAGAGAACCAACATCTTCTGAGCATGTCTCTTTATGTTTGGAAAGTTCTCCTTGAGAGAGGAGTAAAAAAGTAAAGTGCTCTGCCAGTACCATCAGACTGCTAGTCAATGCGTTCCAGCTGAACATCACTGGGTGCATTATCCACAATGCAGGTAAAGGGAGATGTGACAGGTTCGTTCTTTCCCGGGGCAGTCTCTGACCGCGTTGTACAGATCACTCAGAGAGTATGGTCGTTTAACGGGTTTTATTGACATATGGTAGAGTTGTCGGCACTCACAGGCTCTGCTCTCCTCCTGCTCTGCCGCCACTGCGGCCTTTTTATTCACACACACACACACACACACCCAGCCACAGGTGTGGCTTATTCACCCTAATTGCCCGCACCTGTTCCCTGAGCCGCCCTTCGTTCTCCCCCTCTGCAGCCGCGCTAAACCACGCCCCTGCCCCACATACCCCCACCGCCCGACTTAGGCCGGGGAGCCACCGGCCTAGCCCACTCCCCCCCCCCCCGCCCCCTCGGAGCGGGAGAGGAAGTCCGCCACGACCATCTGCGTCCCTGGCCTATGGACCACCTTGAAATTAAAGGGCTGCATAGCCAGATACCACCGGGTGATCCGGGCGTTGGTATCCTTCATGCGGTGTAGCCATTGGAGCGGAGCGTGGTCCGAACAGAGGGTGAACTGGCGCCCCAGGAGGTAGTACCGCAGGGAGTCGACCGCCCAGCGGATGGCCAGGCACTCCTTCTCCACCGTGCTGTACCTGGCCTCCCGCTCGGAGAGTTTCCTGCTGATGTAGAGCACGGGACGGTCGACTCCCCCCACCTGCTGGGACAAAACGGCCCCCAGCCCTCTGTCCGACGCATCGGTCTGCAAAGTAAAGGGGAGAGAGAAGTTAGGAGTATGTAGAAGCGGCTCCCCACAGAGGGCCTGTTTAACCGCCTCAAACGCCAACCGGCACTGCCCCGTCCACTGGACCGGATCTGAGGCACCCTTCTGGGTGAGGTCGGTCAAGGGGCTGGTCAGCTCCGCGAAGGCGGGGATAAACCGCCTATAGTAGCCCGCCAGCCCCAAGAACCGCCTCACCTCCTTTTTGGTCTTGGGCGGCGGGCAGGCTGCAATAGCCGCCGTCTTGTCCACCTGGGGACGCACCTGCCCTCCGCCCAAGTGGTACCCCAGATACCGTACCTCCCTCCGTCCAACTGCACACTTCCCCGGGTTGGCGGTGAGCCCGGCCTGTCTCAGGGACTCCAGCACCGCGCCCACCCGCCGCACATGCTCCGCCCGCGTGGTGCTGTGGATGATTACATCATCCAGGTAGACGGCAGCATACGCGGCGTGCGGACGCAGCACCCGGTCCATGAGACGTTGGAACGTGGCCGGGGCCCCGAACAACCCGAAAGGAAGCGTGGTGAATTGGTACAAACCGTACGGAGTGGAGAAGGCCGTCTTTTCCTTGGCCTCTGGCGACAGGGGAATCTGCCAGTAGCCCTTGGTTAAATCCAGCGTGGTGAAAAACTGTGCAGTGCCCAGTCGGTCCAGGAGCTCGTCGACCCGGGGCATCGGGTAAGCATCAAACCGTGACACCTCATTCACCTTGCGGTAGTCCACACAGAACCGTATAGACCCATCCTTCTTGACCACAAGAATGATGGGGCTACACCAGGCGCTGTTGGACTCTTCTATTACCCCCATCTCCAGCATAGCGGCCAATTCCCGCTGAACCACTTTTTTCTTGTGTTCAGGGAGTCGGTAGGGGCGTGACCATACGGTCACGCCCCTACCGACTCTATCTCTATCTTGTGCACGATGAGGCTGGTGCGGCCCGGCCGGAGCGAGAACACATCCGCAAACTGCTCCTGCAACTGGGCAATGTCTGCTCTCTGGGTCCCGGAGAGACGGGCTTCAGAAAGGAGCGAGGCTGGATTGGCCGATTTTGGGACCTCGGGCCCCAGCTCCTCTCTCTCCGAAACTGCGGACACCAGAGAGACAGACTCCGCCTCCCTCCACGCCTTCAGGAGGTTGAGGTGGTAGAGCTGCGTTGCCCCGCCCCGGTCAGAACGCACCACCTCATAGTCAACCTCCCCTACCCGCCGTGTGACCACAAAGGGACCTTGCCACTTGGCGAGGAGATTCGAGCTGGAAGAAGGAAGTAATACAAGTACCTTCTCTCCCGGTGCGAATTGTCTCAGCCTGGCCCCTCTGTCGTACAGGCGTTTCTGACGTTCCTGGGCCTGGCGCAAATTTTCTCGTGATAGCCGACCCAAGGCGTGAAGCTTTGCGCGCAGGTCCAGGACGTACTGAACCTCATTTTTGCTGGTGCTCGGCCCCTCCTCCCAGCTTTCTTTAATCAGGTCGAGCACCCCTCGTGGCTTCCTGCCGAACAGCAGTTCAAAGGGAGAAAATCCCGTGGAGGCCTGGGGTACCTCCCGCACTGCAAACAACAGAGAGTCAAGCCACTTATCCCAATTACGTTCATCTTCACTTATGAATTTACGGATCATGTTCTTCAAAGTCTTATTCAACCACTCCACCAGCCCATCGGTCTGGGGATGGTAAACGCTGGTCCGAATAGACTTGACGCCCAGTAACCCGTAAAGCCCTCTCATTGTGCGCGACATGAACGATGTGCCCTGGTCGGTCAGAATCTCTTTCGGGATTCCGACTCGGGAGATGACCTGAAACAGCGGAGATGCTGCGCAGCAGCACCGCTTCCGGATATCGCGTTGCGTAATCCACCAGGACTAACACAAAGCGATATCCGCGTGCGCTCCGGTGAAATGGCCCGATGAGGTCCATGCCGATTCTCTCGAACGGCACCTCCATTATTGGCAGAGGGCGCAATGGCGCCCTCGGAATGGCCGGGGGATTTACCAATTGGCACTCCGGGCAGGACGCGCACCAACGGCGCACATCCGCCCAGATGCCCGGCCAGTAAAATCGGGTCATTATCCGGTGCAATGTTTTGTCATATCCCATGTGCCCAGCCATTGGGTTATAATGAGCCGCCTGGAAAACTATTTCCCGGCGGGTCTTTGGCACCAAAAATTGGGTGTCTTCCTGCCCGGTCTGGGTGTCACGGCTCACCCGGTATAACCGGTCTCTAATTAAACAAAAGTGCGGATATGTCTGCGCTGCGTCAGGGCGCACTAGCTGACCATCAATTCTTATCACCTGGTCAAAGGCCGCGCGCAGAGTCTCATCCCGAGACTGCTCAAGTGGAAAATCTTCCATGGAGTGGAACTCGGGAGTTCCCCCTCCCCGTCTGCAGCGTCGGACGGACCCGCGTCGCCACTGAGCACCGCACACATCTCGCACTGCCCTGTCTGCCGTGACCGCACCACCGCTGCATGCACCATGAGCTTATCAAAACCCGGCCAATCCGTTCCCAGAATTAGGGGGTGCGAAAGGCGGGAGCTAACCGCAACCTTTACTCAATGCCCCGGTTCGAACCAGACTCTGGTGGATCATGGACTGATGCAGCCCGAATCCACCATCGCCTGGTGTGTACCCCCCTGGATGCTTACCGGAACGCGGTACGTCGCTCCCGGGCCTGGGGAGGGCGCTGGAGGGCCGGCAACCCGGATCACCTGTCCCACCTCCATCAGCGGGCAGTCCCTCCGGACGTGACCGGGTTGCCCACACCTCCAACACACCTGCCCTGACGTCTGAGGGGCCCCCCGTGGGTCAGGAAGGGTGCTGGTCGGGTCCGGGACGTCGGCGGTCGGAGGGCCTGGCGCGGGCTGGCGCGGAGCCGGCGGAGGCGGCCTCTTCCGCGGGGCTGGCGCCGGCTTGGCAGGCGCCGGTTTGGCTGGTGCTGGACCGGTCCGGCGCGTAGGCGGCCGGCGGGCTGGCGCGGAGCCAGCGGAGGCGGCCTCTTCCGCGGGGCTGGTGTCGGCCTGATGGGCGCCGCCGGTTGGCCGCCCCCCCCCCCTCTCGGTCGGGTGCACGGCTAGGTGGTCCTCGGCGAGCGTGATCGCGCTCGCCATGGTCGTGGGCCGGTGGCAGCGGACCCATGATGCCGTCCGGGTCGGCAGTCCCTCCAAAAACTGCTCCATAACGAGCCGCTCGAGGACCGCCTCCGCTCCTCCCCCGCCCCCAGGCTGAAGCCACCGTCCCGCTGCGTCCCGGAGCTGCTGGGCGAAGGTAAAAGGCCGGTTGCCGGGCCCCATCCTGGCCGCGCGGAACCGCCGTCGGTGTTCTTCTGGTGACAGTCCCAGCCGATCCACGACCGCCTTCCGGACGTCGGTGTAGACCCGCCGGGCCGCCGGGGGGAGCCCCAGGGCTGCCGTCTGCGCCTCTCCTATCAGCAGCGGCAGGAGCCGCACCGCCCACTCCCCCCGGCCATCCGCACGCCTCCGTGGTGGCCTCGAATGCATCCAAAAACGACTGGGCGTCGTCTCCCTCCGCCATCCGGTGGAGCGCCACTGCCGCCAGCGGCGGGTCCCGCGGAGGCCCCGCCCGTGCCTCCGTCCCGGCGACGAGCCGCTCGAGGGCGCAGGTCTGCCGCTCCGCCAGGGCCTTGAGAGACATCAGGCCCCGCTGTGTGGCCGCCGCCTGGTCACCCAACATGGCGGCGAGGCTAGCCACCATTTGCCCAACCGCAAGGAGCTGCTGGGCCACGCTCCCCGTCTGGTCAACACGATCCATCCCAGGAACCCACTTCAGGCGCCACTGTGACAGGTTCGTTCTTTCCCGGGGCAGTCTCTGACCGCGTTGTACAGATCACTCAGAGAGTATGGTCGTTTAACGGGTTTTATTGACATATGGTAGCATTGTCGGCACTCACAGGCTCTGCTCTCCTCCCGCTCTGCCGCCACTGCGGCCTTTTTATTCACACACACACACACACACCCAGCCACAGGTGCGGCTTATTCACCCTAATTGCCCGCACCTCTTCCCTGAGCCGCCCTTCGTTCTCCCCCTCTGCAGCCGCGCTAAACCACGCCCCTGCCCCACAGGAGAGAAGACCATGTGAATTTCATCCTCAACTGTTTTGAAATCTTCAAATCGCCTTGAAAACTCACCATGCAGCGCTCCAAACATGGACAGCGGCAGAGAGAACGTATTTAATAGTTTGACAACAACGCTGTGATTGGCTCACAGACCTACTCCGACTCAGATCGGTTGGTTCATTCAACATGCACGCCCTCAATCAGCTGATGGAGTAATCACTGTGACTTAGAGACTGAGCTTATGAAAGAACCGGAAAGTAAGTGTGTCTTCCTTACTGAACTTAAGCTTGAGCTTCATTTGTATGGTAACCAATGTCACCATGTCCAGTCTCATGCTCCAAAAGCAAAACAAACTGTCTGGGATTTAACGCTCGTGCCTTGATGAAATGTATTATTTTAGTTACATCAGTAACATGGTTCACTTTTAGCACTGACTTGCACAACACATTCTGATGTATAATACAATGTACAATTTCTACTCTGGGTTGATTTCAGTCACTGTATCTTTAATCCGTTTCAAAGTCCAACATTTTTGGGGTATTACCATCGGTTGTGACACCTACCAGTCTGTCCCATCTCAGTCCCAGCTCGTCCATGCTTGCATTTACCTCCGCAAAGAGATCGCTCCCCGCCGTCGTCCCTTTCATTTCAGTGCTGCCAGCTCCTCCATAATCTTGAAGTCTTTTGTTACCCCAAAAAGTCAAAATTTGCCACCTCACGTTGCAGCTGAAACTCCAGATTCCCTGCGATGTCCTCGATCCTTCTCGTCACGGTTCGCCTGGACAGCGGGAATTTCTCAAATGCTTCTTTTTTCTCGGGGCATATTAGTGCTGCAGAGTCCACCAAGCACTCTTTAATGAACTCCCCCTCTGAGAATGACTTGCTGTCTTTAGCAATTTTGTGGGATATCACACAGCTGGTCTTGGTTGCTGCCTCACTGGGTTTGTGAAGCTTGGTAAAAAAAGCCTTGTTGCCTCTGTAGCTTAGCTAGCAAAGCTTCTGATGTCCGTGCCTGTTCAGCATCGGTCAAGTTTTTGTATTTCCCCGCATGTCGATTCAAATTGTTTTCCTTCAAAATGGCAATCTGCTCTCCGCAAAATAAACACACAGCTTTACCTCTGATTTCAGTAAATAAATTCTTATCAGTCCATGTTTTGTTTAAAACTCTGCATTCGGCATCAACCTTTCTTTTTTTAGCATTTTTGAGGGCTATCTTGTGACAAGGTAATGTCAGGTAACGTCAATCACTCGTCTCATCAAACAGTGATGTACGGCACGTATTGTGCCATTAGTGACGCTTAAAAAACGTCTAAATAAAAAATATATTTAAGCAACAGAGTTTTAGTCCACGCATTAGGTAAAATTAGAAAATACTAAAACAACTCTGCTGTTATGTTCAAGTTAAATGCTGTACTGTGCAGATGAACTCTAATGTCCTACTGTACACGTGACATTGAATGAACTGAGTCAGGCAGGGGGTGAGGGGCACGAGACCAGTTGCTGTTCAGTAATAAAGCGAAGTTTACAGATAACTTCTCGTCCATTCTTTCAACGTCCTGCCGGATGCTACAATACGATTATTTTTTTATATTTCCATTAAACCTTACAGGGGCCGCTCAACGTCAGCCAAAGGGCCGTACGTGGCCCGCAGGCCGTGCTATGCCCAGGTCTGACCTGTACTGATGTACGAGGCCATGTATTATTGTTGTAAAATCTTGAGAACTTGTTGGAAGAGTATGTATGGAGCAAACGAATGTCAGATAAATCCTGTAATCCCTATTTCTTTATGATTTCACTCAGAAAGAATATCTTAAGTGTTTTTCCCTCTTTCTTCAAAAGTGAAATGTACCTTTTTAATAATAAATAGCATCTGCAAAGTGATCTTAAGCTCATTTCCTCTGGACTCTGGACATGTTGGAGCAGCCTGGTCTCCCGAAAGTTATGTTCTCATACAAGGGCACTTTTAAGATCCGTAAGCTCATACTTATCTGAACCTAAACCATCATATTTTACTAAATATAATCAAGTTTTTTCAATCCCCAAAATTTACCATGTGAAAACTGCAGCTAAAAGAAAATATATTTCCCGGAAACATAAATAGGATGCAGTTTGAATGTATGGGGACGAAATTGTTTGAAAGGTGGGGGTTTCAATTCACTTTCACTATTTTATCCAAGAGTCTGACTGGGAAAGGCCACTCTTTATTCTCATTGGGACCTGACTTTTTCTTCTCTCTGGGTTTTCTATGACCTCATCTGGAAATCACCAGGGTTTCAAACACACTGGATACATATTTAGACACTGAGAGATAGCAACACGATTCATTTGGCAGGTTTCTATCCTAAGATTAAAGTTTAAAGGTGTTGTATCATCGTGCTAATAGAACCCACTGCAGCTGAAATGGGGAAGGCAGATATTTAAATGACAACCTGTTATCAATAGGGATGCCTTATTGATATTTCTAAATTTTAAATATACTGCATGCATATACTGTTCACAGTATTCAGTTTGGACTGTTATACAAGTACGTGTTTTTTGTTAATTTCTGGGATTTTTTCATTCAAAAGTCTGAACCGTGGTCTGCGTCACATAGCATGTCTACATTTGACAGCAAAGACCAACACATTGTCAGGTGCGCGTGTAGGTCAGGACCCAAAAGCAGACGCGGGGCGCATAGGAGTAGTGGAAAACAAAAGAAGGGTTTATTCACAGTCACAGCCAGGGCAAAAGAAAACAAAGAATGTACTCAGCCGCTCCTCCTGGCGGCTCTCATGGCTGGCTCGTGACGGGTAGCTTCGCTGAAGCTCTCGTAGCTCGGCTCGCTGACGCTCTCGTAGCTCGGCTCACTGAAGCTCTCGTAGCTCGGCTCGCTGAAGCCCTCGTAGCTCGGCTCGCTGATGACCTCGTAGCTCGGCTCGCTGATGACCTCGTAGCTCGGCTCGCTGACGCTCTCGTAGCTCGGCTCGCTGAAGACCTCGTAGCTCGGCTCGCTGATGACCTCGTAGCTCGGCTCGCTGACGCTCTCGTAGCTCGGCTCGCTGATGACCTCGTAGCTCGGCTCGCTGACGCTCTCGTAGCTCGGCTCGCTGAAGCTCTCGTAAGTCGGCTCGCTGACGCTCCGGACAGGGGCAGTTGCCGTAATCACCCGACACCTGAGTTCCGGGAGGAAGCTGGCTTTAACCGCCATTAACGAGCCGGGATGAGTTGCAGCTGTGGGCGGTGGAAGCACTCCTCCCGCCTGTACCGCATCCGCCTGATTAACACACAGACACACACACACAACTTGGCCGTAGCCAGAGTTACCGTGGCCCCACCTGGCGGTGGTGCCCTCCGGGTCCTCACAGTACCCCCCCCTCCCAACGACGCCTCCTGGCGTCCACGGAACTGCCGGGCCAGGGTGGGTGGAGGGGGCCCGGTAGGAGGGCCAAAACCCCTTGCGACCACCGACCTCCCAAAACAAAACAAAAAAACAACAACCTGAAACCAGGACAAGACCTGCATGCCCGGGAGGACAGGCCGGAGGACGGCCACCCGGCGGGAACTCAGGGGGACGGGCCGGAGGACGGCCACCAGGCGGGGACTCAGGGGGACGGGCCGGAGGACGGCCACCAGGCGGGGACTCAGGGGGACGGGCCGGAGGACGGCCACCAGGCGGGGACTCAGGGGGACGGGCCGGAGGACGGCCACCAGGCGGGGACTCCGGGGGACGGGCCGGAGGACGGCCACCAGGCGGGGACTCAGGGGGACGGGCCGGAGGACGGCCACCAGGCGGGGACTCAGGGGGACGGGCCGGAGGACGGCCACCAGGCGGGGACTCAGGGGGACGGGCCGGAGGACGGCCACCAGGCGGGGACTCCGGGGGACGGGCCGGAGGACGGCCACCAGGCGGGGACTCAGGAGGACGGGCCGGAGGACGGGACCAACCTACACTTGGCTCGAGACGGGACTTGACCGGACAGGGCTCGGGACGGGGCCTAGCGGGACGAAACTTGGGACAGGACTTGACCGGACGGAACTTGGGACGAGTGCCGGCCGGGCCGCCGACGGGACTCGAGGGACACGTGTCGGCCGGGCCGCCGACGGGACTCGAGGGACATGTGTCGGCCGGGCCGCCGACGGGACTCGAGGGACATGTGTCGGCCGGGCCGCCGACGGGACTCGAGGGACACGTGTCGGCCGGACCGCCGACCGGACTCGTGAAACAGGTGTCGGCCGGACCGCCGACGGGACTCGTGAAACCGGTGTCGGCCGGACTGCCGACAAGAATCGCAGGATACGAGCCGGGCCGGACTGCCGGCAGGGCTCGGGGAACAGGTGGCGGCCGGACCACCGACGAGACAGGTGTCGGCCGGACCGCCGCCGGGACTCGGGGAACAAGGATCGGCCGGACCACCGACGACACAGGTGTCGGCCGGACCGCCGACGGGGTTCGAGGGACAGTCGTCGGCCGGACCGCCGACGGGACTCGTGAAACAGGCGTCGGCCGGACCGCCGACGGGACTCGTGAAACAGGCGTCGGCCGGACCGCCGACGGGACTCGTGAAACAGGCGTCGGCCGGACCGCCGACGGGACTCGTGAAACAGGCGTCGGCCGGACCGCCGACGGGACTCGTGAAACAGGCGTCGGCCGGGCCGCCGACGGGACTCGTGAAACAGGCGTCGGCCGGGCCGCCGACGGGACTCGTGAAACAGGCGTCGGCCGGGCCGCCGACGGGACTCGTGAAACAGGCGTCGGCCGGGCCGCCGACGGGACTCGTGAAACAGGCGTCGGCCGGGCCGCCGACGGGACTCGTGAAACAGGCGTCGGCCGGGCCGCCGACGGGACTCGTGAAACAGGCGTCGGCCGGGCCGCCGACGGGACTCGTGAAACAGGCGTCGGCCGGGCCGCCGACGGGACTCGTGAAACAGGCGTCGGCCGGGCCGCCGACGGGGCAGGTGGGGGAGCTGGGACCGGGACTAGCACCGTGACGGGACACGGGACCGGGGCTGACAGCGGCACAGGGGCAGAAACCGGGACCGGGGCTGAACGCGACACGGTGGCAAAAACTGGGCCCGGGGCTGAAAGCGACACGGTGGCGGAAACTGGGCTCGGGGCTGGCAGCGGCACAGGGACAGAAACTGGGACCGGGGCTAAACGCAACACGGTGGCAAAAACTGGGCTCGGGGCTGGCAGCGGCACGGGGGAAGAAACTGGGACCGGGGCTGAACGCGACACGGTGGCAAAAACTGGGCCCGGGGCTGAAAGCGACACGGTGGCAGAAACTGGGCTCGGGGCTGGCAGCGGCACAGGAACAGTAACCGGGACCGGGGCTAAACGCAACACGGTGGCAGAAACTGGGCTCGGAGCTGGCAGCGGCACGGGGGCAGAAACTGGGACCGGGGCTGACAGTGGCACGGGGGCAGAAACTGGGACCGGGGCTGAACGCGACAGGACACGGGGAGCTGGAGTCGGCCGGGACGCCGACAGGACACGTGGAGCGGGAGTCGGCCGGGGAGCCGACAATACACGGGGAGCTGGAGTTGGCCGGGGCGCCAACCGGACACGGGGAGCTGGAGTCGGCCGGGGCGCCGACAATACACGGGGAGCTGGAGTTGGCCGGGGCGCCGACAATACACGGGGAGCTGGAGTTGGCCGGGGCGTCAACGGGATACAGGGAGCGGGCGTGACCGGCTTCCCCACAGCCGCAGCCTGCGCTGGGGGCCCCCTCCGCCGGCGTCGACGGCCCGAGGCTCTGGCCTCCGGGTCAGAACCCCTAGCCCGTTGGAGGCACCGGGGCCCACCAAACGCCAGCCGGGCACCTGCCCAGGGATCCGGTTCGGGATCCTTCTCCACCTTGGGATCCTGGTATCCCGGCTCCCGCACGTACCACCGGCCATTCCGAAAGTAGAACTGGGGGGGCTGCACCACCACCTCAGGATCCTTGTATCCGGGATCCCGCACGTAGTCCCGGGACCCATCCAGGGCCATCCGGGGTTCCCTCCACTGGTCGTACCAGGGATCCTCCGCCTGGCCAAAGTCACTCAGGAAGTCGTCATCTGAGTCATACCACTCCCACCTGAGCGGCTGTGGACTCTCCATCTCCAACAGGGGGGGGGGAAAAAACAAAAAAAAGAAAAAACAAGTTTGCCGGCGCGGATCCGCACCTGCCAACTAGCGCCCGCGCGTGCTGGGTCCTTGCTTTCTGGTCGGGTGATTCTGTCAGGTGCGCGTGTAGGTCAGGACCCAAAAGCAGACGCGGGGCGCATAGGAGTAGTGGAAAACAAAAGAAGGGTTTATTCACAGTCACAGCCAGGGCAAAAGAAAACAAAGAATGTACTCAGCCGCTCCTCCTGGCGGCTCTCATGGCTGGCTCGTGACGGGTAGCTTCGCTGAAGCTCTCGTAGCTCGGCTCGCTGACGCTCTCGTAGCTCGGCTCGCTGAAGCTCTCGTAGCTCGGCTCGCTGAAGCTCTCGTAGCTCGGCTCGCTGATGACCTCGTAGCTCGGCTCGCTGATGACCTCGTAGCTCGGCTCGCTGACGCTCTCGTAGCTCGGCTCGCTGAAGACCTCGTAGCTCGGCTCGCTGATGACCTCGTAGCTCGGCTCGCTGACGCTCTCGTAGCTCGGCTCGCTGATGACCTCGTAGCTCGGCTCGCTGACGCTCTCGTAGCTCGGCTCGCTGAAGCTCTCGTAACTCGGCTCGCTGACGCTCCGGACAGGGGCAGTTTTATATTTCCATTAAACCTTACAGGGGCCGCTCAACGTCAGCCAAAGGGCCGTACGTGGCCCGCAGGCCGTGCTATGCCCAGGTCTGACCTGTACTGATGTACGAGGCCATGTATTATTGTTGTAAAATCTTGAGAACTTGTTGGAAGAGTATGTATGGAGCAAACGAATGTCAGATAAATCCTGTAATCCCTATTTCTTTATGATTTCACTCAGAAAGAATATCTTAAGTGTTTTTCCCTCTTTCTTCAAAAGTGAAATGTACCTTTTTAATAATAAATAGCATCTGCAAAGTGATCTTAAGCTCATTTCCTCTGGACTCTGGACATGTTGGAGCAGCCTGGTCTCCCGAAAGTTATGTTCTCATACAAGGGCACTTTTAAGATCCGTAAGCTCATACTTATCTGAACCTAAACCATCATATTTTACTAAATATAATCAAGTTTTTTCAATCCCCAAAATTTACCATGTGAAAACTGCAGCTAAAAGAAAATATATTTCCCGGAAACATAAATAGGATGCAGTTTGAATGTATGGGGACGAAATTGTTTGAAAGGTGGGGGTTTCAATTCACTTTCACTATTTTATCCAAGAGTCTGACTGGGAAAGGCCACTCTTTATTCTCATTGGGACCTGACTTTTTCTTCTCTCTGGGTTTTCTATGACCTCATCTGGAAATCACCAGGGTTTCAAACACACTGGATACATATTTAGACACTGAGAGATAGCAACACGATTCATTTGGCAGGTTTCTATCCTAAGATTAAAGTTTAAAGGTGTTGTATCATCGTGCTAATAGAACCCACTGCAGCTGAAATGGGGAAGGCAGATATTTAAATGACAACCTGTTATCAATAGGGATGCCTTATTGATATTTCTAAATTTTAAATATACTGCATGCATATACTGTTCACAGTATTCAGTTTGGACTGTTATACAAGTACGTGTTTTTTGTTAATTTCTGGGATTTTTTCATTCAAAAGTCTGAACCGTGGTCTGCGTCACATAGCATGTCTACATTTGACAGCAAAGACCAACACATTGTCAGGTGCGCGTGTAGGTCAGGACCCAAAAGCAGACGCGGGGCGCATAGGAGTAGTGGAAAACAAAAGAAGGGTTTATTCACAGTCACAGCCAGGGCAAAAGAAAACAAAGAATGTACTCAGCCGCTCCTCCTGGCGGCTCTCATGGCTGGCTCGTGACGGGTAGCTTCGCTGAAGCTCTCGTAGCTCGGCTCGCTGACGCTCTCGTAGCTCGGCTCACTGAAGCTCTCGTAGCTCGGCTCGCTGAAGCCCTCGTAGCTCGGCTCGCTGATGACCTCGTAGCTCGGCTCGCTGATGACCTCGTAGCTCGGCTCGCTGACGCTCTCGTAGCTCGGCTCGCTGAAGACCTCGTAGCTCGGCTCGCTGATGACCTCGTAGCTCGGCTCGCTGACGCTCTCGTAGCTCGGCTCGCTGATGACCTCGTAGCTCGGCTCGCTGACGCTCTCGTAGCTCGGCTCGCTGAAGCTCTCGTAAGTCGGCTCGCTGACGCTCCGGACAGGGGCAGTTGCCGTAATCACCCGACACCTGAGTTCCGGGAGGAAGCTGGCTTTAACCGCCATTAACGAGCCGGGATGAGTTGCAGCTGTGGGCGGTGGAAGCACTCCTCCCGCCTGTACCGCATCCGCCTGATTAACACACAGACACACACACACAACTTGGCCGTAGCCAGAGTTACCGTGGCCCCACCTGGCGGTGGTGCCCTCCGGGTCCTCACAGTACCCCCCCCTCCCAACGACGCCTCCTGGCGTCCACGGAACTGCCGGGCCAGGGTGGGTGGAGGGGGCCCGGTAGGAGGGCCAAAACCCCTTGCGACCACCGACCTCCCAAAACAAAACAAAAAAACAACAACCTGAAACCAGGACAAGACCTGCATGCCCGGGAGGACAGGCCGGAGGACGGCCACCCGGCGGGAACTCAGGGGGACGGGCCGGAGGACGGCCACCAGGCGGGGACTCAGGGGGACGGGCCGGAGGACGGCCACCAGGCGGGGACTCAGGGGGACGGGCCGGAGGACGGCCACCAGGCGGGGACTCAGGGGGACGGGCCGGAGGACGGCCACCAGGCGGGGACTCCGGGGGACGGGCCGGAGGACGGCCACCAGGCGGGGACTCAGGGGGACGGGCCGGAGGACGGCCACCAGGCGGGGACTCAGGGGGACGGGCCGGAGGACGGCCACCAGGCGGGGACTCAGGGGGACGGGCCGGAGGACGGCCACCAGGCGGGGACTCCGGGGGACGGGCCGGAGGACGGCCACCAGGCGGGGACTCAGGAGGACGGGCCGGAGGACGGGACCAACCTACACTTGGCTCGAGACGGGACTTGACCGGACAGGGCTCGGGACGGGGCCTAGCGGGACGAAACTTGGGACAGGACTTGACCGGACGGAACTTGGGACGAGTGCCGGCCGGGCCGCCGACGGGACTCGAGGGACACGTGTCGGCCGGGCCGCCGACGGGACTCGAGGGACATGTGTCGGCCGGGCCGCCGACGGGACTCGAGGGACATGTGTCGGCCGGGCCGCCGACGGGACTCGAGGGACACGTGTCGGCCGGACCGCCGACCGGACTCGTGAAACAGGTGTCGGCCGGACCGCCGACGGGACTCGTGAAACCGGTGTCGGCCGGACTGCCGACAAGAATCGCAGGATACGAGCCGGGCCGGACTGCCGGCAGGGCTCGGGGAACAGGTGGCGGCCGGACCACCGACGAGACAGGTGTCGGCCGGACCGCCGCCGGGACTCGGGGAACAAGGATCGGCCGGACCACCGACGACACAGGTGTCGGCCGGACCGCCGACGGGGTTCGAGGGACAGTCGTCGGCCGGACCGCCGACGGGACTCGTGAAACAGGCGTCGGCCGGACCGCCGACGGGACTCGTGAAACAGGCGTCGGCCGGACCGCCGACGGGACTCGTGAAACAGGCGTCGGCCGGACCGCCGACGGGACTCGTGAAACAGGCGTCGGCCGGGCCGCCGACGGGACTCGTGAAACAGGCGTCGGCCGGGCCGCCGACGGGACTCGTGAAACAGGCGTCGGCCGGGCCGCCGACGGGACTCGTGAAACAGGCGTCGGCCGGGCCGCCGACGGGACTCGTGAAACAGGCGTCGGCCGGGCCGCCGACGGGACTCGTGAAACAGGCGTCGGCCGGGCCGCCGACGGGACTCGTGAAACAGGCGTCGGCCGGGCCGCCGACGGGACTCGTGAAACAGGCGTCGGCCGGGCCGCCGACGGGACTCGTGAAACAGGCGTCGGCCGGGCCGCCGACGGGACTCGTGAAACAGGCGTCGGCCGGGCCGCCGACGGGGCAGGTGGGGGAGCTGGGACCGGGACTAGCACCGTGACGGGACACGGGACCGGGGCTGACAGCGGCACAGGGGCAGAAACCGGGACCGGGGCTGAACGCGACACGGTGGCAAAAACTGGGCCCGGGGCTGAAAGCGACACGGTGGCGGAAACTGGGCTCGGGGCTGGCAGCGGCACAGGGACAGAAACTGGGACCGGGGCTAAACGCAACACGGTGGCAAAAACTGGGCTCGGGGCTGGCAGCGGCACGGGGGAAGAAACTGGGACCGGGGCTGAACGCGACACGGTGGCAAAAACTGGGCCCGGGGCTGAAAGCGACACGGTGGCAGAAACTGGGCTCGGGGCTGGCAGCGGCACAGGAACAGTAACCGGGACCGGGGCTAAACGCAACACGGTGGCAGAAACTGGGCTCGGAGCTGGCAGCGGCACGGGGGCAGAAACTGGGACCGGGGCTGACAGTGGCACGGGGGCAGAAACTGGGACCGGGGCTGAACGCGACAGGACACGGGGAGCTGGAGTCGGCCGGGACGCCGACAGGACACGTGGAGCGGGAGTCGGCCGGGGAGCCGACAATACACGGGGAGCTGGAGTTGGCCGGGGCGCCAACCGGACACGGGGAGCTGGAGTCGGCCGGGGCGCCGACAATACACGGGGAGCTGGAGTTGGCCGGGGCGCCGACAATACACGGGGAGCTGGAGTTGGCCGGGGCGTCAACGGGATACAGGGAGCGGGCGTGACCGGCTTCCCCACAGCCGCAGCCTGCGCTGGGGGCCCCCTCCGCCGGCGTCGACGGCCCGAGGCTCTGGCCTCCGGGTCAGAACCCCTAGCCCGTTGGAGGCACCGGGGCCCACCAAACGCCAGCCGGGCACCTGCCCAGGGATCCGGTTCGGGATCCTTCTCCACCTTGGGATCCTGGTATCCCGGCTCCCGCACGTACCACCGGCCATTCCGAAAGTAGAACTGGGGGGGCTGCACCACCACCTCAGGATCCTTGTATCCGGGATCCCGCACGTAGTCCCGGGACCCATCCAGGGCCATCCGGGGTTCCCTCCACTGGTCGTACCAGGGATCCTCCGCCTGGCCAAAGTCACTCAGGAAGTCGTCATCTGAGTCATACCACTCCCACCTGAGCGGCTGTGGACTCTCCATCTCCAACAGGGGGGGGGGAAAAAACAAAAAAAAGAAAAAACAAGTTTGCCGGCGCGGATCCGCACCTGCCAACTAGCGCCCGCGCGTGCTGGGTCCTTGCTTTCTGGTCGGGTGATTCTGTCAGGTGCGCGTGTAGGTCAGGACCCAAAAGCAGACGCGGGGCGCATAGGAGTAGTGGAAAACAAAAGAAGGGTTTATTCACAGTCACAGCCAGGGCAAAAGAAAACAAAGAATGTACTCAGCCGCTCCTCCTGGCGGCTCTCATGGCTGGCTCGTGACGGGTAGCTTCGCTGAAGCTCTCGTAGCTCGGCTCGCTGACGCTCTCGTAGCTCGGCTCGCTGAAGCTCTCGTAGCTCGGCTCGCTGAAGCTCTCGTAGCTCGGCTCGCTGATGACCTCGTAGCTCGGCTCGCTGATGACCTCGTAGCTCGGCTCGCTGACGCTCTCGTAGCTCGGCTCGCTGAAGACCTCGTAGCTCGGCTCGCTGATGACCTCGTAGCTCGGCTCGCTGACGCTCTCGTAGCTCGGCTCGCTGATGACCTCGTAGCTCGGCTCGCTGACGCTCTCGTAGCTCGGCTCGCTGAAGCTCTCGTAACTCGGCTCGCTGACGCTCCGGACAGGGGCAGTTGCCGTAATCACCCGACACCTGAGTTCCGGGAGGAAGCTGGCTTTAACCGCCATTAACGAGCCGGGATGAGTTGCAGCTGTGGGCGGTGGAAGCACTCCTCCCGCCTGTACCGCATCCGCCTGATTAACACACAGACACACACACACAACTTGGCCGTAGCCAGAGTTACCGTGGCCCCACCTGGCGGTGGTGCCCTCCGGGTCCTCACACACATGGCATACCCACATCCTGTCATAAACCCCGATGTGAGCTACGTGTCAGTCGGCTGGTTTGCAGGTGATTAAAGTGAATATTTGGGAGTTATATTCCAATAGACTCTTTGTAAATGTCAATTTACAAAAATAAATAAATAAAATAATTGGGCATCTCCATGAACTACTGTGGCTAATTTTGTTTTGTTATTTTTGTGCGTAATGAAGATAGCCGAGGATACATTTAGTTATAGTTAAATCCAAACATTATATTTCCCCAGACCCAAACGAGGGTCGAACAAAAGGTCTTGAGCTTAAAACCTCACCAAACTTTTGCCATAGTAAAGCTATTAATACGGGAAAATGCAGTTGTGCTTCTCGTATTCTCAGGGATTAAACCAATTTCACATGTGATGCTATTAGAAAAGACAGCCTCCACCCCCTTTAGAGCATCACTGAACATGCAACTTTAATCTCAACACGATGTATTTGATATGAAATGCTCACATAAAACTACTGATAATCCCGGAGATCCCTGCTATGGTGTGAATTGCAGACGATAATGCTCTTATCCAGTAGATTAAGGTCAGACTACAGGCGTATGCTAACATGCTAAAGTGGGTACTACAAAAGTGATACATGTATACAATGCAAATAATTTCATTGAAAAGCAATAGTAACCGCTGAGTGGGACATAAATCCTTTCACATATGTCGACGGAAAAAGTGTGACGAATCGTTTCCCTTTTTACTCTTTTTTTCATGGAAGTAGTTCACCCTTCGGTGTTATTGATATCAAATGCTTCATTACAGAATGCTTACTGTGCTCTGCTCTGCGAGCGCCGTGTTGTTGGTACATCTAAGGTGGGCTGTTTCTGTTAACCCTTACCTGCACCCTAAACGGGTCACCACTCTGGGGAGGTGATTATTCTCTAGCCTGGTTAATGGTCCTTACTGACAGCACTTAATGAAAATTAATGACCAGCTTTGGGGATGGCGTGCACACAAATAGGGCAGCCACTGTATTTTACTCGAAGATCACAAATGTGCAAAGCAGCCGCGGTATGAATTTAGATGGATGGAACCACAGATACATGCAGATAGATGGGGGCCACTAGGAGTTTACAAAGTTCTACCAATGTGTTTGCAGTCCGTGCCAATGTCGCTACGCCAAATGAACGATCGGAAGTTAATCAAACCGCGTCACGGTAATACCCCAAATTTACTTGATGAAATTAACTCCAGGATGTATTTCTGTCTAATAACTAATTTCAGATCGTAGCCAAGCCTCTGATGAACTACCTTGGCAGTATTCTTGCTTCATCATCTACTCATCGGCTGGCCCAGCCACATGTGATGAGAAAGCAATACCTGCTGGAAGAGATCAGCCTCAGCCCTAAGCCGGTGAGAATCCCATTAATGAGTATTAATGGATGTCTTGGAATGCCGTGATCCCCACAACATGGATCGGATCTACAGCCTCTTAGCCTGACTCCGGTCTCAAAGATTAGGACTTAGTGGATCCGCAGGTGGATACATTTTACTGACTGTCTTTGAGACTTCTTCATGCACAGGCCCGAAGCAGACTAAGTCTGTTAATGTCTTGGACAGTTCGAAGTGGTGGTCGAGGATTGTGTTGTTCGCCTCATGAGCTCCATTGTCTCATTGTCATTGAGATTGTTTTATTCACATATTCAATGTCTATGATTATAATTGTGTCGATTGACTTGCTGGACTCAGAAATAAAACCTCTCAAAATGACAAATAGAAAAATAATAAATAATATTTGCAATACGCCATGAGTGAATTCAAGTGTCAGTGCAGAACATGTGTGATTCGTGTTCCTGCAGAATTTTGATGGTTGCCTACAGCAACACAATGATCGGTAATGTTTCATTCAGATGGTTGCCAGTATTCAGGTTATATTGTGGATCTCATTTCAAGTATAAAGCTTTGACTTAGTTCAACACAACAATGCTGTACCTGCTGAAATAACCAAACTGCGTAAAGACATATAATTCTGTACAAATGATGTACATTTATATATATATATATATATATATATATATATATATATATATATACATGCACACATCTTGGTTGTGTCCCGTTTCAGAATATGCAGAAATCCTTGTTTTCGATGACACCGTGTTACACAGTGCTTATTCATATTGGGCCTACCGACATTGTGGGGATCCTGGAGGCACCACCGCCAGAGGGTGCCGAATTAACCCTGGCTACGGCCAAGTTGTGTTTTTCCCCAATCAGGCAGATGCGGTACAGCCGGGAGGAGTGCTTCCGCCACTCGCAGCTGCGGCTCGTCGCTCGTCAACGACGGTTAAAGCCAGCCTCCTCCCGGACACCGGTGTCGGGTAATAGCGAAGCGTGCCCACGTCAAGGGGTGATCCTGCTCAGCGCCGAGACATCGCCTGCTGTTCACGACCCCGTCGAGCGCTTCATCAGCCACGCTACGAGCCAAGCTACGAACCACGAGTCATCAGCCACGCCACGAACCAAGCTACGAGTCACGAGCCACGCCATCAGCCAAGCTACGAGCCCCGAGTCTTCGGCCACGCCACGAGCCAAACGCCACGAGCTAAGCTGCGAGTCACGAGTCATCAGCCACGCCACGAACCAAGCTACGAGCCACGAGCCACCAGCCCCGCCACGAGCCAGGCTACGAGCTACGTCGCACGCCACGTCCACGAGCCACCTTCCCGGACCCGAGATCCTGGCCCCGGACGCAGAGTCCGGCCCTGAAGCCGCCGTGCCTGCGGCTGAGTATTCCCCGTCTTCCCCTCCCTTGTCGGTTTTCCTGAAAATAAATACATCTGTGTTTGCCCGCAAAACCCTGTTGTCCTCTGTTTGCTTTTGGGTCCAGACTCCCACCCTGACAGAATAACCCGACCAAAAGCATGGACCCAGCAAACCCGGGCGCGATCTAGGATGCACCGACCCGTGCTTGGACCCAGCCAGGAACCTTTTTGTTTTTCCTTTTTTGTGTGTGATGGGTAGCCCACGGCCGACCCGGTTTTATTTTTATGATTCACATGGCCATAGCCTGGGTTACTACGACCACGTGAAGGACCCCAGGTATGAGGACCCAAATCAGGACCAGTGGTCAGGGTCCCGGTTGGCATTTGGTGGCCCCCTTAGCCACCAGTGGGCTAGGGGTTCTGGCCCGGAGGCCAGAGCCTCGGGCCCTCGACGCCGGCGTAGGGGTCGCTCAGCCCGGGCTGCTGCCGTGGGGAAGCGGTCCACCCCAGCTCCCGGTGACCCGCCGGCCGCCTGGCTAGCCCTCTACGATCTGCCAGCCCCGGATCCCGCCACCGTGCCGCTGCCAGCCCCGGTCCTGGATCCCGCCACCGTGCCGCTGCCAGCCCCGGTCCTGGATCCCGCCACCGTGCCGCTGCCAGCCCCGGTCCCGGAGACTGCCACCGTGCCGCTGCCCGCCCCGGTCCCGGAAACCGCCCCGGTTCCTGAAACCGCCACGGCCGACTCCTGCTTCCTGTGTCCTGTCGGCGTCCCGGCCGACTTCTGCTCCTCGTGTCCTGTCGGCGCCACGGCCGACTTCTGCTCCTCGTGTCCTGTCGGCGTCCCGGCCGACTCCAGCTCCCAGAGTCCCCGTCTTCCCCTCCCTTGTCGGTTTTCCTGAAAATAAATACATCTGTGTTTGCCCGCAAAACCCTGTTGTCCTCTTTTTGCTTTTGGGTGCAGACTCCCACCCTGACAGACATAATTATTATATTCCCCCAAAAATATTTTTACTTAAATCTAAGCAATTGCATGTCCTTTTGGATCATAATTAGTACTATGGATAATGCCCCAAAAGCTTTGAGACAAAATAAGAAGTTAAATAATAAGTTCAGTATTTACAGATGCCAAAGCCTTTCTCTACAATTATTCTGGAAATGTTTGCCCTATTCTGTAAATCAAAAAAAATAACGATTCAGATAATCTTTAAAGTACATTTTGTTATTTGCTTGCCAAAAAGGTATGATGGACAGTACACACTGCCTATTTGTTGTTCATTCCAAGGGTGAAAGTTATGTTCATGTCTGTGTTTGCTTTCTTACACACTTAACTGAGGAAATCAATAACTAACGAGCAAACACAAAGATGTGTCAATGGTTGGCAAACGTCATGTTTATCGTCTCTTGGTTCCAATACATTCTCCATAGCGCTTGATCATAACAAAAAAAACAAGTCCAGTGCAAATGCACACTTTTGCTACTGTTCTCTTTTCAATCGGATTGATTTTTCTGTTGTGCATTTAAAACCCTGCATAAGTGGTTTAACGGATCTACCCGACATGCTTATTATTAAGCATTCCCTAAAGTTTTCTGTTTCGCAGACTCAGAGGAGCCTTGGTGAATGTGCAGAATTGGTGAATATGTAGTGTCACATTCAGCAAGAGGGAGGCTTTCATTCGGATACGGTAGGTGCAAGCATCGTGGCTACAGTACATTTGCATGAACACATGCTGTACATACAAAGTTGTATGCATGATGTAAATGTGAGCATGCTGGTGTGCATCAAAATGTATTTATGTATATTGTGTTCACGCGTGTCTGCCTGTAGAATTACAGTGTTTTTTTTTCTTAGATAACAGATATTTCTTTGTGTCTGGGTTTGTTGTGCTATGCCACAGAGGCCCAGCCAAGATATTAGCAGTCAATACTCGCATGAGGCATCTGAAACCATTGCAATTTATAGCCCTTGTTTTTGCTGATGCAGCCCGGCTGTCAAAATCATCAGCGTGTGCACACACCAACGCCGGTCCTTCTGCAAAGCACAGAAACGCATACCGAGCAGTCGCAGCACACACCCCGGGAAAGAGGAGGGAAGAATTGAATACCCTCTCTCTGTGTCTGTTTCTCTCTGCCTCCCTTCCTCTTTTTTCTCGGACTGTTTATCTTCCCTGCCTCTACCACCCCTCAATACTTAACGCCATTCACAGATTATCTTGTTTGCCTCCACTTCCACGGTGGCAAACCCAGTCAAGGTGGGATTTGTGAGGAAAGCTGTCAGTCAAAACCCTCTCAGCCGTGTTTTTGCAAATATTCTATGGCATTAGAGGGAAATAGCTGAGGTCGCTACATGCAATGCTGTACGGCAGTAGCATAAATATTATATTTTTCTATAAAACAATTCAATGACAATATATTATTAAAAATGTGTTGAGAGTTGCATCTTGCAGTAGCAGTTATTATCCATGTTACTTTGTCGTGACTGTTTTTTTTGTTTTCATGGAAACATTTTTTTAATGAACATTTCTTCAATTAGTTTTCTCCTGCTGTGTCCCAATGTGCAGTATTATCACCAGCACTGCTTTTTTGGCCACCATAATTCTATTCACAGTTGGCAACACTGGATATGCCAAAACCCTACAGAGATGGACACAATTGGTTGTGAGATCTTAAAGCTATGAAGGACTGATAAGTCAGACTGATAAACCAGACACAGTGGTTCCTCCGGTGGCTTGATCCAGCATACCTGTTTGTATCAAGCTACACTGTCAATACCAAGCAGTGATTTGATCTCTGCCTCCGGGTCCTGTGATAATTACCCCGCGAGAGCATCAATGAGGATTTATTGGGCTTCGCTCCGCAGTGCACAAAAGAGCCAGCTTTTAATCTTTGTGGGGTTGAGAGCCTTCGACTTGTTAGTGACGTGTGAAAAGCCCCAACGTTTCTCCACCCTTGACTGATCATTAGTGGAAATTAGCGTGAACGGGGGATAGAGCGAGTGACGATGCTGTGTGAAGGAAATAAATAAATATAAAAATGTGAACAGTGCTCACAAATTAAATGTGAGACCATGAGAGTCCAAGGACAAGGCCGCCCATTCGGATTGAGGTAAACATTTATCTAATGCTGAGTGGACATTAGTGGACATTTGAAAATGATTTGCATTATATGTGCCTAGTGTGAATCTTCCTGTTTGTTTATGTGGTGTGTGTGTGTGTGTGTGTTTCCTAACTTAGGCTACCTTTGGGGACACATTGGCAATGAAAGACCAGTTAATTGGGGTTGACTTATCCATTTGGGGAAGCCATGTCCCCATTAGGAAAGCTGTTTTTTGATTAAGGTGTGTTAATTTCTGTCTATGGCCACATTGGGGGACGTTTTTTGACAGAAGTCCATATATTATGAACTTCTTTTTGAAAAGGCTCAAACATACACAGTATCACTAAACTTTTAAATAATACACTGATATAATTGCAATCTGCTATGTTGTTTTGGAAATGATCTGATTGATACATGTATTCTCAATATATACTTACCTCAAAGCAATTAGAATCAACAATTTTTAAGTACTCCTTCGCGAATCGCCACCTTAACGCGGTGAAGGAGTTTGAGTGGCTCAATGATCCTGGGAGCTATGTTGTCCGGGGCATCTGCCCCTGGTAGGGTCTCCCAAGGCAAACAGGTCTCGGGGGAGAGCCCAGACTAAGAGCGGTTCAAAAAACCCTGATGATAAGCAGCCCTAGGACTGAAGTTACCTCGCCCGGACCAGGGAAACCGGGGCACCCTCCCGGAGCCAGACCCGGGAGGCGAGCTCGTCGGCGAGCGTCTGGTGGCCGGGCTTTCGCCCATGGGGCCCGGTCGGGCTCAGCCCGAAGAAACACCATGGTGCAGCCACCCTGTGGACCCACCACCCGCAGGGACAGACATCGGGGTCGGGTGCTATGTAGACCGGGCGGCGGGCCGGGCAGGGGGCCTGGGCGAGCCGATCGCCGGCGACATAGACTAGCTCTAGGGACGTGGAACGTCACCTCGCTAGCGGGGAAGGAGCCGGAGCTGGTGAGGGAGGTGGAGCGTTACCAGCTAGATATAGTTGGGCTCACCTCCACGCACAGCGCTGGCTCTGGAACCAAACTCCTGGAGAAGGGTTGGACTTTGTTCTTTTCTGGAGTCGCCCAGGGTGAGAGGCGCCGGGCGGGAGTGGGGATACTCACGAGTCCCCGGCTGAGCGCCGCCGTGTTGGAGTTTTCCCCAGAGAACAAGAGGGTCGCCTCCCTGCGCCTACAAGTTGCGGGGAGTAAGGCTCTGACTGTTGTTTGTGCTTATGCACCAAACAGCATTTCGGAGTATCCGGCCTTCTTGGAGTTGGTGGGAGGGGTCCTGGAAAGGGCGCCGCCTGCCGACTCCATAGTTCTCCTGGGAGACTTCAACGCTCACGTGGGCGACGACAGAGAAACCTGGCGGGGAGTGATTGGGAGGAACGGCTTGCCTGATCTGAACCCGAGCGGTGTTTCGTTGTTGGACTTCTGTGCTAGCCACAGTTTGTCCATAACAAACACCATGTTTGAACATAAGGTGGCTCATAAGTGTACCTGGTACCAGAACACCTTAGGCCGGAGATCAATGATCGACTTCGTAATCGTATCATCTGATCTGCGGCCGTATGTTTTGGACACTCGGGTGAAGAGAGGAGCAGAGCTGTCAACTGATCACCACCTGGTGGTGAGTTGGATCAGATGGCGGGGGAGTCGGCCAGAAAGACCTGGCAAGCCCAAACGTGTAGTGAGGGTGAACTGGGAACGTCTGGCGGAGGATCCTGTCCGGGAGGTCTTCAACTCCCACCTCCGGAAGGACTTCTCACACATCCCGAGGGAGGTTGGGGACATGGAATCCGAGTGGATCATGTTCAATGTGATCATGTGGACGCGGCCGCTAGGAGCTGTGGTCGGAAGGTCATCGGTGCCTGTCGTGGCGGCAACCCGAGAACCCGGTGGTGGACACCGGGGGTGAGGGAAGCCGTCAAGCTGAAGAAGGAGGCCTTTCGGGCTTGGTTGGCCCAGGGGTCTCCTGAAGCAGCTGACAGGTACAGGCAGGCCAGAAGGACTGGTGGTCACGGATGCTAAAACTCGGGCATGGGAGGAGTTCGGGGAGGCCATGGAGAAGGACTTTCGGTTGGCCTCAAGGAGGTTCTGGCTAACCATCCGACGACTCAGGAAGGGAAAGCAGGGCCTTCCCCAGGCTGTTATCAGCGGGGGAGGGGGGCTGCTGACCCAGACAGAGGATATCGTCGGGCGGTGGAAGGAGCACTTTGAGGAACTCCTAAACCCGGTCAACATGTCCCCTGAACAGGGGGCAGCGCCTGAAGACTTGGGGTTGGATGAACCCATATCCCTGGCAGAGGCCACTAAGGTAGTCAAAAAGCTCCTTGGTGGCAAGGCGCCGGGGGTGGATGAAATCCGCCCTGAGATGCTGAAGGCGCTGGACTTT
Organism: Cottus gobio; assembly: GCA_023566465.1. NCBI lineage: Eukaryota > Metazoa > Chordata > Actinopteri > Perciformes > Cottidae > Cottus > Cottus gobio. Next base: position 17,137,203 of record CM042237.1, read on the forward strand.
GTTGGGCTGTCTTGGCTGACACGCCTCTTCAATGTCGCATGGGGGTCGAGCACAGTGCCCATGGACTGGCAGACCGGGGTGGTGGTTCCCATCTTCAAGAAGGGGGACCGGAGAGTGTGCTCGAATTATCGGGGTATCACACTACTCAGCCTCCCGGGAAAAGCTTATGCCAGGGTGCTGGAACGGAGGCTCCGACCGTTTGTCGAACCTCGGATTCAAGAAGAACAGTGCGGGTTTCGTCCTGGTCGTGGAACAGTGGACCAGCTCTTTACCCTTGCAAGGATACTGGAGGGGTCCTGGGAGTTTGCCCAACCAGTCTACATGTGCTTTGTGGACTTGGAGAAGGCTTTCGACCGGGTCCCTCGGGGCTTTTTGTGGGGGGTGCTGCGGGAGTATGGTGTGCCGGACCCGTTGCAACGGGCAATCCGGTCTCTGTACGCCTGCAGTAGGAGCTGTGTTCGTATCCTCGGCAGTAAGTCAGATACGTTCCCGGTGGGTGTTGGCCTCCGCCAGGGCTGCCCTTTATCACCGGTCCTGTTCGTGACTTTCATGGACAGGATATCTAGGCGCAGCCGTGGGGCGGAGAATGTCAGGTTCGGGGATCTCAGGATAGCCTCTCTGCTTTTTGCAGATGATGTGGTCCTGTTTGCCTCCTCGGACCATGACCTCCAGCATTCACTGGGGCGTTTTGCAGCCGAGTGTGAAGCGGCGGGGATGAGAGTCAGCACCACGAAATCTGAGGCCATGGTGCTCTGCCGGAAACCGGTGGATTGCTCCCTCCGGGTGGGGACAGAGTGCCTACCACAAGCGAAGGAGTTCAAGTATCTCGGGGTCTTGTTCACGAGTGAGGGTAAAATGGAGCGGGAGATCGACAGGCGTATCGGTGCGGCTGCAGCAGTAAAACAGGCGTTGCACCGGGCCGTCTTGGTGAAGAAGGAGCTGAGCCGAAAGGCAAAGCTCTCAATTTACTGGTCGGTCTACGTCCCAACCCTCACCTATGGTCACGAGCTTTGGATCGTGTCCGAAAGAACGAGGTCGCGGATACAAGCGGCCGAAATGAGTTTCCTCCGTAGAGTGGCCGGGCTCAGCCTTAGAGATAGGGTAAGGAGCTCGGACATCAGGAGGAAGCTTGAAGTCGAGCCGCTAATCCTTCGTGTCGAAAGGAGTCAGCTGAGGTGGTTCGGGCATCTAATTAGGATGCCTCCAGGACGCCTCCCTTTAGAGGTTTTCCTGGCACGTCCAACTGGTAGGAGGCCCCGGGGAAGACCCAGGACACGCTGGAGGGATTATATCTCCCAGCTGGCCTGGGAACGCCTCGGGATCCCCCAGAATGAGCTGGTAGATGTTGCTGGTGAGAGAGAAGTCTGGGTCAGCCTGCTTGACCTGCTGCCTCCGCGACCCGACCCCGGATAAGCGGTGGAAAATGGATGGATGGATGGAATTTTTAAGTATGGATCATGATTGTTTCAGCTCAAGCATTTTTGACTCTTCAACCCTCTTGTGGTTTTACGGCTATACAACTTTTTTTCCAGGCTGAGCAGTAGGCTGTTTTTAACAGATTAGCTCCGATAAAGCAACACTGCACAGCACCCAACAGCAGACAAAGTTGTGACTTAGTTGCTCAAGAGACAGATCTTTTTGTCAAGAGATGGTGGAGACTAAAACGAGCAACTCAAAATAATTGATAATGTTGCTCCAATTTTACTGAGTCTAAAGAGAAGCAACTGTTTGCTACAATTTGTCATTTAAACTGTAATTGTAATGTTTGTGTGAGTGAATGTTGTGTTCAAAGCTCGTTTTCACTGGACCCGAGACTCAACAAATTGCGATTTAGGGTAAACGTTAGTGTAGTCCTGTCTACAAATTATCATTTCGACATCAATATGTAAATAGGTTTCAAAAACATTAAGTTAAAAGTAGATAAGCATAGAAATAAGAGAGTGGTTGTTACAGTTCAAAGGTTAGAGTTCATGCAAATGAGCATAGTTTGTGTGACGTGTACATGATTCAACAGGTGCTTTCTAACAGCCTAACTTGTTTTAGCAGAGTAATCTGTCAATCTTTGTTTCCCAGTGTGTTAATTGGGCTGACCTGAGACTAATCTCAGGTTGAGGGGTGGGATTTAAGCGGATTTAGAGATATTGTGTTATAGTGGACGGCAAAAGCTAATGACCATCGTGGAGTGAACCTTGAATTGTTGTATGAGAACATAATGTTCATAACATAATGGCTGACGACCAGTTATCTTATGATTTGCACGTATGTGATCTACACGTGGTAAATACAAGTTGTTTATTGCTGTTCTATACTTTGACTAATTGTTATATTGTCAAACAATGTTGTGTTGCTAATCGCGATTAGCATTACCATTAGCATACAATGGTTAGCTTTGCTTTCATACTGTTAGCTCTGCATGTAAAACCAGTTAAGACAAGCTATTGCTAAAGTGCCATAAATCAGCATCTGGACTTGGTGCTTAGCTGATTTATGTGATTCAGGAGACGGACGTTGGTGACGGAGAGGATCCGGAAAGCTCTTGTGGACCACGATGGAGAACCATTTCCCGCGTGTGCTGCTGTGAACTGTTGCTGCTGTTTCTTCTGCGCACTGCCGGCCGACCATCAACCCGCTTTTCTTCACCTCCCTCTCCTACTATTCCGTGGACTTGTGAGTACTAACAAACCGTGCACGTGCCCTTTTGTTTAATGCTTGTGTGGAAAAGTGAATCAGCCACTACCGTTTTAGGCCTCTATGCTCCCAAGCTACGACTCAGGCCTGCAACAGGGGTTTTGTTATTTTGTGTGTGTGTGTGTGTGTGTGTGTGTGTGTATGTGTGTGTGTGTGTGTGTGTTTGTGTGTGTGTGTGTGTGAAAGAGTGTGGGTTTACCGTATATTAATGTTCACATGTTAAGGATGCTAGCCTGTGATGATATTAGAGCCTACGTAGAGGTAACCAATGAAAATGTGCAAAAGACTTGAGGTTCCAAAGAGGGATTTGTAATACTTTTGTGGTTTGTTGATATTGCGTAGTATTTCTAATGATATTGTATTTTCTAAGGGATCTGGATATCATTTTGTTTGTGGCATACGCGCTAATAAATACTAAACTTTATTTCAAGGTGTAGTTAATGTATCTTCCGTGTGTCAAAGTTATAGACTATATACTGCCCATCAGGCCCAATCTTTGAACATTGGGTTCAGCCTCTGGGATTGAGCATATAAAACAAATATAAGAAAAAATCTAATAAATAAAACAAAAAAAACCCAAAATGTCAAATCCCTGCCTCACAAGTCAATATAAGTTAATTGTGTCATGTTTATAACACTATTACACAATAATTATAAACATAAACCTAAGCATGACTTAAAGTGACTCAAAACCGACTAAGTATGGACCCTGAGTTTTGAATGATTAAAAACGTTAGGAGCTAGCTAGAAGGCTAAACTCAACGGTTTTAGAATCCTTAGAGCCTACAGTGTCTGCCAATACCATTCCACTCTCACAGAAAGCATCACAAAGATATGCACAAGAATGTAATTTGTGTCCAGCAAAGAATATGAAAATTGACTTACTTATGGCTGAAATATGAATATTCCAGGCCTTCCTGCTCCCTACTGACAGCTAAGGCCAAGGAGCACCCTGCTGCAGTGAAACGAGCCCCGTTCAGGGACCATCGAGGACTGTGGGAACTGTCAAGCTTGAGCGGAGTTAACATGAGTTCTCTACATTTATTTAATTAAAGTAATTATTAAAAATACTTTACTTCACTCAATCAAAGCCAAACTTAGCACAGACACTCCTACAATATTGAGCTATTTTATAGTATAAAAGTGTTCATATCGATGTGTAAGGTAATAAAAACTAACTTTTAACATATTCTTTTTCAAAAAATGCATCTTTAAAAAAAAAAATGTAATGTGTATTATCATAAACCAATATACCACTAACACATATATGGCCTTATTATCTATCTTCACAAGGGTCTTCTGTATTTTATAGCTTTTTAAATTTTTCAAATAGACCTTGTGAATGAGGAGATAATCAGGATTTAATATCAGAAAAAAAGCATCCGCAATTTTGGCATATGGTTAAGACAGGGTTAAATATAATTACAACACCAGATAAAATGACTGAATAAGAGGCACAGACCTTTTATTTTACTACCTAAATTCTATTGGAGACAACGCCAGTTAATTCAGTTTTCAGAATACGAGAGTAATGGTTGTAGGAACCATTATATTAATTTATTAAAAACAGGTAACAGCGCTATCACTTTTAAAACTGTACCCAGGACCCCGGCCATAGTACTACTACACCTAGAAGATTTACATCATATTATATAGCTACATGGGACAGGTGTTACATTAGGTTTAGGCATGAGTAAAGATTAAAGTAGCCTTCACTTTATTGACTGTAAGTAAATAAAGTGTGCTCTCTTAGGCTTAACTGTGTTCTGTCTGCGTGTGCATCAGTGTATTCCCATATCATCCAAATCTAGGTCACAGAAGCCAGAATGCTGTGCCCTTGGCCTAAGCGTGTGAACTCCGAGGTCTGAGGAAGGTGACTCCCACAGTGTGTAATTAAACAGCAAACTGCCTCACTAAACATGGACGCTGCCCTACTGAGCGCCTCCTCACTCTGGCATCTGTGGCCGACACCAGACCGGCTTCCTTCAACCGTTTTTTGATGCCAATCCTCACTCTGTCAAAGGAGTCAACCAGCAACAATAGGGGGAATGAAGTCACACCATATTGTCAGCCTGACAGGTTATAAGTCAGGAACTGCATAAAACACAAAGAAAAGTTTGCTTCACCCAAGGTAACATATCTCACAGAGCCTCATTATACTGGGGCTCCCACAACACTGAGGTGGCAGTTATTATATGACTGCAAAGAGCACACTTTGAAGATGGGGTTTATATTCTTAAAGAAAAATGGCATGAAATGTCAAAGACAACAACACTGAGAGAGGGAGAGGAATTCACTCAGTTGCCTCCTTTACTGTAGAATACCCGAGCCAAATGCCAACTTGTGGCAGACATTGAGAAATCTGGAAAGATTTGCACCCGTTTCATATTTCTTTCCACCACTTATTTAAGTGTGAATAGTAGTACATGTTTTCGTCCCTATATTTGAGGCCCCGCACAGTTTTTGTTTCCCCGTATTCTGCCTGCTGGAGCTGATCCTGTTATTATCAGCTTGTATAATAGCATTTTTATGAGCACTTGGTGTTTTTTTAAACACTATGAAGTATAGACAGATTGATATATGGAGATATAGACAGACACACATATACATATAGATATATAGAGATAATTGGATGGATGGATCAAGATATAGTTAGTTGAATGGATGGATGGATGGATGGACTGAGAGATAGTTTGATAGATGGATGCATGGATTTAATGGATTTAATGGATTGATAAATTGAGAGACAAGTTAGACTAGTTAGTTAGATGGATGGACGGACTGACGGGTGGATCGAGAAATATATGTTTGGAAAAATGGATTGATGGACAGATGGATGCAGGAGAAAAAAAAAGCATGTCAGTACATTTTGTTAAGCACCCTTGTTTAGGTGCTTTTTCACTTGATGGCAAGACAATATCGAAGCTATTAAAAAAAACTGTCATACAGTATTCTGCATTCATCGACAGTTAAGGAACCTATGCAGGACTCTTCTGTGCAGCCCAGCCAGAAATCAAAAGTGCTGAACATGCCACATGCTGCAAGCACACAGTGCACACTTGAATGCAACAAACAAAAAATGGGCCATATTGCGCAAGTTTAAAAAAAAAATACTCTCTCGCCGAGCCACAAGTAATGAAACCTTATATTTGTGTGGGTTTGAAAATGATTCTGTGCATTGGTGTTTAACCACGGTCACCCGTATGAAATAGCCCGAGACCATCTGCGATTTATGATTCGCTCCCAGCCTCTGGCAAGCCAGGCTGAATAATTTACATTGTGCTGAGGCCTACGTGCCCAGAATGTCTGATGCCGAAAATAGAGGAATGAGGGGCTGCGAGCGGGACGGAGTCTGACGAGCTGCTACTCCTGTTGGAATGTGACACAAGGTGGGTGTGTCGGGGGGGGAAAGGAGCGGGTAGCACGCTGAGTAATTGGCCAAACATGCTGAGTCACATGGAAGTGCTCTTCAGAGCCTTTGCTAGCCTGTGTGCCTCCGATGTGTCACCATGACACCATAAACACTATGTGCAGGCAACTCTTTCCCCTTCCTCTTCGGCGCTAACAGAAGAGCCGCTCTGTGATCCACAAGTCGACAATAAATTAGGTGGAAAAAATGACAGGTCGGATTTTGTTTCTGTTACTCAAATGTCAAATACTGTTCATTTGGCCCAGACGGAAAACAAATCTGCATGTTCACATATACGCTGTAAAATAACAGGGATGGAATAAAAATATGGGAATCTATGCAGGTGCGAATTTTTGTGTGTGCCTGTTTGCAAATAGTCCCCCCCCCCCTGTGCCTCCTGGCTATATAATAACCTTGGATGGCTCTCACTCTCTCACAGGTGAATGCACTTTAACAAAAGGTGCAGCCCCACCGCTCACAGCCCCTCCCAAAGGCCTCCAAAAACTGCAAGATGGGGAGGAAAAGCAAAAAAACTTACCAGCAACCCAATTTTTTCATATATACAGCATGTGTTCATTTAGCGAAGGTCACAAGTAAAAGAGCCATTAACATTGCCGGAATTATAGAAAATAATGAGATACGATTTGATAATAGCCCGATGATATTGCCTCCGCAGAAACCAAATACTTTTTTGTCACAAACCGCATTAAGTGTGTCCTTGAGGATGCATTTCTTGTGTCTTTGAACACAAAAGTAAGCAGCCAAACAGCGATTGCGTTCGGTGATAATCTTCAACTTGTGCCAATCAGCCAGCCTAATCACATTGGAGATTTAATGAAAGTGGAAGACCACAGGCAGCACAAAGTTAAACTGAAGCAGATAAGAAACTCCAGTGGCCTGTAATTGGACCTCATTGATCTGCTGGGTTCATAGATCCTTATCATCTTACATTATGTAAATTATTCCGTCTCGCATGAGCATCAACAGACATCACTTGTGTCTCTACTTTTGACCCCACATGGTGGTTAAAAAGGTCCTCTGTATGGGGGCAATAGCGCCAATGAAATGCATATACACATTGTAAGACTGTTTATGTATGGTATTTTCTCTATTTGATATTGACAACATGAGATCACATCAGCTATGGGAGTTCACCATTTCAGATTTTCTATGACTAAATATTTAACTTGGGTGATTTAAATACATATGAGAGTTATTTTGTCACCCGTGTAATAACATAAAAGCAAATATAAAATAATTTGGATTCTAATTTCCCCTGAACCAAACTGGCCGACCCATGTTCCACCCATGTGAGCTTATGTCCACAGAGACCCCATGGGCAGTGGACAGATGGCAAGGCACTGCCATACACAGATGCCCACCTCTTATCTCTGACATCTTTGCCAAGACAAAACACATGGAGCAGGCGTGGAATCAAGCAGTTGAGGGAACACACATATAGGGATAATCACTGAGGGAAGAAAAGCACACTCTTACGCAATAGAGATGGTGAGTCTGATCAGCAGAAAGAGTTAATCTTCAGTGTTGTCGTGTCTGGCAAAAACACAAGGCTAACAATTATCTTGTGTTTAGGAACGTGTGATCCTGTTAAAGCAGATAAACAATTTGAAATCAATCCAAACTACAAATAATCGTACATTTTTAAATTCTATTAAAAGTGGGGCACTGAATTAACTTCATAGATATATGATTACATTTTTTCTTACACCAATGTTTACAACTTTTAGCTATTCATTATAAATCATGTACTTTTTACTGTTTAATTTTGGCCTCTACATGCATGGTTTTGAATGCATGTAGAGGTGACAAGGGAATAAAAAACAAGAAGTACAGGCTCTGTACAACACGGTCCCTCAATTCCATTATCGCATGTAGACCTCCCTCATGAAACACATCTGCGACAGAAATATGAATGAGAAGGATTAAGTATACACAGTTGAAATAACAGCAATCTAACAAGTTATACTTTGGGTGGAGGAGAACAACGCAAACAATGTGATAATTGCCACTGATTTATACCAGAAAACCTTCAAAAAGACAAATGATTATGAGTTATTTTTTCTACATATTATACAAACTGCATAGTAAAAGGGTTTCTTTGGATTTCTTGCCATGTGTAGGTGTGGAAAGCAATGAGCATTTTTGATGATAGAACATCAAACTATTCATTCAATGATTAAACACCCAACTGGTTAATGCACCAACTGTGCAGATCTATCAACATAGTGTCACGGCACTTTGTGAAATAGTCCAAACTGTTTTTTTTCTTTCTTTTTGGGATGACACTACATTAAAAAAACAAAACACTTTGTTAGGTTTGGGCTTCAAATAACTACGTACATTAAGGTTTAGGTCAGAAACACACGTAATTAGGATGAGGAAACAAAAACACAACCATAAAACCACCATGCGGTATCAAACACTGGGCTTAAGGTTGAACATCCTGTGTTGGTTGGACCGATCCACCTCACCTATCTACCCCCCCTGCCATTATTATTGTTTGTTTAATTTAACACTACATCACTAGCTCTGACTGCTGCTTAGACACCTGCATGCATTTGATGTGTGTGTCCACCACAGAAAATAATCCTAATTGCCTTTCCTATTGCATTATGTTTGGCCATTAAACAAATGAGAACCCCCGGCATCCCATGTCTGGCCTATAGCTCCAGCTACTGCGTTAAGAGTCTCTCCACTGAACTCAGAGAGACCAAAACTGATGTCCGCAATTCATTTAATCCCAGAAATTGTTATTATGTATTATTGTTATGTAATAAAGTGTGAAAGTAATAAACCCTACTGGTATTCCTGTAATGCGTTACTAAATAATGTTTTCCAACACAGTCAATAAAACAATATAAATGTAATTTGGATATAACCCAAGCAGGTTTTCAGAGTCTGCTGATATATTTTTATTTTACACATAAATTGAGGGGAACCAGTTTATCCCTGAAATGATAGACGAAACACACAATTCTAAAATGGAGCATCGTGGTGTCGAGATTGCTTTGCAACGATGTAAAGTGTGGATATGGGCTCAAATATACAAACATACACTCTGGTGCAGTCTTTTTAGACAATGTTGTAATCCTACTCCCCTCTGCGATCTATACAGCTACAGTGTTTTATCCTGTTTGTTTAACATGTTCCAAGCGCTTTACATGCGTCTGGTTTCAAACAAGTCCAAACCCCAAACACCTCGGCCCCAACCTGAGCTGCAGTGTGTGGAACACAGCCCTCCAGATTGGAACCCAGCTTGAGGTAAAGGTTAATGGAAGCGACCTGCAAAACAGAGATTTACAACTACCGCATCTGCTGCGGCAACCTTGGTATCACAACATTCTTTGGACTAAAAACATCTTTCTTTATGACCCAAAATAAAAATAAAAAAATCCAAAGGGGAAGAAGAAAAGGTTTTATTTTCGTATTGGCGCAGCGTTGTCTGTATAAACTGTCCCTGGATATTTGCTCGATGATTCACATTCATAGGTGAACTCGAGAAACTCTGTGTCAGGTTGAAAATTGCCTTGAGGCAGGTTAAGATGATTCTGCCAGGCTTAAGATCAGAGGAAATGGAAAAAGAAAAGAACACTAGAGAGAACAAGTCCCAGTCTAATGTGAACACGGGAAGGACAGAGCGGAGCTGTCTCTCACCCTGGAGAAAGCCTGAAAATATCTTCTGTTGTCAGAATCACTTAGACAGAACACATGCACCAGTGAGGGCCATACATTTACCCATACAAGTTAGTCTTTGAACCCTCCGCACCCTGCTCATCCATCTATCTTCTAATCTCTTGTATGTTTTCTCTTATCCAACTTATATCTTTATTATTTATTTTTCTCTTACATTTAATATGTTATTTCTATCCATCAAAACGGTGCTTTGTCAGTGACAGCATGCAGGATGGATGGGCCCAATACGCAGAACTCTATTTGGTTCCCAGCACTATTACTTATGAGCTTATGAATTGCTTGAATGAATCACTGACGGCCTCAATATTTGACACCTGGAAGATTGTTCAACATGTGAACGTTGCCGGGCAACAAACACAGTTCCGGGCCAGTTTAGTTTAAAGCATTATAAAAATGAACCAACATTATCATTCAAAATAATATGAAGAAGTCACGGTTTGTGCATAATACGTACATGTATTGTTCTGGTGTGATTCATTTTGAAGTTGCAGAAATTGGAAAATGACTTGTGCCATGTGGATGCTAGGGGAGTAGAACATCCGGCAACAGCTCGCTCAAAGTCAGCCAACCAAAAACCAGAGCAGTGTTTCTCACAGGAGATGGCTTTACATGTTTCATATTTAAAACTATATTGGTCGTCCTCATGACAGTGACCGGCTACAGTCGGCTGAGTAATGTCAAAACGAAAAAAAGAGCGAAAGACAATTGTCTGTTCAAAACCTCTAAATTCTTCTTCTCCCCTCCCCCTGTGCAAATGTTGAATACGACCTACCCCTCAGACACTTAAAACCAACAAGCAGAGGCAATTCATTGGTGGAGTAAAAAAAAAAGGTGAGGGTAAACTACACAGTTATATTTCTTCAGGATAGAAATCACTGCTGTGGGCTGGCGCTGTCTCTGTCTCCATAACTTCACAGGGTATTAATTGTTTCAGCGCCGTCAGCAGACTGGCCTCTGCTTGTTGAACCACATCCAGGAGTAAAGTCATCAGCCAAATTGCATGGGAGCTGATACTGAGGCGGAGCCACGGAGCAAGACCCTGAATCTGAAGACGGTGTCAGAGAATCGTATGGCTGCACTGAAAACCAGGTAACTGAGCAGATGGATGGGCGGGGCCAGTCGGTATCATTGGAAATTGCCAATGCATCAGGACAGGATCACTGCAGAAAAAGACGTGCCAGAGCTGAGATATGTCATTGACATTCATGTGACATGTCCCACCAACGCTGATCTATAATGCTGATTAGTATGCATGGATATAATATACCATGAGATCAAGTGAAGAGCACTTGGTGGCAGTCGCATATACCAAGTGATTAGCTAGGAATAAGTGCAAGAGGTGCCGCAGGGTAAAAACTCCTGTGCTAGCTTAAAACGCTGGAGGGCATTTTCTTTTAAGTAGTCCGACCTTCCACAGTGAAAGACATACGTCACCCAGAATGTTCCATTTAGCAAGGGCTCCAAGAATGTTAGTGGTGGAAGTGGTATTCAGATCCTTTACTGAAGTAAAGGTAATATGATGAAAAACTACTTAATTTCTGCATTTAGAAACTAGCAAAAGTAAAAGTGTGAACATATATAGCTGCAAAATACACTGGAGTAGCAGTAACAGTAAAAGTTATTGTTGTGCCTATTGGTGCATTGAGAATAATAAATCATCATTTCAGCTAGTACTATTTTAATTTAATTTTTTTCCCAGTTTGACCTTTTCTTTTTCTTCGGGGAGTATAAACTTCTGCATACAGTATACAATAGATACTACTCTAGTAATCTTACATGTTTTGAATGCATATATAGTCACAAAGATACTTCATATATATTAAGTAGCACAATGTAACAGTTATCTTTGTGACTTTTGGTGCACTGAGGATATTAAATCATCATTTTATAAAGTGGCATTTTAATTTTGTAATTGGCTCCTAGTTGGACCTCTTTTTTTCTCTACGTGGAGAGGCTTACATTACATTTTGTAGTAGTTCTTATTAAGAAGAAGAAAAAGTGGCCAAATAATTCCTTACTTATTTATAGATGATATGGTTGAATGGATAACAGTCGAAGGCCAGCTGTATTCAAGTCACAAAGAAAGGGCAACATATACTGTATTAGTAACCTGGTGCGGACACAATTCACATTTAACATTCAGCTGCCCGTTCCTTCCTTAAATTCACCCGAGCTCTAAACAGGCAGCTGGGGTTGACGCAGAGGGAGGCCGACGTCGATTAAGTGCCGTTTGCATTTCCAATGCGGGTTACTGCGGAATGTTAAGTAGGATTCTGTTTACGACTTCTGGTTCCGGTTGTTCCTCAGAACAAGTTTGCTCTTCGAATCTAGGAATCGGAATCCCTTCTGGCCACTTCTGAGAATCAGCCACGCGTGTGTTCAAACGCACACCAATTTCAGCACCACGGACAGCGTCCTGCAGCCGTTTGTATGGGCTCACAGTATGTGGTTTACGTTCACAATGGACCTCCTTCTCGCACACGCAGGTCCGTGCGTGTCTGCACTTTTGAGAGACCCGTCGATTCTAACCACAATGTAACCACAATAAACCTTGATCTAAATCTTAGTCTAAGCCTTAGTCTAACCTTGAGTCTATACAAGTGATTATCAGCACTCAAACAACTGTCACTGAAGGTCCAGCACACAAACAAAGACCTCACAAATGTATAAGAGAACACACGTGCAAGCAAACACTTTCATGTTTAGCGTAAATAATAACACACACACATATATATATATATATGTATATATATATATATATATATATGCATACACATGCATATCGTACACATTGAAGCCAATAATGAGGCTTTTAGAATAATGAAGCGGTTCCGCCTTGTCGACCATGGCGGCAACCTCCCCCTAAAAAAAAAGAAAAGAAAAAAAGAAACGTGCCACCCATGACATTCACCTCGCCACGCACCCTCGGACGAGTTCGCGGGTCGCGTTCTCGCCAGAAGAGGGCATTCCGATTCTGCCCGACAAAGTTGCGTTGACACGCGGACGTGATTAACCATGGCGTCACGCGTGCATTCCAAAAACTGAGCGACGACGAGGCCGAAAAGAGGATTTGGACAAAAAACAACAACATCGAAAAGATGGATATTGGGATGTGATATTGCTCCGCGTGACTCCTTCTCACAGCGGTTTCGCAGATACTTGTGCACAGCCGACCGTTACTTCCCCCCTCTGTGCGCCATGCGCGGATCCGACTGAGCATCCTCGAGGAGAGAGACGCCGGGGGTTCACTTGGTTGAGGGATCTAAGGGCTGCATGACTCTTTCTGGAAAATAACCTATTGTTGTTGTTTAGTTTTTTTTTTGTATTGTGCACCATGCCGCCCGATGTGTGAAGTTGTTCTTTGACAGGATTTTCGCGGATTCCTCGCGTAAGACTGACATGAATCACTTGGACGTGGCTCCGTTATTGTCTGCGCCTACTGCAGCACTCTTTTTGGCTGTAACTTGAAAAATAAAATAAAAAAGAGAGCGATTCTCCCGCTGAGAAGATCTGCAGAGGGAGTTCTGGAAGCGGATATTTCTTTAAATCTGGAGTTGGAAGTTAATGACATTCGCCCCGGTTCGGCTCCACGGTTTGCAGACGCATAACTAAACCGGGTAGCACAACAAGGTCCGGGAGAGTAGAAAAGGGCAGGTGCGCTTTGGAAGTCGGCGGCTGCGCGGAGAGACGGGCTAGTGGATTAGGACGGTACCTGTCTGTGGAGAGCGCGTCATGCGGACTCGGATGTCGCGCACCAGAAGCCATTAAAACCTGTAGGCTGGAGCTGACAGAGACGCGGATATGGGTGAGTTCCCTGTCATGTTACCATCTTTTAGATTGCGTGTTTAAAAATGTATATATGCGTTCTACAGCTGTCCTCCTTTCTCATAACACAGCACGAGGACGCCTATATGTCTCTTGCGAGCGGAATGGGTTGAATCAGATGCGTGCATCAAATACATGGTCGTCTTATAAAAACAAAGAAAAAGACATGTACACTTGTGATGTCTAATACGGGTTTTTGGTGTCTTTGGTGAAGTGGTTCGGGGAGCTTGAAGGAAGCGCGTGCTGTATAGTCTGTTAGTCGCAGAGCTGCAATGTGTTTTTTTTTTCTCTCCTCCATTTCTTGGCGGTATGATTTATTAGAGTCTCTACTTCTATTTGTATTTCACAACGCGTCGCCTATATATTTGGTTCAACAATCTCCAGCAGAGAAAATAAGCATGTGTGTCTAAATGAGGTCTATCCTTTTTTAAATTTAATTTTGTTATTCCCATGACTAGTTAGAGTCGCTGGCTCATTGGCGTGGACTGAAATGCTAATCACGGCGAACGCTGGAAGCCAGTCAACTTTATAAAGCGTGGCCCTGCATAATCATTGATTTGGGCTTAATGTGTGCGCACGAAGCCACATTGCCTTCAGCCCGGTGCGGACGCCTCCCGAAACTCCTGCGGGTTTAAGGCGCGGGGATCGTGCAGTTTTTTTCTTTTTTGCAGCCGTCGTGTTCTGCACCTGGCACCGAAAGGGACTCCAAAATCACACTGCGCGTCCATATAACAATATACTCTGCGTCTGTGTGTGCGTGTGTGCGTGCGCGTGCAGGTGCGTGTGTGTGTGTGTGTAAACACCCCACTCCTTCAGCAATGCATGGTGTTGCATGATGCGCGTGCACGTGCTTTCCCCATCGTATTCTATATAATAACAATTAACCATGTTTTAGCCCCGTTCTGTGTCCTATACGCGTGCGCGCAGTTGCAAACTCGTAGCCCAATGTATTATATCCCCCCCCCCCCCCCCCCCCCACACACACACACACACCCGCCCCCATTCCACTCTGTCCCTCTCTTGGTATCTGTTAGCTGTGTCATAGTAATTCATGCCTTTTTCTCCCCCAATCACATCACTTGAGCTTCTTCTTCTCCATCTTCTTTGCATTGCCTCGGTCTGATTGCAATGTCTGGGATAGCCCTAATCTCCTCAGCCATCCTTAACTGGTATACAGATGGCCAAGTTCACTGGTGGTGCTGTGCCATTAATTGCGAGGCCGCATGATGTATCGACCCACGGCGGGTTACTGCACCACATCAATATAAGCTAGAACAGTGCAGAAAAGCCATACAGTACGGGCTGGTACCTCAGACGTAATTTATGTGTGCTGCAAAGCAACCATATATTGTTAATCATAGAGGTCTAGTTTATGGAGCCCGTTCCTTAATTTAATACCAGAGCATGTCAAAAGAACCCTGCAGAGTTGACGTGCAGCGATTTCGACTCCAAACGCACAAGCCAGACCCCGAAAACCACAACTTTTGTCGACCGCACGGCTTCATGCTGTTGCCAACAATTATTTCATGATTATGCGTCGCCGTAATCTCAGTCATCCACCGGTGGAGCTGACTGCGATGCTCTTCATTAGCAGCATGCGATGCACTTATGTTTCATGGGCCATATCATTGGAGATGTGCCTTGCAGGAGGAGAACAGTAGGGTAGGGATTGTAGAAAGAAAAAGGAGAAGGCAGTTTCAGAGCTTTAAGATGAATTCCAAGACCCAAATGCATTGTTTCTTTGCATTTGCAACAGTGGCTTGTCCGGCAAGTTCACAGTACTCTGTTACGGGCAATAGATGACCTTCTGCTGGTCCTCCGGCATCCAACAGGTTGCTTTGTTGAAATGCCATGGTGAAGCAGGTCAAGGGGAGGAGATCAACAGGCCCTTTGAGGGCGATATAGGGGATTTAATTATTTACATTTCTTTATTTTGAAAGAAAAGAAAAAAAAATCAATCGCTTGGGATCCAGCATTCATAACCTCTCACATACAACCAGTCCAGGGTTGTAGGGCCTGGATGCATTGAGCTACACGCTGAGTACACCCTGGAGAGTTTCGCTAGTAACATTTAGTAGATTAACTAATGCAGTCTAATCATGTTAGGCAATATGTCCAGTTGAAGATATATAATATATAGGGACGCACCGATACCGATACCGGTGGTCGATACTGCGTTAAATACTCGTACTCGCATCTGTTTCAATGGCCGATACCAAGAACCGATACTCACTCAACAGTATTTCACTACAACAAACTGGTCGCGCTTTGTGGAGAAGCAACCCCGTGGCGGAGCCGGAGACACTCTTCTCTGTCTCAACTGTCTCAACAGTCTCAACTTCTGAGCAGCCAATCACGCTATCCAAGTTGTTTTGCCGTCCAATCAGATGGCCAGTTTGTCTCAACAGCAGAATCTGGAGCCGCCATCTTGGATCCTCGCTACGCAGCGCTCACTTCTTTCAATAGACAGGAGAAAAGTGAGACGCGAGTACAATACAAGACTTTATCGATATTGTGCTTATTAACCGGTGTTGCATACGTGTGTATGACATATTAGTGCTCATATTAGTGCTCTTGTTAGTGGCTGACAGCCCCGGAGTTACTTGTAATCAGTCCGTCCCAACGCGACGCAAATGTTTCGCGCGACCAGATTACATGTAAAGTCTATGCACAGACGCGTGTGGTTGCGACAGACGCAAATTTACGCCGGCGGCACGTTAGACGCGAGAGTTGAAATTTTCCATATTTAATACATCTATAATTGAGAAGCTCTGCGCGTCATCACCGGCGTCCTGCCGGTTTGAATCAAACGGCTGCTGATCCACCTGAAGTAGCGCTGGCAGCGGCCTCATTCAGACGCTGTTGTGCGGCTACGGATGATATTATTGTAGCCGAGTGTCTGTTGTGTGTCTATATTTGTAATTCTAATAAAATGAAAACACGCTGCAGGGTAACTTGAACCACTTTTTTATCTCCTTCACACACGTATATCCCACAATTCCACTCTTTTCCTTTCCGTTTCTCCCTCCACAATAAAAGCACCGGAAACATAACTTGGAACACAGCTTCCTACATAATTGCTCGATCCCTAATATTATCGCTTACATTATGAACCCGGACACGGGGGCATTTTATGGTCCGACATTAGAGGGACTTCCACAAGAAGTTTAAAGCTTGGGATAGCCTTCTGTTAATTTTGTACTATAGGCTTGACATAATCTGCAGAGGATAAAATCAAATCTGCCTCCAAATTAATTGCACTTTCATGGAGACCAAATCTAAGAAGTATCGGTATCGGCAAGTACACAAATAAAAATATCGGTATCGTATCGGTTTGTAAAAAATGGTATCGTTGCATCCCTAATAATATATACAAATACTCTACTTTCTCTCCGAGGACAGATTTGACGTGGAGTAAGTAAGATACAATGCTAACAGTAACCACAAAACTACTCTTTGAAGAAGTGAAGAGTTTACTTTCCAAAAGTCGTGTCAATCTGGATCTAAAAGTTAAATGTGGTCCTCACAAATTAAATACCAGATCAAGGCCATCTTTTGACTTTCAGAGTTATACAAGTTTTGATTGTATGTGTGCCCCTTCATGAAGAGCGCAATCCCATCACTTTGGATTCATGGGTCAACAAGGCCGGGATGCTGTTCTTTTGCTGGCTGTCTAAGCTATTATAGGATGACATGGTAGAAGAAACAGAGCACAACCTTTGCACTGACATAAGAGGTCAAAACCTAGTTTGTTTTGAGCCCTAAACAGGAGGAAAACTGTCTCCTGCTTCTTTATTTACCCTCACATTTACCATTTGTTCTCCATACTGGATGGCTAGGGTTGGGTGATCACTTCTACTTTCATATCATCTAATTGGGGTTACTCGACATTGCCAATAGGCAATCTCAATTGCCAGGCTGCAGAGTAGGAATAGGTGTTATGCCACAGCACATCAGTGAAATTCCAGTATGGGAGACCACATATCACAAACCGGTGGGTGACGTCACATTGATCATGTCCACTTCTTACTGTATATACAGTACATGTTTCCAACTCACACAGGCTCCGCCCTCTATTGGCATCAATGGGTAATACTCTCCTCCGATCTCCAATCACGAGCACGCATTCACACACTTAGTCCAGTCGAAGGCCGAGGCTGTGTTAATTGAACTAGACTTACAGTATTGTAACCTTCCTCTAAATGATGTGGGAATACATTCACAAAAGACTGAATATTTTATGTTAAATATTTAAACATTGGGAGTCTAGGCATGGTGCGACAATATCATAATGTCCTTGGTCCGTTTACCGTCATTATATTATTTTAATATCTCAATCCCAAATCACATACCTCACGTTAACTCCTCTGATGGAGCGCAGAGGAACATTTTGGTGAGCAGGCGTATGGATGTCCATGGAAAAGAGATGGCAAACTGGTTAATAATTAAGGATTTCCAATTCACTCATAACACATGCTGATTAATTGTGCTCGGACCGTTCCCGAATGCACAGTAGGGCACAGATTATATAGATTATTTTAAAATAATATCTCAGGTCTGATCGTATGTTAGTTAAAATCAGTTTAATATTAGCATTACAAATTGCACAGGCCTAGATTGTACCAACAACAATTTCAGTTTCGAAAACTTTTGCCTACTGCAGTGAACCCAGAGCAGAGTTCAGATAGGGCCAGAGACTTTCTCCATTGCGGTACAGTGAAGGCTGAAGGTTGATTGGTCGTACGCGTATGTGTGTGTGTGTGTGTGTGTGTGTGTGTGTAGTGTTCATGACAATACTCCCTGCAGTGCTTTTCCATATTCCACCCTAATCAGTGCTACAAATACAAGATGGGCACACTGTTTCCCAACCACTGTTGAAATGGGCTTAACTTGGCAGGCCTCGCTATCATCTCAAAGATAATTGGAGACTAATAGGATGGCTCAGGCTGGTCTGGGGACGTCCTTCCCTGTGTGTTCGGCTCCTGTCCAGCCTTTATGTGCAGTCAAGGCTGAGGCCAGTAGTCGCTTTGTCAATGACAGGCAGCAGATAGCAATGAGCCACTTGTGTGCACTCAAAGTGCACCAGTTAGCGAGTCCATTTGCCAAGTTATTAAGCTACATTTGGTTTTATTTTAGGTCAGCAGTAAAGTGCACTTACTCTCTGTGCGTTAGGCTTTAGAGGCCAAAAACAGCTATCTTCCTGTGCAGCAGGGCCGGCTGCTACATAACTAAGCGTTATGCACACACCTAAGCATCGGCTCGTCCATTCGTATTAGATCTCGACAGATAAACTGCAGAGGAGGACACAAAGACCCGTGATTCTCATTTCTAAGACAAGTGTTCGTCCTTAAAGGTTCTGATTTGATCGAAGCAAGAAATAAAGACATTTTGAGAAAATGGAAATCAGCAAAGGAAGTGAGAGGGCCACGGAGATGCATAAAGAGTAGACATCACATTATAGCAACAGCCAGATGGCTGCATGGTTCAAGGACATGAATAACTAGCATATTTTCAAAAAAGAGACAGAGAACAGAACAAGGGAGGAATTATTCATCTAACTAGATCCTGCATGAGCACAGTAATGGTGAGAGGTGCATCAGGTAAGAGGTAATGGAGACGCAAGCACCACGAGTGACAGCTCAGAGGGTGACTTGTGCTCCTTTGTGAATAAGATTAGAGGAGTAGTAGGGAAGGCGATGGCTTACTGAGGCATTAGCGCACAGAGCACTCATTAAAGCGCCTACAGTGTCAGTGGGGCGGGAGGGTTGGTGGGGGGGGGGGGGGGTAGGTGAAGTGAGGCAGGCTCAATCTGAAAGAGATGGCGGAGTCACTTCTAATAAAGCAAGACTATTATGCACATGGGAAATAAAAGCAATAGGGGCCTGTTTCGACAGCCTCCTGGGACTCGCTAGTCAGACACGGAATTTAGAAAGCATGCATTCATGTTTAACAGCCAACACATTTTGTTCCCCAGTCTATTAAAATTGCTTTAAATGCACATGGAACATTACACATGGGCATTCGTCTGCCGTTTCTACCTCATTCTGTTGCCATTGTGGCACAGTGTTGTTGGCAAATTAGTTGAAGCTAAGCTCTCAAAACCTGCCATGTAAATAAACAAACAAATTGGCTGCACTCAGATACACTGTGTCCTGTGATCGCCATCTTTGTCTCTGCAACATTCACGGGGGATGTATCACAGTTGTTGGAATCCAAGATGAAGAAACGTGATTGATGTATCTTCTGGTATAATCAATAGCCAGCACAAATTATCTATACAGTTATGTGGTTCCCTCCATCTGTAAGGAATGATAAAAGATTCCTCCGAAAAACAAACAGTAAGTGTGTCTCTCTCTCAGTCACACTCTCAGTCAATACCCATATGGGATCAGCAGATGCTTGGCAAGAAGCGGAATGGCTATGTTAGATAGCATATGCTCCATGTTGCCTCTCAGCCACTCTATGTCAGGAAATTATTACTGACAAATCCTGCAAAGATTACGGAAAACAGTGGAAAATTCAAATAACACATATTGCCTCAACTGTAAGGGTTATTCCATGTTTTAGCTCATCGTCAATGCAACACTTTTATTGATAAATTCCTCACGGAACATTTGGTAAGCTACTTACAGCGTGGACCACTTCCATTGTGTTTATTTATCTTACATCAATGCGATAGTGGTAATAAAGTCTGCACTTGATGATATTGCCTTGAGAAACACACATAAGTAGTGAATCCCCCCATACCACTCCCTCAAGGGGAAATCAATGTATCTTAATGACACATCATTAGTGGCTCTGTAAAGGGGAACGATTGTAATGGAAACAACTCTGTCTCACCTCAGAACAAGGAGCGATATCACATGGAGCTACTGACCACCGTTCTTCACTTATTTATATATTATTTGAACACACACACACACACAAACACATACACACACACAGAGCATTTGGGGACATAACCCATTTCCTCCAGACTTCCCATAACCACAGCACGTACCATCTACCTCACCCTTACCCTAACCTTAACCTAAACCTAACCTTAATTGAGCCCTACTCTAACAGTAAAGCAAGTCTTCACCATAAAATGTACCCTGACTTACGTCACGGAAAAGCAATATATCCCCAAAAAGATCAATGTTCCCACAGGACAGGTAAAACATGGCTACACACACACACACACACACACACACACACACACACTTAAGAAATTTGCATCATAGAAAAGTAGTAATTCTCCACACACATTTTGGCATTCAGTTAGTCGTTTTCTTCAGCACAGATGAGTTATGTAATTCCATAGGGTTTATAGTGATTTTTTAATCTGAACCAGTGGGAAGCAGAATCGATGATTCATGCTGAACCTGTGCTGCTTTGGTTTTGGTTATACATGAAATGGCTGGAGTTTTGAATTGAAAACGCCTCCGGGATTGTATACACAACCACCAGCTCTTGAATGTTAATTTGCTCCGTACATGCTGCCTTTCACGACTTATCTGCCTCTGCCATTGGTGCAAGGATGGCTTATGGGATGACTGAATACAAACACAGAAAAAGATATGACTGAGCAAATTGCAAGTTGCTTTGCCTCAACACTGGTTGTCAGTGTGTATTCATTGTAAACATGCAGGGGCAAATTACATCAATCGAAACAATTAAAAGGATGTCATTTGAGGTAATGCGTCCACACAATGTTCTGCATCTGAATATAATAAGTTGTTGTGAATAAGACTTTTTTGGTCAGGATTAGACACAAGTCATGAATCCTCGGGGCCCAAACAAGTCATGCTGTAGGCCTACTCCTGATAATATTTCCACTGTCATGTGGAACAAATTGGTGTCAGACAAGCTGCTGTCTCTTCAGACTACCCGCTAGTCATTTGACCATAAGAACGTATCAGAGACTAGATACAGATTGTTGAAACTGGAAATCCAGAGTGTCTGTCCTGAAATTATTCAAATGTGTGTGAAAAATATGCAAAGCATTTTGCAGAATCTTGCTTTCTTTTACCTGGTGTTCATCTGTATTACTCTACAACTCTTTCTACACATATATTGCACTGTGCTTGTGTTGTACATAGTGGTGGTTGGAAGGCACTATGGTTTGATGACTTACTGAAAAGGACATTCTCCTCAATTGTAGAATGTGATGTGACTGGACCTAGGTGTCATGGTGAACAAGGGTCCGTGTGGGGGGAGGGGTTGACAATGTATGTTACAACCTTGGAGACTGAACATTTCACAGGTTGAGTTACAACATTGCTGTGACAGTTGAGTGGAAATAGGGGGTTTCCAAGAAAAGGAAAAAAGGAAACTGGAAATATTGAACCGACAACCATTTTTGAAGATAAAAAATCCCGAAGTGACCCTGACAAGTGGACCTCATTGTTAAATTCTGACACCGCCACATAAATCAGTATATGGATGAGTCTTCCTCTAGTGTGAGGGGCAGAGGTGGCAGGCATGATAAATCACAGGTGGATCTTTAAAAAGAGGGTTTATTTACCCGCACAATGTGTCCACACTTGGCCACTTCCTGTATTTAAGACCTCCGGCCTGACAATATGTCCCTCCAGCAGCAGTTTCCAGCCATAGAAGGCCAACTTATCTGAAGACAAACTAAAGTGCCTGTGAATAAGTTATCTAAATGAGTGGGCTTCAAATATAAACCAATATACTTATATACCAATACACAATATACATTATGAGTATGACTTATGAAACAAAAGCTATTTCTCAACATTTATGTTTGCTGATGTATTTGCAAATGTGCATGAGGTGAAAAGGTTCACAAACTCAATGAGCACATAATGAACTATACAGTGCTGCCATCACATCTGGTGATATACGAGCTATTATCTTTATTTTTCTTTCACAGCTCAGTGTTATGTTGTTTGGTGACTTTTCCTTCCTTTTTACGCTTTTGATAGATGGGATAGTGTCCCCCCCATTCAGATGAACAATGTTTTTACTAAAATACATCCATATTACCAATGCTGAACACACAGGGAAAAAAATAAATAAGCTATTCAGTTTGTTGAATGCATTTCTTTCCCCAACCAAAAAATTAGAAATGCTTAACCTTTTTTTCTCCTTTGCCCTTTTCCTCTCCCCCTTCCCCTTCTTGTAGGCTCTGCTTTGCGGCGTCGCTGGCTAGTGGTCCAACTCCTGATGCAGGTGTGGCTAGCAGCAAACCCATCTTTGAGTGAGCGCCCATGCCCCAAGAGCTGTCGCTGTGATGGAAAAATTGTCTATTGCGAGTCAAGCGCCTTTCGCGATGTCCCCAAGAACCTCTCAGGAGGCTGTGAAGGCCTGTCTTTGCGGTACAACAGCCTCGCCAGTCTTCGCGCCGGCCAGTTTGTTGGCCTCAACCACCTCATCTGGCTCTACCTGGACCACAATTACATTGCCTCTGTGGATGTACTGGCCTTTCAGGGTGTCCGCAGGCTCAAAGAGCTGATCCTGAGTTCCAACAAGATCACGTCGCTCCACAACACCACGTTCCACCCGGTCCCCAATTTGCGTAACCTGGACCTGTCGTACAACAAGCTGCAAGCCTTGCAGCCCGGGCAGTTCCAGGGACTACGGAAGCTTCTCAGCCTTCACATACGCTCAAATTCTCTAAAAACCGTCCCAGTGCGCCTGTTCCAAGATTGCAGGAATCTTGAGTTCCTGGATCTGGGTTACAACCGCTTGCGCAGTATCACTCGGAATGCATTTTCAGGCCTAGTCAAGCTCACTGAGCTGCATTTGGAGCATAACCAGTTCTCAAAGATCAATTTCTCCCACTTCCCTCGCCTCTACAATCTGCGGGCACTTTACTTGCAGTGGAATCGAATTCGCTCAATGAACCAGGGCCTAACCTGGACCTGGGCCTCCATCCAGAAACTGGATCTGTCTGGAAATGATCTGATGGAAGTGGATGCTGTTGTTTACCAATGCCTACCTAACCTGCAGACCCTCAATCTGGACTCCAACAAGCTGACCAATGTCTCCCAGGAGGTGGTTGATGCATGGATCTCTTTGACTACAATAAGCTTAGCTGGGAATGTATGGGACTGTGGCCCTGCCATCTGTCCTCTGGTGGCCTGGCTGAGGAACTTCAGAGGGGCAAAGGAGACCACAATGATCTGCGCCTCCCCCAAGAAAGCCCAGGGTGAGAAAGTGATGGATGCTGTTGAAGCTTTTGGTGTTTGTCAATCAAACCCAGCAACGCTCACCGTGAGTATCCCTCCAACCGCATCCAGAGTCCCTGTGCAGACTGAACGCCGACCAGCCATTCTGGCTTTACCTACTGGTTCTGGAAAGAGAGGAGAGGGATCTATCAGGGGTCCCACATTGTCAGCCGTTACCCCACCTGTGGCGCCTCCACCAGAGCAAGACTTGGAGCCTGTGTCCTTCCACAAGATTGTGGCTGGAAGCGTTGCCCTTTTTCTATCTGTTGCGATGATCCTGTTGGTAATCTACGTGTCTTGGAAGCGTTATCCCAGCAGTGTCAAGCAGCTGCAGGAGCATTCGGCAGCATCCCGCAAACGCCGCAAGAAAGCGAGAGAGACGGAGCGCACCCTGAGCTCTCCACTTCAGGAGTACTATGTGGACTACAAGCCCACCAACTCTGAGGCCATGGACGTGCTTGTGAATGGGACCGGACCCTGCACCTATACCATCTCCGGCTCCCGAGAATGCGAGGTATGACCCACACCACCGCCACTCCTCCTAAACAAAACTCTGTCCACAGCGCTGCGACCAGAGGTAATTATTTACACTGCCTTGATAGATGATTTATCTGCTACTTGATTACTTAGCCTTACACAGCAGGTTAGGTAAACATTGTGTACCAATGGATTATTCCAGAAGTGGTTTAGCATCACTTTGTGTATAACAAGATATCTGCTGTTTTCAGATCCTTGTTTGTATATTCGCTTAAACCTTAATCTCTGCAGTTTGGTTTGCCGCAAAAAAAACCTGCACAGACATACAGATAAATCAGACTGATTGCATTTCCTATTATGCATAATCTTGAGCCTCGGCAATGCTGTTTGCGATGAGACATTTGTGCTTGTTTAGGTGCTTGTTTTTTTGCTTGGGTATCACAGGCTTTGTGCTTTGTGTGTTTGCTCTGCTACTATTCAATCTTTGATGAGCAGTATTGTGTCGGGACAATAGCTGAATGGTGGTTAGATTCCCTTCTGGACACTGGATGTGAATGCTAAAAGAGACTCTTGTCACTGAATAGAGCTTCCCCCGAGCTAATGACTTCACACTTTTCTTGAAATAGCTGTGGCTCAAGACAGTTGGACAAGACGTAATGCCCATAGTACCCCAACAGCACATCATTTTCTGATACGTTTCCTTCATTTTCACACTGACTTGAAATGACTGAAATGACTGCCTTAATTGATTAGTTACACACACTGAAATGCATACTTTCACTGGCCATCCACACTTTAACTCACACAGGCTAAGAAAAATAAATGCACATTGTGTGACATACACACACAGAAATAAGTAGTGTTTGATAGACCTGAAAGGAGTGAGAATCCTTTGAAATGTTTTGTACGCTGGCAAGTGGATTTCTTCAAAACAGTTTTTAGAGACTACAGCAATGTGGGAATACTACTTTTCTCCTATTCATTTCAGCTGCTACACTCTTGTGTACCTGACATACTGTACCATTCTTGGTTAAACATTGTATTCTACTGCTGAGTTTATCCAGGTTTCCTGTGCTATATCTAACCAAAGCGTCTGGAGGAATGTATTCATCATCAATGGTGAAGCGGTACAGTTGTTACAGGGAGCAAAGCAAGGGCTCAGCCCGTCTGGTTGATTAGGTAGCCCACCATCAGAAGCTGTAACCCAAGCACCATAATACACATTTTGGTTAAGTGCTCTATATATTTTCACTTACTAGCCCTCTCAGACTAAGTCCAGTTCCAAGATGTCCATCACATGAATTTCTGGCAGGCTTTCTCTGGAGGAATGACTATAAATGCAGAGGTTTAAACAGGAAAGTGGAGGTTGAGTGGAAGACTCTATACCTCAAATTATATTCCATTTCTGTTACTGACCGTCTGGCTTTCCTGGAGGTAGGTTGCCTGGTAATAGGTTATACTTGCAGGACTGTGAAGAGGAAGCACCAATCACAGCTACCATTGTGTTGTTATTTGCCCTGCCCTGTCCCATATATGCTTTGAGTGGCTCCTTTCAGCCTACAGTGCTGTTGTATGTTTAGTTTAACTTTTTGAGTGTAAAACAACAATGAAAGTGATGTTGGATGGAAGAAAGGAGGAAAGAAAAGACGATGCTCGCTGTAAAGCAACCCTCCATTTGAATTATGAAATGGCTGATTGTCATTCTCAACACTTATTATCATTCCTGGTGCCCCATGCCAGTTGGATTGCAACATGTTCACACTCTTATTGCTCATATAGACAGTATCTATAAAAAGGTGCCCCCACACACCCCGCCCCGCTTTCTCTCTGAGGGACCCCACACAAACTACCTTGCAGCCTCTCCATCAGTGTAAGCTCGAAGCGGGCCAGCAATGTACCATTGAAATCATTGCATCTATCATTAGCCTTTTATCTTGACTTGATTGAACTTGGCAATTTAGCTAGCTCTTTTATCTTTTATCTGTGAGCAAAATACAGGAGGAATTAACCCATACTAAGAGGGGCAAGGGCCAAATCAACATTACAGAGCCAGCAGAGTGTAACAACTCAGTGAAAATAAGGTACTGGAATTATCTGTGATTCATAGACAAGGGCAAAGGAATTGTGAAAAAAAGAAATAAGAGCCAGAAGAAAAGTTTTGACATTTTGGGCGAAACAGGAATAGACCAAAGACATTTAATGAAAATAATTTAGAGGAGAGTGATTGAAAGGATCCCTCTATATACAAATGTAGAGCTGTAATCGGGCCTCAAAGGTTCGGCCCGATAAGGCCCGAGCCCGACAGAATTTGGCCCGAGCCCGACATGTACAATTTGATTGACAGGTTTTTACAAGCCCGAACCCGTTTACAGCCCGACATTATTAAAATGTGCGCACACACGTCGCACAGACACAGCTCTTTTGTCTAATTTGTCAAGTAAAGTCAAGTCAAGAATGAGTCATTTAATTTAGGCTATACCTTTTTTTTTATAATTTATTAGAAGTTGGAAAGAACAAAGAAATACAACAAGTCTTCTGTAACAACATTTCAGCATATGTCTCCATAATCACCAATACAAATGTATTCTTAACGAATTAAATCAAGATAAATTCTAAACTAAAATAGATATTTGGCAATAACGAAATTTGTTTATTTTAATTTGTTATTATTGCAGAACAACATACACAGGGGAACACAGTGTATTATTATATATTGTCTCATTGTTCTCATGCACAATGTCAAAACATTTCCACACCTCAGACTTTGCTTTACTCTGTGCAACTAAAACATAATCACCAGAGGCCAGCCGCCGTTTCACCTCCTCAGCATCCATTTTCGCGCTAATCGAAACTCATCACCTGACCGCTCATTTACCGCGCAACCCAGAGCGCAAGCATAAGCCCGAGCCCAGCCCGAGCCCGTGTAAAATAATCGAAATTAAGACCGAACCCGCCCAAACCCGTCGGGTCCCGTCGGGTTCGGGCAAAGATCTTCAGCTCTATACAAATGTACAATTTTGAACTAGTGAGCAGACAATCTTCCAGTTGAAATAACTAACGCCCTGCATGAGGAGTCAGGTAGCGTGTCGAGTGGGCTCCCAGTTGTCCACCTTGTGTGTGGCCCTCCCCCCTGCTTTCCACAATCTACTAATTAAGTCAATACACTGAGGGGATTGTTACCGTCAACACCGTGACACGTTGATCTCTTACAGATGCATGTAGCAAAGTAAAAGCGTTTAAAACTCTTGTGTGAACATATGGAGGAGCGAGTGAAGGCCTCCTTTCTCTCTCCTCGCGCTCTCCTCCATTTTGTGTCTTGAGAGATACATCCTTGAAAATGCATTCTCTCCGGCCTTATCTGTCCCGCTGTCTCGCCCCTAAAACATCGCAGAGGCGGGACGGGAACTATCAGTCAGCGGGACCCGAGTTCATCTCGGAATGTGCTCCGATCTTGTTCCAACATTCTGTTGCTCTCGCGTGGACATAAATCACCCGGCGAGAAGGGGCCGCAGCACCTGCACTCGCGCTCCCTGCCGCCTGGCATCCTCAGCTGCCTCGCCGCCAGGCTCCAGGGCCGTGGCGGCTCAGGGCCTGTTCATCTCCTCTGAGTGGGGAATTGCTTATTCCCTCCCGCGTGTCACTCATATCTTTTCTATCATTTGGATCCCGAGCCATCACTATAACTCACCGTGGACCTCTTCACATGATTGTCCTTTTATCAGCCCCTGGGTCCAACCCCGGCCTAGTGAATTGCCAATCCTCATTTTCCTTTGTCACTTCAACCATCCCACAGCGAGGATTATTTGTATCACTTCATCCCCATCTGCTTTTGATCTTTTCCTTTCTTGTGGGTGCTCTCGATGTGGCCCATGCATTTGACCTGATCTGGAGTCTGGGCCACTCAATTCTCTTTTTCATGTATCAGAACAACACTTTTTTTCACTTCTTTGTATTTTTTTTCTCCCCTCTATTCCATGTTGTAACCTGGCCCCACTACAGGTTAGTTCAATTCAATTCAGTTAATTTTGTATAGCCCAGAATCACGAATTACAAATTTGCCTTGAGTGCTTTACAATCTGTACACATACAACATCTCTGTCCCCAGGAATAAAAAGGGAAGAGAATCCCTCTCCCCGGATGGACAGAAGCAATAGCTGTCATGTGTACAGAATCAATGTAACAGAGTTACAGCACATTCAATGAATATGACAGAAATTATTTATGTAATGAGTAGTAGGCATGGACCATGATCCAGATAACCACGATCCATGTCAGCAGACGGAGGCAGAGAGGAGTGGCATATGCAGGAGGTAGGAAGTAGGAGGCAGGGGGCAGGGGACAGGGCCAACGACGCCGGACCGGCTCCAGACACCGCCATGATCCATGGAAACTTGATAACACTTGCAAACAATTATTTTATCATTATCATCACATCATCATCATCCACCACCGTCTGTCCACATCCTCTCATTTGTTATATCCAGG
Organism: Cottus gobio; assembly: GCA_023566465.1. Taxonomy (NCBI): domain Eukaryota; kingdom Metazoa; phylum Chordata; class Actinopteri; order Perciformes; family Cottidae; genus Cottus; species Cottus gobio. The sequence continues at coordinate 17,165,976 of CM042237.1, forward strand.
CCCCTTTTGCGGTCTGAAGCCCAGTGAGTAAGCGATACAGAGTGGTCGAAATCTTCTTTTTTGACAATGCTTTGGTGACATGCCAGGCCTGCTTTGCCGTCCATCCAGCATTTCAAGCCTTAATTGACTCAGTGCCATCTCATTTTACCCAACTCGTCCTGAAAAGGCACAGAACTCACCTCTGCCTGCTGGACATGCTATTTTTCCCTTTTTTGACGCTTCCTCCTCAGCCCTTCCTTTTACTGCTGCTGACCTTTTCCAAACTACAATCTCATCCACTTGCTATAATGTCACAGCGCAAATAGCTGTCTTTGAATTAATTAATGTTGGGCCCATTTGTTTTAAACCCTGACGTCTGATGTGAAAACCCAGACAAACGATATGAAACCTACTTCTTCTGATCGGGCTGCCCTTTAAGCAACTTCCTCAATAGGTCTTACAATGCTGAGGTTTTTATCATTGCAGTCACAATTGTAACTCGCTACAGCAAAGAGGGAAATTACTCAAACTCTTTGCCCCTACCTGTTACGGTATTCATAAAACACATGCTGAACTTTGACCTTGCTTTTGCTTGAGTTGCTCTTACAGCCTTAACACACTGGGGGCTTTTCTTTTAGCATATAAATGTGTTTCTTTTAAAACTGTTGTCCATCCATCCATTATCTGAACCGCTTATCCTCTTTAGGGTCGCGGGGTGCTGGAGCCGATCCCAGCTGTCATCGGGCGAAGGCAGGGTACACCCTGGATAAGTCGCCAGTCTATCCAGGGCTCACATATAGACAGACAACCATTCACACTCACAGTCACACCTATGGGCAATTTAGAGTCCAATTAACCTAACATGCATGTCTTTGGACTGTGGGAGGAAGCCGGAGAACCCGGAGAGAACCCACGCTGACACGGGGAGAACATGCAAACTCCACACAGAAGGCCCGCCCAGACCGGGATTGAAAACTGTTGTATTAGACATAAATCCTTTTAAAGAAAATATGAATATTCCCTGGTGAGAAAGTGGCCTTATTTTTCCCTGAGCTTCGCAACGGGAACAAAGGCATCAACCATAGTAGGCTTATTTAATACTACTTATGGTTATACAACTACATGGAAACGGGCCGCCAGACGCCACTCTGGGCCAATAGGATCCTGGCAGATGGTCCTCTGCCAGCGCTTATCTATTAAAATCTTTTATTGAAAAATCATTACAACTGTTGCAAATTCCCATAGCTGCCGGTATAATTAGTTTTGATGGGTACATTTTTGCGATTGAGTAGTTTTGTCTTATTTATTCATCATGCCCCTTGTGTGTGTCGAGGCCTTTACAGGGTTGTCCCTCAAAAGGAACAAAAAGAGGAACAACTTGTATTTGTTACAAGTTGTTGATCGATGAACTAGAATATTGACAATTGATGAATCATGCACGTCGTTTATCAAGAAAACGTTGAGAATGCTAGACGCCATTCCACTATGAATAGCAAAATGCATGCTAGCTATATCAATAATGCTTGGAATCATGCTGACGACATTCCCCTTTCTATTACATCCTCAGGTACTCAGAAATAAAGTAACATTTCCTGTGCAATGTTATCTTGCATGGTTCTGTGTAACAAAACCATCTTCTGGGTCAGGTTCCATACAATGTGGGTTTTACGTAAACTACTTGGAAACTAAATCCACTAAGATAACTTTCTTAGTTAAAGAAACCAACAGCCTGGCATTAGATGTGTTTGGTTAGTTAAGTGACAATAACAATGCTTTTTACAGCAAACCGACCCCGACCTCCTCCCTCATGCCCCTTATTCTCAAAGACACAAGGTCGCTCATCAGGAAACATAAACAGGTAATTTGTATCGTTGACCCCGGAACCAATGGTGCTCCTTATCCCGTTGAGTGCCTCATATTGAGGCATGTACCTCTACTTACACACTGTAATTGCTTACCCGATATATATATATCCACAGTGCTTTTGTGTATTCTTTCTCAGGTATGTCAAATATTTATGATGTGAAAAAGCATTTTGTTGGGTTTGCTGATTGCCTTTCACAGAAGGCCTTGCAACTGAAATGTGATGCTTCTTTGCGTCAGTCAAAGGCTGTGATGTAACAGTGTGAAATGAAACAGGTGCACACATTTCTGTGCCAAAAAATATAAAAAGAAAAGTAAAGCACGCGGTTACTAACTTGGCCAGTGTCACTGAACAGTGGGAGCCGTTTCTGAAGGTATGAGATTTTTCTTCTCTCCCTTCTTTCCACGGTGCAGGGTCACGGTGTCAGGTTGTTAATTGCGCTGACGAAAAATCAACACAAACACTGGGAGGCGAGCCGAGGGCAAGTGGGTATCCTGTAATTCAGTGGGGAGGCTGAACTTCTCGATGCTAGTGTCCTCAGTCGACAATTAGCCGAGTGGGAGACTTCAAACATGCACTGCGCTTGAGCGAACATCTCTCTCATCCTGCTAATCCTGTCTGTTTCACACTGTGGTTCCGTGCCGCTGTTTCTCCTGCACCGGCGTTTGATCCATGCTTAATGAGGGTGTTAGATCACCAATATAGCAATTATATTACCTTGGAAAAGAGGCAAGACTCCTTTTTCTTTTTTCCCCAGTTTCTAGCGCGCAAACCTACATGCGGCGTTGATGCTAAGCTTCTCAACGCCGCGGCCTCATGTTGGGCTCACCATGCTCATCTCAAATTATTTTACAATTTCCATGTGAGGTGCTTGCTCTCTACCTTTTTTTCTTTTACCCCCTGATGAGTGTGTTCACTTTCAAAGCCATTTCTTTGTTTGTTTCACACAACTCTCTTACCTTTTGTTTCACCAGCTACTGATACAAGCACTGCTGCTCTGCACCACTTGTTCTCTTAAAGCCTCTATTTGGATCAGAGTACGAGACTAGAGGGTAATATCACATTGGAGCCACTGCTTGCTTGCCCCCTCGATGATCGGTGCGCTGCTGTCTCAGCATTTTTTTGACACTGCATTTAGTTACAGTGACAGAAATCATAGCTGTTGCTAAACAAGAATGTTACATTTATTGCAGCGTGTAATATAACCTCCACCCGTCATCTCCAAGCTGTCTCCCTCTGGAATTTCAGTCCTAGAAAGTCTTGTTTTTTGTAAAACAGCCTTTCAGATATGAATCCTTCACCCCTTTCCAACATGAATTCCCCCCTTTGATGATTTTCCACATAAATCTTCACAAGGAATACATCGGGTCGTAGATTTGGATTCAAAACATATTTGAACATATATAACTCCGCCTTGTCTTCATTTCAGTGCTTATAAATCCATTTAGAAGTGTCCACCAAAAATATTTGCAAGATTTTCTTCAGCCCGGCCATCGTAAACGTTCTCATAAGCTAAACAGTCCACTTTTCTTTATTTTTGATGATGAAGATGAAGATTACATGAATTAACTGCATTTGCATTTGAGATTTGAGCATATTTCTAAAAAATAACAACAAATGACAAAGCAATTTTAGTCTTTTCATAGATGATTGTCAGTGTCTCGTTTGTAATCATCTTTGGTCGGTAGCTGTCTGGAATGAAGCAAAACAAGGTTAGACATTAGTGTGGATCCAGAGCAATGGAGTGCTCGTTTTTCCTCATTAGTGGACAGTCTCACTATCACTTTGCACATTAGTCTCGAAATTCAAATACTTATATCGTATATCAGTTAAGCATGAGGGAGGATGAGTCACTCACGGATCTCCATCTGAGTCCACAGCTAAGTACCTGCAGCAGAGCATCTGTTCGGGCCTAAAGTGACATACAATTAAGACGTAAAAGGCGACCAAACCATGCCTATGATAGGCTTTTTAATTATTTATTTTTTCAGAGCATTTCTGCTAAAGTTGTGCAGACTTGTTTACTCTTAGCTAAATAAAATCTGCCATTTAATAATTTGACAAAGAGTCAACCGTAATTAGCCCGTCATCCTTGCATAGCTCCGCTGTCAGATGAAAATATTAAAGCTTTCTGAAGTCAATTTTAAAAATATCTCTATAATACGTTTCTCGGTGGACAAGTGTCAAGCAACTTAGAATTAAAGAGACCTTTCAAGTAAATACACTCAATTTATTGCTTCTAGGAAGAGTTGTTATCCACTTCTAATGAACCAACTAATGTAATTACGAAGAGTCCAAACAGAGAGGGTCGAGGCCTTGTTCTCTGTGGGTGGACTAAGCCTAAGACCACAGATCTGTGTCTCCAAAGGGTTTCTGTTATCCAGCCTGCGTTTTCTTTGAATCTCTTCTTATAACTAAAGAACAAAGCACACAATCTTCCCACTGACATTCATGTCTCTTGCGATAGCGCTTTCATATCCGTCTATGAAACCAGTCACACAGAGGAGAGAGAAAAAATAGACATGATTTTGTGTGGAAGTAAACTCTCACTTCCTAACCCAGAAATCATCGCGGGCCACCTTTGGTAAGGGGTGACGATGCAATGTGTCCTCGGCACAGCCTCTCAGCTGTTTCCACTTAACTGATTACACGTCTTCAGTGGGCACGGACGCGCAGCGTTCTTTTACCAGTTAGGATGTGAAAATGTAAAGCTCAATCAGTTATATTTATGGACTTTCATATGAGGGTCTCCAGCCTTGTTGCTTGTCAGACGAGTTTGAATGGCAGCGACAATGTAGTGGTGGTAGTGACTACAGACTGTCTATAATAGTAGGATAAAGTAATACAAAAATAAAAAAATAAAAACATTCTGACTTAGACATCTTTATAATAGTATAGAAGTCTATGAGACAATGAGCCTACTTCTCATTTGAGTGTATGGTCTCAATATTTGAGATGTAAATGGACCATAAAGCAGGGGACGCTTTAGGGAGGAGCTACCTTGGGATTTTTCAGTGTTCGGTTGTACTTAGCTCCGCCCCCTCTTTTGTCACTTCTGGTTACAATAAACAAGTTGGCGATGATAAAAACAAAACCAATAAAGATGTTGATGGACAACATACAAAGATGGTGTCAGTCGATGGTCAAAAACCAAGATGGTGGCGAACAAAATACGAGGCTTAAAAAAAAACAGGTGACGTCACTCTGACTATGGCCACTTCTTAGATGCCGACTGTGGTTGAGACATTACCTTGAACAAAGGAGGAGCGAGGAGGAACGTAAAGGCTTAATCTGTACGTACAGCATAGTCTAAATGATTATAATCTGTGATTGTATCAATGCATTGTATGAAAACACATGCCATCTCAAGACTTTATGTAACTGATGACGTCTAGAGAAAATGTCCCCAGTTTCCCCAGACGTGAGAAGACGCATGTGCGCTTATTGTTACTGACAGCATTCAAGCCGCCCTGTAGAGCAGATGCAACAGGCGGGAGAGATAGACCGGCTCGGGTTGAAGTGGAGTCAGACAGGCAGGTGGACCTGGCAGAGAAGCACGTTCACCGGGACGGAGCGGTGGACAGGCGGACAGGAAGGGCAGTTAGAAAGCCAGCCGAAATCAGGCAGTCATCCAGACCCGACAGCTAGATTGGCAGGCGTCCGTCCACAAAGACACTCAGGCCTTTGTCCGCGGACAGCTGTCCATCCTCTGATCGGTGATGGCTCAAAGCTTTTTTATTTTGAAGTAAGATAATAAGTCGGGGGCAAGACCCAGCAGATTGGCATGTTTTCACATCAAAACTGCTCTGCACCGGCTCTGGTGTGTGTGTGTGTGTGATTGTGTGTGTGTGTGTGTGTGTGTGTGTGTGTGTGTGTGTGTGTGTGTGTGTGTGTGTGTGTGTGTGTGTGTGTGTGTGTGTGTGTTTGTGTTCAGAATTAAAGGACATTTTTTATCAACATTGTCTTAATCTTGCTGGGTTTATTATGCCATTTCAGGGTTTCAGGAGCTTGTGACGGCCATGTGACACTGTACACACTGGATTATTGTCATGCAATAAACACAGCACGTACACAATGGCATGCTAGAGAGATTTTCGTTAAAGGAACACCTCACATCAATATTGAAACACTCCAGGACAAACACTGTCAACTGATTAACAAATGTCAGCCCTTTAAATATATATAAATGTATAAACATATAAATATACACCTTATTTTGTTTTAATTCATTATCATTTGATATTTTATTGTTTGTATTATTTTGTGATAAAGGTATAAGTGATAATAACCATTTGTCCACTCCCAGCTCTTTGCTTTTTTTCTTGATTAGTTTAATTTGATTTAAGTATTTTTTTTTTCTTTCGTTCAATCCATTCAAACTAATGCACAATTTATCTCCTTCAGTCCCATTGAGACAAATCGCGTCGCATGCGTTATTTACATCAAAGCGCGTGTACATATGTTGGGTAGCGCTCCCCAACATTTCTACGAGTTACGCCAGTCCAACACGTGTTGCAGCAATCAGACGTAGCATTCCCCGCTGTGATGTGCTTCCAGCCTTTTATGCTTTTGTATATGAAGAACTCACATAAAGGGGTGAAATATATTGATGTTGAAAATCTAATGAAACTTTCCCATACCTTTCAAGTTTGATCCTTCTCGGGCGTGTAGGTGTCGGACCTGCATCCACTCGCGCCTGCATGCAAGAACAACCTTCATCTCCCTCCCGCTCAGCTATTCTCGAAGGTTTCATTCCGTTGTGTCTCCTATTCCTCTTTAAGCCCTTTTTTTTCTCTCCTCGGCTGTGTCGAGCACATATTATTTTTAGTTAATTACCTGTCTACGTCAACCTCCAGCGTCCCACGCTGTGGCCTCGCTGCATCAGCCTGGAGTTCGGGCTGTCTTCCACTGCAGGAAAATGCACACCTCTCATGATTGATGACTTCTATTCTCTCACCGCTTCCCTTTAGTATTCCGGCCTCACATGTCCGTGCCGCGAGGAACATAATATACACACTTGTCCTGCCGAATAAGTCCCAACCCATTGTACACAACATTTTGTGTCATGTGTGGTGTTCCAACATAAACAAAAAGACATTTTTTGAAAAGGGAAAGATAAGGGCAGTATTATAGCTCTCGAATACACACACTCGAGTAATATCCGCCCTCTTGTGCTACACCCTCCGTGTTACAAGTCATATATTTGGAGGCCATATTTCACCGTAAAATATAAACGCTGCCTCTTTTCTATTGAATTAGCAAGGTAATAAAAGCTCTGTATTGACAAAAGTGACAATGGATACGTTGGGGATTGATTGTGCTATGAAGCTAGCGAGGGCACTTAGGGATGAGAAAAGAGAAGATCGCAGATAATGATGATCATAAAATGATGAAATGAGGACGAGTGCAGAGACTCACCTGAGGCCCTGTGTCGGTTATAAATCAGGACATCGGTTTCTCCACAAAGTCCTTGGACATCTTGGAGAGTACATGCGGTAATTATAGTATTCATTTGGAACGACCACTGTCGCATAATTGGAAATGTTTGTCAAGGTCAGTATTTGGATATGTTTCATATGCTCTAAGGAGAATGAGTCCAACCAGCCCCTCCATCTACTGGGGCTGTAAACATTTATTCTTTCTCCATGACATGTAAGCACAGTATACCAAGAATCAAAATAAGGCGGTACCTTAAGATTAGATAAAAAATTCCACATGTTCTTAAGATTGACTAATTTAGTATTTGACCGTTTCATTTTACCATCCATTAGTGATGAAGGTGAACTCCCCGAGACCTGCAAACAGACTTTAACAGTCTTTTTTTCTGCGTGACACGTTCCAAGTCACTAGATAGGCTGACTGTTCTTATTGGTCTGATAATCACAGCCTACTTATAACATTTCATTTAATATATAAAAGCTGGTATGCATTTTGTTTGTTTGAGCCTGTTAACTCCCTCAATGCATTTAGTTGGACTAATTTACAAAGTATTTAACGTGGTAATTTGTTTTTAGTTACACATGCATATTTTTCTAAATGGCTGGTTCACCTATTCAAGATAATACAAAGTGATGTGGATGTCTTAAATGCGTTTTATGGGTCAGAATGGTTTGTCTTTTTTTTAAGTGGGACAAAAGGAACAAAAGTTTGGGAAACACTGGAGCGGTTTCACAGTAGAGTCGACAATCGGATGCTCACACTGTACACAGTGCATCCTTTTAGACTCGTAGCTCATCTGTGGTTAAAGCAGCAGCAACGCTTCCTGATTCCCTGCTAGAAGTTGTTTGCAGTCAGACAGTATCTCCATTTCAGACAAGCTGCTAGGTTTCTAGGTTTAGCCCAATCAGATTGCGACAGAGCCCAAGTGGGTCCCGCCAACATTAGTTAACCCTTTAGTTCTATTTGAGACTGATTTGACGAGGATTGATCATTGTTGAAAACATAAAATAATCACTTAATCGATCAGTCAACTACTTTCTGGGAGTAGTGGATGTATACTACATATCCTATCGAACTTGAGATGCATTGTGGGTAATATAGGTGCCAGGTTTTAAAAAGGGAAAACATTTGAGGCATAAAAAAGGAAAAAATCTCTGATTTGGCATCAAATTTTATTTATTTCTTTTAAGAAGGGCAGATTCATTGGTAATAAAGCCTTGTGTACTTAATATATTTGGTAATATTGCATTATATTTTTCTTAAAAGCTTACTTCTCTGTAATCAAGTATTTTGTGCAGTTGCTGTCAGTGAATCATGCTCCATCTGAAAAGCTGAGTCAGTTTTGTGCTGTACGTATAAAAGAATAAATGAATCCAAGATAATGAACGTTGCCTCCTGTGGCCCTCGTAATGACTCCTACGGTGAATGGCTGGTGTGCTCTACAGGTTCTAAAAGAGCAGAGAGTCTTTGTGCCACCAAATTGATGTTCGAGGACCGTTCATTGCTGTGAATAAAGTATAAAAAATTATTTGCAAAAGGCATGTCTTGTGCTTGCTAACTGATGCACAGCCGTGCAAATTTCTATAATCGTTAAAGGAATATTTTTGGAAAAAAGTTGGAAAAGTTGGACATGAAAATAATCAGCAGTTTATTCTTTAATAAATAAAAACATTTTTTTATTTTCTTACCCCAAAGTGTTCCTCTTCGACACTTCGCTTTTTGTCCGATCGGAGAATGTGTCCATCATCTCGTCCGATATGCAGCCTGTGAGATATGATTCTCCGCTGCTATTTTGCCGCCGATTATAACCATTAACAAGCAATCTGTCTGTGAATGGACGGGGTCACTACCCTCAGCATTAAAACATTCACCGGGACTATGATTTACTGGGAGCTCTCACCAAGCGAGAGGATTGTGCGCTTTGTAACGCGGGTGCATTCCAGAACGGGATGCATTTCAGAGTGCATCACAATCAACGCATATTGAGCATATTAATCACTGCTGCAACTCTCCTCTAACTTTATCCTGATTAATTCAATTATTCACTTCAGCGTGTCTGACAATGCTGCTCCAATGCTGTGACATAAACGAGCCCAAGTGTGGGATTCCAACTTTTAAACGGGGCGCTATCTTTGGAGCAAGGAATTGAAGTAGTTGTGTACTAATAATTGAATGATGTGTTTAATATTTTTTTTTCCAGGCAGGTGTAGTTTTTTCCTCCTAATAATAAGGATGAGTGCAGGGCAGTAATCAGTCTTAGGCCAACCAGAAATGGGTTAACAAATTGAAGTTTTTGGACCTGTGACCCGATAAGGTTGAGGATGGCAGAATAATATGCGCAGCAAGCATGGGTGCACAGATTAAAGTGGTGGGTGTCAATCTGGTTATCCTTTCAACCGCAAATTAAATCACCAGCAAACGAGGATAAAAATACATCCAGAGCAATGCAGGGGAGTCGTGACAAACACAGAAAGAGAAAAACACCTCGTACCGAGGAACGTAGACTATTTTTTTTCAGAGGGGAACATTTCACGCTGTCACCTATATTTATCAAGTCGACTGCAAAAGAAAAAAGAAAAATGGAGCGGTATAGAAACACAAACACAGCAAAGCAGTGGAAAATTACAAGTTAAGCCAAAGAATAGAGGTAGACAAAAGGCAAGGGAAGAGTGAAATGGGCAGGTGGACCCGGAGTGATGTGGGATTTGAGGACAGAGAGAAATTGATAGTTGGAGGGGCGCACACGCATACACACACATACACACTCACTCTCTCAGCTCTCTCTGACCTGAGAGGCACAGCCTGTTTGATTTAGTGCCAATCAGAGTTTTTAATGTCTGTGCGGCGCATCATAATTTATTAGGATTATCATAAACTTGCGCTGGGAGTTGGAGAGGGGGCACTTGTGCCTCCCTCTCAGAATGAATTACTTGCTGCAAGATGGAGTGTCAGTCAGGGCAGAAATGGCGACACCAGCTTTTCACCCACCCACACTTTTTTTTTGTTTTTTTTTTTGTGTCCAACCTTTTCCATGCTGCCCATCAAAGCCAGGACCCACAATGAATATTCATCCCATTTCATGCCCCATCGATGGGGGCCAAGGTTATGAGGGGAAGGAGCGCTAAAAGCAGGCTTGAATTGCATTATGGACTGAAGTGGACTGTCTCTCTCATCAACAGAAGGTGGGGCTATTTCAGGGGAGGCTTCGGATTCATTATACTTGGGCAGTACCCGTTTGGGGCGTGGCCGTTTGGGACTGTGTGTGACTGCTTTGATGATTGCATGGATCCTGGGAATTGCTGCCAAGGGGGCGTGGCCATTTGAGCGCATGGCCCTTCGGGAGGATGTGGCCATCGGGAGCCTACATGCTCCCGATGGCCATGTCCCTTTTCGGAACGGGTCCACGTTCGGAGCGGGGCCGGCCAGCGGCGTTGTTGAGGAACCAACTCACCTCTCATTGACTCTAGCCAAGTGAGTTGGATTGTTGGACGGGTAGCAGCAGCAGCAAGTGAATTGGTGCACAGCGCTCATTCATGTTGCCGTGTCCAAACTTGCACCAACTTGGACACTGCACATCCTCGGCCCCCCAGCAATACAGTCGCCACGCGTGAGGTAGATTGGATGAACGGATCTCAAGATATGCGACGGACACAGAGACATGAAGACAGACAGATGTTGTGCTTTAAAGTGCGAAGAGTCTTCAACTTTAGAGGCACATTATATCTTCCTCCTCTATCTGTCACGGGACAAACAAGGTTAGGACCCAAACGCAGACCACAGGAGACAGTACAGGGTAATGGATTTGATTATGGCGCGCCAAAAGGATGTGTGGAGCCCGAGGTCCGACAACAGTGAGGCAAGCTGGCGTGGGTCCGATGGCCCGACACCAGAGGCAGGCAGGAAGGCGGGAACTCCGGGAGCAGAAGACGTAACAGACCGACAACCCAGGCCTGCAGGATCAGGGTAGATATTGTGTCTGTGATGAGCCAGATTGGCCACAACTGTGTGCCAATCAGGGATGCTGCCAGGGGAGGTGTCTGGAGGCGGGACCGAAAACACAAATGCCGAACACCTGGCATACAAAACAAACAGGGGAATGACAGACACGAGGAGAGGAGATTTGGGGGAAACAGAGGTTAAACACAATGGGTCAGACAGGGATTCTGACACTATCCAAAATATATAACAAACTTGGAATAGCAATTAGTTTGGCATCTCTGATTTGTCCACCATTTCAAGAGTATAATTATTGCTGTTAATACTATTAATAATTTCCACTTTTTTTCATACCACCACCCCTCCTGCATATAATTCCAATATTGAAGAAGCAACCTTTCTGCTCCCTTCTGTGACAGCTGAGATTCTGTCTTAATTTGAGCGGCGGCTAAAGGGGACGCTTGTCTCCTTGACTGCGTCTGTCGAGATTGAAAGTAGGACTCACATCTTATGCTAAGCCTCGTCATTCCATTTTGATCACGCAAGAAGGAAAGAACCAGTGAAAGCAGAGCTTTGAATAACGCAGTGTTGAATGTTATTGTGTTTCATCAACATGATGGGCTGATATTCATTTACTACAAATGGGTGAGTGGGAAGACAAACAAAAGGTGATGATGTAACTTGAGAAAGATTACTAGTTTTTTTTTTTCTTCTCTTGTTTGGGTCAAGATGTGAAATAAATATCAGCTATTAATTCATTTGGAGTTCAACCACATGCACACTGCCAAAGCCTCAAAGTCTAAAATTGACTGAAAGTTTTATTTTCTTTTTAAAAGGGAAAATCTGTCAGTGGAGTTAGTCAAGAGAAATGGAGATGAGTATTTGAACTAGACATAAGTCCACAATATGAATTATCCATATTTGGAGGACAGGGTGGAAGGAATGCACATTCCAAAAACTGGAACAGGTGCTGGACCAAAAATAATAAATCAACTAAGGCATGTATACCCCCCAGAAATCTGTAACACATCGTATATATTGTCCCATTAAAGTTACATACTGCTCTTTTCCTATGTTTTGTATTTTGTACTTTTTCTATATTTTAGATTCAAGGCATTTTTTGAGATGTATTTTTAAATGATTTGTGTTTTTTTATATTACTTTTATGTACTATTTTGTTCTACTTTTTATAGGAATTTTGTATGAGGTAATTTCTAGGATAATACTTTTTTATATAGATTATATTGTATTGTATAGATGTATATTTGCTTGCCTACTATTGATCCTGTTCTATATTGATGACCTCCTGTCAGAGGTGGGAGTAGCAGACTCTACTCTCATTGGGCCAACCTGAGAGGAGATTGACTTTCAGTCATGCGGATCCAGATCACCTGAGTGAGGGATGTGTTCGCGTCGACAAACTGCTTTCCGATGGTGATTGGATCACGTCTGACATCTCGGTGAGATCGAAACGTTGCATTATTGAAACTGCGGGGCCCTTTTAACACAGCACCTCTGTCTGGTTCTCAACAAAGAAGTATTTTGTGTGAAGCATAACGAGCACTTCATAACAGGACCTCAACATTTCACCTTATTGCAAATGAAAGCATCTTTAACCACACGTTGCTTGCAGTAAATTGCATGTCCGCAGGCAAGCACCAGGATGTGTCTGTCCTTTTCATTTTTTAAGGGGAACTTGACTGTAATTTACAGAATTTACAGCGTGGCTTTTAAACCCCACGGTGGGCTGCATCGATAGTGGAAACAGACATTCCAGTGAATGAATGGTAAATCTGTGGAACAATAGATGGGCTGGCTTCTGGGAGCTGGTTTGGGGCCTCTATACTGGCATGAAGCTCAGTGGGAGTATGAGAGGCAGGCAGACTGGAAGCCTAATTAATCCAGCCTTCCTTAATTAGTCTCCCTCACCGTCCGTGACACACTCCCCAATCTTCTCGCTCCCCTTCCCTTCTCTGCTCTTCCTGCCTTCCTGAAGTGTGCTCTCCTCTATTCTTCCGTCCTCACGCCACGTTTCGCCGTCTCTTTCCCTCCCATCCACTCGCGCTCTGCCTGGTCTGCCGTGTTTTTGCAGGCATGACCGAATGGTGACAATATGTTCCGAGGTGATAAACGCGGCGAATGCTGCTGCAGAGAGCGGCTCAGGCACCAAAAAAAAGCTGCAGCAGTATGTGCTGTGTGCCGCCAGATAAATAAAAACACACCAAAAAAAAAGCCCAGCTGGAGGCGGCAGAGATTGCCTGCAGCCGCATTGTCTTGTAGAGATACACGGGCGCATCTCACAATGCAGGTGGTCACCCGCGCGACGCCCCCCGAGCGCCGGTGCCTCCTTTGCTCGCTGGTAATCGCGGCAGTAATCTGCTAAAAGCCGGTGTGTGTGTGTGTGGGGGGGGGGGGGGGGGGAGAGGATGCTGAATGCATCCCTCCAGCGTGGCAGGGGAAACAGGCCAGGGCAGTAGCTTTTACCAGGGGCCGCTGAGCTCAAAGATGCTGACATTAACAGCAAGGCTCTCTCACTCTGTGCCCGAAATAATGAGGCAGTTATTTCCACTTGTGGCCGAGGCCATTTCAAAATGACTGCGCTGTGAATACTGATCAAGACTAACTGTTGACATTTCCACGCACCACGCTGGCTCCGTAATGAGCAGCATGATGAACTCATCAGGGTTTTGCTTCATCTTTCTTGCGGGAGAAGTAATATACTCCCCTTCAAAACGTGGAATTGGATGTTGCAGTGAAGCAAACTGTTCCTTATTTGTTAGTGATTAGTGTGACGCTAGAACATATTGAAAAAAAAATGATGTAGCTAAACCATTTATTTGCAAAGGAAATGCAGGCTATTTTAAGTATCTCAGGATAATCCCACTAGACAACGAGCAGAAGACAGACAGGACCTCGTGTAGTGGCCAGCAGCCAGAGAGATGTCTCACCAGGGGGATGGGGAACAAACCAGAGCAAATAGGAGACTAAACTCAACTTGCATTCATCAGGCGGACATACACATGACTCTAGATGAATGGTAATCTGATCCGGCTTTTTCACCTGGGCTTCGGGGTTCAGCTTTGCATCAATGGTGATGTAAACACTGCTTTACTCGCAGTGGAAAACACAATGTAACACATGCATACCCAAATATGAAATTATGTAAATGTTGTTTATTATTAGAATAATAAATGGCACCCCAGAAACACGGTCAGAGATCTTCACATGACTTTGCAGCAACAAATTAGTCAAAACTTAATCAGGAAATACAATTATGAAGTAGTAATAAAGTACCGGTGCATCACATAATGCTGCTGAATGTGTAAATAAGCAAATGTTTGCTCATGCAAATTTATAAGGCGATATAATATGTCAAAAATAAAATCTTTTATGTATTTTTCCTAACAATAGTTCTGTTAAATTCTGTTTTACAGATGGTTTGTAATCTCTCTCCCTCTCTTTCTCCCCCTCTCTCTCTCACACACTTACATTGCATGCAAGCTCATCTTGGTCATATTATTTTTGTTTATATTTGTATCTCAATTTTGTTAGCATTGAAAATACCATTCAACTTTTCATTAAATGATAAATGACCAAAAGATGTATTCTGAAAGACAGCGTATTAGGGAGAAGGTAATGGAGTTAAGTTTGAGGGGGTTCGATGCTGCTCATGCATCTTAAGAGGCAGCTGCACCTTCACTCCATCATGTTTATAACAAAGAGCTGGTTTATATGATAGAATAGAAGGTGATAATTACCTCAGACAGATCTGCCATACTTCCAATGGACCAAAATTTGATAAACAACTTTTGCCCTGTGCAGATGGGCTATTCGTGTATCAAGGTCATCTTGCATCCTTGCTGCATATCCACAGAAAACTTGCCAGTTTTCTTTCTCCTCTTTTTCATTTTCTCTTTACTCGTCACCATCTATATATATATATATATATATATATATATATATATATATTTTATTTTTTTTTACTTTCACTTATGACCTCCTATTTCAGCGAGGCTAGGACACGGTCTGAAATAGAGACCAGAAAAGGGTCGAGGTGAAGTTGTCTTTTACACTCCAAGAGCTGAAAATCCCTTTTCTATTCTCCCCTGTAATAATGTTTCAAATGTCAAACCTTGGTCGTGATTGCTTTCCACCATATTAGATGAGGCTTTGGTGGCATTTTGCAGTGAACTCTGTTTTCAAATAAAAACGCAAAAAAAATACAGAATCCTAGGGATTGTTTCACAGTTTGCTGTGTAGCTTTGTGTAACTCATACAGCTCAGCTGCGGGAAAACCCATGGACGGAGTGATCCCTTCTAAGAAGCGAGCGTTGCCAGAAACACAAGCCGGAGTTGTCAGCTTCCTGTAGACTGCAGTGTGCAGCAGCTTGGCGAGTTCGTCTCAGACTCCTTACCCCCGCCTGTAATCCCAGGTTTCGCCGCGGCTGTGAGATCTGGGAGCTTTCAAGGTTCTGCACTCCTAACTGGTGCACACAGTGACTCACCGCTCACACTGCAGTCTGCAGACTTAACCACCGCAGTCCCCGAGCGCTGAGCGTAAATCTCTTCAGTCTGCTTTTGTTTCTTTTTTTTCTTTTCTCCCACAATTCGTGTATATTTGATGCCATGATTCACCGGCTTTGCATCTCCTCTTTGAGAATATCTGATTTTTGGTGCAAAAGAAAAACCCCAACAAGTTTTGGGCCTGTTAAGTGTGGCCCATTTCTTCTGTGGGTTTTTCAAAAAGATTTTGTTTTGCGGGGTTCTCTCTGTGTCTTTATTTCTATAGCTCTCTCTCTCTCTCTCTCTCTCTCTCTTTCTCTCTCTTTTTCCAGGGCCTCCTCGGCATCATTTGCATGGCCTACTTTCCGTACGTGGTTTTGGTTTAATACCCACAAGTAGACACTTGAGCAGTAAACACTTCCCTTGCCGTGACTACCAGCGGGCTTTCCTGAATGAACTGATCCACTTAGGACTTGATCCGTGTAATGCCTGATATTCCATGCCGGACCATACTTTAGGATCTCGACCGAGCAACCGCACCCCTCCGCAGGGTCAAAAGACTCCACTTCCCTCTGAAAGACAGACACTTATTACAATAATGAGATTAACTTAGTTCTTAGCGGGAACATTTGATCTGCATTCATTTTCGTAGTTCACTCTCTCACATAGGAGAGTGAGAAGTCCCGACATCAGAGAATAATGAAACCTGCTGTCTCGTAGCAGTAAGGAGTGTCAAAGAGCATGTTAACACTACATGACTGAAAACGGTAGAACATCCATCAAAATACTCCACAGTAAAGAAGAAAAACACCTGCACGGCACATGCTGCAAATTGTGGTTGTTGATCCTACCAGCGGCTTTTCAGCAGACAGGAAGTCGCAACGCTTTGACGTACAGTTCTTCCAGGTTCCCGAACAGTCAGTGCGACGCAATCACTTCCACCTGTCACGGTCCCTTTCAAATGGAGTTTCAGAAGTGCAACAGCTGACTCTAGTCAGGAACTGACAGCTGCGCCTCTTTCACTTGAGAGGGAATCTGTTCCCGCTTGTCAATTTGTTTCCCACTGTGCTCATTACAAAGTTGAAATTCCTCAAAACATATCCAAAAAGTTGTGAGATGAGTTGCACCGTTTTTTTTTTCCAAGCCGTAACATGGATTTTTCAAACTTCAAATCCGTTCCCCTGGATTCAGCGTTAATTAGCAGCCATGTGATTATTTTTTTTTTAAATGCGGCCATATGCACGCTCGAGGCAGGGTGATGTGTTTTTGTAGGTCAACCCCGGAAGTCAGCGTCGCGCTGGTTCCCTTGACAATAAGGCAATGGAATTTTTTTTCCCAATGAGCTCTGTGGCAAACAAACGCTTGATGGTACTTAAATGTCGGGATCATCAATATGGTCTTTGAAGCGTGAAGGCAATAGTCAAGTAAGAAGCTAACGTGAGTGTCTCATTTAGCCACTTGTCAGCGACCTCCTTTTTTAAGATACTTAAGCTTCAAAACTCACGACGGGTATCTACTGATACTGTAAAACGTTGAAGACCTGATTTTAGGCATCCGACCAAAAAGCCCATTGACGTCAAGCAGAGGGAACCGGAAAGCACAAAAAAAAGCTGACTCATTTCCGGGGGTTTTGGACTCATTCCTGCACATATGTTGTATGAATGGGGGGAAAAAGCAGCGTATATTGAATGCACAGGCCAACAAAACAAACCTGTCAACCTGAGCGCTGTTCTCCATATACCTCCAGGGTACTCCACTATTTCTCCACAAAGTATTCCCTACAGAGACGGGAAAGGAAAATAGTATCAGATGCAAATGTTCAGCGGCATTCTTACATTTGCATGCATTTCTTGGGTATTTGGGAGGGGGTGGAAGATGTGGGCTGGGGGGATGAGGATCTCAGAAAGCTAATCTCCAACTGCATTTGCAAGGCTTTCTGGGACACCAGCACCCCAGGAGGAAGCTGTCTGCGCACTATAAACAACTTTTCAGAGTTTGCGTTGGGCTTTCTTTCTTTTTTTTCCCTTCTCCTTTTCTTTGAGAGAGCGGGAGACATACGCGGAGGTTTGTCTTCCCTAAGATGGGAGCGGCGAAAATAAGAGACGGGGAAATGGATGAGAGAGAGAGCGGAGGAGCAGGGTTCATATATAATGGCTGACTGGTGGAGAATGAGAATTGGCTGTTTTTCATTTCACCTGTCGTCGTAAAAGGAAGCGCCTGTCACAATTGGGGGCAATGTTCACCGGGACGGACGATGTTTCCATGACAACTGGAAACCCCCCTGTCCCCCCTGTCCCTGTCCCTGTCCCCGTATTTCTGATTTGTGTTTGGTTGAGGCCTTTGAGGAGCGCCGCTCTCCCTTCTTGACACAGAACTTGAGTGTGCACGCGTTCGGTCCACTCTGAGAACAGTGTTGCATCTTCCTCTCTCTCTGTCTTTCTCTCTCTTCCTCCCTCTCTCTCTCTTCGCTCTCCGTATCTTTGTCTCCATTTAGTCGCGCTCATATCAAGCCGCGGCCTTCTGATCGTCGCTCTGCTTGTTCTATCAAACGCCTGGCGGGTGAGAGTGAATTTAACGGCCTATCGTGCTGTTGCTAATGTCTCACATCTGTGTTTAACATCTTTGGCAAAAACTATCAGGTTGCCGTTTGCAGATACTCAAGCGTTCTCTCCAGGTTTTTTCAGAAGAGCTGGAGAACAACATCAACAAAAGAGGTTAAGATCCCCACGGCTGTCTATAAAGATAACAGCAACCCATCGTGGTTCAGAACGTTTCCCGTGCTACCCGTGAAATCCCCAGGATGAACTGTATCAGCGCTGTGATCCAGGATAAGGCCTGCTGCATACTGACACACAGCAGTGACTCAGTTCATCGCAGTGGTTTAATAAGTGTTGCAGGAAAAAAAGGGGGAACATCCTAAACCACTGCTCAGTTATCACGACAGTGTTTGTGTGTAAAGGATTCACACGAATCACTGATAAATAAACGCATTGACACAATGCTTTTCAAGCAGCAATACAAAAAATAATTTCTTAAAAGGCGTCAGTGCAGTCTGGGTGGGAATGAACCGTGTGTTTGCGTGATGTCAGTCGAGCGAGCCCAATAGGGTTGCACCGATATCGGATATTGTGCCACTACTCAAGTATAATCTGGTATCGGTGACGAGGTGCCTGACCTCTTCAAATGTGCTGGAATGTGAATCCCGGTTTTAAAATTTGACCAGTTTGTTCAAAGAGGTTTGGCACTTGAATTGTGATTCCTGTTTATTCTAAGAGGACTTTTCAACCAGTTGCAAACACTGTTATCAGACAGGTACTCTGTAGGGGCAGTCAGGTTTTTGGAATGAAAAAGACTGACGGTGGAGAGGAGGTCTCCACCCCCCGGCAGTGTTCTGTAGCCAATAGTTTTCTACTCAGACAGATAAAAGAAGGAACCAAATACACTGTGATGGAATATACTATACATGGGAGGCTGCCCAAGTACGGTCTAGTGTGAAACACTGCTTATGATTCACATACGCTTTTGTTTTCAGAACAAATATTTCTGTTATTTTATGGAGGTACAGAAACATTTGTTTTTAAATTTGAAACAAGGTTTTAAGGGCTGCTTCATAAATGTGTATGATTTAATTTGTCCTCTTACAAGGATAATAGTATGGATCCCTTAATCACTTGTATAACAGTTTAGTTATTTATGTTTATACTTTTTTTTATGAAGATGTCTTTTTTCTTTCTGGTACAAATTGGGAATAAATAACTTCAAAACCAATTAAAGCAACACACAGCCAGTGCATTCCTACTGGCAACAATGTTCAAAATGACTTCCGCAGAAAGTGGTGGAAAAAAAGCAAGAAAGTTTCACAGCGAGTAGATTATCGACAGCAACCTGTTGACGGAAAGACACATTCATGTTGAATTGTTCCGATGTAGTTTCACTGTGAAAGAAAAGCTGAATACCTCGATACCTCAGCAGATTAAAAACTAAATCCTACCTGCATGCATAGATACCACTGGACATAAGCAGGACAAATATCTTTCCGATTGTAATTTGGGTGAACCAACACAACTGCAATTGTGTGAGGCGTTAAGATGTAAGTGATGGCACTGATTCTGATAGGATCCCCCATAAAGCACCGCGCAAAGCGCTTTGTGGTCGCTATTGTTCCGCCGTTGTTGGCTTGCTCACAATCAGACCTGACGTGGGAAGAAGAAGAAGAAGAAGAAGAAGAAGAAGAAAAGGAGTTTGAGCCAAATCAGAGGCCACTTTTTCA
Organism: Cottus gobio; assembly: GCA_023566465.1. Lineage (NCBI taxonomy): Eukaryota > Metazoa > Chordata > Actinopteri > Perciformes > Cottidae > Cottus > Cottus gobio. The sequence continues at coordinate 17,185,967 of CM042237.1, forward strand.
TTGTCACACAGTTGGAAAATGATGAGGACAATCTGTCCCATGCAGGGAGACACAGTCCCCTGTAGGCGCGCTGATTTTAAGGCAATACGTTTATGTTATGTTCCTCCATCTCTCATTTTGGGAGCTGCAGGTGGGCTTTTATATATATATATGTATATCTATTTTTTTTCTTCTTTATTTTCTTTTTTCCCCCCTTTTTTTCCCTTCCTGCCATTGAGTCACTCCCCACGGTACTGACAGACCTACAGTAGCACTGCGACATTTTCAAGATGTATTTACTGCGGCCAACGGTTATAATCGAGGTCCATTTCACCTCCACTGAAGCACATTATTAGGTGCTATATCTCAATAATACATTTTGGTTTCAGAAGCATTTCTTGGATATCATATATATATTGTGAGGCAATCAAATGATGTTGATTTGAATGGTCATACAGTCATTAGAAAGTCATTGGAAAGTAGCGGTTGGAGCAAATGGAGAAGTGAAGATAAGAACTTATTTTCCAAATATTGATTCCCATCCGAGCCGCACATTCATAATCGTCTGTGATCCGCATCTTGACCACAGAGCTACATTAAGAGTCTGACAAAGTACAGTCTCATAATTATGCAAATGGCAGGCTTCTTTTTAAGTCCCTCTAAAAATCCAGTCCTGCAAATGTGATTTATTCATATCGAGTCGGTGGAAACACAAAAGAGGAGACTGTTTGTTTGACATTGCAGGACTTGGTGCTGGTGAATCTGTGTTTTCAATTAAAGACTGGCGTTCTTTGCCAAGAAACTTTAGATCATAGTTTTTCTATAACAATCAATTTGAGGCTGAAATAATGCCAAAGCATTACTCACTCCCAGAATCAATCAGCTATTTTTCCCCCTTTCCCCCCCTTTTTTTTTTGCTGTCGCCACTTTGTTGATCGGTTTCTTTTCCCATCAATATGTGCATGGATTTGCACTTGAAAGACTATCACTTCATTGATTACACAGAATTTGAATGTCCGTGCTGATCGGTTCATTTTAGTACCACTACTGCATACCATGATATGTAACATAATCATGTGAATACTATTAAGTACGTGGACACCTTTGTCTTGAAATGCGGGATCGATCAAATTAAAACATTGTTTTTAGCGCGAACAAAAAAAAGGTTATGAACTGAGTCACAAATGACTGGAAGAACAAAATAAAATGGAGATAAAGATGGATGTGTTTAAAGCAGCATGTACTACTCCTTACACTTTGATCCAGTCCACCTGGTTCCCCTCATGAATTAGAAGCTGTGGCAGCGGTTTAACTATATGTAAACATTGCAACTATACGTTATGTGTCCCTGACTAAGAATTGACTTTGTCATTGGTCAAGACTTTCCTATCGTCAACTAATCATTGAATCATTTTGTTTCCAAGAGAATAGCATCAACACAGTTATTAACTGTGATACATGTGATTATCTTATTATTAATAAGCTTATTTTATACCAAAATGGGCTGTGACAGAATCCAGGCAATTCTATGTGTAATCAGACATCCAGCGCGTCTTTTTGTTTGTTCCCGGGGTCATCTTTCATACTTTTAGTGCAACGATTGCTCAATTAACTGAATTAATTCGATAAGCATAAAGAGAGTCTTAAGGACTGGCAGCCGGTTCGCTGCAGCCTACAGACATCTGGACGGTGCATCATGCATCTGAAAGTCTCGTCCACGCCTCGTGTAAATCCATTCATGTTCTGGTCACGTTCTTTTTTTTCCCCGACGGCCGGTGTGGAGCAATGTAAGCATAGTCGTGCAGGCACTTGGCTGTCATGAGAAATGCATGAAGTCTGCGGTTCCATCACCTCCCCAGTGGTCCCACGGTACCAGCCACACTCGCTTCGATCAGTCTGAAGCCGGGTTGTCAGTTCGGGGGGTCAGAGGTGAGACAGAACTCTTAATGACTCCCAGCAGAGACGACATCAAGGCTGTGGTCTCTCACTTCGGGCTTGATGCAAATACACTGGAAGTGTGCATTGATTTCCCCATCATGTCAGGACTATTCAGCAGCGCCAAATCCTTTCCCAGTCTCTCCCAATTAGCTTTCGGCCTGGGGAACACTGTCGATCCCCATCTGCCCATCTGCCTGTCAGTGGCTTCATTCCACCAAAAGGAGAGAGAGAGAGGGAGAGGGAGAGGGATGGGGAAGCAGGGGAAGGAAATGAGCGAGAGAGCAAGCAAGCAATGGATAATTCCATGTTTGGCGGCTACGGGCGAGAAGGCTTGGCAGATCCGTCCACAGCCAAAGCCAGTAGGGGTGGTTTGGAAGCGGAAGGACTCCCTGAGAGAGATACTGTTGTTCGGATGATAGAGCGAGGCACAATGCCCACTCGCTCACTCTGCAGCCATTTATCAATGAAAACACAGGACTCGTTCTCCGAATGGCCTCTGTCAAAAGGAGGGATGTCGATTTTTTTTTCATTTTCTCTCCGTTTCTGTCTATCTTTCATATCTCCCCCAACCACCCGCCCTCTTGGGACGCTGCTATCACAGCGCCGCCCCGAAGGTTAGGGAAACTGGTCTAGATAATGGCCTGTCTGAGAGGACTTGGGCTGAGTCTTTCCCTCTCCCAAAAGGCCCTGCCGTTTGAAGTTGGCAGAGCCAGATAGACGCTCTGTATGATTGCCGCCTCATCATTCTCCTCTTGCTTCTTCTGGTCCTCCTCCCCCCAACTGGAAAAGAAGATAGTTCCCCCCAGAACCGAAATGAGAGAATAGAAAATACCCCATCAACATCGCTCCGTATCGGCCACATGCTACAATCGTCAATTTGAAAGCTGGAATGAGAAATATGCACGGAGTTAAACACATAAATAAAAAATAGTCAATTTGACAGACGGTTTTCTTGTCGCAAGGGGTCTCCTCTGTCTTTCCCACTTCCCACGGCTGAATAGTGAGTAATTGTATTTGTAGGAGCTGTTGTATTACATTGGCCGTGAGTGGTTCCATCCTTTTTGCAACTGGCTGCTTGCTCACGACGGGGCTTTGTCCCCGCACATTTAAACGCTCTCCTCGCTCATTGGTATTCCCCCTCACCCTCGTCCCCTGTGGCTGTAATTACTGAAGCCACAGGGGAAGTGGCTGGCATTCATATAGTTTTGTAGGAACCCCTGCTGGGAGCTGCCCACTAGCGGGGAGGAGGAAAAGGACACGCCGCCCTCTCTGCGACCTCATCGACCGGCCACTAAAACCACAAATTTGATGGGAAAGAAAAAAGAAATGCATCCACACGTACGCAGTTGTTGAGTCATGATTGGACACCATCACCCATGCACACAAAACACGCTTGGGAAAACACTCATATAAATGCATGCTCACATGGCGGGGCATGTTGTCATTGTGGAAATGTAGCTGTCCGCCCCTGCACACAAACAGATAAAGTCACCATTGGCCCCATTGGATGAATCCCCCCCACCCCCCTCCCTGTCACTACATCCCTTTATGGGTAGTGCGTTTTTTATTCTGCTGCTGGGGTTTTTATCTGGGGGCAGCAGTAGCTGAATCCGCATATCCCCGGCCCTGGCACAGCCGGCACTTCGCCCACAGTGCATTAGCTCTCACATGAGGAATGAGTTTTTTGATGAAACGGCCCACCATTCTCCGACCTGATGGAACACCGCTACGGGTTTAGCCACAGTGATCTAATCCGCAGCTGGGCCCAGGCACCAGGCACCGGCTGATGTACTGGTGAGAGGGCAGGAAGACAGAGAGAGATTGAAAGAGCTGAATAGAAGAGATGTGGAGTAAGAGCGGGGGGATTGAACCAGAATGAAAAGGATACACTCTGCGAAGGAGAAACCGCGTGAGTTGATCCTCCATTAGAGAGTCCATATTTGATGCGTGTGTGTGCATGTGTGCGTGTGTGTGTGTCTCGCCCATCTTTCTGGCAGATAAACAACGCCTTGCATGACTGCAGGCGCACCGGTGGGTCAGGGCGGTGTGTTTGAGGGGGTAGATCGCGAGAACAAACATCGATAACAACAGCCAAAGTAAGCAGCGGCGGTAGAGAAACCCTAGAGGAGCAGAGGCTACATTGAGGAATGTGGGCATGACTCATCGTGGGCTATAATGACCACAGATGGCCATTAGCGAGGTGTGAGGTTAGCGGCGCACAGGCCCCGGGCCCCCAGCGCCACGGAGGTGCACACCGCTCAGTTATGACAGGCTCAGACTTGATGCGCGTCTAACGAGCCCCCTGGTAAATTGCACTTGTTGTACGGGAAATGCCAACCCTTCTTCGACCTGCCAGAGAGAATGTGCTTGCTGGAGGAATGTTCTACATCTGATATCATGGAAACATCTGGACTGTTTTTATTTATTTTTTTAACTGAACCTCTGGCTTCTAACCAATTGCAAATAGAGTTTGTCACATTCTCTCGTCTGTCAATCAAAATGTGTTTTAAGTGGGATAAGTACAGGATGAAAAGTAATTCTTCGCTCACAAATTCTCATAACTCATATATTTTAGGGCAATGTGTTTTTTTGGTTCCTGGCATTCCATAATGTTAACTATGCTAATTGTTGTACACTGTAGTTAGTATTTCCACCGCCCTCCGGTAAGAAATGTGGAAATCAATTTCCATTGAAAACACTAATTCATACAAACTTGGGAATGTGCTTTTTTAAAACGGATGCTGAAACGCTTCCTATGTGATCTAGTTTTGGGAGAAATCAGAACAGCCAACAACTTCCCCTCCTTGGCTGTGTGTGATTTTTGAATATGCATATGACCCTCTTTCCCGAGCATCCTTCTCCCTGCATCCTTCCCTCCCCCCTCATTTCCTCTCGTGTGCGAGGAGGGTCTCACTCAGCTCCCTCAGGGTCTCGTGGCGCTCTTATTCCCTGGGGGTTTTCTGTGTAACTGTACGGGCACTCAAACGCCTGGAGGAGGTTTGGGTGTAGTGGGGGTTTTGCTTACTCCCTCTATCGCCTACGGTTTGTCCCGCACCCCTCCCTCTCCCTCCTCTCCCTCTGTCTCCCATCTTTCTCTATAAGCTCATTTAGATTTCCTGCCACGTTCCATCGTGGCTAAGCTGAACAAATCCCTGCATATTTTCCTAATGGAAGCAGGGCTGGGAAATTTGGGTTTTATTTATTTAAAAAAATAAAATAGTGAGGAGAGGGAAATAGGCTTATAGTCGGATCTAAAGCAGTATTGGCATACTAATAATATATTTTCTTTTATTTACACACTATCTTAAAGGGAGACATATTTAACTTAGTTGATGTACTTATTTTAGGCCCAAAAGTGGTTTTGTTCCTTAAACTTAATGTTATATTGTTTCTTATATGTGCAATTTCACATGTTTCTGAGATACCACGTTGACCTTTCTCTAAGTATGTCTCTACCTGAGGTTGTCTGCCACTACAATGTACAAAACCAAATATATTTCTGCTCTATCTCTGACACTTTGGCCATGTGGCCTCAATGAGAGCATATAGCTCACACAAAATGGGACGCAGCCTGACGCTGTGAACACCAATCCTCTGCCCGCCACACACCGGGCCAAGCCATGCATTATTAATAGGGTACACCGCACTAAGTCTGGGACAGACAGAGCCTCTCCAGAAAAGGAAAACGCGATACATTCAAGCGAGAGCATGGACACCACTGTCCCATTTTCTCCTGTGTTGCTCTTTGCCAGGTTTAGTTTGACACTTTTTTCCAGTTTTACTGGCAATTTCATAGATAGGAACCCAGTCACACACGCCTGTCCCAAATCCGCCAGCAGTGTTACACCTATACCTGACTTTCTTTTTTTGTTGCTTTCTTGGCTCCACTTTCAACTCACCTTATTGTATTGCACTTTTTATTTTTGAAAAGCATAAACCCTAAAGCTATTCATGGATGGTGCAAGCGCCTCACCATATTCAACTTGGAAAAACGTAATCCAAAACGTTGCATTCAACTATGTGCACTCTACACATACTTGGAAAGTGAGAAAGTTGCTCATATTGAGCAGCAACATGATTCACTTTGATGTGAGGCCACCTTTTATTATTTAAGTCGGCTGCATGTGTAGATATTAGAGACATTTTTAAAAATGTCTCCAGCACTGTGGGGGGCTCTGTTCTGCTTTCTGATATATTGGTCTAATTCCCATTCAGATAATGCCAAAGTGTATCCATGGGCACAATACGTTTCAGGTTTTTTTCAGAATAGTTGAACAACTGTTTCGTAACTTTTTCCATTAGTATCTAACACGACTAAAACTAGCTTGCGCCTTGCAACAGGATCAAACACTTTTTCATCACATCTTTTTTCCTGAAGCTCCAAACTTCTTCAAAGAAAAGCATCGCAAAGCAAGATTGTTTCCAACTCGTCACACTTTGAATTTCTCGATCCCGTCCTCTCTCGTTAGACAAAACAACAGAGTATGATCCCCTCCACGCTAATAGGTTCTGGGCATCCTTCGTGGTCCTTTATGGTGCATCAGGCCGGCGACGGAGCGGCTTTGCTCGACTCAGCAGGTATCCGGCCCCAACTCCTCCTTCCTCTCCTGTGGGAGCTCGGACAGCGAGCCGAGGGAAACCGGTGGCGGGGCTGAAAAGAATTGATCATACTAACAACGCAAGCTGACTGTAAATGAGCAAGGGAGCAGACAGCGCGGAGGGGTGGTGTGGGGGGGAGGGATGCTGAATGGCGCCGCCTGGGTGAGGCACGGAGCCAACAGGCCTCGGACCAGACGCTCCGATTCAACACATCCAATCCTTCACACTGCCTTGGGCCACAGCGGGGGTATTATGGGATTCTTCGGGATTTTCATTTTCAGCTTTGTGACTGACAGCTATCTTACACTGATTGACACTGAGGAAACTAGCAGCCCAGTGAGAGGGTGGGGTGTGGGGGGGGTCAAGGCTAATTGTCTGTCTTCCAGCTAGTTGAATGCTGGCTTTGGAAGAATCCGCTGGGCCCCGCAGCCCGTTGACATTGTTTTTCTCCCCCCTGCATATAGCCTGGATATGATGAATCCTAAGTGCTGGAGTGTTTTTTGCACAGATGCAGGAACTCGGCTCGATAATTTTCACATTTTCCCATGAACATGTGGATTTGGTTGCTGCGAGTCACCAGCGCCGCCTCCCTGGGTGTGGGGAATTTTCTTTGCCGTCATGAACACTGTCTACACGCTAAAAAGGCAAAAATTGGAATTAGACGGCGCCAAGGGTGTCTACTAAATAAAGCATTTCAGTGGTTGAATTATTGAACAAATAGAGAATGTGGCAACCCGTGGTGAGGTGACAAGGTTCAGTAGTAAAATAGGAGACAACACGATAGAGATGAGTTTAACAAAAAGAGTAATTTAATGGCAAAACGTGGGGAATCGGGGAATGGGATAAATCCAACTCAAATATCTTCCCGTCCGGGGTCCGTCGGCTCTCTCCGTAGTAGGCTGATCCCTCTTTCCTATAAGCAGAGCAGAACTGAGAGGTGAGTAGGTGTTTTACCTCCCTTCCGATGCGGCTCCTCTCTGGGGTTCCTTGTACTCTTGTCGCCTCCTGTCGCGCTTCTCCCTTCTCCCGTCTTCCCAGCTGCAGATATACTTCCCTAATTGGGGATTGCTGGCAGGTGCGTCCAGTGCCAGTTTCCCATTGGCTGTAATGCCTGCACTGGGAAGTACCTGTCGTCTATCACTTCCCCCAACCGGAGCCTGTGGCTCCTCCCCCTGTGCTCCGTCTTCCTCCCTGGTCTGCCACAAGATGTATACCTGCGAGCAGAACAGCGGGGCCTGATGGTCTTTTTGAACACAGCAGCAGAAAGCAGAAGCATTCATGTGTTAAATTGTGTGTTCCAATTATTTGCTCCAGCGTACAACGTTGGACGAGGAGATTATTTTTTTAACAAGACTATGATTGGTAAATAATAGATATTGCAGGTACAACACAGGCGGAAGTGAAGACGAGCCAAAAGACTAACTGAAGAGTCAAATATCTCAAACATATTATGAACACACCAAATTTTGTAAGGGCCCCATTGGTTTTTCCAGATTATTTTTTTCTGTTTTAAATTTAGCTGAATTCTATGTTTTACGGTAGAAGCATGTTTTGCCATCATGTGTCGGATGAATACATTTACAACAATTCCCCAAAAAATATTAAAAATTGAATGAATGATGGAACACAACATTGGACTATTTATAATGCGTTAATAGAACATAACATTACTCATAGAAATAGAGTGCTCAAAATGTCGACTTCCTCAGGATTTCGGACGACAAATAAGGCAAAATCTTTCCCAAAATATCTCAACACGTGTCACCTAGCAGATATTTAGCCTGCTAGGTGATCCATCGAGCCTCGACCATCGAGCCAATGCCAATTTGCCTCTGATCCATGGCTGGGAAATCTCAGCTGGTGGAAAATCAGGGCTAAAGTAATGTTGTGAGAAGTCTGAGAAAACCTATTCGGCAACACTACGTGTAGGATTTCATCTGTTTCCCCACATCGCAAAATTCAAAAGGCCCTGATATTTTAAATGTTCTCTTCGGCTGCTAAGTTGTGTGGTAACATTTTGTACATTTCAAAAATATGAATTTCCTCATCTTACTTTAGAAATGTCTCCTTTCTGTTCTTCATGCGAAACAAACTTCAGAGAAAAAGAAACACCATTTCAATTAATTTCAAATCTCTTCTCAGCAATACTGATGAACAATATCTGATCTACAGCTAATATCCATTTTAATTTGCAGTAGATACACAATGTCTGCGCTGAGGTCATCCCATCGATTTAATGCAAGCTCCCTCAATGGGAGGAATGCCATTCATTGAACCCACACAAAGAGGGTTGCATTCAAAATTGATTTTGCGAGACGACACAGCCACTGTAATGTTTCTGTACTATGAAATCTGGAAGACAAATTAATACATTTGAATTAACTGTGGCTGTGGAAGATTAATAGCAAAGGTGAAGGCTTGATGAACCATAAAAAAAGCGTCCTAGTCAACTCTTATGCAAGCCACTTGTCATTGTAACTACCGCGTTGAGGGGCAGGAGGATCTCCGCTAATGCACCGAGGACGCTTCTCTGTGGGAAAAAGGGAAAGTGGCCGCCGTGGAATTTGGATGGACCATCCAATTTTCTGCTTCAGTAGATGTCTGTGGGTGTTAGGCCACACTTTGGTGGTAACGCATGGAGACTTCAGTTTAGAGTCAGCAAAGAGAGTAAAGAACTAAAATAGGTAGGTAGATAGAGAGGCCTTGACTAACCGCATGAAAACAGTGGCCTGTGTGTGTGTGTGTGTGTGTGTGTGTGTGTGTGTGTGTGTGTGTGTGTGTGTGTGTGTGTGTGGTGTTGCTCCACAGCTCTGGCTTGGGCCCCGGCATTGACAAGCTGTCCACATCTCACTGTAATTTAGAGACCTTCCCCCGGAGAGTGAGTTATAACATTTCTCTCTACCCACCCGTCATAGCACTCCTTCCTTCTCCCTTCTCCTTCCACCCATCTCCCACCCTCTGCATCTTTCTTTTTCCAATGTAATTTTGTTGTTCTCCTTGTCATTTAATTTATTAGTGGTGGTACTTTGGGTTCCTGCGACTTGGATCTTTCTTACTCATAGCCATCATTCTTGCCGCACTGTACTCACCAATGTTTGGAGTTATATCTATCTATCTATCTATCTATCTATCTATCTATCTATCTATCTATCTATCTATCTATCTATCTATCTATCTATCTATCTATCTATCTATCTATCTATCTATCTATCTATCTACGCCAGGGGTATTCAACTATTCTGCAAGGTCCAGTTTGAGACAGGTTCCTTATGCAAAGGTCCGGAACATCACAATAATGTCTAATTTGCACTATATGATTTTGTGCTAAACATATTGACAAAGCCAACAGTTGAATTAACATCTGTATGTAGTCAACGACTGACTGTCAAATTAAATAAAGTACAATGAATTAACATCTAAACAATATTTATTATTACAGATTTCAAATTTAACTGGAAGAATTATAAATAGTACATACTATAATAATGGATACATTATCTTCTCTTATTTCAAGTAAAATAAAGGCTGGATTTAAACAGAAAGCTTTTGAAAAATGTGACTATAAATTACATTAATAAATAAAGTCCTTAATTTTAGAAAGAATTTAACTGAATTGTCATGCAGCTTCAAATTCAGTTTATTCGGGCGTCAAGTGATGTCACATCGCTGCTTTTAATATCGCTGATATATAATATAACATGAGACATACTGCTCTTGAACTGGTTGTGGGAATAATAAACATATAAGAGTCCATCCATTGTTAAAGGCTCTCTTTAAGATTAGCTTAGATATATAGATATTATATAGATAAGCGGTCCACATTTCTCTGACTCTGTACTTTTCCAACTATCCGGTCTCTCAGTCTCCTGTCGCTCCGTGTGTGTGAACATCTCACTTGAGTCGAGGGCGGGGCTTAACGCAATACACACATGTGATTGGTTGAGTAGGCAAGTGACAGGATTTTCAAGGCGTGTGATTGGTCGTGAGTGTTTCCTGGACCGCTGAATGAGAGCTGCAAAGGCAGGAAAAGCTGCGCCGGTGAAATAGAAGCGATCCATCAACAGTTAATAATTCGGTAATAATAATTAGTTTTCGGTCCAGGGTCCAGAGACAACTACGTCTGGGTCCGGACCCGGACCGCGGTCCGCCAGTTAGTGACCACTGGTCTACGCCCTTCAGCATTAGTTGACAAAGTAAAGATAAAGTCTGCTCAGGGAGGAGGTCTGGGTGGGTGGTTGGGTCAAACAAACATTGGAGACACATTGTTTGTGTCCGGTATCAAATCAATGAAAATAATGAAAATAGTGGCATAACAGCAATACAAGACAGAGTCCGATCAGCTGTTAGGGTCCTTTCCGCTTTGAAGTGGAATATGATGTTTATGCAATGTTTCTATTAATAGCTCCGCGAAAAATGGTTGATATGTTGCTGGGGCTCCAGACTCTTGACTTCCTTCTACTGTTGCCTGTTAGATTGGACTTGATACACACAGAAGCTCTGAGCCTTTGGCGTTTGTGTCGAGCTCCGCCTTTTATCGTGATTTGTCAATTTGTGTGTCCGTCGACATTTTGTGTGAAACTAACTAGCCTATCAGGAAATCCCTAAGGATCTACCCACTTTACACTGCAACAAGACACTGGTTTTCAGTTAGATAGACAACACACCTACCAACCTAAAAAACACAGGCCACAGAGAGAGGGCAGATCAGCTGTTCAGTTTTACTCTGACGCGACACACGACCATGCGCTGGTAAAGAGTACATAGTTCACACAGAGTACATTGTTTGTTCTTGTTCTGAAAACTGTTCTTGGAAAACTGAAAGTGAAACATGCACATTGTGTAAATATAGTAAATAGTTTGTTTTATATATTGTACATATTTTGTTCTTGTCCTGAAAACGGTTGATTTCTACTCCAAAAACAATAATAAAAAAATTTGTATTACACATGTATTTACATGTATCACCATTTTATTCATATATTCCACTGCTTTGTAGACCTTTGGTAAACCAATTTAAATCACCAAAACTTCTTCCACATGAGTAAAGGTATGTCTTTACAAGAGATTTGAAGAATCTCAAAAATCAAGCTTCAATTGTTCAGCTTTAGGGCCATGTTATCTCTTTACACTTGTACCTTAGGACATTAAGATAGCTGAGATTGTTCTGCAAATTTTGATTTAACACATGGGTGTGTATCTCACTTGCATAAGTGCCTTTCAAAAGATGAATTTAAGAAAGTATGTAAAATTTAGAAAATTACCTCATATCCCAAAGGGTTAATGAACCAAGTCATGCAATCAAAACTGGACATCTAAAACCAACACCCTGGAGGTCTTGGGGAGAAGAGATGTGCCACAAGATCAACTTCCCTGATTGTCCTTTGTTTACCTCCCTGATGAGATCATCTTCACGTCTCTCCCCACATCGGATCCCATTGTTCCCTACTCTGGGAGTGGGTGGACCCGTCTAATTACCCTAACCCCTCAGACCCTCACACGATGTTAGATGTTTACATATGTAACAAGGGGCTATATTTCTCGGTTTCTCTCGAAGCTGAGCGGATATTCCTTTTCTGTGCGCTTCTCGTTGTTTTCAGTCCACTTAGCAACTAGAGATGGGAGTTGGACTACAGAGACGACGTAAACGACCAGATTGTTTCACAAGAAGCCAGTTTGCGAGCTAATTTTAAACCAAAACAATGCTAAATCTTCATCAGACGAGAGCCGGTGGCCCCTTTTGGCCCCAACAACAGCCGGTGTGGGCGGCATACTCAAAAAGAAAACAGCGGCAATCCCATAAGTGTGTTTTTATGCGTGGGCTTAATGGAATTCTGAATTGGATTTTGCATCATCTCAACATTACAATGCACAGAAGTGTATCTATCTAATTTTGACAAGTAGATTGGAATGCAACGTTCTCTGTTCCGGGATACGGCAGAGGTTGGTAATTGTAAAAGCTCTTTTTCCTGCCACCCATTTACTTCACATCTAAATCCATCCTCTGTGTTCTGAACCTTCTTTATAAAGGTGCACGTCTCCAATCAGCCCGAGTCCTTGATCAGTTGTCCCACAAGACCGGTTAGAAGTTGCTTTTCTTTACGCATGACTGAGAAACAATTATGTGAAATGAAAATGGACATCCCCTTGGACACAAAAAGAAGCAGTTTATCAAAACTCTCATTCTGTAACAGCAAATTACCACCGAGCGCTGTCCCCTCCGCTTCCCAAACAGATGCCTGCGATCAGCCCAAGATGAATTCTGACAAAACGCTTCGGTATTCAAAGTGGGGCACGGTAAGAAGTCGGTTTCCAGAGAGGTTCCACGCGCCTCATCACTGTTGACATTTCCGCTTGACAGCCAGAAATTAAGAGCGGCCACTTTAGATGCTAATTCCACAGTTTAGCACACCATTTCCCATTCTCTGCAAAGCTTTACTCCCACCATAAAGCTGTCGCGCCGGCTTCCCATTTCCCGCCTCTCCTCGCAAGCCAAGGTTCAGAGGTACACACCGGTACACACCGGTCCTTCCCCACCCCCGCCGAGAGGAACAACAACCTTCATTATGTTAAGTTTGAATCACTTAATCCATGCTTTAATGCAGAAGTAAACAAATAAAAGCACATCTGAGTAAATGAACAGTTGGAGTTGTTCTATAATAGCTCGTAAATCTTTCAGAGTTTGTAATGAGCTCTCTCCTCTGGGCTCGGCAGCAAGGCATCGCCGCTTCACCCGCCAGTGAGAGCGGCTCGCGAGCAAACTCCCACTCCAAATGTGCACTATTGAGATACTTGGGCTGTGTGTTTGGGGAGGTTATGCTAATCCGTGTGTGTGTGTGTGCGTGTGTGTGTGTGTGTGTGTGTGTGTGTGTGTGTGTGTGTGTGTGTGTGTGTGTGTGTGTGTGTGAGTGTGTGTGTGTGTGTGTTTGTGTGTGTGTGTGTGTGTGTGTGTGTGTGTGTGTGTGTGTGTGCAACTTTACGGTGCTTGCCATTTTGAACACATCCAAGGAACAGTACGGGAATGCAGCTGTTTAACATGCGTGGATATTTACTATCCGACTATCATGTTAATGCTGTGGATAGCATGAGTGTTTCAATTCAAGCATTAGATCCCCAACAATACGATGAGGTGACCACCTTTTTTTTCTTCTTTTTTTTCTGTATCCAGGCAACAAGAAAAACCACGTAAAATTTTTCCATTCGGTTTCTTTCCGGCTCCGGCTCTAACTCTGTATCTGTTGCGCTCCGGGGAACTGCTCTTACTTTAAAAATTAAAGGCTCATGCAGAATATTTTCTTTGCCCTTTATAAATGTCTGGCAATCTATTCCCTCCTTCCCTTTAAATGCAAATAAGAAGAGAAACAAAACATGTGCTGGTGTGTTCCTGAGCAGTGACTGTGTTTAATGGGTCTCCTTGAGGAGTGATGAAATGTTTACCAGTGGGTGAGGAGCAAACAGGGCAGAGGCGGTGGAGGGAGGGAGGGAAAGAGGGAAGCAGGGAGGATATGTGGGAGGACTTGCTCACTCTGACCACAGGAGGGATGAGGAGGAATGAGGAGGGAGGATGAGGAGGGGTTTGATGTCTAGGCACAACCCCCACTGAGGTAAATCAAATGTGGGTGCAAAGTAATAGAACGGTGTGTTTGACTTTATGTGTGCGTCACGTCCACATGTTTCTGCCGCAGCACGCATTTCTGTTTTTCCCCTGCCTGCCATTGGACTGTTTTTTGATTTTTGATTTTTGCAATTTATCCTGCTCTAAATGTTTCTGTTTTCTGCCCACCCGTCTTCAATTTGCAATGATTTCCGGGCATCCGACTTATATAATCTTCATTTGCCCATGATGTCTGGCATTCAGCACTGATGCTTTGAAATCCAGTTGCCACAGAAACGGTGCTGGATTTTTTTTCTTTACAGTTGGCGAAGAAAAAGAAAAAGAAAAAGACAGCTTTGACTTAACAATTATTTTTTAAACACACAAGGGGCCATTTATTGTTTTGAGTAATAATCATTTCTCAGTCGCCTATGATCAATTATTTGCAATTATTGTCTCGATAAAACATGTCGGCCTTGTATACACATAGTTTATTTTGATTAATATTTATGTGCTTTCAACTTAGAAATGTGGGTTATTTAGTTTTTATAGTTAGCCTCAGATGATGGGAAAGTAAATCTTTTCTTATTTTTTCCCCCTTTTTCTCACTCAATCCCCTTTATGAGTGAGATGTCTTCCCCCGCCGATTCATTTCCCATCATTTTTGACATTTTAAATAAACAAATTGAGGATTAAGTTGCGCACGAGCCCCTGGTGCACTGTGTATGCTGACTCTTTGTTTAATCTCCTTCCTTTACTCTGCCACAGAAGCTTTTAATAGTTAAATTTGATGCATTGGCGGAGTTGCTATGCTGAGAGATTAAAGAGTTCATTTGTCTTTTCTTTTTCTTTTTTTCTTCTTTCTTGCTACCACAATCCCCTGGTGTGCATAGCATAATATTAAGTGACAATACACAGTATCTGTTGCAATAAAAATGACAGCCTGCGCTCACTGAGAGCTATTTCAGGCGCTGGGCGCTGTTGTAAACACAGTGTTGGCCCGCTTGTTTCCAACATGTGCAGGAAAGACATTTTTTATTAATTTTTTTGGAAGTAGAGAGAATGTTGATCGACTGCATGGATTCTATCTCCAAATGTATATCCCACGTATGATAACTTGTTCACCTCTTTAAGTGACAAAGCATGGAGAGTGTGAGGAAACGGTGCAGGCGTAGCATACAAGTTCCACTCCTGTTTTAATTTATTGCTCTTGCAGCAAAATAACTGCACCTGCTAAAGTCTCTGAAGTATCCATGCTTTTAGTTATTCCAGGTTTTTTTTTTTTACTTTGACAATATGTGGCTGCAAATAATGTAAATACTATTGAAATGTGCATATATATATATATATATATATATATATATATATATATATTACAGTAAGTCAATTGTTGGCATTCATTTTGGGAGGCAACAGTAATATTTTTGGAGATGCTATAAGATTAATAAAATATGCAGGATGTAGATAAATGAGACAGATGGCCATACCACTAAAATATACAATGCTGTAACATTGCTTTGCAAAATATAACAATATAACAATAGTCCTTGACATATAACATGTCAACATGGTGGCAACGTACGGATCCAACAGACACAAAGCAACTAGCATTCATCCTGGGGGAAGTTTCTACATATCTAACTGTTCTATACTTCACACTTTCTTCACTTTTTGATGCATATGTGTGTAAAAAAAAAGACTAATGGAGATGTAACTATGAGAATACTTGCCTAAGACGTGTGCGATTTACCTGCACTCAGATTTGCTCTTGAGCAGTAAGGCAGCACGGAGCTGGCTGCAGAGGGAGATGAGACTCCGACTCCGGCTGATAGCTCTGCATGATGGATGTGGCTCACCGGTGACAATTCATGCTGACAACCCCAATGACAGCGCCATGCTTTATAGCGGCTGGTGAACTACTACCTGCAGCTCGGTATATTGCAGTGTAAAAATCACTTGCGCCACAGTGATTCTGCAGAGTGATGCTGCTGAGAAGTGCTGCCATGAAGGGGTGAAGCGGGGTCGGAGTGTACCGCCACACACACACACAATGCTGTCGGTGTTTGGGTTCTTCAGCCTGACTGTCATAAAGCTTTAAGAAACCACCTTGAAAAACATTTGGTACAACTGACTGAATCGGACACTTATATTGTAAATCATTAACAGGTTGCATTCAAGCTCCACTTTGTAAAACTGGGTGCTGGGCAAAGGATGTCGTGATGTGTTCAAATTCAATCTTGTAAAATGTAGTCTTTGGTGAGAAAGGATATTTGGGCATCTCCTTCAAACGTCCATGTTTTTTTGCAAAAAAATAAAGAAGATCTTAGAGAAGTAATTATGATGTTCTTGTTTTCATGCACATAACCACTATAGATGACAAACACAATAACAAAGAAAAAAGGATGCCTTTCAGAATTCCTGACTCTTGGACGAAATTAAGACGGCGGAACAAATAAATTTGAGGCCTTGCTGCCGATAAGAGTTCGGCGAGGTCATACTTCATACAATCATAATCGGATGAAAACAATCCTATCGGTGCATCTCTTGTTCGATTCCATCTATGTTGGAGGAGCAGTGTGCCCGCCATGAGACACAGCAAAATAATTACTAGGCCAGTTGTTAATTATAACCACGGTGCATTGCGCAAGCACAGAACAGGGCACCTCTGAGCTCAAAGCGTGTGTGTGTGTGTGTGTGTGGGTGGTGTGTGTCTGCCTCTAGGCATATTGCGTGCATGCTCTTGCGTAAACGGCATCAAGCCACACATTTCCCCAGCATTAGCATTAGCAGCAGAATGTGAGACTCGGCTCGCAGAAGGAAGGATGCAGAAAACATCGACACACAAGCATAGAGATCCCACGGCCTCTAGATATTGTTCTTATGGGAGGTACAAAGAAAGAAAGGGGGCAAACAGGTTCCTGTCTAACCTTGCCTGCAGAGTCATTCCATGACCTTATTTTTTCTTCCCCCCAAAAAAACAACATGGTTTCAAGAAGAGAAACCTGCGGGGGAGAAAAGCAAAACGTCAACACCTTGCTCTCTACTTTTTCTCTTGGCTCACTGTTTGGTGTGAACCGTACTCCGTGGCAAACCGAGACTTATTAGAGGGCATGAAAGGAACTGAGTAAGGAAGATAAGCTCAGACTCCTCTTTAAGTACCTCTCCATCCATTAAGATGGAGATTATAGTTTCAAAGCTAATTGTTTTTTTTCTTCCTCCCCTCCCTTTATTATTATTTTTCGTGAAGAATGTGCAGGAAGTCAAGAAGTCTTTCTTTTCAATTTCCCTCCTAATAAATTCCCCCCGCTTTTATCCCCTGTCCTAATATAATGGCAAATTAAAATTCATTGAATTTCAACGTGTTCATTAGGCTCTGAAGGTGAGCTCTCCTGCGAGAGGATGTGGCGCTCCGGAGCCACTTGTCTCCCGGTGTAGAAGTGAATGACAAATATAGACGGAGACTCAGAAGTGAATGCAGAACCCCCCCCCCCCCCCACACACACACACACACACACACACACACACACACACACACCCCACCCTTCCCCCCTCTCTGTTTGCCAAAAGACCAAAGGAGCTTCAGTGAAAGTCTGCCGCACTGTCATGCTCTGCACTGCAGAAACACAGTGGACCGCCCAAGTCACGCGGGTTCCATTCCACAAATCACAAGGGGGTCGGCAACTTATTACAGCCGACAATTCCGTAGTGAGTTTTGGATGCTGATGCACCGATGCAAAAAGTGGTCCTGGCAGCTGTCGGGGAGTCATGTGCAGAACAGACAATGGGTCAGCAACCCTGACTCGCTCACGGAGATGCAAGCGGACGGTCGCGATGAAACCAATTGTGCCCGATGTTGATGTGCACGTGTCGTTTGCAAATACGGTGACACGTCATTCTAATAATCCCACCATCGCACTACTGCTTTTCTCAAAACGTAAAGAAAACCTCTCCCAAAAAATGATTATGTAAATTAATCTTTAACAGACTTTCAAATAGTATTTTTTGGTAAGATCACAGTGGTTAATGGTACTGTACTTGTGTAGCACTTTTCCAGTTTTCCTAGCACTCAAAGCCCATTCACACACTGATGGGAGGAGCTAAGGTGTCACCTGCACATCAGGTAGAAATTATTCATACAACATAGGCACACCGAGGGAGAAATTTGGGATTTAAGTGTCTTGCCCACATTGACATGGGTTAGCGGAGCAGGGGATCGAACTGCTGAATCTCTGATTGAAGGAGGACCCTGCTCACCACTGAGCCACAGTCGCCCACAGTGGTGTCGGGGACGTCGAGGTCTATCGAGGCGAGGCGGTGACAGCGCATGAAGCTGGTGATTCTGTGTAATGTGTGCCGGTGTACCGGCTGCTTTTTGATGCATTTGTCCTTTCAGGTTATGTGTTTTTTTTTTTTTTACAGACGGAGACGGAATCAAAGTGTCTGCAGAGTAAAATTGGGGTTGAGTCACCTGAGTTAGGTTTTATATAAGTGATTCTTTGGAGGTCACAACAGGACAATAGAGTCTGACTTAACTCGTACACCGGCTTCTGTGTATGTCTTAAGAGCCCTGGTGAGATCTTTGTTTTTTTGTTTCTTTTTTTACAACATCTTTAACATTTCTGAGCGTTTTTCACCGCCTCGGAAGCAAGTTACAGCTTCCATCGACGAGGAAGTGTTCAGAGACGAGAGCAGTTTCTTCACACTGTTCACCTGTGGATGCTGACAAGATGAGGTGAGAACAACAATGTATCTTGAAGATCATGTTCAAGTATTATCCCAGAAGTGGTCATCATGCTTAGCTATAACAGCAATAGCAACACTTGGTTGCATGAAAATGTAGAAAACATAACCAGATATGAAATATTAAGCATATGGGAATCTCTGTAAACTATCACATATATAATTTGTACCTAAGCGAGTGCATTAATTCCATCCAGCGAGCTTTCGACCTTGTTGTTTTGTTCTGAGGAAGAGACAATGACAAAGAGAGGGAGAGGTGACGGACAGAGAAAACAGCAGAGTTCATAATGTCTTGACCTACTGTGAAGTGAGCATTGGGATATGGGGGTGGGGGTGGGGGGGGGGGGCTCTCTGTGTGTGTGTGTTGTGTGTGTGTGTGTGTGTGTGTGTGTGTTTGTGTGTGTGTGTGTGTGTGTGTGTGTGTGTGTGTGTGTGTGTGTGTGTGTGTGTGTGTTTGTGTGTGTGTGTGTGTGTGTGTGTGTGTGTGTTTGTGTGTGTGTGTGTGTGGTTCAGGGTGATGAGAGAAACCAAGGACAGCCGCCTGAGCTCCCTAACTCTAATTTTAATAAGGCCTGCTGAATACCACTGCTTCATCCCCCGGGGAACACACACCAACCCACACACACAAACACACACTCACACACTCACAAATCTTAGGCCACATGAACACAAAGTACACAGAGGGACGTAGAGGCACAAATCATGCGTAGGTGTGATTACCCCTAGTGTACACACAACGATGCTATGTATATATAGATATAAAGGCCCACTGATTCTCAATATTAAATTACCTCAAAAGCAAATCTATAAATGATGACTTCAGTGGCTGGCAGAGAGCAGGGGAAACCCTTGCCCACATTGTAACTCCATTACGGTCCATACTAGAGCAGCAAGTGTGAATGCAAGAGAGCATCGCACATGTGGCGCACACAGAGCTCGCTGGCAGTGAGGGGCGGAGGGGGCGGGGGATGAAAACACGGCGCAGGGCTCGCATTAGTGTTAGCGGCCCCGCCGACTGAGGCCCGCCAACTGAGGCCTGCGGCGTGGTGCGTCCAGAGGCAACAGAAGACAACTCTGTCTGGGTCCAACTAAGTGATCTGACCCCTGGATATGCTGCTATAGGCCTAGACTACTGGGGAACATCTTAGGATACAATGAGCTCCTCTCTCCTGTTCTCTTCTCCTCTCCCCTGCTGATGCCCCTCATCTCTGCCTCCGTCTGCTGTCGTGGAACGTGGTCATCTGGGTCGTGGTCCATGCCTGCTACTTATTACATGAATAATTTCTGTGACATCCATTGAATGTGCTGTAACTCTGTTACCTTGATTCTGTACACATGACATCTATTGCTTCTGTCCATCCGGGGAGAGGGATCCTCCTCTGTTGCTCTCTTGAAGGTTTCTTCCCTTTTTTTTCCCTGCGAAAAGGGTTTTCACTATTTTGAGGGGAGTTTTTCCTGATCCGATGTGAGGTCCCGGGACAGGGATGTCGTATGTGTACAGATTGTAAAGCCCTCAGAGGCAAATTTGTATTTGTGATTTTGGGCTATACAAAATAAACTGAATTGAATTGAATTGAACTCAAGAGACGCTACCTTGTGTCGACCATTGCTGAGAGTCACACACGGCGTACCTAGCCCACGTACCGTGACCGATTCCCTGCCGTGGTATCGGTGGGAGCAGCGGGAGATGACAGCCTCATTGGATGTTCCCGCCCCGAACATTTCTTCCTCTGTTTCGATAAAATAAGAAATGCCATCTGCTAGAAATTGCAGAACATGTTTATGTAATTTGTTGTCTTTTTTTTTTTTTTAACAAGAGCAGAAACACAATGACTTTGACTGCAGCGAGTTGCATTTGGGAACCAAACTAATATGTTGACCTTCTAAGCTGACAAGTGTGTAATGTGATTCTGCGCGAGCGTGCGGTTCCATTTTTTTTTTTTTCTCGAGCTTCGTATTTGCGCGGCGGGGAGAGCGGCTCGTGACAGGGGATCAGAGCGGTTTGCGATATCGCTCCAAGAGATGAAACAGAGCAGCGTCCTGATTGAAGATAAATCCGGACCCGATTAGCTTTTGCACTGCTCCTTCTATTCTTGTTGCTACTCCCACTTTTTTTCCCCAGTACTTTTTTTTTCCTTTATACTTGCCAGTCCAACCAAAAAGTAAAGCCTGTCATAAAACACTGATAAGCTCAGATAATTATTCTCTCTTTAAAAGCTCATTTCCAGCTGATATCTGAACTGTACTCAAACAAATAAACGCCCAAGAACAATTTCACTCCAGCTGAAGTGTTTGGAGTGGCATGCATGATTACATTGTGAATTATCATATGCATTACTACAATTTAATAATTTCCATCCCCTTTAAGTTAGAAGTCAATATTGGGTTTGCACTCTACGTCTTGATTTATTCATTTTCATTTTCCCACAAAGAGGCATTGAGGAGTGTCGGGTCTGTGCTTATTTTATTAATTAAAAAGAAAAAAATGACACGCATGCCATTATTGCTTCCATTTGGACCTTATATATACACACCTATGTATAACCCCAACACGCATGGGCTCTAGGTCGTTCCTTTACATTATTGGAATTGCCCGATGGGCATTGACAGTGGGGGTTTAATGAATTAAAGTGGACATAGCTGACTCAGTTCAATCGATAACTGGTCCCCTGTGGAGCCCTCTGCTCCACGCGTCAGAGACAGCAGAGGAGGGGAGACAGAGTGACGAAGAGAGCAAGAGAGGAAAATGAAAGTAAGAAAAAAAAATACATGCATACATGAAAAGGGAAAAAGAGGAGGGACTAACCCTCAAGCGAGAGACGGTGTGAGGGGAGAGACCCAGCGATGGAGCGGAATACAAAAACGAAATGGAGGCGATGAATGAGGGCCGGCTGATGAAAGGGTTAAGTGTTTTGCAGTTGCTCACCCTAATGGCTCCTGAGGCTTCTCCTCAAGAGGGCTAGTTTGTACTTTACCCCTCCCCCAGCCCCTCTCCAGAGATCCTGGGTGATGTGCACTTGATTCCTGTTTTCTTTCATCCCAACAGCGGCTTGTTTGTACTTTACAGCACCAACAAACTGGGACTTTATAGCACATGTGGCCTCATTCAGTCCGGACGCTCGCAGAAGCAAAATGTGTCTTGCTCGTCATCGCAGCGCTGAAATCCTAATCGTTGTGAGCCTTTTGAGCAATAAACACTTTCCACGGGTACGCTGGTTCCAAAACGCGATCCGGCAGGGGGAGAAAGAAGGCACTTTTATTTTTTTGCGACAAGACGGTAAAGAAAACGGCTGTCCATGAAAATAATTACATGAGATAAAAAGCAAAGCGTAGCCATCTCTCTCTCTCTTCCCACACCACTAGGGGTTATGTCAGGGATTCCAAACACACAAATACATTAATTTTGGCAGTTTCGTGAGTATTTCACATGCGAGTATGGATTTTACGTTGCGTCTGACGATATAAAAAATGACAATGTTGGTCACTGGCTCAAACCAAACAGGGCTGACAGCTTGAGACGCTCTTCAGGGGGCGCTCAGACCGAGTGTTTCAGTGATACCAACGCTATGAAAACAAACACCAATCTGACATATTGATCCCTTATACATACGGATGATGTGTTAGCTAACAGTTACCTACGAATGCAGCAGGCATGAAAGCAACATAAGCAAGAGGTTTTTGGTTGAGTTCAACATTGCACATACTGGTCTACCCAGTGCCTGAGAAAGTGTCGCCAAGGGTTTGGATCATTTAATTTAATTGTATTTAATTTTGCCATTACTGGAGTTTAAACCACATGGATGGCATACAAGTCAAACATGAAGAGAATGGATAGACTATGATGTTATGTAGGAAGACTTATTGTAATATTCAGGTTGAAAGACTGGACCAAATATGCATTTGCGGTCCCTGAAACCATGCCGTTATTTTTCACATTTTGAGTCAAGAGAATTTGGATTTTTCTCCAACAACGCCAATCTTACACACATCCGTCCGGTCTGAAGCAATCGCCTCCGCCTAATCCTGTTCTCATATTGTCTTATTTTTGTCTCAGTCCTCCCCCCAGCTCCATCCTGTCCTCTCTTTTTGTATTATTCTGCCTTGACAGGAAACGGTCTCGCCTGTCATGTCGCACTTGTGACTGACTGCATGATGGATGGTATTCCGGTTAGAGCTCCGCTCTGTTTAAGGCACACAGCGGGCTGAAGCATCCCGCCACCACCCACTCCACCTGTCACGCACCGCACCCTGCTCACGTCACCCCGCGTTAGCTTTTTTCTCTTACTGCTCCTCCTTTTTGAGTTTGTATTCCAAAGCAACATTGCGCTGGCTCTCCATTCATTTGTTGTCATTTAACTTTTTGCACGGCACCGTTTGACCTTCTGCCGTGTATCCGTCTGCTGCATCAATGCCTTATACTTTGCTCCGCGATTCTTTCTGCATTTCCGCCATCGTTTTAGCACGAGGTAATAACACTGTCTCCTCCAGTAAACAGTCACAGGATTTGTTTTTATATTTCCTAAAACTTCTCTATTGTCTTTCAACAAAGACTAATAGTAGCTTTTAAAACTTTTTTTTTCTTTTGCATTATGCTCTTCTACCATCTTTTTGTTCCCCTGCAGTCGCCCATCCCGCTAATCATCGGCATGCGCGTGGAAAGTATTGAAATTTAGTCACGCTAACGAGGAGCAGGGCAAACTGCAGCCTCTCCTTTGTCGTTGCCCCGGTAATGGGCCCTTGACTGATTGACAGGCCTATTCTCTGCTCCTCCTGAGTGACAAGTCTGCAGTCACCGCTGCATCGTAGGAAATGAGAGTGGAATTACAATACCAACCATGTCACCTCCTCAGGGGACAGGAGAAAGGAAAATACAATCACAGTCTCCATCAAACACACACACACACACACACACACACACACACACACACACACACAGTTGCAGTTTCCATTTAGCTGAACTCTGGTGGGAAAAAAACACACACATGCATTGCACACACACCTGGACTCCAGTAATGTCTTTACTTGCTGTTATACCGGTGGGTACCTAGGAAATTCCACCACCGTTTTATGTGGGTATCCAATCAGTGTTGGTGGTAAATGGAGTGGATTGAAGCAATAAATTCCTATATAAATCGCACTGGCAGTGCGCGCCTACGTGTACCAGGATGCATTGCGTGGCGCAAGCGAGCGAGCAGCCGCATAAGACCCCTGGCATGTCTTATGTGGCCACTTTCGGTTGGCTTTTTCAGGTAAATAATATTCAGCCAAAACACCGGTAAAGATGTATCGTTACCCGTAACATACATTGCTTTGCGATCCAAGTGAAGGGCACAGGAAAGTTCTGTTCAAGATGGAGACGAGAATCCCAAGCTGAACTCGCCTTAGTTCATCGTCCATCCAACTACATCACTGTTTGGTGAAATGTAGGTCGCTGGATGCAAGAGGAACAGATTTTGCAGCTGTCACAGGCTCTATAGCCCGCGCTGAGGATGTTATCGTCTCAATGGAACACATTAACACTGAAAGGACATCCATGTAAAAAGGTGGTGAATTGAACCTTTTAACAGCTCGCCTGGATTACGTTTTAAGCTCTGAGACAATTACAATGACTGAAAGGCTGAATCTCTGTGGACATGGTGCTTGTATTCTTTAGAGAGAAAACTGTATAAAAACACTTGATCAAATGCAGTCCGTTATGTTTTATTAATTTAGTTTCTTTTCGTCCCCATTTGGGCTTTAGAGGAAGTGAATACAAGAGGAGGGCAATCCATTTCAACCTACTGCGGGGACGTTTGAGTAAGTGTGTGAATAAGTGTGGTTTTCTCAGAAAGCACTGTGAAAACACCCTTCATATTTCAGGGTGTCCTAGGGATTTGTTTAAAGAAACTGCAAAAAAAAAAAGTCTTTCTCTCTTTCCAAGTGTGTGTTTCTACTCGTGCATAAAAACTGAAGAGAAAAAGAAAAATATATTTATGCCACGTAAAGATAATGCAAATTCAAAATCTGCAGATTTACCCTCTGTCAGTCAAGTCTAAGTAATATAATCCTCGTAAGCATGTATGAGTGTGTGTGGGGGGGGGGGGGGGGGGGGGCACGGACCGCTGAGTGAACCGCATGGGATCTTTGCGGCCTTCTTTGCCAGTCTGTGCTGCAAATGTGCGCACCACTGGGTCTGGTTCTAATACATACTGGTGCATTTACTGTTGTTTCCCCTGTCGCGGTGGGGGGTTATGAGTTCATAAAGGGCTTATGACCTACCATCATGCATTTTACCCCACCCCACACATGTCTCAACCATCCCAGCACACTCCTCTCCCCTTGTTAATCCCTCTAAACTGGACCGCTCCGGGGTTGTTACATGCCGCCGCAATCGCTGGCAGGGGATTCATTTCCGCCACCATTAAAAAAGGAGCGAGAAAAAAGACGGTTGACGCCGGCCGCACATAACTCACAGACACCAAGATCTGTAGTGGAGGAGGTTATGGCCGCTGTTGTGATGTTGCTTGAAGACGTGGCCTCTGGGAGGGTTTGAGTGGAGGGGGGGCGGCGGCGAGAGACAAGTGGCAGGACAACAAGAGGTGATGGGTTTTCGGGGCCATCATAGCACAGTGTGAGGAGAGAGGTTGGGAGGGGGTGGGGGTGGGGCTCTTTAGTGTAAAGCAGCAGCTGGACGGGTGCACAGCCGCCATAATGAACTCTATTGAAGGTGAGCAGGAGCCAGGTGGCTGGCCCTTTCAGAGGTGGACAAAAGGCAATCAGCCCCCCCCACCCCCCCTCTATTGTGTGTGTGTGTGTGTGTGTGTATGATGCAAGCGTTCCTGTACTAGAGAAAAGAAGGGATGGACTTGTGTACCTACGTGCGTCAGGCAGTGCTGCTGTCGATGAACCGGTTTTATAGCCTCAGCCAGACATCCATTGGGAAATCCCCCTCAGGATTCGTCGTGGTAAGAATAAAGTCCCGGTGTCACGCATTATAGCGTTCAATAATTCTCCGCTCTCAATTGATAGTTTTGAGCGTTGTGCGCCTCACGGTGTCATGGGCTTCTCAAATTGTTTTCTTCCTGCTTCTTTGAGCGATAGGGTTTCACATCCTGCAGTTAATGAAACTTGTGTTTTATTCTCCCGAACCGCAGCCACCTGTACTTTGAGCTTTGAACCGGTCCGCACCTGTTTGAATGAGTGATGGCCGGCGCAATACCATGCTGTTACAGAGCGTCATATCGAGGGGTGGGGGGAGGGAGGAATGATGATTGTCTGCTTCCCAGAGCCACAGCATGGCACCCACTCCATAGATAAACCACCAGATGTTTCGCCTCCGTAGATTCTGGCTATGAATCTTTTTAACTGCGGCTCAACCCCTCCCCCGTCCGCTTCAAAATGACAGAGCAAATAATGGTCAAATCACTGCTTGTGACAGCACCTCTACAATTTCCGTTCTCCCAACAAACCGCTGTCGACGGTTTCCCTTTCGACTCGCCCCCACCCCTTTACATACCTCGGCCTTTCCTCACATTTTTTACTTCCCTGACGGAGTTCAGCTCCTGTGGCACAGGGCGCTGCTCGCCGGCGCTAATGCGTTTACTATCAATGGCTAATTAAAACGGCAGCATTGCTTTGGTATAACATCTGTTCCCCTTTCTCAATGAGCGGAGGCTGTCTCGAAGCGATCGCGCTAAGTGCCGTTAAGTGCTGATCAAACGATGCTGCCCGGTCAGTGCTGGTGAACGCTGCCGAACGCTGACTTGGGCGTGCATGCCCTGAATTCAATACCCAATAATCACAATTTAGCTTCTTCTTCCTTTATTTTGTATTGCTATTTATATTGCTGCATTTATTATGTTCTCTCTTTTGCTAGTGGAGCCCTCTAGGCTAACATATAGTTTTCTTGTAAATGAAGATAAAGGAAAAAAAGAAAAAGAAGGTTCCTTTTGAAATATCCAGTATGATCCACAATCAACCAACGCTACCCGACATGTATCTGGGGCAGCCATTTACATACAGACCAAAAACCAGACGGGGAGAATGAGAGAGACTTGAGAAGAGGGAAATATATCCCCAAAAGATTATTCATCAGAAAGTCGGAGAGCAGTTGGAGAAGAACCATCAAAAGGGGAGTGAATTCAAATGGAGGTGTGGGATACTTCAGAGAGACTGATGGTGTGTTTCCTAACTAGGTCAGACAAAGGAGCCCGGGACATCTGACTGACTTTAATGATAGATATGGGGAGACAATGTAGCTCATGGTCTGACTTCTCAGGGCAACCATGTCTCCAACAGAATTACCTTCACTTACAACTGAACTACGTCTCAATTGAGTTTTTTTAGGGGACCTTTTTTTCTCCCTGATTTATTATAAATCGGAACCAACCCAACAACCAGTTGGGTCAATGTTTGATTTGTTTTTCATGTAACAAGGCAACGTAGTTCTGGCACTTACATGGTTATTCAAACCAAACGCTGCTCTTTTCCAAAACATATCTATGGAGTTTTATTTCTTAAACCCAACCAAGTATTTTACGATCCATTGATGAACCCAACCAAGTCGTTTCCTGAGAAGATGGAGGTTTTATTTTGAAAAGACTATAGTGATATGTGTTGCTGGCTTCCGTAGGAAACAGGAGGAGTAACTTGTCTTTACTCAAGCCATCACACGAACACGTTGCCTGGCTGAAAGTCTTGTGTTTGTCACTTTCTTCATTAGAAAGTGTATTTGCAATTTGTACACAATCCAACATATCTTTCCCTTGACAAAATCATAATCCACAATAGAGTGTCAGTGTTGTTGTAGGGAAGGTCGTTTTAAGGTGACGGGGCCGCTCAGCCATACACCCTTGATTTTAAATACACGTTTAGCAATTTGGTGTCACACCCACAATCCCTACAAGATGATCAATATCAGCCCTTCTGCCCTTCACACAGTGGGACACAAAGAATACGCAAGGGTCTGTTATCAGTTATGGTTATAGATTCAGCAGGAGGGGAGCTTGTGTCCACATTTCCTATACATCCATCATTATCTTTTATTTAAAAGTTTGAGTCTGAAGATTATCTAGAGGGCAACTGAACGCACTTTGTTCAGCCATAAAAACAACAACAATGTGAGTCGTGTCAAGGTTTACAGACTGCATGAAGTTTATTGCCCTTGCAATGGTCTTTTTTTATTAAGACTTAATGGATTTGGCTGGCTAGCGCAACTCTCTAAGGCTCTTGTGTTTCCAAAGATGCTCTTTTTTTAACTCGCCTCTCCTCCCCCTTTTTGCTCTTTGCTCTCTCCCGCCGTCTCCCCCGAATCGTTGCTTTCTGAAGTACTGTATTCCTCCTCTTCTCGTCTTCTCTGTCCATCCCCTCTATGTGAGCGGGCTCTGTCACTTGTGCCCATATAATGTCTAAAAGGCAGCATTCCACGTCCTATTGTGTAAAGCATTGGTGTGCATTGCTGAACTAATGGCTTTTAAGATGTCAAAAGGGAAATGTAGCGCACAGAAAAAGAAAACTCTTGTGCCCTGTTTGGGGTTTTCATCTAAAATTGGTTCCTGTGCACACTCTCTCTCTCTCTCTCTCTCTCTCTCTCACTCTAGCTCTCTCTCTCTCTCTCTCTCTCTCTCTCTCTCTCTCTCTCTCTCTCTCCCTCCCTCTCTATCGCTTTCTTAAAGAATGGATAACAGCAGCAGGCAGCCGTGGCAATTCAAGTGGATGCATATTAAATTCTCTTAACGTTCAGACCGCCTTGTGAACCTACAAGTGCGGTGTACAGAAGGCGCCTCATGTCGACTGTCTTTTTTGCGGGCATGCATTTGACTCTCAGGTGGCAATGGGATGGATCTGAACCAGTTATTTCCACTCCTGGCTTGTAGAAAAAACAGACAAAAAAACAGCGCCCTGTCCGCTCTCAGGTGAGCAAAGACATTTTACTCTGGCAAATAAAAGGGAGCTTGTGTGAGCTTTATCGGCAGCGCAGCGCTCCCTCTGAAGGCTTCCTCTCAGGAAATAGAGGAGGAAGTGAGGGGTTGTGCACCGTCAGTTATCAGATATACAGTAGTTGCTCTGGGATATTACTCGCTGATAGTTTTCTGAATAAGACATCTGCCGGAATGCTTAGAGAGCCACTCCTGGCGTAGGTGCCCCTGCACCACTATTTGATTCCGAGATTGGAGACCCGAGGAAGTTGCAATTGTTCCACTTCTTATCGGTGCAGACTAGTGAAATTGCACAGAGCCACGCCACCTTCCCTTTCCACAACTCCCTAATTTTCTAAACCATGTGGGTTAAGAGGATGTGTAACCGACACTAGAGGACACAACACCCGCACGGACACGGCGAGACAGGTGCTAAAATGAGACATAAGAACCTGTAAAACACGCAGGGGAGGCGAGGAGCTGCACATTCGGAGAGGAGACATGGAGACGCCGCCGTCTCGGCCCATAACCCCTCCCACCCACACCCAAAAGCATTACCACGTACCATTCGTCTTCACGGATGTGACACTCTTTAATTATTTCCAGGGGATGCGGAATGATTTGTATTTCCGTCGATGAGCTACGGGCTCCTTTTCTTCATCTTGTGTTAATGATTTAACTAAGTGCCTCTCATGTGCTTTATCTGCATATGATTTTTTTTTTTTCTAAGCCCAGCATATTCCCACTGATAGCTGTATGATTCTCCAGCTCCTGTTTAATTATCATTGGAGTATAAGGTAATTGTATCATACTGATATAATTGGCTTTACTGTGTGTGTGTGTGTGTGTGTGTGTGTGTGTGTGTGTGTGTGTGTGTGTGTGTGTTTTCTTTTTTCAAAGAGATGTCCTTCGGTCGACAACCTGCGAGCTTTGAAGCTCTGCCTCTCTGTTTCTTTGTTTTGGTTTGTTTACCTTGTACATTGGTGAAACCCCCTCCCCCCCCCTCCCCCCCCACACACACACACACACTCACACACACCTTTTATTTTATTTTTCCTTGCGCTTCTCTTCCCTTTCCCAAGACATTGCCTCTGTAAATAGATGTACCTTTCCCCATAGCAAAGTCCTTTCTGCATATGTTTTCCCCCCCAGATCAAGCATTTCATCCTCGACGATCTGACTCCATCTTCCCACTTTGCGACTAAACTGAGGGGCCAGATTGATTCAAGGTGTTGCGTTAGTAACCCCCATAGTCTACCTCACATCTTGCATCTCAACTTTGCCGTTCCATTTGTATTCCCACACCATTATGCGCTCAGGCCTTCCTTGTTGTTTTATCTGCTTCTAATCAATTGTTTACATCCTTCTACTTTATTAGAAAGCAGCAGAAACAAATCCGGAATGTGCTTTTTCGCGAGAGGACAATGGCCTATTTAAAGATGCATTGGCACAAGCCGCCATTATCAGGGCCTCGCTAAACTGACAGTGTTACCTCTCTATTCAAAACATTTAAATCTGCCTGCCACACGACCGCAAACAATGGAGGAGTGGCTTCCAAAATCCCCGGTAATCCATCTTCCCTGCGATTACCGCAAAGAGGACTGGCTCGTAACTGCTCGTGACAGCCAACACGACATGCCGAGACAGATGTCATAAGTTATTGTCGTTGGCAGTCGAGACGCGTTATGCAACTTTAATGATGACTTTGGTCGAGCTTCACAAAGCCGACTCTGAGCGCGGATGCTGCGTGTCGATGCGTGATGTCTCTCCGGCCCCCGAATTTGCCACTCAAAGAGCCGCGAGCCTGCTACTGGAGAAGGTGTCGCTCCCGCTGGAAAGACTCGTCGCCCCTCCCGGCCACCTTGTCCTGTGCCGCTGCTCCTCAGAAAACTCAGACGGAGGTAATTTATGCAGAGTGAAGACGTTGCTGTAAGCACGAACGGATTTGCACGAACGGATGGCACCCGAGAACACACAAATGAGGCCTGGGGAAATAACGATTCAATCCCTCCCCCTTTTCTCCTGTCATTTGTGCCACAACATGCCCCGCCCCCCATGTATCTTAGTCTCTCCCAAGTTTGGTTCACAGACAGAACATTTCCCTGCGATGGCCTCCTATTCTTCCTCTCGCTGTTAATTCTTGTTTCCGGCTCCCCCCCGGTCCAACGTGGCCCTGACCCGTACCTCACACCCGAATCCTCATCCCTAGGTCCGGCTTGTCCCACTGTCTCTAATTACCCTCTGATGCCCCATCCCCTACTCATCTACAAAAGGTTTCCTTTTTACTTTATGCATCATTACCGGCCGGCCCCGGCCACAAAACTCTCTGCCCAACTCATCGGGGCTGCATGCTGACAGCGGCGGTCGCTCCTGCCAAAGCCACCCAGAGGGGATGGAGAGAGAGAGAGAGAGAGAAAGAGAACGAGGGCAGCAGCCGGTCTGCAGGGTGGGCGGAGAAGACGAGGTGGGGCGGCGAATTCTCCCTGAAGGATAATCTGGCTTCTGAATTTAGCAAAAAATTTAAAATGATATTAATTTGCCAAAGACCACCAAAGTGTAATGTGCAGCCTTAATGAATGGGAATAGCAAATGAGGAACTGGCATATACAAACACAGGCTGCCTGAATAATTCCATTAGAAAACAGTCAATGTTAATTTGGGCCGTAATTAGGCCCCTTCTCCCAGAGACATGCTAGCCTGATTGATAGGCAAATTGCAGGAGATTGTGTTTACTTTTTCATCCCATCTAGTTAGGAATTCTCCCTCTGTCGCATGTCTCATGTTCTGTCTTTCATCCCGACCCCCCGTACCCCCCACACCCCCACCAATCCGTCTCATGAATAAACCAACAGAATGGCCGGAGGTTTATTCTTGGAAACAGGAAACACAATTATTGTAAACTCCAGGTACACCTCTCTAAAGGGAGGATGAGTGGGGAGAGGGCATATTAATTTCATCACTATGGGTGTCTGTGTATGTGTGTGTGTGTGTGTGTGTGTGTGTGTGTGTGTGTGTGTGTATGCTTGCTTTTAACCCCCCCGGTTAAAAAATGTAATTTGTCCGGCAATGCTCACAAAACGTGGCTTTAGAAACATTTAAATATTCCAATATCTTTTTTTACCGGTGAGGAGCATTTTCAATTATTATTTTTTTATATACAAACCCAAAGAGTTTTCTATTGTGCCTTTAGTGGAACATGTTTGCTTTCTCCATGGCTCAAGGCAGAATGTTTAATCTGCAAGAGTACAGGTATGGCATCGCGGCGTCATCATGGTCCTTGAAATCTTTCGCCCCGGGGCAGCAGCGCCCGCCCGCTGTGTGCAGTGTTCCTGCAGGGGGGCGTGTGCCTTCCAGTGCCTGTTTTTGTTCGGATAACATACGATTTGCTTGTGTGTTGTTCTTTTTATGTCACACCGTGTGGGTGGCATTCACTGCAGTGTTGGTTGTCGTGCTGCTCTCGTAGCTCACAGAATGAATGACTTTGAATGAAAATCCGGTCGGATCCTGATTATGTTCAGTTGGAAGGTTCGCCAGTCGGTCTGAGTCAAGTGATTGTAATGAGCTGCTTTTTTTTTTCTTTTTTTTTCCGGAAATGCTGTATGTATTTATCGGTCTCGCTCTCCTACGTTATTTTGTTCTTCTGTCTTCCACCCGCTTCCTGGATCCCTACGGCGTCCCCATTCATGCCAGACATAAAAAGGAAAAAGGAAAATGTGACATCCTACAATTTTTCCTTCGGCCGCTCAACAACCAAAAGGGGGGAGGGGGGTATTTCCTAAGTGCCCTGCGCCAGCAGTTTTGTTTTCTTTATTGCCCGCTCAGGAGTCCAGGGGCTGATGACATAGAAAAAAGAAGAAAAAAACAGCGCCGGCCTGCATGATCCAAAAAGCAGCACACTGGCCCTATGTGCGTAATCGGAGTGTGCTGGCAGCGCCTGCAGTAATGACTTAATATCAGTCCTCCCACGGCAGAGCAGATGAGAGCACAGGTGTGCAGATTTTCCCCTGTCACATGGCACTGCAGGGGCCCACACACGCCAGTCTCCGTTACTTATCACCACCATCGGGCCATTAATGTCTATATATATATATATATATATATATATCTCTATATATATATATATATATATATATATATACAAATGTAGCTGTCTCTCATACGAGGCATGTTACTCTCTCTCACACACACACACACACCAGTGCACCCGCATGTGCCAACATAACTACATTGTCTTGCACAAAAACGCAGCAGGTAGAAAGAGGTGAGGTGAGGTGAGGAGAGAGGGGAATGGCGATGACTAGTGATGGGGATGTGTTTCATTCTCATCCAAAGCCACCCCGGATCACCCCCCTCCCACCCCCCCAACAAAGGCAGGATGGACCCAGCTGCCATCAGAACAGAGCGTGCCCTGTTAACAGGTCAGGTTGGCTCTGCTGCCACCGCACTCTGCTCCTTCTCTCTAAGTGCTGCAGCCTTTTGTTTTTTTGTGTCAACAAAATGTTGCTGCATGTCTGCAGCCAGCTCAAAAAAGAGACATGATCACAGCATTGTATATAAAAGATAGAAACACGGGCAAAATTCATTTCAATAGGGCTTGAAAAGGATGGTGAGAGACGTGAAGTCAAAGGGAAGAGGCAGACCCTTTTGCACGATAATCTTGAGAGCATATTTTTGTGCGTTAAAGCAGCGAGAACTAACTATAGCTGCCAAAAGGTATTAGCCAGTTGCACAAAAAATTACAAATAAACAAACATAAGATGGATGTTTCATTTGGGTAGCACTACCGCTGAGGGAATTTAAATGCATGCGGTGTATTTTCATTGCATGTCTCCAGGAAGCAGCTGCAGCATGTTGGTCTCAGCTCACAGTTCTACAGAAAACACATCAAGGCAGTTTGACTCGCTGCTGGACACCGAAACATTTGCTGCGTTTGAAAAGAGCAAAAAAAAAAGGAAAGAAATTGACTCTTACAGCGTGCTTGTGGCTTCACAGTTGAAAAATATGTCTTTCTGTGGATGAGCGAGAGCGGGACGAGACGCCGAAAAGACCTGGAAAACCATTGGTAGATGGCTTCACACGGTTTCTGTCTGAGTAATTCTCATGTTTTGTATATTATAAACGATAGTGTCTGAGGAGAGAGGAGAACCTGATGGTGTTCATTGTATCTCACAACAATACAATATGGAATGAAAGATAACGCAGAGCCACCGTTCCAGATGTCTGCGTGACACCGCCATCGAGCACAAGGTCAAGCTACCATGCATATTTTCCCAGAACATGAATGCTTAATTTCTGTCTTTGATTACCTTTTTGACATCTTGTTTAAAAATTCATGGGGAATTAATTCGCACTGTGTCGCAAAATCTAGCACCTAACAGGCGGGAGCTGCGTTCCAAGCAGCCAGTTCTGTTCAAAGCAGCAGATGTACATATCTGAGAAACGTTTATTTCAAGGTTGATGAGTTTGTGTAACAAATGACAAAAAGCCAGAACAGAAACATGATTTGCAACCAGCGGAGGCCAAATTACCTCTGACAACAGTTATGAATGTCAGACAAGGTCTGTTCGTAACAATGAAAGATAAGAAATAAAAATGATAAAAATAATAATTCACATAGTCAGTGGATGAGTAGTGAACATAAACTGTTAAAGTTGTGTCATGGGGGTAAACATACCACCCACTGGTTTAATGTCTCCAGTACATACTTTTGACCGTAATTGTGAAAAAAAAAGAAAAAAAAAAGTAAAAATACAACCGCATGCTGTGTCAATATCGTCTACACGCCGACTCTGAAACCTTTTGTAGTCATTAAAGTTTCCAGAACAGGTTTTTATTTTCGTTGTTTCTTGCCCCTCATCCTTGTTGTTGTTTGACCAATCAGAGCCACCTTGAGAACAACATGGCATCTGATAAGCAGATTCCCTCAAGTTCACTGTGTTTTAGCGTCTCCCAGCACAAAGCACTTCATGACTAGCAACTCAAAAGAATACAGTGATGCTGGGTTTTAAGGAAGATTGTGGCAGATTTATACAGAAAAACCCAGTTTGTACTAAAAATGGATTACTTCACTGCGATGTGTAAATGGTCTTCCCAACACTCAAAGTGCTTTCACGCTACTTGTCATCATTCACTCTCATTCATACACTGATGGGAGGCCTGCTCTTTGAACTGATCCAAACTCGTATGAGTGAACACTTGGAGCTGACTAGGAATCCAACATGCTTAAGCTGTCTGATAAATATCATGTCATTTGCAAAAATAAGTTTCTCACTGCACAAATACAAGTAGTTTCCAAAGACATGTCACAACATGTACTGGAATCTGGTGTTTTGATGCATTTGGTTCATCCCTATTGGAGTTCCAATCTCCATTGCAATGCCTCGTGTCAGGTCATGCATCTGCAATCATTAGTGTTTTATATCATGTTTAATAATCATACCTGTTTTAATAAAATGTTTGAAATATTGTTAACAACCTGATTGAAAAGAGCCCGGATTCCTCTCACCACAGCCGCACAAGCAGTGATATTCAAACATTGGCTGTTAATTTGGCTAACCTTGTGACATGTGCAGTACCTCACAGCTTCACAAATGCATGATTCATAACATAACGAAGCTGAGTGGCTTGTGGGTGTCGAATTTGAGATGAGCTTGAAATATGAAAGGCTGTGCACGGAGTTCATTATTTGGCAAGTCACGCATTCAGAAATAGTGTTGGAAGATCAATACAACCCGGGCACTCTTTGATAACTTTGGAGAAACAAATGTTCGAAAGTGAAGTGCAATTGGAAGGAGGGAGCTGTAAGCAGCTGTTATGGAATTGTGCGTCCCAGAGGTATGTAATCCATACATCTGAAATATGAAAGAGCATATGTGCAATCCGTGTGGAGTCATGTCCGTGTACAATGAGCACGATCCTCTAGAAGTGACATCCGTCTAATCCTCGGATGAACTCAGAAAAGGAAGGTGCTGTACAGATGTTGGTTGCTAATATTAGAACGTTAACAAACGGAGAACAAACGGGATATCTAGGGCAGGCTGATTGTATTTACACATGCAGGTTTGGTTCATTTCTCAAGAAGCTCGGCATGTTAACTATTAAAGAGTCCATAGTACTGATGCATGAATAAAATGGAAATGGAATAATGATGAGTGTACAGTCTGTAGCGTTTCCATGAAAGTTCTGAGGATCGCATTTCATTTCGTATTTATTACCATTTTCTCGACGTAGCTGGAGGGTACGAGTCACCCTTTCTGTTGAGAGCGGTTGGTGTTGATGAACATTTTTGGAGGGGTTCTCTTGGGCCACTGTTTCATGATCTTTGTTTAGCTTGCAGCCACAAAGATCCCTTTTCACAGGAAAATTGCTGAAAATATTGCAAGAGGAACATTGAAGTTACTCTAAAGCAATTAAAACCATGACACCTTCGCTGTTAAACATCCTCCCAGAAAGGTTTGGATGTATGGGTAATGCCAGTGGGTGTATTGCCATCAATACTGGGACCCAGTTTATGTCGATTTGTGCTCGACAGAGAAAATAAACCCAATGTTATCCCTGTGTTCACTGCATCTGTAGTGGAGCGTCATAGCTGTGCTATCCGTTAGAAAGTGACACAGAGGGTCCTATAGCCAAGAGTCAGTATCTGACAAGTTAGAAAAAACAACGTGTTGGATAAATCTGTATGTTTGGTTATTGTATAGGAACTTAGCAATTGTTAAGATATTTATACACATCTTTAGAAACAAATATAAATGCAACAATGTGAAATACTCGTCTGTGGATATGACACACCTAGGGCTTTTATTGTGAAGTCCACATCGGTATGAGCTGCCTTTGTCAAGGTTGAAGGGGGTGATTAAGTTTGCCATCTTTGTTTGCAATACAGAGCCACCGAGATGTTAAATATGTTGATATATAAACATAGGCACAACTCAACCCGTCTTGCACGACTTGATTGGTTAATGCCTTTGTGGGGCGGAGGCGTGGTTAGCGCGCCGACGGCGCGAGGGAGGGGGGAGAGAAACACTCAGAACAGCTGCGTCTGACAGGACGCAGCTGGGTCGAATGAGTGGGCCGGGCTATTTTAAGCCGGCTGAGTTAGCAGGACAGGGCAGAGTGGAGTGGAGAGATGCAGAGAGCCGTAGCCAGAGAGAGCATGATGCGTGGAACCTGTAATAAAGATCTCTTGGAACCTGCAACGTATGTGTCCGCTGCGTCTGTACGAGCCACGTATCCTCGGGTAGGAGGGAAGCCTGCCACAGTGGCGCCCAACATGGGGCAGGGCGAACAAACCTTCGAGGAGTGGTTGGCGTGGCAAGCGCAGCGGCCGGAGGATCGAGCGCCGGCGTGGCCGGCCCGAAGCCAGCTGGTGGGCGCCGTAACGGCGCTCGACCAGGGGGAGGGGCCGGCGGGACGCCGGGGGAAAACCCGGAAGCGGCGCGGCGCCGGGGCCGCGGCAAAGGCAGCGGCCGCACCGGCGACAGCGGAGCCGGACCCCGAAGGGGCCGGCGTCCAGGAGGAGACGGCGGAGGAAGCTCGGAAGTGGTTCCGCACGCTTCGGCTGGGGCCCGGTGGCCTACCCTACCAGTTCGCACGGGAGGTGCGGCAGGGGGCGGGACGGTGGCTGCGGCCGGAGGACAGCGGGACCATCGAGGAGGCGCTGGAGCTGGTGGCCCTGGAGCAGTTCATGGAGGGACTGCCGACGCGGATGGCTGCGTGGGTCCAGGGACGCCAGCCGGCGTCGCTACCGGCCGCAGTCACCCTCGCTGAGGATTTCCTGAGGGAGGACCAGCCCGAGGAGCCGGCAGATCCAGCCCAGCCCGGGGCCCCACCCCGGAAAGACGCGGCGATGGAGACAGACGCCGCGCCCCGGAAGGACGCGGCGAGCCAGACCCCCGACGCCTTCGAGGGGCCGGTCCCGAGGGCCCAGAGGAGGCCAGCGCCGCGGGCCCGGAAGAGCCCGACGTCGACGCCTCGCGAGGCGCCAACCCGGACGGAACCGGGCCCGGCGGTGCGGAGGAGATCGTCCCCACCGACCGCCAAGGGGGGACCGCGACAGGGACCCGAGCGGTGGGAGAGGCCGCGGACCGCGACTCCAGGGCCCGCGGACTGGACCACGCCGTGGCCGACGCGGGGACGCTGGGACACCTGGCCGGAATCAGGACCGGCGGCACCGGACCCGGCAACGACCCCCGGGAGTAACGACCACGACTGGCCGGACCCGAGGGGGGACCCGCGGACCGAGGGGCCGGTATGTTGGACATGCGGCCAGCCGGGGCACGTCCAGTTGGACTGCCCCATTATGGAGGTCGGTCAGGTGCTGCGAGTTGCCGGCCCGCCAACCCCGGCCCGGAGGTGGTGGCGGAAGAGGCGGTGCCGGCAGCGGGCGCGGGCCGGCCGGAGGGACGAGGCGGGCCAGCGGAGCCAGCTGATAGCCCTCGTCCAGAAGGAGGTGCGGGCGCCGTGGGAGCACCGGCGGGCTGCCTGGAGGAGTCCGACCAGCGGTCGGCAAGCCGAAGCAGGACGGCTGAGGAGGGAGAATGAGCGACTGCGGGGCGAGCTGCGCTGGGCCGTACACGACCGGCGCCGGGATATGGATACCATCCGGCAGCTGGGCAGGCGGCTGAAGGCCGAGCAAGCGGCGAGGGCCCGCGCCGAGGGCCGAGGGACAGACGGACGCCAGGGAGTATTGTCCTCGGCGGAGTTTATTGTTCCCTAACTTTCTCTCTCTCTCTCTTGTGTCGCAGGCTGTCGCATCGGACGGCGGACGGGGGCCGGTTTTGCCCGGGAGCAGAGGGGAGGGGAGACCTCCTAGGGCGCCTGACCGCACGCCGTCCGGGCCACGTCCCGTCCCACGGCCCACCAGGGGGGGGATGTCAACGCCCGGGCCGCCCGTTGACATCAGGCAGATTAGCCGTGACCCCGCGCGGTGGTCCAGGGGCCGGGGGGCAGATGGCTGTGGCCGACGTCCCCTCCCTGCCCGAGGGGGGGGGGGGGGAGTTGGCTAGGCCGGTGGCACCCCGGCCTAGGGCGGGCGATGGGGGTATGTGGGGCGGAGGCGTGGTTAGCGCGCCGACGGCGCGAGGGAGGGGGGAGAGAAACACTCAGAACAGCTGCGTCTGACAGGACGCAGCTGGGTCGAATGAGTGGGCCGGGCTATTTTAAGCCGGCTGAGTTAGCAGGACAGGGCAGAGTGGAGTGGAGAGATGCAGAGAGCCGTAGCCAGAGAGAGCATGATGCGTGGAACCTGTAATAAAGATCTCTTGGAACCTGCAACGTATGTGTCCGCTGCGTCTGTACGAGCCACGTATCCTCGGGTAGGAGGGAAGCCTGCCACAGCCTTTTTTTCCGCAGCGCGAACTTTCAGAAAAATCTACCTTGTTTCCGGAAACAAATCACGACACTTCTTCACAGCTGCATGTTCAAATTATTTGCACGATAATAATCATGGAAAAACAACAGTTTTGAAAATGTACTGAGGATAACATTAATCGATTGAAAGGAAATGCGAGGTGTGTGAAGGCCTTTAATGAACAATTCATCCAAACCCAAATCCCTCACGAACCTGTCCGTCTTTGACCCTGTCTGCCGCCCATCAGACTCGTTTCTGTTGAGGAAATGTTTACGTAATCCAAACAGCAATTGCTGTGTTTGGGAAATACATAATTTCTGCATTCTTGATCATGTCCTTTAGGACATCGGTGCCTTGCTAGCATTGACCAAACTATAGGCACACGTCGTTGTGACTTGAAGCAGCCTGACACCAGCCGTGGCTTTTTACACAACCTGAACAAGGCTGTCTGTTGGAATTTGTAGTTGCGAAGACCATTTGTTTTATTTTATTTTTTGCAAAGCAATGGGCCGTGGTATTTCCTTCGTTTTTTTTGGTCTCTTGATATGTCCTTGGATCCAGAGAGCACCTTTCCTCACTGTGTTGTCTCTTTTTACACTTGCATTCGTGAAGTAGCACTCCAAAGCCAATACTGGCCTTTTGGTCTTGTGACGATGTGACGATGACACCGCGCGGTACAAGTGTTCCTTTAGCGCAAGGGAGCACAGTTTTTAGGCGTTTTGTCTCGTATGAACCGTCAATATTATTTTATTTTAAACTTGTTTTACTTTTTTTGTTTTTGTTTCCCAAACTCTTCTAAACTAATAGGGGCTGCACATCACAAAACCATTTGAGTCATACAGTGGCTTTGGAAGTCAAACTACCTACAGCGTTTTATTGTTTCATCTACCTACAGCGTTTTATCATCTTATGTTTGCAAACTTGCTTTAAACCTCAAACAGTGGTCTGGCTTTATTGACTCAGCCCCATCCGGAGTAGCTCTTCCATATTACTGAAACCAAAGCTCCTTGTGAGTGTCATGAAGCAAGCCAGCAAAGGGGGGAGAAAATATTCTGCGACAGCTCCCTCTCTCCCCCAAGCCCCTTATTGTTCTTCCTGCAGCGCCATTGGCTGAGAATGGAACATTTGGATAATTAAAGGGGATTTGGTGGTGCGCTGTTTGTCATGTTCCTGTAATCTCCCAGATGATGGATTAGGGGTCTGACCTGTCATACTCCCCTAGTCTTGCCTCCCTTTTTGCATATGACGAAGCAGAAATATATTGAAATTAATAGGGTGAAATAGACGGAACGCAAGTCTTGGCCTTTGCCTTTTAAGTGCCTGACAGTCCTCGTCCTCCTAGGGGCTTCATGAGGAGATGGACGAGAGCGAGAGAGAAATAAAAAAGGGACGCAGGGGGACAAGGCGAGAGAATAGCTTTCCAGCACCGCCGCCCCTAACAATAGCCCTGTCATCGCCCTCCAAAGAGCAGATGCCCAGGTTTCCCAGTGGCATCTCCAGAGAGAATGTCAGGGGAGAAATACATCTCCCAGCCAATTTATGTGAGGAAGGTGAACTTTTTTTATTCTTGCTTTCCATGGTAAAGGCAAGAAGGGAAAATCACTGACAGCTCTGAGTGGAGATTTTCTTTCTTCTTTCCTCGTTGACATGGCATTTTTATTCATTGGACCTCCCGAATGCACTCTTGTGCAACGTGGGGGTGGAAGAGAGTCGAAACCAGTCCATGTGAAACTCCCCAGACAGCAGAATGGTAAAAAAATAAGTGAGAAATGTTTCTTTTTTTTCCAAGAGAGCTCGAAAGCC
The DNA here is from genome assembly GCA_023566465.1 of Cottus gobio. Classification (NCBI taxonomy): domain Eukaryota; kingdom Metazoa; phylum Chordata; class Actinopteri; order Perciformes; family Cottidae; genus Cottus; species Cottus gobio. The sequence goes on from CM042237.1 coordinate 17,226,864, forward strand.
TGCTGGTCTGCTGTCTTTTTGCGATAAGATTCCATTACAGCCAAGCTGTAAATACTCATTGTGTCTTTTGCATCCTTTTGCTGATCAAACTCATGACCCCCTGTACACCTTTCTTTTTTCCCTTTACAAGCTTCTGCTGTACTTATTATGTGACATTTACCTCAAAACAAAGTAACAAGAAAAAGAACATCCAATGGCAAACTGAAGCCCATCCAATTAGCTGTAATAGTCTCTTTGTGTTGCTTTTCGTGATCCTGAAGAAACGAGGACATGTCAACATGAAGCCAATCGGTTTGGCAGTTAAAATAAAAGACACATTTGGTTGCCGCGTGTCTCTACAGTAACTCCCTTTGAAATATGTCTGCACACGTAGCACAAGGGGAAACGTTCTTGGGATGCAGCGCACGTGCGACACACTGATGTATCATTTCATGCCAAACAAAGCAGTTAATAAGCTTGAAAAGAAGTGAGGGCAAAACCAAGAATCCTGCAATTTACAGCGTAGCAGACCGGAGGAATGTAACGTGGATTCACGTAACAGTCGGAAATGCCCTGCAGTAGAGAACACCCACAGCTACTCTTCTATGACGAAATACATCGGACACCAGAACGGTCTGCTAGTGGCATGTCAGCATGCTAACCTTTGCTAACGAGCGCTTAACACGGCAATCATTTTGCAGTTATTTGTTATGATGAACCAAAGTATTGGGTGATTTATTTTCCCTCTTGATGATGGAGTAAATGAAAAGTTGAGGAATTTGTTTCCTCAAAATTATTTTGTAGTTACAATTCATCCTGAAAGCGACATGGATGTCTTGTACTAAATTGTCATGCGGTGGGTTGTCAAAACATTTGAGTCAAAACCACAAATGGTAACGTTGTGGTTGAGTTAAAAGGAAAAGTCAAAAGGGAAAACTAATGAGGCTTCACCCTCTGGGGAGCATGTAAGTCTGTGTAAAAGTCCCGGCACACACACAATAAATAGACTTGCTTGGCAAACACGGTTGTGCTTTAAACGCGTATGTAAACGAAGACAAATGCAAACAACGTAAAGTAAGTACTTTGGGACATGAACACTGGCTTGAAAGTCCCGTCTTTGTTTGACCCATCCGCCTCCCCTCGTTTCCACCACGTCATCCCACTCCCGGAGTATTTTTCTCCTGAGCCTCTAATAATGATGTGTTTACTTTGTAGTCACTTGTAAGATCATACGGACGCTTTGTTATGTCGATATCGCACGCCGGGGGACGTCACAAGGAGTCTATATTTTGACGCCGTGGAAATGTTTGTTCGCAGAGTTAAAGAACCCCTGACGGATATTAACTGAAATTAATGAATGTAAACAGTATGCAATGCCAAGTTCCATCAATAAAAGTGAAACATGAACAGAAGATGAGCTTTGGAGACGCTCTGAAAGTTTGAAGAGGACCCAAACCTTTGCAAACATTTCTCATTTCTTCTGGGACACGTGCGTGTGTGTGTGTGTGTGTGTGTGTGTGTGTGTGTGTGTGTGTGTGTGTGTGTGTGTGTGTGTGTGTGTGTGTGTCTGTGTGTGTGTGCGCGCTGGCATTTTAGTGTGTATCGCTATGTTCCTGTGGTGGAAGCCAAGGATGACAGCCTTGTAGGGCACCAGAGGGTTTCACACCGCAGAGGTCAGCGACTACTTTCTATCGTTCAGCGATGACGAGGTTTTGCACTTAAGAGCACGACACTCGGGTCTCGCCTGGCAGCGCAGCTAAGATAGTGAAAAGCTACAACATGACTATGTAGACAGCGAGAAGTGTTAATTAGAAGGGGAAACACATGCTTCCTCATCTCCCTGGGGTGATGACTCAGTGGCAGTCATAGCTATGAATTTCTTTAAAGGAAACAATGAAAAAAAAATGTTTTCTTATGATTTCAATTAAATTGAGCCGTGGTCTTCTTGGCCATGTTGCGCAAGAGAAAAGTCAAGAACAATTCAGAGATATAAAAATCATTAATCTTTGTGACACATTCCAAGTTCAAGTGGAAAGCTGGTGCGGAGGAGGTCTGATTCGCATCCACCCTGTTCCGTCTGTCCCGCTCGGCGGAGCCTCCTGGCCCCGAGGGGGTCTGCCCGCTAGCGTGGCACACAACTTGGCGCTGGGATCCGCAGTGCCGGCTGGTTGCCGGGCAGAGTTCAGATCTATTTCTGTTCGTTGCGGTGCACTTTTATTTTTTTTGGGGGGGTGGTTGGCTCCTCCTCGGCAGGAATGTCAGCTCTACCTATAAGGGTGAGCAGGAATGTTAACGTGCGCTGCCAAGGCGCTACCAGAGAAGCCCGCTCTCTTTCTGTTTTTAATGAGGCCGGCCCATAAACAGGCACATCAACCTGCACTGCCTCGGCACGAGGGAAGCTCATTTGTATGTGCATAAAACACAAGATGTACAAAATGGTATGCCGTCCCTCCATCCGATGTGGTGTTATTATGTGCATGTCATTCCCGCCCCTCGTCGATGTATTTATTGTTGTATTTAAATGTATGTGGACTTACTTCCACCCTACAAGGCTGCCACTGTGAAACTGGTTGTAGGTGGTTTTTGCTTTCTCTGTTGAAAATCACGGCAGCAGGTTGACAGTGAGCCAGGGGTAGTAGGGATGCCTACAGATTATACTGAGCGTCTGGACGGCGAGGCTTGTTCTCTCGCACTTTTCTCTTCCATATTGCCACAATTCCTGCTACCGTGTAATTCACCGTCATTACCTATTGAACACCAGAGGACCGGTATCGACCGAGAACCAGGAATTAGACGTTGCTGCAATTTTGCTGCCGATTCCAATGTTGAGTTCTGCTTTCCCTCCAACGACAAAATAGGTTGTTTAGACTCGAGCAATGGAATTGGTCAATTTTAGCCAACTAAAACTGCTTGGGCAAGGTTAGGATGGTGGTGACGGTCAGAGGAAACTGGTATTGACTGATCTTCGGGATGGGAGGTGGGTGCGTCTTAAAATTGGACACAATGTGCAGGCAGTTGTCCTTGCAGTCTGGGTTCCAAGTCATGCCGACAACCGAACAAAGGACTTTAGTCCAGGAGTCCGCTGTTCGTGCCCCATGTCAAACTTTAAGTGTACATTTTGTCACAGAAGTCTTCGGTCACTTGAGTTGTTTGCTTGCTTAGTTAGTCACTAGTCACTCATTTGCTGCTCGGAAGTGGAGCAAGTCTTTTATTTTATTAGTCACATGACTCACGAGAGTCAGTTACCATCAACTAGGCTAGATTCTTTGCCTCAACCTAACTTCATGTGAAGATAGACTTTTATTTTGGAAAATATACTATGCATGGTAAGAATGTATATTGACACGGTGTCCCTGAAATGTTTTATTTTGTCATCATTATCATCATCTTACAAATTATTGTCATTTATTTTTTTTTACAACAAAGTGCTCTTAGATGCGCCTAGTGCTTTAATAGCTGAGCTGACCCGTCAAAGATATTTAATTGTTCGGTTGACCCTTGTGAAAACTGCATTTGACCCCCCCCCAAAAAAGTGTAATTGAATTGCTGTGTTGTCATCGTAGACAAAAACGTCTACTTAATTTTGACTTTTGTGTTTTTGTCATTCGGATGAAGCAATCCTTTATTTTGGTTCCTAAACCCAGGCTTAAGCTCTCTCCCTGATGCTTTTCAAAAAATAAATTTCACGATGCTGCAACCACCGAATTCACAGTCAATATCCATTGAACACTGGAGGAACATTACGGAGTAAGCACATTAGACGTAGCAAATTTTCTGTGTGCCGCATGTCCGCTTCTGCTTTCATCCAGCCCACTGCTTTAATAGCGGCATCATCTCCATGTCACGTCCCGCATTATGGCGCAATTTGTCCTGATTCGAAGTGTATTGTTCGTTTGGCGCTGACACGCACGGGCCACGCCGGGAACGGCGTTAATAATGTTGGATGGCATCGCCTCTCCGCCAGTGTGTTTGTGTGTGCCGTGTCTGTTTGTGAAATAATGTATGTGTGGATGGGATTTTCCCTTTTGTATTTTTGGTTGTTGCATCCACGCGCATGCATGTGTAAGCGTGCACGTCCTCTGTGGACCGAGCTCTCCTCTGGATATGCCGGGGTGGAGGGGGGGGGGGGGGGGGGGTGCAACTCGGGTGATGGGATACACTGCTGCTGTCGGCCATCCTTCTGAGATAATGTCATAATGGGGGGGACAGCTGGCAGCTTCGTTTCCTGTCGGCACAAATTTTCTACTACATCAATAATGAGGGCGTCAGCCCAGCCATGAGCGCCACGGCTCAGTAGGCGCATGACTGTATTCTCATGTGTCCTCTCGTTCTCCCGCTCTCCCCCCCTCTGTCTGCATATCCTCCCTCCCTGCCTCGCTCTTCATTTCTTTTCACTTTTCCCAATTCATCTGTATTCTTCCTCCTTCTCCAGCCTCAAGTATGTGTTAAATCGATGGTTTCCTCCTACACAAATCTGCTTGTCCTCATTGCTATTCCCATGCCCAGATACCTTTTACATGTCCAATGGAGTGTAAAAGCAAGCAAGGTTGACTGTGTCTCGATACATGGGCACCGTTGTGATATTATTAGAGGCTTTTCAGCAACGCCCCAGGTACGTTTTTGGTAAATATTGCCATATTTCAGGGCATACACAATGAGCTCCCATTAACTCAGATATGATAGGATCTCTGTTTACGTGCAGCGCAACAGGACTCCTCCAGCCGCCACGCAAATGGAGATCACTTATTTCTAATTACGAAGGACGCTTGAAAGCCATTGAGTAAATTATCCACTTCGGTTCGAAATTAATTTCGTTGCTCGTCCAATATTACATCTTGGGGGCTCCCAATTTAAAAAAAACAACGTATTTTTACAAGGTGCACAGTAAACTAGAGACAGGTCTGCTCTCGAAATGTTTTGCTATAAAGGGGGTAAGGAAGGGCAAAACATGACTCCTGTGTGTCATTACTGACCAATGGTTGGCTCAAATCTATCTCAGGCTTTCATGAAGACACGTCTGAGCTCAAGTGAAATGTCGTGGTCGCTGTCTTCCAAAGAAAATGAAACCAACTGCAGCATAAAATCCGAGCGCAGTAACCACCTGTACATCGTTCAACTGAGATGTTCTCTGATAAACATCTTGTTTCTTTAGTTGTTGATTAATTTGTCAACATATTTTTATCGAGCAAAGAAGTGAAGTAGGTTAGTCATTCATCAGGTTGCCAAGCAACAATCCGGCATATGACTATTGCTATGACATTGTCATCCTTAATAAAAAAAAAAGATCTCTGTATGACCTTTCAGTTTAAACCCCTGTGATTGAATCTGAACTTTGACACACAGAGATGAACATGATAACAGTATGAGCCCATCCCCACACGTTTAATGCATTTCATGGAAAATGCCGCACTCCAATCTGAAGTCATCTGTAGACGTCTATTGGCCCGTCGTTGAGGCAGCGCTGACGAACAGCAGAATGTGGAGAGACGGCGTTGTCGTAGCTCACTGAGTGGCATTTGTTCCGGCTCGAGATATCTTGACTGGCTACACAACGGAAGGAACGCGTCAGGAGAAGATGATGATGACATGTTATGATCCGGGACTGTAAAAGCATTATGTTGTCACGGCACAACATAATTATGCCGTCACAAATTAATTCTGCAGTGGGATGAACGCACATACATCAGTGTTGTCAGTCGGCCTCCACCGTTTTGGTCGGACATTTGGTCTCAACAATTGTCACAAAATATTGCACATTGACCTTAATGATCCCCAGAGGATGAACCCTCTCAGGCATCACAAACAGGACTCGACAATGTTTTTTTTCCAGGAAATCTGCTAATGTTTGAGCAATCCTTTGTCTCTCGTACTTAGAATTGGTTTTATTCTCTGCAGTGAGTCATTCCTGTTGTTTGGCTGTTTTGTATTCTCTTCCAGTCTTTTTAATGTTTCAATCTTGATATGTGTTGTCTGTAAAGCACTCTTAAAAAGCACTTTGTTCAAATAAAGCTCATAATAGTTACATTTAGCCAGTCCATTATCACAACTTTGGTTTCGGTTATACCAGGACTGAGTAATGAACCATCCATTATCCGAACCCAAAAAACAGGATAAGCGGTCCGATCCCAGCTGTCATTGGGCGAAGGCAGGGTACACCCTGGACCAGTCGCCAGTCTATCGCAGGGAACATACAGTATGTAGATAGACAATCATTCATAATAATAATAATCCCTTATTAGTCCCACAGTGGGGAAATTTATTCTCTGCATTTTAACCCATCCTTAGTATTAAGGAGCAGTGGGCAGCCTCGTGAAGCGCCCGGGGAGCAACTAAGGGTTAAGTGTCTTGCTCAAGGACACAACGACACAGACTGCCGGAGTCTGCCGGGGATCGAACCACCAACCTTCTGATTGAAAGACCGACCCGCTAACCACTGAGCCACAGTCGCCCCATTCACGCTCACATTCACACCTACGGGCCAATTAACCCAAGCTGCATGTCTTTGGACTGTGGGAGGAAGCCGGAGAACCTGGGGAGAACCCATGCTGACACGGGGAGAACATGCAAACTCCACACAGATGGCCCACCCAGACCGGGATCCGAACCCCCAGTCCCTCTTGCTGTGAGGCGACAGTGCTAGCCGCTACACCACCATGCACCACCCAGATATTTTTTATCACAAAAAAAAGAAAGAAACACACTCACTATTCTCGCCTAGCAAATACAACAGTGTCAGAAGGAACTAGAACGAGCATGCAAATCGCTCTTCTACTGTAATTAAGCTCACAACTGTTTGAACAACATGGGCTGTGGGAATCAGATGAAACCGTCAGTTGCCGTTTCCCAACATGACCGTTCTAGTAACATGCTGCTATCTGGGCTGCTAGCTTTGCTGCTGTTGAAGATTGCAGGCATTTGAAAATGTTAACGCAGAGTGCAGAGCAGAAGGAGATGGAGCCGGCCAAAACCTGCTGGAACCAATGGAGGCATTATCTAGAGTCAAACATCTGCTGAGTTAGACTATTGTTGGGCTGCCAATATATTTTACTGGTTGTCTGTTTTGTTTTTTTCTTCCTTTTCATTGAATATTGGATACAGGGGCAGTCATGTGGTCCACTGCTGATATGATGGAGGAAAAACCTCCAGGAAAATGTGATGGTTTGGGAAATTGTATCAACTTATCTTACTTTTGTAAATGCTTTGGTTGGCAATACGTTTTCCAGGTCAAATCAGCATTGGGGCCAGGATTCCACAATCGTTAAACTTGTGAAATGAATCCTACATTTTATCGTATTTTAGCCACTGTAAGTACTCATTAATCTGAAGTAATGCCTGATGAATTATGTTTGTTTTGTTGGTAACTCCAAATTTCTTGAAGTTTCGCATTGCTGTCTATTTTATTTGAGTTTGGAGCGCTGCTACGTAAAAACAACAGATATCTTGAATATGCACCGTGCTCGTTATCCATGTCCTTTGCATTTAGTACCACGTCTTAAGGAGCATTGTCTCACCATGATCAAACAGCCGCAACATTTGTTTCAAGTCCCTTTGAGTTAACAGCCTGCTGCTGAACGTTGTACCGCTCGTCTGAACTGCCTCTCTGAGCGAAGCACAAAGCCAAATCATTCTGCTAATATGAAGACCTGATGTCTCATATTAAAATTCAACAAAGCCCTAGCTGTGGAATCACGGTGCGGAGAAATTTGAGCATTTACACGACTTGCTATGCATAAACAGTGTAATAATGACAGCCACACCGGGGGGCTGCGTTCTGTGATTTAAAAAAAAAAGCATTTCACAGCCACTAATATTCACACCAAGATGGCAGTGAAAACCCTCTTAACAATGTTGTGTGATTATATATATTTTTTTTTATACAACGTATTTTTGCAAGAACATGCACTTTTCAGCCATACTGCCATCAAATTATAAAAAAATAAAATAAATAAATAACAGCGACAAAGAGTAAGTTGGTAATCCACGTTGTTATGGCGCGTGTGACATCGCAGCGAAAATAATCAATTGTTCCCAAAATACCGAGCCTTAATTGAGATGACTTTGCATCAGACACTTGCAAGAACTTTTTGATGTGTGTCTGGAGGTGTCGCCATGGAAATGGGCGCTCTTAATGCCCAGGACATGACCGAGCAATCAGACCACTTAGGCTAGCAAGTTTGAGGAAGGTGCTTCTTTGGCTGCCTCTCCTCCCTGTAATTCGGTTACCACTAGGCTGTCATTTAGCTCCGGCAGACTGACAGGGCTTTAAAAGTAAGGAAGAATCTGCAATTACCCCAGGAGGACAGCAATAAAAAAATTAAGAAAAAAAGGCTGGAGCCATCAGGCCGCTTTCATGTCTACTCCGACACACGAGGATGAAGGAACGGCTCCGCATCACTGAGACTGAAGAAAGTGTCCTCAATCTTTTGATTCCTTTTTTCTTTTCCTTTTTCTTAGTTTTCTTTTTTATGTTCTCCGTATAGAACAACGCGCTGCATTTTGAGGCCATTAGATGGGATAAGACTCTCGTAGCATCGTGGGTTGGGCCGCATGACATGTGTATCGGCGCGCTAACACATCAAATGCAGCCAGAATCTGGCATTTGATAAGGCGCTGATTCAAATACAGAGATGCGTCTTCCCGCAGGCAGTTTCTGACACATCCTGTCCAGTTGATGAGATTTTTTGAAGCAGATTTGTTCTTTGGAGCCTTCAGATCACAGACTGGACCTTTGTAACTTCTCGCCGTGTATCTGTGTTTCACTTCAGTCTGCAGTCTATTCATATCAGCGTCTAATCCACGGTGGAAGATACGCTTGGCAACCGATTAACGTGTCTCGTGTGGAGAAAACAATTTTTTTTTTGTGTGTCAGTACTCATTAAAACTAGAGCATACAAACATCATACACATCCTGTTCAAATGAGCAGACCTTTCTCTTTATAGTGCGCGGTGCGTTTGATGTCCGATGAAGACGAATCACCAGCAAATCACGTGGAATTTCATCCAGAAAAAGGCACTGCGTCTTACTTCAGAACGCATGATAGTCATATTGTATTCAGTATCAGAAATAATCAGCGTTATGTTTTTTGTACAGTACTGTGCAAAAGTTTTAGGCAGGTGTGAAAAAATGCTGTAAACTAAGAATGCTTTCAAAAATAGAAGTGCTAACAGTTTATTTTCATCAATTGATTTAGATTTTTCTTTTGTTCGCTCACTTTGCATTTTGTTAATTGATGAAAATAAACTGTTAGCACTTCTATTTTTGAAAGCATTCTTAGTTTACAGCATTTTTTCACACCTGCCTAAAACTTTTGCACAGTACTGTACATACAGTAAATGTCACATGATTGTACTATATATACTAGCAAATGAAAACAAGTTTATCTCAAATAGAAATGAGAAATATAATGGTAATATAAGGGATAACATCTGTTTCTGGAATATTGAACCCAAATCATATGAATAACTTGTGTAACATATACAAATGAACCAACTCATTATAATACACATGCTATTATGATTGTAACACCCTTTATTTCACTTCACTGCCAGATGCAGTCAAATGTCAAACTAATTCTGAATCAATTAATATGTTTTATTATTGTTTTTTTCTTGTTTTCACATGTAGTGACTATGCTTCTATAAAGGGAGTGAAGACTAAGGAAATAAATAAATATTAGAGCAATAATTATCATAATTATCTTGCGTTTTACATAAAATACCAACACAGACACGAGATGGCGGTGTAATTACCCAAACAAAGAGTTAACTTGCTGAATGAGCGCGAGACTAGAACTAAATTATCCCCAGATCACCTCGTACTGCTGCAATAAAACAAGTATATATATCTCATCATGGAGAGGGATAACGAACTGTTCTGACAAGGACATCCAACTATGCTCCATTAAAAGTCTGACGAGGTTTCAATAGGGTACGCAGCAGGTATTAGTATTCCAGATCGGTTTGAAGATGCCCCGAGACGGTTCGGCTGTATTAATGAATATCTGTATTTCTCCATAAACATGAGGATTGGTCTGTGATACCATTGCAGAAAGATAGCTGACTTTACCGAGGACAAGAGGGATCCCTGAGGCCTTAAAGTCCTTTGTCACCTCTCTCTGTGCACGGTCCACTGTGAGGGAGGAGGGGTGTGGGGGGGTGGGATGTGTGTGTGTGGGGAGGGGAGGGGGGGGGATGTTTGAGTTTGCAGTCGGGGCAGAGTGGGCCAGTTATTCCACATCTGTCAGCTTTAAATTCCGCCCAAGTACATACCGGGATACAAATTGAGCTTGCCTGCGTGCGCTTGGCTCATCCCCCGCGTTCAGTCGCCGGGTTCTGTCAATCAGTGAAATGTAATTTGGAGTAGAACTAAAAGGGAAATGTTCCAGGTCCGCTTCAGAAGAGAGGGAAAAAAAACTGAAAATGTACCAGAAAAAAAAAAAAAGACGAGGCACCCAGAATTAATCTGCTTCAGGAGAGTTCAAGACAGAGTATGCGTCCAGCCGGGCCGAGCGATTGATCGTCAAGCTTTTGTGGACGGCAAAGAAGCAGTGAATTGTGCCACCGCATTGAGCTGACCGCCGCTATCGGCCGGAGGACTCTGGAGTGCGAGCTGCGGCCGACACTTGACTTGGCCGGAAGCGTGGCAGTAGACAAAATGACACAGCTCGGCTATTTGTTGTCTCCGAGCACGGGAGACGTCACCTACCAGAGTGTTTCCAAGAGTCACTGTACCGCATCTGATGTTTCTTAACAATATGTCTGCTGCGGCCCGCAGTCTGCAGCTCATTAGTCAGCTAGGCACCGGGGGACAGGCCGGCCGGGCTCGTCCCAACGTGTATGTGAACGGGGAAAAATGAAATCTTGACGTTGATTTACCTCCAGATGTTTTAATCTGCGGTGTTGCCGACTTGAAACTTAAAAGTGTGAGGAAATGTGTTCACCTTCATCATCGTTTCTGTTTGGGATAGGGAAGGGCGGGTGGGGGGGGCACATTATATCCGTGACACTTTGTCCTATTGGCTGTGAGCGACCCATACTGATATTTTATACCTAAATATTATATATAATATATATATATATATATATATATACCAAATGCTACACTGGCCCTTTTAGTGTCCGGCATCTGTCCCTCATCTCCTGCAGCTGTGGTGCTGTTTGATTTTGAATTAAGATAACACTAAAACTCGTTCCTGAGCATTATGTTTTATAAGTCCATTAAGCCATAAAAATGGATGTCAGGACATGACAGGAAAAACCGCCTGATTCCAAGAACATCTTCATTTTAAAGTAATTTAAAATGATAAAAAAATACTCATTCGGATTGGTTTTAATCAGACAGACGTGGGCGACTCGATGACCACACAGGGAGCGTGTAAAGCCTCGCACACACTCCTACATTTCATTGTGTCTCTGGATCCATCCACAGAGAGGAGAAAATGATGTTCAGATGAGGGAAAGAGCAATACAACGAGATAAGAGAACAGCTCGTAGGCGAGAGACGGTGACAGGGAGCCCGGCGGTGCACGGAAGCACATCGCTGTGGGCTCGGACCGACTGCTGCTCAAAGTGCGGCTGACTGGGGTATTTTGCTGTTAAAAAATTCTGTAAGGTTTTTAGAGCCCCGCTCCCCCCTCATAGGAGGTTGTGTAACCTCGTATGTTAACAGAAGTGCTTTGAAATCCTGCAGTGCCCCTGCCCGAAGCTCCTCAGGTGGTGTACGAGTCATTTTATGGTTTGGAACTGTATGACTGCAATATAAAAAGAAAAAAATGTTATGCGGGTGCGAGCGAACCATCACTCAAACAGAGTTGCGATAGATCTTTCAGTCCCCAACAACAGAGGAGCGATGTTTTTTATTCCCATTGACACGTTGTTCATATTGTACATTGGTGGAGATCCATCCATTCATCTGTCATTCACACTCATTTATTATCTGGTCGTGGAGTTGTATGGACTTGTCCCAGCATGCATTTGGTGAAAGGCAGGGAAAGAATGATGTTGATGTTTTTACAATAACTGGGTGTGAACTCGAGAAGACACTCACTTTTAACAAATAATGAAAAATATAAAAGTGGCATTTAGTTGCATAAAAAATGCAGTTCTGTTCAAATACACATCGTCAGTACAACGTTGTGTATTGTCATTGTGCAGAACCTGTTACAAAGCAACACAATTTTGATTTCCTATTGGAGTGTTTACGTAGGAATTCCAGCAAATTGCTATATTGCTGAAATGATGCTAAAAATAGCACAAGTGGGATTTGTTGTTTCTCTAATAGCAGCCAGAAGATTCCTGTGAATATGCATGTGACTGTATGCGAACATGACAAGAGACATTTCTCACTGCACGCCCGTGTGTCTGTGTGTATGTGCATATACATCTGTACAGTACTTGTATGCATATGCAGGTTTGTGTGCCATCTGTGAGACAGAGAGGTGGGCGGGGGGATTTGTAGGGGTGGGGTGGGGTGGTGTTGGGGAAGGGGGGGGGGGGGGGGCAATTTGAATACTGTTGCTCCATTACAGCAGCAATCACCGAGAGCCACCTGATGAAATATTTAACAGGGATTTGAGGATTCAGGCGGTTTTAATTACAATTTGCTAAACAGGCATCTCTCAAGGTTTGCCGTGGCCTGTCAGTCATTGTTTGCTCGTCTCCGCTGCTCGCGGCGGTGACATGTTTTGCTCTGTGTGCGTTACAAGATGAGGAACATGGTAAACTTTATTTTTCTCATCAGTCACATTTCATAGTCAAAATGTTGGTTTCCCTTAAATTACAGAAAGCTTTAATATGACAAACAGAAATGAGTCAAATGAAGGAGATGGTTGGATGAAGTCAAACTTAAGATAGACATCATAATTCATCTGTTGCACAGAGCTGTGTGGAATACTTCTGGACTCTGGCTCTTAAAGGTGTTAAATACAGAAGTCAGAGCATAACTATTGCCTCCACACAGCTCTCAAGCTAATAGCACAGACAGTGCAAGCATGTTAATGCTCTTAATTCAGTTTTCTAGCACATTTTAAAGTGGAACTAATTTGCTGTGAAAGTGGGTATCTTGAGAACTTAAATAGTCAGACCTCTTAGCTTTGTAAGAAATGTTTGCCTTTTGGAAGAATTCATTATTTTCAGGTACATTTCCTGTGAAAATTCAGGAAAGCAAGTATGAATCCAAAAATGACGAAAAAACGACAACGTCAGCACATGCAGACCTGAGGCGCTGTGGTTTGCATTAACTGGCATTATTATTATGGCAGTCAAAACAAAAAATATATATATATATTCATTCTCCAAGGGCTTTACAATCTTAAGTATTGACACCATTCATCCTTAGACCCTCTATTAAGATTAAGATAATGTATTATGTGTAAAGAATAGCAGTTACGGAATAATACTGTAATTACAATACACAGTAGAGAACTTCAAGGTAGAAATATGTAAGAAATAAAGAATGATAATTAAGATAGCACAACACTGGGACTTAAGAAGGAGCTAATGTGTGTCAAGCTGGAGATCCAATGTGATTGAAAGAGATGACAAAAGATGTAAAGTGTTTTGGTAAACGATTGATGCGACACAATACGGAGCATGCAATTTCAATATAATGACATTATTTAGGCGAAAGGTATTATGCAATTCACTTTAAACCATTGAATATGGATTCATAGTCTTAGCTGGGAAATGAAATCTCCTGTATCAAAGTAAATGAAGACAGATGAAACGGCCACCAGGCTGCACTTCTCTGCAAACAACGGGGAGATGATCAAAGGAGTTATTTGCCACAGATTCTCTGTATTCCACATGACTGCGTAGCTTAGCCGCCGTCGGGTTTAGTTCCATTTGCACAACCTCTAATTGAAATTCAGACTAGATGCGTTCTGGCCCCTGAGGAACAGTCTGGTCAAGGTTTCTTGGTGAACAGGTTCTGTCCCGGGGGATTGGCTCTGCCACGGGCGTATGCAAAACTGTCCCCTCCGGGACTGCCAGCAGCGACCTGGATTTCCCCGCGATTACTTCAGCCCTATGGCTAATTACCTTTTTCAGATGAAAACATACGCCTCCTCATTAATTCAACACTCCACAATCTATCATAATTACTGCCAAATAACTTGTTGTTATCGCTTTAATTTAAATTAGTGGCTGCTCCATGCATGTCTGTGTGCACAGCAAAGTAAAAGAAAACACACCAGTGACTAGTTCAAAATGTGTGTGTGTGTGTGTGTGTGTGTGCGTGTGTGGGTGTGGGTGTGGGTGTGGGTGTGTGTTTTTAAAGCGTGCCAGCTGTAAAGAGGCTACATTTAAACTATACTTCAAAATCTACGTTTTGTAAAGCAGATATATGATTATATTAGATTTAAGAAGCACAAAACTCTCACTGTACCAGCCACTTGTGATACTACCCAGAAACAGCTCGGTCTAATACCGGTTTTTGGTCAGCGCCCCTCGCCGCCTTGATACCGTCGCATAATACACCTTTGAGCGTCTGTACGAGACGCACCGGGCTTTCACCTATCTCCAATGTACAGCCATCAGCCCTTATGAGACGCACCTGAGGTGAAGAGAACGGGACGTCCCCTCAGGGAATGTGGTGTTTGGGAAAAAAAAAACACAGGACTTTGACTCAGGAGACTGGTGTCCGTGTCCCAAGCTTAACCACAAGTTGTTTTATTTTAACTGAATATGATATGTCATGGGGTCTTACTTTATGCTCAATAAGTTATGTCCTCATTTTAAGCAAAATTCAAGATGTTTTACCCTAACAGTTACTTACTTACCGCCAACGCTTTCCATAACCACGCCTAACAATGTTAACCACAAGCAAAATGTTCAGGCTGCTAAGGTTTCGACCCATGGACTGTGCATAAGAAGTGGATGTGGTCATCATGATGCCACCCGTTGGTTTGTGGACTGCCACTTTGAAGCTTTAGGTTCAGCGATTTGGCCGTCGCTATATTGGCTTTTTGCAGCCGGTGAACAGAAGTTACCATTTTTGGAATGTGTAGGAGTGACGTAGAGACACACTATAGAGGGTAGTGGCAGTAAGCTTAATACCCTGCTTTATGGTCTCTTTGACTCTGAATGGACCCTCATCTACTAAATGGACATCATGCTGTATTGAAGAAGACTTGAAACTAAAGATTGAGACATAAACTTATGTTTACTATGTTTACTGAGGGAATAAATCAAATAAGAAACAGGCATATTTTCTCATAGAGTTACAATCAGGCTTCCATTTGTAACCAGAGGAGTCGCCTCCTGTTGGCCAGTGGAGAGAATGCTTGTCAATAATCTTACAAGGGTAATACCCCTTGTACCACCGCATTGCATCAATCGATTGTTCAATGAAGTGCATGAGTGCCATGTTTTCCCTTTTAACTTGAGGAGTATTACTTCAGTATATGTGTTGTGTAACAGAACAGTCAGAGGCATCCATGCAATGCATCTCCCTTATCCTCCACAGTTCCTTTTCTTTTGCTTTTCCATCTTCCTCTCCAAATCAAATGGGCGACCAGCCGCTCAATCACTGCCTCAGTGCCGTGTGCCAGAGGCCGACGAGTGGGTGGGGAGGAACGCCTCGCCAAGCAATGATTAAAACAAACAAAGCATTTCACACATTTAATTCCGAAATGGAACGTGTTGATTCGAGGAGCCGAAATCTGCGGTGAACTACGACTCTTCCTGATCCTTGTTTCAACTTTTAAAAACGGTCAACGCAAAAGTCCAAAATCTGCCAAAAGAGAGAGAGTGATTAAGCATGAGTGCCGCATGCTGCGTTGAGATGTTGTTGTTTTTTGCCTTGTTTCTTTGCATCGATGAGTATCGTATTGTAAAGTATTATTGTAAAAGAAAAAAAAAAAAGGCCATCTGTGTCCGAATGCTGTCGAGCTGTGAGTCAGGATGGGAAGCGGATAGGGAGAAGATCTGCATATCAGCTCTGGCTGCTGCCCAGCTCCCTTTGACATGTCTTATTAGTCAGGTCTTTAAAAGCCCCCGGCATTGCCTTCCCAGGCACACTCCTGCCCAATATCCCTGATTAAAGTGCGACTGACGCTCCCGCTGTCGAGCCAAGTTGGCCACACAACGTTTGTGTTGGGTCATGCTCATTACTCAGAGCACACTGCCAGTGCCGCCGCGACTGGAAACGGCGCGCATAATGCGAGACACCGACCAGCCGAGAGATTTGGGGACTTTGAATTCAATGTGGGACAGCAGAAATGGACCTACAAATTGTTCTCCTTTGACACAACCGTCATTCTGCCTTCTTAATATGCGCTTGGGCACCAGGGAATGGGTGAAGGAGATTTATCGTAAGAGTGGAGCTGCCGGCAATTGAAATGTGTTTGTTCAGCGTGCCCTTACTCTGATCATTTGCATGCATATAGATAACATGAGAAGTGAAACGGCGCAGATGGGTTTAGCTGCACTTGAGGCCTGCTATAGGCTTCATTTATTCTACACCACCCAGATTTAATGGACGGGATGGCAACTAAAAAATGCAATAATTGTTTCGTCCTTATAATTTTTTATCGCTTCTGATTAGCATGTGTTCTTCATAAAAACTAGAGCGTTGATTTCTTTTTGCATGTAGATAAAGAAAATTACTTTTGTTCCCCCTAAGTAGCGCCTACAGGTAATACCATCCAGGGCAGCCTGTATGTAGACTGATAGGTGGACCCGGAGCAACAAAAGACTGAAAATCACTCGTTTCTGCTCATCGAACTGATTTCTCAGAGAATCTGCAAGTATGATGATCAATTTGTCACCACTTGTTCCTGCTTCCAGCTTTTGAATTATTTTGCCGATGGAATATCTTTGTTTTGAACTGGTGGCCAAACAAAACAAGCTATTTTTGTAATTTGATTTTCATGGTTTTTATCTAGAAGTAGTGATAATAATCATTCGTTGCAGTCCTCATATGTACTGACAGAAGTGATCCAACAGGAGACCTGGAGAAAAAAAATAAAATAAATTCTTACAACAGTAAGCATATACTGTACACTGCAAGCTCTCCCTTTGTTCCATACATTCTCAGCCCCCGCGTTCATTAGTTGCGGTAATTGTGTGTTGTGCTGCATGCGTGTGTGTGTTTCCTTGTGTGTGTGTGAATGAAAACCATGCTGAGGAATGTGTCGAGCATTGAGTAACATTTCACGGCCCATTTGCTGTGGTCGGCGGAAGCTCCTCTACTGTACATACTGTTGAGTAGGAGGAGGCTGTGATGAGCCGATGCTGGGCATCCAGTATTCTCCCTCTCTTTTTCTCACTTTCCCTTCCTCTATAACCGGCTCCCTGTGTGGAGTTCTGCATGTATTTACTAGTGTGTCCATCTATCTGTGTGTGTGTAAATGTGTGTGTGTGTGTGTGTGTTGTGCCAGGGACCTGTAATCAAGAGTCACGGCACATAAAGGGACCTCCAGTCATTAAGGAATTAGTGGGAGGCTAACGGCTTTGTTTAGAGAATCAATTAGTTTAAAATGTGGACATGTGGGCTCATTTTCACACAGCTCTGCGAGGGGAATGTCAAGGTTGTACATTGTGCCTCTGAAGTTAACTGACCTTTTATGGCTCTGCGGCTAGCAGAGTCCTGGGAGGCCTCTTGGATCCAGTGAAAGTTTGTCTTGGAGACACAATAAAGCAGCGGTTAGGGTGTCTTCAGCTTCCGCCATGTGATCTATTTCTGGGTAAAATGGAACATGTGGGACAGACTATGGTTCAGGAAAGATTTGATCGGATCGCTGTGGGGGCGCTTGATTCGATCGCTCGAAAGCGGGCGTTAATTAACGAACACAAGGTCTCCGTGGAACGCACATGGATTCTTCAGTCCATCTTTGAGGGCGAAAGAAGAGCAAATCAATTGCGGCCACTTACGTCCCACGACGCCAGTTCTTTTTGGAACATCCGACACACGAGAGGAGAGGTGGGCGCACGACTGCACGCGCAGCCGGGAAGTCTTCCTCCTGTGACGCGATGTTTGAAAACAAGCCAATGGTGTTGATGCTTCACACCCCCTCAGACACGTCCACGCACCGTGCTGTGCTGAAAACCTGACTGGTGGGCTCCGTGTCTGGCAACATCTGTGCCGACTACCCCCGCATGCTAGAGCGCCGTACGTTTTGAAGGCAGTGCGTGCAAAACCACGATGTGCACGACGGCGTGCGTGCACACACAGGGCCGCGGTGTGCACATGGTGTGAGGACGTGGGGAGACAGTTGGTTCAGTTATGAGAGGGAACTTGTGGGTTTATGATTTCACAAAGCATAATGGACCATTTGATGAGCAAGAGACATCTGTATATACATATGTACACACCTTGAATATATGCTATTAGCATATGGCAGATTGCAAGCTGTAGTTGTTTAGGATGCTTGATCAGCCTGTCACCTGTTTCACTGAACTGCAGTCTGCTGACACAGCCAGTGAACAAAGCTGCATTCCTAAATCATGTTCAGTTGTGTACCTAACAGGACTACATTGGAATTTACCACCACATCCACCTCTACTACTACTACTACTACTACTACTACTATTACTAATACTACTACTACCACCACATCCACCTCTACTATTACTACTACTACTACTACCACCACATCCACCTCTACTACTACTACTACTACCACCACCACATCCACCTCTACTACTACTACTACTACCACCACCACATCCACCTCTACTACTACTACTACTACTACTACTACTACTACTATTACTAATACTACTACTACCACCACATCCACCTCTACTATTACTACTACTACTACTACCACCACATCCACCTCTACTACTACTACTAATACTACTACTACTACCATCACATCCACCTCTACTACTACTATCACCACCACATCTACCTCTACTACTACTACTACTACTACTATCACCACCACATCTACCTCTACTACTTCTACCACCACTAGCAGTACTACTCCTACCACCAGTTCTGCCACTAGTGCTACTACCACCGCATCTACCACTACTACTACTACCACCAATAGCAGTACTATTACAACCAGTACTCCCACTAGTGCTACTAGCACTACTATTTATACCACCACTACTACTACTTTTACTCATCATAATCCCCCACTATAACTACTGCCACCACCACATTCATCTCCACCACCCCTACCACCACCACCACTAACAGTACCACCACTCTCACCATTATATCATTATATCTAGAGGGAGTTTTTCCTGATCCGATGTGAGGTTCCGGGACAGGGATGTCGTATGTGTACAGATTGTGAAGCCCTTAGAGGCAAATTTGTATTTGTGATTTTGGGCTATACAAAATAAACTGAATTGAATTGAAAAATATCCATCATTACTATTGCTCCAACCATCCCTACCACTACTACTACTACTACTACTACCACAACATCCATCACCTCTTACAGTACTAATACCACTTCCACTACCAGTACTACTACTACCACCACATCATCACATGGGTGAATGTTAAAATGCAGTGAACCTGGCGTTGAGTGGTCAGAAGACTAGAAGGTTATATGCAAGTCCATTAAACAGGAGTACTTCTACTATCACATACTGGCACTTCTACTATCACCACCACTACCATCGCTACAACAAATACTATTATAATGTATGCTATTCATAATCTGTGCCATTACTTTCTATCACATTCAGTTCGCATTCACAATAAAGGAATGTATTACCAATTCATTATTTATTTATGCAACTAGCAAGTAAAAGCAAAGACAAGATAATAGTGGAAAAGGAAATCACCTTGTGCTGGCTGGAAGAAGCATGGAAGACACAAAACCCGGAGCTCTATGGGAACTGATATTCATCCCCAGTGGCAGTGAACACCATAAACGCTGGACCTTTATATCAAATATGCATCACAGCCAACTTGAAATATAGACGGACAATGCTAAAAAAAACCTGTTATAGAAGAATACCAGTCTTTAAAAACAACAAATGAAAAAATAAAATGGGAATACAGTGTGATATGGACAGGGGCAGACGAAAAAAAAACCAACTCAAAATGCTTTAATAACTTGGAATTCCCAACTTGATTCACGGGTGTACAGTCATAAAACAATAATGAGAACAGCCCAAGGAACATTTGAGTGGGAGTCTGTTGCACCTCCTCTTCGCTGTGTCACGCTGTGTGCCACAATGCGGTGACTTGAGAGGATCAAAGTGTTTGGCTGGAAGAGCGGCAGACTTTTGAACCGTAATGCTCCTAAAGCCAGGGGAGGCATCGGCATGGTCTGCCTGCGGCACAGTTGGTGTCTCCTTAGCTGCTCATAAAAGCGTGAATGCAAAAGAGAAACACAACTTTGGAGGGCCGCTGGAAAGCTGTGAGGATGAGAAAAAATTAATTTATGGGATTTGGGTCTCCTTTTAAGAGACTCCCTTTGCAAATTAGAGCTGCCCTGAGGAAGTAGTGTAGAGATATCCGCAGATGGAGGAATTCTCTAATCAGGTTTTTACAGTTTCTGGTTAATCGGCCAAGTGTTTGTGCACAATGGTACACAGAGGTGTCACTAGAAAGAAAATATGAGAAATATGACAATTCTGTGTAGTAACAATGTTGGTTGAACAGCAGCTTCAAACTCAAACAGCAAACACATATCACACAACCTATATTTAAACACACAAAAAGATCCTAGAAAATATAAGTAGCTCAGATGAAAGCCAGTTTAAGGAAAAAATAAGATTCAAAAGGTGACACTGATCTGGGTGGCTTAATCTCCTTGGGCAGGTTGCTTCAATGCTTTGGGGACAAAATGGCTCTACGGTCACTCTAGTGTGTTCAGGAATTTGGAGATAAAGAGGCAGCATGCCAGTCATTGTCAGCCGGCGCACAAGCAGTTACATGTGGCAAAGATCCAAAGCAGCAAAAAAAATCATCCAGCGGTGCAGCATTTGAGTTGAGTTTTCCTCTCCTATCTGTCTTCCTGACAGGTGGAAGCTGCAGTAAACAACGCAGCATATAGGATGCACTTGCACCAAGGCTCACACACACGATGCACACGATCAGCTCGAGAACTGCTTTGTGAGTAAACCGTTGTGGCTCTATGGCCTCGGGGTGGAGCTAAGTTCAGTGTTGCTTTCCTGCTCAGATTGTGTCCAAAGGTCACTCCATTTCAACTTTGAACTTGTTTGCTGGTGACCTTTCAGTGCTCACTAGCTCCACACTAGCTCCAACATGGGATACCTTGAATGTGTCCAGCGAAAGGAGAAAAATAATGGGAAAGATTTTGTGCAACCAAACCCTTCTTGATTGTGTCGCATTTAGGGTGATCTACTGGCAGGAATATAATTATTAATAAGTATGTTTTGCTTTAGTGGTTAATTAAGTGAAAATATAGATTGTTAACCTCCCTTGGAATGAGCCACATATTACACACGGTGTGGGTCTTTACAGAATCGGCTATGTTTCATTACAATGTGTCTACAGTAGCCCAGGGGGGACCGACTAAATATTGGCTCTTATTAAGGCCATTTGGCTTTTTTAGTTTTCCCGCCGGCCACCGTAGTTCTCATACACACTTGGCTCTCGTGAGAAGCTCTGATTGGTTGCAATCTGCCTCCAAATCCTACACACTGGCCCTTTAGATAAAACATGTATGTATGCTTTCCTGCTCCTTTTTTGCATAGTGCCATGACCGCATGCTACCCCTTTCCACTGCACTGTGCTCTACCCCGTGACCAACACAGACAGGGCACTTGTAGTAATGTCGGATATTGCAAAGTAAAGACACCATATGTCGAAGATGAACCAATTTGTCAAGCACCAGTAAATACTATGTCAGACCTACTTTTATTTCCACACAGTGGCAACATAGATGGGTGCTCATTCAGAGCTGAATATGTAAATGAGGTGCTCAGTGCGAAACGAGCCTGAAAGCCAGATATTTAGTGAGGGAGCCTACGTCATTGGGTCTTTATGCTCGAATGGAGGGAGCGTCTAGACCTTGTGACTGCCAGGAGGTTCCTGCCGGAGCGTCTCAGGTTGCACTCACAGGGGTTCTTCAGTACAAAAATAGAAGAATATAAGGGTCCAGATAAAGGCACGCCCAGGTGCTGATCGTTAAAATGTCTCATTCAGTTCTGCTTTGCAGTTCTGCTCTCCTCGAATTAATGCAGAAACCACCCTCTGAATGCAATTAAGCCTGAACGTCCACCGCCAACATTGTTTTCAGTTAACTTTTAGAGGCACAGAGCAGAAATCAAATGATTGATAAATGGAATATTACAATGTAGATGCACTTTGTTTCTTCATATGGTCAGCACTTAATATGTATCTGGCAGGAAGAGGCTGTCATTGGTGGATAAAGGTTCAGAAGAGCCTAGATTAATATCTCATTGAAAAGTAATGGATGGATCACAGACTGAAAGAAGGACTGGATCTGGGATGTTTTTTTTTCTTCTTTTTTTTCTTTGAGAACATTTGGTAAAATAAATAGTATTGTCTATGCTGTATATCTGTTAGTCCGACCAGATGTTATCCGTTCACATATTTGGCAGTCTCCACAATCAACAGATTCAGTGTGAGAGATTAATAATGTCCTAATGCTGAGAGGGACAAGGAGGCAAAGATGGCATTCCTAATGAGCTAGCTGTTCTTTGCGACTGCACGGATGGGCTCTGAATATCAATTGCACCTTTTGTTCATGGAAACCGGCATTAATGAGCGTTTTGCGTCGCTGATTTCGTCCGACAAGCCAAGTCAGGGTGTCTGATATCGATGCGCCTCTCAGCGTTGCATGTTCTTTTTCGAGCTGTGCTGATAGTCGAAACGTGGAGGTGGAATGTCAAAAGAGGTACAAGCAAACTCTTGCAGTATCTTTTGCGTTTTCTCTTCTTTTTTTCTTCTTCTCCTCCCTTCCTAGGCGTCCACAAACACGTAAACCACGCTCTGCACGTTGGGCCAGATTAATGCCCTGACAGTGTGATGGAATCCACTGAAACGGTCAGGACTTAATACCGGTTAAATAATCACCTGGACCTGGGAGCAGAGTGAAGGTGGTGGTGGTGGTGGTGGTGGCGTCAGGGTTGGTGAAGGGCTTAAACTGAAAGAGGAATAAGGGGAGTAATCCACTGAGTGCCTGTAATGTAATGAGTCAGTCGCGCTTAATGGGAGTCCATTTGAGAGGGAACGGGGTATGAAAAGAAGGAAGGTGGTGGCTCTGGAGGTGCGTACATGGAGCTGAAAGAAAAGGCCGGGCTGGAGGACTGAGGGCTGGAACTTAACTCCGGTTTCGTACATTATCTCCAGACGAGACAAGCATGCTCTCAGCAGCTGTTTTAAAGTAGAATACACCACTACAACTTTGCTGAATGGTAATGCAGCAGCGCATCATTTGAAGCGTATTGCAGTAAAAGCTTGAGGCAACAAACAACACCGTTCTTTTTTTTGGTCTAATCTAAAACAGAACTGGTGTTAATGCGTTCGGAGTGGCTTTATCGCGGTTCAGCGTAATTCCTGAACCGCCGAGCTGCGTTAGCCCAGACTGTTTCCATTTGACTTTGAAATCTCACACTCACACTCACACTCACACACACACACACACACACACACACACTATCCCCCCTTTCCCAGCCAGCATATATCTGCATTTCATTGACAAAGTCGGCCCTCTTTTCACAAATCCTGGCATGAATTCTCTCAAGTTCCCTAAAATAGGATTGCTCCACTCCAAATGCCATTATATGATAAGTTTCATAAATGTACAAGGATATTGGCTGACACGTTTTCTGGGTCGCACATAGCGGTGATTCTCTATTTTTCTCAGTCTACTTGCTGGACTTTGCTTTGCCCCTGTGGGACATAATTTGTAGGTTATTTGGGATCACTGTTAAAGTATCAGTTCACTCAATTAAAAATGACATTTCCCCACCTGTGGTAGCTACATAGCAGCTAGTTGTGATGTACATAGTTTCAAGGTTTTGAAAGCAATGCATCTGGAATTACTCTTCTTCAATGAAAACTGTTCAAACCAAAGTATGTCTATTAACCAGGTAAACTATCATTGTTTCTGGTGAGATCTGCTGCTTTGGAACTTTTTGAATGTCACTTTTCAATGCTTTGGAGAAGCACTAACGTCACGTCACCCATTTGTGTTTCATTTTTCCATCTTGGTTTTGGTAAACCAGAAATAACAATTACCTTGTGGCGATGTGTCATTCGCAAGGTGTCCTCGCCCAAAATCATCCCCTGCTTTAAAGTCTGTTTGACTATAAATCAACCATAGTTTATTAAATGAACATCATGCTGTATTGAAGAAGACTTGAAACTAGAGATTGAGACATAAACTCAGGTTTACAATGTTTACTGAGGGAATACATCAAGAGACAACCAGACTCTAGTCGACCCCTGTTGGTTAATAGAAAGAATGCACGTTAAACAACTTACATTTTCATAACCAGAGAATCTTGGCACTCCAAAACATACATATATATGTTTATTTTTATTTTTTTATCACTGGTTAAGGTTTAAAAGGAAACCTCAAAGATGTGCAAGGGAGTCGGTGCAGTTGTGACACTCGCTCTGCCTCCAACGCCTCCTCAAGTGTCAGGGGTTGTATTATTCATGTCTTCCTTTGTCGGTGTCATATCTGCAGCTCCCACTGTTGTCGTGCATTTCTTGTCGCCTGCGTTCACAGACCTGATGATCTGTCGCTCTGCCAGGCTGCGGCGTTTAATCCAGGTCAGCTGCCATCTTTGCCTGCTGGCTGTGAGAAATCTCTTAATTGGTCTCCTTTTTTTTCTTTTTTTTTTTTTAAAGCGAATAAGTTTGCGATTTAGTTGGGCAGACAGAGTGTCACCAGAGTCTCATCTGTTTTGTTTGGCACGCTATTGGGGTTTTGGGGAGGAAAGTACGCGACCAGACAAGTAGCCAGATGTGACGATTTCTCCTGGCAGAGACACAAGTGACATGGCACCGGAGAGAGAGAGAGAGAGAGAGAGAGAGAGAGAGAGAGAGAGATTTTTTTTTTTTGATTTTTAACAGAACTTTATTTTAACAACGTCCCATTTCATTACCTACAAAAAAATACTCTCTTCAACAAACCAACAAAACATGTACATTCACATACACTTAAACCCCTGACCCCACCTCCTGAGAGAAGATGAGTTGATCTCCTTCCACCGAGCATAACACATCCCCATGAGCCCAGATCACCCTGAACTGATCCACATCCTTCATCTCTTTATAAAAATTAAAATCAATCCTGATTCTGGCTTTTACCATTCGAGTAAACAGCAGGTTCACATTTATATCAACCGAGTCATCCACCTTCCTCTTCCTGCTCACATATATGGCCATCTTTGATTGGCCCAAGATGAAATTCAACCTGCAACCCTGCTGGCCAAATGAACCAGTCCTTGTCCTCCTTGTTCTTTGGGGAGAAAGAGAACCGCCTGGGGAATCCAGTGCAGCTTATCCCAAAAAAAATTAATCAAAACGGATTGAATTTTTACAAGTAAATCAGAAGGGGGATCCACACAAAACATTTTATGCCACAGAGAAGAGGACAGTAGATTATTAATAACAAGTGTCCTGCCTCTGTAGGACATGCTCGGTAAGAGCCACTTCCATCTCTTTAACCGGCCCTCTATGTTTTCCAGAGCAGTATCCCAGTTCTTTTGCATCACACATTCTTCTCCAAAAAACACACCCAAATACTTTACCCCACCTGTCTTCCAGGTGAGCCCTCCTGGGAGAGATAGCTTACTCTGCAGCTTATCCCCCACCACCACAGCTTCACTCTTATTCCAGTTAACTTTAGCAGACGAAATACGATTAAAACTACTTACATTCCCTACCAACGTGTCAATATCTGCTTGTTCATTTAAAACAACCATGACATCATCTGCATAAGCTGATATTTTAACAGCTGAATCACACCCAGGAAAATAAACACCTAACAAATCTCTCCTGAGCTTATTGAGCAGAGGCTCAATAGAGAGGGAATATAGCATCCCTGACAGAGAGCACCCCTGCCGAACCCCTCTCTGCACCTTAAAAGGTGCAGCCAAACCACCATTAACCTTTAATATACTCGCAATGTCACTGTACATTACCTGTATCTTAGCTATGAACCCTGGGCTGAATCCGAAAGCCTTGAGCGTATGCCACAAATACTTGTATTCAACCCGGTCAAACGCCTTTTCCTGGTCTATGGAAATAAGGCCAGTACCCATACCCACTGAGCCAGAGACGTCCAAAACATGCCGAATTAGAGTGATATTGTCACTCATTAACCTGCCGGGCACACAGTAAGTCTGGTCGATGTGAACCACTTCACCCATTACCTCCCTCAGCCGAGAAGCGAGAGCTTTGGACAATATCTTATAATCCCCACACAGCAGAGAAACAGGTCTCCAGTTCTTCAACTCCTGCAGGTCTCCTTTCTTCGGCAGCAGGGTAATGACGGCCCTTCTGCAGCTCAGTGGCAGACGTCCTCTGCTCAAGCTGTCTTGCAAGACCTCCAGCAGATCTTCACCAATTACTGGCCAAAAGGTCTTATAGAAGTCCACAGGCAGCCCGTCGATGCCTGGTGCCTTACCATTCCCCAGGCTCATCAGAGCCGCAAACAACTCATTCAGGGACAGTTGGTCTTCTAGCACCGTATTGGTAGCAGCATCCACCTGAGGAAGCCCATCGTAGAAGGATGCAGCTGCCTCCGCATCCTCCACGTACTTCTCTCTGAACAGGTCTTCGTAGAAGGAGGTGGCAAATCTTCTGATCTCAGGAGTTCCCGTGATTGTGACTCCTTCTTCCGAGCGTAGAGAATGCATGATCTTTCTCTGACCATTCTTCCGCTCTAGACCAAAGAAGAACTGCGAGGGAGCGTCCATCTGCGAGGCGTTCATGAAGCGTGACCGGACCAGAGCTCCCTGTGCTGTAATGCCCAACAGGTTGGCTAAAGCAGCCTTCTTGACTTTAAGAGCATCAACATGCCCTTGATTTCCTGTGGAATCCACCAAACTCTGTAATTCCACTACTTCAATCTCCAGATCTTGTAGAGACCCGTTAATGTGCTTGGTGACATTGCGAGTATATTGCTGACAAAAGAGTTTCACCTGAATCTTTCCAACATCCCACCACTGCTGCAACGAAGGGAAACTGGCCTTAAGACTCTGGTGTGTACCCCACACACACTTAAAACCCTCTTTAAAATAATTATCATTTAAAAGCCCCGTATTAAAGTGCCAATATGCACTGTGCAACATTACATTCTGAATATAAATAGAGCACTGGACAAGACAATGGTCTGTAAAACCAACAGGAGAAATCACACACGATTTTAAAACACTAAAATGATGCTTAAAACAATAGAAGCGATCCAGCCTGGCCAAAGACAAGATGTTCTCTCTGGAATGACTCCAGGTGTACTGCCTGTCGCTGATGTTAAACCCTCTCCACACATCCTTCAGCTCCCAGCTCTCCATCAGACGCCTGAGTCTGGCCGAGGAAGCAGGATGCGGCTCCAGGTGATTACGGTCTACCCTGGGATTCTCTGTGCAGTTAAAATCACCACCCAAAAACAAATAATCATCAGTACAATCCTGAAGAACACCAGACAATATATCTAAAAAACTCATACGTTCAATGGCCAACACTGGAGCATACACATTTATAAAAATAAGTTGGACATTTTCAAGTTGAACCTTGATTTTTATAATGTGCCCACACATAACCTCCTCCACCCTGAAGGAGCAGGGACGGAAACCCTTAGAGAAGAGCACCCCGACCCCCCCACTGTTAGAGGCCTTATGACTGAGAATAACTTCCCCAGGCCACTGCTACTTCCACTCACTCTCATTATCCACATCACTGTGAGTCTCCTGCACAAAAATAACATCTAGATGTTTTAACTCCATCAGTTTAAACAGAGAAGCTCTTTTTACATCACATTCTCTTGCTGGATCTTTTAGTTACATCCATCTCTTCAGACAGATTTTCAGCCAGAGCATCAACAACCTCATTACTACCATTCTGACTGCAGCTGGCTGTATTTGACTTGCCTTTTTCTTCCCTTGCCTGTGTGTCATCTTCTGCTTTCTCCTTTGACTGTCCACTTCCTACACTAACAGTTATATTTCCACCCTCCTGTTGTAGGCCTGCAACCTTATTCTCCTTTTCCTGTGTGTCTACTTCTGTTACCTCTGCCTCTTCTGCACTCTGCTGCGCACCTGCCCCGTCTGACTCAGCCGCAGGTGGCGCAACATCTGATTCTGAGCCCCCTGTACGCTGTTCTGAGGCCGAACCACCCGATCCAGCGGGACCTGGGGCCGGCCTCTCCGAACCCCCCGGCACCTCGTGACCTGGCGCCGGCTCATCCGAACCGCCCGGCCCCGCAGGATCGGGGCCAGGACGGCGCGGACAGGAACAGACCAAATGACCCTCCTCCCCACAACCAAAACACTTCATAATATCAGACGTGACGAACACAACATAACTAAAGCCTTCAACTTTAAAACTAAAAGTTAAATTCAGCTCTGCCGCGTTGTCTTTCAAAACCATGAAGGCCTGTCTTCTGTGACACACGACGTGTTTGAGTTTCGGTGATTTACATCCGAGCGGAATCATTTTAATAGGCGCCATCAGCTGGCCGTACCGTGACAGCTCTTTGGCCAAATCCTCATTTTTAATAAACGGAGGTACGTTTGAAATCATGATTCTTTTAGCTGGACTCACCAGCGGGAGAACCGGGGTGAAGGTATCACGAATCACCACTCCTTTCTCCACCACATCCTGAACCTTCGCCACGTCATCCAGGAATATAACCACTGCCTTGTTCATTCTGGAGGCAGACTTCACGCTGTCAAACCCGACCACCTCCCCTACTGCATAGCTGGCCTTCTCCACTGAGCAGCCGATACACGGGGAAATCCTCACCCCATGTCGGCGTGTCAGCTTCTCCAATACCGCATGGCCGTTCACCACGGGCATGACGCCCGGCTAACCACCAAACTACCGAACAAAACCCTCCACCAACTAAAAACTAATACCTACACACAAAAAAAAAAAAAAAAAAAATACACCCAGATCCAACACCAAATACACAAAACAAACAAAGATAGAAACTCACGCGCTCCGTAAACTCACTCAGCACTCCCATTCACACATCCTCTCTCAGAGAGAGAGAGAGAGAGAGAGAGAGAGAGAGAGAGAGAGAGAGGGCATATTCGCTCCGGCCCTTGCACAAACAGTTGAACTCAAAGAAGTTGCATCGTTGTAATGCAGCGCAGTCTGTGTGTCACTCTTACAAATACAAAATCAGTCATTACATTTAGCTGACGCTTTTATCCAAATCAACTTACATGCTATACAGTAGACCGTAGACACAGCAACGGTGAGCAATTAGGGTTAAGTGTCTTGCTCAAGGACACATCGACATGGACTAGCGAAGCCAGGCAGGGATCGAACCACAGATCCACTGATTGAAAGATGAACATGCTAACCACTGATTCACAGCGTACAGTGCAGAACGTTTAGGAGTTACACTCCTGTAAAAAATAAAATAAAGCAGTTGTCGCAGATGCTTCGCAGCCCACATTTTTGGAGGGACAGCAAATGGGTTATTGGGAAGCTGCAGGCTCAGGTGGTCACCATGCGAGGATGATTACAGAGGGCCAGCGGTTAACTGTCAAACTAACTGTGCTGTAGGCTTGGAGTCACACAGGCACAATGCAATGTTGTGTGACAAATTGACTGCATTGGAAAAGAAAAACTAAACATCATTTGAAAGTGTGCAATATTTATTTGAAAGGGGAAAAAAAAGCTGTGGCTGTTGTAGCAGTACAACCTGGGCTGGCTGTGTTTTTAATCATAGTTTGTTTGAGAAAGGTTGGTTCATCAGGAGCACAAGAAAAATGGAACTACACTCCACCAAAGAAAAATGGTCCAAAAATAATCTGATTTTCTTCCTTTTTTTAGGAGTGGAAGGACTATTTTTTATATATATTTTTGGAATATAATAGGACATTGGTTCTGGCATTGCAATTCACCTTTTCATAATTACTGTGAGAAATGTGCACATATTCTTTAAATGTCAAAAATGTGATGAATATTATGTAAAAATAAATAATGTGCCGAAATAATAATGCAGAAAGTGGGATAAAAATCTAATTACAAACTCCTCTACGTAACAAAAGTGTTATACACTTTTTTTCATGGCTAATGTATTTTTTTCTCCCTGTCCCTTTTGTCTCCTTGTCTCCTTCACTTCCCCCATCCATGTGTCCACTACCCGCCGCCGTCCTCTCCATCACATCCTCCTTGCTCTCAAACAGGTCCCCCACCAGTTGGGCGCGCTGACCTTCTACCGCTACGAGCAGCCGATCGTGGACTACTGCCAGGCCCATCAACCCCTGCGGCTCAACATGGGCTATGAGGGACCCCCACAGGGCCTGGAGGGCCTGGAGGACCTGGGGCCGTGTGATAGGGGCACCATACAGACAGTGGCGCTGCCGGCCGTGCCCTCCGCTGCCAGCATAGGTGCCCCCGTGCCAGGGCCTCGCTCTCCTCCGCCGCCCCTCAGACCACTGGCTGACGGTCCCAGCGGCGGCCCGTTCCCCCCCGCCGAACGCACCGGCACGCTCAAATTCGGACGCTAGCGGGCCGAGTCCGGTTGCTGGAAGTGGGCCAAGGGCCCTCCGATTCGACGTGACTTTGTAACAAAGGGGCAGGCGAGCTGGTTATTCAGTGGGGCCTTGTTTTCAGAACATGAGTATGTGAAGGACAAAACATTTTTCTAATTCTGCCTGGGGGGATTTGGCATCTGAAACACGCAGTCTCACTAATATACAGGGTGAGACATCCTTGCGGATGATTTTGATTTTCTTTTTCCAAAGCACCTCCATATTAAACGACTGAATCATGGGAGGTACAGCATTACGAGAGAAAAAAAACATTACTTTGTTTCCACATCCGGTCTTTGCCATATTTTGCCATATCCCATCATGGGGCACCTGTTCACAGCAGTCCACGTGCACGAGTCAGGAGTGAAAGGGGAAGTGCAATAACACGAGGTCTCGATCATGTGAGGGGCAGCAACGTAAAACATTCAAGAAGAGATGGAGCAGAACATCATGTGAAGGGGTTTCTTACTGTGATTATTATTAAAATATCGAGTCAGTATTTCATAAAGATGAGACTATCTTTCGAGACTCCATAGAATTTCTCCTTTGTCTTATTTTCTTTTCTTTCTTCAGATGTGGGACTTCATGCTGAATTCCATTAATGTGCATGTCAAACCAAAGAGTTTACTTATTTGTTTTTTATTTTGTATTTGTAATGCACATAAGCTACTTTAGATGGGAGCATTCTTAAAATGCCAGTTGGTCTACTACAATAGCCTCCGCCAACTTCTACTACATTCACATTGACAACCAAAACCCCCTTGTTGGTTTCAGACGGACTGGGCTCGTCTTAACAGATAAGCAGAGTACGATAAATACGAGAGAGAAAATTAAATTTATAAATATATATTTATCATGATGACTGCCTGGTCCTCCCAACGTCAATTTTGAATGGTGACGCCACGAAGCGGCGACCAACCACGCAAACACTTCAGAGGAGACATTATGGCCACGTTCCATGAATTCCTTCAACATGCAGGGAATGGCAGGTCTTTGTATATGATCACATCCCAGCTGAACAACTCACTATGCTTTAAACAGTTCTTCATGGTGGCGAAATAAGTACATTTGAATGCAAAGTATTGTACATATTCCTACAACAAAAAAACAAAAAGGTCCACTTTACTGAAGGTCAAACCACTCTCACTGCCCCAAACGAGCATCGTCGAGTCAACGAGTCGGACTTTTATCACACTGGACCATTCGGAGAGCACCATCTTGCTGGGTTGGCAAGGCTCTGGCCATGTGCTCCCCGCCCCCCACACCACCACAGCAGAGATCAGCAGTGCCTAGTGGAGGCATGTTGAACCGGCACGTTGACATCTCTTTAACCTACGTATAAACCCATGGACCGCACTGGGAATATTGCCTGACATCGTCATCATTTTCTTAGATTTCTTTTCTTCTGAAAAGGCGTGCCTGCAGTGCTGAACTTTATTGCACCTGGTAACCCTTTGTCCCCCGCGTCGAGCACCGCTACCTAGTGACTTGTGGAGCTAATGAGGACATGAGACGCGGCTGCGATGGCCTGTCAGATGTCATCTCCGAGCAGTGCACCGGGTCGTTCCTTACATGTCAGCGGCCGTGACCCCGGGAGGTGGGGAAACTCGGCCCTCCCGTGGCGCAGCCGGTTGATCCACACATGATAATGCGAGGGGCCAAAATGTTCCCGCCCCCGAAAGCGGGCGTATCCTCAAGATATGAGAGGAAAAAAATAGGGATTATTTTTCTTTTTCGTCTGTTATTTTGTCTTTTTTTTTAGGTGTTCAAAGATGATGTCAACAAATTCTATGAGACTAATCAAAGGACAACAATTGAATAGAACTTATTTATCGTGTAAATAGTGAATCTTTAAAGATGAAGAAGAAAAAAAAGTATGAACTTCACTTCTTCTGAAACACACGCTTGTGAACAGAAGAGGAGCCTTATTCACTCTGCGGTGGGAATCTGTTACCAAGATGACTCGGTGAAGAGGTTCTGTACTGTACCGCTCCTGTTGTTTCAATGATAAATATTTTTCTATCTGCTCCCGCCACTATTCTGCCATCAAACCACCAATTATGTTACTGAGGTTGTTTTTCTCAAATCCAAATTGTTTTACGGAACCACAGGAACGAGATGAAAGATCGGAGCTCTGTTTTTAAGACACACTTCAAGCGTCCAACCTCACAGAGATCCACATGTTCCGCATGTTCCGTTCTGACTCCTGACGTGTTCGTTTATCGGAGGGCGGCCGGAGTGCATCCCAATCCACGTTCCAGAACTCCATCACTATCTGCCATTTCAAGGTCTACTCGGGGAGAAGAAGTGCGCTATTCTTTGTACCAAGAGTTAAACTTGGGAAGCTCTTTTTTTGATGTGCCATTATTGTGTTTTTACCAACAACAAAATAAATAAAAAAACAGCCACAAAACAACAGGTGACCCAAAAAGGTTTCATGGAAGGGTTCAAGCCCCTTTGTGTACAGGATACATGCATAAATAAGCAGTTGCTCAGTACGGTTGCTTAATAGTGCTGGTGGAGTTTACTTTGTAATAGCAGCTGTGCCGATGTCTTTATAATGGGAGCTCTCTCAATTCTATCCATGTATTGTCTTGCCTTGCTCTATATCACCCTGCTAACTCCTTGGCCTGAATTTCATGTCTGCCTCCGGGTGACTCGGGTGAACCTGCTTAATGATGTTCTATTTCTGTCCGCATGCTGATATTTTGGGAAAGTATGTCCAGTTAGAGAGGAGCGCTGAACCGGAGACAAACAGTACGGGAGACGTTTCCTGTCTGGAGTGCCCTAGAACCAGCAGCACGTGTCACGGACAAGTTCACTGGTTTCTTTTATTGTGTTTTTTTTTGTTTATCAAAGCAACTTGTTTGCTGACCCGTCCCTGCCCCTTGTCTCGCCCCCAAATTCCCTGGCACTGCATAGGCTGTTAAACACATAAATAGGCCTGCGCTGGGCACTCACTCCGGGGAAAGACTTTCTCTTTAATACTCTCTCCTGCAAAAAAAAGCCCAGCATACGTGGTACTTACCTGGTTTTTTGTGTGTTTTTTTTTTTCAGTAGTGATAATGGTTCAATTCAGTCTAAACGCAATGATCAAATCTACTTTGCCCCTTCATGTGTAATTAGAAGACGCCATTACAATCTGTATCTGTTCACAATTAAATCAAATACTAATAAGCGATTGATTAATCGTGACTACCTCCCTGATAAGATCGGATATGTTCGGCGGAATGCTTAAATCCCGCTGCCAGTAATTATTTGGTCTTTTGTCCGTTTCTTTATTAATTTATTTTTTCGCCATTGGAGAGCTGGAAGCACAGGGCGTCGCATGCTAATGACTACATGTTTGAGCTAAACTCCAGGACCGTCTGCGGCCCGCCCCCCAATGCCAGCGGGCTTTATTTTCCTCCTCGGCTTTGTTTGTTTATGGTTTGGGGTTTGTACGACCCAAGACCCCCATCCCCCACCACCACCACCACAAACACACACACAAACACCCTCACTCTTCTAGTTTGGGCTCAAGTCCCCCGCGGGGAACATTTCTCTCTCTCTTTTTTTTCCTTACTTCCTTCCTTTCTTTTTTTTGGGAGTGGGGCTTCTGGAGAGGTGAATAAAGGTCTGAAGAATTGTAGCAAAAAGTCCATATTCCAGAGCTAACACGCAGAAGAAAAGGCAAAGAAAGGGAAAGCCGGGAGATGGGGGGGGGGCAGACCAGACATGTGGAGGGACAAATGGCTGAAGTGGAAGGGACACATTCTGTTATAATGACATCCTCGTAATGCATCTGCGCACACGTACGTATTCGATCTTATTTGATAATTTGTTTCCAAGGAACCATTTTATTTTCGGCAGTCTTTAACTGTGGAGCAATCACGCATAATATATATGTATAAATACATATATATGTATGATAAATAATAAAACCTGTAAACACAGGCAGCCCACATGCCTTGATAAATGACAATACAGTGATGCAGGTTTTGATGCTCCCATCCATTTCGGCTCACCCAAGGCCATCTGCAACGGTTCAGTAGGTTCTAATCCATTACCTGATAAATAGATTTGAAAAATTAATTCCTGGCCAGACGTGGAGTTGTAGCTATTTTTTTCTTCCTTTTTTTCCCCCCTCTACCATATATCTGTGTCTTACCCACAGGCAGCACCGGGCATACCCACACAGCACACGGTCATGACTCCTGACAGTCAGCATGTATACACACAGATAAGGGAGGCTAAGCAGAGAGGAAAGACAAAAAAAGAGAAGAAGAAGTTAATGCTCTCCATCTGCCACTTCTAGACTCCTAATTTGAGTTTCTATTTCTGTTAGTGTGTCATTAGTGTGTGTGTGCAGACTGCAAAGTGGGAAGAATGAATAACTTTGTCATGCAAAAAGGCAGAGACCGCGAGCATCGCTAGTGAGTTAGCTACCCCGCATGTACCCAGATGGCCCGTGTGTGTGTGTGTCTACAGCAGCACTTCCTCCTCTACCTCCTCCGAACCAACGTCACCATCACCGATGTCCAGGCCAGCCCCGTCCCCATTGAGTGTTATTGTTCCATGATTCACGTTAGCAGGACGTCCTTAACCTCTGACCCCACATTGTCCTGACTTTTTCTGCCATTGCTCATGTCAGAGGGGGCACAGAAAGGGGAAGGCATGATCATTAACCTCTGTCAGGGAAACACACTATTTTTCCTCTTTTTCTTTACGACCAAGCCCCGTTTACGCCCCTAATTGAATTTAATGTGAGCGCCGAAGATAGGACTTTTTTTTCATTCAAATGGGCTGCGTTCTGCTCCTGCTTTCGGTTTGAGAGTGCAGCGAGAGAGACAGCCGAGAGAGGCAGATAGAAAGCAATATCAGAATTAGTTTTTGTTTCCTTTTAGGTTCAAAGAACTCTCCCTATATCTTTATTTTATTTTCAATATTTTTCGCTGCCACTAAAATGCTTTCCACATAAAACCAGGGGATCCCCGCTGTCTCCTTTTCGTTCATCTCCTGCAGAGAGCATTGCTTTCTGTAGATGTAAATATGCGCTGCATTGTTTTCTTTGGTAGTTGGTTTTGTTGTTGAGTTTTGTTTCCTTTTTTTAAGTTTTTTATCTTATTTGGATTTTTGTTCTTTTTACTGTATTCAGACCTAAAGCATTTTTGTGGAGACCTGGTCCAAGCGCAAAAATATGGCTCTTCTTTGAGTATATTATTGTCAGAAAATGTTTTGTAAAAATTTTGATGATGATATCAGAAATAAACATCTAAAGATGGGAGCTGCCATGTCTTGTTTACTTGAATGTAACTTGCAATAAAGGATAACTTCACACAGTGTTAGGGTCAATATACCAGTAGATGGTTTGAAAACCCAATCATAAAACGCATAATAGTCAAGCTTATTAATCGAGAATAAAATATTTATAAATGTGTTTATGAATTGCATACTAATGATGAATTAAGTGTCTACTCATGCTTTACTAATGCTTAAATAGTGTGTAGTTATTATAGAGTGTTAACTATGGTTTTGTCTGGAGCAGGTGTCTATGAAAATCCCCTGTGATGTGATCCTGCATTATACACCAATGTTACAATTAGGGCGTGTATGATCCGGTGCTTTTGGAGCTACTCGGGATTAAACGTTATTACATTTTTAACTCTATAAAGTTGCGAGACTAAATTCTGATTGTACTTTCAACACAAGGACCTCCAGGAAACTCTTTGCTTGTGCTCACAAGCACATAAATAATGCATTTGTTTGATAACGTTACTGTAGAAGATGGGGAATTATCAAAACAAATCACAGAGCAGGACTGGCAGTCTTTATGACGCCCCGTGCCAATTTACAATGTTTGTATTATTTCATAATGTGCATTGATTTATTTGCTTCTGCAGCACGTCTCCGCTCCAAAACAATTCGCTTTGCAAAGCTAAAATACAACCACACTGATATATAAAATATAAAACAGATATTTCCATGGTAAAAACCCCCCGATGGATTGTGAGACCGTCTCGGTGGTCCTCGGCCTCTGCATTAATTATGGGGAGCGTTCGTTGCCTATCACTGTCGCTGTCATCTGCAGCACGCCAGCCTCGTGCCTCATCCGTCAGACGTGCCCACCTCTTTGTAGCTTGGCAACCAACTAAAATGACAATGTGTAACCGTGAAAATGCCAACACTCGGTCGGAAGGATGGAACAACTGGGTGGGACCAAGTGATCACGCCTCTTATATCCTGTTTATAGGGGGACTTTGTAACATCTGTCCAGGGACTACAGATGAAAAATAGCCTCTTGGAAAACTGCAGCATTTGCAGGAATGTTTTATTATTACGCACACAATAAACAAATAACATATATATATATTTTTAATGCACAAAATAGGAATCCAGGGAGTGCCACATTTCAACTGGATAATTGTTGTATGCCTTACAGTGACGGACGCAACCAGCCACAAAACGTCTACAAGTTCTTTAAAAATGTCAGCTTTTAACTCCGGCTGCTGATCTACTGGGAAAACATCGGCGGTAAAATAAACTTGTCTCAATTGTTCGATCTGCAGTTGGTTCTGCGCCTTTTGTAGGTATTTTATAAGCTCTGTTTTTTGGAGATGCATCTTTGCTTTAAACGTCTAACGGTTGAGGTCGATCTGATTTCTTAAGAGTATTTACTTGGCAAATTGCGCCTCAATTGTGCCTGGGGAAAATATATTCCAGACAGAGCACAAAGTACAAATATATCACAGCAATTCTGCTGGGCTGGACTGTAACCGACAGGTTAACAACGTCTCAACACTTATCCAAACATCGAAACAAATCTGCACTAATGAGTGTAATCTGGACCTATCGCCACCTGCAGGACTGCAATCAGCCGAGTCCCAAGAGAGGGAATAAAATCACACCCGGCGGGGCTCTGACAGCATGTGGTGAGCCAGAACACGGGGGAGTAAACCTCAAAATAGCAACACGGCCCCTCAGAGACCCCCATCAGAACAAGAAATACAGACACATTGTGATCTGTGAAATGTGTGAGATTGTCATCCCCCCATAGCTGGTTTCCACATAAAAGCACGGGTGTTTTTGTTTTTTTAAACTTGCCCAACATGCTGAAAATAGTGCTTCAGGCACATCAATGGATTTTCATACCAGCACATCATCTGAGCTCTAGAGTCTATGTTGTTAAGCTGCTTCGTATGTAGGTGGGTATGACTGTAAATACTACAGTACGCAGGAGCCCGTTAAGGCCATGCTATAGACGTGAAGCCAGCCTGAGACATAAATCATAGCTGTGGCTAATCCAGAACACTTTAGAGCTGCGATTAGGGACAAAAACACAAAACGGAAGCGAAAATGTGAATGAAAGCAGTTTTCTAAACGCATCTTATGGAGCAGCTTCATACTCTGCCGAAGATGTTGCGTCCACCGGTAACCAGTGAAGGTCGCGGAGGAGCGGAGTAGTGTGGGTGAATTTCGGGAGGTTGAAGACCAGTCGAGCTGCTGCATTCTGGATGAGCTGCAAAGGTCGGATGGCACCAGCAGGTAGACCCGCCAGGAGGGAGTTACAGTAGTCTAGGCGCGAGATGACCAGAGCCTGGACGAGAACCTGTGCCGCCTTCTGGGTGAGAAGTGGACGTATTCTCCTGATGTTGTGCAGCATGAACCTACAGGAACGAGTTGTTGCGGTAATGTTGGCAGTCAGGGAGAGTTGACTGTCAAGGGTCACACCGAGGTTCCTGGCAGTCGGGGTCGGGCCAAGACTGAGTTGTTGAAGGTAATCGTCAGGTCGTGAGTGGGGGAGACTTTTCCTGGAAGGAAAAGTAATTCCGTCTTGTCAGGGTTAATTTTCAGGTGGTGCGCGGACATCCATTGTGAAATGTCGGTCAGACAGGCAGAGATTCGTGCTGCTACCTGTGTTTCCGATTGGGGAAACGAGAGGATCAGTTGGGTGTCATCAGCATAGCTATGGTAGGAAAAGCCATGCGAGCGAATGACGGAGCCAAGAGAGTTGGTGTACAGGGAGAAGAGGAGAGGACCGAGGACGGAGCCTTGAGGGACCCCAGTAGTGAGAGGACAAGACTCAGACACAGATCCTCTCCAGGTTACCCGGTAGGTGCGATCGCTGAGGTAGGATGAGAGGAGGGAGAGCGCAGTGCCTGAGATACCCAGGTCCTGGAGGGAGGAGATGAGGATCTGGTGGTTCACTGTGTCAAAGGCAGCAGAAAGGTCCAGAAGGATAAGGACAGAGGAGAGAGAGGCTTCTCTCGCAGTGTGAAGCTGCTCTGAGACAACAAGGAGGGCAGTCTCTGTTGAGTGGCCTGCCTTGAATCCAGACTGGTGAGGGTCCAGAAGGTTGTTCTGATGGAGGAAGGAGGAGACTTGATTGAAGATAGCTCGCTCCAGGGTTTTGGAAAGAAAGGGAAGGATAGAGACAGGTCTGTAGTTGTTGACTTCTGACGGGTTGAGAGTGGGTTTCTTCAGGAGAGGGTTAACTCTTGCTTCCTTCAGAGAGTTAGGGAAACAACCAGTTGAGAGGGAGGTGTTAATAAGATGGGTGAGAAAGGGAAGAAGGTCAGGAGCAATAGACTGGAGGATGTGAGATGGGATGGGGTCAAGGGGGCAGGTGGTTGGGCGGGCAGAGGTTACCAAGGTAAGAACTTTATTGGGGGACAGAGGGGTGAAAGAGGAAAGCGAAGGGGAAGAGGATAATGTTAAAGGAGATGTAGTTATGGGAGGGGAATCAGTGAATGAGGAGCGTATGTCATCTATCTTTTTTGTAAAGTAGTCGACAAAGTGGTTCGGTAGAAGGGTGGAGGGAGGAGGAGGACAGGGGGGGTCAAGGAGGTTGGAAAAAATGGAGAAGAGTTTTTTGGGGTTAGAGAAAGAAGATTCAATTCTGGATTGGTAGAACAGGCTTTTGGCTGCAGAGATAGAGGCAGAGAAGGAGGCGAGAAGAGAGTGATAGGCGTGCAGGTCGTCTGCGTGTTTGGATTTTCGCCATTTCCTTTCCGATGCTCGCAAAGTGGCTCTCTGGGCACGGACCGGGTCTGACAACCACGGAGCTGGAGGGGAGTTGCGAACCTTACGTGTTGTAAGAGGACAGAGAGAATCAAGAGAGGAGGACAGAGTAGAGAGGAGAGTGTCTGTGGCAGAGTTAGGATGCATGAGTGAAAAAGAGTCAGTTGAAGGAAGGGATGACAGAACAGACGAGGCCAGAGAGGGAGAGAGGGTACGAATGTTGCGACGGACAGGTGCAGAGTCTGTTGCTGTGGGAGGGTTGTCAGTTCCCAAGAGTGGGAGAGAGTAGGAGATAAAGAAGTGGTCGGAGACGTGAAGTGGAGTTACATCACTACCCGCCCAGCATCGGGTTTTGCAAGAGCCTTGAAGCTTTCTACTAGAGAGTGCAATGAAACCTACTTTTCAGCCTGTTGCTAAGATACTTTTATTTCCACTCATCACATCACCTTAGCCCTTAAATACAAAAAAAAGTATAAAAATTGCTGTAGCAGAACTAGAAATATAGTATCTCCCCACTTGGAAACCTTTCACCTCCATTACCCACAATGCAATTCAACCATTGGAAATTAGTAGACCTTCTTTTGACTGAAGCGGCATCACTTGATGCTCTGGAGCAGCATAATATTCCTCCACCTGCGAACAGACAACCTCTTTAAGATGCTTTCGGGAATTCCAAAACAAAAAAAAAGGAAAAAGAAAACAGTGGCCACATAACCTACATTTTTGAGTTTGTGTTTATTTTCTAAACTTACGGGGAGACGGCGCTGTCATACGAGCACTCAGGAAGTAAACTTGAATGAATGTGACCGACTCGCTCTGAGGGAACCAAACACCCTCGGCGAAAGGAGCTCCGTCGGTGTCGCGGCGGCGGGAGATCTGTTTGCTCCAGCCCGCTGTCACTTCCGATGCACACGTCCACGTCACCGCCTCGGCAGGGAACATGACAGTGATCGCTCACACTCTGGCTCAGAGCCGCTTTCAGGACATGAGGTCCTCGCTATCTGTTACCGCTCTCCTCCTGATGGTCGTGCAACCCTCTGGAGAAACGACAACGCGAAGACATCGAGAATTCAGCTCACGTGTCAAATCCAGACCTGTGGTCAGGTAACCATCAATTGAGCGACCATACTTGTTCGTGACCTTTTTCCGACTGCTAATAGATGCTGCAAATCACGCTCGTTAGTGAAAAGGAAAACTTTCGGAATGGACCTATTTCACTTGTAATTCAACCCAAGCAAACTCTGAAATAATCACCCATTTTAACCGAAAGTATGGATATTTCTTATACTATAAGAAACTGAAACGCTGTGAGCGGCATCATATCATTTCATTCCAAATTACTGTGCATTGGAAGGGTACCAGTTTTCTCCCCCTGCATAGCCCTTCTTATCTGAAAGGTTAAAATAAGAAAAGAAAAAAAGGTCTGACATGGCTGAGGGGTCAGCCTCTTTCAGCTGATTGCACACAGCCCACCTCATTTCATTCAGTGAGAAGAAAAAAAGAAAAAAGAAAATCCTGTGGCTGGCGGTTGATTGGCCGGGTCAGGTAGCCTGGTAAGTTTACAGTGTCTGATTCCTGGTGACCATTTTAAGCAGCCTTGTGGTGTTTGTGTGTGTGTGTGTGTGTGTGTGTGTGTGTTTCTGGGGGGGGGGGGGGACACGTCACAGATTTGATAGACTCTGAGGTAATTTTTCGCAACTGTAACTCTTTCTCTTCCCCCACACCAACCAGGCTAAGACATCTATGGCTCTGTTGGCCCTACATCCACTGTAAGTAATGGAGCTCCTCGGGCATGTAAGAAATGTATTGTCCTCATGCAGCCGGCACTGGCTTTCAACAGTCTGGAGCAAGCTTAAAATTTCATCCACAATTGTTGCCCTCAATAGAAAGCCAAAGAGAGCCCTTTTCCCGTTGGTCCCTTTGGCACTTTCCTTGTACACACTGCGCCGCGTCTTCCCCTTGACCTGAAATGAGCAGTCTGCACTTTAAAAATAGTTTGCATGTGTGGGGCAGGGGCGTGGTTAAGCGCGGCTGCAGAGGGGGAGAACGAAGGGCGGCTCAGGGAACAGGTGCGGGCAATCGGGGTGAATGAGCCGCACCTATGGCTGGGTGTGTGTGTGTGTGTGTGTGTGTGAGTGAATAAAAACCCCGCAGTAGCGACAGAGCGGGGTGGGAGAGCGGAGCGAGAGAGTGGCATCCAGGCAAAGTACATGTCAATAAAGCTTGTTAAACGTCTCAAATCTCCGAGTGATCTGTGCTACGCCGTCCGAGACGACCCCGGGAGGAAACGAACCTGTCACAGCATGTCACTGTATTTGCTCTCTCTCTTTTGGTTTTCATGCTCTCATTCGGCTTTTTCTTCCAGAGTTTCCCAATATAAATTACTCTCCTTAGAGATGTTTTAGGAAAGTCAGTGCTTTGCAAATAACTGAAATAAATAGATATATGGATATGACCGCTCTAAAAAATACCAACAACCACGCAGGTAAAAGTGAAGATTATTGAAAAAGAAAAAAACAATGAAATAGTAAAGTTCACCATAAATTACATTAATGAACAACTCCATAAATGTAAAGCATTTCAAATTGTGTTGATTCTGTCACATTCTGAGCTAACCTCAATATGAATACTGAAACAAAATAAATATATAAAAAGAGCTATGAATAGCTCATATTCAAACTTTAAATGTAATTGTAATTATATCCATTATTGTATACAGTGCCTGTGTCCACCCCACACAACACAATACTGTCCAAACAGAGAACGTCTCAGGGGTCAGCGTTAGTAACACAAGAGATTAGCATTAAGCGTTGTTGAGTTATTGTGAATTTACATGCGTGAAAGTTTTCATAAACCTGACTTTGTGGCCTAAACCTCAGTTAATATACTTATTTTAGGCCACAAAGCAAGGTTTTTCCTCAAACTTAAAGTGGTTTTGTTGCCAAAGTTGAATTGTGGTGCCGATGCTCAATGTGCTGTTAAGAGGTTGTGGTTATTGCACACATATCTGTGAGATCACTTCTTCTTCTGAATGAAGGTTTGAATGTTCTGCAGGGGTGTCCAAGCGTTCCCGAAGAAGTTTTAGAAATGTACGGAGTAGAAATCTGTGCTTTTAAATGTGTTTGAATAAGGGGCGACTGTGGCTCAGTGGTTAGCAGGTCTGTCTTTCAATCAGAGAATCAGTGGTTTGATCCCCGCCTGCGCTAGTCCATGTCGATGTGTCTTTGAACTAAACCCTAATTGCTCAATGTTGCTGTGTCTACTGTATAGCATTTAAGTTGCTTTGGGTAAAAGTGTCAGCTAAAATGAAATGTAATAATAATGTAATGAATAACATCTTTGGACTTTGTGTATGTTTTCTTTATCAGAGAAACCCATAGAAGTGGGCAACAGCTGACTCTTGGATGCCAGCAGCAAAAGCTTTAGGCTTGGGTTTCCCACCACATGAAGTAGAGAGAGAAGCACAATCAAGGTCACCAATGTTTCCTCGATAAAAATCTCAAAGCTTTAACCAGACAGAGGACGAAATAGAGGGAAATCAGGGAGACCATGCCGGCCCCTGAAGGGAGGGCAATGGGATTAAGCTGCTGCTTTCCATCACGCTACAGTGTCACATAACGAGGGGTAGACAGTTGGGATGCAGACACTTGGAAGACTCTGTCAAAGATGCTGTTTTGTTGCATGGCAAAAAAAGGTTTGAAGAGGCATTACAATACAATGCATGCTGGGAAGTAAAAACCCATGAGCTTGCAATGAAGTAAAGGCTCAGCTTGACATTGAGTCAACCGAACATACAATTAGATAATCTGAACGTGATAATTAAAGGTTTTCAACTTGACACTGACAAAGCCTCCATCTAACTCCACTCAGTCGAATAAAATAAAAGTTCATATAATACAATTTATGAGATTATCAGATTTCACAGTGGTAAGAATTAAGCAAACATTACAAAATGACTTTCCTCGCACTCATCCAACGGAAAAACACAAGTTAACAGAAGTTCATCACTTTGTTAAGATTCCACGTATCGAGTCTCACTTTTGTTAAAGCAAGAGATTAGCTTAGTTTGTGTCTCACAAATCTAATTTTACATTTAATAGATAATTTCGGTTCTTCAAAATGTCTAACAAATTATAATTGTCAGATCTAAACTAGTTTTAGGCATCATCTCATCCCAGAAACCAGTTCTTTGATCTTCTGTATTGATCTTCCAATTTTATTCAGCATCGGAAATGTGTGCAGAGCAAAATGTTACTTTTAAATTTGTCCATCCTACAGAGAGTGATTTGCGTCAATATTACGGCCAGAAACAAAATACTTTGCC
Organism: Cottus gobio; assembly: GCA_023566465.1. Classification (NCBI taxonomy): domain Eukaryota; kingdom Metazoa; phylum Chordata; class Actinopteri; order Perciformes; family Cottidae; genus Cottus; species Cottus gobio. Next base: position 17,270,794 of record CM042237.1, read on the forward strand.
TGAGTTGGTGAGGTAGTTTGCAAAGCACAACTGTTTTATTTCACAAGCTTGAACGAGTGGATATTTCACCGGAGGTTTCAGTGTCCCTCCTGGGGTTTCAACCTGTCTGCTTTTTTCTTCTACTTCCCCTCACTACAACCCGTGTTAACTCCCTCGTGCGGAGGTTTCAGTCTCTCTCTCATGGGGTGCAATCACTCTACAGATCTGGACCTCTCTTAAACCACCCTTGTCTGAATCGGTGCTTCTTCTTGATGCAGAGTCTCCTCAGGCAGAACACACACACATACGAACACACGCTACTCCTGCATTATTGGAAAATCTACTGAGGGAAGGCTGGACTAATACCCTCTGCTGGGTAGGGCCTTTAATATTGAAAGGGAGGAACGGACGTCATCACAGCGTAACAAAGCAAGTGGAGCATACCAATGGGGCTCATATGTGTGGAAGGACAGCTAGAACAAGAACATGGCAGGAAGTGATTTCACTGGAGCTCCCCGAATAGCAGGGATATGTGAATATGTAACAGAAAAACACAGATATAAACTGTGATAATGTATTCTCCTGAGGGATGAGTCAATTGGCTTTAACTGTAATAATCAGAAGCTTCAGCATATGTAGGAAAGTATTGTTTGGGCTCCAGGGGGAGCTGTGTGGAGGCTGCTAAATTGCCTCAAGTGATGTCACTCAAGTCAGTTGTAGATTACAATTTAGAAAAGCACAAAAATGAAATAAAATGTGGAGTTAGAAATAAGTGAGCTTATTAGACCTCTGTAGCCTGCTCCTCGTGTCTGCTTGAACTAGCGTCTTGAAGCTATATTAGCTATATATTCCAAAAAGTCCAATTAAACCGTCTCCAGATGTGTTGCATTGAGAAATCTCCTTGACTTGTGTACGGTGACAGCGCTTAGATAGCTCTGCCTAAGAGCTATCTAAGTGACAATGCAAAGATGCAAATGGTCACATTAGAGCCAGTAACATCTAAACTCTAACAGGCATAACAAATCCATACTCAGTCCAAAACATTAAAAAGGTAAATCACAGAAAAGGATTAACTCTTCAAGTATTCCATTTGTTCAACACATTAATCCATTGAGCTTCACTTTTTTTCAGCAATGCATTTCCAACTTGCTTCGACTAAATCATCCGAGGTGACGAAAATGGTGTGTCCAATTGGCACTGGCATATAATTAAATTCCCTGTGAAATAAAGTTTCTCGCTATATATCTGTCTAATCTTTCAGAGCTCAGAGCTCAGAGTGTTCAGACAGTCTGTGCTGTTGGAAGAGGAAAGTCAGTGTAGTTGAGAAGAGGAAGGGTATGGTTGGATATTTAAATCGGTACCCTGCTCAGGGCATGAGCGTGTGTGGCTGTTGTTTTTAATCCCTTTTCTTTGAAACGCACTTTGAAATCAAATATATTTGTTAAAAGTTCCCTTTAGGGTACTTAACTTGCATTACACATAATAAAGTGATAAAAGGTTAACTGTGAGGAGAGGGGCAGACGTGTATGGAACTTTATGCAATTTAGCTATGGCTTTTGATAAATGTGTGACCTTGCTATCAAACTAAACTCTCCCAAGAGAGGGGTTGAATATTTTAAACCTGAAAATCAGAGTAAAGTTGGGTCCTCTCAGTGGGAATTTAAAGGGAATCCTATCTAGTGTTGGTATTCAGATTATTCCAGTTAAATCCTTGGCATTAAGTGCCTCTTGTACAACATGCGCGGCGGTTCGGCTCTTTCCCTGAGCTAACCTGAACAATGATCCTGTGGAGACCTGAATCGGTCTTTCTAAATTTCACAAAGCTCTACTATGGCTATGAAGGTCTGCATCCATGTGCTCAGACTTTTCCCTACTCCCTCCCCCCCTAATTTGACTGCCTCACCCATCTACACACCTGTCCCCACTCCCTTCACCTGCTCCGCAGTTGCCTGGCTTGCATTGAACTTCTGTACCTTCCTTTTATTTGAACCTATATCTGCCGTCAACCAACTCATTAAACCGAACCTGCTCGGTCACCTTCGGCTTCACTTGCGTCCTGTTCTCAGTTTTAAATGTGTTCATCGTGGCAGAGCTCTTCATCGACCAACAGGCAATATTGTGTGAATGACGACTTCCAATTATCAGTGAAACAGAAATAAATGCAGCGAAAATGAAAACGTAGTAATAGCAATTAATTTGCTAGAAGGTTGGCATCGCGCCATGCCTTCTACTTTGTACTTGAGATCGTTCTGTCTTGCTTCTTAGGAAACATGTTATTATGTAAATATTTATTAAAAGGAACATTGAGCCAATAATTACATGTATACCATACTGGTTCTTAGTACTGCATCGGCCTGCCATTTTGACCATAACTAACACAACCTTTCTGAAACCAACCCAGAAGGTTTGGAAAGACAAATGTGTGTGAGACAAGACTATCCACATAAAATACAAATTATTGTACCTTCACAATTGTTTTATATTGAAGTAATCCTATTTTTATACTAGGCGTTTCATGACGGCCAGATGTGTTTCATTAGAAATGTCATCAATTGTAGACAGGAAAAGGATAAGAGTGTGCTCATTTGTGATAATTATAGCAGATTAAATGCCAGTAGACTTTTATAATTCATAGAGCCTCAACACCGTTCTGTAAATATTTCAGAATAAAAGCTTTTTGTTAAGGGATTATGTCCACAGAAACACTCCAGAAGGCTTTTATTTTGAAACTTGAACAGGACACGTGGAGTTCTAGAGATGTGGACATTGGAACTAGTAGCGTTGCTCGTATGATGTCAACATGTACGCAGAAAAATAGGCAAGATCTAGAAAGAAAGAAGTGATGCAGCCGAGCCACCCGAATGTTGTGACGTGCACCCCTGCTCACGCAGGCAGAGAGGCTTGGGCGAAGAATGTTGGGTCAATGCATCCTCATACAATGCTTAGTTTGATATTGTACGAAAAGGAATTGTATTTTTGGTAGTTTTCATTCGAATGTCCACCAACAGGAGCGGTGTTGTGCTTATGCAGCAATGCTACATTGTTAGGTTCAGGAAAAAGTCTGTGGTTTGTATGGATGGGGTGTCGCGTTACAAATTATTGATTGACTTCTGGTTGAAAGACCAGTTTTATGGAATGATCGTCGACAACATATGTCATTTTGCCACAATTGCCACTCTTCTTGAGCGGAGAGTGTTTTTGCGACCATCGGAATTACACAGTATCCTTAAACAGGGGTTATAGGGTGAGTCACAAAAAAAACACTGCTCCATTCTCTCGTGTGTGTGTGTGTGTGTGTGTGTGTGTGCAGTTTCATGCCAGAACGATTACTGGAACTCCACTCATCTGCATAAACACAACCTGAGCTGTGCCTCTCCGCCCTCCCACGCACTAGCACATTCATTTGCAGCCACGAAATTAACAAATGTGAGTGCAGAAACAATGGTGTTGTTGTGACTGATGAAAAAAAAAAAATCACTTCCACAGGAGCCGAGCATGTTTATTTGTTGATAGTTTTCTCGCTCCTGCAGGGATAATATCTGTTCGTATAATATGTACTGTAGCCCTGTGCGAGCAATTCCGAGGCATAATGTGATAAATACTGAATATTGAATAGCAGCAGAGCAGCCCATTTAAAAAGGGGGGAAATCCGCATTTATGCTCTATTTACTGAACGTTTCATTTCTAGCTGAGACATTATTACACAATCCTATTTTTCCTCAAAGGGGCAATAAAGACAGACGGGTTAGGTAGAAGCCAAGTAAAAAGATAACTGAATGACTGAATCTCACAAACAGCTCTGCAGTCATGAATAGCCATTAAGCTGAAATGCTGCAGCTCCAGGAACTGTGAGCGCGTATGATAACGACCACAGAACAATGCCTCTGGACATGCAGTCACATCCAAAGTCTTGTCAGTCTGCGTGCCATCCTAAGGGTCAAACTTCATTTTTCTTGGAGCTTTTTCTTTTCCATCCACCACACTTTAGAGTATTTAAAACATGTGTTATCCGTGTTAGAAGAAGAAATGCCTATGGAATGGCGTTCAACCGGGTTAATGACGGACGTATTGCTCTCCCCCAGCCACCGTCCAAAATGGTCCGGTGCAGAGCTGTAACAGCCCACTAATTTATCTGAATAATGGGTAAAATCTATCAAAGGCACATTGGTCTCCGCAGGGCAGCAACGGCGCTAGCGGGAGTCTAATGGCCGGATGGGAGGAAATTGTCTAAAGGACCCGTGAGGGAGCTGCTGCACTGCCCCTGACCTCTGGACCGAAGCGGAGCTCAAGCCGAGGAGTCCTCTTTGCTCTCATCATAGGAATTCAATACCAGAATCGCATCGTCTCCAGGAAAGGAAGGAAGTTGTGCATTAAGATGTGTCCATAATACACGTTTCATATCCCCCTTTGATAGATAGATTGAAAGTATGTCAATGGTTATTTTTTTCTTTCTTTTTTAAGCCGTTGGGTTCCCGATCTCCCTCAAGTATTTAGGCCTTAGCTGCAAGTGGAAGAGATCGGATTCCATTGATGTGTTAATGCTAACATGCTCCGCATCCATTGTGGAGAAACGTTTCCATGGATGTGTGGTTTAAAAAAAAAAAGTTAAATAAAAGTTAAAGCAATAGAGTGCATCTGATCCCTCTCCTTCCAGGCTGCAGACTGGCTCTTCTCATTTGTGGTCATCTTTCAAGGGCACAAAAGAACTCAAATCCTCAATTGTCCTGGATATGTATTGGCCAACAAAGCTCTCTCTCTCTCATAAAACCTGGGTTATCTAAAAATGTATGAGCTCAACGCAGGAAATAGATCTCAACTTCAATCGGGAAAAACGCACTGAAAAAAAAACGTTTTGAAAGTTTGAGGAGTGTTATTTTCGGTGGTGCTCTTGTTTGCATCAAGGCCGCTGACTTCTGAAAGAACTGAATCATGCCTCCGGAGAGTAACAAGTAGAATTCAGCTCTCATCACTTTCACCATTTAAGCAGTTGCAAAGCTCAAACCCAACACCGTTATCAAACAGAGGGGAATGAGAGAAGGAGAGAGGCTCTTTTTTTTGGGACTTGTGAAGAGCTCTGGATCTGTGATGTCTTTTAAAAAAAAAAAAAAAAGAAATGCAAGTCAAAGCAAATAACATCTCAATATATCACACTACCGAGAGAGGGGCTACAGTGATTAATAAGCTGTAACAAGGTCCTTCATAGCCGTGGGATTCACGGAGCTCCTGACACAAGGATGACACCAATGCTGCACGTTTCCGGGCTCTTTTATTAGGCATTCTTACACACCGGCACATTCACTTGCCTAGCTCACCTAACTCTCCCCTGTCTGCGTGGCTCTGGGAGCTTTTGTAGCTCCCTTCCCCGCCCACGCAATCCCACGATCATGTGGACCAGCTGTGCCGCCTCACGCGCTGCACAGCTGATCCCCATGATCGCCTCTCTCTCTCCCTGCTGCAGGTGCGCTAACCACGCCCCTCACCCCACATACCCCCACCGCCCGACTTAGGCCGGGGAGCCACCGGCCTAACCAACTCCCCCCCCCCTCCCTCCCACCGGGAGCGGGAGCGGGAGTCAGTCCCGACCATCTGCCCCCCGACCTATGGACCACCATGGAATTAACTTGCGTTTCCGCCAGATGCCACCGGGTGGTCCGGGCGTTGGCATCCTCCATCCGTGGGGGCCCGGGCGCGGGACATGGTCCGGACAGAGGGCGATCGAGCGCCCCGGGAGGCAGGCTCCTCGCGCTCTCCGCCGGCCCCCTCCCGGGGCCAAACTGGCTCTCACCCTCAGCCCGCCGCAGCAACCTGCAACACAAGAGAGAGAAAGTTTAGGGTCGCGGGTCCCAGGTGGTTCCCCACCATTCCCGCCGGGCCGCCGCCCGCTGGCCGTTCGTGCGGGCCCGAGCGGCCCAGACTCTCGGCCCCAGCTGGCTCATCGGCCCCCGGTCCTTACTCCGGTCCCCGAGGACCCTCCAGAGCCGGCTCCCGAGATCCTCCAGCTCCCTCCGTATCAGGAGGGCCGTCTGGATCGCTGTCCCCTGGGCCCCCTGTGGCTCGGCCCCCTCCGGGAGGCTACGTCCCCACCTCCGGGACCCCCCTTTCCGCCGGGCCGTCCGGCCCTGGGGCGTCGGCCAGGGCGCCGCCTCCGGGTTCAGCGAGGGGTACCGGGTCCGGCCGTCCCGCCTTCCCCGGGCCCCCTCCATCCCCGGGCAGGTCCGCCAGACGTGCCCCGGGAGTCCGCAGGCCCAGCACCGCTGAGCGCAGTGGCGCCGCAGGTGTCCTGGCCGGCCGCACGCCCAGCACACCCGGCCCGCCGAGTCTGGAGCCGCCTGCCGACCCGGGCGGACCCGGCCTCCCTTCCTCGGCGCCGGCTCTTCCAGGCTGGCCGGCGGTGGTTCCTCCCGGACCCCCGGGTCCGGTGCCGCTCCAACCGACGCTCCCACCGTCGTTGGAGCGGCCGCCTCCGCTTGGGCTGCCGTCGTCGCCTCTGCCGCGCCCGCTGACGTCAGCGCCGTCGCCGTCGTCGTCGCCGGGGTCGCCTCGGCCGCCGACGTCTGCGCCGCGGCTTCCACCGTCGTCGCTATCGCGCCCGCCGACGTCAGCGCCGTCGCCGTCGTCGTCGCCGGGGTCGCCTCGGCCGCCGACGTCTGCGCCGCGGCTTCCACCGTCGTCGCTATCGCGCCCGCCGACGTCTGCGCCGCCGCTTCCGCCGTAGTCGCTGTCGCGCCCGCCGACGTCTGCGCCGCCGCTTCCGCCGTCGTCGCTGTCGCGCCCGCCGACGTCTGCGCCGCCGCTTCCGCCGTCGTCGCTGTCGCGCCCGCCGACGTCTGCGCCGCCGCTTCCGCCGTCGTCTGCGCCGCCGCTTCCTCTGTCGTCTGCGCCGCCGCTTCCGCCGTCGTCTGCGCCGCCGCTTCCGCCGTCGTCTGCGCTGCCCCCGTCGCCGGAGCTGCTGCGCCCGCCGACGTCTGCGCCGCCCGAGTCTTCCGGCGGCTGGCGTCCGTCTGGGTCGCCCCGACCCTCTGGCGCCTCACCTCGGTCTGGGTCCCCACATGGCTCCCCGGTCCCGGCCGCTTCCCTGCCGCCGGGTCCAGCCGGTTCTGCTCCACTGCCTCCTGCAGCCGGGCCTCTAGCGCCCCGAGGATTTCCCCGGTCTCCCGTCGGAGGCGCTCCTCCCTCCCGGTCTGCTCCCGCAGCTGCCCGGCCAGCGTCTCCACCGCGCTGGCGTACGCCTGCACCTCCGCTTGCAGCTGGTCCTTCTCGGCCTCCAGCTGCCGCAGCCGGGCGCCGTCGGACCGAACCTGGCGCGGCTCGTCCTCCGGCGCCGTCGGGACCCGCACCGCCTCGGCCGCGTCCCGGACCTCCGGCGTCCCTGGCATCCCGCCGCCCGACATGGCGGCGTACAGAGCCTCAATGGCTGCATTTCCGTCGTCCGGTACGTCGTGCCGCTCCTTCCCCACCGGCCATCCCCGTTGGGCGCCACTGTAACAAGGTCCTTCATAGCCGTGGGATTCACGGAGCTCCTGACACAAGGATGACACCAATGCTGCACGTTTCCGGGCTCTTTTATTAGGCATTCTTACACACCGGCACATTCACTTGCCTAGCTCACCTAACTCTCCCCTGTCTGCGTGGCTCTGGGAGCTTTTGTAGCTCCCTTCCCCGCCCACGCAATCCCACGATCATGTGGACCAGCTGTGCCGCCTCACGCGCTGCACAGCTGATCCCCATGATCGCCTCTCTCTCTCCCTGCTGCAGGTGCGCTAACCACGCCCCTCACCCCACATAAGCCTTTTGTTGTGGTTGTAGTGAGCCGTGCAGATTTAAAAATGTATCAGCTTTTCAATTTACTGTAACCGCGCGCGGTCTAAGGAGCTCAGAGAGAAAACAGATACTACACCTCGTTGTCTAGATAGACTCTCCGAGCCGTTCGCCTTTCGCTTTTCACTAGCGCAATAATGCCTCTCCATGAGCAACACTTCAACCCAGCAGTACAATAGATCCAAATCCATAATATCCTCTCCCGGAAGCCACAGCAGCAGTGTAACTGCCCCCCCCCCCCCCCCCCCCCCCACCCACCCACCCCCCCCCCCCCCACACACACACACACATTTTATTGAATGCTCTGCTGGTGGTGTAACCCACTGTTCCTTAATTCTCTTGATTTTTATTATTACACAAATCCCCTGCCGTCTCTGATTTATTAGTCTGTTCGAAGTTATCCACTCATTAGCGATACAATGATATTACTTCACCGCAGTTTTACTGTTCCCACGTCGGGCTCTTACTTCATTCCATCAAATAAATACGAAAAACAATCGGCTTACAGCAATGCTTTGTTGTAATAATGAGCAGATTGGTTCAAGTTCAGTTTACTCATCCCACGGTGAGTACTATTACGGGACTAATCTAGTGCCCGCCCCGAACCAGAACTGTAATCAAACCTCACAGAAAGGAACGTGTGATGTCTAGCCACGTGGTCCGTACAGATCCGGGTCAGCAGGCCTGCTGGAACCTGGATGCTGCGCTCACACCAAAAGTGAGTAGATTACATAAGTCAATGCAAAGACGTGAATGGATGCGAGTGACGAAACGTTATTGCGTGAATGCTGCGACGTGAACAATTTGCGTGATACTGCGTTGTGAAAGCCAATCAGCATTGAGATGCTCCACCATCATCACTGACGTCCTAGTCTACAGCTAATATTCTGAACCCAGACACGAGGGCGTTTAATGTTCCCACGTCTGTGGGACTTCCACAACACATACAAAGCAGAAATAGTGGTTATTTATTCCATGGTGGAGGCGGGAATGATAACTGTTTCTATGGAGATAAGCCACTCCTCCTGTACGGCGAGTGTAGCGTGAATTCAGCAAATGACCCGAATAACCACGAATACTCCGATCGCGCTTCCACAAATCAGTAAACTGGACGTTATTGACAAGCCCTACATGCCTAATCACAATGTCCCACCTCAGGGACTGACGTCCCCTGGTAAGTAGTTGAGTGTGAGATAATTTAAGGGCTTGAAATGGTGTAAATCTGAATGAAACAGCACTTTGCTGCAACACATCACGTTACCATGACAATGTCAAAATATATTTTTACTTCCTGATCTGAACGTCTTCCTGGCCTCAAGAGATGAGGTCATTTTAAATAATAGATTTACTCTTTTTGTCAAAACAGCGTCAATAACAAAATAACAATATCACACAGATGAATACATCTGTGTGATATTGTCTCATTCCTCTGGTTTCATGTGTTTTTATGTTCCATCTTGAATCCTTAATGTTTCTGAGTGCATGTAACAGCTGCGTGTTCAACACATGAGCCGTCCTCTCTGTTTAGCTTTTTACATCTCCACTGGCAACTGCATGTTTAACGTCACATTGCTATGAATTGTGGGTAATTCCCTTGGGCAAAGTCTGCATCTAATGCTGACTTATGGAAAGGGTTCACAATAGGCTTTAAATGTCTGCCAGAGAGCCTCACAACACTCAGTGACTAGACGGCGGGACAGCCCCAAACCCTCTCGTGTTTTCCGGTCCACATCTCTCACAGCGACCATTTTGCATACTTGCAAAATGTCAAAAACAGCTTTAGACTTCAGCTAAAGCTCTTACTATTAATTATCTATAACGTGTTTTTTATTTGACGGGGAAATTAGCTCTCTGCTAAAATACAGGGCTGAACTTGAAGAAGAGCTGCTGCAAAGAAGCCCCCGAAGAAAGAGAGAGAGAGAAAGAGACAGAGGAAAGGAGGATTAGTGGGAGAATGAGACTGACGAGACTGAGACAGACAAACAAACAGCTCAACAGATTGAGCGGGGATGGAGGGACAGAAGAAAGCCACTGACTGTAAGAGTGACTCAGCCTAAAAAAAATAATTCATAATCTTGCCTCGGCGCTGGAGGAGGTTATGTTGTTTTCAAACAGGAAAACCTGTGGTGAGCGCCCTCCGTTCCAATATTGGTGAAAGAGGCTCCCTTGTGAGAATTGGGGAATAAAAAGGGCCAGAAAAAGGACTGCTGGGAAAATTATGTATTCCGCGCACAAGATACCTGCCGCCGCTTAATTACAGGATCAGTGTCTTAATTACTGTCTGCAATCAGCCGGCGGAATGGCTGTCCTCTCGCTCATTACCCAAAAGCGTCACAGCTGCAATGGACTTCTCACAGTGTCTTCCGTTTGTACTCGATTTCCATCATTGTGATAAACACGGGATCTTCTGTTCAAGAGCACTCGTGAGGAAAAGAGGAAAAGAGGAAAAGGGGAAATGGGGAAAAGGTGGGAGGAGCTGTCAACGAGTTAGGCCAGAAATGAATGTGCTGGGTTTAATATATTTTTGATGCAGGCTGTTTCCTCTTTGGAAGAATCCACTGCTTATGTTATCGCTGGTTTACAGTGTTTTTGAACCATCCTTAAGTGGGACAGGGCAATAGATCCAATCTAGTAGTTTCCAATGCAATTTCACTCTCCGTATGTTGAATAATCACTGGTCTGCTCGTTTTCAAGCGCTTGTTGTTGGAATAATCGTTTCTCAGAGGTGATCAACCTCCAAACTTATCAGAGCCTGCAGAGAGCGCCCCGCTAGGATATATCATTTAATATAATTACTGCTTCCTTGTTGCCAAGGCAGCCAAACCAAGATGCTTTTTATTGCAGCTGTCTTCGTTCTGTCCACTGAAACAGCCTTGAGGCTTTATTTTCTTTTGGCCGGGCTGCGCTGGATTATCAGTGCTAACCCAATAGTAGGTAAATTCATTTTGAATGACAATGTGTGAAAAGAAGCTCTCGGGTTTTATGTATTGAGGCAAACAATAACAACAAACCCGGAGCGAGGCGGAACTCCCGATGATTTTCATATCGGCCGAACGCGGTTGTCGAGGCTCAAGGTGGAAAATGTAAATGTGTTTTGATGGCGCTATTGTTCATGCAGAGACTGGAGCAATTTTTTGGAGGGACTAGAAGTGTCGCACACATCACGAGTAAAACACCACTGGGACCACTTAACAGGCAGCATTAACAATACAAAACACTTGGCTGGAAATCACAAACACCGAGCGACAATTATTTTTTTTTTCTCCCCCCTCTCTGTGGTACAGCAGAGGGAGGAGAACACCTGTTCCTCCATTTGCTCCCACAGACAGGTAGAGGCTCCAGAGAAATCAGGTCCCAACGTCAGGTTGTAAATCTTTTAGTTCTCTTTTTTCCCCTCCTTCTCTTTCTCTGTGCTTTTTTCTGGAATGGCAATAGATTTAGCTAATTAGTAGGAGCCAGGTGTTAATTAGCCGAGGGGGGGTGCGGGTGGGGGGGTCGCTTTGGTTCCGAGCCATACTGTGGTGTCTCACGGAGCTCCGACTCTTTGATCTCCCCTGCAGGGCTGAACGCGCCACTGTGCTTGTCATTTCCAATTAGGATGTTAAACAGATATTCCAAAGATATGCCCCCCCCCCCTCGCAGATCCCTCCCCTTCCACTGTCCCAGTCGGATGAGTGGAACGAGGAAGATGACAAAAATCGGCAGAGTTAATATTTTCTTTCTGTCAAGCGTCCTCCCTTCAGCTGTCTGACGGGGAGCTGTAGCTCTGATACGTGGAGCAGCACCTGCTGAGGAGGACACGCCGAGAATACAAACTGGAAACTGGATGAAACCCAACGAGATCAAGACCCGCCCAATCAAAGTTATTATTTCGGTGATCAGTGAGAAAGACATTTCACTGGTAGCAGTTGTTTAAACTGGCAACACTCTAAACGTTAATAAATACACACGTTGAAGTGAAGTCTAAATGTGTCACCAGCTGAATTGAGGCATAATGTAGGCCAATCAATCACCACATTATGCTAATTGGGAGTGTGTTGCTTGGCGCATCCCCTCGGAGGGATGCACAAGAGATGGAAAACAATGTACAGCCAACTGTGTGTGTGGGGCTCCAGGTGCCATGAAACACGTACATCAGTCATTGGGCACTTTAAAGCCAGGGTTGGTAATCTTCAAAAACATTATTATATTATATTTTTTAATTTGAATATCCCGACAGCAGTCAATGAATCAAACGATGTATGATCATGTTACTGGGCCAAAGTGAAATGATGGCTCTCCTGCCTTTATATGCCTACCTGTGTGCACTAGCTTCTTGTCACCGGAGTCTTCTCTTCCATGTTTGTTGTTTACCTTTTGAATTATGCTAATTTGAGGGGAGTGGCTTTGGGAGCGACCCTGAATGAGTGAGCTGCCCTTTGGCTGTCAGTGTCGCTAAATTGGCAACTTCCACACTAGATTTAGTAACTTGTAGAGTGACTGCTGCTCAATACTTTCAAGGGAGTTGGCAACACTGGGCTGGGTTTATTTTGTCCATCTTACTCGTTTCTCAAGTTTAGAGTACATTTAGCGGATAATACTTTTTACGATTTCAAAAGCACTTAATTTACTTGAAAAGAAGCAGCCTATTGTTGCATTGCAACAGTGGCACGTCTACTCCTTACTCCACTGCTGGATACCGACACAAACAGATAAAATAAATAGAACAGAACAAGCTCTCCAACGGGCAGCCATGAACTTACTCCCTTTCATTGAACAATTAGCTCAAACGTTCTGAATCCCATGTTAAAAGGGTAACATCACTGCCAATGCATTTCACAGAGAAATACAGTAACATTAGTTGATACATAATATTAAACTATATTCCTCTGTTGAATAAAACTTCTTTGAAAAACCTATTTAAAAGTTTTAAAAAAATGCAGAAAGTGCTTCCCTTTACTTTCAGTGTTGCTGCTTCATTGTACAACATGTAATTGGCACCAACTAAATAGGTGACCCTAAAACATTGCTCCATAATGCCAATTATGGTCACAAACACAAACAGAAGTTTTGTAATATGCAGAAAGTCTCCAGATGTTTCGGTGAACATAAACAGATGTGTCAAGTTTTGCCAGTATAGTCCAAGACTGCATGATGACACGTTAAAGAGGGAATGCTTACGCAAGTCCAAAGATAAAATGTAAATGACTTGTGTGTTTGGTCATGTCCTGTCTTGTCATTAACGTCATACTTGCTAATTTAATGGCTCGATGTTCTTTTCATGGACATGGTCGTGCTGCAGTGCCTCAAATATATAGCAGCAGTTTCTGCACTGGATCGTGTAAACACCTTTGTTTTGTGTGATGAAAAGCAGGTGGGGCGGGGTAGGAGTAGGGGGGGTGAAGAACAGCATGCAGATACAAAATAATAAAGGGTTTGCAGGGACACATTTGCATATGAAAAACTGTTCACTTACGGGGGAAAGCTTGATGCCTACAGTCTATGGCTGATCGCTCGGATGAGTAATGAGTCTTGTGGATGAGCACGTGCGGAAATAGCTCGTGGGTTCTCCTCCTCAGTAGGTTCCAATTGATGGGCTGACATAGAATTAGCCTGGCTCCGGAACTATAGGGTTCTCCCGCACAGACACAAATGGCAGGTCATTTAACATGCTGCCGTACCGCTGTGGTCTAATGTGGTAATTGTTTGCCTGTGTAAATATGAACCGGAGCGCTCTCGTTTTTAGAAGTGCAAATCTGTGTGAGCAAACCACGGAGGAAATGGAAAATTAATTGAATGGGCGGCACACACGTGTCCTGTGTGTGCACAGTTAATGGGATGAATGGGTAAGAACAGCGTGGAGGCTACAGTAAGATGTAAAGAAATGTGACAGAGGGCAAAGCAAAATCCTTCAGAGATTGAATGGCATGTCACTCAACTGAGAAAGTCAGGCAGGTTTATGCAGAGAGAGAGACGGGGGCACAAAGGGAGCAAGGAGGAGAGGAGAAGAGGAGAAGGGAGTGAGAGAATAAAGCTAGAGGGGGGGACAAAAAAGCAATTGGGTGATTCTACACTCACACTTGATTTGGGAGTAAATCAGCTTCAAGGGGTTAGCATGGGGAAAATGTTTAAATTGAGAGACTTGAAAACTGAGAGAAATTGAGAGAAATTGAGAGGAGGGGGAGTTGAGGATGTAGTGGTAAGTAAGGGTGACACAGAAAGAGATTTGAATGGTTGCCAAGACGACAGCTCAGCAGCATAAGAACAAAAGAATCAGAAATAACAAATAACACTGACACAAAAAATGACAAATTACACTGAAAACCTAACAGTAATAAGGTAGCACTTTGTTTAAATCAAATCAAGTTAACAAGTTATATTAACACACATACTTTGAAACTGAGTTGAAATAACACTGTGCAATAATATTAATATATTATTAATATATGTTATATAATTAATATATGTTGCCCGTTGAAGTTTAAGTTTTTTCAGTGTAACATTGAGTCTTTTCATTGCATTGCTGCATGAATTAATCAATGAATGCACGAACAAAGTACTGAAATTGTTTATTTTGGAAGAAAATAACATAAAAGGAAAAGGAAAAGGAACTTAATTCAACATTCTGAACATAAATTGGCAGCAAACAACGATCTATCCATTCATCCATAATTAGGCTAAGCAGACACCCTTCTCTCTCGCAATGTTTTCCATTTGTTTTCAGAGGACTGCGAGCAGGTCCAGGCCAGATGACATACAAAACCTCTCCGGCGAGTTCTGGACACTTACCTGTGAAGATGAACCCAGTTAGCCTACAATGGAAGCTTGTATCTGCAATCTCATTCTTTCGGTCACTACCCAAAGCTCCTGAGCATAGCTGAGGGTGGAAATCACAAACAGAATTGGTGACAATGGACAACCCAACACCCAATGGAAACATGTTTCACTATACAGCCACGCCATGGTTAGCAGCAGCAACCCCCTGCTCCCCATATGTCCACAGTACGCCCCACAGGGGGACACGGTCTTGAGCCTTTTCCCAAGTTACAAAACACATCACATGGGTGATGGGCAAACGCCCAGGACCCCTCCAACAGCCCTGAGAGAGAAAAGAGCTGGTCCACAGCGAGGACAGAGACAGCATTGCTCCTTCTGAATCTGAGGTTCCTTTGTCCAATAGCAAAGTACTACTCTGACTCGGATCAGGCATGCTGTTCCTCCCAGTTCACCACCCCTCTCCATCTTTGACCTTGTTAGTGCTGAAGTCCCAGAGCAGAACTGTAGAAGCCCTAATAGGCACCCTTTCCAGGATGCCACACGGACTCTCCAAGAAGGCCGAGCTGCTGTTTGTTGCATGAGTACAAACGGCTATCAGAGACTTCCTCTCAGCATCGAGGTGACCTTATTGTTCCCTGGGTCAAATTCAAACACAGCGGCACTCGGCCGGGGGCTCGTGACTATCTACACATCTGCCTCATGCCTCTCACCCTGGGCAACTCAGAAAAGGCCTGCCGTTTGCTCACAATGCACCTGACCCTAATACCTGCAATCACTGCTGCATTCACATTGGTGGTCCCACCGGTCAGTGGATCCATGTCGCCATGTGTTAAGACCGGCCAACCAAATACTTGCCAGCAAGCTCCCCTCCCAGGTTTGGCTCCAGAGGGGGCCCTGGTTTTCTTTTTTCCGGTTGAGGTGCTACAAGTCTTTTCTGGTTGATTCATAGGGGGTCAGTGAACCAATTTTGCCCTCACTCCTCACCTAGGACCGCTTAGGGTTAGGGAGACGATCCAATATCATGGTCTGGAGAGTAGGCAACAGCAGACAAAGATGAGGTGGCAGCAGAGGCAATGCCATGAATTAATTTGAAAAAGTCTAACAAGCTTGAGTCCAACAAAACAGGCAGGAAACAGCAAGCAAGGAGATGGGGAAACTGGACCAGAACAAACAGACGAAGAACAAAAGAACCGGGATGGGATGAAGAGCCACTGACTAGAGACAAGTGGAACTTGTGAGGGCGGGGCAGACAATCACAACGACGGGATAACAACAAAAATGCAGGATGTAAAACAAGACAAAACACATGAGGAATAACCTCCAGAATAAAAGTAGAAAACACTAAACCTGAATGAAATATATGAAACAAGGAAAAAACAAAAACAGAAGAGCCAAAACACAAAATTATCTGGAAACAGAAAGACACAACACAGTCCCGTCTCAACATAAAAAGTGAGAGCCGTTGAAATGCTCCCTTATCTCAGATCTTGCACCGTTTAATGATTTCTGGACATTTTATGAACACAGCTTCTATGTAATGTAATTTGCTTCTTACAGAATGAAGACCCTGTATATAACCATATTTACATAGACTATCACCCTTGTAGAATACAAATGTATTGCAAATAATTTACAAATAGAAAAATCCTTTCATATTTTTTCCAATGTAATTCCAATGTAACGTAATTCCCAAAACACTAAGACGATATGATATAAGGTGAAAAGAAATGACGACATGTTGCTCGAATGATAAAAGATAAAACCAAATCGTTCTGATTGCATTTTGAGAAATGTTTTTAATGCTAGATAATGGCAGGCTGTGTGATTGTGATCCCACAACGAGCGCAACGCACGACTGTAAAAGCTCAATTTCATCAGATTATTAGATATGTTCATTCTGCACATGGTCAATGGACGGCTTAGCAAAAAAGTGCTCCACCAAATGGCAGCACCACCACTAAAAGTCTCATAGTGGAAGCCAACAAAAAAACAAAAGTGTAATATAATAAGCAGTGACGTGTACCAATGGCCACCATGTCCCTGCTTTTTGTAAAGCCTGTCATTCAATCTGGCCTGCAGACCCTGAAGGCTTTTATCAATCAATGTCTCCGCAGAGGCAATTATAAGGAGAAGCTCTTCTGCTGTAAACCCCAATCATCCTTATGCATTGCCTCCCAGTCAATGTTAGGTGGCACTGGCAAGGCAGCAAAAGGTGCAAATTGAAAAGCACTACACGGTTATGCTTCAAGGACTGGAAGACAGTTTATTTTTATTTTCACCCATCACACAAATAGGCCGAGATGCTAATTGAGACAGCGTGAATCACTGCACTCATGCTCACGGAAGTGTCTGAACCCATATGCTTGTTGCTGCCATGTTCCAATAGGAGGATGGTATAAACACAGATGTTTTCTGTATTTCAAGACTGTATCCGTGTCTCACCATCTTTCTCTTCCTCTCTGCTGCTCCCTTTCTCTCTCACTCAGTGGTGTGATAGAGTGACCTATAGAGATATAAATGATATGAATTCATATCTATCATTCCTCCTCCCTTCACTCTTCCTCTTCCTCCTTGTGCTGTGGAAATCAAAGACTGCTGAGCCAAGTAAAAAAAAGAAGATTCCATCAATCTTCACTTGTCCCTAACAGTCACGTTTACCTGACAAAGTTGCACAGCACTCTGTGAAATGCAGCTCCTTCCTGCCAAAGCCTTGGCTTTTGCCCCTGAAATACAGTTTCTTTCTTTATATTAAATTCTATCTAATGGGCTGCCTTGGTGTCCCGGCAGGCGTATAGGTGCATAATGTGAACTTGCAAGATCATGGAATCTGTCTCATGACCTTCATCACATGTCTCCCTCTCTCTATTTTAAGCTTTATTTATTCAGGGAGAGTTTGCTGAGCATGCAGGTTTGCTTACAACAATGCCTTGGTTAACATTCATACAGATACACACATTGGGCGGGAGCTGCCCTGCACCGAGTCTTCACTGTTCGACATTGAGCGGCTCTGGTGGTGCAGATGGGGCTTTGTCTATAAAAAAAAGGGTTCGTCGGCAGTGGTGGTGTAGTTTCAATGCTCACAGTACCTGCATGGCTTCTCCATCTGTTGGCATCTACCTCCTAATGAAACACGATGGAATTTAAAGTTATTCATTTCAAGTGAATTACCACTTCCGTGTGCTAAAATAGGGTCAAACGCTTTTTCATGTCGTGAAATTACAGTTCTGTAAAAAGGTCAGTGTAGGGAAGTTCTACAACTAATCAGGTATTTCGAAACCGTATGCAAATTTCTTTTTAAAAGAAGCTCACTAGTTAAGTCTGGCTCAGACTGCTCAGCACTTGGGCATGGATACTTGCACAGAACGAGGACTGTGGATTTGGTTCCCCCATCCTTTCCCTTGGAATCCCATCAGAAGAGTATTTCACAGCCAGTTTAGAACAAGAGGAACAATTGCAGTGACCTATGACTTCTGAAACGCTGTACACGTGAGTATTGTCATACTGCGAGTCTGAAAAACACTTTAAATCTTTTTGTTAAACCATGAAAAACGTTGTGGATAATCATAGCTTTGAATTGTTTAACAATTTAGGAGGGTGCAGCCTATTCTCCTTTCCAAAACAATGGCCCTCAACCAAAAGCACAATGCTGTGATTGTGCACTGGGTGTGAAAGCCCAGTGCTGGAGCAGCCACGCTGATCTACTGCACCTGTCCCTATGTGCTATTTTCAGTCCTTTCAATGGTGGGAGGATGTGATTTTGTTTCGCTACATTGATGATTGGAAAGGCATTTTATTGATACCTGCACATCCCAACACATTTTGCCAATTAGAGGCACCCTCACATTTATTTTCCGAGAAATTGTGAGAAGTCAATGGATTCAACAGCAACCATTTCAATAAAAAAGAAACACCACAATAAAATATCATAATCCAATAGGTTTTCCAGGTCATTTTATGTTTACCGGACAGTCTATTTTGCCTATTTAGCAGCTCTGCTTTGAGATGAAAGAAGATAATGAAAAAAAAAACGTATCTGCGTTCCTTTTTTCTGCTCAGCACATTTCTGCCAGAGCCACAAAAAGACAAATCCATTCTCTCCAAAAGTGCTGTCCATTTCTAGATTCCTGGTTTATAGCCCTTTTTAAAAATAACCACAAAAAGTTATTTCATAAAAAGATATAAAGCATTGCCTTTGATTAAATTGGAGATGGTTATTCAGCAATTCCTTCATATTCTTTGAGTTGTTTTAGCTTTTTTTCTATTAAAGTGCTGTTTAAGTCCTCTCTCAATAATTGTTGCTGTCACTTTCTACCAAATGCCAAGATTGGAAACTAATCTGTAAAAACTTTTGTTTAAGGCTTTCAGTCTCACCCAATTATAAAAGTGGCTTTACTTCAAGTAGTTTGTCATTATATAACAGTTGTGTATGCTCACTGTACATAAGTAATTCCTCTCTGACATCCTATGATATGGAGATATGGAATTGTCCCCAGCTAGCCGCTGAATGAATTACATGTTAAATATGGACTGAGATTGCTTTGCACAGTCTCCAAAGCTGGAGTATATCTGTCCTCATTATTCTGATATGATATTGCCCTAAGACAGATCAGACAGCAGATGCTAACTACTCCACTAAGCTTGAATAACCCCTAGAATCTTTGCCCAGCCTTATTTTTCATTGCTGCCTTGATAATGTTATTGAAGATATGCTTATGATGGTCTTTCTAAGTATAGCAAGTTCCCCTGGTTTGGCTGAGAGCCTAGAGGATCAACATATCATTGCGGGCCAGAGAAGAGCTTCCCAGAAGCGTGTCCCCGTCGGCTGCTTAATGAGAGGACAGAGAACGGGAGGAAGGCCTGAAGCACCTGAGAGTCTACTGCTCTCAGAGACTAGCAAAAAAAAATAACGCCTGCAGTGAATATGTTGACAATGGCTGCGGGGCCTCTCTAGACAATGTCACGACCCCGCTCTGCCTCCCGGCCAGCCGGGAACGCCGTTTATCCGACACGATAGCCCCGTAGACGCGGTTAGGCTGACTTAACATGAGATGACTCCACAGCTAAAGCAGAGTTCCCGAGGATACAGGGCTCATCTGAGAGACTACTGCCCCCCCTTAGCATCCCATTTATTGTGTTGTTAACACAAAGAGGCATATAGCCACCCCTGGAATACACCATGACAGGTGTGTGATGTTATTGCTCAGTACCGGGGCTGCACGGAGCATCATAATTCTGCAACAGTATCCTTCAGGGTGCTGGGTTGGAGAAATACTCCCCCCTCTGAAAGGCCGGGAGCTACTCTCGAGTTAACTGCCAGGTGCATATGTGGCGTTTAACCTCGATTTTTATTGTACAGCAGCTCCATGTCAAAAAAAGAAAATGCACTGATGATGTCATGAAGGATTCAAAATAGAACATGGGGGCTGGCACATCTGAGAAGAGCTTTTACTGAGCAGAGGCATCAGGCCTGAATGTAGCATGAAAACAACGTGGAATATAAGAAGTACTTTCATTTGCAGTTCTCCGACTGCCCTACTCTTTGAGCTCTACAGGAGCAAAGACTCACAACAGTTGGTGTTCAGAGAAGCCGACCGTGTTTTGAAGCAACCTGTAAAAAACCTTCACCTTGACAGTGTTCAGCGTGCGTGGGGCATCGGCCGCTGCTCAATGGCTCCGTGGCAGAGCTTTGTTTGGAACACATCGACATGAGAGCGCCTGGAAAAGGTGAGCCGGGATCAGCGTCTCGTCATGTGGAGGACGTTTAGCATGAGCATTGCGCTATGTAGGAGCTCGCAGTGCAGGGTGGGAGGTGGGAGGAGGGGGGAAGAAAACTGAAGTTGGCCTTCTGTAACCTCCGCAGGAAATTATAATGCAATAACGGAAGCGCCCTCTTTTTCCAAATGGGAATATAAACAAATGATGGATAGCAATAATCGGAGCAGTCAGCGGAGCGCATCGAAAAGCCCCGCCGCCCACATGGCCACGTTGAAACATTCAGGGAGAAAATAAATGGAGGAGAGTACCGGAATTAACAGTAAAAAAAAATCAGAAATAACTACACTTCCATAAATAACTAGACTTAGAGTGAGAGTTGAGTTGGGAACTATCCATCCATCCATCCATTTTCCACCGCTTATCCGGGGTCGGGTCGCGGAGGCAGCAGGTCAAGCAGGCTGACCCAGACTTCTCTCTCACCCGCAACATCTACCAGCTCATTCTGGGGGATCCCGAGGCATTCCCAGGCCAGCTGGGAGATATAATCCCTCCAGCGTGTCCTGGGTCTTCCCCGGGGCCTCCTACCAGATGGACGTGCCTGGAAAACCTCTAAAGGGAGGCGTCCTGGAGGCATCCTAATTAGATGCCCGAACCACCTCAGCTGACTCCTTTCGACACGAAGGAGTAGCGGCTCGACTTCAAGCTCCCTCCTGATGTCCGAGCTCCTTACCCTATCTCTAAGGCTGAGCCCGGCCACTCTACGGAGGAAACTCATTTCGGCCGCTTGTATCCGCGACCTCGTTCTTTCGGACACGATCCAAAGCTCGTGACCATAGGTGAGGGTTGGGACGTAGACCGACCAGTAAATTGAGAGCTTCGCCTTCCGGCTCAGCTCCTTCTTCACCAAGACGGCCCGGTGCAACGCCTGTTTTACTGCTGCAGCCGCACCGATACGCCTGTCGATCTCCCGCTCCATTTTACCCTCACTCGTGAACAAGACCCCGAGATACTTGAACTCCTTCGCTTGTGGTAGGCACTCTGTCCCCACCCGGAGGGAGCAATCCACTAGTTGGGAACTAGTTCAGAGTAAAAAAAAAAAGAAAAAAAGTGAGATAAAAAATATACCCAGCAGTTTGGAGCCCATTGAAAGGCACCATCCCGGACACATCTTCTCTGTTTGCTGTCTCCAGGAGTGTGTGTGCGGCTCTGTGTGTGTGGGTCAGCATGGCTGTGTGTGTGTGTGTCTCAGATGCTGCTCCAATGCAATGTTTGTACCTGGCAGAGGGGGCAGGTGCAATGTTGGCCTGGAAGTTCCGTGTTTTTATTTATTTTTCTTTTTTTTTATGTTCTGTATATTGCACAGAAATTAATCCAAATTGTGTTTGCTTTTACGTAAAAACTAAATTATTTTCTGCCAGTTAGTCGAGTTGATGATGAGATAATTCCCAGAATAAGTGAAATGTTTATCCTGGTCTCAACCAAACTGGTGAACCTTTCCACTAACACAGCACCCCAGCCATTTTGTGGGAAAATTGCGAATGGTTTGCATCTGATACTAAATATGGATTATCTCCTCATTCACAAGGTCTATTTTAACAATTTCAAAAGGTATAATATACAAAAGATCCTTGTGAACATAGATAATAAGTATCTATGTGTTAGTGGTATATTGGTTTATGATGGTACACAGAAAAGAAAAAGAAAAGTATTTTTATTGAGAGGTGGAAGGCCGTGATTAATCATATTTCAGCCATAAGAAAGTCTTCGTGTGTAGCTTTTTGCTATTGCTTTTAAATGGCATATTTTCAAAACTCGGGGTGCTTTCTTGAATCACTTTGAGTCATACTTATGATTTATGATCATATTTATTGTGTAATATTGTTATAAACATGACAAATTAACTTATATTGACTTAGGAGGCCAGGATGTGCCATTTCTTTTGCAATATCACATCAGTGGCTCTGCTAAGGGCTGCTATTTATTGACAGACTGTCAGGGTGCGCGGGTGGGACCCAAAAGCAAACCAGGAACCGAGGGCTGTAACTGAACGAAAGTCTTTTATTCTGGCCTCACAGACCCACAAAACAAACAAAAGGAAATACTCAGAAGCTCGCTGTGGCGACTCTGGCTGCCGGCTCGTGACGTAGCGGCTCGCGGCCGGGGCTCGTGTCTCGTGACTTGATCTGCGGCGTGACTCGTGAGGCGCTGGTGACCCGCTGGCGATGTCTCGACGTGGAGCTGGAACTACGCATGACAGAGGCATGCTCAACAATAACCCGACGCTGCAGTCCGGGAAGAGGCTGGCTTTATTCTGCCGCTGATGAGGGAATGAGTCGCAGCTGGAAGCGCTCGTCCCGGCTGCACATCGTCTGCCTGATTACACAAACACATACACACAGCTTGGCCATAACCAGAGTTCCTTTGGCACCCCCTGGCGGTGGTGCCCTCAGAATCCTCACAGTACCCCCCCTCTAAGGACGCCTCCTGGCGTCCACGGAACTACCCAACCAGGGTGGGTGGAGGGGGGCCCGGTAGGAGGGCTAACCACTCCTGACGACCACTGGCCCGCGACGAGGACCCTGAAACACACGAAACAAAAACAGGACATGCATGCTCGGGAGGACGGGCCGGAGGACGGCCACCAGGCGGAGACTCAGGAGGACGGGCCGGAGGACGGCCACCAGGCGGAGACTCCGGAGGACGGGCCGGAGGACGGCCACCAGGCGGAGACTCCGGAGGACGGCCACCAGGCGGAGACTCCGGAGGACGGGCCGGAGGACGGCCACCAGGCGGAGACTCCGGAGGACGGGACCCCACTATACTGGGCTTGAGATGGGACCTACCTATCCTGAGCTTGAAACGTGACCTAACCAAACGGGGATCAGAACGGAACCTGACCGGATCGGACTCGAGACGGGACCTGACTAGACTGAGCTCGGGACCGGACCGGACTGGGCTCGTGACGGGGCTCGACTAGACGAGGCTCGGTACGGGGCTTAACTGGACAGGGCTCGGGACGGGGCGTAACTGGACAGGGCTCGGGACGGGACGTAACGGGACTCGGGGAACCGGGGATTGTTGGGACACCAACCAGACCCTGGGGGCGGGCGGCGGACGGACCACCGACGGGACTCGAAGGGCATGTGTCGGCCGGACCGCCGACAGGACTCGAGGGGCATGTGTCGGCCGGACCGCCGACGGGACTTGAGGGGCATGTGTCGGCCGGACCGCCGACGGGACTCGAGGGGCATGTGTCGGCCGGACCGCCGACGGGACAGGTGTCTGCCGAACCGCCAACGGGACTCGTGGAACAGGTGTCGGCCGGACCGCCAACGGGACTCGTGGAACAAGGGTCGGCCGGACCGCCGACGGGACTCGTGGAACCGGTGTCGACCGGACCGCCGACGAAACTCGTGAAACAGATGTCGACCGGACCGCCGACGAAACTCGTGGAACAGGTGTCGGCCGGACCGCCAACGGGACTCGTGGAACAGGTGTCGGCCGAACCGCCAACGGGACTCGTGGAACAGGTGTCGGCCGGACCGCCGACGGGACTCGTGGAACAAGGGTCGGCCGGACCGCCGACGGGACTCGTGGAACCGGTGTCGACCGGACCGCCGACGAAACTCGTGAAACAGATGTCGACCGGACCGCCGACGAAACTCGTGAAACAGGTGTCGACCGGACCGCCGACGGAACTCGTGAAACAGGTGTCGACCGGACCGCCGACAAAACTCGTGAAACCGGTGTCGACCGGACCGCCGACAAAACTCGTGAAACCGGTGTCGACCGGACCGCCGACGGGACTCGTGAAACCGGTGTCGGCCGGACCGCCGACGGGACTCGTGAAACCGGTGTCGGCCGGACCGCCGACGGGACTCGTGAAACCGGTGTCGGCCGGACCGCCGACGGGACTCGTGAAACCGGTGTCGGCCGGACTGCCGACAAGACTCGGGGAACAGGTGTCGACCGGACCGCCGACGGGACTCGTGAAACAAGGGTCGGCCGGACCGCCGACAAGACAGGTGTCGGCCGGACCGCCGATGAAACTCGGGGAACTAAGGTCGGCTGAACCACCGACCGGGCTGGAACTAACCGCATCCTGGATGAGGAGACTCGGACAGGGGCAGGCAGCGGCATAGTTGTGGAAGTTGGGACCGGGACTAACACCGTGACGGGACACGGGACCGGGGCTGGCAGAGGCACGGGGGCAGAAACTGGGACCGGGACTGGAAGCGGCACGGGGGCCGATACCGGGACAGGGGCTGACAGCGGCGCAGTCGCAGAAACCGGGACCGGGGCTAACAGCGGCGCAGTCGCCAAAACTGGGACCAGGGCTGGAAGCGGCACAGTGGCAGAAACTGGGACAGGGGCTGGGAGCGGCGCAGTCGCGGAAACCGGGACCGGGGCTAACAGCGGCGCAGTCGCCAAAACTGGGACCGGGGCTGGAAGCGGCACAGTGGCAGAAGCTGGGACAGGGGCTGGGAGCGGCGCAGTCGCGGAAACGGTGACCGGGGCTGGGAGCGACGCAGTCGCGGAAACTGGGACCGGGGCTGGAAGCGGCACGGGCGCCGACAGGACACGGGGAGCTGGAGTCGGCCGGGGCGCCGACAGGTCACGTGGAGCTGGAGTCTGGGGAGGTTTCAACAGGGTGCGGGGAGCAGGAATTGGAGGAGACGTCGACAGGGAACGGGGAGCAGGAATTGGTGGCTGCTTAAACAGGGTGCGGGGAGCAGGAATTGGAGGAGACGTCGACAGGGAACGGGGAACAGGAATTGGTGGCTGCTTAAACAGGGTGCGGGGAGCAGGAATTGGAGGAGACGTCGACAGGGAACGGGGAGCAGGAATTGGTGGCTGCTTAAACAGGGTGCGGGGAGCAGGAATTGGAGGAGACGTCAAC
Source organism: Cottus gobio (assembly GCA_023566465.1). Lineage (NCBI taxonomy): Eukaryota > Metazoa > Chordata > Actinopteri > Perciformes > Cottidae > Cottus > Cottus gobio. The sequence continues at coordinate 17,295,962 of CM042237.1, forward strand.
ACAGAAATCATGACTGGCGATTGCGCTGTCACAAGCGTCGAAACTGGACGGGACGCCGGTGCAGGATCCGGGACCGGGGCTAACAAATCCAATTGGGGTGTACCGGCGGTCGGAAAGTCACCGGAACCTGACGAGCCCTGCTTCCCCATCTTCACAGCCCGGGCGGGGCATCGCCTTCGCCGGCTTCGTGACTTCGGGGCTCTGGGCGCCGGGGTCAGGGCCAACAAGTCATACAGCGGTGTCCACGGGAAGATCTGGGGCTCATCCGGAGCCATCCGGGGTTCCCGCCACTGGTCATACCAGGGATCCTCCACCTGGCCATAGTCATCCAGGTAATCGTCATCTGACTCCGACCACTCCCACCGGAGCAGCCGTGAACTACCCCTCACCTCCAGGTCTGCTGGGTCCTTGCTTTGGGTCGGGTTATTCTGTCAGGGTGCGCGGGTGGGACCCAAAAGCAAACCAGGAACCGAGGGCTGTAACTGAACGAAAGTCTTTTATTCTGGCCTCACAGACCCACAAAACAAACAAAAGGAAATACTCAGAAGCTCGCTGTGGCGACTCTGGCTGCCGGCTCGTGACGTAGCGGCTCGCGGCCGGGGCTCGTGTCTCGTGACTTGATCTGCGGCGTGACTCGTGAGGCGCTGGTGACCCGCTGGCGATGTCTCGACGTGGAGCTGGAACTACGCATGACAGAGGCATGCTCAACAATAACCCGACGCTGCAGTCCGGGAAGAGGCTGGCTTTATTCTGCCGCTGATGAGGGAATGAGTCGCAGCTGGAAGCGCTCGTCCCGGCTGCACATCGTCTGCCTGATTACACAAACACATACACACAGCTTGGCCATAACCAGAGTTCCTTTGGCACCCCCTGGCGGTGGTGCCCTCAGAATCCTCACAGTACCCCCCCTCTAAGGACGCCTCCTGGCGTCCACGGAACTACCCAACCAGGGTGGGTGGAGGGGGGCCCGGTAGGAGGGCTAACCACTCCTGACGACCACTGGCCCGCGACGAAACACACATGGACGGCCTTCAACCACAGGCGATGCAGAGGTGCGGGGGAAGGCTCACAAGAGCAGATAAGAGCAGTGCCAAGTGAGTTGATTGGCACAGCTGATGCTCGTGTTCTAATCCTATGATATTTTTCAAACGCATGTTGTGTGCTGGACCTCGGCCGACTGGTCGCGTTGGACAGAAAATCACCTGCAAGAATAAAACAGTACAGCAGTGCAATGGTGTGAACGTGCTGGGGTAAATATTGAAGTGGAACAGGTGGCTTATTAGACATGATGTAGCTGGATATGTAAATTATTATATGGATATGACTGGATATGTACACTATTATGTGACATTACACAATACAGTCAGGGATTCAAGCGATTCAAGGAACATTTATTGTCATTACGCAACGCAGGGATGCACGGACAGAAACATATTTATTATAAATATAAAGCCCTACAACTGTCTCGGTGTCTTTCCTGGCCAACCTCGCTTGACTGACGTGGGTGGGTCGTTAGCTTGATTAACCTCACCTGGGCTTCCAAGTCTATCAGCTGGCCCATGTGCGTCTCTTGCTCCCTCTCTGCAGCAAAAATCCACCCCGTCTTTTTTAGTTTCAGCACCTTCAACAACTCCATGGCACGCCCGACTACGTACATGCCGTTGATTCCTGCTGATCTACACACTCCATTTTTTGCGTTCACTGTTGTTTCATAAATTGAGGTGGCTTTATGTGTGACCTTACGGGGGCTCCTTCCTTGTCACATTCCCCGAGTGTATCATATGGCAATTTACTCTTGGCCTATCATTCAGTCTCACTGTACTCATGAAGACAATCAGAGTTGTCCCACTGCTGCTTGGACTAGCTAATGAAGAAAGTGGAATATGTAGCAGCTGAAGACGAAGACATGTGTCTCATGAGTTGCCAGAGACCAAAGCTAAGCTAAAAGGAACACGGACAGAAACATATTTATTATAAATATAAAATGCGTCCCTACAACTGTCTCGGAGGCTTTCCTGGCCAACCTCGCTTGCTATGATATGAAGATATGTGTCTCATGAGTTGCCGGAGACCAAAGCTAAGCTAAAAGGAGAGGGAATATTCAAATACAAATGCTCTCCGAAATGAATTTGTTCCCCAAACAATGAAACTGCATTGTGAAAAAAATAGTGTCATAATTTGTTTTCAATGTATCACAAATGTGAATTCCAATGTAAGCAGGAGTCTTTGAAAGAAGGGCAGGGTAGAGGGATGCGTCTTTTAGCACACATAGATAATAATGTGTAGCGGCAATGTTTTCATCACTATGAATGTGTCTGCCCAGTAGCTGCCCAAAAGCAGTTCAACACATTTTTTAAAGTCATTTTTTCCATAACCAAAATAAAGTGGTGTAATTTTAACCAGCTGAACCGAGCTATAGACATAGACTAAATATACTTATTTGTCCCTATATTGGCCTGATAACAGGGTTATCTGCTGACCTACTAAACACTTAACCAACTTGACAGGATGAGAGAACCAGAGCTAACCCTGTGAGGGTTGTGGCCTAACCTGTGTTCTTTTTGTGAGTTCCGCCCACAGCCGCACCTCTCTTCGGGAGCACAGCTGATTCCTATCGCCAGTGATCAGCGTCGGCGGTTAAATTCTCCTGTCGTCCTCGCCTCCGCTGTCAGTCCGTCTGTTTGCCAACCTGGCTTCCTCACCCGTGAGTAGCTCGTGAGTTCTGTGAGTTTCCTGTCGGATTACCAGTTTGTTTGTTTCCCCTTCTCGTCAGTGTCGAGCCTCGGGTTTTCACCTGCGAGAAGAGGACCTCCCGCTCGTTCCACGGAGATCAGCGGTGAGACTTTTTAGTTCCTGTGTCGAGCCTCGGGCGTCACACAACGGATCGTGCTCACTCGTCTGCCCGCCGGCAAGTGCCACCTTTCCGGCCCGGAGCGGAGCGCGGGTGCGCGCTTCCATTTTGATTGACAGTTTGCTACAGTTCCCGTCAGCCGCTGCGCGGGCACGGGTCCTCGCTTATTGTTCCTCCTGTTTGTTATCGGTGCCGTCCTACCTGCAGATCTAGTCTGTTTTCCCCTGTTTAAAGTCCTGCAATAAACCACTGTTAAGAAGGAACTCTGCTGTCCTGTCGCTGCGTTTGGGTTCCTGAACACACCACATCACAACAAACCCAAGCTTTTTTCCAATTTTTCCCCCAATTTTACAATAAGGATCCAATGCCGCCTGTGTGCATTGATAACACGTATGTCTTACTTGGGTTCATAGTTTTGTGATTGTTTATTGATCAGTTCGCTCGAGGTTGCGGGCATTGTCCGTGAAGTTGATGAAGCGGTGTGTGGATAAATTGACTACGCCGCTAAATTGACGACGCGCATGCATGGCCCTGCAGCTCCATGGCAGCAGGCGCCAGGACGGGGCCGCGTGGGGTCAGCGGTTCTCCCTCAGAGCCCGTTAGCCCCACCCAGGAGCGGCCCGCTAACCTTGGAGTGACCTGGTTATTGTTGTGTACTATTTGGAAGCAGACTGTTTAAGCCATGTCAGCTGGTCTAAATAATACCATCACCTGAACAAGCAGGACTCAGCAGAGGGATGGAGGGTGGGGGGATTAGCCAGTGTTTTGGCTGCTTGCTCTCTCGCCTGCTGAAGGGCAGATGGAAATTACTTGTAAAAAAGAAAAACATTTTATCAACCAATGTCAATATTAATATTAATAACCCAGGGAGCAATTCTGTGAGTAAAACAATGACAACAAAATAAAAAAAATGGCAAACATACATTCATAGAAAGATAAACAGATTCACACACAGAGCCTTTGTGCACCGGCCTACACACACATTCACTGTAGAGATGAAGGTCACTTAAGGACTAACCTGCAGAGTCTGCAAGCAATCTAACCCCAGATATGTGCAATCTGAATGGCCAATTGAGAAATGTTAAGGCTTGGTTTTCAATGACTATAATTAAATGTGTTCAAAAGCAGTGTCATTGCCAGTTTTAGACAGAGGCAGTTGTCATGTTCACGCACAGTGCCCGTGTTGTGTAAATAGCAAATGTATGCGCGTCCATCTGTGTGCCCATGGCCATGTTGGTCTGTAAATGAGACTTGCTCAGACGCAGTGTTGGCGCATTGCTGTCCTCAAGCAGCAGAAATATATTGTACCATTGGCAAACAAAAACCTGGTCTGAAGTCAATGGTGCAGTATGTTCCTGCTATTTAAAGGGTTAATTATTCAGATAAGATCTGACTATATCGGCGGGTATGCAACGGCGAAGTATCAAAAAATTTCTGCATTTATATTGAAAATGTTTATTTGTTTTACGGGAAACTAACTCAGAGCCTAATGTGTCATTATGACCTGAAGTCCTGTTTTCGCTCTGTCCTGTGGATGGAACTCAAACGCCTCTGTCCGGGCTCAGCGTCTCCTCTCCTCATCCCTCTGTGTGAGCGAGTGGAGGCTACTTCAGAGTTTATAAGACCTCTGAACAGACAGCAACCAATAGTAGACGGAGTGCCCTCCAAATCAGTCAAGAAAATAGGAACGTTATCAAACTAAGACAATTCTACAGCTGTACTGACTAGATGGAAGCTTGGAAGCCGGCCTTCTGCACAATTACAGATAAAGATCAGGCAACGCTAATATTGTTCGTATTATACCCCTTCCACAATTGAATGGTGGCTGCCTAGGATTGTTTTAAAGATTCATGTGGTTTTAGTTCAGCGTTCAACATCATCATCCCCCCCAAACTGAATACCAAACTAGGTGAGCTTGGCATCAACACCTCCCTCTGCAGCTGGATACAGGATTTCCTGACCAACAGACCCCAGTATGTTAGGTTAGACAATCACACCTCCTCGACCCTCACCCTGAACACTGGCGCCAACAACAACCTGACCCTCAACACCAAAAAGACCAAAGAGCTTATTGTGGACTTCAGGAAGACAAAGCGCTGCACACACTCCCCCTTCAATGTCAATGGAACGGAGGTTGAGCGTGTCTCCAGCTTCAATTCAATTCAGTTTATTTTGTATAGCCCAAAATCACAAATACAAATTTGCCTCTGAGGGCTTCAGGTTTCTGGGTGTCCATATCTCAGAGGACCTCTCTTGGACCCTCAACACATCAACCCTGGTCAAGGAGGCACACCAGCGTATCTTCTTCCTGAGGAGACTGAAGACAATCAACATGTCTCCTGTGATCCTTGTGAACTTCTACCGCTGCACCATCGAGAGCATCCTCACAAACTGCATCACAGTTTGGTATGGCAACTGCTCTGCCTCAGACCGGAAAGCTCTGCAGAGGGTGGTGAAAATTACCCAACGCATCACTGGTACTCCTCTCCCTGCCATTGAGACCATCCAACTCAAGCCCTGCCTATATATACAAATAGCCCAAGGACCCCTATGTCTCCAAGAATAACACAATAACTGGGTACTGTTATTTAATTAAATTCACTTCAGTTTATTGTGTATAGCCCAGAATCACCAATTACAAATTTGCCTGAGAGGGCTTTACAATCTGTACGCATATGACATCCCATATGACAAAAGGAAGAAACCTGAGGGAGAGCAACAGAGGAGGATCCCTCTCCCCGCATGGACAGAAGCAATAGATGTCATTTTTACAGAATGAACAATGTAACAAAGTTACAGCACATTCAATGAATATGACTAATGATTCATATAATGAGTAGTATGGATCGTGATCCAAATACCCACGATCCATGTCAGCAGGAGATATATTTACATAGGAGTATAATTACTCTGGGCCATTTTTTTTTTTTTTTAAGCTTTCAGGCTTACCTAAAAAGCACTTTCATAAGGAGGTAGAAGTTTTGAGTAATTACGGATATGTATTAGGTGAGCATGTAGCATCGTTTAGGTAATGAATCAGAAAATGTTCACTTGAGTTAAAGTTAATGTAAAACAAAAATCAGCTCTTTATTAAAACACCTCCACAATTAATACCTAAATGCTTCGTTTTAAATTTGCTATTTGTCAACAATATTGAGCAGCATTTCATGAGATAGATCAGAGCTACTGTTTGGCTTGTTGTATCTGTGTTCAAATATTAAACACATTGATAATAACCTTCATATATATTAAAAAACCTTTTTATTGTAGAGACAATTATACGCCCATGGCCCATCAGGCTCACTGCTGTACAGTATAATTGAATCTCATCTGTCAAATGAGGGAGAGCCTTCATGATTGTGTGGTGCTTTCCATTGGATTGCTTCCATGCATATGGTTTACAGTATGGCATTACATACTGCAAATATCTAAATAACAGAAGCAAAGAGATGATTGGTCTCGAATATGTTATTGGTCACAGAAAGCACCATAATAGCACCGTAATATGCACACTTCTTATTTTTTGTCAATTTCTTTTGGAATACCACATGATGATTAGAAAACCAAACAATAATCACTTTCAGCACATCCTGGTTTAGCCACACCACTGTAGCATAGCATGTGATTGGTGGAACACAAAGGTGTGTATATCTATATATATATATATAGTTTTATCAAAGGCAATGTAAGATTATTCAGCAATGCGTTGGATTCAATATTTGAACTCTGGTTAACTAATCTCTGTATATTTGTTAATTCATATATCACAGCTGAACTTTTCTAGATTTTTTTTCTGATTAAAGTTCAATGGAAATATAGCAATATAAAAACGGAATTTTTTTTTGTTTGTTTTAGATTTAAGGTATGACCAGGCGTATCATTCAATTGTGCAACAGTTTTCACAAAAAACAACAGATTATGATCCTTTTTCATGCTGCCAAGCCAACGCGCTTTCCTTGTCAGGTGTGCCTTTGCTAGGCTGATTGAGTCGGATTCCAACAAATGGACTCTGCTGAATCTGTTTTGTAGTGTTTAAAGTCCTGCGCCAGGTACACTCCCCAGCTCCTCCATGCTGCTAAGCTTTCAGATCTTGGAATGAGACTTGAGAACATGAAAGGAGAAAACAAAGATGCTGCAGAAACATTGTTTTGGCATGTTACGCTGATCCCTTCAAGAGCTGAGAGGGGAGAAGCGGGATGTGGAGTAGAACTACTGGGAAATATCTCTTCGATATCTGGCAGCAGGGAAATAAATGTAATCCCTTCCTGCTATTATCTTTGTCTGGGCTTGTGTGTACTTGAGATAATGTCGGCTTGGAGGAGTAGAGTAAAAGCATACTCTCTCCAAATAATGCATGCATCTGATTAGCCTTTGGCTGTTGTTGGTGGACAGGGAAGTGGCATTATCTCTAGCTCCTCTGGCGGATGGCAAATATACACAAAGAAGGGGAATTGAATAAGATGAGAGGATTGGGGAAGTGGAAGAGAGGGATGCATAATCATGTTTGATACTCATCTCCTTCATGCCGTTTTAGAAAAAGACTCTCTTGCACATGTATGAGCTAAAATTCATCCTGTGCTGAATGTTGCTGTCCAAATCTATCCATTCAGCTGACAACCACAGGGGCTTTAGATGTGGAGACAGGGTCATGCCCCCGCATTCTGACTCAGTTTAGAGAACAGGGTCTCTCCATCCTAATGTGCATCCTGCAGTAACATGGGAATAAATTGCCTTGTAATTTGCAATCTTTCCTCCGCTCAGGCAGCCACATACGCTGCGCACTTTGATGTATTTTTCATGGAAATATCAACTATGAATTACAGGCTCATAAAACAAAGATGATGCATGTTTTTTTTCCTTCTTTTTTACTGTGTGTTAAAAGCTGGTATTGTCATGACAAATGGAGCCAGCCTGTTTCCTACACATGCCATAAGTATCCTCTCTACAGCGGGCTGATTTTTTTATTTATTTTTTAACTTAATTATTCCTTTTGGATTTCTTATCAAAGTGCATACTGCGACTCTGATTCTCTTTTCTGGTTCATCACACATAATGGATCAGCCTGAGATTCATGCCTAATTCTCTTTGTCATTCCGGCTCTCGGAGGGGAGAAACACTGGAATCCTCTTCCCTCTGTGGGTACTGGCACTAACTTCCCTTTTTCTCTTCTGTCTCGGATGTGTTTTTCCCGTCTCTATCTTTCCCTCTGATGTAGACAGAAGCACACAGATCCCTCCTTAACATTGTTAAAGGAGGTGATGGAGCGATTCCGATGGGCCGACGCGTTCTCCCGCCTCTCGAATTTGTTGCCGCTGTTGTTGTTGTTATAAGTTCGATGTCTTCCTCTCCCCCATCTCCTTGGCATCTGTCGGCTGCCGCTGTGCCTGCAGGAAACCGGAGGAGATGACTGGCATCCTCAATGAGGAGAGTGGAAAGCGGCGCTCGCCTTCACGGTCCAGCGCCTCCACGCCCGAAGAGATGGCGGGGGACAGGGAGAGGTGTAGGTTGACGGGTCCAAAACAGCTTTTTGCATTCACTCAAACACACAGGCACATTATCACAAATACAAAAGCACACTGCGCATTTGGGCACACAAACAGGGACAGGACATGATGAAGGAAACACATGAACAACATCTCATACAATTCCTCTGCCTCCCATAGAGTTAAATAACCACCTCAATAAAACTTATATGGCACAATAAAGGTGGGCTATTTGTACAGCCACTGTATGATTAAACCTAACACAGTGGCTTTAAAGACATAAACCAAACAAGAACACGTTCATGAAGGCTGATACACTGATACAGTATCCTAGCAAACGGACATCATTTTTCTTGCATTGAGAATGTAATTACATTATTCTAATCTCAGCCGTTTGTTTCTGTTTGGTCTTACTCACTCCCTTTATTGACATACTTATGACACAGCCACTACAGATCTAACTGTAAATATCCTTTTTTCAAGAATATTAAAAAGGGTATGGAAGTGGTATTATACATGTTCTTGGACACTTTTTTATGAAAAGGAAAAGTTTTACATATTCTTTTAAAATTGCTCGTTTTCTTTGGACGATAGAAATGTCAGTGCTTAACAGATATGTAAACTCTTAGAATGAAGGGTTCCAAAAGGTTTCTTCCTCAGGGCTACGATTCTATGCAGAACTAACTTCTCAAGGCCCCTTTCATGCAATGAACCCTTTTTTGTAAACAAAGACTGCTTTGAAAGCACTGATGTGAAAAGATCCTCGCAGCCCACACCTCCCAAAACTAGGATTGTGAACCAAGATAGTTGTGTGTTGCACTGCACCATAGGCTGTTCAGGAGTGTAATGAGGCCCACAGCTGCAGGACATGCTTACCGTAGCCCCAGGCTAACGCGCTAAACTAAAACCATGGTTGGTGTGAAGAACTATCTGTGGGTATATAGTGTGGGTTTGTGATAGCACTCCTTGTCTGTGAAAAGGTTCTGGGTAGCACCTCTCATAGGGGTTCTTGGTTAAACTTTTCCACAGGTGGATTTGTGTAACCACACTGGCTTCTCATTCAAGTACAAGCTGAAGAACTCTATCATTCTAGTTAGCTTTATGAGAATATTTTATTTTATATGAGAATGTTTTCACTTCTATTTGTGATGGATGTGTTTTTTCTCCATTAGCATTGGCATTATGACTTGGGTGACACAACTAGGAACTCAAATTTTCCATAAAGTCAGCAAGTTAGTTGCAGGATTGTGTTTTGTAGCCTTAGGTTGTTGTTTCTTTTGGAGAATTTGCATCAAGAAAAATAAAGCTGGGAGTTCATGTTTGCCCTGTAACAATAGATTTTTAATCACAGGGGTTACTACAAATATTGAGGAAAAGGTCTCCGGAGATACTGGACATTGTACTTTTGATACCAGCAGTTTAATTGCATTTCCTTCAAAAAGAAAAAGACTTGAATAAACAGCAAGTCTGTGACTGTGCTATCGTTCAAGCTTCATGTAAGTTTGACAACAAAATTAAATAAAAGGTGAGCCAAATGTCCACAGTGTTTAATGCTCAGCTTAAACAAGTTTCAAGGCTGTGCGAAAATACTTGTATATATTATAATGAATAGTCACTGAATAACGTCTGGAATAAAGGACGTAACCTTGTATAAGCTGTACAGAATTTAATGACCTTGATTGGCCAAAACATCAGTGAACAATTTAACTTATATGAGGCAGATAAATACTTTTTTTAACACCTATTCAGTGGGTTTTCTATTCACTGGGTGATCGCCCCCTTGACTCACTCTGGCGTAAACTCTTCAGTCTGCATAGTCTGTTCTAATCACCCTCATTTTATCACAGGTGATAATCTTTTCATTCAACTTAATTTAAAAGGTTTTGATCTTGAACTAATACATTTTCTGGTTGTGAGAATTTGTAAGCACTTGATTTGCTCGTAGGGTGGCTCAGCTATCTGAATAAAAAATAAAAAATTAACATCTTTGCGTCTAAGTTCAGATCTTGGAACAATGACTGGAGAAATGTCTCAGGATCTCTGGCAGCGAGGGGGAACATATCCTCTGACAAGGTACCTTTGGGCTTTGAGAGTAATGAGTAAAATCAACAGGTAGCTGGTGCAGAGATGTGAGGATCAGTGGGGTATGATCGGGTTTCTTAGCTGGCAGCCACATTTTTAATGATTGGAAAAGGGAGAGATTATTTATTTTTGCTGATATCATAGCAGTGAGGTCAATTAGTCCAGTCAGGAAGTAATTAAGGCATGACAAAAAAAAAATCAAGGTGAAACGTTGCAGAACAGGATTGGACCGTGAATTCTCCTTCACCACAAGAGCATTCATGAGATCCCACTGATGTTGGGGCGATGAGGCTCACAGTTAGAGTTCCAGCTCATTCCAGATTGTTGGATGCGATTGGAGTCGGGGCTCTGTGCCAGCCTGTCAAGTTATTTTGCACCAAACTGGTAAAAAGCCACCTCTTTATGAATCTCACTATGTGCATTGGTAGGCTGACATGCTGAAAGACGAGAGGGCCTCCCTCCCCAAACTTTTGACTCAAAGTCGGAAGCACTTTACTGCAATAAATATCCTTGTATGCTGTAGAGTCATGTTTTTTCTTGTGGACACCCCTAACCTAGAGTTTTACACAAGTCCAAAATGGAAATCCGATCCCAACCAATACCTTCTTCTTTCAAGACAAGGAGTTATATGCTTTCTTTTTCCTTACACATTGAAACCAAACAATATAAGAATGGAGACATGGTGGCCAAGAACAACATATACATCTTCTATTGTTATAGCCAATATGCCATAGGGTTTACAGGAAATGCATAAATTGCACTCAACCCCCAGCATGAAACACATCTTAAAATAATAAAGTCTCTGCCTTACCGCCTATACTTTGTGGAGGAATAGATCTGCAGCCACTGCAGATGGTCTTAAGCGTCATCGTCTTCTGGTCAGCCCTGTCTCTATTCACGCTTCCCAGTTGGCATTGTGTGTGTACTTGCATCACATAACACGCATTGACACGGAAGACCGGCAGAGTCAGATTTCCTCATTCACAAGGTCTATTTGAAAAAATTTAAAAACTATAATATACAGAAAACCCTTGTGAAAATAGATAAGGCCATATATGTCTTAGTGGTATATTGGTTTATGATAGTACACAGAAAAAAATAAAAATACTTCTCGAAAAAAGAGATTGCAAGTTAATTTGTATTATCTTACAGATGTATATGAACACTTATTATTTAGTTATAAAATAGCTCACTATTGTAGGAGTATCTGTGCGAAGTTTGGCTTTGATTGAGTGAAGTTAAGTATTTCTAATAATTATTTTAGTTCAGACATGTCGAGAACTCATGTTAACAAGCGTGAAAGTTCCCACAGTCCTTGGTGGTCCCTGAACGGGGCTCGTTTCACTGCAGCAGGGTGCTCCGTGGCCTTAGCTGTCAGTAGGGAGCAGGAAGGCCTGGAATATTCATATTTCAGCCATAAGTAAGTCAATTTTCATATTTTTTGCTGGACACAAATTACATTATTGTGCGTATCTTTACGATGCTTTGTGTGAGAGTGGAATGGTTGGTATTGGCGAACTCTGTAGGCTCTATGGATTCCAACACCGTTTAGCCTTCTAGCTAGTTCCTAACTTTTTTAATCAGCATTTTTTCAAAACTTTGAGTCATGCTTATGGTTTATGTTTATAATTATTGTGTAATAGTGTTATAAGCATGACACAATTAACTTATACTGACTTGTGAGGCAGGGATTTGACTTTTTTTATTTTTTTATTTATTTGATTTTTACTTATTTGTTTGTATATGCTCAGTCCCAGAGGCTGAACCCAATGTCCCGATATCAGGTCGGACGGGGGGTAAAAGGTTAAGAAGTTTACTTCATGCAACGAAACGGACCGCTATGGAAGGACCCGTTGGGTTTGGGTCAGGTTGCTAAACCCTAATATAGCCATAGCCAGGAATAAGTGTATGCCATACTGGTGCTCAAAGTGATGGGGGATGAGGAGTTGTCACTGTCAATGTCTATAAAAGTAAGAAATGGATACAGTCCAACAGAGACGGGCGGTGTTAAAGGAGATATCTGTGAGTGACAGTCAGTTAGTTTGGAAAGTGGGGGAAAAAAAGAAGGGTGACCTTTATGTGAGGAGAGGTGTCAGCTCCAGCAGGAGCAGGAAAGGGGACGGTGTCTCCTTCGCTTCAGTGACTTCCTCTCTCCTGTACAAGAAAACTGTCGGCCATCTTCCAGAAGGACTCTCTTTCACTCTTTCACTCAATCTCCCTCCATCTCTCTGCCTATCTGCCACCTCTCCCCACCCTTCACTATTTTAATTTTTTTCTTCTGTACACTGGCAGTGTCTTTCCGGAGTCCCTTAAACCAGCCCCCACTCTCTCTCTCTCTCTCTCTCTGTCCCTCTCTCTCTCTATTTCTCTCTCTCTCTCCTTCTGCCAGCCACCGTTAAATCAGATGGATTGCAGGTGCGTTTCCACTGCGAAGGAGGATTCACTGCTGCTCCAAGCTGCAACCTCTCTGCATGACACAGCGCCTCTCCCAATTTACTGTGCCGCAATTTATCCACAGACCCTAAACATACTTAAACAGCATTTATGTATGCAGGACTCATGGTTATCCTATTTATCATAAACCCCTACCTCGGCATTAATTCTGAGGTGTGATTAACTGTGAACGCCGCCATCGGTGAGCATATGAAGTCAAGCAATAAACTGCCCAGCTCCATCCACTGGCCATTCAGCGATGAAGATATTACTCAAGCGGCCAATCTGTGATTATTCTGAATTCATTTACCATGGGCGTTTTAGCATGAGGCTGGATGTATCCGCGCTGAATACGATATGCTATCTCGCCCGTTGTGTATTCAGGCATATTTCCCTCCCTGTATGCTCAAACCGGCAGCCTCTATCTGTAAATGGCCCCAACCTTTCTCGGCGGGGCGAAAATGACTACCGTGTAAGCTTTGCACCAGCCTCAGCCCTCTCCCAAGATGGTAGTTAAAAAAAACGATGTTGACCTATGCACGGCCTCAGGACTGTATATCTCAGCCAGAACAGCACGCAGGAAATAATCCCCCCAGTTTTGAATTATTATGTGTCCCAAGGTCCCTAAATGGATTTTCTAAGGAGCAAAGCAAGGCTGTCGACTATTTTGCTTTGTTGGTGGGTTTCCCCCCCTTTTTATATTGATTTCAATAATACCTAGACTTCTATAATCCCTATTATACAATTAGATTTATCCTCACTCTTCCAGTGGTGCACAAGGGAACTGATTAATAGAATCTCTATTGACAGGTCTCAATTAATTGGACAGAAAACTGGATTCTAACTGTACAAAATGAATTAAATAGCGTACTCTATATCAAGGGTTTTACACTGATGGATGACTGAGGTCTGGCCTTTTAAGATCACAACAGTATACAATGTGGTTGAGACCATCATGACATTTCCAAATGTCTATGGAATTTTCAAAGTGTCTGTCTGCGGGTGCAGGGTTCTATATAAAACCAGTTCCTGCTCTGTCCTCACAAGCTCTCAAAGGTCAGCCTAGACAAAACCAAGTGCTCTAATTATATTTTCTTTAAAAAAAAATGTCTAGGGAGCATATTGTACTTGCTGCACATAGGTGTTTGTCGGCTTTAGGGTTATGGTTCAATCTAATATTGCCTCAGTTTCATGGGTCTCTCTGGGTATTGAACCTCCAAAGACAGGCACTGCTTAAGAGCTGCAGATTGCTCTGTGTTTTTCTGTTCTCTTTACATGCTTGCACTTTGATACTCATGCTCTCACAAAATGGAAAGAGGATATTTTCATATCAAAAGTACCCGGCGTCCTCTATCTTTGATGTCTTGTTGTTCATGTTTCTGCATTTTCTATTGCCTCCGGGTGACTTTTGCTAAATCATGCGTAAAATACATTTAAAAAAAGGCAGGCACAAAGAGGTAACAACAGAAAAAAGGAAATCAATAGACAATGTTTCAAAGAGGACACCAAGGAGGAAAAGTTCAAGACAAATACAAAAGTCAGAGTCTGACTCCCCATAATTCTCCTCTTTGGCGTATATGTTTGTGACTGGGTAGCAGAAGTTTGGAAGCAAACCCCTCAGTTTAATGATGCTTCTGTTCCTAAAACTAGTTTGATATGCTGAAATAGATGACCAGAGTTGCATTTTCATCGACTGAGTGCTCACTGCTTTGTCCTTGGCACAATGGAAAATTATTCTGAACCATGCTATTGACAGACCACCCCCATATTAAGGGTTTGCCGAGTTCATACTGGTACAAAAAGCGAATAATTTTCCTAAACTACTTGCAGGAAACTTTGAAAGAGAAGATTGATAAAGACATATTTACCAAAAACGTTCTGATTCTACAGCAGGAAGCATCTCAGTCCTCTTGAGAGAAGTTTTTTTTTTTTTTTTTTGGCAGCATTCATTCTTTACAATGAGGTGGAGAGGCGAAGGTGACCCCTGCAGAGCAAGTGTCTCAGTCTGAACCACTTTCCCTGTAGCTCTTCCCTGCCACGGGGGCCATCTGAAAGCCAGGCTCAATCCACTTTTCTAAATTGCTGCCATGTAATGGAACACCTTGACCTAACTTCCTTCCCTTCCAAAACTAAATGAAGAAGTTGTTGGTAAAAAGGAAGCCTTAATCCAACTTAGCCGGTGCCTGTGGAAAACCGAATGCATCAAACATCACTTTCTTCTGAATTGCTTGCCATACGTTTCTCCAATAGATCTTCTGCGGGCGGAATATGGGGAGCGGACAGAAAATACTTGGAGCGATTTGCTGCAATTTTACAGACGCTGCGTTTCCTTTTCCAATTTTCTTAGCGATGCATGCATTGGGATAAAGAAATAGTAGGCAATCCAGTGAAAAAAAAAAAAGCATTTTACTGAAAAACTGTCTTTTGGTTCTCAGGAGTGTTGAGACCTTGTGTCTCTAGCAGTTACAGAAAAAGCCTGATTCCTCAAATTACATGTGCTGAAGCACCTTGTTGCATGACCTGCAGGTACAAGTAGAGATGTATGGAGTTCAAACAAGAAAGGTGTAACATTTCTGCACTAGAATGTAAAAAGAGGTTTCCTTTTTTCTTCAATACCATCCTTGTTTCCATAGCAATTATTAAGCTTGGCCTCTGAATTTTGCAGGATTTACCAGCCAGAAAATGACTTTCATCTTTTCACTTTTTTGAAAATCTTACACAGATATACAGTAGCTTAGTACTCTTTTGAAAAAAAGAGCTGTATAACTGGGGCTCAATTTATTCTGGCTGATTGTCATCCTCAGAGTGTACAGTAATCCCCTCAGATCCAAGATCTTGCTAAATCAGTTCGTAAAAGTACAGTCCTCTTTAAACACTAACAGTTTAGAAAGTGTTTCTCTCTAGGTTTGACACCTCGGAGGGCTCTGATGAGAATTTAAATGTTGCCGGTTCAACACATCAAATCAAGCCTGCGAGAATATAATTAGCACTGACTGCTGACTTGAGTGACAACTTGTTTATGTAATGCGTCGATAAAAGAGTGATGTTTGCCAAAACCAAAGGGATAAAACAAAGTCCCCGTCCTTAGCCAGCGGCTTAGCGGTTAAAGGAAACTGGATTTATTATGAAAACATCCAAATAAAGTTACCAATCGATGTTGATAGCAGTACATCAACATCGATTGACAAAATGTCTTCAATCTAAACCATCATTTCCATTTGGTCTCAGAGAGCAACAACATCCAGAAGGAAATGTGGAACCCTTGGAGAATATTCAGGCTAGACCTTTAGTAAATTGCTTTTTTTTCTTCTTATTTGCATGTATCTCCAAGATTGCTACAGCTATCATGAGATGCTTTGACTCTAGCTACGATAAAAAGCTGTTTCCTCCCCCAGGTTGATGAAGGGGAATTTGTGGGATCTTTCCCTAGCATACCCTTCAAACATTGCAATGTGTTGGGAAGTGTCTCTGATTACACTTCCATTGGCAGCCAGGGTGTTTTTTTTATTTTTTATTTCAACTGGAATCCCATTTGCGCCCTGCTAACATGAGTTGGGTCCCTTAGAGTGGGGCACCACAAAACACAAATGAATCACAGTTTGTGTAAAGAGTAAAACCATTTTTTAGAACACGACTCAAACCGAGTTGATGGATTTCTAAAACGGGAGCAATGGAATAACAAAGTTGAGATATTTCACCCAATACGACAAATGTCCATCAGCTGGTGGGTTCATCCTCTCAGAATCACAAATATCTGGACAAAATATTCGGACAATCCATCCAACGTTTGCTGATCTTTGTCTGAGCCGAAGTGGTGAAGGCTGACATTGCGATAACAAAACGATGACAATACTGATTTGACTAGACAGGAGGAAGAATGATGTGCATACACCCCACTACAAAAGTAAACCGTGACAATGGCAACATAATGCTTTTACAGTTTGAGATTGTAAAATAATAATATTATCTACTTACATGTCCTTTCTCTTGTGTAGTCAGTCAGGATATCTAAAGCTCAAATAAATGACACGCTGTAAGCCATAATGACTGCTCTCTAAATTCTGCAATGCACGAAAAGCTGCCTAAATGAAAGGAGAATACACAAAAGTGATGGTCTACAAAATACCTTAGTTTGGATTGTATACCTTTTGTACCAATCGAGAAAGAGTTTTCCAAACAATTTGGGCACTTGGACAACAAGGCTTTTAGTTAATGTATAAGGAATAATTCTATATATCTTCCCACAACACTTTGGTGCATCACAAAGAAACATATAAAGAATGGATTAGCTAACCACATTTGTTGCTTTAGAAAAATAACAGACAGGCCATGATGCCCTTATATAAATGCATCACGACCAAGCACTCAGGAAGCACAATGAAAGGAAAGGAGCACAATCAATAGCAGGCCCCCTTTTCCGTTATTATTTTCCTCCCTGGTCTCATCCACCAATGCCGATCCTGTTAGCACCATATAATCTCTCTTAGGGTGGCACCTCTCCTAGATCCAACCTACCAGGCTTATAGATTACTGCCTTTTATTGGAGAGAACAACAGAACAAGGACAGGCTTTATCCACAATTGGAAAACTATAAGGAGCATGCTGTTTGAGATGAGAGCGTCAACAGGCTCACGGCAGCCCACTGAGGTTATGCATCTGATGTTAAGTTTGCCATTGCTTTGGAGCAGCTTAAATGGAGAGGGGAGGAAGAAGTGGATGCGAGAGTGAATGAATATATATGGAGGTTATGACCTATTGATAACATTTAATAATACAGCAGGAGCGAGTGATGAACCAATCAGGAACAACCTGATATTTCAATTTGAATCGTTATACAACCACTTCCTAAATAACTGAATTGAGGACTACTGTATATGGTAGATAATGATGAGTTACAGGAGAACAGACTTGGGGAAATTATATGCAGGGAATCATTGTATAATTATTAGTTCATGGATATGATGTCAAAATACATACTATGATGCATCATACTAAAAAGCTACAAGTAACCCCGTTAGACTGTATTTGTTAGTGGTCTACTGTTTTGAATCCTCAAGTTTTGGGATTTTGGTCATGCCCATTTTTGTTTTTACAACCAGAAGTGGAAATGGGACCATCATTTACTAAAAGAACATCATGCAGTATTGAAGGAGACTTGGAACTAGAGATTGAAACATAAACTCCTGTTTACAATGTTTATTGAGAGAATACATCAAGAGAGACGTACAGTAAGGTAATTTTCTCATAGACTTTACGATGCCAAATTTGCCATGTGCAATCATCTGTTCAACAGTCCTGGAACTAAATCCACCAGAGATGTGCTGGGACTGCACTTTATTTCTACTGATGTTTGATAGTTTTCTTCTTTTTCTAATTGTAATGGTGTGGCAATCCCGGAGAGGAATGAGGGAATTTAGCAACTTCTAATTAACTACTACAGAGTTTGCCGTTCCGATATGTTTAAGAGCTACTTCCTGGTCATAAATGAACAAATATCAAGTCTCTCACTATATAGTCTACAGTCACAACTCTTAATTAAGTGTTTCACATTGTGAAGTGTTGTGGGGAAAGCTGCAGTCCCACAAACTGGCTTTGTGGTACTTTACAGCATTGATTAAATTATATTTGAGGAAACTCAAGAGCAAGTTGTCCTTAACCCCGTGAATGATCCAGACAGAACAATTTTCAACCAGAAATAAAAGTCCAACATAAGCGTTTTGAGTTTTCAATGTTGGATTATTTTCACCTCTCCTGTATGCAGATGGTAGTTTATAGACAACAGCTCAGCACGTTAAACACCATGAGAGATTTTAAAAAGCATGCATCTGACCTGCACAACTCCACCGTGTAGGAGTACCGAAGTGACTTGTTGCACAAAGCACATCCCAATTTGACAATGCAGTTTGAAAATCTCAAGGCCTTTTTCCTGTCTAAATATGACAAATTAGCATTCATTTGAATCAAGCTTGTATCTTTTATTCTGTAAGAGTATTATGTGTATTATGTCGGTGCATTGCTTATGGCCTCGAGAAACAAACAAACTGATACTGGATGTTGAGCACATTGCCCTCTGAGGTGATCTCAAGCACTGAATAATGTTTTTAAGCATATTTCGTGGAATGCGCTTGTTTCAATTGTAGATAATCATTTATTTTTCTCAAGAGGGTCATTTCACACGTTTGCAGATGATTTTGAAAACTATTTAATTACTCATTCCCACTGACTCATTCTTAGTAACAACAGAGTTTTAACTGAAACTGAAGTGTTTGTTTGCCGAATCCCCTTTTGATGCACGGTTCACTTCTTTTCACCGTCGCATTTACCATTCCATGGCATGTTTTTTGGGGGGGGATTGATGAAGCGTGATTCGCTGGCGCTTTCAGATGGATGGTGCAAGAAATGGATCACTTGCTTTGATTAAAAGCACCTCACTTGGCTGGCTTTGCACATCATAATCTAAGAATGGATTAGACCGCAGTGACGCAGTGGTCACACTATTTAGCAACAGCGAAGGTGCAGCCACTGCAGTGCATGGGCAACAAGGCTCACAGGCGAGGTCGCAATGAGATGTGGCTCTGTAAGCGGTGTGATTAAATCGTGAACTGTACACAGAGTCTCGCCGCTGCCTATTAGGAGGTGATTTTCCCACTCCGACCGTCCGTATCGCTCTTTCGCTCCTGCCTCTGAATGCAAAGGTGGGTTTGACGGCGGATGTGCGTGGGCGCATGCATGCCGACGAGCCCGTACGCGTGATTGAGTGTGCCGAGTTATTGACCTCTAGCGAGGGAGGAGCATTAATGTCCAGTGTGCCGTGAAACCGGCCTACTCCCCGTGTCCAAGGTGACTGGCACTGCCCCGTCCCATGGCACACTTCTGCCTCTGATGGATTGACTGAGCCTTGCAGAAGGACCTCTGGTAGTCCACTGTGTCTTTTTACTTATTTCTTTATTTCTTCTGTGTGTGTGAATGTGAGTGTGGGAGAAGAAAAAAAACTTTTAATTGTCCGCAAAATACAAGTTTTGTTCCTGCCGTCTTCCTCCATCACTTGTAAAGCCGTTTTTCTCAGGGTAACTCCTGAAGAGTGTTCACCGAGACTTGGACTCTCCATGCCTCATGCTAATGAATCCCTGGACACTTTCTTCCCTCTAATGATCTCTAATGCACCTCTTTCATTAGTAACGTATAAATGAAATGGGCATTTTTGGTGCGATTGAATGGACGAGCCGATCACCAGGAGGATGGTGCTAAAATTCCTAAACGACGTATTCTACATGCCCGTTCCATCTATGAGATGAGGTATAGATTTCCCCCTGCGGACAACATGTGGAGGCATGCATGTGAGGAAAAACTGTGAACAACATATTTGAGATTTGATTACAGACTGCCACTTGTGGTTTTGCAAAGAAACATCCCAGTAATTGCAACCCAGCCATTTTGTGGTGAAAATTGTGGTTTGCATCTAATACTAAATACTTATTATCTCCTCATTCACAAGGTCTATTTGAATACTTTAAAAAATTATAATATGCAGAAAACCCTTGTGAACATAATATATTCATATATGTGTTAGTGGTATATTGGTTTATGATAGTACACAGAAAAATAAATAAAAAAAATATATATAAAAGTAAAAAATCTAAGTTAATTTGTATTATTGTAACTATATTAACGAATGCTTTTTTTTATATATAAAATAGCTATATATGGTAGGAGTCTCTGATTGAGTGAAGTATTTTTAATAATTATTTTATTTCGAGAAATCCTGTCAACTCGGCCGACACTGTGGAAGCCCATTCCCGCAGCAAAAAAAAAATCACTGTAAAGACCACAGGCACAGCAGGTCGGTTTCAACACTTTATTTCTGTTTTAGCCCAAGCGCTCGCTCACTCTCGCTCCCGCTCTGGCGACCACTTCCTCGCTCTGGCGTGCGTTCCTCTGTCTCTCGCTCTCGCCGTCAGTCATCCGCTCTGCCGGCTCGATCCCGCCTGCTTGTCACCTGCTGGCATTTAAAGGCGCGTTCCCGCCATGCCCTCATCCTCACACACACACACACACACATCCACACACGTCAGACACAGGTGCGGCTTGTTACCTTAATTCCACGCACCTGTTCCCCGAGCCGCCCGTCTCTCTCCCCTGCTGCAGCCGTGCTAAACCACGCCCCTGCCCCACAATCACTTTAAAAAAAAAAGAGCCTATCAGCGTTGAGAAGCTCCGCGCGTCATCACTGCCGTCCTGCTGGTGCTGAATCGGAATCATGGTGCGGAAATGGGCTTCCATAGAGGTGCGCATGCGCTTCAGTGACGATTCCTCACAGGTCCCTTCATCCACTCGCCGGTCTTACAATGACAACCACACGCAATTTATGCGTTTTCTTGGTAATGGTGTGAACACACCATTACTTGCGTGAGTTTACTCGCTACTGGCTTTACTCGCGCCTGAAAGGGGGCGGGGCTTATCTCCGTGGCTTATCTCCGTAAACACAGTATCGTTTCCCCCATCCACCATTGAACTAACCACTAGTTCTGCTTTAAACTTCTTGTGGAAGTCCCTCTAATGTCGGACCATCAAACGCCCCCGTGTCCGGGTTCATAATATCATCCGTAGCCGCACAACAGCGTCAGAATGAGGCCGCTGCCAGCGCTACTCCAGGCGCACCAGCAGCAGTTTGATTCTGCACCAGCAGGACGGCAGTGATGACGCGCGGAGCTTCTCAACGCTGATTGGCTTTTTTTTTTCTTTTTTTTCTAGCGGAAAATGTAATAAAAAATTTTGTTACGTGATTTTTTTCTTTTTTTGTTACGTGATTTTTTTTTTGCAGGCGGAAATGGGCTTCCATGGAAAACTCCCTAACTTCTCTGGGCGTCCTTTAACGATCTTCGCGTCGCTACATCCGGATGCTACGTGGCCAGAGCTATCTATAGAGCCCAGGAAGGCCTGGATGATATTTCAACTAAAAGTAAGTCAATTTTAATTTTTTTTGCTAGACATAAATGGCATTCTTGTGTGTATCTTTGCGACGCTTTGTTTGACAGCAGATGTGGCTGTAACGGTCGGGTTGTGGACCCAATCGCAGAACGGATGACTCGGGAGACAGAGAGCTGCGGTTCAATACTTTAATTAAGCTCAGGCAGACAGGAGAACAGCTCCGGAGCCGGCAAGCAGGAATCGGAGCCCCGCCGAAGCGGGGAGTCAGGGACAGGCGAGGTCGGGTCCGGGAAGGCAGACAGGCGGGTCGGAGACTCGGGAGGCAGACGAGACGGAGAGTCGGGGACAGGCGAGGTCGGGTCCGGGAAGACAGGCAGGCGATTCGGAGACTCGGGCGGCGGGCGAGACGGAGAGTCGGGAACAGGCGAGGTCGGGTCCGGGAAGACAGGCAGGCGGGTCGGAGACTCGGGCGGCAGACGAGACGGAGAGTCGGGAACAGGCCGGGAAGACAGGCAGGAGAGTGCTGGAGAGACGAGCATGGCATCGAACAATCTGGCAAGGAGTGAGTGTGAGGCTGGTGACTAAATACTGGCCTGATTGCGGGTGATGAGAGGCAGCTGTGTGCGCAGGTGAATGGAGTGAGCGGACGAGATGAGTGTGGCTGACAGGCTAAGTGGAGCGGGGCTGAATCACAAGAGAATCTGCTGGTGACGGACTGGTGAAACTGTGACAGTGGCGATACAGGGTTCTCTGTGCTCCGGGAATGAACAGGCTGCCACACAGAGGAATCAGGTTTATCGAGTTTTATTGACAGATTCTCGTGCTCTCTCGTGCTCGCTCGTGCTCTCGATCAGGCGCCTGTCTTCGCCTCCCGCTCCCGACTGCCGTCACTGCCGGAGTTTAAGTACATACGCACACCCACGCACACACATACACACTTATTAGCCACAGGTGTGGCTCATTCGCCACAACTCCCCACACCTGTTCCCTGAGCCGCCCCCCTCCCTTCCTCCTGTGCAGCCGCGCTAACCACGCCCCTGCCCCACATACCCCCACCGCCCGCTTTAGGCCGGGGAGCCACCGGCCTAGCCAACTCCCCCCCCCCCCCCCCCCCCCCGCCGGGATAGGAAGTCAGCCACAGCCATCTGCGTCCCCGGCCTATGGACCACCGTGAAGTGAAAAGGCTGCATAGCCAGATACCACCGGGTGATCCGGGCGTTGGCATCTTTCATGCGTTGGAGCCATTGGAGCGGGGCGTGGTCCGAACAGAGGGTGAACTGGCGCCCCAGGAGGTAATAACGTAGGGAGTCGACCGCCCACCGGATAGCCAGGCACTCCTTCTCGATGGTGCTGTACCGGCCCTCCCTGTCGGACAGCTTCCGGCTGATGTAAACCACGGGTCGGTCGACCCCCCCACCTCCTGGGACAAAATGGCCCCCAGCCCTCTGTCCGACGCGTCGGTCTGCAAAACAAAAGGGAGAGAGAAGTTAGGGGTGTGGAGCAGCGGCTCCCCACAGAGGGCCTGTTTCACCGCCTCAAACGCCCACTGGCACTGCTCCGTCCACTGGACCGGATCTGAGGCACCTTTTCGGGTCAGGTCAGTCAAGGGGCTGGTCAGCTCCGCGAAGGCGGGGATGAACCGCCGGTAGTAGCCCGTCAGCCCCAAGAACTGCCTCACCTCCTTTTTGGACCGCCTCCTTTTTGGACCGCCGTCTTGTCCACCTGGGGACGTACCTGCCCTCCGCCCAAGTGGTACCCCAGATACCGTACCTCCCTCCGTCCAATTGCACACTTCCCTGGGTTGGCGGTGAGCCCGGCCTCCCTCAGGGACTCAAGTACCGCGCCCACCCGCTGCACATGCTCCGCCCACGTGTTGCTATGGATGATGACATCATCCAAGTAGGCGGCCGCATATGCAGCGTGCGGGCGCAGCACCCGGTCCATGAGACGCTGGAAGGTGGCCGGGGCCCCGAACAACCCGAAGGGAAGCATGTTGAACTGGTACAACCCGTACGGAGTGGAGAACGCCGTTTTTTCCTTGGCCTCTGGCGACAGGGGAATCTGCCAGTAGCCCTTGGTTAAATCCAGTGTGGAAAAGAATTGTGCAGTGCCCAGTCGGTCCAGGAGCTCGTCGACCCGGGGCATCGGGTACGCATCAAACCGTGATACCTCGTTCACCCGGCGGTAGTCCACGCAGAACCGTATAGACCCATCCTTCTTGACCACAAGAACAATGGGACTACACCAGGTGCTGTTGGACTCTTCTATTACCCCCATCTCCAGCATAGCTGCCAATTCTCTCTGGACCACCTTCTTTTTGTGTTCCGGGAGCCTATAGGGGCGTGTCCGCACTGTCACGCCCGGGGGGGTCTTAATCTCGTGCACTATGAGGTTGGTGCGACCGGGCCGGAGCGAGAACACGTCAGCAAAACGCGCCTGCAGCTCTGCAATGTCTGTTTGCTGGGCCGCGCAGAGGTGGGCTTCAACTAGGAGCGAGGCTGGACCGGCCGATTTTGGAGCCTCGGGCCCCAGCTCCTCACTCTCTGGGACTGCGGACACCAGCGAAACAGACTCCGCCTCCCTCCATGCTTTTAGGAGGTTAAGGTGGTATATCTGCGTAC
Source organism: Cottus gobio (assembly GCA_023566465.1). Taxonomy (NCBI): domain Eukaryota; kingdom Metazoa; phylum Chordata; class Actinopteri; order Perciformes; family Cottidae; genus Cottus; species Cottus gobio. The sequence continues at coordinate 17,320,360 of CM042237.1, forward strand.
TCCCGCCCCTGTCCGACCGCACCACCTCATAGTCGACCTCCCCGACCTGCCGTGTGACCACAAAGGGCCCTTGCCACTTGGCCAGGAGTTTTGAGCTGGAAGAAGGGAGCAATACAAGTACCTTCTCTCCCGGTGCGAATCGTCTTAGCCTGGCCCCTCTGTCGTATAGGCGTTTCTGCCGCTCCTGGGCCTGGCGCAAATTTTCGCGTGAAAGCCGACCCGAGGCGTGGAGCTTTGCGCGCAGGTCCAGGACGTACTGCACCTCGTTTTGGCTGGTGCTCGGCCCCTCCTCCCAGCTTTATTTAATGAGGTCGAGCACCCCACGTGGCTTCCTGCCAAACAGTAGTTCAAAAGGGGAAAACCCCGTGGAGCTGGGAAGGGTGCGGGTGCTGGGCGGGTTCGGGTCGGTGGTCGGTGGTGGTGCCGTCGGTGGCTGCTGCAGGGCCGGCGGGTGCAGCCCTCTCCGTGGGCCGGCTGCCGGCACGGCTGGTGGCCCGCTGCCCCCCTTTGTCGGCGAGTAGACGGCCAGGTGGTCCTCCGTCAGGGTGACAGCTTCTGCCAGGGTCGGGGGCCGGTGGCAGCGGACCCATGCCGCGGTCCGGGCCGGCAGCCCCTCAGTGAACTGCTCGATGACGACCGCCTCCAGCATCTCTTCCGCCCCCCCGGCTCCCCCGGGCCGCAGCCACCGCCTGGCGGCGTCCAGCAGCTGCCGGGCGTACGCAAATGGCCAGTCCTCCGGTCCCAGCCTGGCCGCGCAGAACTTCCTTCGGTGATCCTCCGGGGATAAGCCCAGGCGGTCCACCACGGCCCTCCGGACGGCCCCGTAGTCCCGTCTGGCCGCCGGCGGGATGCTCAGCGCCGCTGACTGCTCAGCGCCGCTGACTGCGCCTCCCCCGTCAGCAGGGGCAGGAGCCGCACCACCCATTCCCCCTCCGGCCAGGCACAGGCCTCCGCCGTCACCTCGAAGGCGTCCAGGAGCCATCCGGTGGAGCGTCACCCCCGACAGACCCGGGGCGCCGCCGTCATCCCGGCGACGAGGCGCTCCATCGGGCAGGTCTGCCGCTCTGTCTTGTCCTGGAGTGCCTCCAGGACGGCGCAGTTCGCGTCCAGGCAGGCGCGGGACACTGCCGCCTGCTCCTGTTGGATAGCGGCGATGCCGGCCAGCATCTGCCCCAGCGCCACGATCGGCTGGGCTGGAATCTCCGACGGCTGATCCCCGAAATTCATCCCGGATACCCACGTCAGGCGCCACTGTAACCAGGTTTCTCTGTGCTCCGGGAATGAACAGGCTGCCACACAGAGGAATCAGGTTTATCGAGTTTTATTGACAGATTCTCGTGCTCTCTCGTGCTCTCTCGTGCTCGCTCGTGCTCTCGATCAGGCGTCTGTCTTCGCCTCCCGCTCCCGACTGCCGTCACTGCCGGAGTTTAAGTACATACGCACACCCACGCACACACATACACACTTATTAGCCACAGGTGTGGCTCATTTGCCACAACTCCCCACACCTGTTCCCTGAGCCGCCCCCCTCCCTTCCTCCTGTGCAGCCGCGCTAACCACGCCCCTGCCCCACAGGTATATTTTCAAAACTCTGGGTGCTTTCTTGAGTCACTTTGAGTAATACTTATGGTTTATGGTCTGAACCCCAGAACCCCCATGGTTTAGCAAACCATAAACTATAATCTAAGGGTCTAACAAGATTAGAATCCTGCGGAAAAGAAGCAAATGTTGATGTTCTTTCTGGTGTCTGAGTCCTGTTATTTACAGATTCCTTTACAGATAAATACATATACATACACATATAAATATGTATATACACACACAGACTGAGGTGGTTCAGCATCTAATTAGGATGCCTCCAGGACGCCTCCCAGACACGTCCAACTGGTAGGAGGCCCCGGGGAAGACCCAGGACACGCTGGAGGGATTATATCTCCCAGCTGGCCTGGGAACGCCTCGGGATCCCCCAGAATGAGCTGGTAGATGTTGCAGGTGAGAGAGAAGCCTGGGTCAGCCTGCTGGACCTGCTGCCATCCATTTTCATAAGCAGATGAAAATGCATGGATATTAGACCCTGTGTAGAATAATGCAGCTTTCATCAACTGAATTCCATTTGATGAGTAGTAACCGCTATCTCATTTCTTGCCATTTGTGCACACTTGTGTGTACATGTTTTTATGAGTTTCTGTAAACCTCTTCATCTATTCCTCACTGTATAGTTTCCCATCAGAAGCTGACTGATAAGCTGCTTTGACCCTGTGTGTCTACATGTCCCTGCAGTCGATGGAGATGATGATCGATGTTTCAAGTGACATTTCTCAGCTAATAACCTCTTATCCTATTGATTCCCCGCCCAGATATCTTGCTCGGCTCTCTTTCAAGAAATGGATTTTTGTCTTCTCCCCACCTATCTTCTATTCTCATGTTTCTGTATTTCCTCAAATATTTAACATGCTCATTCTTCTTTTCCTTTTTTGATTCATATAGCTCACCCCGAAGGCTAAACTCAACCACAAGATAATACCAAATAATACCTCTTTTAGAGAGTGGCCCACTTCAAAAGTCACCCTGTAGTTTGCTTATAGGAGCGACTGCCACTGCAGCCAAAGCACATCTGAAAGGGTTGAAAAAGGGAAGGAATTGAAAAAGAGCCCTGTCGAAAACCCAGTCATGAGTTACCAGAGTCTTTGAGGAGCTCCTCAAAGGAAATGATGTTTCTGTACGCCCATATCACAAAGGCAATCACTGCACACTGACTCACATCTTAATTAAAAACTGTGGACATACACTGACTTCCCGGCTGTGCTACCAACTTCCCCATTCTTGTTGAAGAAATTAACAGCTTCTTCATTGTGTGACTTTGAATCTGCATTCTTGTCTTGTTATGCCTCCGGCGCCGGCGACAGATGCCGGGTGGCATTATGTTTTGGAGTTGTCTTCCGTCTGTCCATACGGACGTCCATTTGTCCATTTTAGTGAATGTGATACCTCAGGAATGTCTGGAGGGAGATTCTTCAAATTTGTCAAAAGCGTCAACCTGGACCCATGGATTAATGTATTTTAAATGTGGTTGTCAAAGGTCAATATGACCTCACAAAACACATTATTGGCCACAACTCAAGGATTCATATGCAAATATGAATTTCACACGTCTAAAAGGATAAAATAATGATAGATATGGATGTGAACTCCAACATGGCATAATTGAGTTTTAATTTAGATTATTAATGTCTCCAAAAAAACAAGCATTAGGTGAACATAATTTATTTAGAGAGGTTTGCAAATAACAGACAGCTAACAGTAACAGAAGGTAAGTTACAAGCTAGATAATTGCATAATGTTGTTGTCCAACTCACCTCATTAGATGCATCTCAATGTGCTTTTACACCCGGAGCAAATTCGAGCCTAAAATACATGTAGTGTGAAACATTTAATTAGCTGAATGCCTGAATGTTGACAGCTTCAAAAATGACTCTGTTATCTGTTCATTTCTGGTTCAAGCGATATCCACTTTAATCGCACACCCATCCAGTTTGCAAATGGCAATACATTGAATAGAGACTCGTTTGATTTCCTGTCCACCTGTCTCTGTGCAAATGTTGATCACAGCTATCCAGACAAAACAAGACCGAAGCGTGATAGATAATTTAGTCACTCCGGTTATTTCCATGATTAATTGCCCTGTGCTCAGTTTTATGCTGAATAAGTATGTCTACAATCTGCCAATCCAAATGGCCAATGCAGACACTTGCATTTACCTCGACAGTCCATAAACGGACATATAACAATATACAAAATCACGATAGATTTTGGCAAAATGTAAATGTCCAAAGAAGATATAGTTACTGATATCATTGCTAAATATAAAACAGATGATTAAACAGAAAGAAACGACAGTTGGACTTAGAAAATTAGTGTTGACATATTACATTTCAAATATGCCATAATTGCATTGAGGTAATAGTACAAGTGTAAACCAAAAGGGATAGTTTTGTTGATTTGAAGTGGGGTGCATAAGGGTGCTCATACATAGTCAGTGAATAACTAACATTAGATGGCACGACTCCAGTTTGGAAAGCAAGGCAGCTGCTGTGGACGGGGAAGCAACGGAACATAGTGTTTGCTATCTACTGTTAGTAAAACACTGGATGAGTACTTCATAGACCTAAAGAACCAAACAACTATCCCTGAAACTATTGTTTCATCCTGTGCCATTAAATTGTTCATACACATCATGTCTGTTGTATAACCTCACAAAATACTGTATACATCAAAACACTTTTGTAGAGTGGATCACGGCGGCTGAACAAGAAAAGTCGTTCTACATTGTTGTTAAAAATATACACTTTCACACCAAACATTATATTGTATTGCTTATCTTATCTGTTCAACCCACACGCTAAACTGTATATTTTTCCATTTAAATCACTGAATTGTCCTGCTAGATTTAGCTGAAGTTCATGAAAAACAACATTAAACATGTCAGAGGAGAAGCAAACTATAATTAATAATCTTACTTTCAAATAGAAATCTTGTTTTAAACACTGCAAGAAGTATTCAACAACACATGTGTACCAATGTTAAACTCGTATGGCTCAGTCTTGCAGTAGCTCTAAACCAACAATACAAGTTTAATTGGATGTTTAACAAAACGACTCTGCATTAATATCAGCAATATGAACATTTGATGATAATAATCTCACTCATTTCTGCTTTTATGATTTGAGCATGTTACGGCTGTCACCGTTGCCTGTGTATTTTCCCCTATGGTGAAGACAGGTTTGCCTGCGGACGGAAGACCCGCCTACTTCGTTTGGTCCATCCTGCTCCAGCGCAACCAATGGCTCGCCGCCACCTCAGCCTGACTTCCTGCTCTTAAGGAGAGCCCACCAGTGGCTCAGGGCAGCTTGTCACAGCCAGCTGACTAGTGTGCCACTTGTGCGTGAATTGTGTGCCACTTAGTGAAGTATTGTGTTAGCCATCTTCTGTATTTGTGTTTCACGGTATAACTCCTTTAAGTTAGTTATAGCCAGGTTTGTGGCCGGTTATTAGTTGGAATCCTAGTTCCTTAAGAGTGTTTGGTTTCCGTGTGTTTTACCAGCATGTGGCTGGGCGAAAGGGAGGAGTGAGGGCAAGAGTAAAAACTGACTAGCAACACGTAGTATTTTCCCTGTTAGTTTCATAGGGGTAGTGGGTGCTGTGCTCTTTGTGTTTTCGTTGTAAGAAGCTACCTTGGTTAAATGTATAGGCGGGCATAGTCCTCCGTTTGGGGATCTCCTTTATTTAACTTTGGGTTGTTATTTTCACAGCACCCTCAACCACCCTCCTTTTGTGTGTTTTGTTACCTGCCTACTACCTCTGTTCTCCAATAAATGTTCCCTTTTACCCACGACCAGGCTCTGTCCATATGTTTATGGCCCCCACACCCCTAGACCACACCGGGGGTCGTAACAGAGCAAATGTTTCTCTTCAGTTTGAGCAGGCTTAGCAGGAAAGGTTAAGCATGTGCCTGTCTGCTATTAGCGAAACACAGCATGAGTTTGATTCCCCATGTACAAACGAAGTAAACCACTGAGGCAGGAGCCTTGAATCCACTTAAATGCCATGCAGATTATTTTTTTTCGAAAACCAGCTATCTCTCTTTATTGTTTCATCCATTTCACAGAATTGTCGAGTAACATTCATCGTTTTGCTAACCCCTGGATACAAAGATCTGGATTCAAACACTTTCTCTTCATAGCCACAAATCTTTCCCGATAGTTTAAATTGCATGGACCATTGCGCTGCATATGCTGCTAACTAAACACTTTATGATGCATTACAGGTAAACTGTCCTGGAACTAAGAAATTGACTGATTGTTGTACTGCTGAACTCCAACAGAAAATACCTAATTGCTATAGCGTGACAATGTTTTTTTTTAACGCCTCTCGCAAGCGGCAAATAATGTGAAGGACAGTGGGTTTTTTTGCTGTGTTTTGTTGAGCTGTGAATCTTCATTTAGCAAATTACCAGTGCCAGACGACTGGCACACCAATTCCATGCCATTGTCAATCACCGCCACCGTGTCCTGCTGCAGAATAATTTAGAGAAAAGTGCCCATTCAAAGACAGACATTTGAAATATCTGGATTAGGTTAACCTGGTTTTAGCCACTGCTTACTATCTTAGAACGTATTACATTACATCAGCTCTTTGATGACCTGTACATGATCAGCAGACACATATATGAAATTGGTAGGCGTATATGATACTCCTTAAGATGTTCATTCCAATGGAGTCCATGCAAACGTCCTACAGAATTTTAACATTGGTTATCTCAGAACGTCCTTCAGTTACACTCTAATAAATCAGGAATTGTTATTGGTTCTGACTCATATTTTCATCACACTCGGAGGCCTTGTCTTCAAAGCTTAAGCCTTGCTGCAGAAATGTGAATTAGATAACAGCTTTCTTTTTTCTCACCACTGAACTTGGTTGTTGAATCCTGCTTCTTACATCTTGGGAACATTTCCAAAATTCAATTTTTATTTTTTATCTGCAAAGCACTTGGATACTGTAACCCAATGCTTTTATCACATCCAATGTGATTGATTTAACTCTCTCTAGTCCTATCTCAGTCAGTACCACCTATACAAACTTCAGCTGCAGCAAGTACTCACTACATCCAATCAAAGATGGCACATAACAATTTAAGCCGCTCTACATTGGTTGCTCGTATGTTTTAGGGTAGATTTTAGGATTAGAATCATCCCCCATAAGGCATTCCCTCCCAAATGAGTTTTAAGACTTATAAAAATATAACAATGCGCCAAGATGGAATTGTCAAATAGTTAATGGGTTGTAACACTTCTCAAATTCAATCAGTTTATTCAGTTGCAACATTGTGATACTGTACCTTTAAGGAAATATGTGCAAGTTTCGGCATTTTTATATGGTCTAACTATTGTTAATGAACAAATAATCAATGCTCCAATCAAGATCGGCAAGGACTGAGAAGACAAAGATGTGATGAGGTTATTCAATAAATCTATCAAATGCAAGAGCAAAGTGCTGCAGGATGCGTCATTTTCTCCATAGAAAACTGATGAAAAGAAAAGTAATTCAGATTTAGCGTCTACTGGCATATTACCTGTGCTACATGTGTTTCTAGTTGTTTATTCTTTTATAGGCTCCAGAAATATATCTGCAAACACACAAAGTGGAGGTCTTTGAGCCACAGGCTGCTGTGCTGTCATCCAAAGATCTAGTCGACCTGCTGCGCGGCACCTCCTCTAAGGCACATGTAACTGCATGTGTCCAGACTTTACGCTTCTCTCCCCTCTTACATGTTCAATCTTCAGTATGTTTGAAGATGTGCTTACAGGGCTCTGTCCCCTTGGTCTCGTTAAACATTGTAATGGGACATTTTTCCATCAGCTTTTTCTTAAAGAACACAGAGGAAGAGGAGGATATTGTACGTTGGGGACAAAGTGAGACAAAGATAGATTCAGAAGGAGAGTGCTGTGCGAGATGGGGAGGAAGAGAGGTTCAGCTCTTACATTTAATGAGCTTTGTCAGCAGTGAACATTTCAGGCCTCTGCAAGGGGAAGTCCTGGCGTCTGACTGAGGGGGCTTTTTATTATTCGGTTGTATTATTATGAACATATTTTTTTTTTACTAAAACCCATTTTCTCTATTTTTCCCTCAGCTCAGGCTGTCCTTAAAGTAAATTAAACAAGGTGATTTTGAAAATCAAAAAAAATGTGTTTGGCAATTAGCCTGCACATTTTCTGAATAAGTGGTTTGTGATGGCCAAGTAGAGGTCGAAACGCGTCGATTAAGGTGCCAATTCAACGTGCTGCTCTTTCAGGTTCCTGCAGAGGCACAGCGGCTCTTGTCAAGCTTCTTCTGCAAAAGTTTCCCTCCTGCAAACTTTTAATAGCTAGATATGATTTCCTGTCATAGTACAACGCTCTCTCATCAAATAAATTATAGAATGACCAACGGGAAAGTGTTTTGGTTCTGTTAAGTGTCCTACTGTGTGGGAAATGGTGCCATAGGGAATTAAATCATGTTGCATTGGATGTAGACTACAGGATTAGCAAATAATGAGGAAATAAACACAGGAACACACAGCCAACGAGTGCAGACGGGGGAGGGAGGGGGGGAAATTAATGCTTAAGTGTTTCAATGTCTTGGATGTTATACACTTGTGTTTCATTTATGATTAAGTTGATTAATCTGCATAGCAAGGCTGGAATATTTGGAAACTCACCCTTGCAGGCTTTTTACCACAGCGCTGTGACACATTGGAAACATGCTTTGTCAATTAGTGCAGTTAAGTGGAACTGATTGTGACGTAGTCATCAAATATGATTTGTTCAAATAAGTGCCACACTCGTAGCCGTCCGAGGTCACGCGCTGTCACAGCTGCATGGAGCAAATGAAAGTTCAACTTCTTTCAAAAGTAGCTAAAACAATATATAAATGCTCTGTGCAATCAAAAATTCATTGTTTGCCCTGTTTGTTTTTTTTGTCAGCGGGAGAACAAAACTAAGTTAGACACATGAAAAATGTAAACGCAGGAGGTAAACGGGGAAGACAGAGAAAGAAAAAGGTCGTAGGAGGGGAAGGCGGAGGAGAAGACAGGGGAAACGAGTGCTCGCACATGGTGAAACCAAACATGCTGTCTTTTGGTTCCTCAAGCGGTGCATGCCTCGGCTTCCATTAACCTCCACGATGACAAGAAGAAAACAAACGGATACTCCCCGCCTCTCTCTCCTGCGCCCAGTAGCGCATATGCTGCTGAGGTGGGGGACGGATCACGGGCGACACAGATTAGGAGTCAACAGGGTTCCCTTCATCTGGCTGGATGCAGCTGGAGGGCCGATTAGACAACCCAAGCGTGGGTGAGGAAGGGGGACACCCGATGCTATCACAGCCTCTCAAACTCACTTCTTCGCTGGGAACTCTGCAGACTACCGTGAAATTGATCAGGCTCCCCGAAAAGAAGTCGCAGTATGTGAAATGAGGACTGCTATGTGGAGATGCCTCCGGGTCACAAAAAACGTTTGTGTCGTTTATCAGATTCCGTTAACTGTCCGTTAACTGGCTCGACCCTGGGTAAATTTGGTCAATTGAATGTTGCGCTTTTTTCTGTGCGGTCCTTTTTTTCAATTCATCATCCATTAAACTACATTTACTCCACACACAAATGGTGTCCTTTATTTCAGCACGGAAAAGTAACAAATCATTTGCCGGATTTAACAAACTAGTGAATCGCTATCGGCAGAGAATATAATGGAACAATAACAACGGCAACAACGCATCTTTATCTGCAAGTAATGGATAACGCACGATGCATGAGCATGATCTTCCATTAATTCCTGATAATGGACGGCTTGCTATCTCACTCATATCATAGTCACTTGCCAAAGTATAAAAACAAATATTAAGACATCAAGAATTCATGTTTGTATGCACACTGTGTGCTTGGTAACCCCGGGCGTTTTATAATTACCATCCTTAAGGTTATTATGCAATGGAAACATTGTTCACTGCTCCAGTAAATAGGACGGACCTTAGAAACGACTTGGCAAAGATATATTTCTAGTCCGTTCAGCGTATAGAACCCAACAACTTATCTATAAGCCAGTAAGCTAGCAGTGTGCAAGCAAGATTCAAAGCCAGTAACATTGACTCTTTGAAGTATGGATGTGAGAGAGGCTTACTCATAATATATCTGGGGAAAGTTCAAAGGGGCAATGTTTAGAGCAGCGGTCGGGAACCTATGGCTCGCAAGCCATATATGGCTCTTCCGGTGACGCCATATGGCTCCCAGACAATTTTGAGTTGGAAAAAAAAAAAAATAGTTTGGAACTGATTTTAAAATACTTGTGATATTTCTTAATAATACTGTGTCATTTAAAAGTAAACAGAAATTAGTTTTGAAGATACATTTCACGGGTCACCCGTGGGACGGGTCTGGAACCAATGGCTCGCGAGCATGTCCGGGTCATTGTAAAGGTGAAGAAATCAATTATATCAGATAGCCAACTAGTTTATCCGCTTCAACCCTTGTAACGGAAAAGATGGCGAAACGAAAAAAAGACGATGATTACCGTGCATTCCAGGCTGCGTGGACAGAGGAATTTGCATTTGTGGAGAGAGCAGGATCTGCGGTATGTCTAACATGCAATGATAAAATTGCATCGATGAAACGGTCAAATATAAAGCGGCACTTCGATACGCACCATGCTTCATTTGCATCGAAATATCCAGCGGGGGACAGCAGGAAAAGGGCATGCGAGGAGCTACAGCGGAGAGTGCAGACGAGTCAGCAGCAACTACGTGTGTGGACCAAGCAAGGTGACGGGAATTCCGCTAGCTTTGCGGGTGCTTTGGCAATAACCATGCAGCACCAGAATTCGCATTAAAAGTAAGACATATTTAATTTATTATACGTAAAAAATACTCTGGCTCTCAATGAAATATATTTAGAAATATTTGGCTTTTATGGCTCTCCCAGTCAAAAAGGTTCCCGACCCCTGGTTTAGAGCATTATGCATTGTAGGACTACCCTCATTGTTGTAAAAATGATATTCACATTTTTTTATTTTAACCAGTGCAATAATTTAGAACAGTAAACAGACAGTTTAACCGGAACTACTTTAGTTGCAGAGTGTCTTTCTGATTGTTGGTAACCTTTAGCAGCAATGAATGGAGTATGAACCCAGACCATGATGATGCAGTGTATAATAGCAACAGTGTTGCACTCCCTCTCAGTACTTTTCCCATGGATTATGATGTATGGAGAGAAGTGGGGAAAACAGATAAGTTACAATCCCATAGAGCACAAACTGCTTTTTAATTAGCCTCCATTTAGAGGGAAACATATTTTGCATCAAATTCTCACCCCGATGCCTCACGCCTGTCTTCACAGGATGTTAGGTTTAGGCAACAAAACCACTTTGTTAGGTCAAGAAAAAGAGCGTGTAGGGTGTTTGTTTGATCCATCTTCTTTTTTTTTGTAGGTTTGGTTTGTTTTGTTATTGCTTTGTTTTCTTTCAATTTACACCAGATTAATAAAGTGTATAAAACTGACAAATTCCCTTTAACACATTATTAAGAATGCAGTTTAGTAGTAAAGGAAACTCGTTTTGTAGGAAACTGGGTTTGGTTGTGGCATTGGCTAATTAATATTTGAACATTGTCCATACGTTATGAAATATATATATGTTAAATTGATAAAAGTCATGTAACTATTATTCTCAGTCTTATTTCCCACAATAAGATTGACTCTCGAGGGGTCAAATTGATAGGAGATAGAATTGCTGAAAGCAAACACAAAACCACTGCTAATAGAAAATGGATATCCCGAGGAATTCTTTTTCCAATTCTGGGTTCATCATTTTTTTCTTTAAGTGATGTCGCCCCGACTGCAGATAGCATCTGTCTTTTGAGACGGCTGAACCGATAGCGATCTCTCCCTCTGGTTGGGTTTAAACATTTGGGGGAAGGGATATCTGCCATCATGTCAGGGCTGCTCTCAGCTTCCTCTGAGATATTCTCCTCCTAAATCGTTCAAATTGAAAATAAAAGATATTTACAGACAATCTGCCATCGCTATCAGAAAAGAGGTAATCGGATTTGGGCCGGGCTCTGGGTCTGGGCTCGCTCCAGGATTGTTTATATCTGGACATTTTATGTCCTTGCCTCCTTCTCTATCTCTCTTCCACTCCTGACACGTTTGCCTTTTTACACCGACTGTGACCTGCGCCTCATCCAGTGACTCATCCCAGGCAGGGAACTGGGTCAGGTTGACCTTTAATCTGTCAGGCACACAACCAAAGCGACCTGGCAGGGCCGAAGTACGCTTTATGCCGACTGGTGCTTTTCTTCCTGTGATCCGGGCTAAATGAGTTTGCTCCACATTCGGCGCATTTCATCTGCAACACTTAAAATAAGTCATACTGAAAGAAAAGACACTGTCACTGTAGATGTGAGCATCACCGTCCTTTCATTTCAGGCCCAGCTTTGATGATGAGGATCTGCACGAAAAGAAAAAAGATATAATGGTGACCTCAACCTCAACTACAAAGAGCACACTCTTCAGTATGTAATAGAGCTACAGGACGACAGATGATACGTCCCTTGCCTTGTTGAAATTCTGATCCTGGTGGAAAATGATCCAAACATTAAACATATGCTTAATAACAGAAGCACTCTATTTTTTTTCTTTATTTAAATTGGTCATCCAGGTTTTCACTCTGACAAAGGCAGGACAACAGAATATCCCTCTGAAGATGCAAAGAGTAGCTTTGAAGCACCATCTTGTGTTAAAAGAAGCATTTGCATTTCAATGATCCTCTTTGAGTCGGTGGAATAAATGGGCACGGAAATCTTCAGCGTTACAGCTCAACTCCTCTCCTCACCAGCATTTATGTAACCCAATAAAGGGATAATGAGCCATCACTGCACTGTCAATTACAGGTGCAGTTATGATCTCTGTGGCTTGTTTGTTTTGTCAGCTGATGTGCCTTCATCCCACAACACGTAAGGTGTTCGACATCCTCCAGAGAGTACTGTATGTACAGAAAGGCTGATAAAAATGGGGATTATGTAAGTAATGACTGAATTATCTGTACTGCCTCTGGAGCTTTTCTCACTGAAGCAAAGGGAAGTGCTTCCACACAAGTAAAGGGGCACTAAAAGTGGCACTTTATATTGGCATGGTGCTTAGTTTTAAGTCACAGACACAAAGAAAACAGGAGCTTCACGTTAGAGCTGGAGGTGGAAGGAAGGCAGCACCTTAAATTCCCTTTAATTTCCCCGGAGTCTCTTTAAAGATATTGTCATCAGGTGAAATGACTGCTAATAATGTGGGCCAACAAACATATCAAACATTTATTTTTGCAGAAGCAGCAGGGTTGGAATCTCATTGAATTACAAGCCAATTGCCCGTCCAAGTCTGCTCAAAGAATTGTCTGAGCACTGGTTTATACACCTACAGATAACACAGACAAGAGGAGTCTTCAAAGCAGAGTCATTTCAATCAGGAGAGACTTGTTTTAGAGTGTAACAATAATTTATTACAATTGCAAATATGTGAATAGTGCAAAGTCTTTGGCGATTGGACTCCATCCTGAATTAGGATCAGCACGGGGTAGCGATGCTGATATCTGCGCAGGCCGAATCCCCCCTGGAGTCCAGACACTGGTGGTGGTGTTGAAGAAGGGCGTTGCTGTAACCCGATGATGATGAGCAGGACTGATGACGACTGGAGGTGACTGGGGTGGAGGAGGGTCGCATCGGTTTGAGCTGAAATGACAACTGACAGCGCCAGAGAGGAGAACGTATTTAAAAGTTTGACACTCACTTTGTGATTGGCTTACCAACCTGCTCCGACTCAGATTGGATCCCTCCACATACATGCCCCTAATCAGCTGATGGAGTACTCGCTGTGAGACTTAGAGACTGACTTATGAATGAAGCAGCGAGTAAGTGTGTCTTCCTTACTGAACTTATGCTTGAGCTTCATTTACATGAAGTCTGTGACCTGAACTCGTCTTGAACTCGGCCCCATCTGACATTCGTGTCTACGAATGTTACCTTAACGTCCATTCCAAACCTCTCATCCTATTCAGGGTCACACTTTATGGAGACTCACACTTGGTACAGAAAATTAGAACAGAAAGTTTTCGCAACAGTTTCCTTCTCGTTTAGCTTTTTAGTGACATAACAAGTGATATCGGTTTTGAGTGTAACAAAATGCAGTTTATAGTTGTACAAAAAACCTAAACTATACCATCTTGTGAAGGGTGGAGCATGATGAATATCCTTCGAGCTCTTTGCAGGCACCTCCCGTCAACATTATTGGTCGGGTACCGATGATGTACTGGGCGGTTTTAATCAATAGCATACGTGCGAGTGTATAACACGTCTGATACACGTGTGGCCTGGAGGGGAGGATAGCCAATTGTGAGTTATCATCTGTACTCTGCACCTTTATATTAATTATATAACATAAATATTGGTATTTATTTTTTTACAAGATCTCAAATATGGACACATGAGAGATTGTCAGCATTCAGATTAGGAAAAAACGTAATTGCCCATCATTATCGTTTTGATTTATAATTGTCGTTTAAATATATATACTGTATATATATATATATATATATATATATATATATGTCAGGTAAAAAACTGTTCTCTCTTCAGCTTTTATGTTCCGCTGTTCTCTGCGATGAGTCATGGTAGATGCCAGTAGTCCTAACAAGCAAGGTTCAATAAGGCGGAAGAAACTCATTAGATTATGGAGCTTTAATTAGTGCCCAACAGAGTAGACGAGTGGTATCAGGCCATCCGTGAGCAATCGCACTTTTAAAATCTTCTCTACTGTTCTGCTCACTTTTTTCTGCCGTGACCCCAAACTGCCCCTCCAAACGGAGTGACAGCTTAAACCGCCCACGCGTGTTTGAGGGGGATGTGGGAAAGCTAGCTGCATCGAGTGAGTACAGAAATGTAATGTGTTTGACATTGTCAGATTATATCATCAAACGCACAAGTCCCAGTGTGCGGCTGTGGCTTTTGTGCCGTTCATAACTCATAACATAAGGATTTAACCAGAGTGTAATGTTTCCATCAGAAAGAGTCGGTGCCTGTTCTCAGTCTGCTGTGCTTTGCATTCAATGCAAAAAGGGTTCATCAAAGAAGTTGTAGTATCTTGTTTTTTCTTCTTAGACAAGATCAATAGTGTTTCTTATGGACATTTATACTCCTCATACATATACCTAACAAAGAAAATGTGCACACCTTATACATTAATTAATTTTGAACACCAGCCCTGTTTTGGTGAAAATTGTCAAAACAGATAAGATGTTCATACAGTACTGTGCAAAAGTTTTAGGCAGGTGTGAAAAAATGCTGTAAACTAAGAATGCTTTCAAAAATAGAAGTGCTAACAGTTTATTTTCATCAATTAAACAAAATGCAAAGTGAGCGAACAAAAGAAAAATCTAAATCAATTGATGAAATTAAACTGTTAGCACTTGTATTTTTGAAAGCATTCTTAGTTTACAGCATTTGTTCACACCTGCCTAAAACATTTGCACAGTACTGTATATGTGTTAGTGGTATATTAGTTTATGATAATACACAGGAAAAGAAAAAAAAAGGTCAAAGTTAATTTGTATTATCTTAATTAAATAATACAATCCGACTTATAAAGTTGTCTGAGGTTGTGAAAGCTATTGACAAAAACAGGATTGTTATAACTCATATGTGACCCAATTACAACATAATAAATACTAGGGATGCACCGATACCGATACCGGTATCGGTATCGGTGGTCGATACTGCGTTAAATACTCGTACTCGCATCGGTTTCAATGGCCGATTCCAAGAACCGATACTCACTCAACAGTATTTCACTACAACAAACTGGTCGCGCTTTGTGGAGAAGCAACCCCGTGGCGGAGCCGGAGACACTCTTCTCTGTCTCAACTGTCTCAACAGTCTCAACTTCTGAGCAGCCAATCACGCTATCCAAGTTGTTTTGCCGTCCAATCAGATGGCCAGTTTGTCTCAACAGCAGAATCTGGAGCCGCCATCTTGGATCCTCGCTACGCAGCGCTCACTTCTTTCAATAGACAGGAGAAAAGTGAGACGCGAGTACAATACAAGACTTTATCGATATTGTGCTTATTAACCGGTGTTGCATACGTGTGTATGACATATTAGTGCTCATATTAGTGCTCTTGTTAGTGGCTGACAGCCCCGGAGTTACTTGTAATCAGTCCGTCCCAACGCGACGCAAATGTTTCGCGCGACCAGATTACATGTAAAGTCTATGCACAGACGCGTGTGGTTGCGACAGACGCAAATTTACGCCGGCGGCACGTTAGACGCGAGAGTTGAAATTTTCCATATTTAATACATCTATAATTGAGAAGCTCTGCGCGTCATCACCGCCGTCCTGCCGGTTTGAATCAAACTGTTGCTGATCCACCAGAAGTACCGCTGGCAGCGGCCTCATTCAGACGCTGTTGTGCGGCTACGGATGATATTATTGTAGCCGAGTGTCTGTTGTGTGTCTATATTTGTAATTCTAATAAAATGAAAACACGCTCCAGGGTAACTTGAACCACTTTTTTATCTCCTTCACACACGTATATCCCACAATTCCACTCCTCTTTTCCTTTCCGTTTCTCCCTCCACAATAAAAGCACCGGAAACATAACTTGGAACACAGCTTCCTATATAATTGCTCGATCCTTAATATTATCGCTTACATTATGAACCCGGACACGGGGCGTTTTATGGTCCGACATTAGAGGGACTTCCACAAGAAGTTTAAAGCGGGCGACTGTGGCGCAGTGGTTAGCAAGTCAGTCTTTCAATCAGAGGGTCGGTGGTTCAAACCCCGGCTCAGCCAGTCCATGTCGTTGTGTCCTTGAGCAAGACACTTAACCCTCATTGCTCACCGTTGCTGTGTCTACGGTCTACTGTATATCATGTAAGTCGCTTTGGATAAAAGCGTCAGCTAAATGAAATGTAATGTAATGTAATGTAAAGCTTGGGATAGCCTTCTGTTAATTTTGTACTATAGGCTTGACATAATCTGCAGAGGATAAAATAAAATCTGCCTCCAAATTAATTGCACTTTCATGGAGACCAAATCTAAGAAGTATCGGTATCGGTACTCGGTATCGGCAAGTACACAAATAAAAATATCGGTATCGTATCGGTTTGTAAAAAATGGTATCGTTGCATCCCTAATAAATACAATAAAACATGATTTAGCATACAATGGAAGGAGGTAAACGTGAAAATAAAGTTATTTTAAGATGAAAATGAGAAAGCTGTTGGCATAAACAATCTGACACGCTCTCTTGGCTTGCACTTTTGAGACGCTCCCTCCCCTTAATGTCGGATCACGAGGTAAAAAAAGCTTTCTTCCACACTGCACAATGAGCTGAATCTTTGCTTATTGCAGCAATGTGTGTTTGGGGTTGAGTTATCTCTGACAAGAAGCAGCTTTGCTGTTGTTGTAAATTGAGTGAGCAGGAGAAAAGTATGGGTGTTATTTTGGATTGGTTGAGCCCAATATCTGAATAAAGTGTTTGTATTCATCTTAATTACTAAGCAAGATATGTAAATCCATTGTTTGTCACAGTAGCGCTGACAATAAAGTAGATCTGAAAGTGAATTGATTACATATGTAGGTACCACTGGAGCTCCATAGGTTTGTTTCAGTGAATTGAAACGTTTAATTGTGAAATGTAAAGGGGAGTACGCCATGATCCGGAAACCAAACCCCCAGCTCAGCATCTACATTTAGGTAGATTCATATTGTGTGATTTCAATTTATTGTAAATGTATGCTTTTAAATCTGTAGGTTGGTGTATTTAATGTTGGAAAAGAGTAAATTGTAGGTTTAGGTTATTAGTTAATTGACTCATTAATTTTCCCTTTGTCAAAAACGACCAGACAAATTATTCTATTCAATATAAATACTAATAGCTGCTTTAATACCTATTTTTAAGTTGTTCTACCAAGAAATACCCGAAATACAAAGAATAGATGGAGAAGATAATAAGGTAAAACATAATCATATTTTGATGATTTTAAAATCTAGACAGATATGTTCATAACATTCTGTAGCTTGCCACTGGTGGTCCTTATGTAGATTAAAAAAAATAAACAGTTCCCACATGACCTGGTGCAGGTTTGTGCGTGATGATTGCTCCATACAGCATATATCCTCACCCATCGTCTCAGTGTATTACCTCCAGCAGCTTAGACGGCGGTTGGCACACGCACAGTTGGGCGAAGCAGACAGGAGCCCCCGGCCGGAGGCGAAGCTATGTACTAGTTTGGATCTAACCAAGGACATGTGTGTTGGGGAGGTAGTGAGCATACAACTGGCAAAATGAGACTTTGATTCACTAGTTGTGTAATAATAAGAAGTGGGCACTTTCGATCAAAGAACATTCTTGCAGGAAGTTGAGAGAGCCTTGCATCGGGAGGTCCAGCTGTAAAGTGCAGTCACGGCTCGGGGTCAGGACGTGGCTGTGTTGAATTGCCGGCGACATTAGATGCTGGACTGAGTGGCGAGCTGTGTGTGAGGCGGGGTTGGGGGACACACACTCGTGGTGGCGCCGTTACAGTCTCAAGATACACGTTTTAGAGGCACTATGAGTGATAAATAACCAAGCACCTTTTAATTGCCTTCATTGGCAGATTATTTAGTTTGAGACTTGTAAATATCTCAACCAGAGTCGAATGTTTTTTCTTCTTCTTTGTAGCAGAGGATGCTGTGCGGTGCGGCGGCCCGGTTGCTCGGCAGCAGGCCAGCATGAGCCGAGATGCATGCTATCGCCCGTGTGTGGTGATTAATCACGCGGTGCCTCCGCGTCTCTCGGGCCCGTCAGCCACTCTGGCCGCATGAGGTCCGGGAGGAACATCTGGGGATGTCTAGGGACGTCGGAGGGGCGACCACGGCCCATTCGTCACCCCAGGGACAGCAACCAGACGTGTCGCCTCAATCTCACGTCGTCGTCACCTCCCCCCCTCCCTCCTCCTTACCTCCGGGGTCCCAGCAGACCCGGCTTGGACAAAAGGTGTGTACTCTTATTACATGACACATAACACTCTGAGGAGCTGTGAACAGAGGAAGGCGATGTCTCGGGGCTGCACATCAGCGACAATAACAAGCGGGGCCGGTAATGTGCCTGTTGGTTGAGCTATCAAGAAGAACAACAACCTGCTGGGTGTGGGAATAAGGCCTGACACATCGCTTGAGAGGAAGCGGCTTAAGACGGGGATGCAGCTTAAAATACCCCCGCAACAGAGACACCAAAGTGGCACAGGATCAGACCGATAAGAAAGATAAGTCTTAAAGTTCTGCTTAAAGCGGTGCACCGGCATGAAAGGGCTGAAAATACGCGCCGGTTGAAAAGTAATAAAGGAAACGGAATAATACAAAGAGTTGTCAGTGGCATGTCTTTCATCGCAGGCAGATCGGTCTTGCTGGAAATAACAACACGGCTTCTAACAACACAAACCATCCCCGTCCAAACTGAAACCAGCTGGGGCCGATGTCACAAACGCACCAAGCCGTGTCCTCACATCATGTTCAGCCGCTAAGACTATTGTGATAGGAGGTAGCTTTTGCTCTGTGCAAACTAGACCCAGTGGGCTTCATTAAACATCCTGCAACCAACGGCAGTGACTGAACATTTTAATATAAAATATACACTCCAACACAATTAAGATAAGGGATTATTTAGATGAGCTTTGTTTAGTGTAGCAATACAGTGGCACAACTGGTTGCATGGGAAAAAAACAAAAAAGAAAATCCACATTTAAATGCTCACAATGCAGGTGACCTAAATAATAGACCATGAAATATGCAAAGCAAGATTTAACAAAACAAATGCTTCCAGTGGGCTGGAGACGCTTCGACCATTAAAACAATCCTCCGATTTACGCTCGTGATGCGACAAGCGTTTCTTCAGGCATTGTGTCCTGTGGCTTATTTTGTAAACATGAACCCGATTATATCTGCAGCCCAATCCTGGTGATTTACAGTGAGTCAATTCGGCGGAGATAAGATAAAGCAGCTGCGATGAAGTTAATGCAGATGAGGTATTTTGGGGCATGGAAGAAAACCAGCTGATTATGCAGGCTCCCCACCACACACACACACACACACCACGCCACTGTACAGAAGCGATACATGAGCTGTGCTTCACCACCCCCCCGGCGATCATTCATCATGCCGTCACACAGGAGGGAGGAAATGCAGCCAGGGCAGGTCTGACATGAGGGAATCATGGGATATACATGCGCTGGCTTTGTTCACTGGTGTCTTTCTCTTTTTTTTTTCTTCTGTCCCTGGCGCCCCGGGGCTCAAACACGGGGATGGCCTCCCTCTAGTGTGTTGTTTGACAGGTGGCAGCTCATTGCTTTTTTTTCTTTTACTTCAGAGGAAAAGATCTGATGTTTTTAAATCCCGCTTAAATCAGCGCTATCTGATTTTTCTAGGCACGCGCACATGGCCACATGCACACACAAAGGGACCTAGAACACATGGCTCTCAGTGATTTAGCCGGGTGTGACGGGATTAGCGTGGCTCTGGCGAAACTTTAGCACAGACCACATGGATATAGCCTCTAATCTCTAATGTGAAGGTCAGTTTATCTCTCAAAATAAATTACTCTCAACCCGTGCGCAAGGAAATCTAAATGCACACGTGTACACACACACACACACACATGTTAGGAGGATGAAACAATGAATGTTTGAGTTATTAGATGTGCACTTGTCAACACAAATCAGGGTTTCACACGTGGATGGGGGATTGGGTGCCGGGCTCGGCCTTGCTGCCACCTGAATCTTCCTTCAAGAGGCAGCTGCTGTCTCTGTTGTGTGTTTTAAGAGCGGGGCCGGCATATCTCAGGCCCCCGATGGGGATTAAACCAGAGCGTTCCCTGGGGCGTGCTCCTGTAAACACAGCTTGATCAAGAACCAAAACAGCACAACTCATCCAGTGAGGGAAAGGGAAACCACTTTGAATTCTCGGAATCGGGAGTGTGAGCTCACATTTCGCTGTTCAGAGACGACGCCGTCCGCGGTGCTGGCTTCATCGGACCTCATGATATGAACATGTATAATCTAAATTACTCGACAAGCCACTTCAGCTCCAAACCGTTGGAGTGCTTCTTGCATGAGACCCATTTGTTCCTCATGAGGTACTTGACCTATTTTACTGTGTGTAGTCCATGTAATGTTAAAATACTAAGCATAACGGAGACAGGTGGCAATATAATAGCATTTTTTGCTTTGAATTGTTAGATTATAACATTGTTGTTTGAATCTCCAGCCATAAATTAGGCTCCATTTTCAAGACTAACTGTGTTCATGTATGTTTCTATTTTGGTCCGAGCACAACTTGAGCTTCACATACTACAGTACTGGCAATTATTATTCTCTTATGTGCCATCAACAGTTTGCATGGGCAGATGCAAATCTGAATTCAAAATAATGTTCGAGCACCTGAGCTTTGTTGGCAACTGGAAACCATATTTTTTAGAAAGATAAAAGAACCAGCTTATAGACACAATTTGACAAAAAAAAAAAAAAATATATATATATATATATATAAGAATAGGAAAACAACAGAGCAGAGGAATCAGGGACATTTTAACTGAAAGAGATTGATGTCATACAAGCAAAAACCTTCACTGCAAGGTCACACTAATAAATACATGTTTAAGCCCACAACAAGCCATGAAAAAAGAGAATACACTCAAGACTCATCATCATCATCATCATCACGACTGTGTACTGTATACTATGCATCACTGCTTTAAAGGCAACGACATCCTGACATGAGAAAGAGGCCATCCTCTTAATATAACACATATAAAAGATAACAGATGTGCTGTTAATTGGCAGAAGTGAATACCTTTAGTTCAACCACATTTTATGCACCAGGACTCTCAGAAACGGATGAAATACACATTCAGACAAGAACATCTTGTGGACGAAAACATTGCGTGGATGGTATTGTTCCAGAATGTTACTCCACATCATTTCATCAGTCTGCGTTCTTACGATCACTTTTGCTCCCATGTACTCTTTACTAAACATTTTGAATGCCCCTGTTTACTGCATTAATTCAATTTCCCATCAATGCTACTATTAAATGTTTTTTTCCCCACTGTTGCTTCTCTATCACTTCATCACCCGGAAGGCACACATGTCTGCTGGAGTGAACCGAGCTGAGCAGCTTGAAACGGTTGCTCGGTCGGCCGTGTTTTCAGTTTGACGAAAGTCTTAGTGAAAAGAGTCAAGGTCATATTCAGGATGTTCTCGCTGAGTGAATCGGCAGGGCAAACAAGAACAAGCTTCTGTTTGAATTAAACATTTAAAAAAAAGGAAGAAAAAAAAAAAGTGCTCTGAAAGCTGAGGACGCTAAAGATCCACAAAGGTGAAGTTTCAATGCAGCTTCCTGCTGTTTATTCTGTCTCTTCCTCTACCAAGCTGTTCATCGGCTCTAAAGATAGTTGAGCGGCAAAGCACACTGTATCACACGGGGGACGTAGAAACGTGGGATTTAATCCCAAGAGAGTCAAAAGGAGTCCAACAAAGAACAACGACAACAAGAGGGAGGTGGCCAAAAAAAGCAATGTCTGCTTTAATGTTAACAACGAAATATAGAATCTTACAAAACAGGCACTGTGTGAAAATGTTGACGTAGATGCTCAAACCAAAATCATGCACATACCTCACTGCACTACTTTATGCTATGAGAGAGAGAGAGAGAGACGGTTGAAGAAATGCACACCAATGTTTTGTGCATAGTAAGTAACGTAGGAAATAAATCAACGTTGACTTCTCGTTTCACAAGTCTATTTTTTGTAAGTATAGCTATTAATGCTGGATGAGACCAGCCTGAACTCGCAGATTATTATGTGTGTTTGAGTACAATCAATCATGCACCATTATTAATTTATTTATATTGCAGTTATGCAGTATCTTATAAAGATAGAATATTATGAATACATGTTGTATCTACTACTTATAGGATTTGCCTCTGTATGTTTTTTTTTTTTTAAATAAGGTTAGGGTAACACTTTATAATAGGTATTATAAAGGGTCCAATATCGTACACGTGTGTCCCACGTTGATGACATGTCACCACCGTCGAAAGGCTGTTATGAGACTCGGGACAGAAAGCATGCCGGCCAGGTGATGGGAGGCGATGCCCGTCAATGGCACGAGTGGTGACTATGTGTCTTAGTTTGGTGGCACATACAACTCACATCGCCTCCCGTAGCTTAAACGTGTGTCCCACTATGAGTAAATTTTTTGCATCTTGCAATAGATATTAATGTTCTTTATCACTTTGTGTTGTGTTCATTTTCCTTTTCTGTTGAGAAGATAACTGAGACTTGTGTTGGCTTTGATGCACTGCTGGCCTTTCAATGTCATTTATAAATGTTTTGTAAGACATAGATAGTCCTCACTTTAGTCACACAAAATGGGATCACACAAGGGTTAGGGTTAGTGGGGTCACACAAAATACTTAACTAACGACTAGTAACTACCTACATTTTTAATATAATTTACTAACACTTTATAAACTCTCATTAATCATCTATAATTCCTTAATTGGTTATATATATATATATACATATATATATATATATATATATATATATATATACAGTTAGGTCCATAAATATTTGGACATTGACACATTTTTCATTATTTTGGCTCTGTACACCACAACAATGGAGTTGAAATCAAGATGTGCTTTAAGTGCAGACTTTCAGCTTTAATTTGAGGGTATTTACATCCAAATCAGGTGAACGGTGTAGGAATTACAACAAATTCAAATGTGGCCACCCTCTTTTTAAGGGACCAAAAGTAATTGGACAAATTAATATAATCATAAATCTAATTGTCACTTTTAATACTTTGTTGAAAATCCTTTGCAGTCAATGACAGCTTGAAGTCTGGATTCCATAGACATCACCAGACGCTGGGTTTCGTCCCTGGTGATGCTCTGCCAGGCCTCTACTGCAACTGTCTTCAGTTCCTGCTGGTTCTTGGGGCATTTTCCCTTCAGTTTTGTCTTCAGCAAGTGAAATGCATGCTCAATTGGATTCAGGTCAGGTGATTGACTTGGCCATTGCAGAACATTCCACTTCTTTGCCTTAAAAAACTCCTTGGTTGCTTTCGCAGTATGCTTCGGGTCATTGTCCATCTGCACTGTGAAGCGCCGTCCAATGAGTTCTGAAGCATTTGGCTGAATATGAGCAGATAATATTGCCCGAAACACTTCCGAATTCATCCTGCTACTTTTGTCAGCAGTCACATCATCAATAAATACGAGGGAACCATTTCCATTGGCAGCCATACATGCCCACGCCATAACACTACCTCCACCATGCTTCACTGATGAGGTGGTATGCTTTGGATCATGAGCAGTTCCTTTCCTTCTCCATACTCTTCTCTTCCCATCATTCTGGTACAAGTTTATCTTCGTCTCATCTGTCCATAGGATGTTCTTCCAGAACTGTACAGGCTCTTTTAGATGTTTTTTGGCAAACTCTAATCTGGTCTTCCTGTTTTTGAGGCTCACCAATGGTTTACATCTTGTGGTGAACCCTCTGTATTTACTCTGGTGAAGTCTTCACTTGATTTTCGACTTTGACACAGATACACCTACCTCCTGGAGAGTGTTCTTGATCTGGCCAACTGTTGTGAAGGGGTTTTTCTTCACCAGGGAAATGATTCTTCTGTCATCCACCACAGTTGTCTTCTGTGGTCTTCCAGGTCTTTTGGTGTAGCTGAGCTCACCAGTGCGTTCTTTTTTCTTAAGAATGTACCAAACAGTTGATTTGGCCACACCTAATGTGTCTGCTATCTCTCTGATGGTTTTGTTTTGATTTTTCAGCCTAATGATGGCTTGCTTCACTGATAGTGACAGCTCATTGGACTTCATATTGAAAGTTGACCGCAACAGATTCCAAACACAAATACCACACCTGAAATGAACCCAAGACCCTTTTATCAACTCCTTGTAAATGAAATATCGAGGGAATTACACACACCTGACCTTGAAACAGCTGATCAGCCAATTGTCCAATTACTTTTGGTCCCTTAAAAAGAGGGTGGCCACATTTGAATTTGTTGTAATTCCTACACCGTTCACCTGATTTGGATGTAAATACCCTCAAATTAAAGCTGAAAGTCTGCACTTAAAGCACATCTTGATTTTTTCATTACAACTCCATTGTTGTGGTGTACTGAGCCAAAATAATGAAAAATGTGTCAATGTCCAAATATTTATGGACCTAACTGTATATACCATATATATATATATATAGTTATATATATATATAGTATATAGTTATATAGTTATATATTATTTATTCCGTATTTGTAATTTAAGTTATATATATATATATAATATATATATTATATATATATATATATTAAATTACAAATACGGAATAAATAATTTATAAAGTATGAAAACACAATAATGAAATGCATAATAGTCAAGTTTATTAATCAAGAATAACACATGTATAACTTTGTTTATAAATTGCATACTGATGAGTGTTAATGTTGGAACAATGCTTTATAAATGATGATTTAAGTTTTTACTAATACTTAACTAATGCTAAATAGCGTGTAGTTATTATAAAGTGTTACCAAAATTAGAACACAATCATGCTGTCGTTAAGCCAGTTATTTCATGTCAAACTGTGGGGAGTAGACTGTGGGGAGTAGGCTGTGGATAGGAATGTGATATGAAAAATAAATTAATGAATGAATAAAAGTCCATTTTTGGTGGGGGTTTAATCAAAAAGATGCCTGTAAGGCCTTTCATTTGTATGGCGCAGCTCAGCCCTGACGCTGATCAGAGCAGACACCGAGGCCTTTCAGGCGCTGCTGTCCTTGGTGCCGAGTTCACCGAGCGTCTTTAACACACAACTGCGAGGTAAAGTTGCCTTGCCTTTTTGTCGCAGTGAATTCTTGCATGTTAAAATCTAAAAGGATTATCTGACTTCATGTCGATGTTATTAACAACAAGCACCTCCTGCACTAGATTAATTTTGAAATACTTACACTTTGTGCTAAATGTAAATGTCCTCAAGATTGAAGTGATCAAAGAAATAAAACCGTTGTGGGAACACACGTGCCAGTGCTGTATTGACAAAATAGAAATTAACATTGCTGTAAAGCAGTGCTTTATAGACACACTCACCTAAAAGAGTTGTTCTTGACATGTCTTTCTCTTTTTTTCCTGTCATCCAAGCACAAAAAAGCATGCTTGGGCGCAAAGTGCACACTCACACCCCAACAGTGTGTGGTTTGGCAGCGCGTCCGCCAATGGGAAGCTCCTCTTGTCTCTGGGCACCAGTTGAAATGACTGCCCTCTCATTAATCTCCCTATGCTAATAGCAATTAGTTTCATGCACAGAGAGACGCGCCATCAGGGCCTGCTTTGTCGCGTAGGCGCGTTTGATCACGAGGATGAATCATCATTTTATTTTACAAATGCATCATCAGGTGACTTCCCAGCAATTTCCCGACGTTGCATTTCGTCACGTCTCAGAAGACATTATCGCTGCCACCCACGATTCTCCAAGGATCTCGCCTTAATTTGTGGGGTAAACAGATGACCCTGGGAATTATTCAAATCCAATGGCCTTCACGGACAATCATCCTTACCGCTCATCGCGTGAATTGATATGCGTCTGATGCACAATACGAGTCACATCCAATTTGTGAAAACCTGCCGTCGGTGGCCCATTATAACCCTCTAATGGCACGCATATATAAAATCCCTCTATATCGACGACAAATTAAAAAAAAGCAACTGAGACCAAACCAAATCCATGAATGATTACCCCCAACAATAAGTAAATCCGCAGAACTAAAATTCAATTTTCAGAAATCCCACAGTCCTACTGCTAGACGCCATTCAAAGCTCATGAGGATTTGGACTTAAGGCGACTTAGAGGTGATTTATGCAGTAACCCAAATGGCTGTGTTGGGAGGAGAAGAAAGGCCCGGTCCTTTGGAGAGAGAACCTGTCTCTGTGTCATGACTCACTGTAGCTACACTCTGCTACTGACGAGGCAGGGTGCCGCCTTGTATCAGATTGCACATGATTGTGCTCCACTGGGTGTTTCCAGTTTGCACACGCCCTCATGGCACGCAGTCGGGGCCGACTCTCACCTCACCGCTGGATAGAGAGAGAGCGAATAAAAGATCAATCTTAAATGTCAAAACCATTTGAGGTATCTCTGACATGGTTGTTTAGAACAGTTCCGCTTGAGTGTACCAATCTATGAAAGGTTTCTACAGTGTATCTCTGTGGACGTTACATCCTGTTTGGAAATAAACACAGCAATATATCATGTGTTAAAACAACGACAGGGACGCAACAGCATAAGCTCACACTTAAGGTCACAACTTTCTGGAACTTTCTGAACAGTTTTCCATATTGAGGGAATATTGCCAGAAGCAAAAGCTTAAGGGGAGATAGCAGAGGCAAATAGGGAAAAATATAAATACCCAAAAAAACTTCCTCACATACACTAAGACAATTATTTATTTTGTTTTAAAAGTTATGTATGTATGTAAACAAGTATATTTAAATATGTCATGTTTAAATATGCAAATTAGACATAATCTTATCAAATATTTGCTAATTTGCATAGAGTCCAGAATAGAAGTCTGAACATTGAATAAAGCATGGTTCATTATTTCATTTTGTTGACAAATAAGAGTCAATGTTTTTTACAAACGGAATTTTGAATAACTCTTTATAACTTTTATTTTTGCTATGTTTGTATAAATACAGTATCATAAAAGTATGCTATGAATGATATATGAACAAATCCCTTACTAAAAACCTTCAGAACAGAAAGAAATGAAAATCGAAAATGTTATGTTTGCAAGTGCTACTGAAGTGGAACAGTCTTTAAATATGTATTGTTAAATGATATGCATGTCCAAGACACTACAGGTGAAAAGGGTTAAACATTAACAAATATATATATATCACTATGAGACATCAAGAATTACAGAAGCAAATACGCAAAGTGGTAAAATAAACAGCTTCAATTGTATTTAGGATGTGTTTTTATTTCCATTAGTCTGAAAGACAATGGAAGCGAATTAGATGTAAATTGACCAGTGCATGTACATTTCTTTGTCTGTAGTTTCTCCCCTCTGAAATATGTACAAGTGATGTTGTAATAACAAGACAGACAGTCATTCTTGACAAGTATAATTTTTCATAGTAGTGTCCATCAGTAGGTGGTTCTTTTACAAACTGGTAAATCTTTCCTGTTCAGCACCACCGCTGGCGCGCACATTACAGAATGAGGTGGCTTGTGTTTAAGGGAGGGGAAGGCTCCATGTTTTGGGGGGAGTCCAACATGCATGAAAAATTGTACCGTTAAATTGTCTTACTGGGAATTAGAGCAGGGGGTGGGGGGTTTGGGGTGTGGAAATACAATGCTTTCTTAGCTGAGCTGAAACCGATGTGATGCAGAGTTTAACCTCACATATGTATTTGCTAAATCTGTCTAGTTAAATGTGTCCAAAGATCTACAGCAGATAAACACTCAAACCGTAGTTCTTCAAACTGACACAAAGGGACATTGTATGGATGCAGAATATTCATTAACCTAGGAAATATTTGTATTTAACATTGTATATGAGGCTGCATATATCAAGGTTTGTATGAAATGTTTGTGAATTTCTTTAACACTGAATGGAATGACAATCTGGGATGTGAGAGGTTTGCTTACTGACTAAACTGATAACTCGTGCTGCACACTTTGTGCATTTGTGTGTGTGCACACTCGTATGTCTGTCTTTGTGAGGACTGGTTTGAGTTTTCGACAGAATGAGGACATGTTTGGAAAGTGAGGACATGTTGGCAGAACCCTCACACCAGTTTGAGCTTGGTTTTGAAGTTCAGGTTGGAATAAGGTTCAGGTAATAGGGTGAAGGTAAAGGTTGGGGTTAGGGAGTTAGTAGTATTGGCTTAAGGTGGGTTAAGGGGTGAGGGAATGCATTTTGTCATGTGTCCTCAGAGGGAAATAAAAATAGGGTTGTGTGTGTGTAGAGAGAGGAAGAGAGAACATGTTAGGGTGAAATCAACATTTTACAGCAGTGAAAAAAAAAAGAGAAATTAAAAAACTAGGCAACTCCCTATTATTTAACTTCACAGAAACTTGGTGTACAGTAGACACATTCATTACAAATTAAATTATTTCCTCTGTCCTCATTTCCTCTGCAACGCAGGAAAAATAACAAGAACGAAGTGCGTTATAGCTTTGATCACTCTTTATCATAACACTTTAATACAGTAGACACTGATATGCAAAATTACTCATATACCATGATCTATTGTAGACACTTTCTTGAGACTTTGATTAACAATCAACTTTATTTACTTACATCAGATGCTCACATACACGTTGTTAAAATTGGTGTTATTAGTCTGCACAGAGGTGCTTTGTAACACTTCACTCCAGCGAGAACAGTAGGCAAGCCCAGGCTGATGATGATGAGGGCCATATTAGACGTCAGCCTGCCGGGTGAGGTACCCGGTGGGTGGACGGACACATAATAACGAGACAGCAATTGGAAAGACTTCAAACTAAAACAAAAACAAAAAAATCCCACTTGTGTATACCCAAGTGGGTTAAACCGATCCCCATGGCTTTATTCAAGAAAGTCAGGGCCAGCTTTTGAAAAAACATATCCCGTATGTACAAAATAGTTTTTTGCTTCTTTCTAAAATAAATATGACAAAGGCTGTTTCAGAAATCAGCCGGAGAGCAGTGAAGTGGAAAGATAATAACGAGAGCGCAACACAACGCGTTTCTCAAGTAGCAATAAAGTGTCATTTCTAGGATGTCAATCATCATCTGATGACTGAGGGGCCTCGGCAGAGCACAGGTGGTTTAACACCGCAGATGCCATGATGAATTGTGGACATCATGTAATGCGTTTGTTGTACTTGTACAGCATGCAGTTAAGCCTTTTCTGATGAACCCCACGAAACCACGAGTCAATTATACACTCTTCCTTTGGTGTTGATTCTTAGCAGTCCACAGAAGAAAAGCATGCAATAAAAGATGAAAACATGATTATATTTATTTATGCTTACTATTTATAATAGCACTGCTGAAATTGAGATAGAGAGATGAAGAAATGCATACCAATATTTTGTGCGTAGTAAGAAACATGGGAAATAAATCAACGTTGAATTCTCGGGTTTGAACAAAAGTCTATTTTTTGTAAGTATAGCTATTAATGCTAGATGAGACCAGCCTGAACTCACAGATTATTATGTGTGTTTGAGTACAATCAATCATGCACCATTATTCATTTATTTATATTGCAGTTATTCAGTATGTTATAAAGATATAATATTAATTATATATGTTATGTCAACTTCTTACTGTATAGGATTTGCCTATATGTTTTAAATAGGAGTAATACTGTCAGGTTCCCTGGTAGGGAGGCTAGGCGGCTCGGACCCAAGTGCCGGACAGAATCAGGGAGAGAGAGGTTTAGTGTAGAATATCTCAACAGGTTTATTTCACAATTAGTCAAACTCGTCACTGGCTGTGATGTCGGATGCTCTCCGTGTCGTTCGCTGGATGACGTGGCGTGGATCTCGTGTGCCGTGGCTCGTAGCCGGTGACTCGTGGCTCGTGACAGGAAACTCGTGACTCGTGGTTTGTGCTCGTGATGCGTGCTCGTGCTCGTGCTCCGTGGTTCGTGACTCGTGACTCAAACGTATCCCGCACCGGGATACTGGTTGTCGGTCAGGTAGCTTGCTGGTATCTGAAAAACACAGTAGAAGCAATCTCGCGACGCCGCGGTCTGGGTTGTCGCCCTTCTTATGCGCCGTGAGAGTCCTGATGCGCCGCAGCTGCGCGCCTCTCCCCTCAGCTGTTCCGCATCGACCTGATTGCCAGAAGAGAGAGAGAGCAAGAGAGAGGGAAAAATGCAGGAGAGACACAGGAAGATAGAGAGAGAAGAGAAAAAGGGAGAGGGAGAGCAGGACACTCCAACACCAACCCTCACAGCACCCCCCCCTCAATGATCGTCTCCCGACGATCTTCCCGGCTTATCCGGGTGATCTCGGTAAAACTCCCGGAACAACTCGGGACCCACTATCATCCGGCGGGACAACCACGACCGCTCCTCGGGACCATACCCCTCCCAGTCCACTAGATATTGAAAACCCCGCCCTCGCCGACGCACCTCCAGGATCCTTGAAACCTTGTGGGCCGGATGACCGTCGATGACCAGGGCGGGCGGAGGGGGAACGGCCGGAGGGCTATGCTCACTCTCCCCCACCGGTTTCAGCAGGGAAACATGGAACGTTGGATGGATAGGCATCGAGGCCGGAAGAGTCAGTCGAACCGCCGATGGATTAATTATTCTCTCGACCGGGAACGGTCCCACGAACCTGGGCCCCATCTTCTTGGACTCCATCGGCAACGCCAAGTCTTTTGCGGACAACCAGACCTGCTGCCCCACCCGATATTCAGGAGCGGGTGCCCGAAGCCGATCCGCCAACCGTTTATTGTTTGCCGAGGACCTGGCAAGGGCAGCCCTGGCCGCTGCCCAGACGGACCGGATTCGCTGGACGTGCGCCCCCACTGACGGAACCGCCACCTCCTCCTCCTGGGCTGGAAACACGGGAGGCTGAAACCCATAACACACCATGAAAGGCGACATTCCGCCAGTAGAGGAGCAGGAAAGGGAATTGTGTGCATACTCCACCCAGGGTAGATGGACACTCCAAGAAGCGGGATGCTGGGCACACACACACCGCAGGGACGTCCCCAGGTCCTGGTTTGCACGCTCCGTCTGACCATTGGACTGCGGATGGTAGCCTGACGACAGACTGGCGGTGGCCCCGATCGCCCGGCAGAACGCGTCCCACACCCTCGAGGTGAACTGGGGCCCCCGGTCGGAGACGATGTCCATCGGAATACCATGGAGCCGAAACACGTGCAGAATCAACAGCTGGGCGGTCTCCAACGCGGAAGGGAGCTTGGGGAGAGGGATGTAGTGCACCGCTTTGGAGAACCGGTCGACAATCGTCAGGACGACGGTGTGCCCCTCAGATGGTGGCAATCCCGTGACGAAATCGACCGCGATATGCGACCAGGGCCTGCTCGGGATCTGCAACGGCCGCAGCAAACCGGCAGGGCGTTGATGGGAGGCCTTCCCTCGAGCACACACTGCGCAAGCGGCCACAAACCGCCGGACGTCCTCCTCCATCCTCGGCCACCAGAAACGCTGCCGGATGAACGTCGTGGTTCGCCGCGCCCCGGGATGACAGGACAGACTGGACGAATGGCCCCACTGCAGCACCGGCGCTCGCACTGTAGGAGGAACAAAAAGTCGATTCGGTGGTCCTCCCTCCGGCACCGGATCGTCCCTCGGAGCCCCCCTGACGACCGACTCGATGTCCCAGGTGGCCGCTCCCACGATGCAGTCTGATGGAACGATGAGCGTCGGGTCGGACCGCTCCGGCGAGGGATGAATCCGGGAGAGTGAGTCCGGTTTCCCATTCTTACTCCCGGGCCGGTAGGATAGGGAATATTGAAAACGGCTCAAGAACAGAGCCCAGCGCGCCTGGCGGGAGTTCAGCCTCCGAGCTGCTCGAATATAGATCAAGTTTTTATGATCGGTCCATATTAAAAAAGGTTGTTTACTCCCCTCCAACCAATGCCTCCATTCCTGTAATGCCAAAACCACCCCCAGCAGTTCCCGGTTCCCCACGTCGTAGTTACGCTCGGCGGAACTAAACCTACGCGAAAAAAAAGCGCATGGGTGAAGTCGCTGAGTAGTGGGGTCCCGTTGGGAGAGCACCGCCCCCGCCCCCGTCTCCGACGCGTCTACCTCCACTACAAACTGGAGCGCAGGATCGGGGTGCCGAAGAATGGGGGCGCAGGTAAATAACCCCCGCAACCGATCGAATGCCCCCGCCGCCTCGGGACTCCACACGTACGGAATCTTAGTGGAGGTAAGACGAGTGAGCGGCCCCGCTACCCTGCTAAAGTTCCGGATAAATCGGCGATAGAAATTAGCAAACCCCAGAAAACGCTGCAGCTCCTTCCGAGTACCTGGGATGGGCCAGTCAGCGACGGCGCGAATCTTAGCGGGATCTGGCTCCACCCGACCCCTGGCGATGACATACCCCAGGAAGCTCACTGACGCAACGTGGAACTCACATTTTGCGGGCTTGACGTAAAGTCGGTTCTCCAGCAGAC
Source organism: Cottus gobio (assembly GCA_023566465.1). NCBI lineage: Eukaryota > Metazoa > Chordata > Actinopteri > Perciformes > Cottidae > Cottus > Cottus gobio. The sequence goes on from CM042237.1 coordinate 17,353,194, forward strand.
GTCGGAGAACCAACCTCACGTGCTGCCGATGTTCCTCCTGAGACCGTGAAAAAATGAGGATGTCGTCAAGATAGATAAAAACGAACTGTCCTAACATGTCACGAAATAAGCTGTTCATCAGCGTCTGGAACACGGCTGGGGCGTTGGTGAGGCCAAACGGCATAACTAAGTACTCAAATTGACCTAATGGGGTGTTGAAAGCCGTTTTCCACTCATCTCCTTCCCTGATACGCACGAGGTGATACGCGTTGCGGAGATCAAGCTTCGAAAATACTTGGGCCTGGCAGAGGGGTTCAAATGACGGATCGATCAGGGGTAATGGGGTCTTGTTCTTGATTGTTATCTGATTAAGGCCCCGATAATCAATGCATGGCCGCAAAGACTGGTCTTTCTTAGTGACAAAGAAGAACCCCGCCCCCAATGGCGCGGACGACGGCCGAATCAGCCCAGCATCCAAACACTCCTGAATATACTTTTCCATCGCGGCCCGCTCTGGGCGGGAGATGTTATACAGTTTGGACGTGGGAAGCGGGGCCCCCGGAAGCAAGTCTATCGCACAATCATAGGGTCGGTGGGGAGGGAGTCGCTGGGCGAGATTCTTACAAAAAACCGGGCCGAGGTCGTGGTAGTCGCCGGGAACCCCTGTCAGGTCTGGCGGAGTCGAGGAACGCGTGGGACTCCGGGTTGCCGGAGAAGCCTCCCGGAGGCAACGTACGTGACAAGCCACGCCCCAACTGGCGATGGACAAAGTCTTCCAATCAATCTGCGGATTGTGGACCTGCAGCCACGGGAGACCTAGAACGACGGGGGATGAAGGGGACGGGATAACATATAACTGAATTGTCTCTGTGTGCTGACCAGATAAACAAAGTCTCAGGGGACCGGTACGGTGCGTAACCTGCGCGAGGAGCCGGCCGTCCAACGCGTTGACCTGTCGCGAAGGATCCAACGGTTCCACTCTCAACCCCGCCCTCTCCACTAGCCCGGCGTCGATGAAGCTTTCGTCAGCCCCGGAGTCAACCAGGACCTCCACCGGTATGTCAGCACCCTGACCCGAGAGGATGGCGTTGATGGAAATGCGGGATGTCATGCGAGACGTAGTGGTACTGCTCAATCTCACGGGTTTCTCCGGAGCAGGACTATTAACACACAGAGACGGATTTGGGCTCGCCGGCACGCTCTGATTTACTGGCGAGCCCCCCCGTTTGGGGACTCGCGGCAATTTCGGGCATAATGCCCTGCAAGCCCACAATACAGACAAAGCCGCCCCTGGAATCGTCTCTGCCGCTCCTCCGGCGTCAGACGAGCGCGCCCCAACTGCATCGGCTCGCTGGCATCCTCCCCCCTCCCAAGCGGCTCCCCCCGAGACCCGGCGTGCTCGCCCCCCAAAACCCAGCTCGACGACGGACGTGGAGCTCGCCGCCCCCGTTCTCGCCGACGCTCCCGAAGCCTATTGTCGAGCCGAATTGCCATCGTGATGAGCTGCTCGAGAGTCGCAGTGTCGTCCCGCGGAGCCAGCTCATCCCTAAGCTCCGCGGATAATCCCCGCCTGAAAATAGTCATTAACGCTGGCTCCCCCCAGCCGCTCTCCGCGGCAAGAATCCGGAACTCGATGGCGAACTCCGCCGCCGACCCGGACCCCTGCCGCAGAGAGCACAGGTGGTCACCGGCCTCTCGTCCGCGTACCGGATGGTCAAACACTCGCCGGAGCTCTGCTGTAAACTCCGTGAAAGAGGCTAATGCGGCGGACTGCCCGTCCCACAGCGCCGTGGCCCACTGGGCCGCCCTCCCCCGCAGCAGGTTTACACAAAATGCTATCCTAGCTCGATCCGAAACGTAACTAAGAGGCTGAAGGCTGAAGACAAGGGAGCAATTCAACAGAAACCGCCCGCACGCCCCGGGCTCACCGGCGTATGGTTCGGGTAACGGAACTCGGGGTTCCCGGGTGGCTTCCACGGGAGCCGGAGCTGGAATCGCACTCACCGGGGGCGAAGCGGCAGCGGCTGGTGGCGGTGCGTCTCGTGCGGCCAGTCTCTCCACATTCAAGCTGATGTTGTCCAGTCGAGCCATAATCCCCACCAAGGCTTGCTCGTGTCTGCCCAACAGTTCTCCCTGATGGCTGACCGCCTCTCTCAACGAATCTGGTCCCGCTGGGTCCGTCATTTCCTTGGTCGCGAGATTCTGTCAGGTTCCCTGGTAGGGAGGCTAGGCGGCTCGGACCCAAGTGCCGGACAGAATCAGGGAGAGAGAGGTTTAGTGTAGAATATCTCAACAGGTTTATTTCACAATTAGTCAAACTCGTCACTGGCTGTGATGTCGGATGCTCTCCGTGTCGTTCGCTGGATGACGTGGCGTGGATCTCGTGTGCCGTGGCTCGTAGCCGGTGACTCGTGGCTCGTGACAGGAAACTCGTGACTCGTGGTTTGTGCTCGTGATGCGTGCTCGTGCTCGTGCTCCGTGGTTCGTGACTCGTGACTCAAACGTATCCCGCACCGGGATACTGGTTGTCGGTCAGGTAGCTTGCTGGTATCTGAAAAACACAGTAGAAGCAATCTCGCGACGCCGCGGTCTGGGTTGTCGCCCTTCTTATGCGCCGTGAGAGTCCTGATGCGCCGCAGCTGCGCGCCTCTCCCCTCAGCTGTTCCGCATCGACCTGATTGCCAGAAGAGAGAGAGAGCAAGAGAGAGGGAAAAATGCAGGAGAGACACAGGAAGATAGAGAGAGAAGAGAAAAAGGGAGAGGGAGAGCAGGACACTCCAACACCAACCCTCACAAATACTTTATAATAACTATTATAAAGGGTCCCTTAGCGTACACGTGTGTCCCACATTAATGATGTGTCACGACCGATAGAGAAAGAGAGAGACAGACATCAGTAGGAAAACACAGGAAAAACATGTTCAGTGATTTATACCACCATATCACTATTCATAAGGGACTGATCGGTACCAATCCAACACAAACGCAGCACCTATTTATCTAACTATCATGGACTGAAGGGGAAGATGTAGTGTTTAAATTCCATAAAGCTGAGGGATTCAAAACAAAGAGATGTATGTATCATTTTAAATGGGAAATGTAGGAACGATCGAACGAAATATTTAAAACGTCATCCCTCGAGGGTTGGAGATCTCCAAGCCAAGGCCAAGATATATCTGTTGTGGACAAATATGCACACTATGTACTCACAATGTTTAAGTTTGATTGAAATTTCAGTGCCTCATGTTTTTCAGTTCTTGCTGCAATTTTGAAGAACTGAGACAGGAATAGGCATTGTCGTCATCTGTGGGAGTGAAAATCAAAGCCTCAATGATCTTTTCCAGAAAAACAGTCTCGGAATATTCCACACTTAAAAGAAACAGCATGGGACAACCCAAAACAGCAAAACATCAAAGCTCAAATAAAATAAAATAAACACCTACATTAATTGCTACTGGCTTCACTTTGAAAGACAAAGATGTGTGCCAAATCAATGGAATGGATTTGGATTGCTTCAAAAACTATTTTTGATTTGGTTTCATGTAGTTGCCGGAAACTCTGCGACATCCATTACCTTTTTATCTAACCACATTTTCAGCATAATAAAAGTGTATAGTATGTATAGTAGAAGGCCTAAAACTGAGCATTTTCAGGACTACTTCTTTGCTTTCTGGTGCAACTGCAACTGAAGGTATATGATAACAATGGAATGAGACATGTGCTCTACCAGAAAATGGACCAATAACTCATTGTCTGTTGGATTGTTTTGGAATGCCATGATGCAGGTTTGGTAGAAGTACAGAATGGATAACACAAGGAAGAGGAGTTTAGCTCACATCAGTTCTACTTGTATAGACAAAATATGACCTCAACAACAAATAGTCATACCGTGACATTATGCCAGGATTTGTGTTTCATCTTTGTTTTTGCAATCCTTTGATGATAAGGTGTACAGAAACAGAACAGTGTGCACCATATTAGTTAATTAACATGTCCTCCCAGGTCTCAGTGTTTGCCACCATTTCAGTTTCTCAAAACAAACTAAATAACACCTTGTTCTGGTATAAAGAGGTGAAGAAATCTGTCATCTAGAAAAAGTTAATTTGATCGTTTTTGTCAGATCAAATAAAAAAAATGATGGATGTGGGGGTTAACGATTAAAAATGAAAAAAGGACATCTAATAAAATGACCAGGTGGAGACAACATAATAGAAGATGTATTTAATTGGTAATTCAGTTTTGTGATCAGATGTCCCAATTAGCAGGGAAATGCAAAGTGTGTGTGCCCATCAGGCAAACCTCTAGTTCTGAAAAGTAAAGCCAATGTTGAAGTACTTTAAAAAATTGCATTCTCTCTAATGGCCACCAGAGGGATACTCTTGTTACAAAAAGAGATCCAATTGTATAGAAGTCTATGAGAACACGACTCTACTTATCTCTTGATTTAATCACTTAGTAATCATTGTAAATCTGAGTTTATGTCTCAATCTCTAGTTTCAAGTCTTTTTCAATACAGTATGATGTTCATTTAGTGAATTATGGTCCAAGACCATAAAGAGGGGAATGCTTTAGGGCGGGGCTACCTTGTGATTGATGAGTCGCTAACACAGTGATGACCGACCTGCAGTTGTCTGTCTGAACCCTTTCACACTGACTTTTTAGTTATTGAAAGTTAATTGTACATGTCGGTCACGTTTCCACCTTTGGTTTTTGGTTGTATTTAGCTCCACCGTCTCGTGTCCAAATTTGGTTTCAAAGAACAAGATGGCGACAGCAGAAAAAACAAGATGGTGACGTCCAGAATGTCAAATTTATGTCTTTAAAAGTCAGAGTTAACTTCTTATATACATTATGTGGTGCTTTACAGAAATGTAACACATCACTGTGTCCTGAATGTGCAAATGCTACGATGTGGTTTGGGTTAAAGAGACTAGGTTTCGGGATTGAATTGACATGGTTAAGATATGAAGCAGGTGATTACGGCCAGGGAATTATTGTGGTCATGCTAAAATAATAATAATGTTGTACGGTGGTGTAGTGGCTAGCACTGTCGCCTCACAGCAAGTCGGACCATGGCCTTCTGTGCGGAGTTTGCATGTTCTCTCCATGTCACCGTGGGTTCTCTCCGGGTTCTCCAGCTTCCTCTCACAGTCCAAAGACATACAGCTTAGGTTAATTGGACTCTAAATTGCCCGTATGTGTGAATGGATGAATGGTTGTCTGTCTATATGTGAGCCCTGCGATAGACTGGCGACTTCTCCAAGGTGTACTCTGTCTTCGCAACCTTGGGCTTTGTTGCCTGAATGTCAATATATATACATTTAGGGTACTTGCTCAAATGATGGGGAGGGTCTCTTTCAACCAAGTGTTTCCTCTTCACTTTGTGTCAGGTTAATGTGTATTTTTCAGGCAAGCGGAGGTCAGGCATTCATAGAACAACAAATAAACCTCAACAGTAAGCATTACTTTCTGATTGACAACCTGCCTTTGGCTCCACCCGCCCCCGACTGTCACCCCTAGTGGCAAGATACGTTGTCAGTTGATACTGTCTGTGTCGCCAGGACAGCCAATCGGTCTCTCATAGTGTTCTGTTAATCTCAGCATTAAAGACATGGAGATAAGTTTGACAATAAGTGCTTATAAAAAAGAGAAAAGAACAGCAGACGATGGCTTTTCAAAATAAGTCACAGAAATAAAACGCTCTCACATCCTTTAATCTCTTTCTGACATTTCTGCAATAAGTAATTAATAATGCTGGATGACACTTTGGAGTTTATCAGCCTTGCATTTCTACTCAACATTCCCTCTTGAATAACCCAGGTCTTGTCATCGGGCCATGAGATGGGTATATTTATTTATTTATTGTAATTGTTTTGATTCCAAAGATGAGCATCAAAAACAATTAGGCATTAAATGATTTAACAAACTCCTGGCAATACGAGGAAGTAAAGTAGAACTGGAAACAGTTGGACAATTTAGAAGACGAAAGGGGAACGCAGACAATACTATTCTAAGTCAAGTTTATGAATATACTATGAATAATGATGAATAGAAAAAAGCTCAATAAGATTTTAAAATCAGACGCATGACTAGTAGACTGCAGGGATTGATGTTAAAAGTCCCCCACGATTAAAATATTATCAGATTTTGCTTTATCAAAGCCACTAGTTCAGACAAATCATGAATGATTTCACGATGTAGCAGTGGGGGTATATCTACCAGGACCCTCAGCAGAGCAGAGTCATTTTATCGTTCTTAAGGATGCCCAGTGAGTCAAATCCAGTGTAATTGACGAAAACAATATTTGTGGATGCACCGCAAATTAGATATTGATAGTTGCTACTCCACTAAAATCCAGCTGCTGACCATAAAACTAATTATTATCTGTGTAGCCTAACCTCAATTACATTTATTTAGTATGTGCCAAAGGCCTTCAATTACCTTCCAGAAAACATTTCTATTAAATATTGTGGCTTATTTTGATTCAATTCTACTTTTAGCTTAACGTTCATTGTGCACCACGTGTACTAATTCACGGCTTAAAATAGACCCAACAAATTCACTATTTACCCCTCTTAGAGTAACATTAAGTCAAAAACTACAGGGCCCACAGACCAGGCACAGATACTTTTCATATGAAAATCCCACAGCAGAATTCTGAAACCTTGTGGGATTCCGTCAGTGTTTCACGGCTTTGTAGGCAGTTCAACTTGTGTACAAAGCAGTGAAACACTGACAAAATCCTAAAAAGTTTCAGCATTCTGTTATGGGATTTTCATACCATATGGAAATGAATGGAAAACAATGGCTGCCTTGATGTTCTGCCCCCAGGGCTGGGGAATTAGCGCCCCCTCCTGGTCCCTTTTGGTTGTGTTGTTAATTTGTCTTTGTTTTGAAATGCACTATGAACAGGAACAGGAAGTTAGCAACATGTGGTAGTTTTATGGAGATGGTCTCTGAAAATCATCCGCTGTCATCCATCATGTGTTTACGCCCTCTAAAGCCTGTAAGTATTTGTTTAGCACAGACTACAGAATAGTATTTTAGTAATATCTTCTTAAGTATATTTGTAAGGTTAATTTTGTATCTGTAGCCAGTTGTTGTTTGACTGCTACAGAAGCGTAAGAGCTACATACAGTTCAATCTGTAATGTGTAATTCATATGCATCTTGCTCATTGTGTTCTTCTGTTTGCTTTTAGTTTTACTAGTTTTTGATTTGTGTATGTCGGTGCTGCACAATAAAGCATCTGGAGCTACATCCTCACTCACGTATTCATATGGAGTTTGGCTTACTGCTGAATTGTGTACCAAGTTACAGACACACACAAGGAGAGCAGTACACTTGATCAGTGAAACTTTTCTAACTCACACAGGCTCAGACCTCTACTGGACTCTGTGGATAACGTTCTCCTCCATTCAGGATCACACATTCACCGGCTGAAAATTTGCACAAGATAGCTGGCCGTATCGCTATTTATGGTTAAATGGTTGTCATATATACTTTTCCTCTTCAGCCAGTGTCTATTTGCCCGATGATTGCTAATTTCCTGGTTTGAATTGCCGTCAAGGGCCTGAGATGGACCTTCATGACGACGACTTTGAGTGCCTCAGTGTAAACCACGCAGAGAACGATAATATCTCATTGGTGACCAGGTTTGGCCATTTCATGTGATGTGTAAACAGCAAAAAATAACAAAACGCCACCAAGCTGAACCTGCATTACCAATCAATGACAATCTAACACGGACACAACTCACACAGATTTCCCATTTTCATACCATTTGAAAATGAATGGAAATCAATCAATGGCAGCCACCAACAGGCAACCAAAACAGATAACCATATATATATATATGTATATATATATGTATGTGATATATATGTATATATATATATATATATATATATATATGTATGTGATATATATATATATATATATATATATGTATATATATGTATATGTATATATGTATATGTGTGTGTATATATATATATATATATATATATATATATATATATATATATGCCTATTTTAAGGCAAAAAGGAACACTGCTTATTGAGGCACATCCGGTTATTTGTGTAAACATAAAGTTGGTGATTATCTGGCTCACTCTCAGATCTGCACAGATAACTCAATAAAGTCTCTCTCCTCGGTTATATCAGGATACTGGTTTTGGCTTTGCACCTCCTGCCTCCAGTCTATCCCTTGGCACAGGCAAGTCTGTGGTAATTTAATGCTTGCCGCCCAGGCCCCTGTGATCCTGTGGGAGTGCCCGTGCCCCTGTAAGTGAGGCTGAACGCTTTATCCCGTGGCATTAGTCGTCCATGTTTGACTTAATACCCTAGAGTAGAGCTTCTATCCAGAGGCATTAGTGTCTGACACTCTACTGCTCAGAATGGGGGAGGCTCTCACTTCCAACACTCCCCCCCCCCAAACTGGTCTGCGTCTCTTAGCTCACGCGGGGTGTTTCCTCAGATGAAAAAGACATGATGAAGTTGACCTCCGATTTTAGGAAAGCACATCAGAAATATTAGCCATTTGTGTTGTCAGTGTTTTTAAAAGGAGATCTATGGAGAAGCCAGTTGTGCAGATGTGTCCTAAAAATAATAAACTTTCCTTAATGTCTTATGATAAAAATGTTGGTAAAAACAATACTTAACAACTTGCAACTTACTAACTTAATGCACAATTTCCTATGTGCATTATTTGTAACACTAAAGCTTTAGGATTTTTATAATCTGCAACATTTTCATGTAAATACAGTCAAAGTCTATTACACCCCCACCAACACATATACTGTTCCAGCCCTCAGCCTGCGTGCACACACACACACACACACACACACACACACACACACACTTAAGCCCTACCACATGCACAGAGATTTTAATGTTATGTTCAAAGATTAAAATTGTTTGTGTCATTATGGTAATGAAGGACAAACAATGTCTCCTGTCATCGAAAGCAATTAGTGGAGAAAATCCCTCTGCTTTAACCAATTCATTTTGGGTTTCTGCGGAGCACTCCTCGATTTAATAAGTGTTTTATCTTCAATTAATTTATTCCAACCTTCGAGATTATATGAGCTGTTGTTTCTAGGCAAGGCTAATAGCAACGGGAATTTTGTTGACGCACTGTATAAACAAAACACATAACTGCGATATAACTCTGCTACTGTGAGGATATTCAAAAACAGTCTGAGGTCTGTGGTGGATGCTTTTTTTTTTTTCTTTCTGCCTCCCGCAAGGCTGATAGCATTAACGTGTGCAGATAAACTCCCTGACCTGTCGCTTCATGTTATCTGCGCACCATCTTCCCAACCTGTCTCCTTTTTCTCAAGACAACCTCAGGGCAGACAAAGGCTATTGCAGTCTGGCATTGCACTTCAGGGGGGACGAACTATCCACTATGTCCTTCGTGTTCCTGATCATAAACCGAGGAAGAGGAATCTTCAGGTAGCATCTGTTTCATCTCAGTGGACTAAACTTAGAACACCTATCGGAACACATTTACTGTAATACTGGTACTTGGAGAACAACTCAGTTGAGTGGTCTTTGGAATCGACACGTTTGATTTATCAATGTGAATGACAGATTAAGTTCACTGTACAACCTTTTGTCTCATTAGGTAACGGCTTTCAAGGTCATGGTCGAGTTGTTTTCTGTTGTTTGTACCTCCTCATTGTGTTTTTTGTTTGATACCCTGTTTGTTTTCTCTCAGTGTTAGTTCAGTCAGATAGACCTGCACTGCGTTTGTACTGATGCGTTCAGGTTGCATTCAATCGGGACAATGCCAATGCCTGCGCCCACTTTGTGGTGCGTTACTGTGAAGTCCACTAGGATTTAGGGCTATACCACTGTCAAATCTTCAAGTGTTTGAGGGCCTCCTGAAAACATTTTGACCCCTTTTACGCACACTTGCCGCATATCCGCATTTCTGAAGACTTTGCCAGAGGGGATGAACCACAATTCATGGCGTTGTGACGTTTAACACCTGGGTACCAGGTGAAGCCCGGAGGCATAACACGCATAAAAAGGCAACAGCACATGGGTGTTCAGCCATGGCTAGATAATCTATAAGAACAAATGTAATCCGAGAAAATGCAACCATATGCGGTATGGTACACAGATGGTTTATTTATCCATTTCTTTGAACTTTGCTTAATGAAGCTGTTTTGACAGAAAAACAAGTGAACGATTATTTGATAATTACCTCTTTTATACTAAGACAAGCGCCTAGAAGACGGTTAAATCAGGCAGTGAAATACAAAAAAATAAAACCCCACAATTGTATATAGCATGCTTTGCTGTCATTGAGGTGATGTGTCGCTACAAAGTGCTGTCCCTTTCGGATTTATACCATTTCAAGCCTCTCACATCCCTCAATGTACTCAGTTACTCAGTTATCTGAGGGTCCCATAACATTAAACCTTGAACCTTGACCCTGGCTCATATATCCTTAACACAAAGGATTGTGGGTCAGTATAGTCAGAAAAAGCATGCTGGCTTGCATACTGCAAAAGGCTATTGGACGCAGTAGACGTCCAGGTATTTGTGGCATACTGCATTTGGCATACTATGTATTGGGACATATTAAATCTGCCATACAACATAGAATGATGTTATGGGTATTGGAGCGCACAATATCTTAATATGCTGCTGCTGATGTTGGGCGTTCACTCTTTTAGTTAAAACCAACAAGTTTTTTGATCAGAGATCAAAGTCCATCAGTCAATCATGTCGCTGCTGGTGATCTCCTATTCTACTAACGGCTTCGTCTCCGTCTTAAACCATATGATATGATGAAGGTCTAATCGCCAAAATGATTCACATAACACGGCCCTACAGTCCGGTCCACTCTTTATTTTGCCAACACGGTACTAGTTCCGGTCAGTATATTCCTAATGTTTGCCTGTGCTCGTCATGAGCCTCCATCTACCTTTGCCTTTTGGTCCATTCTCCTTCTGTGGTCTCCGTCTGCCTCAACCCAGATCCTCGCCAGCCTGATTCACAGATTATAGCTCTGCTCTTCTTCACAAACCCCAAATCAACTCTCAGACTCTCCTCTCAAATGAAGCTGCTCTCCAGCCTCTGTCTGCCTTTTGCCATGGGGTCCAAAATCTATTCTACACATCAGTATGGGAGTTATGGGGATTTTAGATTGAGACCGCCAAATAAAACTAATAACAAGGTTCACTTCAATGTGCACTGAATGAGAGGAAAGAAATCCACACAGTGAAATAGAATTCTCCCCAAGAATCACTGACTTCCCAGCAAGTCCGACAATGTGGACCCTGAATCTTCAGTTCAAGCATAAGTTCAGAATGTTTTAAGTCTGTCTTAATACAATACTCACATTCACAAATATACATTGAACTATATGGTGGTATGCAACAAAATTGCATACAAAGTATATAATGTGTGGGCATGTGAGTATAGTATTGACGCTCCAACAAACCATTTACTTCCCTGCACCAATCGAGTGTTTGCAACATTTGTTACAAAAGTGTTGTTGCAGTTTTTGGGGTCGTTCTAATACAAAGTTGATTAAAAACCCCAAACCAAGTCCTGATGAAGCCGAATAGAAAAGGTTGTAGGTGTTAAAGGCTCTGAACACCCACACAGGTGTTTTCAGTCAATCTACCTGACTAAACCTCTTCTCAGTAGTGCGTGGGTGAGTATGGACTGTAATTGATTGACGTCTTCCTGCGTCTCACGTTAGCCACGTTGCTTCTGCTCGGGAAGGAACAATTACACCTTCATCATTGTTACTGGTAGACGAAGATTTGTGAGCTCATGAATTTCCATCAGGGCCCACCTTTAGTCTGAGCAGAGGTCTCATACTAATATGCATATTAATGCCGATGTAAGAACAGAGTTTAACACTTAAGACTCTGAGGGATTACGCGAGCCCTTTTGAAGTGGATGTGAGAAGTGCTTTTTTTGGGGGCTTGTAAATTGGCTCGTAATGAGTGACACTGAGTGCACGGTGGTTTGACCACACACTCACCCTCCCAATTACAAGAAGACAGATATTTTGTATTACACTTAGTGAGAATGAACCTCTGTCGCCCTCACTTATGTCAAATTTAATATTGACCTGAAAGTGGCACAGAGAGGACACTCCATGAAAGACAAACTGAATTAATGAACACAACATGGGGTACGGTTTGGGATGAAAGGCTTTGATTTATAATAAAATGAGAACACGACAAACCATATTTTATTAGGGGTTTTTTAACGGTGGAGGTTTGAGCCTATTTCACATCATCTGTGACCTTAAAGCAGGACTGGACTGAGACACACAAAAAAAGCGTCCCTTGGCATTTTGGAACCAGAGCGGCTCAGCACAATCGATCACACGCCGCCCATCACTGCGCTTCGTGCCGCTCTGTAAAAACACTAAAGCTGTGTAATGAGTAGGAGAGGGAATATACCTTCCAAAAGTAGCGTTACGAGCTTCTATACTCCACTTGCTGTTCAAAAAGAATGAGTTGCTGATACGGTTCATCCAATCACCCTCAAATATGTCTTCAAAGTGTCTGCCCTTTCAGTGGGAACAGATTCCACTGTTGGCTTTCCAGGTGGTTCTGTGCAACAAACTGTCAGATTGCATTACAGTGGGCCACTATTCCATCATACTGATCTTAATTGCTGATAATTACCTTCTTAGTTGTTAACATGTAGTGAGTTATTTGAAAAGATAATTATGCTTCTTGTGTGTTTAGGCTCACTGAGTAGTAATTCATATGCCAATTCCTGACCAATCACAAATTTTGTAATTAAGAATCATTAGACTTTATTATTATTATTATTATTATTATTATTATTATTATTATGTATTTACTGACACCTTCACTGAATGATTCAATATGATGGTTTATGTAAATAAAGATGAGTTATTTTTTCTTTCATTCATTAAGCATATACACATCTATGGTACATTCTGCGCTTTCAGTGGACGGGTTCTCCACAGTAACTCGTTTAATGAGGATCTCCTCCGTCTGTGCAATCAATGCAGTTCTTAATGTGTTTTGCCATTCAATTATATTTGTCACACACTCTCTGTTGGGAAAGACACAACCTATTGACTGAGCACACCCACACACATGCACGTGTAGGCAGGCCTTTTACAGACAGACAGCACATTTCTCTATCATGCCGACCAGCCCAGTGTCAATTTAGAAGAAAAAAAATGAAATGCAACGGGCTGATCTACTTGTTTTATGGGCCGGTCAGACTGAACAAAATACAGCTGTGTCGGCCCACGGGGAAAATTCCCTGCTCTGCCAGATGGCCACTCCACCACTGCCTCAAAGGTGTACAAGGGAGAAAAGTGAATATGAAGACAATTGACCTTGACAACCAGCAGTTGTCAACATAAACTATTTTTGTTCCTGTGTAAAAAAATGGATGTTAACTAACATTGGGTTGAATCACCTCCAACCAGCCATCAGTAAAAAACCTTGAGCTGGGCATCCAGAAGCCTTCAGCAGAAACCACTGCACAGTAATATCTTTCCTCCACCTTGCATGCAGCTATTACCATGTATAGTGTGTCCTAATTAGTATCTGCACTGATGAGTGTAATTCATTTCATTACCATATTGTGTGTCTGATAAAGATCATAATGACTAATACGTCACATTTTAAGTGTTTTAATTCCATCGATCTTCTGGTGTTTCAATATTAATGAAGTGGTCCTGACAATGGCCTGGGAATAAGCTCAGGCTGCTTTTGAAATGTCATTAAATCTACTGTTAAATCTACTTTTATTTAACCAACTGTTTTGTGAATAGCACCATTCAGAAGACAGTTACTGGGCTTAGTTTAACTTCTGGAAGGAAAATAATAAGCAATTGTCTGCTCGGTTGCCTCATGCAGCTCTTTACTCTTTTTTGGGGGTATTTGGTTAAACAGCTGTTGGCAGAATAAGTCTACATCAAGCAGTCCGCTTCAATACCACCACCTCACCCAATTAACGTGTTAAGCTTTTACTTATCCAGGAGGACTCGCTGAGATCAAGATCTCCTTTGCAAAAAAAGATGTAAAAACTAATTACATATATGCAAGACCAAAGCTGAAAGACTTGCACAACAATCGTTACGCACACACAGGGACACACTTAAACGCTAACAAAAGTGTAAAGTCTACCAGAAGAATTAAACTCAATTCTGTATTGTTGATTCTGCTCCACAACTGTGTGATTTATTGACGACGCTGCTTCTACATCACAATTGCCTGTCGTTGTGTGATTACTAAACACTAAACACAAATACATCAAACTCTGCCTTTGCAGCTGCAATGAAAATAATCTATGAAAAGATTAATGTGATTTTGACAGCTTTTTCATTAAAACAAAAGTTTTACTTGAGTGCACAAATGTTTGTTGTTGTTTTTGTATCGTTTTTTTGGGGGGGGGGTAAAACTTTAATGTGCAATGTGGATATATCCGGTGACAGAGAGAATCACATTGCATACGTGCTGGAAGGTGGTTCATCAGTGCTATTCAGTTGACGCAGAGAAAATGGTTGTTGTAGCTCTGATATATTTACAGTTTTTCTCAGTTGTTTACACAGTTATACTGCTCCTTGGAACACAATGACCACAACCTGTACCTCAAAAAAACCCTGAACCAACTCGGCTGAAATACAAACACATTTCCTGTTTTACACTCAAATTGAAGCACTTTTTTTTATTTCTATCAAAACACAATTAAGTATGTAATGTTTGCCAAAGAAAGTTATGTTTTATATGTGGAGAACAAAACGCTGTACAATGGTTCAACCAGACTGACTGAAAGGGCGCAAAGAGACAAAGATCTCTCTAAGCAACAGCTGCATGAGAATAGAAGAAATCACCATTAATTGATGGAAAACACTGTAAGCTTAATAAAATCAAAATGTGTGCAGATTTAAATATAAACAGCTTCAGTTTTAGTGTGAAGTCCACAACAATGCATATGACAAGCTGGTATATTAACAGGTGTGTTTTTATGGCAAAGCTTGTCTTAAAAGGTCACAATAGAAATGGAAGGTTAATGGATAGTTAGCACTACTGGAATTGGTGTCACAGAAAATGCATACTATGGAAATCAGTTAAAATGTTCAATCTAACCACTAAGTAAACTGCAGAGGGCCCAAAGGAAACCAAAACCCCAAATGCAAGCACTGTTGGGGAAAATAATGATCAAAAGTCACTAAGGCTTTTCTGAACTGCAATCACGTTTGAAATCAAAGGGATTTTTAAGGGGTAAATGGTTGCAACAGTATTCTCTGTGGGGACATCACATAAACGTAGGATTGCATCATGTATGTGTAATTATTCTTCTGTTGGTGCCAAAACTGCTTAAAATGTAAACTAGAAAGGTCCTCTCAGTGGAGTGGAGATCTCTGCCAGGTGCGTCTGCAACAACTTCTGCTTTGTGTGATTGAATGAATACAACCAGTGCCCCAGAGGTGTCATCAAACTGACTTTATTCAAACAAAACAAAAAAACTAGTGCCGCTGTAATGTTTCACAATGGGCTTGAAGTATGATTCACAGAATGATTCACTTCTCTTTGAATGTAGAGTTTCATTGTTTAGGATATTTGTGGAGTTTTTTTACTTTTTTGTGTTTTGGTGTAGAGTACATATAATATGAGGTACGCTTTAAGAAAACATATCTAACTAAACAATTGAGAAACTATAGTTTATTCATAAAACTTCAGTCGTAATGTGTTGTGTTTCCAACCGGATCGACCACGTTACAGATAGGAATTAATTCACAGGGTATGGTTACAGCTCCACAGGCCCACATTTGTCTCCATTCTCCGGAAGCCGAGAGACAGCTCACTAGAGAGAAAAAAATCCTGATGAGCTGCTGAAAAGGTGACAGCAACAACAGCACTAGGAAAAGAAAAATAAGTCATTGTAGCCGGACAGGGAGCAAATCCATACTAGGATGCTTTTCAGCAGAGCCGACCCACTGCAAGTCATTTCAAACTAGTGCTCACAGTAGCAGGCAAGGCAGTGTCACCAATGTCTGTGCTGAATGATTGCTGAATGATTTATCAAGTTGCCAGTGGCAGTTCAGTGGGGCATCGCACCTGAGCAGAATGAAAAAAGGGACTCCTCCAGGTTTTTGGGGAAAAAACAAAGCTTGCGACTGCAGTCGTCGGGGATGTTTGGAGCATTGCCTGATGGTTTGATAGGGGACAATGCGACGCCGCAGGTGAGAACTACCTACAGCATGAAAAGCAAGGTTAAAAGGGTTGCCGAGGACAAGGAGGACTACAGCTCACAGGCGGGCAATGTTTGTTACTTTTCTTTTTTTGCCTCAGCCAATTTAATCTCGCTTACAGCGTGGGCCCACAGCATTTTCCGATCTGAAAAGCATAACCTCGAGGCTATACTTAGGAAGTATCTCTGCATGAAGCTGCACTTTAGGCAATATGCTGTCTGCGAAAATGTATAATGCATCCAAACAATTGTTTGTTCATTGACAAAAACACACATAACAAGGTACCAATACAATACCCGGGCTTTGGGTTTCGGCCGATACCGAGTGTCAATCCGATACCAGCATTTAATTAATAGGCTGTAGTCCTCACTGTGTGGAAGTGAATGTGATCATTCTTTAATGATTAAGGAAACATTAAGCTTTACTTAAACATTGCTTTCTGTAAAACTAAATGTAACAAATAGATTTAAAAGTAATGCATTGTTTTGTTATGAAAACAATATTGTCCAATATCAGATGGACCCATTGTCACCGATACATGATCCAGCTTTTTGAGTCAGTGCTGGACCAATATACGATATCATTATGCGCCTCCACAAATAACCTGACTGATCTTGCCCTTTGAGTCAGATCAATATCTAATGTAAGCCAGCGGAGTTTAACATACAGCCGTAGTAAATTGAACTTGCAACAATCTACAACAAAATGCAATCAAAGTCTCATCTGAACATCCTTGAAGTTGACTCTGCACACATAATGAGGCCACACAGCTGCGATTATCAACAGACCTCCCTTCTTTTGTTAATGTTTTAACTCGCCATGGTGATACATTTTTACACCCAAAGTGATTCATATCCAATGCGGGCGTTCACAGAGCGGTAGAACCCAGAGGGCTTATCATGTGGCTCTCCTCATTAAAAAATACACTTCATCTTGCTCATGCAATAGCTGTTAAAATAACAAAGCAACTCCCAGTCATCAGACAATTATCTACATTTGCATAAAGGATTATTTTTTTTTGTCGAGGAATTTCTGAACTTTTCATTTTGAAACACAGGAGGGATTTTAATTGCGCCGCTCAAATTTAGTGTCCTTGCCCTTTGGAATTTATCTAAAACTTTATAAAAAGGTGGTCTTGCTGACTAATTTACATGCTGGTTCTATCGGGTTGTATTGGCTCTTCTCCAGTTTAGCCCATCATAGGCAGTGATAGACAGAAGGTTCATCCAATCACCTGCCAAGTATTCTATTTTTGTTGCCCTTTTCCAAACAGTTAGCTGACCCATCTGAGTCATGACGGCATCTATGTAACAAACCATCGGGCAGGTCAGGTTAGCTTCACACCTAAGATGCAAATAACTCACAATTGCTATCTCATTGAGGTATATGACTTTTAAAAAAGTATCATGTGTTTAGATTATTGGACTTTGGCAAAAATGTGGATATTCAATAGTTGTTAGGTTTCATCAGGGTGAATTACATTGTTTGCATTGGTCAGAGGTAATACTAAAGGAGGGTTGCATTATGACTGATTAAAGTAAAAAGTAGCCTTTCAGCACGTTGGACAGATACAATAGTAGGTTAACGCAATAAACGCATGACTGAGTTAAAACATTTCAGTACCTTAGACAGAGAGAATACTTAACACTGAAACACAGAAAGACTAGGTTTGAACATTTCAG
Source organism: Cottus gobio (assembly GCA_023566465.1). Lineage (NCBI taxonomy): Eukaryota > Metazoa > Chordata > Actinopteri > Perciformes > Cottidae > Cottus > Cottus gobio. The sequence goes on from CM042237.1 coordinate 17,371,079, forward strand.
CACCTTCGATCGAGACAATAATGGGTTAACTTTAGAAGCACAGGACAGGGTTAACATTCCAGCACCTTGGACAGAGACAGTAATAGGTTAACGCTGGACACCGAAGAACTAGGCTTGTACATTCAGCACCATGGACAGAGACAATGCTGAGTTACCGCTGGAAACACGGAACTGTGTTAAAACATTTCAGTACCTTGGACAGAGACAATAATGGGTTAACACTGGAAACAAAGAAGGACTTTATTTTAAGAACAACTGTATACTACAAAGATTAGTGTAGACTATTGTCCCTGAAAGCTGCAGGTCTGCTGAGACCCTCAGCCTCTTTAAATCCAGACTGAAGACCTTTCTGTTTGCTGTGGCCTTTAATTAAACCAGATTCTGCATTTTATATCTTAAACTGCACTGCAACTTTTGTTCAATTATGTATTCAATTAAGTAGGTATGTTCAACCGTTTTTTAATGTTTTAATGAATGTTCTTAATCTTGTTTAAATCTTGTTTTATTTTGCATTATGTTTTGATGCTTTTAATGGTTTTATGTGAAGCACTTTGAATCACCTTGTTGTTGAAATGTGCTATACAAATACATGTTCCTTGCCTTGCCGTGCCTTGCCTTGCCTATACACACTTGTAGTTTGGAGTTGGGACACAGCATGGGATTGCCTGATTTAGCACCTTGGAGAAAGACAGTCAAACTGTTTGAATGTTTCAGGACCACGGAGAGACACTTTGTCCCAATTCAGTTGCTGGATCCTCCGAAGTTTGTGTTTCTAGACCAAAGACGTTCTAAAAAAGTCCAGTTTGCATGATTGCAAAGGCTGTTTCAAACACGTCTGACACATCCAGCCTTCTGTTGTTAGAATTTCTAGAACACCGCTGTTGGATTTCTTTCTTTTTTTTTGCAGCCAACAGTATTCCATAATTAATGGAGGAGTCCCTTTTAACTTAAACCGTATCCACTTTATAGTTGAACCAGGACCTTCATTATTTAAAAAATAATGGAAACATCAAGGCTAATATATAATACACCTAAATAGCAACTTTTTTGCTGTAGTTCTGCTGCTCTGATGCCTGCAGTGCGCCGTAAGAACGTCTATTATCACTTTCAGTGCCTGTTGGCCTTTAGAGCTATATAAAAACAGGCTCCCTGTTACTTTGGGTTGCTATAACCGTTTGAGTGCTCTGTGGTTATAACTCCAAGCCCCCATCTCACAGCATCATGCTGCAGAGTTCATAAGCAGTGTGGCGCAAAAACACAAGTTGAAACCCCCAGAAACTCAAGACTCTGGGGTGGAAGCACTCCAAGGGCAGCCACCTCCCGACTGCTTCAACAAACGCAGCCACTTCCTCCAGGGAGATCCCGGCTCGCACAATGAGGTCTGAGCCTGTACAGAAAAACCTGCAGAGAATGAAAGATGTGGGGAGGAAGAGGGGAGCTAAAGCCAGTATAAATTAGGGAGCACTGCATGCACAAGTCTGCAGAAACATTGCGCCGTACCAGATCAGACTGAAGTTATTTTGCCTGGCACAGAACACCTCAGAAATCAATTACCGAATGATATTTTCTCTTGATGGCATTGCTCTGGCATCCAGCACCACTGTAAAGAATCTAGGAGTTGTCTTTGACTTGTCCTTCAAGACTTGTCCTTCAACTCCCACGTAAAACAAATCTCAAAGACCACCTTTTTTCACCTACACAGCATTTCAAGGATCAGGCACATATTGTCTCAAAGGGATGCAGAAACAATGATCCATGCATTTGTAACTTCAAGACTGGATTACTGTATGTGGGGCAGGGGCGTGGTTTAGCGCGGCTGCAGAGGGGGGAGAGCGAAGGGCGGCTCAGGGAACAGGTGCGGGCAATCGGGAGGAACGAGCCGCACTTGGGACTGAGGTGTGTGCGTGTGTGTGTGTGTGTGGGTGTGTGTGTGTGTGTGTGTGGGCGTGGCTGGGGCCGCGCACTTAAACCCCGGCAATATGAACAGCTGGGGAGAGATGACTGCCGTGTCAGCGAGAGCGAGAGCTACAAGCAGAGCCGGAGCGAGCGGCGAGCGAGAGCAACAGAGAGCCAGAGCACAGCTGACCTGCCTGATCCTAATAAAGAAACCTGAACCGTACCAACATCGTCTGTGGTCCTTGTCCGCGAACCCGGGAACGAGCACGAACCTGTCACACTGTAACTCTGTATTATCAGGCTGCTCTGCTAAGTCTCTCAGGTCTCTACAGTTGATCCTAGTCTCTACGAGGACTAGGAGGAGAGATCACATTACTCCTGTATTAGCTGATCTCCACTGGCTTCCTGTAAGACAGAGAATCATATTTAAGGTCCTTCTTCTTACCTAAAAAGCCTTAACTGGTGATGCACCATCATATCTTAGGGAGCTTATAGCACCATATTGTCCGGCCAGAGAGCTGCGCTCAATGAATGCGGGGCTACTTGTGGTTCCTAGAGTCTTAAAAAGTAGGATGGGGGCCAGAGCCTTCAGTTATCAAGCTCCTTTTCTGTGGAACCAGCTTCCACTTTCAGTCCAGGAGGCAGACATAGTCACCTCATTTAAGAGTAGACTGAAGACTTTTCTCTTTGATAGTGCTTATAGTTAGGGCTGGCTCAGGTCGGCCCTGGTCCAGCCCCTAGATATGCTGCCATAGGCCTAGACTGCTGGGGAACATCTTAGGATACAATGAGCTCATCTTTCCTCTTCTTCTCTTCTCTCTCTCCTCTTCTCTCTCTGGTTTGTGGTTGGGGCTGGCTTCATCAGGAGAGGGAGAGTCAGACAACTCCCCTTGTGATTCAGAAGTGCTCCTATAGGCTTTGACTGCTGGGGAACATCTTAGGATACACTGAGCTTCTCTCTCCTCTTCTCGCTCTCATTTTCTCCTCCTTTTCTCCTCCTCTCTATACTTCTGGATGAATTTATGTCTCTTCAATGCACATTACTAACTCTACTTCTTCTCGGGAGCCTCTGTGCTTCCTCTCCTCAGCCATGGTGGCTCTGCTGATGCCCCTCATCTCTGCCTCCGTCTGTTGACCTGGATCGTGGTTATCTGGATCATGGTCCATGCCTACTACTCATTAGATGAATAATTTCTGTCATATTCATTGAATGTGCTGTAACTCTGTTACGTTGATTCTGTACACATGACATCTATTGCTTCTGTCCATCTGGGGAGAGGGATCCTCCTCTGTTGCTCTCCAGAAGGTTTCTTCCCTTTTTTCCCTTTGAAAGGGTTTTTACTATTTTGGGGGGAGTTTTTCCTGATCCAATGTGAGGTCCCGGGACAGGAATGTCGTATGTGTACAGAGGGGGTTAATGGGAGCATTTGGGTGTGTGCGTGTGTGTGTGTAACGAGCATTAGTTTGGATCCTGATGGGCAGGTGGCATCTTGCACGACAGCCTCAGCAATTAGGGTATTAAAGTGTTTGAATGGGTGTTATTAAATATGCAAATACAGACAATGAGCTGAACGCATCTAAGAACTCCACAGAGCTGCTGAGTCGGGTGTGGATTCTCGGTGGGCTTTGCCATGCGAGTGACCCTCTTTTCAATTTGCAAATTTAGAAATGTATAAAAATTAATACTGTAAATTGTTTGTTCATTTACAGATTACCGGAAGAATAAACAGGCAGATGCTACAAATCGGCAAGTTTGTTGCACCAAATATGTCTGAGCTTCAAAATAAAAATGGTGACAGGAGGAAGAACAAGTAATAGTTGACAACTGTAACGCTACATATTGGTGTGTGTGAATGGCCAAACACTGACATGATTCCTGTTTAAGATTTAAACAACACTTTTCACCAAATCTGACCCAGTTTTCTCTCCCTTCATATCTTCCTGTCTGTCCTGCCACTGAGGCACGCTAGAGCTGCTTGACGGAGATTTTGCACCCACCCCTGGGCTTTCACAAAAAGAGGTTGCAATTTTTTTGAGCAATAATAAGGATTGCCCTAATTCCAGTCTGAAGACTCAGGAGGAGGCAGATATTACCGGCTACAGTCATTTGGTTAATGGGACGTTAATCGTGACATGTTATGGAAGCAAAGCCGGCCCGTAGGCCGCACACCTCCACGCCGTCCACGCGCATGGCCGAGATAAAAGCCATCTCCTAATCTTCCATTTGCTATGGATTATTTTTTTATCAAGGGCAAGAAAGACGCGGCTCCCACACAGACCCCAGGGGAGCCCTGAACACACACACACACGTCCCTCTTTGAACACGCATCAATAATCTTGATCTTGAAGAGAAATACGTGCATGTTGCATTTAGAGTCGGGTAAACAAACGCGTTTTAAAGCGATCGGCGAGAACGTCAAGGTCACCAATAACAAAATGCACTTGAGTATACAGCAGGTGCAACTTCCATCCACTCGACTCTTACCCTTCCACACATAAGCTCACACGTGTTTGGATTGCCTGGAATGCTGTGTAAACCGTCCACCAACACAACATGTGTGTTTAGGTGTGCCACTGATCCTCTTGATTATATGCTTCAACCAATACTTCAATATCCACAAACTCGATTCCGAATGATTTTCTAAAGCTTGTGGTTTGCACTGTGAAGCTTTGTAGAAATGCCACGCACAAGCCCTGATTGGTTATTCTAGAGGTACACCTTGGTTAACATACGTGTGTGTGTGTGTGTGTGTGTGTGTGTGTGTGTGTGTGTGTGTGTGTGTGTGTGTGTGTGTGTGTGTGTGTGTGTGTGTGTGTCCTTTGCGCTAGGAAAGCAATGTCTTACTAGAATTAGACCTGACAGGGTTATTTAATTTGGGTGCTGTGGGTAGACCAATAAAGAGGGAGCGGAATGAAATTAATAGAGAAGATTCTTTCTTCCAGATATGTCCGCCAGAATTTTCATTAGCAGAGGAGAGGACAGGTAAAAAAAAAAAAATTAATGTTGCTCCCGAAGTTCACAGTGTATTCTTTTTTTTCCGAAAGTTGTTTTTAAATAGTGCGGCTGCTTTACGTGACTCTCACTGTCGTATTACAGTATATTGACATGATTACTGATGCCAGTGTAGCACCGCAACACTCTAGCAAATCTGATGTTACCTATCTGCATTAGAATGATAGGGTGGTTGGGTTCATGTCCGTAATGTATATATTAAACTAGTCCATACCAGATGTTAAACAGACTGACGACAGACAACGGCTTTTGGAATAAGTCTACTGATCAAATCCTATCCACAATTATACCAATACAAACAAAACGTTCAAACTAAGGAACCAGACTTCTCAAAAACAAATCCTTAATAGCAATTGCTTAATTCTAAATCCCATTGGGCCCACACACACGCTCACACACACTCACACACTCTTAAGAACGTTACAGGCCTGTTGCAGCTGTTGCAAGGTTCTACATGTTGAATGTGATGATGGTGGAAAACTGAAAGAAGTTTTCAATTGGATTTCTCTGCTTTTTAACTTTGAAACTGTTTCGATGACCCGAACTGTGATCTCAACATTCCCTTGTGGTTTTAGTTCCCCAAACACGCTGCATTTGTTTTCCCGACAATATCTGCTCTCACATTACAATATCCGCAATTACAGCGCTATCAAACTTCTTTAATGGTTATGCTCGCCCTCGCAGGAATCAGCTTCACTTGTGGTTACCATGGTAACAGCGAGAGTAAACCTACAGCAAAAGGTCCTCAAGAGGCTGCTTTGTCACAAATACAACTGAGTCTGTTTTGCAGCGCTGCCAAAACAAACCTGCATCGCATTGATGAAGAAGTCAGTTCATGATAATTGATACCAAGTGATTTGCTTTCGAACAATCGGGGGAGGGAGGGAGGGGAGGGGGGTGGGGGACAAAAGGACTGTTTGTTGGATCATTTTTAGGTGACTGATCGTTTCACATTAAAGGTAAAAGCTAAATATATGGTTTGCAGAGTAGAAATCAACGCTAATGCTGGATTACATCCATGCATTTATTCCTGTGAATCCCTCATGCATGTAACGTACGGGATCTAAATCCAGAGCGAGAGTGGCAGATTCCAGCACTACCAACAACATGTGAGTGGTTATTGCTGAAAAGGTGCTGCCCATAAATAATAATGACTATGTGGCACCATAGTTGCCATGTATGTTTACACATACAAGGAATTTGTCCTGGCGGGAAGGTGCATACATTTAACATTTAACAATACACATTTAACAGTTAACGCAGTGCAATAAATGAGGATGAATGGATGAATGAATATTTACATTGAAACAGTAGCTGTTCTGCCCCCAGGACTGGGGAATTAGCGCCCCCTCCTGGGCCCTTTTGATCACGTTGTTAATTTACCTTTATTGAGACATGTGACAGGAACAGGAAGTTAGCAACATGTGTTAGTTGTATGGAGATGTTCTCAGAAAATCATCTGCTGCCATCCATCACGTGTTTACGCCTTCGAAAACATAGTCTGTAAGTATTTGTTTAGCACAGACTAAAGAATAGTATTTAGTATATCTTAAGTACATTTGTAAGGTTAATTTTGTATCTGTAGCTAGTTGTTGTTATACTATAAGTTTGACTGCTACATAAGTGTAAGAGCTACATAAAGTTAAATATGTAATGTCTAATTCATATACATGTTGCTCATTGTGTTCTGTTTGTTTTTAGTTTTACTCTTATTTGATCTGTCTACGTCGGTGCTGCACAATAAAGCATCTGGAGCTTGGACGCTACATCCTGACTCCCGTATTCATTTAAATGGAGTTTGGCTTACTGCTGAATTGTGTACCAAGCTACACACACAAGGAGAGCAGTACAGTAAAAAGACTATACGCAGCTGGCTAAACTACACTACAGCAACGGAACGCAGTGAGTAATAACCATCATGGATGTAAAGCATATGAAAGCTGCTACACAAGAGGAAACACAGAGTTTACAAGATGGAGCATCCATCTGCAATTCCAAACATTCGGGTTCATCACGATCTTCTAGATCATCTGTTGGTGCTGCAGCAGCACAAGCACGAGCAAGGGCAGAGGCTGCACGAGCACAGGCTACATTTGCAGAGAGGGAAATCGCCATGAAAGTTGACAAAGCTAGACTAGAAGCTAATCTGGAAGCCCTGCATCTTGAAAAGGAGGCTGCAGCTGCTATTGCCCAGGCAGAGGTATTGGAGTTAGCCGCAGAGTATGAGGGTGATGAGCTTCGTAGCAGAAAAAGCCACCCAGCAACAGCAAAAGGCACACATCAACGTGTGAGTGATTACATCAGGGATCAAGCCAGTCATTTTAGCCTTCAGTCTGAGTCATTCTTCAACTTGCCACATGAACAACAACGAAAGAATCCCACTTGCCTTCCTTCTGAACAGTATAAGAATGCTTTCAAAGAAGAGGACAACCAGTATGTTGTTGATGATGCCTGTACCCCACATGCCCAGCACCAGACCTCACAGAAGCCCCACTTATTGTTCCAGCAACACAATAGAAATCTAAGTCTGTCTAAACAAGAGAAATTACTGCAAACACCAGTCAGTGACGTTTTGCATCAACAGCCAAATTATAATGCACCTCAGTCTGGTTCACCTGCACGCCAACAAGAGTCTTCTGTTATGATGGACATGGCAAAGTATCTGGCACGCAAAGAGCTTGTGAGCGCTGGTCTGGCACAGTTTGATGACTGCCCAGAAACGTTTAGAGCTTGGAGGTCATCTTTCTTCAATACAATAAGAGAGTTGGACCTTACTGCTAGTGAAGAGTTGGACTTACTGTTGAAATGGCTTGGCAAGGAGTCCTCCGAACATGTCCGGCGTATGAGGGCAGTTCATATAGGAAAACCAGAAGCAGCTCTCAAAATGGCCTGGGACAGACTCGAAGAATGTTACAGCTCCCCAGAGATCATAGAAAGTCCCCTTTTTAAGAAGCTTGACAGCTTTCCCAAGATATCAAGTAGAGAACACTACAAATTAAGAGAATTAGGGGATCTTCTAATGGAGCTACTTGCAGCAAAGGAAGATGGTTATCTACCAGGCTTGACATATCTGGACACCGCCCGTGGCGTCGGACCCATTGTTGAAAAGCTGCCATATGGTTTACAGGAAAAATGGATTTCCCAAGGAACAAAGTTTAAGGAGGAACATCATGTCTCCTATCCCCCTTTTTCTTTCTTCACCCATTTCATCCGTCACGAAGCCAAAATGAGAAATGATCCCAGTTTTGCTCTCCCTAGCAACAGCTCCCCTCAAATGGAGAAAATATTCTCAAAGCGCGCTAACTTTAAAACTCCAGTGTCAGTGCATAAGACTAATGTCTCCCCGGTTGCAGGTCAGGACGAGACAGCATTTAAAGAAGATGTAGGTAAACACTGCCCAATCCATAACAAGCCCCACCCTCTGAGGAAATGCCGTGGCTTCAGACTGAAAACCATCGAAGAACGGAAAGCCTACCTGAAGGAGCAGGGGATCTGCTTCAAGTGCTGCTCATCATCTTCACATCTCGCTCGAAACTGCAAAAGCACATTAAAGTGTGACGAGTGCAACAGTGAACGTCATCACACAGCTCTACATCCTGGACCACCTCCGTGGGTTACCAGGGCCTTACGCTCCCCATCGCACGGCGGGGAGAGCGACACAGAACACGGCAGAGAGGAGGAAGTAGAGCGTACTTCATCAACACCTGCTGTGAACTCTCTATGTACTGAGGTTTGTGGCAACAACCTTACAGCAAAGTCCTGTTCTAAGATTTGCCTCGTCAAAGTTTATCCTGATGGACACCCTGAGAATGCCTTAAAGATGTATGCTATGCTCGATGATCAGAGCAACAGGTCCTTAGCCAGATCTGAGTTTTATGATCTGTTTGATATCCAAGGGGATGCACTACCCTACACTTTGAAGACATGTGCTGGCATGAAGGAGAGTTCAGGCAGAAAAGCAACCGGCTATCAGATTGAAGCACTGAATGGTGGAACCAGCCTTACATTGCCGACACTAATCGAATGCAATGACATCCCAGACAATCGAGAAGAGATTCCAACACCTGAGGCTGCTCTACATCACCCGCACCTCAAGAGTCTTGTTGCTTTGATCCCAGCTCTAGATCATAAAGCCCACATTCTCCTCCTGCTGGGCAGAGACATTCTTAGAGCCCATAAAGTGAGACAGCAGATCAACGGCCCTGGAAATACACCCTTTGCTCAGAAACTAGACCTAGGGTGGGTCTTGGTTGGTGATGTGTGCTTAGGAAACGTTCATAAGCCCACTCTCCACAGCTTTAAGACAAACATCTTAGAAAATGGAAGACCTTCACTGTTTAGACCCTGTACAAGTCACATGCATCTCAAAGAAAAGTTCTATTCCAGCTTACAACATGGTCTCTCTCAAGGTCTCTGGAATAATAGAACAGAGGAAGACTCCCTTGGCCTCACTGTCTTCAGGACAACAATGGACGATGATAAACGTGCACATTCCTTTGAGGATGAAAACTTCTTAAAGACAATGGACAGAGAGGTTTTTCAGGATGACTCAAACAGCTGGGTCGCGCCTCTCCCTTTCAAGTCTCCAAGGCCACCTTTGCCAGGCAATCGGGAGCAAGCTGTCAGTCGCTTCTGTTCTCTGCGGCGCACATTAGACCGAAAACCAAAAATGATGGAGCAGTATTTTACCTTCATGCAGAAGGTATTCGACAACAATCATGCAGAGCCGGCACTTCCACTGGACAAGGGAAAAGAGTGCTGGTATTTACCTACCTTCGGAGTCTATCACCCCAAAAAGCCCAACCAAATCAGAGTGGTTTTTGACTCCAGTGCACAATTCAATGGCATCTCTCTGAACAACGTCCTGCTCACTGGACCAGACCTGAATAACAGTCTCTTGGGGGTCCTGATTCGCTTCAGGAGGGAACGCGTGGCAGTGACTGCAGACATTCAACAGATGTTCCATTGTTTTGTTGTGAGAGAGGATCACCGAGACTACTTACGATTCCTCTGGTATTGTGACAATGACCCGAGTAAGGATGTGGTAGAGTATCGCATGAGGGTCCATGTATTCGGCAACAGCCCCTCACCAGCTGTAGCCACTTACGGCCTCAGAAGAGCTGCCGTGAAGGGAGAAGAGTAATATGGTGCAGACACAAGACGCTTCGTGGAACGCGAGTTCTATGTTGATGACGGGCTAATTTCTTTGCCAACCGAAAAGGAAGCAATTAGCCTATTGAAGAGGACACAAGTCTCGCTCTCTGAGTCAAATTTGAGGTTGCATAAGATTACATCTAACAGCACGGATGTCCTGACAGCGTTCCCAGCAAAAGATCATGCAGTGGACATCAAGGACCTCGACTTGGGAGGAGATACCATTCCCACACAGCGCAGCCTTGGTATAAGCTGGGAAGTTGCTACTGACACAATCACTTTCCAGACATCTCTCACCAACAAACCATTCACACGACGTGGAGTGCTGTCGGTAATAAATAGCCTTTTCGATCCTCTTGGATTCGTCGCTCCTGTCACCATTCAAGGAAAGTTCCTACTCAGAGATCTGTCAATGGAAGTAAGTGACTGGGATGCTCCACTCCCACAAGAGAAATGCAGTGTGTGGGAAGCATGGAGGGATTCACTGCAAGAACTTCAGCTTCATATCCCTCGAGCTTACACAATCCACTCCCCCTCAAAAGCCAAACAAAAAGAAATCTGCATCTTCTCAGACGCCTCGACCAAAGCTATAGGTGCAGTAGCATACCTCAAAACGATGGACGAAGATGGCCAGATTAACATTGGTTTCATTCTAGGAAAGGCAAGACTGGCCCCACCAAGTGAGCCCACCATACCTAGATTAGAGCTTTGTGCAGCAGTACTAGCTGTAGAAATGGCGGAGATTATCGTTCAGGAAATCGACTTGCAGCTTGATGCAGTCACCTTCTATTGCGACAGTAAGGTGGTACTTGGATACATACATAATGAATCAAAGCGGTTCTATGTGTATGTCCACAACCGAGTTCAGAGAATCCGACGATCTACACAGCCAGAGCAGTGGAAGTACGTACCTACAGAGCATAATCCTGCTGATCACGCTTCGAGGTCTGTTGTAGCCTCTCAGCTTGCCAACACCAACTGGTTTACAGGACCGGCATTCTTGTATGAACCACACGAAACCCACAGTGAACAGCAAGTCGCCTTCGAGCTCATCGACCCTAACTTGGATAAAGACATCCGACCATCAGTGTCGAGCTGTGCCACTAACACTAAGGACAAGTCACTCACCCCTGAAAGGTTTGAGAGATTCTCCTGCTGGAACTCTTTGCAAAGAACAATTGCGATGCTCATCCACATAGCTCACTCTTTCCAGTTTGCAACCAAAGTCCCTGCAGAATGCAAACGATGGCATAAATGTTCAAAACCTTACACCGCCAGTGAGCTGTCCAAAGCAATGAACACAATAATCCTCTCAGTACAGAAAGCCACCTTTGCTGAAGAATTTACCGCACTTTCAAATGGAGGAAATGTCAACAAGAATAGCCCACTGGCAAAACTAAATCCACTCATAGATGAGGACGGCCTGCTCAGAGTGGGTGGCAGACTGAAGCTGGCAGACCTGAGCAACCGAGAGAAAAACCCAATCATTTTGTCTGGTAAGCATCATGTTTCCACATTGATCATACGACATCATCATGAGCAAGTTGCGCACCAAGGGCGTACTTTCACAGAGGGAGCCATTCGATCTGCCGGTATATGGCTGATAGGTGGTAAAAGGTGCATAAGCAGCATTCTCCATGGATGTGTAGTTTGCCGAAAGCTTCGAGGTAGAATGGAGAGGCAGAAGATGGCAGACCTGCCAGAAGAACGGCTAAGCACTTCAGCACCTTTTACCTACACAGGCCTGGATGTTTTTGGCCCTTGGACTGTCACTGCAAGGCGTACTAGAGGAGGAACAATCCTCAATAAGCGCTGGGCAGTGCTCTTCACCTGCTTGAGCACTCGGGCTGTCCACATAGAAGTGATTGAGTCTATGGATGCTTCATCCTGCATTAATGCTCTCAGAAGGTTCTTTGCCATTCGCGGCCCCTCCAAACAGATGCATTCTGACTGCGGAACAAATTTTGTTGGTGCCTGCAATGAACTTGAATTCCAAAAAGTAATGGGCGAGTCAAAGATGCAGACGTACGTCAACAGTCAAGGATGCACATGGGACTTTAACCCTCCACACTCTTCACATATGGGTGGCGCATGGGAGCACCTGATTGGAGTGGCACGCAGAATCTTGGATTCTATGCTTATGCGTACAGACTCCTTCAACTTGTCTCATGAGGTTCTGTGCACTCTTATGGCGGAAGTGACAGGGATTATCAACTCAAGGCCTCTGGTACCAGTCTCTGCAGATCCAGACTCACCTCTCATACTTACTCCATCAATGCTTCTGACTCAGAAACAGAGTGTACCACCTCCACCTGGAAAGTTCACAGATAAGGATGTCTACAAACAGCAGTGGCGTCAAGTCCAAAGCTTAGCCAACCAGTTTTGGACTCGCTGGAAGCGAGAATATCTGCAGACATTGCAAGTTCGTCGCAAATGGCTGGAGTCATGCCCGAACGTCGAGATAGGTGACATTGTTCTATTGAAGGACAGCAAGGCACCCCGCAATGACTGGCCTGTGGCTCTTGTTACGAGCACTTTTCCTGGTGATGATGGAAGAGTCCGCAAGGTAGAGCTCAAAGTGACCAAGCAGGGATCAAGCAAGACATTCCTCAGACCCGTGTCTGAGATTATTCTTCTTCTGAAGGAGTAGGACTGAGACTTTTTCTATTTGTTCAGTATCTATTTATGGCATCTTAAAGATACCAAGCGGGGAGTGTTCTGCCCCCAGGACTGGGGAATTAGCGCCCCCTCCTGGGCCCTTTTGATCACGTTGTTAATTTACCTTTATTGAGACATGTGACAGGAACAGGAAGTTAGCAACATGTGTTAGTTGTATGGAGATGTTCTCAGAAAATCATCTGCTACCATCCATCACGTGTTTACGCCTTCGAAAACATAGTCTGTAAGTATTTGTTTAGCACAGACTAAAGAATAGTATTTAGTATATCTTAAGTACATTTGTAAGGTTAATTTTGTATCTGTAGCTAGTTGTTGTTATACTATAAGTTTGACTGCTACATAAGTGTAAGAGCTACATAAAGTTAAATATGTAATGTCTAATTCATATACATGTTGCTCATTGTGTTCTGTTTGTTTTTAGTTTTACTCTTATTTGATCTGTCTACGTCGGTGCTGCACAATAAAGCATCTGGAGCTTGGATCCTGACTCCCGTATTCATTTAAATGGAGTTTGGCTTACTGCTGAATTGTGTACCAAGCTACACACACAAGGAGAGCAGTACAGTAGCATATCAAAATATCAAAATACCAAAAATAAGATAAAGTGCATGGAATGTGCATGAGTGTAAGTGTTGTGTGAAAGTGGCAAGAGTAGTCTTAAGTGTCAAGTGTATTTAAGCATATTTAAGCATAAGGCTATGTGCAGGTGAGTGTCCGGTGGGAATTGTCTGGGGGTGACAGAGTCATTAGAGTCAGTGGGGGACCCGGGCTCTGTTGATGAGCCCGACTGCAGACGGGAAAAAACTGTTTTTGTGGCGTGAGGTCTTGGTCCTGATGGACCGCAGCCTCCTGCCAGAGACGAGGGACACGAACAGTTTGTGTCCAGGGTGAGAGGGATCAGCAACAATCTTCCTCGCCCGCTTCAGGGTCCTTGAAGCAAACAAGTCCTGGAGGGACGGCAGATTGCGGCCAATCACCCTCTCGGCAGAGCGAATGATGCGCTGCAGCCTGGCCTTGTCCTTGGCAGTGGCTGCAGCATACCAGACGCTAATGGAGGCGCAGAGGATGGACTCGATGATGGCAGTGTAGAAGTGCACCATCATTGTCTTTGGCAGGTTGAATTTCCTCAGCTGCCTCAGGAAGAACATCCTCTGCTGCGCCTTCTTGGAGATGGAGCTGATGTTTAGTTCCCACTTGAGGTCCTGGGTAATAATAGAGCCCAGGAAGCGGAAGGACTCCACAGCTTTGACGGGGGAGTCACACAGGGTGAGAGGGGCTGGTGGGGCTGAGATCTTTCTGAAGTCCACAACCATCTCCACTGTCTTCAGAGCGTTGAGCTCCAGGTTGTTTTGGCTGCACCAGGTCACCAGGTGGTCAGTCTCCCACCTGTAGGCGGACTCGTCACCACCAGAGATGAGTCCAATGAGGGTGGTGTCATCCGCAAACTTCAGGAGCTTGACGGACTGGTGACTGGAGGTGCAGCTGTTGGTGTACAGGGAGAAGAGCAGAGGGGAAAGAACACAGCCTTGGGGGGAACCAGTGCTGATGGACCGAGAGGCTGAGACGTGTTTCCCCAGCCTCACGTGCTGCTTCCTGTCAGACAGGAAGTCTGTGATCCACTTGCAGGTGGAGTCAGGCACGTGCAGCTGGGAGAGCTTGTCCTGCAGCAGAGACGGGATGATGGTGTTGAAGGCAGAGCTGAAGTCCACAAACAGGATCCTGGCGTAGGTTCCTGGGGAGTCCAGATGCTGGAGGATGGAGTGGAGTGCCATGTTGACTGCATCGTCCACAGACCTGTTGGCTCTGTAGGCGAACTGCAGGGGATCCAGGAGTGGGTCGGTGAGGGTTTTGAGGTGGGACAGGAGCAGGCGCTCAAAGGACTTCATGACCACAGAGGTCAGGGCGACGGGCCTGTAGTCATTGAGTCCTGTGATCCTAGGTTTTTTGGGGACAGGGATGATGGTGGAGGCCTTGAAACAGGCTGGTACATGGCATGTCTCCAGGGAGGTGTTGAAGATGTCTGTAAACACCGGGGACAGCTGATCAGCACAATGCTTCAGGGTGGAGGGGGAGACAGAGTCCGGGCCGGCTGCTTTACATACATATGTATGTGAAGAGACCGGGTTTGAAGTGAAAGGACTTTTTGCAGCAAAAAAACACGACCTTTAAGCTGATGTCATTTATTTACTTTAGTTTTCTGATAAGATTAAGTCAATATACATGTGGTGTGTTTCTGAGTTCCAATGCTTCAAAACTTCACAATGTGAAGGAATTGTTTGACTGACGGTTGCGTCATCGTTGTTCATTCGAGGCGTTATTTTTACCGGTTCTACTGTACTTCTGCGTGCTTGATATTCTAAAAGCAATTCAATATAATTGCTGTCAAAGTGAGTGCAAAAAATCAAGATGGATTAGTGTAATAAAGCGAAAGGAGGAGGAAGGAGACGATATAATAATGAATGCCACTTAGGCTGACATTTAGTGGTTGTTTCTTCTTCCATAAAATAACCTCAATCAAATGAAGCTTAAAGCTGTGTCCTGAGAGATTTGAAGAGTGAGTGTCAGATTATCCACCAGCTAAAGACAGTCCTCTGATCCAAGGACATAAAACACCTGGAATTAAAATGAATGCATGCATGCCTTGGGTGTGTGTTTTTTTTTTCTTTCAATAAATGAGTATGAAAGTGTGCACACTAGCATTAGGCTGCATTAGCTTTCAGTGACTTTTGGTTGTAAATGAGAAGGGACAGTATTGACCAGAATGTTGTTTTTTGCACAGTGAGTGTGTAGTCTGCCGCTGCTGTACACATTTTCCCATTTCATCTCCTCTCCGAGAGCAGACCATTTCATCACTTATTTAGCTTGTTTCTAGTTCAGCATCTGTCCATCTCCCCCATATCTCCCCGTCTCTCTCTCTTTCTCTCTCTCTCTATCTCCCTCTCTCTCCCCGGGTGTGCTTGCATGTTCGAGCGTGTGTGCACCGGAGCGGCCTGTTATTCGCTAAAAGTTGCCCTTCTTGTTAATGCTCTTTTTTATTTATTTGATGGCTGTCTTGTTCTGGAAAGTCACTGTTGTCGAGATGCGCCGCTCTCTCTCCTCGGTGAGGCCTTGGCATTTTGACTTTAAAAAAAATACTTCACATCCTAACTTGGAGAGAGGATGGGACTCGTGTCAAAAGAGGCTCTTCCTCCGGGCTTTCAACCTCGACCCTGATCAAGTCCTGTCCTCACAACTTGGGTCAATTTAATCTGGCAACAACAGAGCGGGATTGGAAAAAAAACAGAGAAATAGAACTGAAGAAGGGCATTTTGAACACGGCCAGTAACACTTCCGAATCCACACGGAGAATGATGTGATTGCATTGGAGCATTCATCAGCCACAGCCAAACACTCCGTACCTGCGACAGCAGAAGAGATGGGAATCTAGGTCAGCAGCTGGGGCTTCGTGGACTAGAAAGGTAGGAGAACTGTTGCCCGTGTCGGAGGCTGTGAATGGAATTGGAAGTTGGATTACACATTGTGATTGAAAGGGAGCCGCGAGGTCCTGTCCGGCAGGACATGGCCGCTGTGTTTTGTGTAGGAGCACGTTGTTCGCCGTGAGAAAGGCTTGCGAGGACTACCTCAGGGGACTTTAATGTTCAGGGAAATTCCATTGATGTTCTATCTAAATTATTAACGGTGTGTGTAGTATATTCGACACACACTCACATTCATGATACAATAGTACAATCTTTGATTTCTTGTTAGGGTTGAAGGAAGTATTATATTTGGTTCTATTATTTGATAGTAGCAAAGTTGTGTGACGGTTTCTACAGGTTTTTACATTGCTTTGTACTTTAGATATACTTTGATATGACTCAAATTGCATTTCAGATGTTTCACTGAAATATGAAACTCATACCAACAATACATCTTGGAAGTGTGTACACTTAACTGCAATTTACTGTCATTTTATTTTACAGTATTAAACAACATTTAACACATTTTTATTATCAATAGGAATAGTTTTTTACAATAATAGTACAGTATAAATATTGCTTCTTGATGCTTAATCCTGAAGTGGAGGATACAATCATCAACAATCATATCATTAGTACAAAAAGTAGTAATGGTGCTTAAGCATACTTAATAACAAGCAAAGTCAAGAGCACTAATGTTTATTTCAGTATATTTTAAATTGCAGTAAGTATACATCATTGATGCATTAGGTAAATTGTCATAAATATGAATCATTAATCCATATTGAAGTATATGTATATTTAATTGTCATTGAGTGCCATTTAGTGCACTTATTTAAAAGGTTATGACAAAGAAACAGTGCCCTGTAAAATACTTGACTCTGATTGGCTATAAGTGTCCACTAACATTAAAGACTCACTGCTCTAAATCAGTGCAATGGATGCTCAGGCGCTGGTAACCATAACAGCAGTCACACTTTGGGTTGAACCAACAACAATTAAACAAACTTTAAAACATGGACTCGCAATCTGCAATAAATGTATAAGAGCATTATGTGTCCCGACTCCCTGGACTTATTTCCATTTCATATCAGGAATAACTTTCTTCCTCATGGTGTGTCTATAGATGTGTTCTTTGTTTCAGAGCTTAAAATATTATCTGTCTGGACTTGTGAAATATTTTTCCAATTTAATTTTGATATTTCATTATTTCTTCCATTAAAGTAATTTTCTGCACTCTGCGGTTTGACTGTTACAGAACAGTGGGACACACACACACACACACACACACACACACACACACACACACACACACACACACACACAGCTCGTCACAGCCACAGAGGAAAACAACCCTTGGGACACTCGCTGCAATCCAAGGTGTTTCTCTCCACTCAATGGGCCTGAGCGTTTCTCCAACATGGCTCCTGTCACAACACTTATTTACCAGGGGAGAAATTGCACCTGAAAGATCTTCCACAACAAATCCACAGAAGAGCCCATGGGCAGCCAGGGACGGTATAAAAAAAATAAAAAAAGAGGATGACAAAAATGAAATGGATACAGAGAGGGGTAGACATGGCACAGTGAGACACACAAACAGCTTGGGAGGCAGTGCAGCGGAGATGCTCCAGGACCCCGGGGGAATGGGCAAACTCAGCACCATCCTAAATTTTCATTTCTCGGTGAGCAACCCCAGATGATTAGGGCGTAATGATGGTTATTCTAATTGGCCTTTTTGTTTCTCCACATTCAAATGATCATTAACGTACACACACACACACCAATAACTCTGTTGGCTCTCACGCCCTTTGGGGTGCAGATGTCATACACTGTTAAAATGTCTCTCTGTAATGAAACTAAATAGCAGTCTCTAATTCTCTTCTCTTTTTTTATGGTTTGGATACTGTAAAAATGTCAGCCGCAGCGTTTGGCATCTACTGTGAGAGCCAGGGTCATATAACAGTTTTTAAAACTTTTTCATTAGCGACAAACTGCTATAGTGGTGTTCAAGTAATTAAAGTTACTTTGCTACCAGGTTTTTGTCCAACTGCTGGTAAAATGTGCCTGAAGCCTTTCAGATAAAAAATTAGGGATCTCAGACATATCTTGTTGACAGTTTAAAGTAGGAACGGGTTATGAAACGGCCTCAGTTGAATACTGATGTATGACCTACACATCAAAACACATCAATGGCATTCATTTATTAAATAAATAAAATTTAAATAAAAATTGTATGCCTCTTTTCTATTTGCAGCCTTCTGATTTAAATACCAAAATAAACTTTTTCCACTGGCTAATAATTTTACAAATAAAATGATAATAAATCAATCAACCATTCAAGCCCATGCCTTGTAGCAAGAAAAAGTGCATAAAGAAAACGTTAATTATTGCACACTGGTCTAATCTGATGTGCCCAAGCCAGATACCTGGCATCTCTTCTTGGATGCTAGTTCATCAATGTCTGGGCTCAAGTTCTGAGCTGAAGAAATCCTCAGTATCGAGCGAAGATGTTCATCAGTCAGACGTCTCCTGTGAGTTGTTTTGGTCATCTTCATCGAGGAGAAAAGTTGCTCGCATAGATAAGTGCTGCCAAACATGGAGAGCATCTGAGCAGCTTGGGTGCGGAGCTGAGGCATTGTGCCCCTGAAGCTGCAGGTTCAGCGCATCGAGATGGCTCGAGATGTCACAGAGAAAGGCCAGCTCACACAGGAACTTTTGCTCCCGGAGCTCTGCTGTATCCTTCCCTTTGGTTTCCAGGAATTGACATATTTCCTCACGCAGCTCGAAACATCTGTTCAGTACTTTTCCTCTGCTTAGCCATCTCACCTCTGTGTGATACGGCACGTCTGCGTATTCCGAACCACACTCCTCCAGAAAAGATTTAAACTGGCGGTGATTTAGACCTTTGGCTCTTATAAAGTTAACTACCTGTGTTACTGTGGTCATAACATTGTGGCAGTCGCGGGAAGCACACACGCACTAAACACGTCTCGTACGGGTTCCATCGGTCCTTTATTGCAGGATTTCGTCACAACACTCATGTCACTCCTGTCTCCCCGATCTACCACCCCCGACTGTCTTCCCAGCTGGGCTTAAATAGCCTGGCCCACTCATTGGAATCAGCTGTGGCTAATCGGCCCCAGCTGTTCCGAGTGTTTTCTCCCTCCCTCGTGCCGCCGGCGCGCTAACCACGCCCACAGCCCCACATACCCCCACCGCCCGCTCTAGGCCGGGGTGCCACCGGCCTAGCCAACTCCCCCCCCCCCCCCCTTGGGCCGGGCGAGGGAGTCAGCCACAGCCATCTGCGGCCCGGCCTATGGACCACCGCGTGGGGTCACGGCTAGTGTGCCTGATGCCAACGGGCGGCCCGAGCGTTGGCATCCCCCCTCCGGTGGGCCTTATGGACCACTGGACGGGACGGGACGTGGCCCGGACGGCGTGCGTGCGGGCGCCCGGGAGGTCTCGGCTCGCCTCCTCTCCCGGGCTGCCCGCACGTCCAGCAGACGGGCCCTGCGAGTCGCGGGGGCCCCCCTGGGCCCGGCCCGGCGGGGTTGTCGCTCTCGGGGTCTGGCGTCCGCTCCAGAGAGACCGGTCCTCGGGCCGGCCACCGGTCGTTGCGGGCCCCGAAGTCCTTCCGCGGCCACGGCAGGTCCCACCCCGTGGGTCCCGGCGGCGCTCCCCGCTGCCTCCCCCGCCGCGCTGCTCTTCGCTCGGGTTCCCGTTCCGTTGGAGGCGGGAACGGCCTCTTACGGGCCACCGCTTCCCCGGGGTCCGTCTGGGCTGGCGCCTTCCGGCTCGCTAGTGGCGGCCCCGGTGGCTCCGTCTGTACCTCCGCCTCGGCCCGGGGGGTCCTGTCGGTTTCCCCCGTTGCTTCCCTCCGCGCCGGTGGGGCCGGCCGCTCGGCCGTGTCGGCGGTTTGTACCGCCACCTCGCGCCGGATCGCCGGGCTCGTCTGCGCCGCCTTCTCCCGCCGGATCACCCTGTCGGTCTGGACCCCCGTCCCTTTCCGCGAGGTCGGGCCCGGCCGGCCCCGGACCGCCGGCTCCTCGGTCGCCTCCTCGGGCAGTCCCAGGGCCCGGTAGTCCTCCGCCAGTGTCACGGCAGTCAGTAGCGCCGCTGGCTGACGGCCGCGGACCCACTCGGCCATCCGGGCCGGCAGGCCCTGCAGGAACTGCTCCGTCGCGACCCGCTCCACCGCCTCCTCGAGCCCGCCGCTGCCCTCGGTCCGCAACCACCGCCCCGCCCGGCGCAGCACCTCCTGCGCGAAGATGTGCGGCAGCCCTCCGGGCCCCAGCCGTAGCGCGCGCAGCTCCCGGCGTATTTCCTCTGCCATCTGGCTCCTCCGGTCCTCGGCCGGCGCCGTCGACTCCGCCGGGCCCGCGGGTGGCGCCGCGGGTGGCGCCGTCGGCTCCGCAGCCGCTGGTGTCGCTGGTGGTACCGCTGACCCTGCCGCCGCTCCGGCTCCCCGGTTCTTTCGGGCTTTCGCCCGCCGTCCCGCCGGGACCTCCCCCGGCCCGAGCGCCCTCACGATGCCCACCATCTGGCCGTCCCCTTGTCTCGTGCGCTCCGCCGCCCGCCGCTCGAGGTACTCTCTCCATTCGTCCATTGTGCGGTACGGCGCCGGCCTCCCCGCCCCCGCCGCCGGGGTCCTGTCAGGCCCCACGTTGGGCTCCACTGTGGCAGTCGCGGGAAGCACACACGCACTAAACACGTCTCGTACGGGTTCCATCGGTCCTTTATTGCAGGATTTCGTCACAACACTCATGTCACTCCTGTCTCCCCGATCTACCACCCCCGACTGTCTTCCCAGCCGGGCTTAAATAGCCTGGCCCACTCATTGGAATCAGCTTTGGCTAATCCGCCCCAGCTGTTCCGAGTGTTTTCTCCCTCCCTCGTGCCGCCGGCGCGCTAACCACGCCCACAGCCCCACAAACATGTTCCATCTTTAGGGCTTTGGCACACAGTGCTTCCTGATGTATGATGCAGTGGTAAACAGTTAGCTCACCTGCACAGTTCTCTTCCCGCATCTTCTCCCGAACCATGCCCACCAGTCCACTCTTTTTACCGCACATCGCTGGCGCACCATCTGTCGTTAATCCAACGAGTTTATCCCACGGCAGCTTTATTTCAGTTACACATTTGGAAACTTCCTCAAAGATTTCCTTTCCTGTGGTTGTGCCATGCATTGATTTGAATCCCAATAGCTCCTCCGTAACACACAGATTTGAGTCCACTCCACGGATGAAGACTGACAGCTGAGCAGTATCAGATGCGTCGCAGCTCTCATCCACAGCGAGGGAGAACGCAACAAAATCTTTTCCCTTTTCCATCAGCTGGTCATACAGATTGGTGGCAAGATCACATGTGCGATCAGCTACTGTGTTCCTGCTCAGGCTCACGTTTGAAAATGCTTGTTTTTTCTCTGGGCATACGAGGTCACAAACCTTCATCATGCACTTTTTCACGAACTCTCCCTCATTAAAGGGCCGGGCTGATTTTGCGATCTCTGCTGCCACTATATATAACTAGCCTTTACAGCAGCCTCGCTTTGTGATGTGGCTTTTTTAAATATATTCTATTCTATTCTATTAAATAACTTCTTTTCATCTCCTCTACTTTCTGGCTCCTTTGAGTCATGTCCAGGTCCTTGTATTTGTCATGGTGTTTCGTTTCATAGTGTCGTCCAGGCACGTGCACAGATAGACCCCTAGTGGTGCTCAAGCACCTGCCCCTTTGCCCTGAATGAGAAAAGTGCCCCTTCTACTGGAGCCCAATTTTTTCTTCATTCATCAGTATTTAAGAATAAAAATTTAAAAAATGACTTTCCCCCCAAATGTGTTATATATCTGATGATGCATTTATATATCTGACGGGGCATTTATTTGAGTTCTTGTGAGAATTTCGCCCCGACATGCTCCGCGGCGCTCACAAGCCCCGCCCCTCCTCCTCCACTTAGTGCTCATGCAGTGAGCGCCAGGCCAAACGGGTGCAGCCTACTTCTCCTCTGACCCGCAGCATCAGACAACAGGTAATGACGGTGTTTGTGCAATCCCCACGTTGTTTGGTGATAAATTAACCACAACATTAGCGCCGCTGAAAACATTACGTCACAACTGGTCCGACGTTTCCTAAAAAAATAAACAAACAAAAAACTCATGAAATCCGTGATTTCAAAGCCTTGATCAGCTGTTTACTGTTAGTCATGTTTAATGACGAGAGAGAGGGAGAGATATACAGGCAGGCATCTTCTTTGTGTTGTTGTATAAATGCCGTTTAGACAATTTCGAAAGTATGTTGATCAGTATGTAGTATGTAGCCAATAATCTTTATTCATAAGGAGTAAGCTAGCTGTCTAATCTAGCTAGCTGTCTAGTCAGAAAACAGTAAAAGAAATGTGTGTGTACTGTGTTGTCAGCTTTATAGAGATTATGTAAGTCACTCTCGATGATTATGCACAACATTGATTTATCTCATTTAAAAAATTTGCAGCATAATGTCAAGAAAAGACAGACTCCAAAAGCAGAAGAACAGGGAACTGCAGCAAGCAGCTCAGGGTAGCAGCTCTCTTTTATCTTGGATCAGGCCATCGACTAGTAAAACAAATGAGGGAGAATTTATTTATTTATTATTATTATTTTTAATTTCATAAATAATTTTGGCGATGGGTGCCCTTTTTTTTGGTTTGAGCACCTGCCACCCAAAATGTCTGTGCACGTGCCTGGTGTCGTCTAATGTTGTACTCCTTACTTACAGCCACGTTGACTCCACAAACAAGACAAACAGGTTTGTCTTTTACATATGTAAACAGATATTCTGCCTCCCACTTGTCCAGAAAGCTCCTGTTTTCTGCCTTTCTTTTCGCCATTTTTGGGAAGGGTTAGCTCGCTGACAGTTGTTGCTATGACTACTGTAACAGAGGAGAGAGCGTTTCTGGGTCCTGTCCTGATTGGCGAGCGAAAACAGCAGAGCATTATGGGAAGACAGCAGAGCATTATGGGATTCGTAGTATTAGCGGTGAATGCGCTGTATAATACCGGCGGGCCAGCTCTAGTAGTGATTTGGTATCGTCTCGCGGGCCAAATATAATTACTTCCAGGGCCAGAGTTTGACACCCATGATCTAAAACATTCTTGTCATCGGTGCCACCAAGTTGGATTCCATGCAAAATCGGATGAAATCATGCAGGTTCTCCAAAAACTCCTTCGGCTCAGACTCCTCTGGGGCCTCCAATGGCAACCAGTCAGAAAGACCCAGATCCCGCTTTGCTGCCGGCGGTCCCCACTGGGAGCCGACACCACGCTGCTGGAGCAACGGACGGATTTCTGGGCCTGGGTCCTGTTTTATATTTATTTTTTAAAGTATAGTGGTATTTGTTCAAACAACTTTTCATTTGTTCAAAGAACTTTCGCAAAAAGGAAGTATAGCATGGGTTGTTGGATGTATCTGTTATCTTCTGTGGACTTAATATTGTTTTTGATGTGTGTGTTGCACTCCACTGTGTGTAATGGACATCCTCTCCAATAAAGCTTGATGATACACCAACAAGCCTGAATCTACCCTATTGTCTATTGATTTTGTCTCTGGTAACGGCCTACCTCCAGTCATCTGTCGTGGAATCTGAGAGGGGGTGGATGACTACTGTTGTCAAACCATGTCATGGGGGGAACAAAATAATGGGGAGAGAGAGATTGGTCCTCTGGGATTTTTGTTGGTGATGTTGTTGTTGAGTCTTTCATTCAGACTAATTATATTCAATCTGCTCTCAGACCGATATTGTGGTCAACCAGAACAGTCAGGTATGTTATTCATATTCCGAGTTCTCCTAAACCTAAACAAATAAAGATTAGGGTTGGATGTGCAGCTGCCCAGCAGGATGAAGGGTTGTCGGAGAGCTGCGGGGCCGAGCAGAGTTAATCCCACACCAAACAGAGTGCAGAGTGTTGTATGAAAGTATGCACTAAACTTAATGGATATCCTAGTTTTACAATGTGCACTCATGCAGTTGATGCGCTGAGCTTGTTATACCAAATGCTCTGTGGAGAAGCATGCACATATGCAGAGACTGGCTGTGTTTTTTATGCAGTCCCCCCTTTAAACCCAGAATAAAAAACAGATGCTTCTATAAACAATACAGTATCCCCTTCCGTCATCTCCAATGATGTGGCCCAAAACACATCACCCATGGAAGTGTGGGAAGCTGGTAGACGAGATTGCTAAAGGGTGCTGTGAAGGCGGGCTGGGGTCTGGCGCTGGCAGTCATCTCTGTGATGTTCTGGAGGCCTCCCAGTCCTTCATCATGCGCTGAGGGGGACGAAAACCCGGCAGACTGATGGGAAAGGAAGGCTATCATCAGAGGATGCATTTAATTTCCATAAAGATGACTTTGTTTCCTAATTAATCTCCCGGCTCCGTCTCCCCGCTTTGCTCCTGTCACTATCCTCAGAATGAAACATGGCCGGCAATTTGTTAAATCAATTATTCCGGGGAAGAAGCGGGGCGCTTTCGGTGAGGCCTCGTCTGCACAAACGGAGCTTACGCACACACTGACGAGGCCAAGCGAAGGACACGGACTGGGAAGATGCAGACCGGCCTTCAAGTGAAAAAGTGGACAGCTGAGTTTTTTGGAATTTTGGGGTGTGGATAGTGAGAGAGAGGAGAGAAACGGTTCGTCCTTGTCGACATGGCAGAAAGCTTTATAAACACTTGGCTGACGAGGACTCTCCTTGGCCTCATGCCCTGAACTCCTGCAGAAAAACAGGACGACAGAGCCCCGGGGGGACAACATGATCGGGGGGGACGAAGAGAGGCAGGAGGAGTGAGGGCGAAGTGACTGAGGGGGAAGGAGAGGAGGCTACAGGGAAAACAGGGGAGAAGAAATTAGAGGCCATGAAAGTAGAACATCCTCTCTTCTTCCTCTCTCGTTACAACTTCATAAAAAAAACATAAAAAGATGGAAATCGAATACAGTCTAGCGTTTTTTTATTCTAATGCTGATTTAGAAGGAACGGTTTTAAACCTGACACATGCTGAAGGTGCACCAGAGCGGAAGATGAGGCTCGGGGGCTTGAAACAAAAACAACAAAGCACATTTCAGATCAAGTTTGACTTGTCAATGATCTACAGGTGCACAGAATCGCAGCGTGATTCATTCCGGGGGCCAGAGACTGCAGGCAGCGGATTGGTTCCAAATGAAAAAAAGCTGACTTTCAAATAGGAAGACAAACCGGGAGAGGGGCCCGGTGGCGGCGGCGGCGTTTCCTTCTGGCTGTATTAGGGAGAAGAGGGATAGCGTGGCAGGATGTGTTTAAATCAGAGCGCTCTATCTTGTAGTGGGACACATTTCATTAAGCCCAGCAGCTGGGGCCGCGGCTCCATGCGTCCACACATCTATCATACGAATCCATCAGGCCTGTCTCCGCTTGCTGCACTGACAGCATGTGTGTGATAGGAGCCCGTTCTCCTGATCAGGCAACTCACTGACTGCTCGCACTTATTCATTACCACTTCCATCTTCCCCTTTCTGTGTTAAGGTTTTCTTATTTGCCCTCTCCCTCTCTCTCTCTTTCTCTCTCTCTCTCTCTATGGAGCTCTCCAGCTCCTTCACCTCCATCCACCTTTGTCCTTCATTTCTCTCTTAACTCAACTTTTTACTTATTTTTTTTTATGGCGGACAGATGTTGCCTAGCTCTGAAAGGATTCTGCAGTGACTTGGTCCTTCTGTTTTATTCCACTCCCTCATGCGTCACCCGTCTCCCAGATGGAGAACCTTTACAGAAGTAAAAACAGGAAATACAACAATGTACTGCCTTCCAAGAAAAAGTAATACAATATATATGTAAAATGTCAAAGCTAATGTTGTGTAAGGCAGATTGAATATCACATGTGTGTAGTATATAAATGCGACCAGGAGGATTAGGGGCTGGATTTTAACGCTAGGCTCATTGTAGCTAAACTTTAAAACAAAGCTGTAAATCATAGACTTTATCAACCCTGTCTCCCACAAATTACGTAGTCATCGTGACATCACAAAGTGGTTTGTGGACTGTTGTTTTGAAGCCTCAAGTTCAACGTTTTGCCCATTGCCATCTTAAGCTTTATTGTGACCATATTAGGACAGTGGAGGAGTGACTTTGTATCTATTTCACTAACTGCTATGAGACTGTGTTACATATTGCCTTAATGGTTTTGTTCTGGTTTGCGTTTTGGTCAAGGATGTAAAATAGTCAGAGAAAACACTTTGTTTGGCTTGAAATAAGTACGCTTGTAATGGAGGCTAAGCTCCGGACACAACGTCACCTGACCCTGTGGCGTTACAGTATGGCATTAGCAAGTATTCTCCTGGAAAGAGCAATTCCCCCTTGATTAACTCATAAATTAGCATAATATTTGCAGCTGCAAATGGCAGCGTGGTGTCTCAACAGGTTAATGGTGTTAAAAGTGTCAGTTTAGCATGGCTGTGCTGTGCAGCTGCATGGATATGATATGACGTTACTAGTCAGCCGGTAGCGGAGCAGCTGCTGAAGAACGACTTAATGCGAGTCTGACTTCAGTTCGCTCCACGTGAGGTGGAGCTAAAAGTAACTATTTTATATAGTTTGGGGCATTAACATTTACAAACACATAACGTTCTGGAAAGAAAAAAAATCTATTTGGGAATATTGTACAAAGTAACTAACAAAAGGACTCTAATAAATAAATACCCCCAAAAAAATTTAAAAACATATTTCCTTTTTAAGCCATAACTGCATATGCAGCACCTACGTTTAGTGCAGTAAAGCATTGCCTTTGATGGTGGAGGATGTTGACAACTCTGGAAATGAAGATATGCTTAGATAGAGTCACTGATGATGAGGAATTAATTGTTGTGTCATTTATAAATCTGATGATTTAGAAGCAGAAATGGAGCATGGAAATGCCGATGCAGAGCCAGAGATATGGAGGTACGTGAATAAAAGACAAGAATGCTTTTAATGGTTTCCATACAGTGTAGTGAAATAGTATAAAACTAACTTGTGTATAATTAAGCAGTCTACTTGAGTACTCTCTCTCTCTCTCTCTCTCTCTCTCTCTCTCTCTCTCTCTCTCTCTCTCTCTCTCTCTCTCTCTCTCTCTCTCTCTCTCTCTCTCTCTCTCTCTCTCTCTCTCTCTCTCTCTCTCTCTCTCTCTCTCTCTCTCTCTCTCTCTCTCTCTCTCTCTCTCTCTCTCTCTCTTCCCATCCCCATCTATCTCCATGTCTTTGCTCCAGTGTCTGATCCCCTCATTTCTGCCCGATCCGTCTGCAGCTCTCCGCTGTGCTCAGCAGCATGCAAACGCTGAGCTCTAATTGGAGTGGGTAACGCGGTCTGAGGGGGGAAAGCAGACAATTAGGGGAGCTCTGGTCAGGGAGCTTTGGGGTGAAGGGGTCACGCTGTAGCTATAGTTGTCCTGAGCTTGCTCGTACCAATCCATATGAGCCGCTCTGAGCGTGAACTTTTCTGAGACAATGAAGTGCATCAAACGCTTGACCTGCAGACTGCTGTTAATGCTGTTGTTAATGAACCAGTGGGGTCTTTCAAACCCAGTGATGAGGGGGTTTGTGTAAGATGTATATATGTTACAATATATGGGGAGGGAGTTCAGGGCTGCACTTACTGTTCTGCTAATATCTTATTATTTTCAATGCTGCCACTGGTGTGATATACAGAGGTGACCTTCACTCTGCTTGCTATTTAATTGCTTGCTATTTTATGTTTAAAAGCTTAATGGAGTCTGAGTCTTAAGAGATACACAGTCTGAAACTGTTTTCTTTGACTGCACATGCAGTTTAGAAAATCTAGAGAAAGCTGGGAAATATGGCAATGTAAAGGGGGGAAAGAGGTTAATGCAAGATGAAGTCAAAATTTCCCATACATTTATGAGAATATCTCTGAGATTAAAGAGGAAAATATACAATCATAATTTACAAATAAGCAAGATTCTAAAGTCATACATTTACAACAACAAAAAACTGCGAAAGGAAAAACCTTGGAAATGACAAATCATCCAGGACCTTTGTTTCGTTGAGAAGTTCATCAGGCATGCTGTATGTGAACTTAGTTTAGTCGTCAACCACGTTATTTGATATGCACAAACGTTACAATTAAATGCAACAGAGGGTTTTTATTTTCTCTCTTTCTTTTAAATTAGGACAAATAATATAGATTTGTGTTCAAAAGATCAAAAGCTCAGTGTGTAATACTTGTTAAATAAATAAAGACAAAGGAATAAATGAAGATAAAGTGTAGCTAACGGTAAAACTAATTAAAATGAATGGCTGACCATTTAAGCGAACAACGTATAAAGGTTTCCTTTTGTGCATTATATTTTTGTCGACTATGGAATAATGTAATTTCCTCATTTCTGGGTGCCCACACTTGGCCTGAAACTGCTCCGTCGTATCTCGTACTGGTGTGTTTTTATGCCGCCATCACTTTCTCCTGCTGTGCAACGCTGTCACCACATATTGCTTGAGCTGGTCACACTGCAAGCCTGACCGGTTATATCGCTCGTCAGATTAGAGCGATATCACCTTTGAGGTGTCTGAAGGGCTGCTGCATGTGGGGAGGGAATGCCTCCCTATGTTTACCAGCCGTGACAGCGACGCTGGTTTTGTTTTCGCCTTGTGAGTCTGTGCGTGTGTATGTGTGAGTCATCATGGCAAAATGTGGTCCTGGAGACACCCACAGCAGTGGGAAATACCATATAAGAGGGTTTGAGTACTTTGCCAGGTGTTTGTCTGTCTGTGAACAGATTGTGTCACTGCGATAGCATCAAAAACCGTGCAAGTTGGCGGGAACCTCCGGTTCTGCGAAGCAAAGGTGATAAGGAAGTGTCTTAAACTTGCCTTCTCTCTAATGACCATAAGGGGGCGACTCCTCTGGTTGCAAAAATAAGTCTGGTTGTATAGAAGTCTAGGCGACTGTGGCTCAGTGGTTAGCAAGTCAGTCTTTCAATCAGAAGGTCGGTGGTTCAAACCCCGCCTCAGCCAGTCCATGTCGTTGTGTCCTTGAGCAAGACACTTAACCCTAATTGCTCACCGTTGCTGTGTCTTCGGTCTACTGTATACTGTATATCATGTAAGTCGCTTTGGATAAAAGCGTCAGCTAAATGAAATGAAACGTAATGTAATGTAATATAAATGACTCTACTTATCTCTTGATGTATTCCCTCATTAAACATTGTAAACATGAGTTTATGTCTCAATCTCTAGTTTCAAGTCTTCTTCAATACAGCATGATGTTCATTTAGTACATTATGGTCCATTTAGACAAGAGACTTTAGGAAGGGCCTGTGATTGACAGGTTTCTGCAGCTACCAGCATCTCTACATCACTCCTCCGCATTCCAAATATAATAACTTCCGTTCACCGGTTGCAAAAGGTCAAGATGGCGGCAGCAAAATGTTCAAAATCAAGCCTTCATAATGTCAGTCTGCAAGCCAATGGGAGATGTCACAATGACTACGTCCACTTCTTCTTTATAGTATATGGGTCAGAGCCAGGATGCCGGAAGTAAGGAAGGGTAGGAAGTGGGAAGCTCCTCCCTTTGCTTTAATCTTTCTATCAGCAGTGATTTGCCAGGTGTGTTTGGATGTGAATATCTGCTGATTGGTACTCTGTTTATTCTTCAAACTACCACTCTTGCCACACTGTTGACTGCTTCAGTTGGTTGCCATAAATAGCTGTGAGGTAAAAGCGTTGCATGTGGGGCAATTTACAACTCAAAGGGAAATGACTCGCCTTCTGCTAAAAAAAGCAGTGGAAGAATATTAATTCCCTTTTATTTGTGATCACAGGTGCCCCAAATATATAATATCCATAATTCAGCCATGCTTCATATTCTTGTGTAAAACATATTTGTGTTGCACAGTGACACAAGTATTTATATAAGTATGTATGTATGTGTATATATATATATATATATATATATATATGTATACAGTACTGTGCAAACGTTTTAGGCAGGTGTGAAACAATGCTGTAAACTAAGAATGCTTTCAAAAATAGAAGTGCTAACAGTTTATTTTCATCAATTAACAAAATGCAAAGTGTGCGAACAAAAGAAAAATCTAAATCAATTGATGAAAATAAACTGTTTACATTCTTAGTTTACAGCATTTGTTCACACCTGCCTAAAACCTTTGCACAGTACTGTATATATATATATATATATATATATATATATATATATATATATATATATATATATATATTATTATGAACGCTGAGCACATTCGAGACAATGTGCACACGTGTGTTTGCTTTACAAAACCCCCACACTTAACAACTAATCAAGCACAGTGTGTTGGTTATATTTAATTATGGTTAGAGAAATGTGCCACTTGCAATGGTTGAGTGTGTTTTACTAATTTGATTAACTAAGTACGAGAAGCATAATCTGCATCTGGGTCAAATTTCACCTCACCCTCCCTGCATGGGTGCATTCCTTCTCTTCACAGCCCGACCCGTCTTCGTGGCTTTTCTGCCCCGCCGCCCGCTGCTCTGTTACCTCTGGGTTGGAAGGGTTAAAGTTGAACTCTGATTCTTACTGACTCCCTCTTTTCCACCGTGTAATCCCCGGCCGTCTGTGACCCGATTTTCCTTGTGAGCGGCAGATGTGAAGCTCATCTCAGACTGTCCCGACACGCTCTCTGACTCCATCTGTCTCCGAGCATGTCCGCCTGGTGAGACGCTGTATCGCCGCGCCACTGTGACAGGGAGCTGTGGTTTTAGTGTTGTTGAGCCAATCGGGGGATAAAATGCCACATTCCCTGCAGGGCGGGACAGTAGAAGTGTGCCCCCTGCTGAGGAGACAAACGTGGTCAGTGTTGGAAGTTGGAATGCAAGTGGTGGAAGAAGTATTTGGGTCTTTTTGTTAAAGCCAACAATGGGGAAGGGTTAACACTCATGACCCATATGTAATACATGGATATAGCAGTTTCAACGGTGTTAGAGTGCACGTTTCACAACAAAATCACTTCATAAAACACAACATATAGTAACAAAACTGAAATCGATGAAAAGGTAACTCAATGTGGGACACAAACAGCGGCCTCCTGGATAAAAGTCTTGTTTGTTGCAAATTATGACTGGAACCAGTTTGTGCAGCTAAATGTAAACAGTCCCGTGCTACAGGAAGGCTCGATCACAATTTATTTCATGTACAATGATGTAGAGGTGAAAATGATTCGTATAGGACATGTAATTGTAAAATGCAGATTGTACTTTTTCAATCAGGAGAAAGGCAGGAGGTGTTTAACATTTGACGGGTTGATGAAGATATATGTTTGTGTGCATATATATATATATATATATACACACACACACACACACACATACATAGTGGCAACCATGCAAAGTGGTTCAGGTACTTGCTGTCATTTCCCTTTTGCCAAATGTCACATTTTATTGGAGGGTTATTCAGATCACAAGTTGTGCAGGTTGTGGCCTGTGACTCCTAATTAAGAATTGAGAGCAGTAGGCGGTCATTTAGGAGGCAGGGATAGCCTGAATGCAATACAAAAGGATGTGTCTCTGTGACGCATTTTTGGAGTGTGCCCCATACCATATTCTAAAGTTGATGACGGTTATATTAAATATCAATGTAAAGTACAAGAAGTTACATAGTGTAGCAATTCCTAATTCTTTGGTACTTTTGCTGTCGTTTCTCTTTTTACCAAATGTCACATCTCCCTGAGTTGATTGGAGGTTACTTCAGATGGCCCGCCGTGCAGGTTGCTGGGTCTGACTCCTCATTAAGAATTGAGAGCAGCTCAGATCCTTCCTGGATGCAATGAAAACATTATTTTAGTCGATTCATCCAGAAACTCTGGTCTTTAGGCATTTTTAAAACAAGCGGTAGTAAATACTAAAAGAACACCTTTACAAATACCCTCAGTAGTATTTGGAAAACTTTCCACAAATACCCTGAGTAGTATAAAATGCCCTGTATTTGTGGAAAGGTTTGCTCTTCAAACAATAACCACCAAATGCCTGCAGGCTTTATATTTGTTAATTGGTTTATTTTCAATGAAACACTCTTTATACATTCCCTTATTATTGAAGAAGCTTTTGTTTGTTTCTTGCGTTTTATTATAATAGAAGAGGCATTTTCATCATTATAGGCCTAAGGGGGCAACTTATTTTTTTTCAGTGTGAAGGCACTTGATATTCCAAGTAAATATTTTTGTATTTTGTGGTCAGGAGCCGGGTCTCAGGCTTCTTCCCAATCAACGTAATTCTGGGGATTCCGTATCGCCTCAATGGTATGAAGTACCAACAATACCAAAGCAAACCACTTCCTCAAAATTTGAATTCTGGTTTTGACAGCCACATGAGTACTCAATCTTTTTTCTTCTTTTTTGTCTCCATCTGTCTCTCTCTATGACTGTCCCTCCTAATAAATCATTCTCTATATTATCCATTCTTCCACCCTCTCACCCCCTCTCATGTATGAGCAGTATTATAAGACTGCTGTGCCTTTTCAGGGAGGATAACCAAATCCCCCAGAGGAGATGCTTGAGTAAATGACTGTGGGAAATGGGTGTACTTTAACACGGCAATACTAGGTCCACGTGGAGGAGGTGGGTGAGGCCTTAGCCAGCTAAATCCTCTCGTCCCCTGCCCGGTGTTTAC
The DNA here is from genome assembly GCA_023566465.1 of Cottus gobio. Taxonomy (NCBI): domain Eukaryota; kingdom Metazoa; phylum Chordata; class Actinopteri; order Perciformes; family Cottidae; genus Cottus; species Cottus gobio. The sequence continues at coordinate 17,403,933 of CM042237.1, forward strand.
CCCTGGCACCCCATCGCTTCACATCTGAAATCCCGAACATCCTCAAAACCCCATTACAGACGCTAATCCCCCCGCCGTCCACACCACACGCTCCTCATTCAGGGAGGCATTATGGTTAGACTGAGTAATTTCATTTCCACTCAACCCATGCAAACATTCCTGGATTTGGCCCTGGCGTATAAAATTATTGTGGGGGGAAAGAGAAAATACAGTATGCATGAGAAGATAGTGGCGGTAAACACGTAATAACCAGACTGCAGATGACGCAGTATTTTCCAAAAATGCCATAGTGTTAAAAGCAATGCAGCCAAGACATGAAAAAATAAGAACTGTCCGTAGTTTTTGTACTTCTTTTTTATGTGGCACAACAGTGGAACATTTTGGATCTAATATAGCAAAATTGAAATAATAAAGTGAACCAGAAAGATGGCAAAAAAAAAAGAAAACAAATGTTATCACTTTCAAAAATAGGTTTACGGGTAAAAGGGGATTTGAGTTCAGGCAGCCAAGTCAGATATCATTTCTACAATTCGGATATGTTCCATGTTAGGCTCACTGTTTTATTCCGACGAGAGGGGAAATCAAGATAAGTAGCCGACAAAGAAATGACTCATAGGAAAAGATCCCCGTTCCATGCCGGAGCAGATACAAGGTCACAGAGGCTGAAGTGTATGTGAAAAAAATATAATGTGTGTCCTGACATGGATGTCTTTAGCGGCCTGACTAAGAGCTAGAGTTCTGGTTTTCTCTGAGCAGTTCTGCATGAACACAGATCTAAGGTAGAAAAAACTTGGGTAGCAATAAGTACACACTATTTAGCATTAGTAAAACATGAATAAACACTGAATTCATCATTTATAAAGCATTATTCAAACATGAATCCTCATTAGTAACTCATTAGTATGCAATTCATAAACACAGTTATACATGTTTCATTCTTGATTAATAAGCTTGGGGTTTCATACCTTATAAATGATGGATTCCCCATTTGTAAATTAAGTATTAAGGACTTATGATTACTAAGATAATTTCAAAAAACAGCAATTCATGATTAATTCAGGTAGTTACTACTCATTAGTTAAGTATTAGTTAAGCATGTTCTGTGACCTAATCTAAAGTGAAGACTATTTATGCTTTACAAAGCATTTATAAGCAGTGCCTCAAAGCTAGCAGAAGTCTCAGTTATCTTCTCAACAGAAAAGGGAAACAGACACAACACAACGTGATAAAGAATATTAATATGATGGTGCTGGGGGGCCATGCCCGTCAATGGCATGAGTGTTCCATAGTTTGTTGGCACATAGCTACATATTATTGATTATGCTAGCTATGGCTAGCGAGCTAGCCCGCCAGCTAGCAAGCTCGTCACTGGGCCAGAGATAGGCACCGGCACGCACCACCTTCGTTGTTAGTAGACCAATCCAGGTGATAGCGAGATACTCATAATCAATAATTTGTACCAGCAAACTGAAAGCATGCCACTGCCGTGCATTAGCTAACATCAACTGTCCGGCGCGACCTGGGACACACGTTTGCAATCTAGAAGGACCCAGTGTGTCCCATCACAGCGCCTGTTCAGAAAGTCTCAGTCCCATCACCTGGCCGGAGTTATTTTTGACCAGTCACCGTGATGGGACACACCGGGTCCTTCTAGAGCGCAAATGTAGCAAACGAACGTAGTCCGGTGCTTCGTGTGTCCCACGTCGCGACGGACAGTTGATGATAGCTAATACAAGTCCTTAATTTATAACTGTGTTTATGAATTGCAAACTAATGAGTTACTAATGAGGTTTATTGTTTGAATAATGCTTTATAAATGATTAATTCAGTGTTTATTCATGCTTTACTAATGCTAAATAGTGTGTACTTATTATTAAGTGCCACCAAAACTTGTTTCAAAATATTCAGATGCACTGAGATGATGGATCAGCGGATCATTTTCCAGTTATAAATATGTTCTCTTCAGTACATTAACGGAAGTATTTTTCCTCTCAGTGTTGTGTGAATTTCTGATTTCAACAAATCAATTTCAACCACTTTTCACCTTTTTTTTTTTTTTTTAAGTATCTATATATTAAGTTCAAAGTAGGGATGCAAATATCTGACTTTTTCAGGCCTGCCAGTAATATCCGTGGCTGTATGCCTTAATGTGTGGAAATGACTGGGATCATTATTTTATGCCTAAGGCAACATCAGTCGGACTTTGTAAAAAATAAATAATTACTAAATTGTTATTTATTATTAAAATCATAAATAGTACTCCAACTTCCCTAAAAATTCCCTAACACAGGAATTATAATTTTAGTATAGCCTATAAACATATTATTTAATTAAATATCTCGGCCCCATTGTAACTGTTATCAGATCTTGCTATTTGAGTAAGTATTGGCCTGATATCTGTAGCGGTGCATTCGTAGATACTGAAAAACAAACGATGAGTCAAAAAAGGTTAACTTGCCACATAGAACTGAGGGAAAATACGATGTTGGGTGATACTTTACTAATAATAAAGATCAGAGTGTCTCCTTTCACATTGTCAACTGATCCAATGATATTACATTAATGATTGCAGCCACTTTTAAATGGACGATACGTGTATTGCACTTGTCTAGCCTTCAGACCACTCAAAGCACTTTCACACTACATGTCATACACTGATGGGAGGGGCTGAGATTCCACCTGCTCATCAGGAGTAACTAACATTCATACACACTTTTATACACCGTAGGCAAAGCTACAGAAGCAATTTGGGGTTAAGTGTCTCGCCCAAGGGCACATCAACATGGGCTAGCGGAGCCGGGGTTCGAACCACCAATTGTCTGATTGAAAGATGACCCTGCTCACCACTGAGCCATAGTCGTTAAGTATTCAACTTTCGAGGTACTGTGTGGGGAATGAAACTAAATATTCAAATTCAGCTCACATTCGACTGTGTAGCTCTCGTCTGAGCAATGCAAAGCTCCCCATTTTCCTGCCGGAGCTGGCACTTATATAGGATCAACAGTTCCATACAGGATAGGAAATAAGATCCACCTGCACTTGAATGCAACACATGCTAGATCAAAATCTTTCTTTTTCTTTTCTTTTTTTTCATCTCTTTTACATTGTTCCATTACTTTTCTTGCTTACCTATTCAGGTGGTGTATGTCTAGGGAAATACAAAGACCTGTGTTCTTTTCATAGAAATGCATAGAAGAATAAGAAACCGAGGCCACTGAAGCAAATAAATGAATGAATACACTGATTGAATGTCTGCATACACACACGAGCAACCTTTTTAAGATGTTTACAAATCTGTATAGGTCATGGTCAAACACCAAATGACAGAATATGTCACCAAATGAAGAATCGCTAACAGATGCGGTGAGGCCTGCTGGCACACTGCCCGTATCGGATCCTCTCGGACCCCCTCTAAAGCCTCCTCAGGGGGGGCCTTTAATGGAACAACAGCTGTGCCGACGCTATTTCTCATTCAACTCACTTAGAGGCTGCATTCTTATCACAGCCTCGGAACCAAAACACCAGGTCGCCCTTCCAGCGCTTCCCCTCTTTCTCCACAGCTCCCTAACGTGATTGTAAACTTTTCAAATTTAATTGCGCTCTTGGAAAATTGCTCCAAATTTGATCGAAAGCCCCCACTAGAAAGCAAAACCGAGGGCTCCCTCGGAGCAAAACCCCCTATCCCGGTACACAGGAGCCGAAGGCACGCAGACACCGCTTCGCACACATAATCATACACATACAAACACACACCCAAGAGGGCACTCTAATATAATTAGGTACAAAGCAATTATTCAAGTAGTCAGTCTCAGTTTGATGATGTGTCAACACTCCTCGTCAGTCCTATTTCCCAAACTGTTCTTGAGCTGCATCACTAATTTTTGCATTCATACTTGGCATCCATAAAAGCTTGCACTCCCTCCTCAATTTGAATCATTGTAGCCTCAGCAATCAAGAGCGAGGAAAAAACGTTGACAAGAGGTCACGAGTCGAGTCATGAAATATTCCGAAAGTGTGAATTTAAATGAGACTCTCTGTTAGTTATGCTCCCACGGCAAACGCTCCAAATGGACTACTTAAATGCATATTGCCACCTAACACAAGGTTAGGAGGCAGAGCAATTTGAAAGCAGGGTAGAAATACCTTTTGGAGACCAAAATAAATGTGGATAAGACCCCCGAAGAAGGAAACACACTATAAGGCAAGGCAAGGCAAGTTTATTTGTATAGCACATTTCAACACAAGGCGATTCAAAGTGCTTCACATACAACCATTAAAAGCATAAAAACACAATGCAAAATAAAAGATTTGAAAACAATTAAGAACATTCATAAAAAGCAAAAAAAATAAATAGATACAGAATTGAATAAAAGGTGCAGTGCAGTTTAAGATATAAAATGCAGTAGTAAGATGCAGAATCTGGTTTAATTGAAGGCAACAGCAAACAGAAAGGTCTTCAGTCTGGCTTTAAAGAGGCTGAGGGTCTCAGCAGACCTGCAGCTCTCAGGGACCTTGTTCCAGATGTGTGGAGCAGAAAAGCTGAACGCTGCCTCTCCATGTTTAGTTCTGACTCTTGGAACAGAAAGTAGACCCGTCCCAGACGACCTGAGGGGTCGGGATGGTTCATAAGGCAGCAGCAGATCACTAATGTATTTAGGCCCTAAACCATTCAGGGCTTTATAAACCAGCAGCAGGATTTTAAAGTCAATTCTTTGTTGAACAGGAAGCCAGTGCAAAGACCTCAGAACCGGAGTGATGTGATCCACTTTCCTGGTCTTAGTGAGGACTCGAGCCGCAGCGTTCTGAATCAGCTGCAGCTTTCTGATTGACTTTTTACTGAGACCTGTGAACACACCGTTACAGTAGTCAAGTCTACTGAAGATAAATGCATGGACAAGTTTCTCCAAATCCTGTTGAGACATAAGTCCTCTAACCCTTGATATGTTCTTCAGGTGATAGTAGGCTGATTTTGTAACTGTCTTGATATGGCTGTTCAGGTTGAGGTCTGAATCCATAGCTACACCTAGATTTCTGGCTTGGTTTGAGGTTTTTAACGTCAGTGATTGTAGCTCAGCGCTCACTTTCAATCGTTCGTCCTTGGAACCAAAAACAAGTACTTCTGTTTTATCTTTATTTAATTGAAGAAAATTCTGGCACATCCAGTTGTTGATTTCTTCAATACATTTAGCCAGCACTGGTATGGGATTATAGTCCCCTGGTGATATAGTTATGTAGATTTGTGTGTCGTCTGCATAATTATGATAACACACTTTGTTGTTTTTCATAATCTGAGCCAGTGGAAGCATGTAGATGTTGAACAGAAGAGGCCCCAGTATTGAACCTTGGGGAACACCACATGTCATACCAGTCAGCTCTGATGTGTAATTAGCTACCGACACAAAGTATTGTCGGTCCTTCAAGTAAGAGTCAAACCAGTTAAGTGCTGCGCCAGAGAGCCCTACCCAGACTTTCAGTCTGCCTAGTAGTATGTTGTGATCGACCGTGTCGAATGCAGCACTGAGATCCAATAATACTAAGACTGAAGTTCTGCCACTGTCTGTGTTTAAGTGGATGTCGTTGAAAACCTTAACAAGAGCAGTTTCAGTACTGTGATACTGACGAAAGCCAGACTGGAAGACATCAAAACAGTTATTTTCGGCCAAGAAGCTATTTAGCTGTTGATAAACCACTTTTTCCATTATTTTACTTACAGTTTTTTTGGATTGCTTACACACTAAAATTAAAGTAGTACACTATTAGCAAAACCTTACACTCAAGAAGCAAAACATCAGCCCATATTTGCACAACTATAAGCACATTGTCAACCTCACACTTGTTGCAAAACTCTACACACAGTGATTTGCAAAACACTAAACACACTTAACATACATTACACACAAAAATCTATCATGAAGCCACGTCCTTGCAATACCAAAGCACTGACTGTCAAATTACCACACCGTACAACCAATTGGTTCAACACAGTCATCAGGTGTGCAAACACTCGTTTGCTTAATTGTAGACACACCAATCAGGTGTATAAGCACTATAAAAAGCAGCAGGTGAGTTCATCGGTCTTCAAGCACAATGGAAAGAGTCAGAGAAAGAGTAAGATGAGAAGGAGGAGGAGGAGGAGGAGGAGGAGGAGGAGAACGAGGAGGAGAACGAGGAGGAGGACGGGGAGGAGGACGAGGAGGACGAGGAAGACGAGGAGGACGACGAGGAGGAGGATGAGGAGGAAGGGGAGGAAGAAGGAAGACAAGAAGGTGCTCAAAGAGGACCGAATCACTGGTTGACCACGTTGTCAACCACGGCCTGACGCTGAGGGAGGCTGGACTGCGAGTACAGCCAAATCTAAGCCGATATACAGTGGCAAGTGTGATGAGAACATTTCGACTGGAAAATAGGTATTGTAAAAATATCATCATATCAAAAACATCTGCACGGTTTCAGTAACTGCTTACAGTACTGTATTCTATGCACTATCAGCACTTCTGTTACCTTTTCCTGTGAATTTACTGTACTATTGTATACTGTTTTCTTTTTCTACATAGGATTGAGGGTCAGGGACGACAAGGGGGAAGGCCTCCTATGTTCACACAACAGCAAGAGAGGGAGATAGTAAACATGGTTTTGGCCAACAATGCTATAACACTCAAGCAGCTCCAAGCTAACATTGTCAATAACCACGCCATTTTCAACGATATCCATCAGGTCTCAACATCAACACTGGCACGCATCCTAAAACAAAAACATATTCAAATGAAGCAAATTTATCGAGTGCCTTTCGAGCGCAATTCCGAAAGGGTGAAACGACTGCGGCATGATTATGCAGAGGTATGTATTCACTTTAGCAGTGTGATCTTGCATACTGTCTCATAATCTTTTACTGTACTGTAATATGTATACTAGATCTACACTGAACTACACAATTTTGCCTGACACTGTTTTTCAGAGTTTTACTTATGGATGGAGAGGAGATCCAGCATGAGTTCATTTAGGTAGATGAGGCTGGGTTCAACCTGACGAGAACACGAAGGAGGGGAAGAAACATCATTGGCCACAGGGCTATAGTCAATGTCCCAGGGCAACGTGGGGGTAATATAACACTCTGTGCAGCCATTACACAGAATGGGGTCCTCCACCGCCATGCCCATATGGGCCCTTACAACACAGCACTCATACTTACATTCTTGGACCAATTGCACAACATAACCGCATCAAATCGATCATATGCAATACATTGTTGTCTGGGACCAGGGGCGTCGTTAGGCTGAAGCCCCCCTAAAATGTTCTTCAGCCCCCCCAAATAATTATTGGGATTTCTTTTTTTTTTGAGTTTCTTCAGTCTGCAACATTGGTCTTGTGTAGTGTTTGGTGAATTTACATTATATTTGTACTTTGTTGATAGTAGCCTACTCTAATCATAGGGAAGTAGAAGTGCTAAAAGTGTTTTAGGTTTATCACAGCAGAGTGTAACTCGTGCCAACAGAGTATAGTAATGTGAAACGTGTGTGTGTCATATGGTAACAAAGTGTGGTTTTTAAAAAGAAGTGTATAGTTTTTACAAGAGTGTTTAATTTTGCAAAGGATCTGTAGTGTTTTGCTAATTGTGTGTGTGGTTGTGCTAATTGTGTGTAGTGTTTTGAAAACATGGGCCCTGTTTTGAAAATCGTGCTTAAGCAATCAAAAAAACTGTAAAAAAGGGAGGTTTGATATTGGCCTATAATTTTTCATTATTTCGGGGTCTAAACTAGCCTTCTTTAGGAGTGGTTTAATAACTGCAGTTTTTAGGGCTTGTGGGAAGACACCTGAGAGAAGGGATGTGTTTACAATTTGTAAAAGGTCAGTGATCATGCAGTGTGAAATATTTTTGAAAAAGTGTGTTGGTAGAATATCTAAGCAGCATGAGGATGTTTTCAGATGTTGTATAATATCTTCTAAGCTTCTTTGGTTAATTGAATGAAATTGTGTCATATTTGGATGGATGTTATGTAAAGATGGGGACAACACACATCCTGTGGTTGGTGTGGAGCCACCAACTGCTTGTCTAATTTTCTGAATTTTGTCAGCAAAAAAGGAGGCAAATTGATTGCATGCCCAGGTGGATTGGAGCGTAGCAGTTACTGACACCGGAGGGTTTGTTAGCCTGTCCACGGTAGCAAATAAGGCGCGTGTATTGTTATTGTTTTTGATTATGATGTCAGAGAAGAAGGCCTGCCTTGCATTTCTAAGTTCCAAATTGTAGTTGCGAAGTCTCTCTTTATAGATACCACAGTGAACCTGGAGATTAGTCTTTCGCCACCTGCGCTCAGCTTTCCGACTCTCTCTTTTCTCTATTCGGACCAGCGTGGCGTTTCTCCAAGGGGATCTTTTCTTACCTGAGACAACCTTCACCTTAGTGGGTGCAATGGCATCAATAACATTTTTAACTTTAGAATTGAAGTGATCTACAAGCTCATTTACTGAGATGCAAGAGAGGGCTGGTGTGGAGGAGAACTTCTGAATAAATAGTTCACCCGTGTTTTCAGTGATGTAACGCTTTGTCACAACCTTGGTTTGAACATTTGTGTGCAGGGAGATTGCACTCTCAAAGAAAACACAGAAATGATCAGAGAGTGCAACATCAGTCACAGCAACCTTGGAAATGTCCAGACCTTTGGTGATGATTAGGTCCAGAGTGTGCCCCTTGTTGTGGGTGGGACCTGTTACATGCTGAGTCAGATCATAGTTATCAAGGACACCACATAGCTGTATAGACCCTGGGGATTATCAACATGGATATTAAAATCACCAACAATGACAACACAATCAAAATCAATACAGATTGTAGACAGCAGTTCAGTAAACTCATCGAAGAAGGATGCACAGTATTTAGGTGGTCTGTAAATGTTCGAGTGGAATTCAGAGCCACATATTCAAAAGAAGTAAATAGGTGAAGGAAGGTACTGCACCTGTCAGACTGTAGTTTAGATCCCTATTTCCCCATTTGTTTCTTCTTCTGGTGCTATCATTATTCACGATGTACTCATTGGGCAACTTAGTGTGACATCACTGAAGGAAATACAATTTGTTGAGCATGCTGTCATAACCAAAAACTTTTGTAACTTCAGAATCTTTTGAACCTAAACTGTCAGTCAGTTTCTTGCTCAAGGACACTTCAGAAGTGGACTGGGCCATAGAAAGAGAGTTAGATGAGGAACTTGTGACATGGATCCAGAGATGGATGGTCAGTAGGTCCACCACTTGACACCAGACTTGATATGTTATAAACTTATAAAAGCTTTCGTGGTTCCCAGAAGATGAATCCTAATCACTTTGGCAAACCTCTTACTTTTCTTCTAGCACCACGTGTTGACATTTGGGGTTTTTGATTAGAATGTTCTCATAAACCACTGGATGAGTCGCCTTGAAATCTAGGGAATATATTAATTATGCCCAGAAGACAGTTCCCATTGAGTTTGGTGATCCTTCAACTTTTCGTCCAGTGCCATCATCAGGTCAACTTTTATACACCACGTTTTTCACTGTGAAAAATCTCAATAGCTACGCTAACATTTTGACTTTTCCTCTGGCGGCATCGGCAGGTAGACAATAACTTATATGAAGGACCTTCCCAGCAGCCTCAGCTATGCTTCGTGTTTAGTGCTACATGCAAACAAGCTAAACTAACATGGCGAACATGGTAAACCTGATACCTACTACAGTAATCAGCAGCATGTAAGCGTCGTCATTGTGAACATGACATGCTTGCTGACATTTGCCTGTGGCTACAGACTTTTATTTTCTCTCCACTGGCTTGTCACTATGTATTTACATTCATCAACTGTGGATATAAATAATAAAATATTGATGAAATTGTCTAGCTTACTCAGTGAGAATATTTCCTTTCTACACTGACGTCCTCTTGATCAAGTTTTTTCAGAGTCGATGCCATAAACTGTACATAAGAAGTTGACATCTTCCCCGTGATGTCACCAATTGAATTGGGGACTAGTGTTTTTGAAGCCTCAAGATCAGCATGTTGGCTGTCGGCTTCTTGGGTTTTTGGGTGTTGCTATCAAGTTTTAGTTTGGGAACCAGCACTACCAGCAAAAATACAAACAATATGTCCTTTTTATCTTTCCCTAACCACTTTTCCTTGATTTCGAGGTCAAAGATCAATCAAAAGTGTGACAAGAATTCATGAGAATTTCGGAAAAGATGACCACAGTGCTACCTGCCAATCATAAGGTAGCCCCGCCTAAAAAAATATACCTGCTTTAAGGTCTATTTTACTCAAAATGGAGTCATAATTTATCAAATGATTATTATGGTGTTTTGAAGAAGACTTGATTGAGACCATAAACTCAGGTTTACGATGTTTACTGAGGTAATAAATCAATTGAGAATTAGGGTAATTTTCTCATACAGCTCCAATACAATCAGCTTTTCTTTTAGCAATCAGAGGAGTCGCCCCCTGATGGCCTTTAGAAATAATGCAGGTTCGAAGCACTTCAAGTGGCTTCACTTTACAGAACCGGAGTTTGCTGCCTGCTTTACGCCCTACTTTCATCTGCTGCGCCAGCCTCCTTCTACACCTCAGTGGTTCATAAGGACAGTTTGACAGCATCTGGTTTGCTTCAAGTCCTCGATAAGCCCGTTCCAGATTTCAGCATGACCACCAACTCTCCACCCCACAAAACACACACACACCGACTGTGACCTACTCTCTGTCAACAACCTTGTCTAGTCAACAGTAGCTTGCAAACTTGTGGAGGATTGCAAGTGAAACCCACTAATGAGGATGCTTCAAAAAATACTTCAGCAGGCTATGTCAACTTCTGTTGCCATGCTACCTAGCTAGCAAGTAATTAGCCTTAAAATAGGATGCTTTTGGGGGAATTCTCTCAAAGCGTCCTCCATCTAGCAATAGCCCAATAACTTAGCGGCACTCAAGATTCGGGAGATGTAAATTAAAAAAATGCAAATTAAAAAAAAAAAAGATGAGGAAAAAGATCTTTGGAATGGCAGCTAAAGTTAGCCTAATAGACTTAGCTTGCTAACTTTTTTTCAAATAAAACAAAAATTTTGACAAGTTCCAACGGAGCTACAGTAAGGCTGCCGGCTCCAGTTTGGTATCTGAGCCTTTTGACAACACAGCCCGCTCTTTAATTCAACAACTGTCAGGTCTGGCGGCATGCAGTCAGTGCAGCTCCATTTATTTGTGTCTTGTCAAGGAACACACCAGCGCCGCCATTCTTTTTGAAGAGCAGGCGATGAGACACCCGTGGGAGCAACTAGATGGCATCAAAGGGTCTTTCTGAACCTTCGCCATCAGGTGCTCATTTGGGAGGTGAGCTAAATTTGCCCTCTCTCTATGAATAACCTCTTTCAGTCCCTGAAGTAACTTGTTTTCTTTCCTTCTTTTGCTCCCTTATTTCTGTCATGCTTGTTGTCCTTATTGGAGTCTTAACTTGGGGCTAACGTCACCAATTCACCAAGGGGAGTAAAACATTATCAGGGAAAACTTTTCTGAGACCAATTACGGCACAAACTTCGCAAGGTTCCCTCTGTGCCTTACACATGATTTATTTCAATTTCTACAAGTAACTCCTGATGCCCAACTAAGAAATCCCACGTATTTTACAGTGGACTAACTGCTACCAACAAATCACTGACGCAGACACCTTATTGACATGCCGCACCAACAGCACAGGTGAATGACAGCAACTCCCCGGCCGCTCTGCACCACTTCGCAGGGCCCTGCTTTCCTTTGAGTGGCGTATACCCCCCACATCACACACACTGCACCCCCCAGCATGCAAACACACACACACACACACACACACACACACACACACACACACACACACACACCCTTCAGACCATCTCATAGCCCATGCTCCCCTTTTTGCCATTTCTCATTCCATTAAACCCTGAATTATTCAAAGCAGACGAAATTGATTTCTTGATAGTTTAATCGCAAATCAAAACTCAACCTTGGGCGCAGTTCATTCCCTCAGGGCAATCTTTGACAATCAAAAATTCATGGAGAAATGAAATGTTAGCAGATCATTCCTGCTTCTGGCTGATTAGGCAGACACAATGAAATTCAGATGGAGAAAAGAAGGAGGAATGGAATTAACTTGTGCCAATATGCCATGGAAAACAAGATTGAACGTGAGATAAGATTTTCAGACTTGATTCTGTGATCCAGCTGAAGCCCCCAGATTGAATGCTTGCCCTTTTCTGTTACAGCAAGCCAATTTGATGCATGGAGTAGCACAATGTGAAGTATTACACATCAAACCTGCAGTTAATTTTATTTATGAGTCCTTAAGCTTTTATCAAACAGACAAGTTTGCAATTTTTTTATGAATCACAATATTGGAAAAAGTAAAGCAAGCCAATGCTCCAGTGTCAATCATCAAGTGACAGATATTGCTATTAGCAAGATGTCTCTTGAATAGTTTCCACGTCCCTCAAGACTAACCCTGACCTGTTGAACCCCAATTTGACCACATATGTTACACAATCTTCAAGCTCAACATCTCAGACCTTTATACGGTATTCAATGTAGTCTGTTGATAACAGGTTGGGTGGGTACCAGCACTAGTGTAATAAAATACAGAGCCCCAGCTGATATAAAAACAGCCTCAGCTTTAATATCAGCCTCAGCTGAGAAACACCATAAATAACACAGAACAACCAAAAGAGTGCGTTAATAAGATGTTTACCACAGAGCTTTCAATTCAGTTTTCAATTCAGTTTATTTTGTACAGCCCGAAATCACAAATACAAATTTGAATCGGAGGGCCCCACAATCCATACACATTCAACATCCCTGTCCTGGGACCTCACATCGGATCAGGAAAAACTCCCCCAAAAATAGTAAAAACCCTTTTCACAAGGAAAAAAAAGGGGAAGAAACCTGAGGGCGAGCAACAGAGGAGGATCCCTCTCCCCGGATGGACAGAAGCAATAGATGTCATGTGTACAGAATGTACAACGTAACAGAGTTACAGAACATTCAATGAATATGACAGAAATTATCCATGTAATGAGTAGTAGGCATAGACCACGATCCATGACAGCAGACGGGGGCAGAGATGAGGGGCATCAGCAGGGCCGCCATGGCAGGGAGCAGGACCGGCTCCAGACAGCCACGATCCATGGAAGCTTGAGGAGAGGAAGCACAGAGGCTCCCGAGAAGAAGTAGAGTTAGTAATGAGCATTAAAGAGACATTAATTCATCCAGAAGGAGAGAGAGGAGGAGATAAGGAGAGAGAGAGAGCTGTGGGCTACTGTAAAAGATGGCTCAAGGGTAGATGTAGTATTTGTTTAATTAGGATACTGCATATATCTAGAGCACATTGGTTTGACATTTTTGGAAATAACCTTATTGTTTTCCTTCACGAGAGTTAGATGATCAATACAAACCACTCTTGCATCAAGCGTGGTTTCAATCTTCTTATCTTACTGAGTGAGGCTGCATGGTTACTTACCCCCTTACTTCTGGCACCTTTGCTCCGACCACGCCCAGCCTCCATTTGATCTCAACTACAACACATGTGATGTTCTCTCACTGCATCTTGCACAGGAGTTGACTAAATATTTCCACAGGCAGACAGTACCCTTCTGTGCTAGTCCTCGCTGCAGTGGATGTCTCCAGGACCACATGTTGCCATGATGACGCACACAAAGAGACTCACAAGGTGAAAACAATATTGCCATTGTGACAATCTGCATTCAATGATTAAGGCCAGGGGATGTGAGTGAATGCATGGAACAAAACAGCGAAGAGAAAGGCAAAAGTTAAGCTTAAATTGTCGAATAAGGTGGCTCATAAGTGTACCTGGTACCAGAACACCTTAGGCCGGAGATCAATGATCGACTTCGTAATCGTATCATCTGATCTGCGGCCGTATGTTTTGGACACTCGGGTGAAGAGAGGAGCAGAGCTGTCAACTGATCACCACCTGGTGGTGAGTTGGATCAGATGGCGGGGGAGTCGACCAGAGAGACCTGGCAAGCCCAAACATGTAGTGAGGGTGAACTGGGAACGTCTGACGGAGGATCCTGTCCGGGAGGTCTTCAACTCCCACCTCCGGAAGGACTTCTCACACATCCCGAGGGAGGTTGGGGACATGGAATCCGAGTGGATCATGTTCAAAGCCTCTATTGTGGACGCGGCCGCTAGGAGCTGTGGTCAGAAGGTCATCGGTGCTTGTCGTGGCGGCAACCCGAGAACCCGGTGGTGGACACCAGGGGTGAGGGAAGCTGTCAAGCTGAAGAAGGAGGCCTTTTGGCCTTGGTTGGCCCAGGGGACTCCTGAAGCAGCTGACAGGTACAGGCAGGCCAGAAGGACTGCAGCTGCGGTGGTCGCGGATGCTAAAACTCGGGCATGGGAGGAGTTCGGGGAGGCCATGGAGAAGGACTTTCGGTTGGCCTCAAAGAGGTTCTGGCAAACCATCCGACGACTCAGGAAGGGAAAGCAGGGCCTTCCCCAGGCTGTTATCAGCGGGGAAGGGGGGCTGCTGACCCAGACAGAGGATATCGTCGGGCGGTGGAAAGAGCACTTTGAGGAACTCCTAAACCCGGTCAACATGTCCCCTGAACAGGGGGCAGCGCCTGAAGACTTGGGGGTGGATGAACCCATCTCCCTGGCAGAGGCCACTAAGGTAGTCAAAAAGCTCCTTGGTGGCAAGGTGCCGGGGGTGGATGAAATCCGCCCTGAGATGCTGAAGGCGCTGGACTTTGTTGGGCTGTCTTGGCTGACACGCCTCTTCAATGTCGCATGGGGGTCGGGCACAGTGCCCATGGACTGGCAGACCGGGGTGGTGGTTCCCATCTTCAAGAAGGGGGACCGGAGAGTGTGCTCGAACTATCGGGGTATCACACTACTCAGCCTCCCGGGAAAAGCTTATGCCAGGGTGCTGGAACGGAGGCTCCGACCGTTTGTCGAACCTCGGATTCAAGAAGAACAGTGCGGGTTTCGTCCTGGTCGTGGAACAGTGGACCAGCTCTTTACCCTTGCAAGGATACTGGAGGGGTCCTGGGAGTTTGCCCAACCAGTCTACATGTGCTTTGTGGACTTGGAGAAGGCCTTCGACCGGGTTCCTCGGGGCTTTTTGTGGGTGGTGCTGCGGGAGTATGGTGTGCCGGACCCGTTGCAACGGGCCATCCGGTCTCTGTACGCCTGCAGTAGGAGCTGTGTTCGTATCCTCGGCAGTAAGTCAGATACGTTCCCGGTGGGTGTTGGCCTCTGCCAGGGCTGCCCTTTATCACCGGTCCTGTTCGTGACTTTCACGGACAGGATATCAAGGCGCAGCCGTGGGGCGGAGAATGTCAGGTTCGGGGATCACAGGATAGCCTCTCTGCTGTTTGCAGATGATGTGGTCCTGTTTGCCTCCTCGGACCATGACCTCCAGCATTCACTGGGGCGTTTTGCAGCCGAGTGTGAAGCGGCGGGGATGAGAGTCAGCACCACGAAATCTGAGGCCATGGTGCTCTGCCGGAAGCCGGTGGATTGCTCCCTCCGGGTGGGGACAGAGTGCCTACCACAAGCGAAGGAGTTCAAGTATCTCGGGGTCTTGTTCACGAGTGAGGGTAAAATGGAGCGGGAGATCGACAGGCGTATCGGTGCGGCTGCAGCAGTAAGGCAAGGCAAGGCAAGGCAAGTTTATTTGTATAGCACATTTCAACACAAGGTGATTCAAAGTGCTTCACATACAGCCATTAAAAGCATAAAAACACAATGCAGAACAAAAGATTTAAAAACAATTAAAAACAATTACACAATCCAAAGTAAAAGATTTAAAAACAATTAAGAAAAATCATTAAAACAATAAAAAACAGTTAGAAGGCAAAAAGCAGAAATAGATAGATACAGAATTGAATAAAAGTTGCAGTGCAGTTTAAGATATAAAATGCAGTAGTGAAATGTAGAATCTGGTTTAATTAAAGGCAACAACAGTTAAAGTAAAACAGGCGTTGCACCGGGCCGTCTTGGTGAAGAAGGAGCTGAGCCGAAAGGCAAAGCTCTCAATTTACTGGTCGGTCTACGTCCCAACCCTCACCTATGGTCACGAGCTTTGGATCGTGTCCGAAAGAACGAGGTCGCGGATACAAGCGGCCAAAATGAGTTTCCTCCGTAGAGTGGCCGGGCTCAGCCTTAGAGATAGGGTAAGTAGCTCGGACATCAGGAGGGAGCTTGAAGTCGAGCCGCTACTCCTTCGTGTCGAAAGGAGTCAGCTGAGGTGGTTCGGGCATCTAATTAGGATGCCTCCAGGACGCCTCCCTTTAGAGGTTTTCCAGGCACGTCCAACTGGTAGGAGGCCCCGGGGAAGACCCAGGACACGCTGGAGGGATTATATCTCCCAGCTGGCCTGGGAACGCCTCGGGATCCCCCAGAATGAGCTGGTAGATGTTGCGGGTGAGAGAGAAGTCTGGGTCAGCCTGCTTGACCTGCTGCCTCCGCGACCCGACCCCGGATAAGCGGTGGAAAATGGATGGATTTCAGTTTGCAAGAAAAGTTATTTCTCACTTTAACAAGGTCCATGGTATTCAGAATTCAAAGTAGAAGAATAGAGCAACACTTTGTCTTTTATTTATTTCTAATTGATTAATTTATGACTATTATCAAATCTCAACATTCTAAATCCGGCATTTATTTATTTATTTTCATGGGCAGTGCCTTTTATTATACAGATCAGTTAGTGATTGTTAAATTAACAACGATTAATGATTCAGACTTTCATTTCACCAATCTTAATCAACAATATCATATAATTTCATTAGATCCTAAGTGTGCTATATCAGCACAATCACCACTTTCTTGATTTTATTCTAAAGGGCAGGCAAGAGTGCAATTGCATTTTCTCCCCACTCATCCACAGAATGAATTGCCTGACCATTACCAAACAAAAGGAGCCTAGATATGACTGCAATCATCCTCCTGTGATGTGATCCTCAGATGATTTTAAAGTCCATTTGGGTACCCTGGAATTGCACAATAATTTCATGGGTTTCGAGATTTTTTTAAATGTATTTATTTTTTATATAAAGAGGAAATGAGCGGTGGGGGTAAAGAACGAGGGCACGGAGAATAAAAGGGGCGCGATCAAACGGCATCACAGGGAATGAGGAAGTAGATGGGAGAATTTTTAATACAGTCCTGCCTACCTGCGTAGCTAATTCCCTCTCCCGTCACTTTTCAGCCAAGAGCAGCTCCAATCCGACTGTGCCTTTTCAAGGCAGAGGGTGACTTACTCGCACTGACGTGGAGAGCAGTAAAATCAGATATATTAGCTCGACTGATTGCATTATGGCTCAGAACATACTTTTTGCCCAGCTGCTTTCTGCAGCATCCTTCCTTTCCCACCCGGGGTCATGTTACAAGTATTGCTGTCTTGAAATGACTGCAGGATTATTTGTTCTTATTTCAGGGTCAAAACACATTGCTATAATAATACTTTTGGGTCTTGCCTTGTTTTATGGCTTTGTTTAGTATTCACATGTATGGTGACACCATGGCTCTTTTGTGCGTGCCAACCTTTGGTCGTAGAGCAACAGCCTTCACTGTCCTTCAGTCTGAGGCTCACGGTGTCTCAATAATGCAGAAATCCACTGGAATGAAACTGGAAGACTCTGCCACACAAGGCCTACGGGATCACGACATGCGTTATTGGAAATAAGCTTTTCCAAATTACCCTCTCCAAGGTCAACACACTGTGCCATGCGACCGCAGAATGAGTCGAAAGGAGCCACATAGCACTCAAGATGTTTGCATTCCCCGTGGAGCTCGGCGGGGATTAGAATCCATTATTTACATGCAGTCGTCTTAACCACCACATACAATAAATACTGTGTATACATTTTCACAGCTGCATCGTGGTTTTGCAGCCGCGGTGCTTGATACGGATTCACTGGAGACTGTGCATTCTACACCAGGGGCAATGTTTCATACTACCTCATGAGCCACGTATGGGAAGTGCTCTGGCATAATTTGCTATTTGCATAATGTTTTAATGTTCTCAGTTTACGAAATTTATATTTTCTTCTAGGCCCAGCAATAACATATATATATATATTTACCAAAAAATGAAATGTTTAAATGGAACGTGTTTACATTTCTGAGAATATAACTAGTATGTTTGCTCGGTGCCAAGATATAGCCCTCGGTGCACTAAGTGTCTGGCAGAGGACCTATAGTCCGGCTGTTGTTTAAGTTCCCAACAGCATACATTACTTGCTGATATATTCTGTCCAAGGTTACAGAAGTTGCTTGCGTTTTGTGGAAAGTATTTCATGAGGCTGATTAAACCGAAGCCGGAGCCACAAAAAACACACCTATGGGCCACACAGGCCAGTGTGGGTGTGCTGTTCATGAAGAAGAAGAAGAAGAGGTTCACGCTAATCGCCATGACTGATGCTATACTGCCATCGAGTGGAGCTGAGAGAGACTGCACGCAATGCAGTGCACATGGAGCTTTTTACTCCAGCTAAACAAGTGGATTCTGGGTAAATCAGGCACGAGTGAACATGTTGTTCGCTCTAATTTGTATGTGTGTGGTGGAGTTATTAGCTCTGACGAGCTACAAGAGGGGAAGCACTGGAAGTCAAGCGTTTTTTTTTTATTCTCTGATGTTGCAATTCCACTTACAAACAAGTTGGAGAAATAATGATGTATACACATGTGAAGTCAGATATGTGTGTAAGTCAAATATGTTTCATAAAAATTTGTTTGGATTTAATAGGAAGCCTTAAAGTTTAGTAACTTTCACCTGGATTCACCTGACCGGTCCATTTCCTCCCCAGCTGTGGAAGTACACCCAGCAGAAAACCCTCAGCACTCACAGATGTTGGGCAAAACGGTCCGGCAGTCTGTAAATTAGGACACATATGGTTCTGGAGTATCGCTGACCTCTGACAATGAGATTATCAAGATAAACAAGTTTAAATATCTACTGTTCGAATGGGTCTTAATGGCAGTAATCAACTGGGGATTTTTCAAGGTGAAATCTATTAGTTAAGTGTTTCACCTTCTTCGCCTGTAGTCGAATGCATCTAATGTTATATGTTAAGGCCGTTTCATCAAAATCTTTATGGGTTGTTTTTTTCCCCTCAAACTCTGATAGTTTCCGTCCTATCAATATTCAGAAGGGTTTGTAAAGAGGGGCTTGGTCATATAGAATTCATAAACTGATTTATAGAAGAACGTTTTTATTTTCAAAAATTGCAAAATTTGTATTGCTGTTGACAGTATTTTCTGACTTATATTGTGATTAAAAAAAAAGAGATTACTTTTCTTGAGCTGGGGATGTTTCATGGCGTCATTTGTGACACCCTTCACCCAGGGTGTCTCCCCACTGAACACACACTTCACACAATCTTTCAAATGGCTGCTGTTTTTGCACCCTCCCCATTGTTGGTTTTTTAATGAATCATACAAATAAAAGATGCTTTTCTAAAAGAGAAAAACCATTTCAGAGCAGCAGCGGATCCACAGGTGTTCAAGAGGCATCTTAGGACGGCAAGAAACAAAAGGTCACTCCGACACACAACACGGTGAACCAGACGAGCAGCAGCTAAAGACCGTGCTGGTTTTCTATTCCCAGATGATAACAAGACCATTTGGGTAGAGGAAGTGGGCACATAATCCAAGCTCTTTTTAATGAATTTCACAGTTTATGTTAATTGCAAAAAGAACAAATTTTCCGACCCCACAATGAGCATCCCCTTCTCACTGCTATCACTCAGTGATGGTAAACTGGTTCTATAATTTATTAGTAGTGCCCATGGTTAAAGACCATAGTTAGTACAAGGCACTTGGTAATGAGTGAAATTGAGAAATGAAAAAGCCATTCAGTGAGAATGAGAAGTTAAGAGGAAGCAGCAAGTCAAGGCCCAAAGAGGTAAAAAAAAAAAATATCCAGGTGTGTGACAAGGGTCGCTTTGTGTCATCATTTTCTCTAGGCAAGAAAGTCCACTAAGGGCAGGTGGGCTAAACGAACACAGGAAACCAGAAGTCAACGTAAACGTTACGCTCGTTACGCATTACATAATGTTACGTAAGGGAGTCTGCTAAGGGCGCCTGTTATTTATCTTAGAACAACCGTAACAAGGTAACTTATTGTTTTTTTTGTTTTGTTTTTTTAAATCGAACCACAATGTTTTTTTCAAACCTTCACCAAGTATTTTTGTTGCCAAAACAAAAATGAATGCGCTCCAATTTGTAGATACCCTACGAAATCAATGCATACGCTATCTACATAATCGTGAACCAGGAAGTACAAAGTACCCGAAGAGCCACACAGGGCAGGTGGTAGTGGAGGTGAATGTGTCAAAAAATAAATAAAATGATTTCCCCCAGGAGACCATTGTTGAGGTCCCTGTGAAACGAGAATTCAAAGTTGATTTATTTGTTGTGTAACTTCTACTACGTCTTTTCCTAAACTTAACTACTTTACAATCTTCTCCTTGACCCAATCAAAGTTGTATCATGTGAAGATGGAAGCATATTTTAAAAGGTAGTCTGCATGTAACAAGCAGAAATTGAGGCGCGTTACACGAAAAATGAGGAGTGACTTTTTTGTCAAATATCCTATGAAGCACAAGTGTCCCAAGTGACATTGAGCGTTTCTGCAAATTATATACGAGGCTCACATGAAACATATTTATGTATTTTTTGTTAATTTTATTGACATGTAACGTATCTTGTGGTTTGAAGAATTATACGGAGGGTAGTAACAGTGGCTTCATGGTGCCCCGGAGAGTAAAATAAAATAGTTTTCTAGGTCTAGGACATGCTATACCTGTTCTGACAAACCCCAGCTCCTGTTGCAATGCACTGATAGCAAGCAGAGGATGTAGATATATACATGTCCAGGCTTGTATCAAAAGAGGAGGCAGCTGTTGTTGGCAGAGGGGTGCAGGCACCGTCATGTTTTGGTTATTTCAATGGCATTGATTAAAAAAACAAACAAAGGGCCACCGTAGAGTCTCTTTTTATTTTTCTTATGCTAATGTATGTTCAGTATGCACCGTTGTCTCAAGATCTGGAGCGTGACGGTCATGTCAGTTCTCTCGGGTGTCAATGTCTCACGTCTTTTCAATCTCCAGGCTTAGCTGGAGGTGACACTTTTGGGATGAGGAAGGAAATAAAAGGGAAAGTGTGCAGAAAGAGCGTGCACCAAGACATATCCAGTCCAGGTTGTGCGTATATACAATTAAAAAAAGTTATTATTACTTGTAAAAGGGGGTTACCCTGACCACTTCCCTTTCTTGCACTCACCAAATATGTGTTGTAGAATTACATACATGAAATTGTACTTTAAGTGCATTTATTTCACTGTATTTTATGGAATAAAAGTCAATTGAATTGTAAGCAATTAAGGCATTGTGGAATGCTGTGGAACAAGAGTGAGTTTATAATAATCCTATACATTATTCATCATGCACACATGTACTCACTTACGCCCCGTGTTAATTTTCATTTCTTTCATGAATTAAAAATGGGACAATATGAGTAGACGGAACCAAACTAGAAAAGATCACATAAAGCTTCCATAGAAATCTCATTATTATCATGTGCTTCATGGGCGACATTAGTGTTCTAATGAGTGTCTCCAGGGATATGCCATGTATCTTGTATTTAATTTCCCACATGTTAACGTCACAGTTATCATGATACAATAAACTGCAGCTTCTGTGTCTTCAGAGGGTTTGAGTGTCACATCAGTTTGGGTTTAATCTTTGTTTCATATATATTTCAGAAGGAAACAAAGTGTTTTATGGAGAATGCAGCTGTCGGACGTAACTTTGTCATCTTTCCATTTATTGCTCTGCTGACTCTATTTTTATAAATGCCCATACCATTTCAATTGTCATGGATCTCCCCCATAACAATTGACAGTGCCAGCATTGTGACTTGTGTTAAAACATATTGCATTTTGGCTCGACTGCTCTTTAAAACACAGGGCTGTCTGCTCATCTCCGTGCGAGAGAGGAGCTCCTGGTTGAAGGTCACGGACAATATAAGATGGCCCGAGCACGACGGCAAGCTCCTCACATTCCAGATATATTTGATCCAAACAAATTGATTCTTGACAAATGCAGGTATTTCCATATTAGTAGTATATAAGGTGCAGTATTGCGCGTAACAGTAAATTAGCATAAATTAGCATAATTTATGCGCGTGCACGTTTCAAAATGGCGCTGGTCACTGACAGCCATTTTGAAAAAATAATAAGGGGGCGTGTCCAAAAACAAAATGGCGGCCGGCCGCCCTTTTAAAATTAAAATTAAAAAAAAGGGCGTACCTGGTGTCAGGTGACCAATCTGCGACAGCCATTTGTACATGTGCCAATTAACATATGGAGGAGGAGTGTACCAGGTGATTTTAAAACACACCTCCCAAATCTGTATATATATATAGGGGTCATTTGGTCATTGCTATTTCTCTTGCCTCTGGATCTCCTTCTTCATTGACCTCTGCTCCTGCTGCTGCTGATCCTCCTGCTGCTGCTGATCCTGCTTCTTCTGCTGCTGATCCCGTTGCTGACCCTACTTCTGCGACTCCTGCAAATCCTGCTACTGCTGCTGCTGTTGGCGTAACTTTTTGCTGGGAGCATCTGGAGGCTATTGCTGCTATTGCTGTTGCTATTGTTTTCTGTCATTGCCTGTGGATTCAAAAGCCAAGATGTTGTCTCTGTCACACCGTGGCTGTGGTCCCTCCCCCGTCCTTGTGTGACACCTGTCTGATTGTCTCACCTGATTCCCAATTGTGTCCACCTGTTCCCCGTTACCCTCGTGTGTTTATAGTCTGCGTCTCCCCCTTGTCTTGTGCCTCAGTGTCTTCGTCTCTGGTCAGGACTACCCAAGCCAAGCTCACAGCCGTGATCCACGCCACCGTGTGTATACGCCTTTTGCCTGCCTCGTTAAGAGTGACTTTCAGTTTAGGTTTGTTGCCGTTAATGTTTACAGCTTTAGGTTTGCCTCGTTAAGAGTGATTTTCAGTTAAACTTTCTTCTGCCCTTTTGCAAGAACTTAGTTTAGCTTTTTCCCAGCCTCCCTAGGGGACTGATTTTCAGTTTAGGTTTAGTTAATGTTTTATAGCCTTAGAGTTTCCTCCTTAGGAGTGATTTTGATTTGTACTTTGTGTCAATAAAGATCTGTTCACTGACCCCACTGCATCTGAGTCCTGCTTCGAGTCCCGGCCTGACAGTCTACGTGTTATCTGGAGAAGACACCATCTGGAGGTGTTCTAGGTATGTCTGCAGACAATATGCCTAACAATACAGTTGTGGATGCCCCCCGATCCAAGATACGCCTGACGGAGGGGCTTACTACTGGCAAGACCCCTGTGTTAGAGATAGAGCTTGAGGGTTTAAAAGGGTATGTGTATAACATTGTGTATGATAATGGTATTGTGACGACTAAGTGTAGTTTCACAGAGTATGACAATGGAATGGAGGTAGACATGGTCTATAGCTGGGGTGGAAGCATGGCGGTGAATGACTGGCAACAGTTTCGTTCCAATGTCTGTGTGGATCTAGATAGTGCTGCTGTAGTTGGGGAGTGTCTTTACACTGGTATGTGGTACAGTGATGCAGGACCAAAAATGTACCATGTTACAGCAGATCGTAGAAACAGGGTAGACGGCGAACACATAATGTTGAGCATTTGTAAAAATAGGGCCAATGTGTTTGACCGCAGAGGCAGTGATGATGTGAGACAAGATCCGTATCGTATTACGTATGAAGAGTATGACATGTGGTTTTACCAGGCTCTCATCATGCAATGGTGTGATTGGCCAGCACTGCAAAAAGTGTTTAGTCAGATTGACGAGGCCATCGAGAGAGACAGAGTCGACAAGACTTTCAGGATGGTTAGAAAATGTCTTGTGTACGATGATACACCGGATGGTGTGCTGCCTGGTATATATGCTCCCATGCGTAGACCGGAAATCATCCAAACTACAGATGTCTAAGAAGAAGAGATATGACAGGTGGGTTATATATATATATGGCTATATGTTTATTTTTTATTTTTTTTTCAGATTACTAAAACCATGATTTTATTTGATACGGATTGCTAAAACTATTATTGTTTTTGTTTCAGACACTGAAAACACGGACACACAACCTGAATGGACCACGCTTGCCCCACCTCCTTCTCCATCTCAATGGGATTGCAGTACATCCTCAAACACCAAGACAATATCATTGTATGTTAATACTGAAGACGATGACGACACCAGAAACGACGACCGGTCATGGGCTGCTACCAATGCCGGCCCTCATACAGCCGTTTTGGTGTCACCAGTGTTTCTAAATAGTGTTAAAATCAGTGTGTTACATTTGTTGAACAATGTCCTGCGTCTATACCGTGTGGAGGTGTGCAATGGATGCCAGACTGGCCAGAGACAACATCCCTGTTTGATGCCAATGAGTCATCCATTCTATTCGATTCACTTTGAACAATTGCTAAAAAGGGTGTGGACCTGTGGTTTCATGCCGGCCATATCTCTTTATTTGTGTATAAACGCTATTCAAGCCAGCGATGATAGAATCCAGGAAGCTGCAGAAATGGTTCTGCATGACCTAAAAAATGCTGACGATGCATCCGCAGAAATTGCTAGCATGTATGAGCTACTGACCGATGATGATGAGGCTAAACTTGATGAGCTGGACATGATTCAAAAACGTTGGAAATACGTGTCTGAGTAAATGCTGTGTATTTTTATGTGTTTTATTTTGCTTACATGTTTTTTTTTATTTTTATTTTCCATGTTTTTGTTTTAGTAATGATATGGTTTTGTACAACACAAAGAAACGAAATAAAATACCTTGTAACAGATGCAGCTGTGATCATTTATACTCAGTCGCCATCATGGAAAGGACGTTGCAGAGGATTTATTATGATCCGTCGCATCCTGGTGGATTAAGCAGTGTATCTAAACTTTGTAATGCCGTCAGGGACTGCACCGGCGTTACACCGCCCCGAGACAGTCAACAACTTCTTATTAGAGCAAGACGTCTACACACTCCATGCCAACGCAGCGATCCATTTCCCTAGGAACAAAGTCTTGGTCGGAGGGATTGACAAACAATTTCAGGCCGATTTAGTAGACGTGTGAATATGCGGAGGAAAATGATCAAGTGCGGTATTTGCTAACGTGTATCGATGTATTTTCTAAATATGCATGGGTGAGATGCATTTCTAACAAGACTGGCACATCGGTGACGAATGATTTTAAAGACATCCTGAGTGAAGGACGTACCGTTGAAACTTCAAACAGATGAGGGCACAGAGTTTTATAATAAGAAATTTCAACAGCTTATAGGTCAACATAAAATCACTCATTTTTCAACATCAAATGAGACTAAGGCATGTGTGGTAGAGCGTTTTAACAGAACCTTCAAAACGCTAATTCACGCCGATATGTAGATGTGGTTCAGGAACTTGTCAATGCGTACAATAATACTCATCATAGATCTATAAGGATGTCACCATCGGCTGTCAATAAAGACAACGAGAAATTAGTCTTTATGCATTTGTACAAACGGAAGCCGCAGAAGACTGTGAGCTTTAGATTTAACAAGGGGGATACAGTGAGAATATCAAAACTCAGAGGTGTGTTTAGGAAGGGCTACAAACAAACATTCACGGATGAATACTTTACAATATCAAAATGTATAGCCAGAGAGCCACCTGTTTATAAACTAAATGATTGTGCGGGGGAGGCTATGAAGGGGTCATTTTATGAGCAGGAGCTACAACCAGTAATTATAGGTAAAAACAAAGTATTTAAAATAGAAAAGATCTTGAATAGAAAAAGCAGCCAGGGTAAAAAACAGGTCCTGGTTAAGTGGTTGGGATGGCCTGACAAGTTTAACACCTGGATCTTGGAAAAAGACATAGAGGATGTATGATAAAACATGTCAGTGTTGCCTAAATCATTCATACCGGACGAGACGCTGAAGGAGTGCACTACTGCACTACTGCACCATATCCTGCAGACATTTATGGCGGGTGTTATAATATATTTGTATATAGTGATATTGTTGACTATCAGCTGGTGGGGGACAGCTATGTACCACTCCTAAGATGTATAAATGTGTCTGATGAACCCCGGCATATACCCACTCTGACGTATGACAGGCCACACTACACATCGCTCTCCAAAAACGTCATTGATGACATCGAGATTGTTCTAAAAGACGATCAAAACCAGCATATACCATTTCTATACGGAAAAGTGACGGTAAAGCTACATTTCAGACCTGTAAAACAGTATTTCTAGAGACTATTGGATGATGGCTAGGAATCGTGTCTCATACAGTAGCGATGACAATCACTATATGACCTACTATATGAATCAAGCTGGTGGGGATCTACCAGGTTTTATTGGTTCCAGTACCCAGTATGGCAATGGACTAGGTGGCATGTTTCGCAGTCTATTCAGAATGGCCATACCACTGCTAAGAAGGGGGTTTAGTATGGCTAAGCCACATTTAAAAACAGCTGCCACTAACATTATGGGGGAAGTGGTGTCTAATATTACTAAAAGTGCATTATCAGCCAGACAGGAGGGGAATGGCATGCTTGTCCGTACCACTAGGGCCACGAAAAGACCACCATCTAGGAGGGGGCGTAGCCACTCAGGTGCTAAGAAAACACGTAAAACCAAGGGTAAAAACACTAGAGTAGTCAAAAAGAAGACTGGCGCAGGATGTGGCAGACCTCCGATAAGACGCTCCCGGATTTCGATAAAGGACATATTTTAAGGCTATACCCAGAGGAAAAAAAACAAACAAAAAACAACAAAAACGATGGCACTCATTCATAATCAGTCTGCAGAATGTGTGAAGTCGGAATTGGACCTGTTTACCGTGCCCTACACCCAGACATCCCTCGAGAAATCTACATTTCTTGAAATTCCTCCCGTCTCGGCGATAACAGACAATGGACCACTGGAGTTTCACATCTCAGCAAGTGGAGAGGATTACCTTGATCTGAACGACACATATATGTACATGCGTGTCAAGATCACCAATGCAAACGGTACCGATTTGGCTGCTGATACAGATGTAGGATTCATAAACTATCCGGGATGCACCCTCTTCTCACAGGTCGATATAATGCTTGGGGATCGGCTCATATCACAATCCTCAAACACGTATCCATATCGTGGAATAATAGAGTGTCTGATCAACTATGGAAAAGACACACTGGATACACAGTTCAGCACGGGCCTGTTTAGTAAAGATACATCCTCGCATATGGACGACAGATCTATAGAAGGAACCAACACTGGCTTAGTGACACGGGGTGGTTACACAGTTGCAAGTCGCATGGTGGAGTTAATTACACCAGTACATGCTGATTTGTTTTTTCAAGAGAAACTATTACTTAACGGTGTAGATATTTCTCTGAAATTTATACGATCAAAGGATGAATTCGCCCTCATGACCAATGCAAATGCAGCATACCGAGTTAGCATAGTATCAGCTAGCATTTTTGTGAAAAAAGTGTCTGTTGCTCTGCCAGTAAGGCTGGCGCACAGCAGAGCGCCACAACACACCAATGCCAAGTATGCCATCGATAGAGTAGCTCCAAAAACATTCTCCATACCGGCAGGGACAAGGGTATGCAACCAAGAGAATCTATACACAGGTCAGATCCCCAAATTTATTGTTTTAGGCTTTGTTGACAATGAAGGATATACCGGGAGCTATAAGAGGAACCCTTTTAATTTCGAGCATTATGACACAGAGTTCTTGAGTATTTATGCCGATGGTCATTCATACCCATCGAGACCATTTCAGCCATTCTTTCAGACCGGTCAGTACAACCGAGAATATTACCACATGATTCAAACAACTGGGAGGCATTTAAAAGATAGATCGCTGGCAGTGACCCGAGAGGATTTTGGCCATGGATACTCCCTATTCTGTTTTAATCTGGAACCTGACGATGGTTGTTCAGGGAATGTATCACTAATCAAAACGGGAAATGTACGGCTGGAGGTCCGTTTCAGAACAGCTCTCCCCCGGACCATAAACATTATTTGTTATTCTGTTTTTGACTCGGTTATCGAAATATCGAATCAACGGCAGGTGTTGGTGGATAACTACTAAAACGCCATGAATACCATTGAGCTGACAAGCGTGATTAGAAAGAGGGTTGTTAATGGCACTGATTTTATAGGGGTTCTAGCATGCGACCAACTCCCTGAGCACAAGTTGTGCAAGTATCCCGCGATGCTGGTTGTGAATACTCACCCGTCGGATAGACCTGGAGAGCATTGGGTGGCTATTTATATCACAAAACAAAAGCATGGATATTTCTTTGACAGTTTTGGGAATCCACCTGGTTGTGACAGATTTCCAGAGGAAATAATCAATTTCCTCAATCACAACTGCTATGAAATGTCTTATTCCAGGAAACAGGTTCAGAATAATAGGTCTACAACCTGTGGACAACATTGTGTGTTTTTTCTGTGTCATATTCAAAAAGGGCTGTCTTACGCCCGTGTGATAGGAATATACAGAGACAATGTAGTTAATAATGATGCCATGGTCTGTCGTTTTGTAAGCAGAATAAACCCTTCTGTATGTTGTGGGGATACTTTTTCATGTGTGCAATGTGCTAGTGTAATGGGGATGAGGATATGAATAAAAACACTGAGACCATCTTAATCAACAAGTATTCAGTTTTTATTACAATCTTTAGGGTACACATAGCACCCACATAATAAAAACAAATAGAAAGAAGTACACCGACAAGAATGTATATCATGAAAAACATTTAACAAAACAACATAAAATCATACAACATCATCATCATCATATCTTTACATTCACGATTCATAGAAAATAAAAGACAATCATTACATTCAAGATGCCGTGTGCAGAAATAAAATACATTCAATGGGTCATACATTACAAGTCAGTGGGGTGTAGAGAATATAAAAACATTTAAAAAAAATAACATAAAATCATACAACATCATCATCATAATATCTTTACATTCACGATTCATAGAAAATAAAAGACGATCATTACATTCAAGTTGCCGTGTACAGAAATAAAATACATTCAATGGGTCATACAATACAAGTCAGTGGGGTGTAGAGAATATAAAAATGATAAACTCCTTAAAAACTCATCCACGAACCATTAGGCCTATGGCCTTTAGCCTTTTTGGCCTTTGGCTCCTTAAGAGGTGTGCTATGTAGCGATTGAGTGGTCACAGAAGGTGTAAATGTGCCCAGGTTGTCATCAACAAACATTTTATTTTTGGCAATAACATTGTGTACCTGAGTGTTGGGGATGGATAGAGGGACATTTAAATTGGCTAGTGTTTTTAAAAAAAAACTTCCACCCTGTAGGTCTAGAGTGGTCTAAAACATTGTGTGAAGCCGTGACACTTTTCACAAGGTCATACAAGTGTGTACATCTGACCACTTGGTTATTGATAATAATCTCCCCTTTATCGGTCCATGATACGATATTGTTCGAACTGTTTAAAGCATCCAAAATGCATTCAGCCTGTTTCTTGCTCTTTTTAGGCATGTGCTTTATAACATTACCAAGAATCTGATTCTTTTTCAGTCCATCATCATTATCGCCACCAATAGTATCATCATCCTCATCTGTTGAAAAGCGGGGGATTGAGACATCACTACTTTCACTGGAGGGTAATGATAGTGTCAGCATGGTTTTCTCTTGTTCACCCTGTCGTACAACTGCCAAGTATCTTTGTAAAATACTTGCATACTTTTTGGCTTTTTCATACACATTTGTGTCAGGCTGTTCCAACACCTCAGTCATAGCTCTGTCAAGCTCATTTTGCACAGCCCTTCTTATAGAACTGGGTTGGGGTTCATGCTGATGCTGCGGCTGCTGCTGCTGTTTTAGCAATTCAATCTGATGTTGAGGGACCAGAAACATTTTTTGCGTATGATCCATTTCACTTGCCCATATTGATAAGACTGACTATAAAAGGAATAGCAGCCCCTAGTAGCGGTAATAAAAATCCCCCTGTCTGGTTGAGTGTCTTCTTCTTCTTTGCTAGTTTGATCTTTTTATCCGCAACTGTTCTGATAAGACCCTTCTTCTTCTTTAAGACCGCGTACTGTTTGTCAGTCAAAGGAATATTGCCTCTCAGTACATTGAGGGATATCTCACACAGAACGTTGATAAAGTCGGTGTTTGCATTACTCACAATGACCCTCCTCATAGTAGGCGTAGATTTAGCCAGATTCCGTTGCATACGTGACGACATTGTGCTATTACCTCTTCTGCTTTCTGGGGATATACACTACTGACTGTTCTGATAGCACAGCAGTTCTGAGTCTTAAATGTTCAGGGGTCAATGCTTTATAGTCTATTAGTAGATACCCATAGGCAGGGTCGGTTGCATCGTTAAACGCCTCTAAAAAATATTTAGTATTACCCGGAAACATTTGTCTAGCCAATAGGGTAATTTGATATTTATCCCGAGGGTTTTTAAACAGTATGAGATAGTTGGTGTTTAAGCTAATAGTACGACTAGCCTTACCCTGAATAAATAGATTTTGTACTAAATATATACAGCTGAGATTTCTATGGTGCACATACTTGGTAAAAACATTTTGAACTTCTATATTATTGCTTGCATCATTCATCAAGTCGTCTATGATGAGTAGTGTTAAGTTCAAAAATCTTTGGGTGGTTGTGTGAAGAGAAGTCCCAGATGCAGAAAGTTATAATACAAATTGATTTAATAAAAAGATGATGAACAGCATTTCAAAATGAATCACACTAATAACTACACAATATATACAAACATATCCCATGAGAGAGAGATATCCCATGAGACAGAGATCCAGTGCCCCCCCCCCACCGGACAGCAGATCCATACATACCTGCCCGGCAGAAGGCACCCAGAGATCTGCTGATGTTCTCAAAATGTCTCAGCTTTGCCAGGTTTGGGGTCAGCCCCCCTTCCTCTGGCTAGCCTCTCTTCCAGTCCATTGATTGGACAAGACCTCGTCCTTTTAGGTGTTGGTCAACCCAAACCCCCTCTCGCATAAACAACAGTACTCAGGACTTCAATCAACCCCTCTCACATTCCTGTGCACGTCCTCCTTATCTATCTGCTCCAATCTTCAGGCTGCGTAACTGTTTGTGGGCTCCTGATGTTTTCAGGGTTCCTTCCACAATCACTCAATACATTTCATAATTCTAATTAATACATTTGTGTAGTACATACAGTGTCATCCATTCGATATGTGATAATCCATACAGTTATTTATTTGTCTTGACCCTCCAATGTAAACTCTCTAGCTCTCACTAGGAGCACTAAAAATCATTATTTTCCAACAGTAGATTATTTTTTGTTGAAGGTAGTAGCACATCATCGCACAAAGACTCTGGCAACCCATTTACAAAGTTAATGTCTCTTATCTTAAGGAGCTGATTATATAAAGGCTGCCAACAAGAGTATATGTAGACAACATTATCAAAATTATGTGAAATAACCCTCTCTGCATTGTTGAGTTGTAATAGTTATTTTAACTTGCACAAGAATATAAAGAATGTCTATGTTTAAACTACAATACTTATGAAGGATAATAATAGGATAATAATAATAATTAATAGGAATATTAATTAAGGTTATGAAGATGTGTATTGTAGCATAGTAGAAAGACACTGTGGGTTTTATGTTACTGTGAAATCGTAGGTGTGAATGGAATAAATTAAAGATGGAGGGCATAGACACGTGGTGATAGGTCGTAAAGCACAGGATGGCGGAAATACCGGAAGTAACAAAGCTAGCAGGAAGTAGGACTGTTTACCTGAATAGGATCCCGCCCCTGTGAAGGGTTTAGCCATTAACATGCTATGTTATTGTTATGCTATCTTGCATGCTGGGAAACTAACCAATGGAGAGGCCTTAAGCTCAGCGAATGAGAGTATTTAACAACTCGCGCGGACATTTGTACGGGGTGAAATGTTCCTTCTCGTGGAGAGCACAGACAGCTAACTGCTTACAGCATGGCTGAGAGTGGCCTGTGGACTGCTTGAAGCGAGACACCCCCGGCCGGGAACTATATTCTGATCATCATCATCATCCTTTTTATTAAATACTTTTTATTATAAGTAACGATATCCTGGACTCTCTCTTCACGCGCTCTCCCGAGGTTTGAACTTAACAGCATTCACAATAAGATCCTTGACAAAAAACGTCTTTCCACAATTTGACGGTCCACTCACAACTAAACTGAACGGATGTTGTAGTCGCACATCAAAACCATGATCAGTGTTAGTAGCCATACGGGAGTGTAGTATAATCAGAGAGCACCCTGCGCTTGTTGTACACCACCCGGACTTTCTTTAAAACTGTCTGGTTCTTGAGGTGGAAATGCTTTTTATCACGCCTGATGGTATCAGATGCGGTCATTAACACGGGGGCAATGATGTTGGCATTTTGATTGGCTACAAAGGAGTGCACTAGACCAGCCAATGACTCTGGAGTGACAACTGCCGCATTTTTAGCATTTAATGTGACGCCTTTGCATTTGACGGTTGTTTTTCCCTGCAGTGTGTTATAAGCGTAGCATTTGGGTCCCCCCGAGACAAACTCTGTGATGTAGTCCTCCTCAGGGAGACCACACACATCACCACTATTGATCTCATCAGTCAAGTCACCAATATACGCCCCTAGGGGCGGAACCACATCTCCATGTCTCGACGTAAAGACAACACTGTCTGTGTCACAATACAATACCCTTTCCTGCAGAGTGTCGAGCACATCATAGAGCATGAGCCTAGCATGGGCCGTTGTCATAGCACCTATAAAGACATTTACAGCCTTAATACGCGATGCCCTGCCATCTGCATAACGCCACTGTACCATAGCCACATCATCTGAGATGAAACAGAATTGCTGCACATCATATTGGTCACTAAACATCAGCTGGGTAAACCGTGCAGGGTCTGTGATTAGCTCACATGAGGCCATGTTACTCCGCATGCTAAATCGTCCCCACAAGGAGTTTAGAAGTAGCTTGTTGCAACTACGCATGGCCTTGTTGACCCTGATTTTGCTAGGATCGAGTTGCATCCCCTGCATTTTAAAATAGTCGCTGACATATTTCTCCTGCTCTGCGGGGGTTTTAATGTGGCCAGGATACCCGGACGCTTCTTGCTTACACTTAAGAAACGTATTGACATAGCCCTTGAACAAAGTGTCTGTCTTGTTGGGGAAATGCCATACTTCGTCAATGGATACCATCGTGTATCCCTTTTCAATGGCCTTTTGCAGTTCGAATGAGACCCACACACCTGATAGCTGTCTATCGCGGTCACTGTGTGCACAGGGGGTTGTCTGATTCAAAGCCACAGAACTGCACAGCGAAAACATGAGTTTTCCATGACACCTGAACGGCAAAACAGGATGGAACAATCCTTTTGGCGGAAGTACTGTGCACTTTACAAAGCCAAAATAGTTATCAACAGAGTCAAAGTCCTTGAAGATGATCTGGGGATGGCCAACGGGGTAGTGTTTTGTTGCCTGAACGGTTGGATACAGACTTGTGAAGTCATAGTATCTAATTTTTTCATCAACCGCAGCATCAGCACTGACCTTGTGGTACAGCTTCATAGCGTTCGTACGACCACCAAAGAGAGCCTCTCGGAGTCTAAACGCACACGCTTTTTGTATGTTGCCAAAAAGGCCTGCACACCAGCACTGGTTAGCTTTAACGCTGCCCACTCACACTCCCACATCACAACAACCTCTAGACCATGCTGTCTCTGCAGGGCATCTATTTTGTCCATAAATGCCTTGTATTGTCTACCATAGGTGACCTTGGTGACAGGATTCATGCCACTCTGTGCATGACATTTGACACACCCGTGGAAGAAGCATCCTGCAAACTCATAACATCTATTTGCCGCAGCGTTATAGCCATCCACATAGAAGGGAGCAAATGCCTGCTCGCCATGGTTCAGTGCATGTTTGATCTCAATGTTCTCAGTGTGGGACAGATATTCAAGCCACTGCATAGATACATCAGAATACGTCTTTTTCTGTGGGGTGTATGCTCCTTCATACGTCAACGCTACGGTGTCTCGGGGCAAGAACAGTGTTTTGAACACACCCATGCAGCTAGAGGCCAGGGTGGTGAAAGCAAATGGGTCCAACTGTGTGCACTCCATAAAACTCTCTCGATAGGTGATGCATGCCTTGCGCAGCAGCTCAACATCGTTGACACAATACTTTCTGATCTCTGTTTGAAAATTGAACGTTTTACCACGCACCGTGTCATACCAAGTCATGAAGGCTGTTTTGTCACTGTCAGACATCTCTGCATAGCCATAGTATGAGGGATCAGGGTATTTACCATCATAATATTCATGGTCTCTGGTGTTGAACTTGTGTGGGAAATAGCCCTTGGCCAGATCCTCAAAGCCTAAGGCCTCAGGTGTTTTGGACAGACGCATGGGTAGAAAACTGAATTAGTCAATCCATCTCTGCTGATATGTATTGTCATACATGAGTATGACCCGGCTTCCCCTCATGGTCACATTAGGTGTGATGCCCTGCTTGACAAAATACTCCAATAGTATATAGTTGTCAAAACCAGAGGCATTGTGGGCTATGAACGTGTACCCTCGGTACTTTGGCATTCTGTACTTCTGTACGAATGTCTCGACACATTTCAGTGTGGGAAAACAAAACTTGTGTCCGTCAACATCCATAGCACACACATAATTTGCTTCGTGTTTACCATTGTGATAGCGTGTCTCGAAATCAAACAGTATATATGCGTTTTGGGGGTCTTTCTTGTCGCAGGGCTGTATAAAACACTCATGCTCAGCGTCAGCCTCCATCCGGGGCTCACCACAGTGTAGACATGATGGTGGTGTGCATGTATGGGGGTTTTTGGTAACTTTGAAAGTTTTTCCGCAAGCCTCGCAGTAGTGCATGTTTTTACAGGGGATTTTAGAATGGACATGTTCTGGACGCTTGTGTTGATCAAAGCAGTATTTTGATTTACAGATGCGCTTACAATCGGCACATTTCAGGGTGTCACGCTTGTGGGTCTGACACTCTGCTGTAAAACAAACATTGCATAGATGTCCACAGTTGTGATACATGATTGTTTCGTAGGCACGATAGCAGTAGTTGCACATGTATGTCTTATTCTCAATCATGTAATAATGATCATTGTGCAGATATAACCACACGGTCTGTGGATGCGGAGCGTCGTGTGTTTTGAAACACTTTAGGTTTTTGCCGCCTGTGTGGTGATGGAATATTATGATCTTTATACCTAGTAGTCTTTCAAACAGCCCAACATCAGAGAGTGCCACACAATGCATGGAGTCAAGACCTGCTGCTTGTTGTATCTGCTGCATATGTCACTTTGTCATGCTCTGTCATGGATGGAGTTTTAAAATGCGCTAGACAGATAGCAAAACAGAGATTATTTCCTACATTGGCATAGTTGTATAGGAAACGCACCTTCTTGGAAATGATCTCATCATAGCTTATACGACCTAGTTTGAGACGACGCCCTGTACCACGTTTCTATTTTGAGCAACAGTCACTATAATTTCCATATAATTTCCAGCAACACTACATTCAAAACGCTCCCCGCCGGAGAGGCGGCCAACGCCTGGCTGATAACACCAGATACCCTGTCTCTGACCATGTCGACACCTCGGCGCTTCTCTTTTGACGGTGACTGAAACCCAGGGCTCAGGCGGCTGCATACATAATGTTAAAGCAGATATACGTTAACGTCAATAATAATAACAACAGTTGCTGTAGTAATAACCTTTAATCTTGAGGCTGGTACATACCGTCTGGCTTTTGGCGCTGTTTTAGCGACCTGCTTCTTTGTCCGCAGCGCTTGTTCAGGGCCGGATGAAGCGAGTGGGGGTTGCGCGTTCACACCTCGCGATTTTGCATTCGCTGTGAGGTGTGGCACTCGGCTCACATTCCTGAGCCAGATACATTGTGTTAAAAACAGAGCACATTCAGGCTATTTAACGGTAGTATTAAACGCTAGTATTAAACAAATTCTTAGTTTTATACATACCGTACGGCTTTATCCCCTGCTTTAAGGTTTTTGATGATTACCACTGGTAGTCCGGATCGTGCTTGTTTATTACGGTGGGGCGGCGCCTCGTTTTCTTTCAAAGCCGCTGAATCCCGTTTTGCCCTCCTTGAGACAATCAATGTTAAAGATAAATATACAGATAGATAGCATAAAATCCTGTGCTAATGTTAAACCCCAGTGCTGCTAATAAACACATCGATACATACTTTTGGGTCTTAACAGCTGTTTTCAGCAGAGCCGTCTCCCTGGCTGTGTGCATGGAAGGGCAAAGTCATCCTCGGAGTCTAGAGTAATGGATACACGTTAAAATACTGTAACACGGGTTCGTAGTTCCGGGTAAGGAAGGACCGCCACACCGTTGGGATATGCTTAAATATCTTTTATTTTCCGCTTTCTTCCCCGTCGTCTCACTGCTTCCGCATGCAGACCGGAAGTCCCAACCCCGGCCGTCGTCACTGCCGGGTTTAAATATCCGACCCCCACACACACACGCACACACACACACACACACACACACACACACACACACATACTGATTAGTCCAGGTGCCGCTCATTCCCCGCAATTCCCCGCACCTGTTCCCCGAGCCGCTGTCTCTCTTCCTCCCCTGCAGCCGCGCTAACCCCGCCCCCGCCCCACATACCCCCACCGCCCGCTTCAGGCCGGGGAGCCACCGGCCTAGCCAACTCCCCCCCCGCCCCCAGCGGCCGGGACAGGAAGTCAGCCACGGCCATCTGCGTCCCCGGCCTGTGGACCACCGTGAAGTTAAAGGGCTGCATAGCCAGATACCACCGGGTGATCCGGGCGTTGGTATCCTTCATGCGGTGGAGCCACTGCAGCGGGGCGTGGTCCGAGCAGAGGGTGAAGTGGCGGCCCAGGAGGTAGTAGCGCAGGGAGTCGACCGCCCATCGGATCGCCAGGCACTCCTTCTCGACCGTGCTGTAACGGCTCTCCCGCTCGGACAGCTTGCGGCTGATGTACACGATGGGTCGGTCGGCCCCCTCCACCTCCTGGGACAACACTGCCCCCAGCCCCCTGCTCGACGCGTCGGTCTGCAAGACAAAAGGAAGAGAGAAGTTAGGTGTGTGGAGCAGCGGCTCCCCGCAGAGGGCCTGTTTTACCGCCTCAAACGCCCACTGGCACTGCTCCGTCCACTGGACCGGATCTGAGGCACCTTTCCGGGTCAGGTCAGTCAGGGGGCTGGTAAGCTCCGCGAAGGCGGGAATGAAACGCCGGTAGTAGCCCGCCAGCCCCAGGAACTGCCTCACCTCCTTTTTGGTCTTGGGCGGCGGGCAGGCCGCAATCGCTGCCGTTTTGTCCACCTGGGGACGCACCTGCCCCCCTCCCAAGTGGTACCCCAGATACCGTACCTCCCTCCGTCCAATCGCACACTTCCCCGGGTTGGCGGTGAGCCCGGCCTCCCTCAGGGACTTGAGCACCGCGCCCACCCGCCGCACATGCTCCGCCCACGTGTTGCTATGGATGATGACATCATCCAAGTAGGCGGCCGCATATGCAGCGTGCGGGCGCAGCACCCGGTCCATGAGACGCTGGAAGGTGGCCGGGGCCCCGAACAACCCGAAGGGAAGCATGTTGAACTGGTACAACCCGTACGGAGTGGAGAACGCCGTTTTTTCCTTGGCCTCTGGCGACAGGGGAATCTGCCAGTAGCCCTTGGTTAAATCCAGTGTGGAAAAGAATTGTGCAGTGCCCAGTCGGTCCAGGAGCTCGTCGACCCGGGGCATTGGGTACGCGTCAAACTGTGATACCTCGTTCACCTTGCGGTAGTCCACACAGAACCGTACAGACCCATCTTTCTTGATCACCAGAACGATGGGGCTACACCAGGCGCTGTGGGACTCTTCTATTACCCCCATTTCCAGCATGGCTGTCAACTCCCGCTGAACCACTTTTTTTTTGTGTTCCGGGAGCCTGTAGGGCCGTGACCGGATAGTCACCCCCGGGGTTGTCTCAATCTGGTGCTCTATGAGGCTGGTGCGGCCCGGCCGGAGCGAGAACACATCGGCAAAATCCGCCTGCAGCTGGGCAATGTCTGTCCGCTGGGCCGCTGAGAGGAGGGCGTCACAATGGAGCGAGGCTGGAACGGCCGATTTTGGAGCCTCCGGCCCCAGCTCCTCTCTCTCCGGGACCGCGGACACCAGCGAAACAGACTCCGCCTCCCTCCATGCTTTCAGGAGGTTGAGGTGGTAGATCTGTGTACTCCCGCCCCGGTCGGACCGCGCCACCTCATAGTCGACCTCCCCTACCCGCCGTGTGACCACAAAGGGCCCTTGCCACTTGGCGAGGAGCTTTGAACTGGACGTAGGGAGTAATACAAGTACCTTCTCTCCCGGTGCGAATTGTCTCAGCTGGGCCCCCCGGTCGTACAGGCGCTTCTGACGTTCCTGGGCCTGGCGCAAATTCTCTCGTGAGAGCCGACCCAAGGCGTGCAGCTTTGCGCGCAGGTCCAGGACGTACTGAACCTCGTTCTTGCTGGTGCTCGGCCCCTCCTCCCAGCTTTCTTTAATGAGGTCGAGCACCCCCCGTGGCTTCCTGCCAAACAGCAGCTCAAAGGGAGAAAATCCCGTGGAGGCCTGGGGTACCTCCCGCACTGCAAACAGAAGAGGGTCAAGCCATTTATCCCAATTGCGTTCATCGTCGCTAACGAATTTACGGATCATGTTTTTCAAAGTCTTATTGAACCGCTCCACCAACCCGTCCGTCTGCGGGTGGTATACGCTGGTTCTAATCGACTTGATGCCCAGCAACCCGTAAAGCCCTCTCAGTGTGCGCGACATGAACGACGTGCCCTGGTCAGTCAGAATCTCTTTCGGGACCCCGACGCGGGAGATGACCTGAAACAGCGCCTGCTCCACACTCTTTGCCGAGATTTTGCGCAGCGGCACCGCTTCCGGATATCGCGTTGCGTAATCCACCAGGACTAGCACAAAGCGATATCCGCGTGAGCTCCGGTAAAATGGCCCGATGAGGTCCATGCCCATTCTTTCGAACGGGACCTCCATAAATGGTAGAGGGCGCAATGGCGCCCTCGGCACGGCCGGGGAATTTACCAACTGACATTCCGGGCAGGATGCGCACCATCGGTGGACATCCGCCCGGATGCCCGGCCAATAAAATCGGGTCATTATCCGGCGCAGCGTTTTGTCCCCTCCCATGTGCCCAGCCATGGGGCTATAATGAGCTGCCTGGAAAAGCATTTCCCGGCGGCTCTTCGGCACCAGCAATTGGGTGTCTACCTGCCCGGTCTGGGTGTCACGACTCACCCGGTACAACCGGTCTCTGATTATTGAAAAGTGGGGATATGTCTGCGCTGCGTCGGGGCGTACCAGCTGACCATCAACCTTGATCACTTGGTCCCAGGCCGCGCGTAGGGTCTCATCCTGCGACTGCGCCAGTGGAAAATCTTCCAGGGCGTGAAACTCGGGAACCGGCGGAGTCTCCACCGGAGGCTCAGCCGGTTCCCCCTCCCCGGCCGCAGTGCCGGATGGACCCGCGTCGCCGCTCAGCACCGCACACATATCCCACGGCCCTATCTGCCGCGACCGCACCCCCGCGGTCTCCCCCATTAGTCTGTCAAACCCCGGCCAATCAGTTCCCAAGATTAGGGGGTTCCGGGACAGGGATGTCGTATGTGTACAGATTGTGAAGCCCTTAGAGGCAAATTTGTATTTGTGATTTTGGGCTATACAAAATAAACTGAATTGAATTGAACCTTAACCCTATGCTTTTTCCCCCCGTAACGAATCTCCACCGGCACTAAGGGGTACTCGTGAATGTCCCCATGCACACACCTCACCATCACCCGTGTTGCCTCCACCAAAGCCCCGGGTTGAACCAGGTTCTGGTGGATCATGGTCTGCGAACAGCCCGAATCCACCATCGCCTGGCGCATACCCCCCTGGATTCTTACCGGAACGCGGTACGTCGCTCCCGGGCCGGGGGAGGGTGCTGGAGTGCCGGCAACCCGGATCGTCTGCCCCACCTCCATGAGCGGGCACTCCCTCCGGAAGTGCCCGGGCTGCCCACACTTCCAGCAGCCCTGCCCTGGCGGCTGAGGGGCCCCCGGTGGGTTGGGAAGGGTGCGGGGGCTGGTCGGGGCCGGGTCCGCGGCCGGCGCTCGTGGCTCGGATGGTGTCGGCTGGACCGGTGGGCCCGGTGGCTTGGGCCCTCTCCGCGGCCCCGGTGTCGGTACCGCCGGTGGCCCGCTGCCCCCTTTCGCCGGCGGGTAGACCTCCAGG
This sequence comes from Cottus gobio, assembly GCA_023566465.1. NCBI lineage: Eukaryota > Metazoa > Chordata > Actinopteri > Perciformes > Cottidae > Cottus > Cottus gobio. The sequence goes on from CM042237.1 coordinate 17,444,298, forward strand.
TGAGCTTCCGCCAAGGCGACGGCGTCCTCCAGGGTCGCAGGGCGGTGACAGCGCACCCAGGCCGCGGTCCGGGTCGGCAGGCCCTCGGCGAACTGCTCCATCACGACCTTCTCGATGACGGCGTCCGCCCCTCCGGCTCCCCCCGGACGCAGCCACCGCCCCGCGGCGTCCCGCAGCTGCTGGGCGTACGCGAACGGCCGGTCCTCCAGCCCCAGCCTGGCCGCGCGGAACCTCCGACGCTGGTCCTCCGGGGTCAGGCCCAGGCGGTCCACCACCGCCCTCCGTATGGCCCCGTAGTTTCCACGGTCCGCCGGCGGGATCCCCAGCGCCGCCGTCTGTGCCTCCCCCGTCAGCAGGGGAAGGAGCCGCACCGCCCACTCGGCCCCAGGCCAGTCACACGCCTCCGCCGTCGCCTCGAAGGCGTCCAGGAAGGACTGCGCGTCGTCCTCCGGGGACATCCGGTGGAGCGCCACCCTCTCCGGAGCGGGAGCCGGCACCCGCCGCGCTGGCGCCGCCGCCATGCCCGCGACGAGGCGGTCCAACGCGTCCGCTTGCCGATCCGCGCGGTCCTGGAGCGCCTGTAGGTAGGCGCGATTCGCCGCCGCCTGCTCCTGCTGGATGGCAGCGATGCCCGCCACCATCTGCCCCAGCGCCACGAGCGGCTGGGCTGGGACATCTTGCTGGCGATCCCCGTGATCCATACCGGAACCCCTGGTCGGGCGCCACTGTAACACGGGTTCGTAGTTCCGGGTAAGGAAGGACCGCCACACCGTTGGGATATGCTTAAATATCTTTTATTTTCCGCTTTCTTCCCCGTCGTCTCACTGCTTCCGCATGCAGACCGGAAGTCCCAACCCCGGCCGTCGTCACTGCCGGGTTTAAATATCCGACCCCCACACACACACGCACACACACACACACACACACACACATACTGATTAGTCCAGGTGCCGCTCATTCCCCGCAATTCCCCGCACCTGTTCCCCGAGCCGCTGTCTCTCTTCCTCCCCTGCAGCCGCGCTAACCCCGCCCCCGCCCCACAAATACATACACTACATTGAAATAAAATACACAGATGCATCCACACAAACTTTTTTACCTGTGTCAAACCATGGCCATGTCGGAGCTCTCGCGGATTTGACTTCAACACGTGGCGCATCCAACCGCTCTCTTCCTGAAGCGGGTCTGCTGTTGTCTGCTAAATCGATCCTGCTACTGCTACGGCACTCTTCTAAACAGGCATATATACATTTAAACTGTTTTGTAACACATTCTTTACAACGGAGATAGTATGATAATGAAACAATTATTATTAATAGACACTTTTAAAAAACAAAAATGTTATGCTGTGGCTAGCTATATCATGGATATGCCTGTATGGGATTAACATTACATCAAACTACTCACCACGTGGTTGAGACATGTCCTACAAATGCGAAAAAATACAGATACTAAGTATGTACGATACCAGGAACTCAGGAGCAGGAGCAGCGGTCAATGAAGAAGAAGGAGATCCAGAGGCAAGAGAATCAGCCGCTGAAATCATCCGTATTTATATACATGTTACACTCCTCCTCCATATGTTAATTGACACGTGCACAAACGGATGTCTCAGATTGGTCAATGGATATCAGGTACGCTCCCTTTTTAATTTTAAAATGGATGCCGGACATTTTTGATATTTTTCAAAATGGCGGCATGGGACACGCCCCCAAAAGGCCAGACACGCCCCCCTGATTATTTTTTCAAAATGGCGGCCGGGGACACGCCCCCTTATTATTTTTTTAAAAATGGCTGCCAGTGACCAGCGCCATTTTGAAACGTGCACGCGCATAAATTATGCTGATTTATGCTAATTTACTGTTACGCGCAATACTGCACCATATATACTACTCATATTGTATTCTTCTTAAAAAAAAGAAAAAGAAACCACCCTCATCACTTTCTGCAAATCTGTTTGTTATCCTTGCCATTGCTGATGCATTACCCGTTGTTACCCTACTGTATGCAATGCTTGATGTTCATTGGCGGATGACATCCTCATTAATAGAAAGGCCGCCGTGGCAGATGGGGTCTGGCTGCGACATGAGGATGATGGAAGAGCTGGACAGGAAACTAGTGTACCAGATTAAGGGGGACGAGCAGCTTGGCTCCCCGGTCCTGCTATCGCATCCATGCTTGTGACTTCAGAGAAGGCAGAGTTGGACCCTGGGTGTCCCAGCTGCTGCTTCCACCCATGCTGAGAACCCCTGGCAGTGGGGGCAAGACCCACTGCTCTGTTTACCACTACTCAGATCGCCCACACCCCCCAAACAAAGCCAGCTGTAAAATATATGCATTATTCAAGATTTTGATTTCACTAACGATGAGGAAAAAGGGCCACTTGTCACGGTGAATCTCAATTTCCTCAGACCTCGTTCAGCTGAAAATGACGTGCTGGCATTCACTGTTTTGTTCAGTCTGCTGAATGTAACATGATTCTCCCTGTCATAGTCATATTTTAATGATTACCACTGTTGCTTTACACTTTTATGACAAACCTCCAGGGAAGACATTGGATACATTGATGTCACTCTGATGTGCAAACCGGCTTCCAAAGGCATAAAACTCGCACATCCAAAAGCAGTTGATGGAAGAAGGACCCGAGTATTTTTCTTACGTAAGTATCTCACAACGCAGGCTGTTCTTGCACAGCGTTCACAGCCACACCTACAAAAATGAATCACTGGAATTTGTAGATATCCCGATATTTGTATGTAATCTATGTCATTATGAATGATGAAGTAAAAATACATCAAAGGAAATTACACAAAAAGGGATTTACCCTTTTTTATAAGGTGTTATATGATGTGGTTGCACAAAATGAATCATGTGGAACTGTGCATTTCTGGTATGTTTTACTTAAAGGGGAACTACTACCCATTTTCCCAAATCTATGCGTGTTCTTTCGATGGTCTAAAACAGTCCAAAAATGTTAGCAAATGTTAATGACCCAAATAAGCTTGAGTGTTAAAACCCTAATGTGTGATGTCATCAACTGTGGAATTGCACAATAGATAATGGATTGGGAAATCTGTCCCAGATGACACCAAGAGCACCCAGAGGTGTATATGGGCACATTACCTGTTTTGCAACTGTCAAACCTACATAAGAATGAACCTCAGTTGGGTATAAAAAAATAAATAATAATAATCAGTTTCCAATGTATTGTTTGTGGAGCAGCTAAACACTTTATACCTGATGACATCAGATGTTTGAGGCTTTACTTCTTTGGTTTCTGGTTTTGAGAGAGTTCGCTCACGTTTACACACATTGTTTGCTTTTTTCTATATTTGATTTCTTATAGTTATTGGTGTTCCCCATTTTTAAGTAAAATTGGTAATAACACAGTACAAATGCTCAAGTAAAAGTCCTTTCAAAACCTTACTGAAGTAAAAGTACAACAGTGTGTAAGCATGAAGAAAGTACTCATTATGCAGAATTATGGATGTATGCATTTTTATATTATACTGTACTGCTGCAGCATATTTTATGTTTAATAATAATGCATAATATCACATGATTGCAGCTTGAGATATAAAATACAACATGTAAAGCAACTAGTAACTCAAACTAATGTAGTGGAATAAAAAGTACAATATTTCTCTCTGAACTGCAATGAAGTATAAAGTCACTTAAAATGGACATATATAAGTAAAGTACAGGTACCTCAGAAGTACATTGCTTGAGTAAATGTACTTGTTAATATCAAACACTGTCTGGTCACTACTGGTCACTACAGGTCCATTACTGGTCATTACTGGTCACTACATGTCACTACTGGTCACAACTGGTCATTACTGGTCACTACATGTCACTACATGTCATTACTGGTCATTACTGGTCACTACATGTCACTACTGGTCATTACTGGTCACTACATGTCACTACATGTCATTACTGGTCACTATATTTTACTACTGGTCATTACTGGTCACTACATGCCACTACTGGTCACAACTGGTCACTACATGTCACTACTGGTCATTACTGGTCATTACTGGTCATTACATGTCACTACTGGTCACAACCGGTCACTACATGTCACTACTGGTCACTACTGGTCACTACTGGTCATTACTGGTCACTACATGTCATTACTGGTCATTACTGGTCACTACATGTCACTACTGGTCATTACTGGTCATTACTGGTCATTATATGTCACTACTGGTCACAACCGGTCACTACATGTCACTACTGGTCACTACTGGTCACTACATGTCATTACTGGTCACTACATGTCACTACTGGTCATTACTGATCACTACATGTCATTACTGGTCACAACTGGTCACTACTGGTCATTATTGGTCATTACTGGTCATTACATGTCACTACTGGTCACAACTGGTCACTACATGTCACTACTGGTCACTACTGGTCACTACTGGTCATTACTGGTCACTATATGTCACTACTGATCATTACTGGTCACTACATGTCACTACTGGTCATTACTGGTCACTACATGTCACTACTGGTCATTACTGGTCATTACTGGTCATTACATGTCACTACTGGTCACAACCGGTCACTACATGTCACTACTGGTCACTACTGGTCGCTACATGTCATTACTGGTCATTACTGGTCACTACATGTCATTACTGGTCATTACTGGTCACTACATGTAACTACTGGCCATTACTGGTCACTACATGTCACTACTGGTCACTACTGGTCACTACATGTCATTACTGGTCACTACATGTCACTACTGGTCATTACTGGTCACTACATGTCACTACTGGTCACTACTGGTCATTACTGGTCATTACATGTCACTACTGGTCACTACATGTCACTACTGGTCACTACTGGTCATTACTGGTCACTACATGTCACTACTGGTCACTACATGTCATTACTGGTCACTACTGGTCATTACTGGTCACTACATGTCACTACATGTCATTACTGGTCACTACATGTTACTACTGGTCATTACTGGTCACTACATGCCACTACTGGTCACAACTGGTCACTACATGTCACTACTGGTCACTACAGGAGAAGACACAGTTGATTTTTTTTATTTTTGTTGTGCTCCAGATCCACCTGCACGATGAATTGCTTCCAGTGATCCCAAGCTATTTGTCTGTTGCGTTGAATTGTGGGTAATGTATTTGCCAGGTGTTTGACAAAGGAAAAAGCATAAAGAAGCAGAAAATGTATTTATTTTCTGTCTAGTATGTTTTAATACTCTTGCCATATCATCTATATTCCCAATCCCAACACCCCACCCCACCACCGTATGAGCTGATAACAGAACCGTAGCTCTCTGGGACATCAACAATCCAACATGTAAAGTAAGAGACGAGGCACACTGATGCTATGCGATCATAAAACTGCACTGAAAGAGTGTGTGCATAGACATACTGTACGTAAGATATATCTGTTTTTTCTAACCAAGCAGAAAGGTATAACATTTAGGGGAAAAGGCCTGTCTTTGTGATGTGATCACAGAGAACTGCCACTCACACACAAAACCAACTCTGCACTGCTGAATGGATTCAAGGCTGAGACGTTCAAATATCAGAATGTTCCCGGAAGCTACTTGGCGTGAATTGAAAAGACAGCATTTGACCGTGTGTCAGTAAAAGCGGGAAGGGGAAAGGCCTTTGCTTAAATGGAGCGGATGTTTTAATTCAAATGTGTGGACTTCTTTGTTTTCTTTCTTCCGATGTCTCCAAGCGCTGTGAAACTCTGGTCATATCTCTTTTTCTAACACTGTGCTATTGGAGGCGTTTCACAAAAGACTATGCCACACCGTTCCCTTTGCTGTTTGTAACAGCGGTTGTCAAAGAAACTGACAAATATAGATATTGACCATGAGAAAGGTTAATTTGCAGATGAGTTTATGCAGTTTTTTTCTATATATTATATTACAACACCCATATCATATATATATGATATATATATATATATATATATACACATATATATAGCATGTATTATAATTATTTTTCCCTATTTCTCCCAAATTTTTTCTTTGAAATACACCTATTGATGTTTCTGTTTCATGAGTCTATGGAAATACAACTCACTGAGTGAATCTGCAGGAGAAACCATTATATATATATATATATATATATATATATATATATATATATATATATATATATATATATATATATATATAAAATGGATTCAATAAAAAAGGTAAAGAGACCAAAAATGAAAATATAGCTGTGGCCCCCAGCACTTCAGGATTAGAGCCACGGAGCCCTTGTCCTGTTACATAAACAGTGCAGCCAGCCTGCCCCTCGCAGTGGAGAGGAGTCCTCCCTTCTCCTCCCACAGGGGGGTGCTACGCCCTCGTCCCTCATGGCTGTATCAGGAGTCAGCACAAATGATGATGGAGGTCCTGCAGGGTGGTAATGGGGTTACACTGTGCAATTTCCTGCTCGAGGCTGGCAGAAATGCAGTTTGGTCTTTGAAGATGTTATCCCCCCTTCACCAAAAGAAATGAAGTGTTGGCTTTGAAGATACTATTATTATAGCGATTTATTTATTTATTTCCTCCAGTATGGACTTGAGTCTTAAAGTGTCTGAGGCGTTTTGGATTTGAAAATGAAAACTTCAAAAGTGTTTTAAGCAGAAATATCAGCCAAGTGGTTTGCAACAGTGCATTTATATTTCCAGAACCAAGTATAGAAATATGCTATGTATCAATAAATGCTTTCACTTCTGAATAATAATTTAAATTGTGAAAATGATGCATTCATAAATAGATGGATAGACAAATAATTGAAACCACAAATAAACAATCAATTTATCAATTTGGCTTTTTAATATTTCATTTTCCATCAGTGAATTAATTTATAGATATAGAACACAAGAAAACATACACTTTCAGTAGTCTCAGTTTAATTCAACAGCCGTGTATGATGAGTGTTGGGCCAAAGAGCAGCACGGGAGTTTGCTCGGCATTAAAACTTTCATTGACAATACATTTCATTTTCATATAAATTCGTATTACCCTTAAGAGCTACGATCTGTCGCTGAAACCCTTCCCTGACTATTTCCTCTAATAATATAAGTCCAGCTGCGAGAAGTATTGTAGTTTTAGCACAGTGAAGAAAAAATAAATGAAATCCAAATGATTGGTTACAACACTCCTCCATCTGCACTACTCTACATCTAACTCAGCATGAGACGTTGCATGCCAGGATTAATCATGAAGCACAAACCGCTGTAATAATAAAGAAATCTGTCATTTATAATGGAGTATAGAATCAAAGTTGATATCCATGAAAGATTAACAATGAAATAATAAGAAGAGTACAAGTAATCTACTATCTTGTGTAGTTATTTTTAATGCTGGTCGGTTCGGTTGATAATTGAAAACCCATATTAGCGGTGAAGTTTTGATAACTGCGAGTTATGTAATTGTGCTGTTAGGAAAACAAATTTTCACATTCTCGATGGGGCAGTGTGTCCTCAGCACACAGTTCAACACGGAACGGACGGCGGAAAACAGGAGGAACGGGGGGAAAAAGCCAGCTGTGGGTGGCAGTGCTGAAAGACGTTTTACTGACATTGAAGTACATTCCTCCCAGTAGAAATATTGCGGAACAAGTTAAAGTCCAGCATTGAAAATGTTACTTTGGTAAAACTACAAAAGTATTAGTATTAGAATATACTCAAAATAGCAAAAGTAAGTCTGATATAATTATGGATGTTTGTATGTGTTCATTATCACGTTTTATTTAACTTTATTTACTGATGGGTAGTTTGTAAATTCCCCAGCAGGGACAGATACATTCTTATTGATACATAGAAATACTATGAGAATTTATTTTGTGGTTGTATTTTTGTATTATTAGTCCATTTGGACGAGGCTTTAAGGACCAGGGTTCAAGTCCTGCACAGGCCAAGGAGGCTGCTGAGGTGCTCTGTACTAACTGTCCCATTGCCTCTCATACTAGATTGAGCTAAATGCAGAGGCAAAATTCCAGTGTGTGCTGTACAATGTGGGACATTTACATGTACAAAGTAAGCTTTCACAAAAATTTAGTGGAAAGAAAAGTACAGTATTTGCCACTGAATTGCAGGCTAGTAGAAGTATTCAGTAGCAGAAAATGAAAATATGCATGTAAACTACTTTAAAATGTTTGTTGCTATATTCCAACACTTGGATGATGATAATGCAATGTCTGTCTGTCTGTCTGTCTGTCTGTCTGTCTGTCTGTCTGTCTGTCTGTCTGTCTGTCTGTCTGTCTGTCTGTCTGTCTGTCTGTCTGTCTGTCTGGAGTGTTCATGAGGGGTACTGTAGCACAGTGCTGCAGGCTACGGAGAGGTTACAAAAACAGCACGAACACAAATGTCTTCTCTATATCCATTTGAGCCTGATACATGTGCCACAAGAGGAAATCCTGATGATGCACGCAGACAGACAGACAGACAGACAGACAGACAGACAGACAGACAGACAGACAGACAGACAGACAGACAGACAGACAGACAGACAGACAGACAGACAGACAGACACTATAAACTGAGATTAATGATGCACGCTGTATGACTTTATGTGAGCTCATTGAACATCTGCATGCGGCTGACATTGGCCAATTGGTATGCATCATGACTTTCTCAATGCCCTGGGGGAGAAACCGTCTGGGGGCAGTCATTACGGATCAATTTATTTCATTGCGTGCTGTACTGGATTCAAGACGTGTTCATGTGGAGTGAAAAAAAAACAGACAGTAAGAGAAGACAGACAGAATGCAGACCACCACCTGTGTAGCGTTGAAGCTTGAAGACTGAGCCGTGTCTGAGTGATGAATAGATATGCCCACATATAGCAGCATATACAGCTGCGCCCTTCTTTCTTAACCATGATGATAATGGAAAGACTTGTCAAGACGAGTGGCTGGATTGACGGAAAGTGTCCATTTGATACTCCAGCATCTGCACTTCTTACAACGACGCACACAAGCAACACGACTCTGGAGGACGTGTAGGTTATGATACGAGGCCACAGTGTGGGATGTATTAAATCAAAGTTCTTTGTATCTGTTCGATCAAATGTAACAGAATTTAACACAATTTTTCATTTATGACATCTTTCGAAGAGGACACTCACTTTCACTCTCGGTATAAGAAACAAACACAGATTAAATTGGTTTGTAACCAAACCCTAAGGAAATCTGTGAATCTCGTCATTTGACCCAATATAGGATATGGCGTCTTTTACTGGTTGTAGTAAATAAACTGTTCACACAGTGTTTTTAGAATACTAGCGTAGCATGACAGGATCTAAGTGGAGCACGTTCGGAAATGGGCCCGTAAAAATAAATGGGAGTGTGTGAGGGGGTAAAGCGCTTTTGTGGAGACACGGCTTGTGGGGGAAATAGACCACGTTCATATAATGCTGAACATTTACAGCATAAAAGTGCAAAAGTGGTGAGACTCAAGTTTCATCGTTGCTATAAAAATTCATGTGCTGGCACAGAGCCACCCCTTTAAAGGTTTGGTGAAATGGTATAGGCAGGAGTTAGTTTTTACGTTCACCTTTTTTTAAATTCAAGGCCCCAAAAACATTTGATGAAGCAGTGCGAGCGCTCTTTTTTTTGCCGATATTTAGGTGTGTATGAAAAGGATTCACTGGCTCGCACCTGAGCATGATTCATCCCTAAAACAACCGACTGTGTTGTATGTATTTTGTGCCACGTCGTGCGTACAGAATACACCCTCAATAAGCAGTTGACACACCAAAGAGCAAGCAGGTGGGACAAAATGACAACCGGATATACGGAGGTGCACTAAATGTTATTCCATTGTCTTGACGACGGGTGGCATGTTCTGCCACCAGAGAACTGGAGGACGGACAGAACAATAAAGTGAGAAAGAGACGCTGTGGGAGGAATGTGTAAAGCTTACTCACTGCTTTTGTTTTTGGTGACCTCGCCTCACCCATGCACGTCTGCACAGAGGGCACATCAGGCTGTGTGAGTAAACACAGTGAGTTTATACTGTAGCATGCTGACGTCGCAGCTCTTAGCTCTGCTCTCTCTCACTCTGAGAAGAGTTGAAGAGCTTGAGGCTGATAAGAGAAGACACAAGAGATTCCCCTTGTTCATGAAGTGCACTGTGCTTACATGTTCTGAACGGTATGCAACATCTTGTTGCTTATTTTGTTCTGAGATGTATATTTTTGTATTATTCTATATATTCTATATCATTTTGTTGTCATATTTGTTGCATCATATTTTTTATCTCAATGTATACTATTACTGAGTAAGAAGTATATGTGCACTTACAGGGAACTGTACTCGTAAAAACAATGAAATAAATACAAATAAAATGTCTATATGTAATACAAGTCGAAGTGCTTTGAAAGTTTTAAGCAATTCAAATACAAAAACACTGGCTATGGTGAATATATGCACAAATAAATAGATGAAAGTAAAGCGGTTCAAAGAATGATGCAGTGTGTGATCGTTGAATGTGTTGCTCAATCAAAATACCCTGAACACATTTATCAAAAGAAACATTTCCCGTTGGAACAGCTGGGAGTCAACAGCAAAGAACAGGGTGGGCCTTTAGTTTCTGGACGGATCCCAAACCTCTCTGACAAGAACCTGATCTATATTGCCTCCTAACATTTGATTGTTTGAGCATGCCTTGATTGAACCGGTTTCTGAAAAAAACAGCCTAAGAGAACAGCTCCTAGAAATTGTCAAGTCTTTCTTGGTTACCTACTGAACCCTAACCAATGTTACATCATTGGAATGTTCTGTCCGCTGCTAAGGGTGCAGCCTGGTGAAAACTCCCAGACTGCAGTAAACATGAGCCTCTGTTCAGCAATTTAGAAATTCACTTAGAAAAGGTGCACTCAGCTTGTGTGTCCACAACGACAACTGCTGTAATGTTTGATTGGATGAATAAAAAACACAATTGCCCCCAACTAGACTACGTTTTCCACGTGTTGTGCACCAGGTACTTCCACATGAATACACACAGCTGTCTGCAACAGCTCAGTGCAGCTCAACTGCGCGGTCACTGTAATGCCTAATGTTCACTCATTCAGTCCTGCTGTGTGTTTAGTTCCTTGAGCCGTTAGCTGTATTAGCCCCGTTAGCTGTTAGCTCTGTAAGCCAAACACACTGCAGCGCTCTAGAGTGCAAATCAAGAGAGGAACAGTTTGTCATCCGCCCTCGCCATGAATGAGTCCACAAAATAGTTCAGGCTGATGGGTCCGGTATATAAGATTTAGCAGACCGGACAGACACAGAGACGCCCAACATCACGCATGCACTGACACACACACACACACATGGCTGAAAACACAATTTCCTGGAAAATAATGTTGGGCCAGTAGAAAACTATTCACATAACACGTTCGGACATATTGAAATACATCACACGGCCTGTGAGGTTTGTGGAACTAATATCGTTATTACTACTACACATTGCATCATACCAAATATAAGACAAGGCTGAAAACAGCTGGGTGAAGCTGGTTATTGTCTCATGTTGAGCATTTCTGATCCGCTTTAATTGATGCGTTAAAGGCATAAATTGGCATTCTGGAAAATACACTTATTTAATCCAAAATGTAAATTTCAATAATATTGGCGAGAGAGTTTGATGATAAGATTGTTCCCACTCTCTGACCATTAATGCCCCCTCAAGAGTTTGATTGACACATAGTTCATCCAATCAGCCTGTTGAGTAAAGTGCCTGCCCTCATCCAAACGGCTTCTTGGGTGGGTCTGTGTACATCATCTGGAGGTTACTTTAATTTTTTTAAACTAATTTCACATAATTAATGAAGGGTGAAAATGTATTCATTCTAATCTTAGTGTGTTGCACTCTATAATGTTACTTGTATGTATCTTATCTGCAGTGGATAGAACATCTTTTGTATCTACGTGCATAAAGATAAAAGGAAAATGAATTCCATGAAAAGGGAGCTCCGAGGCTCTGCCTTTCATGCAGCAGTACATTTGGGGGCAGGACATAAACAAAGGAGCTGCACTCCATTGGCTAAACTCTACCAATATGTTAATGTGATGTCAGAGAAGGTTCAGCCTCTTTTCAAAACTCTACATACCTACACACAACCCCCAGAGAGAGAGAGAAGAACCACGATCGTCTCTGGCAAGGACGACGGACTTACGGTCACATATACGGCCTGAAAATGAGTTTTGCAAGGTGAGCTATTAATGGTGCTTTTAACTGAACTCCAATTGCACCGTACTTCTGTGTGAAACAGTTTCCTTGTGACAATAGATCTCCTTTTTAACCCCGTCATGTCTTCCTCCTCAGAGTCCTCCATGCCATTGGGAGTCACCGCCAGCCGGCCATGACGCCCGTCGACCTCGCCGTGTGCCTGAGACTCAACCAGCGTCAACCTCTCTACCAGCTGCTGTCCATGTCTCCCCTGAAGCCTGCACCGCGTCGGCATCACCTGACCGGCCTTCACACACCGCTCCCCACCTCCTCTTCTTCCTCTTCCCCCATCTACTCGTCCTCACCGCGGCTCTCCACCCCCGTGCCCTCAGAGCACCGGAGCTGCTTCCGCAGGGACGGCGGCGGTCCGAGCAAGAAGCGCGTGGTCTTTGCCGACGCCATGGGAATGGCTCTCACCGCCGTGCGGCTGTTCATCCCTGAGCCCTCTTACACCGCCTCTACGCTGGAGAGGGGACCCTCCTTTGCCAATCTGCAAAGCCAACAGTCGACCTCAGACAAACTGCAGCGCAACAGGCTGCGGCTGAGTTTCCCCCGGCTGCCGCTCGCCTCGCAAGCCTCCCTTGCGTGCGTGCAGTTGGAGAGCTGCAACATTTCGGAGCACTCCTTGAGCGGCAAAGTGCGCGTCAACCATGTCAGCGTTGACAAGGCTGTGCACGTGAGGGTGACCTTCAACTCCTGGCAGAGCCACCATGACATTCCCTGCACGTTCCTGCAGCAGCAGAGCCTTGGGAGTTCCGATGTGGACATTTTCACCTTTGACTTAAGCTTGCCAAAGAACAAAGATCCAATGGATCAGCGAGGGGAGTTCTACGTAGAGTTCTGCGTGGCCTTCAGGCCGCGACCCGGCGCGACGCCACACTGGGACAACAACGGGGGCAAGAATTACAGGGTGTGCCTGGAAACAGGCAGACCGAGCAGTCACCAAGCCGACGCCTACCGTTGTCACCCAACGCTGTCCCAACAGCGGCCCCCGTTGTGGCCTTTGCATGTAGCATGCAGAACTCTGCCGACCCACAGCACCTTCAGAGGACGTTATCAAGCCGAGTCAGAGCACAGTGGAAAACGTTGTCACCCAAGTGAAAATACTCTCTCAACAGAACTGTGACAACAATAATGTGACTTTATATTGATTAACACATATTTAAGAAAGAGTAAGGGCTGTGTGAGCCTCCAGTGTTTGATGGTCTGAAGATCTACCCTGCTGAAATGTGAACGATACAAGCCGCGTCAATGTTGTGATTAAAATTATATTTATAAAGAAGCTTTGATTTATCTTGTCTTCAATGTGCATAAATTAAAGCCCATAATTCAACACATGCCACTTCATAGAAATGCAGCTTAAAGTTGACAAAGACTTTATTTTTGTGTGTGCATTGATACATAAGCCCTGATTAGGATACAGGGGTCCCTGTATCGGAACAAAAAGAGAGGTGACGTTATTGTTGTAGGGCTGCAACAACAAATTGATAAAATTTGATTATTAAAAGCGTTGGCAACGAATTTCATTATTGATTCGTTGTGTTGCACGATTATTACGCCACTCAATAAATCACGGAGATGTTTGAGTATGAAAAAAAAAGTTGAGTTGAGCGCGGAACAGAGGTAGAGGAGAGACCATCGGAGAGACCGTAACATTGTTCTGAAACACACAGCGGAGGCAAGCCTATGGAAGCCCATTCCTACCAGAAAAAAATTTAAATAAAAAATCTGGTGGAAATGGGCTTCCATAGAGGTGCGCATGCGCTTCAGTGACGATTCCTCACAGGTCCCTTCATCCACTCGCCGGTCTTACAATGACAACCACACGCAATTTATGCGTTTTCATGGTAATGGTGTGAACACACCAATACTTGCGTGAGTTTACTCGCTACTGGCTTTACTCGCGCCTGAAAGGGGGCGGGGCTTATCTCTGTAAACACAGTACCGTTTCCCCTATCCACCATTGAACTAACCACTAGTTCTGCTTTAAACTTCTTGTGGAAGTCCCTCAAACATCGGACCATCAGACGCCCCTGTGTCTGGGTTCATAATATCATCCGTAGCCGCACAACAGCGTCTGAATGACGGCCGCTGCCAGCGCTACTTCAGGCGCACCAGCAGCAGTTTGCTAGTCGGCATTTTTGTTATGCTTTGAAGTGAGGACGTAACGTCCCTCCAGCAGCTCTTCTGCTGTTTACTAGTTATTAGCTTGACAAGTTAGCGTTAGCTCGTAAGAACAGAGCATTGTGTCTGAACAAAGGGAGTGAGAGAGTGTGTGTGTGCGCTCGCCTGTGAGTGTGTGTTTGTATGTGTGTGCGTCTGTGAGTGTTTGAGTGTGTGTGTGTGTGTGTGTGCGCACGGCTGTGAGTGTGTGCGTCTGTGAGTGTGTGTGTTTGTATGTGTAATGAAAGTAATGCTTTTTTGTTTTTTATCCGATTATTAAAATAATCGTTAGTTGCAGCCCTATTATTGTGAGAATCTTTTGAGCTCACAGCTGATAACCTAATTTGTTTTCTCTCTCCAATCGAGCAACTGACTGAGCCGATGTGCTTTCACACAGATGGTATTTCTCTTGGCTCAGATTTTGCCGGTGTTCCTTTTCATGTGGGAACGTCATGAATACCGGAGGGAATAAGAACTCGTAGACACTCCCCTGAAAGGTGGAACAACACGTCGAGAATTGTTACTTCTTGCACAGTTCAGTTCTTGATGGCAAGTAACCATGGCAGCATTGGTGCCGGCATGCGCTTTGTACAATGATGGTTGAGCCTGTGTTTATACACGCCAGGGGTGGAGTCCTCCATTACATAATGTGCCAACCGCAGTGAGAAAAGTGTCTCTGTCTGCTTCTTACTCCTTTATTAGTCACCTCTCTGTCGGACTTGTTTCTTTGTCCCTCACTTTCTTTACTCTCAGGCGGGTGTCCGCCCACTCTCTTCTGCAGCAGATTTACCCACCTTGTACCCTGAGGAGCTTATTT
Organism: Cottus gobio; assembly: GCA_023566465.1. NCBI lineage: Eukaryota > Metazoa > Chordata > Actinopteri > Perciformes > Cottidae > Cottus > Cottus gobio. The sequence continues at coordinate 17,459,500 of CM042237.1, forward strand.
ATTCATAGGGTCGGTGTCCGGTGTTCAAGGATGGATAAGCTAAACAAAGTCATTTAGCACAAGACATGTGCTATATGTAAACTGTACAACGTATCCTCATCCATCGGTTTGTATGATATCTTACGAAAAAGGATCTTCCTTTATTTATTGCGCCTTTTTCCGCGAAGGTCCAGAAAGACGAGTCCATTTACGCTTTGTTGCATGCCATACGGCCTTTTCAAAATAAACCTTTCTCTTCAAATCAACTTTAGGTTAAGGCAACCAAAGTACCTGGTTAGATTTCGGAAAAGACTGTGGTTTGGAATAAAATAAGATACGTGAACAATAAACAGCGGTCTCCTGTTTTTATTTGACCCATCCACTGTCGTTCTTCACACTTCCTGTTTGCGGTTAATTGAATTACATATCTACGAATTACAGTGCATACATTTTTTGTAGGTGTATACAACCGCTGTTTAAGAACAGCCTAATATGTAAGCTAGTTGTGCCCAGTGGATTACCCATATAGGTAAATTACCAAGCCTTTTAGCAGCCCATAAACTAAAGCGAAATGATGCACCATTTGCTTGTTTAAGAACATGCCATTCTAATGGTAACTAAGCATTATGTATTGGAGACGCCTCAGCAGTGGCGAAACCACCGGGATGGCAAGGGGTGGCAGCTGCCACCCTAAAAACATTGCTTGCCACCCCACTTGCCACCCAGGTTGTCAGAAGTGTCTCCTATAATATACTATATAATGGTATTATATTTTTGCTACTTAAGCTGTTGATTTCTTTGGTAACTTGTTCTAAAATCTTTAAGTTCCCCCTCCCCTGTAAAATGGTTGAGTCCATGAGTCCGCTTTGCTCTCGTCACCGTGGTTGCCCATCTCCCGCAACTAACTGGAGACAAGCTTACTGTAGGTTTCCAGTGATGAAAGAAGGTACAGTACTGCTGAATCGTGAATCAAGAAAATGTGATGGGTGGTCATATGTGATAGACAGTTCCGTTGTAATTTCAATCGTTTATTTAATTGCTAGCTTGCAAAAGTCGGTAGCATACAGTAGCTAGCTCGCTATACAGCTTGCTTGTGCTAGCTAGCCTTGAAGTTACCACTGTTAGCTTAGCTAACCAACGTCTTACTAACGTCTTTAGTACAGTAAGGGGGACTGACAGAAAATGTTATAGCAGTTTTTTCTCAGTTTTTATTTTCATTACGTATGTAACTTAACTGTTAAGCTATTCCGAAATCACATTTTAGATACCACTAGCCGTTTTCTCACAAAAAGCCTTTTTCTGGTTGTTTTTAAAGGTAATCCGTCATGTAGCCTACAGTAAACTCAGTAACAGTAAAAAGTGTGTGTTCTTTTGTCCACCCTATCTTTCGCTAGCTAGTTAGTCTAGCTTTGGTAGAAATTATTGTGTATGTGATAACCTAATACATACAGAACAAGCCATTAGAAATTAGTTTGGCAATTTAGAAAAGTATTTGTCATTATGAAGGGAAATATGTCATGAACATTTTGTGCTGTGGGTTCTGAATGCAGTTTTCTTTTCTTTTTTAGAGAAATCAAAGTTGGACTTGAAAAAAAAAACTGAATGTAAGTGTTAACACACATCTAATGGGCTCCATTAGACCATAGTCTATTTAACTTACCATCCAAATGCCAGTAAGCACTAAATCAGTTCAAACTGATGGCACTGTTCAGATATCAGATCCTTTTTAAAAATAGATTGTCAAGTCTAGCTGTCAGCACGTGTTAAGTGTCTTGATTTGGATGAGTTTGTGAGACGATTTGCTGTCGAACATGGCAATCGCCGTATTGTTCTTTTTTTAGCTCCATGACCTGCTGTTTAGAATTGAATATACATTCATTGTTTGTGAAATTAAATAAAACTGAATTGTTTTGCTGCTGAATATGTAAATATATGTAATTTCTGACAGTGTTTTAAGTCTTATTAAAAAAGACAAATTTGTTTGGGCTTTTTGTAACAATATTTAGACTCTTGGCAAGACATTGCTCTTGTCTGTTTTCACTATCTGGATTTGTATAAATAAATACATATAGACACCAGGCATGTCTGTGTGTGTGTGTGTGTGTGTGTGTGTGTGTGTGTGTGATATGCCACCCTTGAATTTCAACTTGCCACCCTTCTGCCACCCCATGTAAAATCTTCTAGAATCGCCACTGCGCCTCAGGGAGATCACAATCCCAGGAGAGACCTGAGACTTCACAACATACAACAATGGTTCAGACGCAACGCAGTAATCACACCAGTTACAATATCACAACTATCCTTCAAAGTAATAAGGGCGTTCCTCATACCTGGAACACATGCTCCTCTCAGGGACTTGAATGACCTATGAATGGAACGTGTTTGTTTTGCAGTACGTTATAGTAATTTGGTGGAGGAACCGGTATTTCCGATGCCATTAATTGTAATTGCTATCTCGCGGATATAATTACATAAGTATCCTAAATGCATTCGGTCTCAAGAGAGGACCCCCCCCCCCCAACAAGAATCAACACCAGGTAGAATTTAGCCCTGACAATGTAGCATAGCATAACCGTGCTACTGCAACACGTCTACCAACAGCCAATGACACAGTAATAAGAAAGAGATGCACATACTTACGTGAGTTATTAGGTTTGAGAACGGCCTTCAACGGGTCCAGTATCTATTTTTGGATTCTTTGCATTTGTCATTTCTCTCATTTTATCTGTAAGCCAGCAGCAGCCAGAGCTGGCTCACGGCCAAGCAGCCAGCTACCGGCTGCTGGTGCTTAATGCTGTCTGCACAATGGCCTGAAGCTACTTCACTGATCCCGTGGGCTGCGGTTGGGATCGCTGGGAGTGGCGCACGGTGGAAGGGGGCGGCGGGGGGGGGCGGCGACTAGCTGAAACCGATACACTAACGCTGCAGTGGCAGGATCTTTTTTTTAAAAATCTGGTGCCAAGTGATCTGAAAAAAAGCCACCAGAATCTGACCTGCATCAGTTGTGTGTGTAGTGTGTGTTTAGTGTGTGTGTAGTGTGTTGTGGCTAAAGAGAGGAGGGCTTATTGAAATGACCAGTGCTGCCAGCAATACAAAAGCAGCTGGTAATGGACTGTTTGTCACCCAGAACTGTGTTTGTATTGTCGTTGCCAAAAGTGGCTCCTGGTCGCCGTTGGCAGAGTCCACACATGGTTCAGAGAGACCTTTCCTGGGGGCTATACCTACAAGCAGTATCAAATTTGGGAACAGGACGGGCTGAGTAAGTGTTGAAAGGGTGGGATTTTGAAGAATCTGTCAAATAAGATTTTTAGACAATAGTTAAATTGCTTTACATTTTTTAAATTGTTAACATTTTTGAGCTATGGGAAATTAATTATAAATGATGCATTGTGTATTGTGTTATAGATATTCAAAGTTTGCAAGCTTTCAAAGTGTCAAAATAAGTTTCCACAAAAACAATAAATGACAATAATAGTAATATTACAAACTGCTAACTTACTGGCGGATTTATTTAAAAATAAAAAGTTAGAAAATCTTCAGTCACACGCACGAGAATGTGTGCATTTTTATTTGATTCCTAACACAATTATTTATTTTTTAAAGTGCAACAATGACATACAATACATGGGACTTTTACAGAAAGCATGCCAGGACAGCTGACACCTAACAACACTTAGAAGTCTTTACTGCCGTTTCATCCTTCAAACCAGGAAAGAAATAGGAAGACTGTACTGCCCTCTGTGGTTAAGACAGCATGTGACATGATGAGAGATGCACATCAACATGTTTATTACAAACCTAAATATAAGAGGTCCAGCATGAGGAGAGAATGATGGATGGTTCTAGGCAACAGTGTCCCATTATTGTGCGTGTGTGCACGTTAATATTCCTAATAAGCCTAAACATCCACAACAATTTTTCTTTTTTTTAAAAGATCCGTCACTTTATCTCAGCTGTCTTCACTGACAGCGGTCGCTGGGCAAGTGCTCGTGCTCGGGGATCCAAGGCTCTCTGCCAAAACACTCGGCAGCCTTCCTGTCACACTCGCAGATGAACATCTCACACTCGTTGTTGTTTGCTGAGGAAGATACAGCAGAGAGAGAGAGAGGGAGAGAGAGAGAGACTCTGTGACTACCAAGATGCCAAAAAACATTCCTTAGAAATGAAAGAGAGGATAATATCAGCTTGATTGATACAGGAGCCCGAGGAAAGTCCTCGTTGTCTCGGCGTACTCACAGCCACAGGTGACCTTCCTGTTCTTCTCGTCACAGCTGTAGTCGTACAGCTCGGTGTAAGGATTGTCGATGATAGGCCAGCACTCGGGGTGCTGCATGGCTTCATTGTAACACGTGTCATGCACTTGGCAGCACCTGCAGGTAAATAAAGACTTATTTTAATTAGATTGGACAAGGTAAATTACCTTTTTTTAAATGTATTTATGAAGCAGAGTGAGTGGATGATTACCTGTCCAGGTCATCTACGGGTGTGCCGGAGCCTCCCTTCCCGCAGTAGCAGCCGTAGTCGGTGTAGTCCAGAATCGGACTGCTGTCAGGCATCACGCACAGGATCATCCTTCTGAACTGGTTCAGGGCCTTGTAGTCCAACGAGTGGGCTGAGGCACGACAAGCAGGCATCGTCAGAACTCCCATTCACACTCCACCAGAAGACGCGTATTTTCACAGTCACCGTGCATCCAGATTGTCGAGTCGTACTCACCAACAGAGAGGCCCGCGGCCAAGAGAAGCAGCGCCTGGAGGGTGTTCATCCTGGAAGTCAGGTGGGTTGAGTCAAGTAGCTCTCTCTGTAATATCAGGCCCCTCTTTTTATATCAAGAGCGAGACCTTGGGAGCTGCACATCAGCTGATCTTACTACACAGGGTTGTTTGCATCTACAACAAACACAAACCAGCATGTGTAAGAGCAGGGAAGAATTCCCACACTCTTTAAACTCTGAAGCATGAGCCCATGTTTGAGCTTCTCTCCGGACTAGAGTTGCTCAAATTGGTTAAATTTATTTTGTTTAGCCAAAAATCACACATTTGCCTCAGAGTGCTTTACAATCTGTACACATAAAGGAAAAAGAAGGGAGACATTCAAAATTGATGTGATACACTCCCCAATACCCCCAGAGCCCCAAGTCTCAAACCTTCTGTGTGAGAGGCTGCAGGGGCTTGAAATGGTATAAATATGAATTTGGCACTTTGCGGCAGCATGTGACATTCACACTTCATGACACCAAAATATCTTATATGTACAATTATGTTTTTTTATGATTAAAACGTCTTCCAGGCTCTTGCCTTACGAATCTTTTTTTTTCTTGTACAATCGCCTTCAATGAGCAGAATGGTTGATGAATAAACCAGGTGTGTAATACAGTCTCAACTTGCATGTGTTTTTCTTTATTTTCCATCTTAAATCCTTCATGTTTCTGTGTAAATGTAACCCGCCAGGTTTGCACGACCCATACGCCGGCCTCTTTGTTTATCTCTTTTCTTTTTTCAACCCCTTCCCTATGATAACCCATCATCACAACGCTATGAATTGTGGGTATGTCTCTCAAGCAAAGTCTGATGGGAAAGGCTTCTGGAAAATGTGAGTAAAAGGGCTCAAACATGTCTGCTGGAAAGCCCTGTAAGAACTTGAAAAGGACTGAAGGGACTACCCCCAAACCTTGGTGGACTTTACGGGAACAAAGCCCCAAAACTCATGTGGGCAATGCCAGGTGAGATTATTGGCACAGCTGGTGCTTCAGCGTGCAAATCAAACAACATTGTCTGTGCTCAGCATTGGGGTTGGGAGGGGACCCGAGCTACAGCACTACGTTCTTATCGCCCTCGTCAAACGTTTGGCAATATTGCCATCTGTGAAGGGGGAAATGATGATCAGGCGGACAGCAATGTATAGAATGAATCGCCATCATCGTCATGCAGTAGCATTTCAACTGGTTTGGTTCAACTTTTCATAATGATTTAATACCATCACGCTTCTACATAGATAAACATGAGGGAAAATAAGCTCATGTTCCGCCACGTGTTCAGAGACATGGAAAATCCCAGACTTTAAGAGTGTTCAGAGGCAATGAGTAGTGCACAGTGGCTGTGGAGGAGGAAGTGTCCAATTTATCAGCACATCTGTGAAATCACAAGAGTGCTCACTGTGGAAAACTTGAGTTCTGATTATAATCCTTTTTAATAACAGTACACAGCATGTGAGACAAAAGGTGAGAGGCCGATCAGACTCAGTTTATTGACAGAATGGCGTCGCCATTACGAACACAACAGGAGTAATACAGCACACGGAGGGAATGGTGGATGGTTACAGGTATAATACATTAAGGGTCCTCAGTAAAGTTATCTGTCACTTGTGAAAACTGGCGACTGTGGCTCAGTGGTTAGCAGGTTCGTCCTTCAATCAGTTGTTCGGTGGTTCGATCCATGGCTCTGCTAGTCCATGTCGATGTTTTCTTGAGCAAGACACTTAAACCGAATTGCTCCACGTTGCTGTGTCTACGGTGTATAGAATGTAAGTCGCTGATGAAAGCATCAGCTAAATTTAATGAAAACATAAAATGTATATTTTGTGCCTACGCATGGATTCCTATTGTGATACGGTTGTCTGGTCTTCACTGACAGCGGTCGCTGGGCAGGTGCTCGTGCTCGGGGAGCCAAGGCACTCTGCCAAAACAATCGGCAGCCTTCCTGTCACACTCGCAGATGAACATCTCACACTCGTCGTTTTGGTCTGGAGGGGGGAGGTAAAGCAGAGAGAGATACTGTGTCACGATCAGTGGCAAACTCCAGGACAATGGGGACATTGGCGACGCCTGGTGGACAAAGGGGGGGATTTGGACATGGACTCATTTGGTTTCACGTGGTGTTGTGTTGGGAGTTACTCACCTGTGTTCTATCATGCGCCCTCACTTGATTACGGGCGCTCACCTGTTTCCAATCTGCTCGTTAGGAGAGCAAAGTTTAGTGCCGGGGAAGTATAAGTACCCGTGTTGTTGCACTTGCTCGGCGCTGCAGTATTAGTCACGACATCTAGGCAAGTGAGCCTTTAGCCGAGTGCGGGCTATTCTGGTGTGGCGGTTCTCAGCCGCTTGTGGGAGAGTGCTGACTGATACAGTAGTGCGTGAGTGAACCTGTCTCCAGTTTTCTGTGGAATGTGTTTGTTTTTTCTCTCTGGAGTAACGCTACCGTTGGTGGAACAATTTATGTTTGTAACCTTTTTTGAATGAACGCTGCAGTTGGGGGAACAATTTATTTTTTGGGAATCTTCCTGGATTAACGCCGTTGGCGGAACTATCATTTGTGAACTATATCCTTTGAGTAGGAATATCATTTGTTGGAATATCCTCTGTTGGAAGACTGCTAATAAAGTACCAATTTTGCAAGCAACCGCAACTGAGTCCTCGTAGCTCTCTTGCCAGCGCGCTGGCATACGAAGCCAGCGTCCCGGGTTCAATTCCGGCCTGACATACTGTGATTAGAAAAAGGCCACTGAGTGTTTTGGCAGTGTCCGATTCACAAAAGACATTGCGTGGATGATATTGCATTGCTAACACGCCCGTGACGATTTTCCCTTTTTGCGTCAGAGTGCAAAGTGTAAATGTTACTTTTACGCCAAGGAAAGAAAAAGAAAACCTAAAAGCAAGTAAGGGCTGTTTTACAATCAGGCTCATTTGCATCAAATATAATAGAACTGTATATTATAATCCATATTACCTCGTTTAAATACATGCTAATAACACGGGAGCACAACGATGCTATTTGCTTTGCAGGTGCTTTGAGAATTACACGGTTTCTTTTTGTCCAGTTTGTGGCTGAATCGGGGCATTTATTTTAGTGAATTTTCCCCAGAACGTGATCCGGGATCTGTAAAAGTTATGTTCGCTCCCTTTTTTCTTTTGTGCTGATCTGAGCTGATCTGAGCTCTCAGCAAGTGATTCTGCGTCGGTCTGGAGAGGGCTCAAACAGATCACCAACTACAAGCCCAAAACCCCCCACTCCATGAACAACCTCCGCCTGGCAGACGAGCTGAATGAGTTCTACTGCCGATTTGAAAGACAATGGAATAGTCCTGACGCCATCCCCAACAGCCCCATCAACAGCCCCACCAACCAGCCACAGACCACCAGCCCTCCCTCCCCCAGCCCATCAGGGGCTCACGCCTCTGAACCATCGTCCACAGCGCCCCCTACCCCCTCCACAGTGACGACCCTCATTATCCAAGAGAGAGACGTTAACAGGCTTTTTAAAAAACAGAATACCCGCAAAGCAGCCGGCCCGGACTCTGTCTCCCCCTCCACCCTGAAGCATTGTGCTGATCAGCTGTCCCCGGTGTTTACAGACATCTTCAACACCTCTCTGGAGACATGCCACGTACCAGCCTGCTTCAAGGCCTCCACCATCATCCCCGTCCCCAAAAAACCTAGGATCACAGGACTCAATGACTACAGGCCCGTCGCCCTGACCTCTGTGGTCATGAAGTCCTTTGAGCGTCTGGTCCTGTCCCACCTCAAAACCCTCACCGACCCACTCCTGGATCCCCTGCAGTTCGCCTACAGAGCCAACAGGTCTGTGGACGATGCAGTCAACATGGCCCTCCACTCCATCCTCCAGCACCTGGACACCCCAGGAACCTACGCCAGGATCCTGTTTGTGGACTTCAGCTCTGCCTTCAACACCATCATCCCGTCTCTGCTGCAGGACAAGCTCTCCCAGCTGCACGTGCCCGACTCCACCTGCAAGTGGATCACAGACTTCCTGTCTGACAGGAAGCAGCACGTGAGGCTGGGGAAACACGTCTCAGCCTCTCGGTCCATCAGCACCGGTTCCCCCCAAGGCTGCGTTCTTTCCCCTCTGCTCTTCTCCCTGTACACCAACAGCTGCACCTCCAGTCACCAGTCCGTCAAGCTCCTGAAGTTTGCGGATGACACCACCCTCATTGGACTCATCTCTGGTGGGGACGAGTCCGCCTACAGGCGGGAGACTGACCACCTGGTGACCTGGTGCAGCCAAAACAACCTGGAGCTCAACGCTCTGAAGACAGTGGAGATGGTTGTGGACTTCAGCAAGATCTCAGCCCCACCAGCCCCTCTCACCCTGTGTGACTCCCCCGTCAAAGCTGTGGAGTCCTTCCGCTTCCTGGGCTCCAGCATTACCCAGGACCTCAAGTGGGAACTAAACACCAGCTCCATCGCCAAGAAGGCGCAGCAGAGGATGTTCTTCCTGAGGCAGCTGAGGAAACTCAACTTGCCAAAGACAATGATGGTGCACTTCTACACTGCCATCATCGAGTCCATCCTCTGCTCCTCCATCACAGTCTGGTACGCTGCAGCCACTGCCAAGGACAAGGCCAGGCTGCAGCGCATCATTCGCTCTGCCGAGAGGGTGATTGGCTGCAATCTGCCGTCCCTCCAGGACTTGTTTGCTTCAAGGACCCTGAAGCGGGCGAGGAAGATTGTAGCTGATCCCTCTCACCCTGGACACAAACTGTTCGTGTCCCTCCCCTCTGGCAGGAGGATGCGGTCCATCAGGACCAAGACCTCACGCCACAAAAACAGTTTCTTCCCGTCTGCCGTCGGGCTCATCAACAGAGCCCGGGTCCCCCACCGACTCTAATGACTCTGTCACCCCCAGACAATTCCCACCGGACACTCCCCTGCAGTGACTTGAATACACTTGACACCTGGGCATTGCACTTGCCATTTTCACACAACACTTACACTCATGCACATTCCATGCACTTTATCTTACTTTTGGTATTTTGTTATGCTGCTGTCTCAATGTAGATATTCATTCATCCATTCATCCTCATTTATTGCACTGCGTTAACTGTTAAATGTGTATTGTTAAATGTATGCACCTTCCCGCCAGGACAAATTCCTTGTATGTGTAAGCATACATGGCAATAAATGGTTCTGATTCTGATCCTTGACTCTGATCCAAACAGTGAGCTTTATTTACTAGTTAAACCCCTCAGACAATAACTGAAAGTAAAGCTCTGTGTACTCACAGCCACAGGTGACCTTCCTGTTCTTCTCGTCACAGCTGTAGTCGTACAGCTCGGTGTAAGGATTGTCGATGATGGGCCAGCACTTAGAGTGCTGCATGGCTTCACTGTAACACGTGTCATGCACTTGGCAGCACCTGCAGGTAAAACGAATAAAAAAAAAAAATTTAAACAAGGTGAATGCCTTTTCACATGCCGACGCTCGTCGGATCACTTTCTAACCCAGCGCATGGCTAAAGGGAATCAGGGAATGACAACGGGCTCTGAAATTTCAACCAGACAAAAACAGTTTTTATGAAAATAAATATATATAAATATATATAGAAGTATATCATTTGAGTATGAAGCAGAGTGAGTGGATGATTACCTGTCCAGGTCATCTACGGGTGTGCCGGAGCCTCCCTTCCCGCAGTAGCAGCCGTAGTCGGTGTAGTCCAGAATCGGACTGCTGTCAGGCATCACGCACAGGATCATCCTTCTGAACTGGTTCAGGGCCTTGTAGTCCAACGAGTGGGCTGAGGCACGACAAGCAGGCATCGTCAGAACTCCCATTCACACTCCACCAGAAGACGCGTCTATTATTCATATGTGTGCAGACGAAGAGCTCTTTATCGAGTTGTACTCACCAACAGAGAGGCCTGCGGCCAAGAGAAGCGGCGCCTGGAGGGTGTTCATCTTGTCAGGAAGGTGAGTCAAGTAGCTCTCACTAACATCAAGCCCCTCTTTGTGTGTGTGTATATATATCGTATGGGACCTTGGGACCTACCTTATCAGCTGTTCATGCTACACAATGTATGGACTCAGAGATTCACACACAAACCAGCATGTAAAGCAGGTAAGAATTCCCACGCTTCTGTCTGTGCTCTCTGTGTGATTTGTTTTCTTCTAGTCCTTATGTACTAGTGGTGAAAAGTACATTACGTACAAATTCAAGGCACTTGTCTTATACTTGAGTATTTCCTCCTTGTGACCACTTACTACTTCCACTCCACTTTAGTCTGTAGGAAAATACTATGCTTCTTGATGAAGACTGGGAATAGATGGGGAGGTGGAGGGGTGTGTAACATCAGCATGAATGAACTGAAGATAGACAGTCAAATATAAAAGAAAAAGCAGCAATATGATGATAGGCTAAAGTTGTCATTGTTTCATTGTGCTTATTGGATAGTAGAGACCAGCTGATTTAAACAGCTGATGTCATGATTGACAGCTCTGAAGGATGACAGCAAGTAAACAAGGAGTGAGCGTGCGTGAGAAGATGTCTGAAAAATAAATGACTGCACTTACGCCATAGATTCATTTAGTTGGCAGCTTTACGTTATTAGTTTTACTTAAAGAGTATTTGCGCACAAGACACATGAAAAAAGTACAGCTGAAACGGTTAGTCGATCAATCGGCTGGAAGAACGATTTCAATCAAATGGTCTTTTAATAATCTTTGATCATTTTACTTTATTGTTAAGACTTTTGCACAATCAGCTGTGTCATTTTGGACTGGGTAATTGTGACGGCATTTTTCTCTATTTCCAGAATTTCTACAAAACAAACTACGAATCCATGACAAAAAATAAATCATCAGATTAATCCACAATTTAAATAATCATCAGTTGCAGCTCCATCTAAAAATAGAATGAGCTCCACCAGATAAAAATGAGACCCACTGCAGACATGTTCCGCCATATGTACAGAGGTATGGAAAATCCCAGACTTCCCAAAAGAGCAACAGTGATATGAGCGGCGATAAGGTCGGGGGTGTGTGAAGGACGGACTGTGTCCTGTACAGCAGCTATATGGAGGATGTGTGTAATAACAGTGTTATTTGAGGTTTTTGTATTCACTGGAAGTTAATGATTACACTATTAATATGGGTAAAACACTACGTTTCAAACAGAATGATATTTTAGTATTTCTTCGTCAAGCGTATTGTTAAAACATAATCGTAAAGTGTAATAAACACAATTCTAATGATGAACATCTTATCCTGGGAATAATACATTACATTTCATTTAGCTGACGCTTTTATCCAAAGCGACTTACAATAAGTGCATTCTACGGTTACAAACAATCAGAACAACAAGAATAAAGAAGGTACAATTTCGTCAAAGGTTCAACTACAAAGTGCTATCAGTAAGAGCCATTTCAGTGCTACATCCTTTATTCAAGGTATAGTCGGAAGAGATATGTTTTTAGTTTGCGACGGAAGATGTAGAGACTTTCTGCTGTCCTGATGTCAATGGGGAGCTCATTCCACCATCGAGGAGCCAGGACAGAGAACAGTCGAGACTTTGTTGAGTGTTTAGCTCGCAGCGACAGAGCTACAAGGCGATTGGCAGAAGCCGAGCGGAGCGCACGAGTTGGGGTGTAAGGTTTCACCATGTCCTGGATGTAGACTGGACCAGATCTGTTCGTAGCACGGTACGCCAGTACCAATGTTTTGAAGCGGATGCGGGCGGCCACCGGTAACCAGTGAAGGTCGCGGAGGAGCGGAGTAGTGTGGGTGAATTTCGGGAGGTTAAAGACCAGTCGAGCTGCTGCATTCTGGATGAGCTGCAAAGGTCGGATGGCACCAGCAGGTAGACCCGCCAGGAGGGAGTTACAGTAGTCTAGGCGCGAGATGATCAGAGCCTGGACGAGAACCTGTGCCGCCTTCTGGGTGAGAGGTGGACGTATTCTCCTGATGTTGTGCAGCATGAACCTACAGGAACGAGTTGTTGCGGTAATGTTGGCAGTCAGGGAGAGTTGACTGTCAAGGGTCACACCGAGGTTCCTGGCAGTCGGGGTCGGGGCCAAGACTGAGTTGTTGAAGGTAATCGTCAGGTCGTGAGTGGGGGAGACTTTTCCTGGAAGGAAAAGTAATTCCGTCTTGTCAGGGTTCATTTTCAGGTGGTGTGCGGACATCCATTGTGAAATGTCAGTCAGACAGGCCGAGATTCGTGCTGCTACCTGTGTTTCCGATTTGGGAAACGAGAGGATCAGTTGGGTGTCGTCAGCATAGCTATGGTAGGAAAAGCCATGTGAGCGAATGACGGAGCCAAGAGAGTTGGTGTACAGGGAGAAGAGGAGAGGACCGAGGACGGAGCCTTGAGGGACCCCAGTAGTGAGAGGACAAGACTCAGACACAGATCCTCTCCAGGTTACCCGGTAGGTGCGATCGCTGAGGTAGGATGAGAGGAGGGAGAGCGCAGTGCCTGAGATACCCAGGTCCTGGAGGGAGGAGATGAGGATCTGGTGGTTCACTGTGTCAAAGGCAGCAGAAAGGTCCAGAAGGATAAGGACAGAGGAGAGAGAGGGTTTTAGAAAGAAAGGGAAGGATAGAGACAGGTCTGTAGTTGTTGACTTCTGACGGGTTGAGAGTGGGTTTCTTCAGGAGAGGGTTAACTCTTGCCTCCTTCAGAGAGTTAGGGAAACAACCAGTTGAGAGGGAGGTGTTAATAAGATGGGTGAGAAAGGGAAGGTCAGGAGCAATAGACTGGAGGATGTGAGATGGGATGGGGTCAAGGGGGCAGGTGGTTGGGCGGGAAGAGGATACCAAGGTAAGAACTTGATTGGGGGAGAGAGGGGTGAAAGAGGAAAGCGAAGGGGAAGAGGATAATGTTAAAGGAGATGTAATTATGGGAGGGGGATCAGTGAATGAGGAGCGTATGTCATCTATCTTTTTTGTAAAGTAGTAGTAGTAGTTTGTAAAGTAGTCGACAAAGTGGTTCGGTAGAAGGGTGGAGGGAGGAGGAGGACGGGGGGTCAAGGAGGTTGGAAAAAATGGAGAAGAGTTTTTTGGGGTTAGAGAAAGAAGATTCAATTCTGGATTGGTAGAACAGGCTTTTGGCTGCAGAGATAGAGGCAGAGAAGGAGGAGAGAAGAGAGTGATAGGCGTGCAGGTCGTCTGCGTGTTTGGATTTTCGCCATTTCCTTTCCGATGCTCGCAAAGTGGCTCTCTGGGCACGGACCGGGTCTGACAACCACGGAGCTGGAGAGGAGTTACGGACCTTATGTGTCGTAAGAGGACAGAGAGAATCAAGAGAGGAAGACAGAGTAGAGAGGAGAGTGTCTGTGGCAGAGTTAGGATGCATGAGTGAGAGAGTCAGTTGAAGGAAGGGCTGACAGAACAGACGAGGCCAGAGAGGGAGAGAGGGTACGAATGTTGCGACGGACAGGTGCAGAGTCTGTTGCTGTGGGAGGGTTGTCAGTTCCCAAGAGTGGGAGAGAGTAGGAGATAAAGAAGTGGTCGGAGACGTGAAGTGGAGTTACAGTGAGGTTAGATGTTGAGCAGTTTCTGGTGAAAATATAGTCAAGATGATTTCCAGCTTTGTGAGTCGGAGGTGAAGGGCTGAGTGAGAGAGCAAAGGAAGACAGTAAGAGCACCAGGTCACATGACTTCTCAGTCTGGATGTTGAAGTCACCTAGAAGAATGAGAGGGGGGCCGTTTTCTGGGAAACTTGATAGGAGGACGTCTAATTCTTCCAAGAAATCTCCCAGGGGACCAGGTGGACGGTAGAGAACAACAACGTTCAGTTGAACCGGATGGGTAACCGTCACAGCATGAAGTTCAAAGGACAATATAATTCAAGAGGGTTTTTTTTTTAAACTGTGAAGGCACTTCACAACTGATCTGTTTCTCCAGGAAAATATTTCTGTATTTTGTGGTTGGGAGCTGGTTCTAAGAAATGTTGGGTTTTTCAGTACCACCCACAAACAACGTCAACAACAGCAAACAAACCCCATGTGAATTTGGAACTTAATCTTTAATACAAATATCTCTCAAAATTAGGGAAAACATTTAAAATGTACACACCAGCATGGTTCAAAGGGTCAACAACATTTATGATTCTGTGATTTATTTGAACGTCTCGCATCAATAAATTATCACCACGCTATCTGAGACAACAGCAGTCAAAACAAATGAGATCCTTACTGAAGAGATTGTCAGCCTCCACTAGCCTGGAGAAGGAATATAATTAACATCATACTCTCATTTGATATTTGCAATTCCATCATTGATGCAAGTAGATGCTACAACTTTTTTTAAACCTCAAACACAGTCCATACTTCATCAAACACATACAGACCATCAACAGTACAAATCTTACTCTGGCTCCCGAATCATGATTCTTCAATTTACTCTTGGTCACATGACTGTCTTACTTTGTCAAAATATCTTCAATATTCAATTCAAGTCCCCCCCCCCCCCCCCCCGCCCCATCCCCTCAATCCATCTGAAAGTGTTGCTGCTATTAACAGATTGGCAACGTTCCATGGCACAAAGTGATGATGCCGTGCAACTATCTGGTGCGACTGTTCATGTCTGGAATGCATTTCAATGTGATTCGGTTTGGAGACCAGTTCAGACGGGTCAGCGTTATCCCTTTCTGATGCATTGTCGTGCTGCAAGTGTACATACACTGTATGCATATTCTACACTAACAATAAACGCGTCTTCTCATAGTGCAAAACTAATAACGTTTTTTTTATTAAACAAAATTGATTTCTAAAAAAAGAAAAAGAAATTATGGTTTCTGTCTAAACTAAAATGCTGCTCTTGTGTACATCTTGACCACAACACTGCAACCAACTATAGAAGCTGACAACAAACCACGTCATCAACCAAAGTAGAAAAAAAACAACATTATGGAATATTCTCACAAATGATAATATGTGCGCTTTGTTAGTAAATATAACTCGACACGTTCTCAAGATTAACAGGCAAATGAAAACAGAGAAGAACTACTTGCAGTGCATTCCCTCCTCCTCACCTCCGCCACCGTGTCGTCTATGAAACACCACAGCAACCTCGTGGATCGGAGGGCTCTCAGTCCCGTTTTCCCAGCGTTATCAGTAGGGCTGGGCAATATATGGATTTTTTTATTTTTTCAATATTGTGACACGAGACTAGATATCGTCTTAGATTCTGGATTTTGCGATGTGGTGCGAGTGTTTCCTTCTTTCCTGGTTGTAAAGGTTGCATGACATTATAAAGGTTGCCTTTGCTCACTCAGTTGCAGTATATCCACATTACTGATCTCAAATCTGGTGTTTTGGATTTTCTCCACATGGCCCAGCCCTACTCCTCATAACATTTATGTTCGTGTTGACCACAGACACATCACAACATGTCCAACCTTCATGATTACTGCCTACCTATGTCTACGAAGCAAAGACAGCATTGCTGACACCTACAGAAGGCAATCAGTGAACAAATAAAGGCAGGTGATGTGGGATTGGAATGACCGAGCAACATTTATCATCCTGAACAGATGTGCACAACTGGACACACAGGGAGTGTACAAAATAGAAGTAGCCTTTTGCTTAATCCAGGATTCCCATACAGAAACCCCCCAAATAATTCCCCTGCTGTCTCTATGTAACGGAAAGAACAAGTGGAGCTGATGTTTTGTACACTCGGTGTAAAGGTGTACACACTGACTGGATTTTAAAAAGTCTTCAATCAGATGGGCTTGTAGAGCAACGTGGTGACATACTTCTTCTTGTAGCGATGTGTCGCGCTGAGCACCATCACTCCATCCTGTGACCGGGGAGAAAAAGACGACGTGGAAGGGAAAAACATTAACTTAAAAATCAGAAACAATGAAACACATGCTTGCAGTCGTGTTGCGTGTGGGCCGACGGGAACAATGTTATCAGTCATCACCATGTGCGGTGCGGCCGCGCTGCGAGGCGCAGGGATTACCGGCAGGGGCCGCCCACTAATCTCGACGACCCGCTCTGCTCGCTAATCCCCATCAACAGCGGCCGCTACTGTTACACTTTCTGCAAAGACGGTCAGATGGCGCATGAGCCGACGTGGAAACGTTTAACCGTAGAATGCACTTATTGTAAGTCGCTTTGGATAAAAGCGTCAGCTAAATGACATGTAATGTAATGTAATGTTTCAAATCGGTCGGTTTCTCTTCCCAACGTCTCTGCCCATTTGCGTTGCCGTAGTGAGCTAAAAATAACTTTAACCTACCGATAAGTCAATAAATTAAGCTTAACACTATTTAGTATGACATAATTGTTGGTATTTATATTTTGGCGTGCACGTTTAGTTTGTTTTTCCTGTAAAAATAAATGAAAAAAGGGCGATCATCTGTCCTTCAGCTCTTCTCTCCAGCAGCTTTATCATCATCGGCGACATTCCATAGATACAATCTGCTGTGCAAGCAATGTGCAAAGCTCGCTAACAGCTGCAGCAGCTCGTGCTTTCACAGTTTCTACTCAAAACGGCAACAAAGCTGGTCCTTTCTCAAGCGGCACCACAGAGACGTTCTGTCACCTTGTCAGCAGCCACGAGGTGCTGGACAAATACACAACGCTAAATCTTTCAGCTTGATTTATTTTACCTTAATGGAAAGAGCGTAGAGGTGGTTGAGCATGACATGGTTGGGTTCCGGGAGTAGTGCAGGGTCACACTGAATATGAAAAGAAACAGGGGAAACAAGGAGACTTTCTTTAACTTTGTATGTGCAACATTCATGTTTACCACGTTCCTATAGTAGAATGTAGGTCCTTACGATACATTGCTGCAGATTTACTTGATTAACTATTGAGTCGAGACATTGTTTGATACTCGACAAAAAGTTCTATGAAAGAAACGTTGCTTCTCAAAAACATGATTATATTTCAAGTTAAAGCATCAAAAGCATGAAGAAAAAAAGAAGTTTATTATTTCAGCTAAATCCACCATGGAAATAATTGTGCCTCACGGCTACTTACAGAAATCCCAGTGTCTTTGTTGAGGATGACCTGTAGCAGGTGAGGTGGGAGGATGGGTGGAGACTTAAACTTCTCTTCCTGTTTAGGAACATATGCGTCCTGATGATACGGCCCGGGAGGAGAGCTGGAGAAGTCTGATTAGGGGGCAATGGGGAGGGTAGGAAACAAGGAAACACAAACATTATCATTTTAAAATTCTTCCATTTAAGTTGGAACCTCTTAATTCACTTGAAGATCATTCAAAGTTATTGAAGATGATTCAATAACTTTAACATTTTGACCAACTATTTCAAAATAATAGTAAAAAATATATATAATTCCGTACTGGCTTTGGGGCCCCGCCCATCAGAGTCAAACAGGGTTCGTCCAGCACTCACCTGACATGTCGGAGCATTTCTGCGAGTCCACCATGAGAGCGTCGAACACCTCGAAGTCCGTCTTCCTCACCTGGATGATGTTGTTGACCGTCCCCAGCTGACTGGTCACAACCGGCTGCAAGGAAACGCGAGACAACAAAAGTAAAACTTGAAGCGTGGAAATATAAACCCCGCCAAACGCCATTTATAATTTGATATAATAAATCATCTTTGTTTTAAGTTGACAACAAGCGTTTTACATGCAGGTCACAGGATACTTCTAGCGACAAAAGTGAGACTTAAAAGTCTGTCTCTCAAAAACGTTTACTGGACAATTAATTTCCCTATTTGTACGGGGAAACGTGATCATTCCTGTTATTTAACTTTGTAGAGCGGATGCAGCCTCCCTCCGACCACTGCTTGCAGGCAGAATTATAAACAAATCTACACCCGCCACAGTTATATACTACTGGTATTACTCGAACCAACTGCCTCATAAATCTGGAATGTTTCAATGATATAATACTTGCCTCCGCTGGGTCGTGGGTCCACTGGCCGTCCACGTAGAACTTGTACTGGTGCTCCCCTTCTGGCAGATCAACAATGGCCACAAAGGTGTTCTGACTTTGACACGGATGACAAAAGGGGAAACGTTCGGCGCACACAAATCGAGTTAACACAGCACGTCTCTTCAGCCTCATTAATAAATGACGATATGAATGAACAACTCATTGACTCACTCACTTGAATGGTATTAACTATAATGAGAAATGAAAAATGTCCACATAACAGTCCTATTGAGGAACTAAATTAGAATAACCTGCTCAGCTCTGGCACATTTACATTGAAAAATGTACTACCATTTAATATAGAATTATAACACTGAAAAAAAAAAAGTTCAGAGATTCCTTTCACCTTCGTATGAGAGGAATCTTGTTGACCCAGTTGTTGAAGGATCCCGAGAGGTAGACATCCTTGCCATCCCCGGTCCAGCGAAAGACTGTTGGTCGGTCCAGAGTTGGCGCTTTGTCATCTACGTCCAAGTCTTGTTGCCACGCAAGGAACTCATCTTTCTCGAGAGGAGCCTAAAACAACCATCATGCAACCGCCATTAATTCCCCGGGTGCCAAATGGACACAGCCGCACCGGCCACACGAGACCCTGATACGAGGCAGTGGCACAACGTACCTTCATGTCCTCGCCGTGAAAGATATCTGCATCCTCGGGGCTGTCCATCAGGATTTTTGGCCCCCCTCCCTCCTTGGTACCTCGGCTGTCCCTACGCTGACCCTTCTCCCCATGGCCCATGGCAGCCCTCTCGCTGCTCGTATTCCCCATGGCTGTGTCTTCTTGTAGGCTGGTACAAGGTCACTGTGAAGTCAAAAAAATAATAAAAATAAAGCCGGCCAGCACTTTAGAAGACTGAGCAGAGAAGACTTTAAAATAAATAAAGGTAATTAATCATTAATAGCTGCTACCGGAGTGCTGGCGACAAAAGTTGCTTTTTAAGACCTCATCGCTCAAATGAGAAAGATTTTTAAAAAAATACACCCGAGGCGCTAACGCTCCTATCTAGAATGATTTACTATGTGCTTCAGCAGAATACGTTAACGCAAACGTGCAGCAAATTACAAGCAGCAGCGGGTCAGAACCATGGAGGACTTGACAGGCCTAGAATTTGCTCCACTTCAAGAGAGAGGCACACAACATATTTTGTTTTACTTGTCTTCAATGACAAGATTCTGGCCATCAGAGGCAGGATTGGCGATCTCCTGCCCCCAGCTACTGGCTGTTTATCCTCAAGTGGACTGGCCTCGGCGGCTGTGGGCCCTGATGTGTGTTTGGATGGCTTTCTCCCCATAAGCCTGGACCAACTGTCTTCAACCGTTTCGGCTTCCAAATCGTCTACCTGTCTCCTGGACCCCATCCCAACGACATTGCTGAAGGAGGTGTTGCCTTTGGTTAGCACCTCTTTGCTGGATATTATTAACGGTTCTTTACTAACTGGTTATGTGCCACAGTCGTTCAAAATGGCTGTAATTAAACCTCTACTCAAGAAGCCAACTCTCGATCCAGAAGTGTTGGCTAACTATAGACCTATCTCTAACCTGCCCTTCCTGTCTAAAATTCTGGAGAAAGTAGTTACAAATCAGTTATTTGACTTTTTAGATAGCAATAGTTTATTTGAGGACTTTCAGTCCGGATTTAGAAAGCACCATAGCACAGAGACAGCTTTAGTGACAATTACGAACGACCTTTTAGTTGCATCAGATAGGGGACTTGTAACCGTTTTAGTTCTGTTAGACCTTAGTGCTGCATTCGACACCATTGACCATGACATTTTATTAGAAAGGCTAGAACAGTTGATTGGTATTAGGGGTACAGCACTAAGCTGGTTTGGATCGTATCTATCAGATCGATCTCAGTTTGTATATGTAAATGATGTGGCCTCGGTGAGCACGGGTGTTAAAAATGGGGTACCACAGGGCTCCGTCCTTGGTCCAATTTTGTTCACCCTTTATATGCTTCCGTTAGGCAATATTATCAGGAAACACTCAATAAAATTTCATTTCTACGCCGATGATACCCAGCTATATATATCGATCAAGCCAGATGAAACCAGCCAGGTGGCTAAACTTCAAGCATGTCTTAAAGACATACAAACCTGGATGACCTGCAACTTCCTGATGCTGAACTCGGACAAGACTGAGGTTATTTTGCTTGGCCCAGAGCCACTGAGAAATCAATTATCTAATGATATTGTTTCTCTTGATGGCATTGCACTGGCGTCAACCACCACCGTGAGGAACCTGGGAGTTGTCTTTGACCAAGACTTGTCCTTCGGTTCCCACGTGAAACAGATCTCAAGGACTGCCTTTTTCCACCTACGCAACATCGCAAAGATCCGGCACATCCTGTCTCGAAGGGATGCAGAAACATTGATCCACGCATTTGTTACCTCAAGACTGGACTACTGTAACTCTGTATTATCGGGCTGCTCTGCTGGGTCTCTCAGGTCTCTACAGTTGATACAGAATGCTGCAGCCCGTGTGCTAGCGAGAGCTAAGAGGAGAGATCACATTACTCCTGTATTGGTTGATCTCCACTGGCTTCCTGTAAGACAGAGAATTGCATTTAAAGTCCTTCTTCTTACATATAAAGCCTTAATTGGTAATGCACCATCATATCTTAGGGAGCTTATAGCACCATATTGTCCCACCAGAGAGCTGCGCTCAATGAATGTGGGGCTACTTGTGGTTCCTAGAGTCTTAAAAAGTAGGATGGGGGCCAGAGCCTTCAGTTATCAAGCTCCCTTTCTGTGGAACCAGCTTCCGCTTTCGGTTCGGGGAGCAGACACAGTCACCTCATTTAAGAGAAGACTTAAGACTTTTCTCTTTGACAGTACGTATGGTTAGGGCTGGCTCAGCGGACCTAGGGTCCAGCACCTGGATATGCTGCCATAGGCTTAGAGTGCTGGGGAACATTTTAGGATACAATGAGCTCCTCTCTCCTGGCCTCTCTCTCTCCTCCTCTTCCCTTCCTCAGGTGCTCCTGGGGTGCTCCTATGGACTTATGTTTCCGGGGAGCGCCTTGGGGAAACACCGAGGGATTTATATCTTCTTCTCCCTCTCATTTTTCTCCTCTCTATACTTCTAGATAAATTAATGAATGTCTCTTTAATGCTCATTACTAACTCTACTTCCTCTCGGGAGCCTCTGTGCTTCCTCTCCTCAAGCGTCCATGGATCGTGGCTGTCTGAAGCCGGTCCTGTTCCCTTCCATGGCGGCCCTGCTGATGCCCTTCATCTTTACCACCGTCTGCTGCCATGGATTATAGTCATCTGGGCCGTGGCCATGCCTACTACTCGTGAATAATTTCTGTGACATCCATTGAATGTGCTGTAACTCTGTTATGCTGATTCTGTACACATGACATCTATTGCTTCTGTCCATCCGGGGGGAGGGATCCTCCTCTGTTGCTCTCCCTCAGGTTTCTTCCCCTTGTTTTCTAGAGGGAGTTTTTCCTGATCCGATGTGAGGTTCCGGGACAGGGATGTCGTATGTGTACAGATTGTGAAGCCCTTAGAGGCAAATTTGTATTTGTGATTTTGGGCTATACAAAATAAACTGAATTGAATTGAATTGCTTGTGTTTCCTTATCTATGTCATTGCTTCATGATATCAAAGGCAGTGCCGGTTGCAGAAGCAAGCAATGGAAACATGACCTTGAGAAAAAAATAATAATTGTGTGGCTGAAAGGCATTACAGCAATGGATCACCTATTACCAGGATGCTTTGAGTCAAGAGGAAACCAACGGAGTGTAGTAATGTTTTTTTTCTTTCTGGTGAAATACAAAAAAAAGAGAATCTGATCATTTCAGTGTCTGTGTCTGGTCAAAACAAAAAGTATCAACAGTTTACTGCGAGATTTTAAAGGGTAGTTACAAGTGGTGAAACTTATCATAAAACTCACGGTGTGGTTTGCATCACAGATCAGAGTCACAGATTGAATCAGCATAAAAGAAAACGGGAGCAAATGTAACTTTTAGAGATCCCTGGTCTTTTCTTTTTGCCACCGATACCATTTGCAGATCCATATTGGCAGATACAGATCCCTTTGTTGTTTGATTATACAGCTTGTCTACAAGGCTCCAGGCTTTATTGCCATCGTCCCAAACATCATTTCAGTCTGTAAACGATCAAAAAAATACTAAATGATATCCATTTCTGGTGTTTTTACACAATTGAAATTATTAAGAAATACAAAAATTGTACTTTAATTTATTAAAACAAACTTTGTCATAAGTAGTTTTAATGATGTTTGATTATCTGCTTAGAGATAAAAAGGTCATAATTCATCTCGAATATCTATTTAAGTTGCTGTGAAAACATCTCCTTCAAACAAGTGGATGTATTCAAGTTCCTCAACAACTCTACATTTTACGAGATTACACGTGAACACGGCCGGATACAGTTCAATTTACCTTCACTCAACACTCATTTTCACCAAACGGCACCTGAACGCATCATAATGTAATCGAACGGAACCTTCATCGGCTGTCCCGTTAGTCCTACCGGATCTCCTCCGGTCTATTATAACACGGACTGCTTGTTTACAACGTAACACTTGATTTCACACTGATGGGGAATGCAAACTGTGTGATTAATCAGCGGTTCACACGTGTGCTTATCCGCGAGGGGCGGGACCCGCACGGATCGATAACAATCCGTTACACCTATCTAGTTAACAGCTACCAATAGAAATCGATATTCCTAAATTTTGCTCTGACCACATTAGGTTACTGGTGATGATGGGAGTTTGAGTTATTTCTATTAGCCACCGGGGCGAACGTGACGTTAGCTCGTGTTTTTAAACCTGACGTGCAAGAAAAGGAGCTCCATCACGCTAACTCTTGTAGAAGAGTAGGAACCGCCCGCATGTATTGCACGGCGGGGACGTTTGACATTTAACCGCTAGCCTCGGTGTGCTGCGTACCCGGTTGGACGTCCTCACGACCCGAACCGCGTTGCTACCCGGCTGCTAGGTACATGGAAGCGACGGAGATTCAAACCGTGAATGCACCGCGGACATGCGTGTTGCTTTTTTGTATTCATCCATTGATTTTACCTGACAAACGTCTGCCGTCGTCGTTGTCTGTGTCCGTATTAGCTCATCTGACCCATTTATGAACGCAAGAAAACAAAACATTTGGTCATGCTAAACAAACCCGCCCCCCTTATCAGTTCGCGCACGCGCAGTAGATCAGCCATTTATCTGGGGTACACTTAATTTAAAAACGTCCAAATAATAGCACAATAACGCATATACACCCCCCCCCCACACACACACACACACACAAACACACACACACTTACATGCAGTTATTTTTGTTTCAATAATACATATCTGTTTCTATCATGATAATATTATAATGACGTAGCCCTCTGTGCTGTAATGTCATGTTTTCAACACTAGATGGAAGCGTGAGCCCAGTGTAAAGCTGTCTGCAGTTGGATGATAAAAGGGTGAGCCTTACTTTCTAATGTAGGTTACAAAACAAATACGTTTTCCAACTGATCCACTGTATAAAATGCATCCACTAGAAAAAGTGTATAATCTTAAATAATCAGGTGACCTGTGCAACACTTTCTAAAAATTGGGAACAACAAAGACGGACAAAACAAAAATCAAAGAGCTGGGCTTGCTAGGAGGCCGCCCTGTGAGCCAGACGGCTGAGGCTGGTTATCTGGCACCACGACAGCTGAGGAGACCGAGTGGGCTCCAAGGAAGAAGTTGGCCTGGCTGGTTTAGAGGTGGGCTGTGATGTCTTTGCTTGCAAACGGAGGTGGATCTAAAACTGGATCGGGGAGATGGTGTGGCGTGTTGTTAGTTTAATTTTAATTTTTTATCAGCTTTATCAGTATTACCATTATTATTACATATTTTAGGAGCATTTCCTTCTTCATATACCAACACCTTGATTGTCATCTTTGATAGAATTTCCCACCCCAAAGCCCAAAACGCGGTAAGTTAAATCCCAAACTGGGAGAGCTCATTAGAAATCCTGCACTGGGCAAAAGACCTGCAGATGAACTCTGCAGATGTGAGTGATGGGCTGACATTTCGCCGTGGCTCCATTCTGGCACCACTTCCCCAGAGCCGTGCTCACACCACCACTGTTGTTTACCACTACATCCCTGCTGAGTGAAGCCATCATGCAGCAGCAGCAGCAGCAGCAGCAGCAGCAGCCACGGTTCCTCAGACAGCAGCAGGGCCAGGTGGCTCTGTAGGACAAGCCAGATAACCTTTATTAGAGTTGCTCTGGATTATGGGAAGGAGCTGGGGGGCGATGACTCACAAACTCACACTTGTTGCCTTGGACTCACAATCTTTGCCCGATGCAACACACTTGACACACTTGTGTTGATGCAATTTTTGTGAAACATTTTAAAGTGCTGAAATTTTAACATTATGGAACAGAAAAAAATTATTTTCTAGGCTTTAATGGATGCAGTTATAATGGCCAAAAGTTTCATGAAAACCAATAACAATGTTGTCTGACTTCCCTTCCTTGTCTGTAGCCAAGGCTTATTGGTTCCTACCAAAATACAACGTATTAAACATTGTTGTTTCATATTTAAAAAAAGGCTCAGTCAATTTTCTTTATTGTGTGCACTTCTGTTTATAATTGCGTATTTCTGTTGGACTATTTTTCGAGGAGCATTAACTGCTCTCCCGAGTATTTATAACAGCAAAACGATGTATGTTTGACTGATGCAACAACTTTTAGGATCAATTGGTCGTTGGTTTTGGCCTCGTAATGGGATTTGTTCACCATAAAAACTAAAAAGAATATTTCTAGCCTCACCCTTCAGGTAAAATCCTGAAAACATGGCATATATACTGTGAGTTTCACACATTTTGCCTGAGAGCTTGATCGTTCATTTGGTCTTACAACTTGTCAAGCTTTGCTTTGGTCTACTAGAAGTTGTAATTAACTGGAACAACTTTGAATGGATGGTTCCACTGACGGCTCCATCAAACAGTCATACGCACCAGTGCAGCTGAGTTACCTGTCTGTGTGAAACTCTGTTGTACACAATAGAACTGTCTGCATGCTCTTTTGATGGAATCAATACGCCTGAGGTTAGAGCTGTCCGAGGTAAAATTTCACTTTTTTATCAAAGACGGAGTCGTCTTTAAACTTTTTCAAAAAATGTGCAAGCAAGTATAAAATGGATTTTTGCAAATGGTTTCAACGTGCACTGTAAAACACTTTCAGAACCGTGTGTACTCGAAAATAGAAAGGTGAACTCAGTAAAGTGCAGATTTCTGAGTGGTGTGTCTGCAACGACCAGCTTGTGATTGAATGAACACAACCCACGCGTGGCTAACCACATTGGCAAATGTATCAATTTGTTTCAGACTAGAAAAAGAATATGTTCTCATATGCTCTTCATATTTGTACTATTTTAATGAACATGAAACAGATACATGTTTATGATTCTCACTGCTTTATGTGATATGTCTTCACAACTTAAACCATGGCCTTTATTCAAACCAGAAAGTATACTTACTTTCAACCCTTTTCAACTTTTTGTTTCAGCCCCGTAAAGTGTGTCAGCAGGGTTTTTTGGGAGATGAAGAGTAAGTTGACATAAAGACTAGATATCCCAAATGTCATGAAGGCTGCATCACAGGGCTTCTAAACAATCGTTATCATTTGCTCGGTAATTTGTGAGACTACTTGGGTGGGACAACCTTGGACTAATTCAGAGCTCAAGTTTCCCAGTTGACCCAGCGTGTCCATCTCTCTATTTGTGTGTTGTTCTCTCTTCCATTCTTACTGTGCGACCTTCGGTTTAACATTTACAGAGAGGCTTCTGACATTCTATTTTTTTTTGTTTTACTGAAGGATGAAAAAGTGAGACATTAAACTTTGAGGCAGAAGAGCCTTTATAACTCTATTGCCTGACTACTAACAAAGTTAGGACGATCTGGAAGGCAATCCGGGCCCTCCAAAATATATGAAAAAGTAACAGCGATGAAGGGAATATTAAATAAGCCTATATTGTAGTGGCTAGATCATCAAAAGACAATCGGTTTTAATCACTTTAGGTCTTCCTGAGGGCTAATAATAAACAGACAACACAGGTATTTGCCTCTCCTAAATAGAAGCATCAGATGTTTTATACATCATACATAGGCAACAGATTCTCTCCCCAATGCGTGAAATACTCAAGCTTGTTCAGCACCCCTAAGCTTCAAACTATGATGCTCTATGATGCCCTTGAGCGTCAGTTTTGGACGTGTCAGGGAAGGCGTGTCAACAAACCCTTGTTACACGCAGAGGGTCTTTTCAAATTCAACTTTCGCCTTCACAGGAAGTTAATGTTTAGGGAACAAAACCACTTAGTTTGGTTGAGGGAAACAGTGTGCTTGACTTGACAAACAATTTACAGAAGTAAAAGCTAATGTTGGCTGTAAACAAACTACAACACAGTTGTATGAGTGTGAGTATAGACAACATGGCTGGGATGGCAAACTAGTTTATGTGTTATCGCCTTTTTTAAGACACGTAAAAGCTTGGCAAAAACGCTGACTCATTTACAGGTTCAAGGACTCATTCCTGCAGCAGGTGGAAGCAGGTGTGTTTACATTGTAGTTAGTTGAAGTTATGGAAGATAAAATACAGGTTGTGAGAAAACAGAAAACATGTCCTCATGTGGAGTCTGTCCTCATTGAGACCTCAGTCAATGGATCCAAATAAAGCTTTGATTAAGTTTCTGTATTCGGTCTTCCCGTTTCTGACCACCTCTCTCTGGTGAACTCGTATAGTGAGAAGGTGGTATGAAATCCTCTTCCATTTTTATCATTGGCAGGTAAAGGTCCAGTGGCCATGAGAGAGCTGTCCTCTTGATGTGAGCTCAAGCAGTCAATCAGCTCCTGTCCACTCTGACTGTGCGACGACCCTCTTGACATTCAATCTCAAACGTACGGTGTGTGCTTTGCGACTGTACGGGTAAGGCAAGCCGTGACCGCTCTGTGGAATGTGGAATTGACACTGGATGAAGTAACAATATTCAGTTTTCTGCTCCATCCACTTGGAATATTGAGCAGAGGGCAATCATGTTGATGGAGCTGATAACCGTCTGCATTCTAAACAAGTTTAAATTCAACTCAACTTTATTGCCACTGTAATCGTCCGATAATCCCTGCCCCCCAACCCCAGAGTTACGGTTGCTACGCCTGTCAAGCTTTCCAGTCTAGCATGGCGCATAAGTATCCAACAATTATAACAGTGGCAGATTTAAGGTTCAAAGTTCAGCTTTATTGTCATTAGTGCAGGAAATTTGTCAACACATATTACCGTATTGACATATTTCGAATCAGAATAGAATGAAACAATAGTAAGAAATCCAAATTATATTTACAAGTAGAGACCAATGATGCAGCAAAAGGCACAGAACACGCGTCATGAGAAGAGTCGCTTATTCACAAGGGTGTGAAGAGGATGTGGTGGATGTGAGGAGTCTCGCAGCCTGAGGGCATGAGCTGCTCTGTATTCTGTTCGGCAGCGGATACCTCTGCATCACTTGCCAGATGGCAGCAGGGTGAACAGGCTGTGGATGGGAGAGGCACCAGCTTGAAGCATCCTTTGGGCTCATAGATGGTACCAATGGTGTCTTGGGTGGCTCTAAAGGCGTGCTGCAGAGCCGTGCACACCCCACGCCATTTTTGTTGTGTTTACAGTCAGGGCACTTTCTATTGCTCCCCTACAAAAGTTGACAATGACTAGGCAAGGGGGATTTTGGCCTCTTAAGAAGTTAAGCATTTGCTGAGCCTTTCTTTTACCAGAGGGAATGTGTGTGATGGCTGTGACAGGTCTTCTGTGATGCTGATGCGCAGGAACCTCAAAACGTTGTTGAAAATCTTTGTCATATTTGGAAAAGAAAGAATTGACCCAATTAAAGAAAAGCAGGCTTCTCTTTCCTCGTGACTGAAATGGAGCCCGGTAGCTGCAGATTGTTATCAGCTCTGGCTATAGCTTTGTAAGTTGGTTGGAAAGTGTCTCTAACTTTTCTCATGTTTTCCAGTGGCTTTGCGAGTCTTAACGATGCCTATAGTGGCTACAAACATGGTCGACCCTACAATGACTGGACTGGAAGGACAGGGTCCAACCCTTCCCCGATAACCCCTATCGGTTGCAGATGGGCAGCTCATTCAGCCGTCGTGTCATAAACCACAAGGTGCAAAACTGAGCGCCTCAGGCCATCCGTTGTTAGCTGGAAACCATCGACAATCACCGGACAAGGGATGGAGCCATCCCTTTATTCTTTTTTTGTACATTTGTATCTATATTTACCAGCCGTGTGTCATCATGGCAACATGTGGTTCTGTAACGGAAACCACAGAAGTGGTTTTGAGTACTTTGCCAGGTGTTTATGTCTCTCTCTGTCTGTCTGTCAGTCAAGATGCTGTCAGGAGAACACTAAAGGTTGGACTGATTTGTTCTGTTTTATCATTTGCAAAAATGTCTTAAAGCAAAGTTGGACTCAAAATAAAATATAATATTAAAAGATTTTATTGTTATTATCTTGTAATAAACATAATAACAAGAAAGAAACCTGAAGAGCGTTGGTTTCATATGTTGAGAGGTCTAAATACAACATCTTATTCTCTGCATATTGTAAAATGTGTGTAAATAATAAAGTATCATATGAAGGACAATACTGGGCAATAATTAATTTCAATTCAGTCAAAATGAATGATGCCATGCACAATTAGCTATTGAATTAAACAGCAATGTGATTATTTTATATGTAATCTTACCCACATTTGCCAGATGTTCACATGTATTGTTTGTGCAAACATATCTTATTAATATTGTGCTATCCTTGGTAAATGTTTGTTGTTTCTTACTTTTTCTGATTGAAGGAGAAAATAAACCATCCCAAGATTCTCAAGGAGAGTAAATGCCATGCATTTTATTTCAGCACTATGACACATCCCTCAGACGATCAATATTCATGTCATAATCATACTTTATTGACTAAGAAGACATAGACCCGTCATTACATGGCATAAACAATACATGAAGTTCTACTGGTTACAGCACGTTTCCAGTGATTCTACGGGCAGTTTTCATGTGCATTTTTAAATTGTTGTATAACCTGTAACATTATAGAATCCCCACCACGTTTTCCCATTAACATGTTTTTTTAATTTATTTATTCAACAGTGCTTCTTGTTTTAACAAAGGACAAACGCTTGCACCAGATTTCCCATTGTCTTTCAGCATCCTTCCAACAGTGATCATGTCACACAGAGGCCCATCCGCATCCTCGTTCCCACAAATAAGGACCACAGGAGGAGAGCGGATGTTCCCACCTTGACAAAGTGCAGCTCTGAGCGCAGCGGGAACAACATGTACTATTTGGCAGTATGTGCTCATCTTTTACCCGGGTTAGCTTTCGTTAACGGTCACGTCCCTTTTTTATTTCTTTTTTCACGGTTAGTTCGGAAGAACATAGACTCTTGGATGAGGCTAGGGATAAACAGAAGATACATCGGAGGATACAGGAATAAATACAGCTTTATTTTGATGCATAATAATAATAATTTATACCGGCGTGAATAGCAGTTCTTCATATAATATCAGTTCGCTTTTCATTCCCGTTTTGGTATACGTTCTGAGAATGACAGCTGTGGGGGGAGGGTTGGTTAATCTCCACCCCAAAATTCGATTCACTTGTGAAACACTACCAATAATGAATTTCCGCGTGCTTCTTGTGTTGTGTGATTAAAAACGTTGATGCTGAATAACACAGATCCATCACAGTAGCAGGGAACTATTATTAGGGCACGATGAGGCCCGAAAGAAATTAATGCTTGAAACAGCAACAGCCTGTCACACTGACATACACCCGCATGGAGAGGTGTGTTACGCAGCTGAGGGGCCAAACAGTGTGTGGCATATGTCATTTAATAGAGTGTGAGCATCCTGGGAGCTTTGATTTTGGATGCGCGATCGTTCCACTCAATGAGTCGGCCTGCAAGCAGTCGTGGGTGGGTTGTTCTCTTCCCCGTCCTTTTTTATCTCTCTCATTTGTCAGAAGTATTTCGTTGGAGTCGTGGACCTGTGACAGCTGCTGTCGCGTGCGTCGTCGGCGTGTCAATCAGCGGGGTGCGTTGTCGGGTGTCGTGGGGTTGGGGGTGACGCAGAGGAGGGAGAGGTCGATGCCTTGATCCGCTGTTTCTCTGTGCTTCATCCAGATCGCTTAGTTGCCCTCCGTGTGTCACACAAACGTGTCTTATCTTCCTCCTCTTGTCTGTAGACTATAGGGTACTCCCTCTTTCTTTCTCTTTCTCTCTCTCTCTCTCTCTCTCTCTCTCTCTCTCTCTCTCTCTCTGCTGGGGTGCAGTGGAGGATCCTGGATTATAGTGGCACACGGATGTGCATGGCAGAACTATTGGGCCGCGCAGCCAATAGGTAGATGGCACTCTCCTTTAAAAAGTCTGCCCAGGTCACTGGCCTGTTGGATGAGGAGAGATTTTAGTAATTTACAACAACAGTAGAGCAACAACAGATAATGTTCCTGTACTTAGTAGTTCAATATGTTGCTTACTGTCAAAAGAGGAAAAAGACCAAAGATAAACAATTCATTGAATCTAGCGCCAAATATGGCGTCTGCAGCCAAAGCCTTATATATCTTCCTTCTACGTGCCATTGAGCAAATGGCAAATCAGTGACTATGTTTACATGCACACTCATATTCCACTATTATTCAGATATGACAATATTCCAAATTTGATATGGATCATGTAAACATCATATTCTGTTGGATATTTGGGATTAGGCCTTTTTCCGAATAGAGCATTTTCCGAGTAAGCCATGTGGGATATGTCGATATTATTCTGGTATAAGGAGCATTTTTTTGGAGATGTATATACTGAAATCGGAATAAGCTTCTCAAAAATGTTCCGACATGCCGCCTCTTTCCTGTGTACGACATCCTGACTGCGTTGAACACAAAGCAGCTGTATCGTTACGCAGACCTTTTTAAGAAGGTGGTTGAAGAAATTAAAGAGGGAGGCTGTGTCCACCACAAGTCCGCCACCGGTCATTTTACGCTTGTCGGAAAACGTACGGCTGCATGTAAGAGGGAATCATAGTGGAAAATGTAATATTTAATGCATGCAAACGTATTAATGAGCCACACTGTTGCTCTCGGTGAGATGTTCCCTCATAACAATGAGATTATTTTTGAGTGAATCCTACACAATACTCAATATATTGCACCAAACGTGTATTTCTCTGCTGGTAATATTGTCCCCTAAAAAGGCATTGTTTACTCAGGTTTAAGTATTATTTAGACACACTAACATGTTGATGATTTTGTCAGAAAAATATAGAATAATAGCCGCCATTTCTTGGCCACAATAAAACGTTCTGATCTTTATTTTTGTCTCTTAAGTCCCGCTCATAATAACTACTAAACATGTGCAGCATACACAGCATACACCATTTGACAATACAAAACAGTAAACATGCAGTAAAAACATATTTGGTAATATCATAGTTTCAGTGGTGGGCCGTCAGGGCCAGCTAAGCCTTCTCTGCTGGCCTAAACATAATCACAAAGTTATAGCTATTTTGTAATTTAATTGTTTTTCACAAATACACTACGTGTATTATAATTATTTTTCCCTATTAGATTATTTTCTCATTACACAGCTCCTGTCTTCCTCTGTTGCTCTGCTTCCAGTGCAGCTTGTTAAGGAGAACTCTCATCCAATCAGATTTCAAATCTATGTCTCTGTGGAAGCAGACTGGCGTTTGCAGATTAAAGTACATGGGGACATTATCGTTTATATTTATAGACTTCAACAAATCAGATCTTTAGTTTGACATGCTTGGTGTATTCTTTGATGTGCCAAAGCCGGCTTGCTGGCGTCAGCACTAACATGAGCTGTGATTGGTCAGTGGTCAGCTGCCTAGCTGCTAGCAGAACTCAGTAGGAGTAACAATAGTTCAGGCTGAAACATAAGGGAAGTTATGACATTTTTAATGTTTTACTTGGTGTAGTTTTTTAACACTCAATGACTGAAGGTGGAGGAGAAACAGACTTGGTGGTGTATTTAATGACAACGCGGATATTTTCAGCCCCTAAAACACAGAACTGGGAGGCTCGGCTGTTCTCACTGGTCCATGTTATCGAGAAGGACCTGGTACTGGAACTGAAGCGTACCGATAAACTGTACAACTGCGTTTGTTAACAAAAAGAGGTGGATGGACTTTTTCTTTATCAAGTGAACAGCATCTGGTGAGTGAACTGCTGTTTGTGTTTTGACATCGGCAGTGTATTTAATCATATATAATAAGCCGCTGTTGCTGCTGCTACAGCTGCTGAATTTTCAGTGTTGTTTACTTGAGGTCAAACTCAGCTAGCTTGCCTCCAGGTTCGCTCCCCGTCAGACCTGTTTTCTATCGCGCGTGGTGAGCGTGGTGGTGAATTTTACGATAGTTAATATTGCTCCTTCTGATCGTGGCTCGTGG
The DNA here is from genome assembly GCA_023566465.1 of Cottus gobio. Taxonomy (NCBI): domain Eukaryota; kingdom Metazoa; phylum Chordata; class Actinopteri; order Perciformes; family Cottidae; genus Cottus; species Cottus gobio. The sequence continues at coordinate 17,492,616 of CM042237.1, forward strand.
TCTTGAGTGTGCAGTGTTTTAGTGCCGCAGCTTTGTTGGATTGTTTTGTCATGTTTTGTTATACTAAATGTGACTGGTTCTTGTTGATGGACTACATTTATTGTCCGTTAATGATGCAGCATCCCGTCATGCATGTATTTATGTATATGATATCAGACGACACTGAAGGCCCAGGGAGAAAATGCACGGCCCACCACCGCATAGTTTAGTATTTGGCCTGTGATCTCCTGTAATTTGCCTCATGCTGCTTTGAATATTAATGTATAAAAACAGTTTTTCAGACCTCTGTCTGCATGTTCTGCTAATTAGCATTCAACTTAACACTCTTGTGTAGCTCTCTTTTTAATTGTGGTTCCCTATAGTCACTGCCTGAAGTGTAGGTGCATTAACTGCGATTATTGCAAAATTGTGTAGTGTTGTATGAAGAAAAGTCTCAAAAGCCATGATATGCCAGAAAGGATTTGTCTTCATTATCTGGTGACTCTGAATCTGAGTTCCAGGTCATTTGGAACGACGGCGAAGCCTGAAGCAGGAAGGTCGCCGCCGTCCGCACTGCTGCAGTCTTCGAGGTTGTGTTGCTCAAAAATCAATCCCACTTTTGCTGCCCACGAAATGCTTATTATCTTTGAACAGCGGTGGCCTCTGCAGGGAAAAGGCCTATTCTAATAGGGTCAACAAGTTTACGTATATTTCACTGCTGAAGGGAGGCAGCAGGCCTGGGAAGCCTGTTAGAAGCGAGAGCCGTGAAAGGAAAGCTTCACCAAATTGGTATCCAATGTATGGCCTCAATCAGGTGGCGGAAGTGTCTTCAACCTACATAATCTCTAATGTGCATCAGGGGGAGACTCCGCTGGTTGCAAAATTATGTCTGATTTTATTGAAGTTCATGAGAAAAAAAAACTGATTCGAATTTGATTCATAACTGCAGTAAATATTGTGAACATGAGTTTATGGTCCCAATGGTTGGTTTCAAGTCTTCTTCAATACAGCATAATGTTCATTACAAAAATGATCGTCCCATTCAGAAAAGAATAAATAATAAGATATGCTTTAAGGCGTAGCTACCACTCGTTTTGTCTTATTACTTTAACCTTTCACAGTTTGTTTTTCAGTTCATGAAAGTTAATTTTGGTCACATAAAAATGGCTTTTGATTGTACATAGCTCCACCCTTAAATTCCCCCCCAAAAAAGATGGCGACGATCAAAACGGCGATCTCAAGACTTTAGTCAACAACCCAACGGGTAACGTCATGGTGACTACCTCTACTTCCTATACACAGTCTATGGCTGTCATATTGTTAAGTATTTCAAACAGTTGTATTTTCTCAATCACACACACACACACACATACACACACACACACACACACACTTAAAATACAAGAGGACGAACCTGCTGTCATCGGTCTTGCTCCTTTCACTGCCAGAGCTGGCCGGACTGCTCTCGCACATGGGACCAACATGACTGATGCTGCACCACAGGACAGAAAAGTAGCAGTGAGAAAGAAGTCTACAAGAACAGACAGTGAAAAGACAATACTTCTCCTTGGTCTGAAAAAAGGGAAGAACAAGGGAATTAATGTTTTGTAAGGAAAATACACACATCGGCAATTCCTACATTCAAATAAAACTTATTTTTATGGGGTATAGGTGATCCCAAAGAGGTAGTCAGTACGTTGTTGTATTTAGACAAATCCGAGTTGTAGGAAGAAGCAGACAAGCCGCCACTTGTAACACCTTGTAAAGCACTGTAATGTGTGTAAAGGATTCAAGTTTCAAGTTTAAATCATCGTGATTGTGTATGTGTTAAAAATACAGCCATCAGATGGCATAAAAATCAACAAAATTCAGTCCAGTTTGAACAGACGGCAAGAAGTTTCGTCTGGACTGTACCGATGTCAGCTGCTCCTACAGTAATCTTCAACTTTGTAGAAATTGGAAAGCAAAAGTCACAAGTGGTCCAAAAAAAATAATTAACTCCCATAAATTTCCATCAAATCCTCATGTTTAGATCGCATTCTGAGCTGCATGCCGACTAAGAATGGAGCAGGAACCACCCAGTGTAGGGACAGAGATATGCATGTTATCTCTTCCTCATCTTTTAGCGTGGAGTATCCTAAGTAAAATTCTGCTCCGACAGTATGTTACTGATGGTTATTCAGTAATTCCTGCTAGTTTTAATGCAATTACACCAAAGGATTTGTCTATTGGCCAAGTCCTTAAAAATACAAATTTGGTTACGTCACTGTTTTACATCTCAATAGTGCTGTAACTCATAATTATTTAAATCAACAATTCATCTCTTGATTAATTTGTATAAAGTCTATGAAGTATATAAAATGTTAGAAAAGTCCACTACAGTTTGTCAGAGGTCATGAGGTAGTGGCGTGTTTTGTCCACCAAGTCTGAAACTCCAAGAGAATCATACATCATCTATGTATTTATTTAATACATTTTGTTTTAACAAGTTAGTACAGCAATGTTTAAGTCAAGCCTGACATTGCCTTAATGACAAAAGAATAAACCCAGTATCTTCCACACAGTGAGGCATACACCTTATTCATTAAACACTGGTATTGGATATCCAAGGTACCGATATCGGAACTGAAAAAGTCGGATCTGTCTCTTAAGTAAATTATGGTGAAAAATCTTTAGTCAAGGTCAATTTATTAGAGCTTATTCCTCAGGAGACGATGCTCCATTTGAGTCAATGGTAAGATAGAAAGTGGACATCAAATCAAACTACAAACAGTGGATTTTCTTTCTGATGCCAAATTAAACACAGTGTGTTGTAGGGAACAAAATGGAGCAAGCCAATGGCACTTTCCCAATTACACTAGAAACCAAGACGGACATCGGCCACAACTTCACAAGTCATGATTTTTAGATCTTTTAGAGTCGGATAGAATCTCTTCTGATGAACCTTCTGACTGATGACTCCTTGGAAAAGTGAATCCTGCGATCAAAAGGGAGTTTTCAAACTCAGTTGGTTTTGATTTGCTTTCTAATGAACACCAATTAGGTTGCATCTTCGTGTGATGCGCACTCGCACCCCTTTGGTCCACAGTGTCCTCTTATGTTGATAAGTGAGACTCTTAAAGCGAAGCTCCCCCGACGAGAACAAAAGGCTTTCTTTTGATCCCTATAATTAGAGGCCAGCCTGAATCTTAACCGGGCCTCAGCATAACAAGACCTAATCATATGAAGGGCTCACACTCTGCTCATTAAACTCCATTCAAGGATGCATCCATCTTTGATTGCTGAATGTAGTCTAGCTTTTTTCTTCTTTTTTTTAAGAGCGAAGGGTTATCTTCAGAATTAAATCATAACGGTGGGGGCTGTCTGAGAATACTCGAGGGTTGCAGGGGTGATTGAGGGTGTTGAAGTGAAGAAAAAAGGAGGCAAGCCGTGCAGTGCTGAGTCACACTCACCCACAATTCATAGGAGAGCAGAGTCCCATGAGTCTGTGGGGGAATGTTGAATAGGTGAGAGGGATGGAAATGGTACAGCAGAGGAGATTTGACAGCACAAAAAGGTTATAAGCAGTAACAAGCACACACACACACACACATATATATATATATATATATATATATATATATATATATATACACAATTATATCAAAATTATATATATATATATATATATATATATATATATATCACTTTTATATATTTTTGATAACCCATGTATTGCGCAATATAGAGTGTGATTCCTTATAGCATTTTCTGCCATCAACAACATTAACATTAATAGAGATTACAATGACGAACACTATAAAAACAGCAGCTGTACAATGCAATCCAGGACAGCTTTTTTTTAAAGTTTCTTATGTTTGATTTTTGTTAAGACTTCGTCAGAGAGCTGTTGATTCATTTTCAAGGCTGTACTTTGCGGTGGAGTTGCACTGGATTGCGTTATATCGGGAAATGCATCTTATATTTAGCCTTTCCTTTGATCCGCTATGAACACAAATATTTGTAATTATATTAGTTTCTGGGTTTGTTTTTATTATTGTGTCCAGACCTCGTGGCCATGTCGGGGGGGGGGCAAACCTTTAATGATCTTAGCCAAAATAAAAATGCAAACTGCTCTGTAATGAGTCTCCTTCAAGAGGCTTCAAAAGAGCCCAATTCAAGTGAGTTTCAGGCAAAAACAAAGAGCAAAAGCAACCAGCTTCATCAATCTAATACGTGCCAATTTATTAAAAGCAGGAATTTCGTCTTGCTCAGCATCAAACTGACGGGCACCTTGTGCATGACCTGAGTGGCAGCCAAGAATGCATGATTAATTGAAACACATCAGTTTCATGCTTTTATGATGGGGGAAACTGGCCCCATTTACTTTTAAATTATTTTTTTAACTTTTAATCTACACATGATTTATCATTCTTTCAGTTCTTTCGTGTTTGAGCTGAGAGGTGCAGAGGGACAAAGAAGGAGCATTGTGTCTCGTTAGAGTGCAGAGCGAGAGAGAGGTCCAGTTTGCATGACCTTGGGAAAATTGTATTCAAGGCAGATACTCGAAGGGTCACAGCTGTGGGTTTTGATTGAGCCAACTCGCCAGAGAACAAGTTGAATTACCTATAAATGGGACCAGCAAAAAACTACAGGACAGGGTTGTTTCTTATTCTGTTTTGATATAGAGATACTATCCTCCTTTTTGACATCTTGGAAGAACAGCGTGATGCAAATGATGTAATCAGCTAATGTTGCAGTGCGATAAGAATGCCTGTTTTCACTTTAATTTCCCTCCTCCATCTCGAAAGCTAGCATCATTGTTCTGTTTTGCACACACAGACTGCAGAGTCAACAGCTGTAGCAATAGAGCCCTGCAAACTGTGTGTGATTTAAAGTTCCTGATCAATGTAGATGTGGATGAGATTTACTTTGCAAAGGTTCAATTCTAAAAGCTACCGTATTGATGCCTCGTTGACAGACAGAACACATTACCCTCTTCATTGGACGTCCAAGCACTTTGGACAAATACATTAGTTAATTAGTTCAGGTCGGGATTTAAGGCCTCCTTAATTTGTCATTCTAGACTCACAAAATAAATGGCCTGCTGATGCAGTAACATTCCATTTTTGCAATGCGGTAAAACTTTTGTTTGGCTGTGGGAACACGCTAACACAACATTGACATATCATCAACATTCTAAGTTGCTGACAGTTGCTTATTTACACATCCAGCAGTTACGGAGCATTACTATTACTTTGGGGTCGTGGTGAGTGTACAGTATGTCACTCACAAGGCTCTTTTTTTAGTCTCTACCAACACCAGATGTTAAATGCTTTATGCTGTGGCGACTGTGGGTCAGTGGTTAACAGGTCCATTCTTCAATCAGAGGATCCCCGGCTCCGCTAGTCCATGTTGATGTGTCCTTGAGCAAAAGACTTAACCCAAATTGCTCATCATTGCTGTGTCTAAGGTGTATAGAATGTAAGTCGCTTTGGATATAAAGTGTCAGCTAAATGTTCACCAGCTACTTATGTGAGACCAAAACGGTTAATTATATATGATCAGTTATATAAGATATAGTGATAAAACAAGTTCGGTTTGAGCCCAGGTTTTACCACTGAACTGAGACTGAACTTTTCTTTTGTACATCTCTGATGCTTGAAACACATAAGACTGATTTCCTCATTTAATATATTGGGTAGGTAAAGCTTTGTGTCATCCGCAAAGCAATCAAAATGGACACTGTTACTGAGCATCATGTTGACCGGACTAAGAATACGTAACGAGTAAAGACAACAGCTCGTTATTGTGCTTCCAGTCTTCTTCCCGACTGTCTCTACTCCCCAAGCTGCCAAACATTTCCCCCCTCTGCCAGCTGCAGTCGGCATACAGATGAGATCTTCACTACTCCAAAAAGCCCTGCCAGACTTGAACACAGATGTGGGCCTTTTATCTCAGTCTAGACATGAAATACTTGTGTTTTCCTCAAAGGGTTCAAACTAATGCTCCGGGTTTTGAATTTGACTATATCCTGCTGGGATACACTGACTCACCTCACGTTGCAAGACTGCGAGTCTTTGTGTAGCTTGTGGAACCAGGACTGCTGGGCCTGGCGGCATTCTGCTCTTGTGATCACGCCGTCTTCATCCAGGTCCAGACTCAGGAACACTGACCGAGCATTGTTTCGCTCTTTGGCGGTCAACAGGCGCACCATTGAGTTCTAGAAAAAATAAATAAATCAAATCCAAACAGTGCTTGAGATTATGTCGTTTTGATTTGCCCATATTAATGAATTATTATCCCCCTGCCTTTTTACGCTGTAATTTAGAAATCTGGAAAAGGCATTTTAGAGCCGATATCTTTGGCCTTTGGCATCATTCACATTAGCACAGTCTGTTGGCCAATTTACTTGAAAAAGAAACACATTTTAATTCAGGGAGGTGGATGCAAGACAACCTTTACGTAGCATTAGCCTCAGAGCCTATTAAGCAGTCTTTGACCTGCGGTACTGCATTCTCTAAAAGGCTGATTAGAGAGTACTTATGCAGTTGTGTTGCTGATCGCTGCCACAGTAACCGAAAGACTGCAAACAGAATCACTTTGGCTCTGACTGCCTGAAGACAACAGTCTCTTTTTGAGACGAGGCAAACCTTCTCACCCCTCCGTTGTTCTGTTTCACTGTGTGAATAAAAGAATGTAAACACGGTTAGCTTGCGTCACATCATAGCCAAGTATAATTCTGCACTCTGATTGGTTGGAAGGTGTGGATTCATTCGGGTAGAGGAGAGAGAAGTGGAGAGAAAATGCAACCAGAGGGAGAGTGTGTGAGAGACAGAGCGAGTTACATAACAGTATCACTGCTGGAAAGACAGTTTTAAAGCATTGTTCTGTTTTTCTTGTGGGTTGACTGTGGTCAAGATTTGAAAATGTGTTTTTCTCTCAAAACTTTGGAAAAGGGACAGCCTTGCAATCCCTTTTCCTGTTTTGCTTGATGTTGCCTCGTAACACAAATGTCATATTCTGAGGCTCAGGAATTGTATTTTATGAATAAGAATAGCCTGGAAAAAGACTGTTGTTTAAGTAAACAAAAAAATACAAATTATAATTTGATTACGCATGGCATTTTGTCAGCAAGTGGCAGAAGTGTGAACGTTCCATGATCGTAATGGTGATGATAATGCTTTACGTTATGTGATTCTTAGCTTCCTCTATGGGGACCAGTTGCACCCCCGAGTCCCGACATGTGTTCCTAATTTAATCTTGCTGTACTGGTCTAAAACACCAGTGAGGCATATTTTAGGGGGATTTTTAGGGTGTCATCGGATGCTGTAGTGAAATCAGGGATTGTATAAGTTGTGTTATAAGTATTAGTGCAGAGCCTGTTTGGTGCAGAGCCGTTTACTGAATGCTTTTTCTTTGTTTCTTTTTTTTAATGGACAGATCACTTGATTCAAGGTATTGCTGCTTGCAGCGTTGTCGGGGTGCAGTGCCCGTTTGGAGCGGGGCCCATCAATTAGGAGTTTTTGAGAACCGCTCATCTTCACGCGAAGAGAAGAAGAGTTTGGTTGTAACATTATTATATCTAGAATCAAGGGGCAAAAATGCACGACAGCCAATGTTGTGCAGACGACAGGCTCGACTCAGAAGGCCCCAAAGGCTCTTAAAGGCCCTTAAAGACAGAGATGTAAACGTTTGGAAAACAGTAAGTAAGTAGCTCAGAGTCTCAGGCCTGTGGTATGAAGCTGTTCTTGAGCCTGGTGGTGCAGGACCAGATGCTGAAAATAGGTCTGAAGGACTTATTAAACAGCATAGTGTCAGGCCAGTTTACAAGAAAAAAACAGAACAAAATGACCATGAACTAGCTCATATTCAGGACTGTGAACTTGGTTTAAAATCCATAATTTTGAGCTATGAACTGAATTTTAAACGAGCTTTTGTGAAAAGTCCACTTGCCCAACGCTGTTTATTCATATTGAACATGTCCTGGATGCACCAGCAATACTCCCGCCAAGTGTGAAATAGATCTGATAAGCGATTCCCGAGATATAACATAGAGACAGAGATATCTTGCTTTGCAGTTAGACGTTTTGAATGCATGCAAGTTTTTTCTTATCTTAATACATTACCTCTGAACGCAACTTCCGCAACACTACCAGCGACTCGAAGTAAAGGAAGTCGAACCATTCGATGTGACCCTTCTTCTCGGGATCCAGCGCTGCAAACTGGGCGAGGACTTCCTCCTCCTGCTCATCAGTCAGGTCCTTATCGAACTGCTGCTTGGATGCAAAGTGGCGGTACTGCAGCAGCTCGTCTGACACCAGGCACGACTCTGCAGCGGCAAGGGAACAATGCATCACATCAGACCTGATTAGTCACAGAGGCGTCTTTCAGATGCAATTAACCTATCGAGGCTCGCTCTCCACAAAGAACAGGCCCACCCCCCGTTGTTTTACCGCCACCCAAGCTGAGGAGCGATACCGCACGTTCAGAATGAGACTTAGAAGGATGAGGGCAGATAATGTAACTCTGACAGAGTGAAACAGTTTCATGCATGCAAAAGAGGCAGCACTGGTACCCATCTCCAGATTATTATGGCTAGTTTATTTAAAACAATGTTTTAACCGGGAAGTCCCTTGAGGTTAAAATCTGTGACTGACACTCTGTCTTGATTAACTGGGGAAAAAACATTTGTCCACACTTTTTCTTTTCTTTTTTTTGTTCATATAATATGTGACATAATATTATTAATAATATAATAATAATATAATATTATTATTAAGAGTATAATGACATGCTATCCCTTCCACGTCCAAAGCTGACTAAGATGGACACGTAGAGCATCCTAGCTTGATGCTTAGGGCTCAGTGTTTGACGCATTTGGGTGAGAATGTGTTGATTGGCTTTTATGTGCTACGCTGTCCGCAGTGCTGAAACGGAGAGAGAAGGAGACTGATAGACAGACGGACGCGGGTTTCTTTTTTTGGTTTCTTAGCCTGCTTGCTTTTTGTGTTTGTGTAAATAGTGTGTGAGAGAGAGAAAGAAAGAAAGAAAGAAAGAAAGAAAGAAAGAAAGAAAGAAAGAAAGAAAGAAAGAAAGAAAGAAAGAAAGAGTGAGAGAGAGAGAGAGCTGGAACCTCCAAAAACAGCTTTTTTCTACGCCATGCAGATTTGAGAGAGGATCGTTCATGAGTTAAACAAATGTTTAGCATTCTACTAGTACTAAATTATTATATGAGTGCTCTGAGTAATACATATATAATTTTGATTGAGGTTTGACATGTAGTGATCCAACCTTTCTGAAACTGTTGCATAGTTCAATTAAAGACTTATTTATGAGAGAAATTTCCTACAGACCCCTCCCCAGCTAACCTGCGGAAATATTAAAACTAGACTATACAACCAACATTGCCATGCCTAAATAAATATAAATTTATTCCCTAACTGCAAAACGAGATGAACAGTATCACCACTTCCTCCTGCCATAGGATATAATGTATTTTCGACCTTTAATTAGTTGACTCACCAGGGATGATCTTGCACTGCTTGAAGGTCTCCATGAGGCTGTACATCTCTTCCTCTGTCAGGAGTAGATTCAGATTATCCTGCATAGAAGGGTGGAAGGAGGGCATACAATTACACACACACACACACACACACACACACAAAAGAAAAAATTATAGTGTGATCTAATTACATGGGCTTAGTCCCAGATGGGCCTCCTGTAATTAGCCACAAGCATACAAAGTATTGGATTGTGAATCCATCTCGGCAACTACTCTGTTTCCCAGGTGATTCAGGATGATGTGCTGTTCTGTATCCCACTCTCTTCATAATGGTATCATTTGTAAAAGAAAGCCAGAAAGAAAAGTAAGTGCAGAGTGGTATGGGCAGGCGGCAACCTCGGGGTCTGTGAAGTTCATGCCGGAACTTGCATTATTTCTTCTCTGGTTGTATAGAAGTCTATGATAAAATGACTCTGCTTCTGTCTTGATTTATTCCCTCAGTAAACATTGTAAACATGAGTTTATGTCTCAATCTTTAGTTTCAAGTCTTCTTCAACACAGCATGATGTTCATTTGGTAAATTATGATTAATTTAGAGTCAAATACACCATAAATCCTTAATGCAGGGGCTTGTGCTACCACAGCGTTGTCCCATCTGAGTTGTCTGTGTTTCCGTCTTAGAACTTCAACCCTTTTACAGTGTTTTTGTACAGTGTTTTTGTACAGTGTACAATGAAAGTTAATGTTAATTATTTGTTAATGTAAATGTTAGCTCAACCCTCTAGTGTCACTACTGTATGCAAAAAAATAAGATGGAGACTGACAAAAACAATATGGCAAAAATGCCAAACCCGAGGCTTCAAAACCGCAGTACACAAACCAACATCCACTTCTTATATACAGACATGGGGCTTTGAAGAGTATGTCATACGTTTTGATTGAACATGCTTTTACATATCATGTTTGTTTATCTATTTCAATAGCAAAGTGAAGTGTTTTAAATGTGAGCATCTTCTCAAATCCACAGGCAAGGCAAATCAGAGGAGACGCTGATTTACATCTGTATATTATTTGTACATTATTAATCAGATAAGTGACGTGATGAAACTTTGATGATCCCTCCAGGATTACTAAGGGAAGTCAATTCCAGTTTGTTTACCCAGGCCTTAATCACGGTTACAATCTGCCAGGGCTTTATAAAATCCACAAATCTAAATAAAAATGTGCCACTGCCCACCCTTCAAACGCAAATGAAGAAAAAGTCCCTCAAGCTAATAACAAGCTAAAAAAAAGATTGCAGATTTGGATAGCATGCAGACATGTCAACACAAATTATTCCACAGGCTAAAATAACAGCAAATACTAAATGGATCAGATGAGAAGTTCAGGGAGCCGATAAAAAACACCCCTCGCCCACACGTGGAACGCCCCCAACCCCCAGCCCAGCAAAGTGTGTCGCAAACACGGCCTCATTATATGAGCCAAGAGCCGAGCGGCAGGCTGCGTGACGTTCTCCTGCTTTTCCTCAACGTGTCATCAGGAGCACATTAGCTGCCGACACCTCGGTGCCCTGCTGTCTGCAACGTTTACAGATCAAGAGTGTGTGTACTGTACGTGTTGGTAATTATTCACATATTTATTTATTTATTTATACCGCCTTTGATACCAGCCGGTCCTTCCTGCTTATGTCTGGGTGCTGCTTGTGGGTGGTGTTGCTTCACAAACTTGATGGTTGGGGGAATCGCATTGGAAAGACAATTCAATCACATGCGATTGTCCTTTTTCTTTCCTTCAGTAGTTTATACATTTGTGCACTAGATAAATTCGGATTATATCTGCACATATCTTCCCCTATTGGCCATTCCAAAGTATAAAAAATGGGCCAGAATAACAGGCTCAAGTAGTGTCTGCAACACACAAAGTGCAGGGATGCAGTCGTGGACGCTGGGTCCTCGTTAACGTGTCGCTATATATCATTTGAACAGAGTGGAACTGTTAGCATAAAGTGTCCAAGCTGACTGAGAGCTAACAGAGGGCTGTTGTTGTCAAACTGGGGTGAAAAGGCCCTCCGTGCTTTCTTCCCCATTGGTTTGTGCTCATTCTCTCGTGGCTGCCCTTTGGCAGGTTTTTTGTACAATCAACCGAGCCGTTCAAAAGCCCACAAGGGATACTGTCATGGAGACCACCGAGCCCTGAAGGATTCACTCAATGCAGCATCACATATGTCTGGGTTCTGGGGTGGTTTCTGGACCTTCTGTTGTGGAGTCTCCAGCTCGTCCACAGCCTGGGCACACGGAGGCGGCCGAGGCATCGGGGCGCACAGCCAGGGAGCTGCGCGCCAGGCGACGGGAGCGAGCAGGGCGCGAGCTGGCGCACACCGGAAGCTAATCAGCGTGGGTCGCAGCTGAGACACATCAGCAGTTTGACGGGAATAAAGGCAGGAGAACGGAGGGCGTCAGACGTGGGTTCGTGCTTGAAGGTGAGGCTACGTACCAGGCTAGCCTAGGGTGGGATTACGGACGTTGAAGTGACGGAGGAGAAGGAACTACGTCGTTGTGAGTCACGCTGCCAATTAAGGAGGTAGACGTGTGAACTGTGGGTTGATGAACTATCACTGTCAGTTTTTGAGACAGTTGTTTTTTGTTGTGTTTTGGATTATTCACGTTTTGGGTTTTTTGGAATAAACAACGCCAGCTTACTGGCTAAACTGAACCTTGGCTGGTGTCTTGCAATTGAGGTCTGAAGGCAACACGTAACAGTACGAACCCACCATGGAGACCTCAGCAGACGGGGAACCAACATACCGGAACGCACTGGAGCAGCAGAGAGTAGTGACTGATGGCCACTCACACCAGCTGGGGGCAGCAGCGACCGCCATCCAGACACTTCAGGAACAGGTCCGGAGTCTCAGCAGGTCAGTCGAGAGTATGGCGAGACTCCAGGCGACGTCGGCGGCCCAGCATTCGGAAGTACTAGATCAGCTTCGGGCGCTGACGGAGGGCCGTTCCACAGCCCCACGGGATCCACCTGCACCGGGGCCGACATCTGGATCCAGCGCGGCGTCCGCGGAACCATGGCTGGCCAGCCCGCAACTGTTCGGGGGTGATTTCGAGACCTGTGATGTATTTCTGATGCAGTGCGAGCTGGTCTTCACTCACCAACCCAGCCGGTTCGTGTCGGACGACTCCCGAATCGCCTACATTACAAACCTGCTCACCGGACGGGCAGCGCAGTGGGCGGCGGCGGCATGGACCAGGGGAGTGGGATTTCGACACACCTACCGGGAGTTTGTGTCGGAGCTCCGGTGGTTGTTTCATCATCCGGCCCGAGGACCGGAACCCGGAGCCCAACTGGCCAACATTCGGCAGGGAGAGGGTCGAGTGGCAGACTATGCAGTGGAGTTTCGACTAGCTGCTACGGAGAGTGGGTGGAACGATCCGGCGCTGCGGGTGACTTTCCGGGCAGGACTTAGCGAGGCTGTCCGAGACCAGCTCGCAACCCGAGAGGAGCCCGCTTCGTTCGAGGAGCTTGTGAGACTCGCACTGCGCATTGATGAACGGTTCGAGGAACGAAGACTAGAGCGGAACACCAGGAGGAGGCGGTCGAGTCCTCAGAGAAGTAGAGACTGGGAGAGGGTTCCCGGAAGATTCCAGCGGGGTTTTAGAAGCCAGGAGGTTCTAACTCCGGTCCAGGCGGCAGATGGAGAGGAGCCGATGCAGCTGGGACGCACACGCCTTGGGCTGGAGGAGCGGGAGGCTCGATTCAGGGCAGGACAATGCTTTTTGTGCGGCCAGAGGGGTCACCTCCGCCGTAACTGTCCGGACCAGCCAAAAGATCAGGCTCACTAGAACCACGGGGGGTTCTAGTGAGCCGAGTCGTCGACGCCCGTGCAGCTACACCGCAGAACCGGTTCGTGAAGGTTAGCCTGGCTTGGGGAGATCAACGAATTGAAGTGGGGGCTCTCGTCGACTCGGGGGCGGATGACTGTTTCATGGACGTCACGTTCGCTGCAGAGGCCCAAATTCCGTCCGTGGAGCTGGAGGAGCCACTGGAGGCGTTCGGTCTGGATGATCGGCGGTTGGCCCAAGTTACTCGGTGCACTCGTTCTATGAGTCTCACGGTGGCAGGTAACCACGTGGAGTGTCGTCAGTTCTACCTGATCCAGTCCCCGGCGGCTCCGGTGGTGTTGGGTTATTCCTGGTTGGTGCAACACGAGCCCCGCATCTCATGGGCAGCCGGGACCATCTTGGAGTGGGGAGCTACCTGTCACGCCCAGTGTCTGCGGTCCGCTCCGGGAAGAACGCTACGGGGAACATCACAGGGTCCGCCTCCAGATCTGACAGGAGTGCCGGCAGTCTACCAGGACCTGGGGGAGGTATTCAGCAAGGTACGTGCGAAGTCTCTTCCTCCACACCGGCCGTACGATTGTGCTATTGACCTTCGTGCAGGGGCTCCCCTACCCGGCAGCCGTCTGTACAGTTTGTCCCTACAGGAGAAGGCGAGCATGGAGGAGTACGTCACGGAATCCCTGGCAGCGGGGTTGATTCGTCCCTCGTCTTCCCCGGTGGCCGCGGGATTTTTTTTTGTCAAGAAGAAGGATGGTGGCCTTCGACCCTGCATTGATTACCGGCAGTTGAATGAGATCACGATTAAGAACAGGTACCCGCTTCCTCTCATGGGTTCCACTATGGATCCGCTCACCCAGGCTGCCATCTTTACTAAACTGGATTTGAGAAACGCCTACCACCTGGTGCGAATTCGGGAGGGCGATGAGTGGAAGACCGCCTTCAAGACGCCGCGGGGTCACTACGAGTACCGGGTGATGCCGTTCGGGTTGACGAACGCTCCGGGGGTCTTCCAGGCCCTGATGAACGACGTGCTCCGGGACATGTTGGAGGAGTTTGTGGTCGTGTACCTGGACGACATATTGATTTTCTCGCGGACCATCGAGGAGCACATCCAACACGTCCGGCAGGTACTCAGGCGTCTCCTTCAGAACCAACTGTATGTGAAGGCAGAGAAGTGCCTGTTTCACGTCGATTCCGTGGAGTACCTGGGGTTTATCGTCGAGAGGGGACAGGTTCGGGCTGATCCACGCAAGATCCAGGCGGTGGCGGACTGGCCGACTCCGAGCTCAAGGCGGGAGCTGCAGGTTTTTCTGGGGTTCGCAAATTTCTATCGGCGGTTTGTACGTAATTATAGTGCTGTGGCGTTGCCAATGACCAGCTTGACATCTCCAGCCCAGCCATTCATCTGGTCCCCTGCAGCGGAGGCGGCGTTCCAGGACCTGAAGCGGAGGTTCACCAGCGCGCCTGTGTTGTTGCATCCTGACCCAGCAAGACAGTTCATAGTGGAGGTGGACGCTTCAGACGCCGGACTGGGGGCAGTCCTTTCCCAACGGGCACAGGCCGATCAGAAGGTACATCCCTGTGCTTTCTTCTCTCGACGGCTTCTGCCCGCAGAGAGGAACTATGATATCGGGAATCGGGAGCTGTTGGCAGTGGTGGCGGCCTTGGAGGAGTGGCGTCATTGGCTGGAGGGGGCGGAGCAACCATTTGTGGTGTGGACTGACCACAAGAATCTTACTTACATCCGGTCAGCAAGGCGGCTCAACGGACGGCAGGCGCGCTGGGCGGGGTTCCTCAGCCGTTTCAACTACTCCCTAACTTATCGCCCAGGGTCCCGCAACACGAAGGCGGACGCCTTGTCACGTCGGTACCAGGAGGGGGGGGCGACCACGGAGGTGCCGGGGTCCATCGTTCCGGGAGCCCTGGTAATTGGTCGGATCAATTGGGGAGTAGAGGCCGCTGTGAGGAGGGCCCTGCGGGATCATCCGGCTCCTAGCGGCGTTCCCACAGGTCGCCTGTTTGTGCCGGAGGTGGTCCGGGCCCGGGTCCTTAAGTGGGGCCACGCCAGTAGGCTGGTCTGTCATCCTGGGGTCCACCGGTCCTTCTCCTTCCTGGCTCGGCACTTCTGGTGGCCGCGTATGAGAGGCGATGTGAGGGAGTATGTCCAGGCCTGTCCCATTTGTGCCCGCAACAAGTCCTCGCATCAGGCACCAGCGGGACTGCTGCAGCCCCTCCCGGTTCCGTGCCGTCCGTGGTCTCACATCGCCTTGGACTTTGTGACCGGTTTGCCGTCGTCCCAGGGGCGGACCGTGTTGCTGACGGTGGTGGACCGTTTCAGCAAGGGGGTCCACCTGGTGGCCCTACCTAAGCTACCGTCGGCTGCTGAGACGGCAGAGCTGCTGACGGCACAGGTGTTCCGGCTCCACGGCCTCCCGCAGGACATCGTCTCGGACCGGGGTCCTCAGTTTACTTCTCAGGTATGGCGGGCGTTCGGAAAGGGGTTGGGTATCTCAGTCAGCTTGTCTTCTGGATATCACCCACAGACTAACGGGCAGACGGAGAGGACTAACCAGAGTGTGGAGTCGGCACTCCGCTGCATGGCCGCCAGGAATCCGTCCGCCTGGAGCAGGTTTCTACCGTGGGTGGAGTATTCCATCAACTCCCTGGTGAGTTCGGCAACGGGCGTATCCCCATTCGAGGCGGCCCTGGGGTACCAGCCGCCTTTGTTTCCGGCGCAACATCCGGAGGTGGCGGTTCCGTCCGTGCAGGCCCATCTGGACAGGTGTCGTCGCGTCTGGGTGACCACCAGGGAGGCACTCATCCGAGCGACGGATCGGAGCAGTCGGGGGGCTAACCGTCGCCGCGTTCCAGCTCCAGTGTACCGAGTAGGGCAGAGGGTATGGTTGTCCACTAAAGACCTCCACGTGCTGCCGGAGGCCAAGAAGTTGGGGCCCCGGTTCGTGGGACCATTCGAAGTGACGAGGGTGCTGAATCCGGCGGCGGTAAGATTGAGATTACCAGCGGCTATGCCTGTTCACCCTGTTTTTCATGTCTCCAGAGTCAAGCCTGTCGCTCACAGCCGTTTGATGCCGCCAGCCCCGGATCCGCCGCCACCCACGTTGGTGGGTGGTCACCCCCAATGGGAGGTACGTCGGGTGGTGAATGTTCGACGACGTGGGCGGGGATATCAATTCTTGGTGGATTGGAGGGGGTATGGGCCGGAGGAACGGAGTTGGGTCCCTCGTCGACAGATCATGGACCCTGGACTGCTGGACGCGTATTATCGGGCCCACCCAGAGAAGCCGGGCAGGTCGCCAGGTGGCTCCCGTAGACGGGGGAGTACTGTTGTGGAGTCTCCAGCTCGTCCACAGCCTGGGCACACGGAGGCGGCCGAGGCATCGGGGCGCACAGCCAGGGAGCTGCGCGCCAGGCGACGGGAGCGAGCAGGGCGCGAGCTGGCGCACACCGGAAGCTAATCAGCGTGGGTCGCAGCTGAGACACATCAGCAGTTTGACGGGAATAAAGGCAGGAGAACGGAGGGCGTCAGACGTGGGTTCGTGCTTGAAGGTGAGGCTACGTACCAGGCTAGCCTAGGGTGGGATTACGGACGTTGAAGTGACGGAGGAGAAGGAACTACGTCGTTGTGAGTCACGCTGCCAATTAAGGAGGTAGACGTGTGAACTGTGGGTTGATGAACTATCACTGTCAGTTTTTGAGACAGTTGTTTTTTGTTGTGTTTTGGATTATTCACGTTTTGGGTTTTTTGGAATAAACAACGCCAGCTTACTGGCTAAACTGAACCTTGGCTGGTGTCTTGCAATTGAGGTCTGAAGGCAACACGTAACACCTTCAGCCATACTAGTTCACAGGGGCCTATTTGTCTCCACTCCCAATATGTAATTTACCTACCTGGCCCTTTAAGAAGAAAACCTTTAAAATGTCTTTGTGGACAAAAGTTCCTGCTGTAATGTTAGTCCATTCCAAATAAGGAAATGTGGACTTGTTTTCCAACTCCACAAACAAAATGTATGCTTTGATTTTGCATCTTGAGAGAGTACATTTGATTGATGTAGTCTTTTTTCAAAGTGACTTGGCTCCCCCCACTCACTGGATGAAGTGAAGATAGCAAACTGTTTGGTCTGTCTTTCACAGGCCAGGCAAACGGATGGAGGTTAGTGTTTTGTATCCAGAAAGGTTTCAGATGAACCTAATGACACTCAAGTGTCATTAGGTTTAACTGGTATGACAGCCAGTTAAAAGATAGACACGGCATGTGAAACAGAGCTGTAGCACCATAGATGACAATATCTTCAAACCTATTGTATATCATCGCTGTAATTTTTGAGGGCAATGTATTTTTAAAATAATGGTATTGAAACAGCTGCATTTCCAATCTTAAAATTATCATAATAATAATAATAAAATATTAAACAATTAAAAAGGAAAAACAATTGAAACATTCCAAAATAATTATAACAAATATAACATTAATATTTTTTTTAAAAAGGGTTCTGAGAGGAAAACAAGATTAGACAATGCTGCAATGGAGACCTGTCAATCACAAGGTACCGCCCTAAAGCATCCCCTGCTTTAGGGCCTCCAAGATGGCGCCGAGGTATGGCGACACGCTGCGAGCCTCTCTCTCGCCACGTTTGGTGTTAGTTTTAACCTTATTTATTGGCTTGATAATACAGCCTATATCCTCCTCTATTATCACTTATGATCGACAGACTTTATTGGACATTGGACAAAATGTTCCAAAATTATCTACAACGTCTATGATACCTGTGGATATTATCAAAATACCAGAAACCTGCAACTCTGGAAATCTAAGGCGATACGGACGCAAGAGAGGAAGACGCGGGGGGCTGCTGGTGAGGCTACGGAATCGACCTACGCGGCCTCCAATTCCAAGCATGCTACTGGCAAACATGCAATCCATCAGCAATAAAATGGACGAGCTACGCTGTCGTGTTAGTATCCAGCGAGATCTGGGAAACTGCTGTGTCTTTTGTTTCACCGAGACATGGCTAACATCGGATTACCCTGACAGTGCCATACACTTGGACGGCTTCTCTGTATTTCGTTTGGACCGAGCTAAGGACACGACTGGCAAATCGAAAGGTGGGGGTGTGTGCTTCTTCGTAAACAACTCGTGGTGTACTGACGCGGAAGTGATTTCGCACTTCTGTTCGCCAGTCCTGGAACATCTTACTATTAAATGTCGGCCGTTTTATGCACCACGTGAGTTTCCATCGGTTTTACTTACTGCAGTATACATACCTCCCCAAGCCAATGCTAAGGAAGCTCTGGATGAGCTTGGCGAAGTTGTTAACAGTTGCGAGAGGTTGCACCCGCAAGCTCTCTCCGTAGTAGCCGGGGACTTCAATCATTGTAAATTGAAGTCAGTGCTACCAAAATATTATCAACACGTCAGCTGTGTAACCAGAGGCAACAAAACACTTGACCACTGCTATTCAACCATAAAGGGAGCTTATAAATCTGTCCCCCGGCCGCACTTTGGGAAATCAGATCATTCCTCCGTACTGCTGCTCCCCCGGTATAAGCAGGAGATAAAGCGGGAGAAACCCATCGTGAGGTCAGTACAGCGCTGGACTGCTGAAGGTGAGCAAATGTTGCAGGACTGTTTTGACTCTACTGACTGGTCAGTTTTTAGAGATTCTGCACTTTGCATGAGTTCACTGAAGCAGTTACAGATTATGTTAAATTCTGTGTGGACAGTTGTATTCCCACACGCACCTTTCGTGTCTATCCTAATGAAAAACCGTGGGTAAACAGCAATGTGCGTGCGAAACTGCATGATAGGATAGTGGCTTTTAAATCTGGGGACGATGCTCGTTACAAAAGTGCAAGATACGAGCTTAGAAATGCAATCAAGTCTGCAAAAAAAAAACATCGAGATAAGATAGAGCGATGCTGTTCTGAGGGGGATTCTAGGCGTGTTTGGCAAGGACTACAAGCAGTCACTAACTATAAGGCCAAACCTAGCGGCATCATAATAAACTCTGACTCATCCCCAGATGACTACAACAAATTTTATGCTCGTTTTGAATGCGCTGCTGAGGCACTGTCGCGGGGAACATCTCAAACTGAGGGCGTGCATGAACATTTACCTTCGAATGCATATACAGATAAATCTCCCGAGGGGGATGCCTTAGGCATACATGCATATCAGGTTTCAGTTACGGACACACGTAATGTTTTTAAAGCTGTGAAATTAGGAAAGGCTGCTGGGCCTGATGGCATCACTCCGCGAGTTTTAAAGACATGTTATAGTCAACTTGCAACTGTTTTTACTGATATTTTTAACTTGTCACTTTCACTTTGTGTGGTTCCGAATTGTTTTAAGAAATCAGTTATAATTCCTGTGCCTAAGAAAACAACTGCCACCTGTATGAATGATTTTAGACTTGTTGCCTTGACTTCTGTGATAATGAAGTGCTTCGAACTGCTTGTGAAATCATTTATTAACAACTGCATTCCTGCTTTTTCTGATCCACTACAATTCGCATATAGATCAAATAGAGCTGTGGACGATGCGGTGTCCCTGGTTTTACATAAAACACTTAAACATCTAGAGGGTAGGGATACGTATGTCAGGATGCTGTTTGTTGATTATAGCAGTGCCTTTAATACCATCAGACCTTCTATTTTAATATCTAAACTGTTAGACCTAGGCCTCTCTAATTTCATCTGTAGGTGGATTCAGGACTTTCTAACAGGCCGTCCCCAAACAGTTAGAATCGGCACTACATACTCAGCCTCTATAGTTTTAAATACCGGAGCACCTCAAGGTTGCTGTCTAAGTCCTCTATTATATAGTCTATACACTTATGACTGCATTTCAAAATATCCCACAAATAGTATTGTTAAATTTGCGGACGACACTACTGTGGTAGGACTGATTGACAGCAATAACGAAACTGCCTATAGGGATGAGGTAAATAATTTGATTATGTGGTGCGAAATAAATAATTTATCCCTTAATGTGGTGAAAACTAGAGAAGTCATCATAGATTTTAGAAGGAATACAACTACACATACACCTGTCTACATCAATAACTCTGCAGTTGAAATTGTAAATACTTTTAAATTTTTAGGCATCCATATTTCAGACTCTCTTTCATGGTCTTTCCATATCAACTGTGCTATTAAGAAGGCACATCAGAGGCTTTATTTTTTGAGGTGTCTTAAGAAATATGGTATGTCATCAAACATTTTACAAAATTTTTATCGCTGTACAATTGAGAGTATATTGGCAGGCAATATCACAGTATGGTTTGGCAGGGCTACTTTATTTGAATTGAATCTACTTACAAAAGTGGTTAAAACTGCATCAAAAATTATTGGGGTTCCACTAGAACCGCTTCAAAGCATTTATTTGAAACGAAGTATTAAGAAAGCATTAAGTATTACGCGGGATGTCAGTCATCCCGCACATTATCTATTCTCCATACTTCCATCAGGGAGACGGTTGCAGAGCATTCCCACACGCACATCACGCTTTAGGGACAGTTTTTACCCACAGGTTATAAGGTTAATGAATGATAATGGAAGAGGAAGGAGAGTTGAGGCATAGTTACTATGTTTACTGTGTCCGGATGGTTTAAATGTTTTTAATTAAATTATGATTGGTGTTGAGAGAGTGCTATGGCACATTGTATTTCATTGCTGTGGTACTTGTACTAATATGCACATGACAATAAACTTGAAACTTGAACTTGGTCTATTTGTCTAAATGGACCATACTTTACTAAATGAACATCATGCTGTATTGAAGAAGACTTGAAACTAGAGATTGAGACATAAACTCATGTTTATAATGTTTACTGAGGGAATAATTCAAGAGAGAAGTAGAGTCATTTCTATAGACTTCTATACAACCAGAGGAGGTGCCCCCTGGTGGCCACTAGAGAGAATGCAAGTTGAACACACTTCTCCATTGACTTCACTTTTCAAACCCGGAGGTTGCCGCCTGGAACCAGTTCCAGTGCCGCGTGAAATTAAATTGTGTTCATTTGTCTTCTGATCACTGATCACAATTTCAGATCCTTCGTTCAATAGTGTCAATACATGTCCTTGCCATGTGTATGCTGTTTCATATACAAAACAATATGCCGTATCCCTCTGCATCACCGCTCTTATCCAGTCTATCATTGTTTTCATTTATTGTGTTTCGTATTATCATATGCATTACAGTTCTCAGTGTGCTACATTGTATTAATCTACTGATTAACATCCCCACATGAATTAATAAAGTATAAATGATCCATTAATCTGTATGCATCTGTCAATCTAAAACTGAGATGAGGATCTTTAACGAGAAAAACAAATTGATGATGCTGTCAGGAAGGATCTTCCTTTCCATACCAGACATTGTTTCTAATCTGCAACGTTATTATGCTCATAAAGCGTTACCCCTGGTAACACAGACCGTCGGCAAAACTATGAAACTGGCCATCCGTTATGGATGCTATAATTACATTTAAGTCTGATTTCCATCTCAACTCATATTCAAAAAAAGAGAGACATTAAGGGAGATTCAAAGGTTGATGCTACACCTACTGACAGCATCTGGAAAACGGACACAAAAGGCCCCATGGGGGGAGTTTAATAATAGCGACACGTTCTAATTTTAAATTGGCAGCTTGAATAAATAGTTATATCAGACGATCCTGTTCAGTATGAAATGACAACATTGAGTTGTGTGTTCAAAACACTTTAAATAGGCTCAGTGCCAAAGCAGGAAATAAAGAAATATATATTCATATTGATTTCAAAGCTCTGAGAATCGGTATTTCAACGTGAACAATGAATCGGATCATAAAACAAGAGCCGACCCTAGGGTTCCACTCATGCATGTGGATCCTTTAAAGTCTCTTTTAGCTCATTGTTGAGAAAACCACACTCAGCCTCATTTCCAGCTGCACGTTTTTAGTGGGAAAAAGCTCTGATGAACCTGCATGCTAGCCCGAAACAACAGCTACAACGACATCTATCTCACTGAATGCCTGCTTTACTTTGACTGAAGCGTGACCCCACGACCACTGGCACGCTAGCCGCAAGCATTAAAATAACGAATCGGTGCTATAAAGAAGGGTCATCTCATTCACAAAGCCTGGCTCCGTCTGATTGGCTGACATGCACCAGTCCGCTTTGAAGGCTGACTGTAAATCCACTTTCAAGGAAACTTGGTCCACCCACCCGCAGCAGTCTCCAGTGCCATGTGTGAAATTAAATGTCAACGCGATGGAAGGAGGGGAACGGGGGATTTGTAACAGCTGCCTGACATGTGCTAACGAAAAAAAGCTAATTTCTTCAGCTATGAGGGCGAGAACTCCCAATTTGAATAAACCGGTTATTTCTCTCTCTCGCTCTCTCTCCCTCTATCTCTCTTTCCCTTGCTGAATTGTCTCCTTCCGCTCCCTCCTTTCCTCGCACACCAAAGGAGCCAGCGAGAGAAAGAGGACCTTTCGCTGTCCTCTCACTGATTGTGAGAGGACAGCGACTTTGGCAAGGGATTTCGCTTCTCATGGGCTGCATTGCGAGAGACTGCGAAAGGCCCCACTCTACTCTGAAGGGTTCTCCAGCGAAAGTGGCTCTTCAGCTATTTACGCTCAAATTAAAGCAGATTGCATTGTGCCTCTTGACAACCACCAGAGAGTCATCACTTTTGAAATGGGCCTGTGGAGCTGAAGTTTGTTTTTTATTGTTAAAAAACACCCTGTTTATAACAATACAGTTGAATACGTTTTCCAATATAAGCATGACAAAATTAAATGTTTCCAGTAACTGCTGCCGTATGTGGAAC
This sequence comes from Cottus gobio, assembly GCA_023566465.1. NCBI lineage: Eukaryota > Metazoa > Chordata > Actinopteri > Perciformes > Cottidae > Cottus > Cottus gobio. The sequence goes on from CM042237.1 coordinate 17,515,759, forward strand.
AATGCCACGTCAAAGAGCTTACCAAGCTTATCTCACCTGTGCTGAAGAACATAGTCTATATAATGGGCTGTATAATGTTATATAACACATCGAATTATGCAGCCTTGTCGGTGGCGTCGGACACTGAATCTCATTTATTGCAGCCAACTGCTGCATTACGGGCAGAGCAACTGAGGCAGTATGAAGAGTGGAAGTGGTTGAGGACAAACACAGGACTTTCATCCAGGGGACAACTGTCCGGGTCCTGTGCAAAACTCAAAGTAAAGTTGACATTTTGTCACGTCATATGTTTCGCTCACTTGAGTCACTAGTCACTTGAGTCGATAGTCGGGCAAGTTAACGTCACCCATGCTCTTCTCCTACACCTGACTAAGTGTTGTTGTTGTTTTTTAATGTGAAGACAAGTTTATTTTAAGAAGATGTTATGTTCGCAAGGACCGTATTTGGACATGCCGTCAATGACTTATTTGAAGCTTAGCATTGAACAAGCTGCCTTATCTGACACATTGAATGTGTTGCTTGACACATGACTTTCCACAAACTTTGGAACATGCTCCTACTATACGGTCCATAATACAACAATTTTCACACATTTTAAAAGATATCACAATTGGAGAAAGCACAAATAATTAAGTCAGCGACTGATACTTTCAGTGTACCCAGCTGTAGCTAATCGGTGTCGCTAACTCCCTGTCACTGACGATGAGACGAAACTTTGTTAATCGTTAATGCCATGCGATTATGAAATACTTTGAAATAATATTATTGTGTTGTCGATTGATGTGCTTTCCACATAAAAGCTATGAATCTGGACCTGAATCCAGGATCGCAGGCAGCGGTCAATCTGTGAAGCTAACGTTAGCTCAAGGCGCTATAGCACACGGCTGTGTAACGTGTCGTCGGTTAGATGTCAAGATTCTGTCAGATGGGAATCAACTGTCGTTTGTCCTTGTTACCATAACTGGCGAACAAGCCAGGATCAACACTTGGAATACCACTTCTGAATGTTGCGATCAATCTTGGTAAATTCACTTAGGGGTTGACTCTCCTCTAATTTTGATTGATCTAAGATAAGAGCCCTAGGAGAGAACATTTTAGCTTCTTTGATCTGATTATACTCTTGTATTAATTGTCTATACATTTTGTTTAATTCCATGTCAATCACAAACATAGCCCTCTAGTTTACCTTGTAGAAAATAATCCCACTTGGATATCTACATTAAATTGTTCTTCTTTTTTTCATAAGGCCCACCTTAACATTCTTGTGTGAGTGAGTTGAGTGATAAACCTTGTTGGCATTGGAATGTCCTCGCTTGGGACACCTTAATCCTGTTCGTGATGCTAAACTTTGTTCATGGGATCACTCAAGACGCTGTATTTATACAATCTGGAACAGGAAAAACATTTCCTCCTCAGCAAGGTTGTCTTGAGCAAGGTACCGGGTGAAAAGGTGGACACAAAAAGAGCTGCAGAATTGAGAAAATAGAGGAAAAACAATGAAATAATCCTCCAGAATTATCCTCCAGAAGTCCTTTCACAAAACAAATGCCAGAGTAACAAACGTAAACCCTAGAACCGACATGGTGTATATTTTGGTTTTGTTGTTGTCCAGCAAGGGACTGTGACTTACGCAATAGTAGCAGCTCCAACCCATAACAGTGTGGGCCGTGTCTCTCATCTCCTGCAGGGCCTCGGCTCGCAGGTAGCCCAGCTCCCTCAGGCAGCCGTCGTGGAACATCCGAGTGCAGATCCTGCAGGGGTACAGGTCGTCGGCCGTCCACACCTCGCACACGTCGCACATCTCATCGTTCGGCGGCTGAGATAAAACATAAATCAAGACAGATTGCGTCAGTTATTTTATTGCAAACTTGAAATTACTGTAGACTGCTTGACTGGTTAACCACGCTGAGACATTGTCAGTTTCCACGCTTGTTCTTTTTTATCACTATTTCAGTGCCTCTGCACCGGCATAGACAGAATACATTCTTGTACTAAAGATTGTGTTCAAGGAAAGGCCATATGGGTCAATAAAATCCAAAGGGTTCCTCCCCTTGGGAACATCATTGTCCTCTGCAACTATCCTTGCAGTCTGCCTGTTGAAGTGGGAGGTGCCGCATGTGTACTGTTGACATTTAGACCCAATGATAGTGAGTATAGCTCATGTCAAAAAAAAAAGTATTATTATAGCTAGCTTAGCTTTTGATATTACCTGCATAAAATATAAAACAATGCAAAAAGGTTCAAGGGGAACATGTTAAACAGCAAAATAAAAAGCAATGGATCCACTGGTAAAAAAATAATAAGATCTGAATATGGGCTGCATTATAAATAGGAATACAATGAAATCCACTGCATTAAAGTATAACAGACAACTCAACTCAACCCAGGATAATGTAAACATTTTTATCATCAACACACTGACGTAAAACTGGGTGTCATCAGCATGACACTGAAAAGTTACACTGTCACTGGATAGTGTGGTGTAAGAAGCTTAAAAATAATATGGGTCTCAAAATCATAAGAAAATAGGCAAATGCTAACTTCTAATGTGACAGATGAAAAGATAAAAGGAAAACCAATTCACAGCCAAACTAGCCTGGCAAAACCGTGCCATAATATTGCTTTCCTCATTGTGGTCCGGATACCATTTGTGTTCAGTTTCAGCCTTTCACAATCTCCAAGTACATAATCACTGCAAGGTAGACCCTTTTATTTCTGCACCTCTTGTTAAAGTGCATCATCGGCAGTACAGGTGATGTTTACTCTGCAAAATAGAAAAAAGTGACGGTGTCAGTGAACTTGTGAACTCCATCCCCCTGTTAGTCAGCGTCGCCCTGGATATGGTCACCTCTCTGAGCCACAGCCAAAGCAGCCCGCCCACGAGAGGCCCGCTGTGAAGAGCTCTCACACATAACAACAACACACCTCATCGCAAGTAAAAAAAAAAAAAGCCTTGCAGAAAAAATGTAACTTTTTTACTCATATTTTCTCACCTTCAACAGGGGTGTTGAGATAAGGTTAGGAATCGTTTTACATTCTGGCTGAACAGCTTCATCATCACGCCTAACTTGAGGGAGGAAAAGAGATAATGTGCTGCTGTTGCCATGGAGATTATTTGACATCTTGCAGACATCTCTTTGATCCCAAGACTTGGGATTTATAGTGTGTGTGTGTGTGTGTGTGTGTGTGTGTGTGTGTGTGTGTGTGTGTGTGTGTGTGTGTGTGTGTGTGTGTGTGTGTGTGTGTGTGTGTATGTGTGTGTGTGTGTGTGTGTGTGTGTGTGTGTGTGTGTTTTGTCAAAGTAAAAGGTATTTATTTTTCATAGTCCTGATTTAAATAACACCGTGGCCATGAATTACTATCACTGCTCTATTTAGCCCTTCATTTCATACCTGCTCTTTCTTTTCCAGCTCCACCTCAACAGGCTGGTCATCATCGGCTTCCCTTTTGGGCCGCACGAAAGCGGGCGGCGTGAGCTGATGGCTCTTATCTAGATCTTCAGGCTCCACCCCTTTCCCGTCGCGTAACCTCGACCAAGACTCCTGGTTGGCCTTACTCTCGTCCCGTGCTGGCGCCGAAGTCGACGGGCCTGTGTTATTGTCCGTTTCCTCCTTCTCAGCATCCTCTGCGTTCTTCTCATCAAGAGAGGATTCGGTAGGACCATCGCCCTCCTCCCCTTCTTCTCCGTCCGCTTGTTTGGCCGGAGCTGGACGCTCCTTAATGCCCGCCTGGAAGGCCGAGACGACGGCGTTGCATTTCTGCACCTTCTCCACCTGCTGCTTCTTTGACATGAGCACTCCCATCGCTACAGACGGATGGAGAGAGAGAGACAAAGAGAGAACCGTTACACAAGTAGTGAAGTTATTGAAACAGTGAAGTTATTACCCAAGATTAAAGCCCCTGAAAACGTGTTTTCACATTTCATTGTATCATGAATATTGAAAAAACATTCAGGAAATAAGCAACAATGAAAGTCAAGAGAAAATCCGTGAATATAAAAAATGAAATATCAAACAGTCAGCCAGTAGGAATCATCAGGACCAACCCTGTCTCCGACACAGTTACGTTTCCATACAACTACAACTGAATACTCAATAACGTTTCCTGGGAAACATATTTACGGTTTACAGATCATTTTGAACATGTGGTTAGCGTTGTATATTGAGAGAAAACAAATACAACAGAATAACTTTTTCGGTAAAAAAACGTCTTGGTCAGGTTTAGTAAGAACATCATGGTTTGACTCCAGATGAGTTCTTTTGTTACGTTATTTCTGACAAGTTTCTGACATGAATTAAAATAAGTCAACATTGGCTTTTGCTTTCAAATGGGACACAAACTGCTGTCTCCTGGGTGAAAGTCCTGATTTGAACCACTCACTCCTATCCAACCTTACCACCTTCATTTCTGTGGACTATGATTAGAAACGTATTTATGATCGTCATGAATCGTCAAACAATGATAATAATCCCACAGTGGGGAACTTTATTCTCTGCATTTTAACCCATCCTTAGTATTAAGGAGCAGTGGGCAGCCTTGTGAAGCGCCCGGGGAGCAACTGGGGGTTCAGTGTCTTGCTCAAGGACACTTTGACATACAAACTATGGGGAAATCAGTGGCTGAACCTGCAACCTTGTGGTTTCAGGACACTACAGCAACCCCCATTTCCATGAGTGGGATTTGAACACTCCACCTTGTATTCCAAAGGCAAGCGCACTACCACTGCACCACCACTCATAACCTAGACAAACAAAATCTCCCTCAAAGTGTAATTGACAATGCAGATTCGTTGGATGGAAAGGGTTAGGGTTTAGGAGACAGAGCTGGCAAACAGCGAAGGAGATTCATGGCAGAAAGCCCCGAGGGAAAACTTCCCCATGTGCAAACAGGCTGTCAGGTGTTGTGCGATGAGCAACATAAGCAAACAAACCAGCAGCTGTGTAGATTGTGATTCACATATTGCTAAATGATGATATTAATATGGTATTTTCCAATTAAGGTCTACCTATTTAAAACCTGTAAGAAGAGCGAAGAACAAAAATAGAGACCAAATCCCAATGCTTAGAAGCTAATTGAAAAAGCAGGTCACGTGAATGCACAGTCATGCATGATCATGGTGTAATCATGTGTGTCTTGTCAAAGAATCCAATAAGGTCAAGGTGAGAGCTCGCTGCAGTCCAACAGAGGTGAGAATATCAACCTATGAAAATAGTTGCTCTCGTTGCATATCACATCTTAGAGTTACTAAGTGTCTTTCTCTCTCCGTACTCACTGAACAGCTCGGCCCATTTCAAATCTTCCAAATCTCTTTCTATCAGCAACAATGTCCCTGAACTCCTCTTCTTATTACCAATAAACCCTGGCCATCTGCTCCTGTTCTCACATTTCTGTGACTCACCGCTAGTATTTTGCTGTTCCCTACCATGAAGATGTGGATATTGACTGAGATTAGGTTTTTGCTTGAATGATTCAAGCGACAAATATAAAGCCGCACACTGAGAAAGTCGGTCCCCCAACTCACAGCACACTGGAAAAATACTGTATTGTATATTTGTATATATTGTACACCAGGTAAGGTATTTCAAATCAAAAATAGGGGCACTGTATGTGTGACTAGGTTGCCTTCAAACACAAAGGTTTTTGCACACATGGTGAGTAAGGTCTGTACATATCAATGCAGATATCTATACTTTCCTCGAATGTTTCTGTGGCTCTCTGCAACTCACCATGTAAAGTATATCATGCATCTATAAGACTGTCAGTCAAAAACTTCAGATTTTAGAAGGTTTGATATATGGATCAAGGTTTTTTTTTATTTACAGTAGGTTTAAGTAATCCATTTACAGTAGGTTCAAATAACAAACCACACTAACAGACACATTATATGAGATAAGCCAGATGAAACCAGCCAGGTGGCTAAACTTCAAGCATGTCTTAAAGACATAAAAACCTGGACGACCTGCAACTTCCTGATGCTGAAGGTTATTTTGCTTGGCCCAGAGCAACTGAGAAATCAATTATCGAATGATATTGTTTCTCTTGATGGCATTGCTCTGGCGTCAACCAGCACCGTGAGGAACCTGGGAGTTGTCTTTTATCAAGACTTGTCCTTTGGTTCCCACGTGAAACAGATCTCAAGGACTGCCTTTGTGGCGCCCTGAAGTATTGCTTGCTGATTTAATATAACTGTGTTCATTTCTTATAATTTACTTTAAATGTGTGTTTGTCTAAATTAATGTGTTGTTGTTCTAGTGTTTGATGCCGTTGAGCACCTGTGTACATACTGACTGTGAGGGGAGAACTGTCTCTTAGAGAGAGGTGTGAAAAAGGAGCGCTCAGTATGTAGGCTGGCGACAAAGACTTACGCTTGTTAACCGGGACTTTGAAAAATAAAAAGTTGCAACGACAGGTGACGTGTTCATTTTAAGGGTGCAACATAATTTTGGTGTTTCCGCCCGGTCCAAGCAAGTTTTCAGCCGGAAAATTGTGTTTTTGGAGCAGACTGCATTGCGGTGGACGAGGAGTTGAGCCGAGTTAGCTTGTAATGGCGGCTAGCAGCAGCAACCGGTTCATGACGCCGCAGCAAAGACACACGGAGGGCGACTGTGGCTCAGTGGTTAGCAAGTCGGTCTTTCAATCAGAAGGTCGGTGGTTCGATCCCCGGCTCCGGCAGTCCGTGTCGTTGTGTCCTTGAGCAAGACACTTAACCCTCATTGCTCACCGTTGCTGTGTCTACGGTCTACTGTACACTGTATATCATGTAAGTCGCTTTGGATAAAAGCGTCAGCTAAATGAAATGTAATGTAATGTAATAAACAACGCATTCTTGATTCCTTCAAACTGTGAGTTTATCCAAAGACTGAGCAAATATGGACAGTGAATGGGAAACGCTACTGACTAAGGTGGAGGAGAAACTTGTAACTTTATCACTGAATGATCTCACTGTAGTAAGTGAGGAGCTAGGACTTCGGCCCAGTGCGGAGATCAGATCTTCATGTCGGTTACTGAGAAGGCTGATCCTGGGTCACCTGGAGAGTGAAGATGTTACTGGCTTAGAGGATGCAGGACTCTCAGCGCTTTTAGCCACGAATGATTTCATTGATGACTTGAACCAACAGACTAACTACGCTGGTGGGGAGAATGTATCAGCACGTAAGGAGCAGACGGGTGGACAGCCAGAAGCGTCTACGTGGCGCCCCCTGTCGACGGTACATGGTGGTACACCTCAACCAGCTTTGTCACCACAGAGGCCAAGTCATTCTCAGGCTCAGAGAAAGACTCAGTACAAACCAGAAACAACGTGAATCTGCATCCCATGTACAGGAAGGATTTCAAGATTACTGGTCAAATTGGGGAAATGGGACAAAAAGACAAACTGAATTTCACCAGCCTTGAAAGACAGATAGAACGTGGACTACAAAAAGGCTATGATGAAGGTGAGATTGTAGAAGCAGTAATCCAGTCTATTGTACCTGAAGTTAGATTAAGGAGTTATTTGGAGAGCAGACAAGAACTGTCACTGAACTCTTTAAGACAAGTTCTTAGGACTCACTTCATAGAGAAAGATGCCACAGAACTGTATCATTCACTGACCCATGCTGTCCAAGAGCCAAAAGAAACCCCTGTGCAGTTTCTAATCCGCACTATGGACCTCAGACAGAAAGTTCTGTTTGCTTCAGAAAGAGCCAAGGTAGGGCCAAAGTATAACTCTGAACTTATACAAACCCAGTTCTTGCATACATTGGTGACAGGGTTACAAGACGATGCTGTGTGTACTGATATCAAGCCTTACCTGCTGGATCCATCAGTACCAGATGAAGTGTTACTTGAGAAAATGAGCGCTGCTTACAGTGTGGAACAGCAACGAAGAACCAAACTCTTTTCTGTCTCCAAACAAAGAGGAGTGAAAGTGGCCATGGTTCAAGAGGAGAACACTGAAGTTGAGCAGTTTAGTGGTGTGGAGAAAAATAAAAGCCACACAACTAAGCCCAACACCATACTGGAGAAGCTTGATGCTGGTAATAAAGTAATCTGTGAAGCCCTGCAGAATCTCACTACACATGTTGCTAGTCTCAACCAAGGACATAAAAGAAAAGAAGAAGAAGACAGACCATTTCAAACTAAGCAGAACAACTCTGGTAGTGCTGTACGAAACCCAAGAAAGTGTTCAGACTGTGAGAAATCAAACCCAGCGGGCCGATGTACACACTGTTACAAGTGTGGCAGCAGTGAACATTGGGCCATTGGCTGTCGAAAAAGAAAAGACATCACTGCCAGCACATGCAAAATAGAAGTGGCCGATGTTAAGTTGGACAATGTAGCTATGCTAACTAGTCAGGCTTCATTGACAAGAAAACAAGAAAGAACAGCAAAGTTAGTGGGACGCAAAAGTCTTGTCCAGTGTAACCTTGGTGGAGTTCAGACTACAGTGTTATGGGATACAGGATCCCAAGTTTCTATTGTTGACATGGACTGGAAAAAGACACACTTACCAGATGCTGAGATTCGACCAGTACAAGAGCTCTTTGATGAGGGAATATTGGATCTTTCTGCTGCAAATGGGACAAAGATACCATATGAAGGATGGATAGGAGTGGAGTTCAGCCTACTGGCGAACAGGGACAGTGAACTACTAGTGCCGCTATTGGTGACCACTAGCCCACTTGCAAAACCAATAATAGGGTTCAATGTTATTGAAGAGCTGGCACAGACCAACATATCTACTGACAGAACAGTAGAAGGCGAATTTGTGCAAAGTCTTGGATCAGCCCTTGATGTCGGACGAAAAAAAGCAAGAGCAGTATATTCTGTTTTGAAAAAGCAGGAAGGCTTCTCAGAGAGTCAAATTGCAAGGTTGGGAAGACGGGATCTTATCATCCCAAAGCACAAGATGGTAAAGGTGGTCTGTGGAAAACTCAACAAGAGCATATTGAGAGAGCAGTATGCATTACTGGAACCAAATGAAGACGCACCATGGCCTGTTGGACTGGATATAAAGCAACAGTTAGTACAGTTACCCAGTGAAGATAAAGCCACCATTTTAGTTGTGATTGAAAACAACACAGAAGATGATATCAGACTTCAAAACAGAACTGTACTTGGCTGGTTGTATGCTGTAGATGCTGTAAAGGCAGCTGAGGAAAAAGCCACATCTGAGCCACATAAGAAATCAAACCCAGCGGGCCGATGTACACACTGTTACAAGTGTGGCAGCAGTGAACATTGGGCCATTGGCTGTCTAAAAAAAGGAAACCCAAAAACAGTCAGAGAGGTGAGATCCCTGGTTAGCTTCTTGGGCTACTACAGGTCATTCATTGCTGATTTTTCCAGGATTGCCAAGCCGCTTTATGAGCTGCTGTCCCACCCAAAGACTGAGAAGAAACGGATAAAGAAGGGTCAAGGCTGTCGTTCTCCCCAGCTGCCTCCATCTCAACCAGTGGAGTGGACATCAGTACATCAGCAGGTGTTGGACAGACTGGTTGACACACTATCAGATCCTCCAGTAATGGCATATCCTGATCTTGAGAAGCCATTGGTGCTACATGTTGATGCATCTGAGGAAGGGCTTGGAGCCGTTTTGTATCAGCGTCAAGAAGGAACATTGAGAGTAATAGGATACGGATCGCGAACGCTGACTCCCACAGAAAAGAATTACAGACTCCATTCCGGGAAGCTGGAATTCCTAGCTCTCAAATGGGCTGTAACTGAGCGATTCCGCGATTATCTCTTCCATGCCCCTCACTTTACAGTGTACAGTGATAATAATCCGTTGACGTACGTGATGAAGACAGCAAAACTAAATGCTGTGGGACATCGCTGGGTGTCAGAGCTAGCAGATTTCCGCTTCACTCTGAAATACAGACCAGGAACTGTTAACTGTGATGCAGACTTCTTATCCCGTCAACCAGCGGAAATGGACAAGATAATGAAAGAATGCACAGAGGAGTGTAAACCAGATGACATTGCAGCAGTTGGAGAAGGATTGCAAGCTCAGAACAAAGGTGACGCTGACTGGATTTCAGCCATCACATGTAATGTAGATGTGTTCCCTGAACTGACCACTACATGTGAAACAACTGTCAAACCAATACCAGTTGAAGAAATTCAGGCAAGTCAAAGAAAGGATGAAGCGATAAGCAGAGTCATCACGCTAAAACAACAGCACGAACGCCTGAGATACAAAGACAAGATCAAAGAGTCAACGATGGTGAAACGCCTCCTGAGGGAGTGGCCTCGTCTTCACTTGGATAAGGACGGAATCCTGCGACGAAAGATAAACTCTCGAATCCAGCTTGTGGTTCCTGAAAAGCTCAAGACACTGATCTATCAGCAACTACATGAGGACATGGGACATTTAGGAGCTGACAGGATTACATCTTTAGCCAGAGAAAGATTCTTTTGGCCAAAAATGAGAGAAGAAATTGAACATTATGTGACAAAAGTCTGCCGGTGCTTGAAGCAGAAAAAGCCAAACAGACAAACAAGAACACCTCTGCAAAGCATAACAACAACAACACCTCTCGAAATGATCTCTATAGATTATCTGCATCTAGAGAGAAGCAAAGGGGGTGCAGAATACATTCTGGTAATAGTTGACCACTTTACAAAGTTCGCACAGGCTTATGCAACACCGAATAAGTCAGGTAAGACAGCTGCACGCAAGATCTTTGATGACTTCATTTTGAGATTTGGCTTTCCTGGCAAAATCCACCATGACCAGGGAAGAGAATTCGAAAATGAGTTGTTCAAGAAACTACAATGCTACAGTGGGATAAAACATTCAAGGACGACTCCGTATCATCCCCAGTCTAACCCAGCTGAGCGATTTAACAGAACTTTGTTGAGTATGCTTCGGACACTAGAAGAGACACAAAAACCTAACTGGAAAGACTATTTGAACAAAGTGGTTCATGCATACAACTCCACTGCCCATGAATCAACTGGATTTTCCCCTTTTTTTGCTTGCTGTTTGGTAGAGAGCCCACCTTACCCATTGATCTGATGTTTCCCAGAGAACAAGCAAGTCCACAGTCTCATGCTAGATATGCTGAGAAATGGCGAGAGTCAATGCAGGAGGCCTATAACATTGCACAGGAAAACATGGAAAAAGCGACTAAAAGAGGGCAAAAACACTACAACCAGAGAGCATGGAGTTCTGTACTTGAGCCTGGAGACCATGTACTAATCCGGAACCTATCCGAAAGAGGAGGACCAGGAAAGATCCGAGCTTATTGGGAAAACAAGGTACATGTGGTCAAAGACAGAAGAGGAACAAATAGTCCTGTGTATGTGGTGGAACCTCTGGATGGAGAAGGTAGAGTGAGAACCCTCCACAGAAATCTTCTGTTACCTTGTCCTTACCTTACTGATGGACAGAGCAGCAAATATCAGAAAGTAAGAAATGAAGAACAGAAGAAAGAAAAGGACAACACGCCAAAACCAAGAGTAAAGGCGCAGACTTACCATGGAGACTCTGAGAGTTCAAACGAGGAAGAATATGCGTTGTGGGTGCCTGGACATTGTCGAAAGACTCATCTTAACCCTCAAGCCCCAGTCTTCAAGTCCTCAATGAGACGACTTTCCAGAGTAGAAACTCAGGCTGAAAGACCCATTCAGAATGAAAGGAGACAGCCACAAGAGGAGGACACTATCCAGGACAGAGGTCAAAGGGAGGAGACAATGCTTCAGGAGCAGGAGATGAGTCAACACTCGGATTCTGAGGAAGTACTAGAACCAAAACAACAAGTATTTGAAGAGGATACCGTGTCTTCAGAGGATGACTATGAACCTGAGAGAGTCAGACGTTCTACAAGGACACGTCAACCAAGATGTATCCTTACCTATAATGAGTTTGGGAAACCTAGTTTTACACACCTGAGAAAGTAGGGAAATGGAAATCAAAGTGTTTGAGTTCATCAAAAACACAACTAATGCTAAGTTGAGTTCTCATATTTGTTTGAATGATATCTGTTAAGTAATACAATAGCAGTAAGTCACAAGTCACGATAACTAACTAAAACACAAGGTTATTTGCAGAAAAGGTGGTGTTACAATGTAACAAGGTGACACAAAAGGGTATTCTGTGAATAATAGTACTACACGTTAAAGCATGTATAATGTTAAGGTACATTAAGTATGTTGGAATGGTAGATATTGCCATATGTGACTTAATGGACTTGGGAGGCCTATCCATGTACCTACGGATTAAGACGATACAACCACAGGAAAATAAATAGTCGCCTATTTATCTTGTAGTCATGCTGTGATAGTCATCAAATGTGTAGCTATTGACATGTGTATGATTGTGTAACTGACAGAACTCATCTCATGAGGTTCAAAAGTGTTATCTGGTCGTTAAACTAATGTTGATACCAGAGAAAGAAATGTTTTGCTAACATTGTATTATTTTAGTGGGGGAGGATGTGGCGCCCTGAAGTATTGCTTGCTGATTTAATATAACTGTGTTCATTTCTTATAATTTACTTTAAATGTGTGTTTGTCTAAATTAATGTGTTGTTGTTCTAGTGTTTGATGCCGTTGAGCACCTGTGTACATACTGACTGTGAGGGGAGAACTGTCTCTTAGAGAGAGGTGTGAAAAAGGAGCGCTCAGTATGTAGGCTGGCGACAAAGACTTACGCTTGTTAACCGGGACTTTGAAAAATAAAAAGTTGCAACGACAGGTGACGTGTTCATTTTAAGGGTGCAACACCTTCTTTCACCTACGCAACATTTCAAAGATCAGGCACATCCTGTCTCGAAGGGATGCAGAAACATTGATCCACGCATTTATAACCTCAAGACTGGATTACTGTAACTCTGTATTATCAGGCTGCTCTGCTGGGTCTCTGAGGTCTCTCCAGTTGATCAGAATGCTGCAGCCCGTGTGCTAACGAGAGCTAAGAGGAGAGATCACATTACTCCTGTATTAGCTGATCTCCACTGGCTTCCTGTAAGACAGAGAATTGTATTTAAAGTCCTTCTTCTTACCTACAAAGCCTTAATTGGTAATGCACCATCATATCTTAGGGAGCTTATAGCACCATATTGTCACACCAGAGAGCTGCGCTCACTGAATGCGGGGCTACTTGTGGTTCCTAGGGTCTTAAAAAGTAGGATGGGGGCCAGAGCCTTCAGTTATCAAGCTCCTTTTCTGTGGAACCAGCTTCCACTTTCAGTCCGGGGGGCAGACACAGTCACCTCATTTAAGAGTAGACTTAACCCCCCCCCCCCCCCCTCCCCCTCCTCAAGTGCTCCTGGGATGCTCCTATAGACTTATATTGCCTGGGAACATCTTAGGGATACACCAAGCTTTTCTCTCATCTTCTCCCTCTCATTTTCTCCTCTCTATCCTTCTGGATGAATTAATGTCTCTTTAATGCTCATTACTAACTCTACTTCCTCTCGGGAGCCTCTGTGCTTCCTCTCCTCAAGCGTCCATGGATCGTGGCTGTCTGGAGCCGGTCCTGCTCCCTGCCATGCGGCCCTGCTGATGCCCCTCATCTCTGCCTTCTTCTGCTGTCATGGAACGTGGTCATCTGGGTCGTGGTCCATGCCTACTACTTATTACATGAATAATTTCTGTGACATCCATTGAATGTGCTGTAACTCTGTTACGTTGATTCTGTACACATGACATCTATTGCTTCTGTCCATCCGGGGAGAGGGATCTTCCTCTGTTGCTCTCCCTCAGGTTTCTTCCCCTTGTTTTTTTCCCTGTGAAAAGGGTTTTCACTACTATTTTTAGGGGGAGTTTTTCCTGATCCGATGTGAGGTCCCGGGACAGGGATGTCGTATGTGTACAGATTGTAAAGCCCTCAGAGGCACATTTGTATTTGTGATTTTGGGCTATACAAAATAAACTGAATTGAATTGAATATACATTGTGTAATTTTCCAGTCACAAATTTGATGACTTTAGACTTGACCAAAAAAAAAACATATGCAACTCAACTTGGTCGTTAACAAAAATGACTAGTGACTTTACATTGATGTGAGCCTTTGACACCTTGCCTCAAGATTAAAAATGTAAAAGTGTGCAATTCATATCCAGAATCAACTATTGTTTGTGCTATTCATTCCGAGCAAGTCGATGCTTAATTCCCCTGATCCACTTTGTTTGAACTAATCCAACAGCATCCACTTAAGTTGCAGGGGAGAACCATAAGGAATTCATATTACGTTACCGAGCTGCATTTGGAAAAAATTTATAAAAGATGATTTCGTACAACAAAACATTTATTGCATAATGCAAAACGAGTGGGTCGAAAATTACAGACAAAGATGCAAATGGTATTACTTTTGGTGAAGAGCGCTTGAGGACTCAACACTTTAGATTAGGACTTAAGACTTGCCTGAATTGACTTGTGACTTGACTTGTGACTTGTATTGGGACTTGACTTGTGACTTGAATGCAAAGACTTGAGACTTACTTGTGACTTGTAAAACAATGACTCACTCCCACCTCTGCTCCAAACAGCTCAAATTACTGCATTTGTCTATTTGTCTTGATTTAGAGATATCTGGTTTCCTCCATGTGGTGAACACATCACTGACAAAAGAGCAGCAGTGTGTCTTTCCAGAAACAATGTCCCAGTTACACTTGCCACTTCCTGACCATCACCAAATGTTCAGTGCTTTGAGCAGCAGAAACTCCAAAGATGTAAAATGTCCACCATTCCTGTTTTTCATTTCGCACACAGGCTGATTTTTCCAGCAATGACTCCAATTCCTATAGCCCTCAACGGAGCTTCGGTTTTACGCTGAGTGAGGTGTTTCACATCCAATTGCCCCAACCATATGTCCTAAATTGTCATTCATAGTGGTGTGACCTCAAACCAAAGGTCATCCTCTTCAACCTGTGGGCCATAAAGAAACCTGTTTTCTGATTGCTAAATCAACTTCCTTAATTGTGTCAGGAAGGCAGATTTTGTTTAGTTCAGAGAATGAAGAGTTAATATTCAGTGTGAGTGTGTGCATATGAAATGTGTGCTTCTTTTTAAATAGTCCCACAATGGCCATGCTCAATGCTCATACGCAGCATCAATCACCACAGCTTCCTGAGTTCAGCCAGCAGTTAAAGTCTGATATTACTTTTCAATTCCCCAAATGCAATGAGTCGTTATCTGATGGAGTAAGAAAAGATGAACTTTTTGTGATCCCAGAGAAGAAAATAATCTTCACTCTCACTGCTGAGCATTTGTGTCAAATGCAAAATATTTGATTTTGCAGATGCTATAGTTTAATTTTGGCAATAAAAGAGGGAGGTCTATCAATTTGAAAGCATATAAATGCAATAAGCTCTTTTTTTATGAGATATTATTGCATGACTGCTTTCTTTCCTCAGTGGGCTGCAATCATGCAAAAACTGCCAACTCATGCATTTGTAAGCAGCTTGCTCCCTAATATTTTGAAGTGATTGCATAATTTCTGAACAAATACGACAGAATCATACACAGCAAGGTGTGGCAAAGGTAAAACAAAGAAAGAAAAGAAAAGAAACGCAGAAACTTGAATAAGTTCTCATTTCCACTTAAGTGAGACGCAACCGTGAATCCCATTATTGAAAAACAGGCGCCTCGTAGAATCAAGTTGATTACATGGTACTTATGGTACATGTGTCTTTGCTCTCAAATGCAATCCCATCCATCCACGCTCCACATAAGTGCTTGTGTGAAATTCAATCGCATTTATCTGAAGTGAAATGGGAGTCATCCCCTCTCCCTTCCTCCCAGGCTTCCTCTGAGGCTCTTAATAGCCTTCAAGGCCGTATGTGCTCAGGCTGCTGGTGGACTCCAGGTGCTTCATAAACTGTACATACTCATTTGTATTGCACAGACTTCCAAACTACACCGCACTGGCTCTGATTTCATGCATGTAAATGATATAGAAAAACATTGAGCGATACAAACAGTGAAATGACATCACAAGCCAAGCAAATTAAAAGCTTCTTGATTTCGTTGTTCTAGTTTGGTTGGTTTTCCTGCAGAGAAAAGAGGCAAAGTGATACTTTATTGATCACAGGACTGAATATCTATTACGGCTGGCGTCCCTCCAAAGGGAGGTCAAAGGTCGAGTTAGCTAAAGCACAGCAATCCTGCAGCTGCTATGGATTTATTAACTGTGTCTCATCAGACACATCTTCACCATGGTTTGGGTGAGACGTTTGTTCACAATGAGGGGATAAAATGACAAAACAAAGTAATCTCCAAAATGCCGACTAAAATGACTCAATGTGTTGTTGAAGGAAGAGGTGGACCAAAATTATCTGGTTAAAATGCCAGAAAACAACCAAAAAAAACACTGAAAATGGTTTTAGAAGATTAATACTAACTACTGAGCCTCGCTCTTCTCTGTCGAAAAAAACAAGCAAATTGGGAGTGGCTTTCTTCCTTAAGGACAACCACTTAATTTAAAAGGTCAGTCTTGTTAGTATTAAGAGCACCCGCCGTCTAATAAATGACAGCAATGTCCTGAAAATATGCAATGATTAAAAACACATGTATGCAGGACACTGGATAGGCTGTTATCCTAACGGCAGGAATGACAATCAGCTCAGGGGGTTTAGCGTTGACGAGCTTGTAGGCTGAAAGGTTCTGCTCCATTATTTTAATGCGGATTGGTTTAAAGAGAAAATAGTGAGCTTTTTCATCATAATGTCTATTATAAAACAGTGTCTATCTCCAATAGTATCTCTTTCTAGAAAGTATTGGTTTCTAAACTCTCAGATTAAACAATACTCTGCCAAATGCACATTGCACGGCATCTTTTTATGATACGTTTTGGCAATTTAGTCGTTATTGTTTTAAAATAATTGTTTGGGTATTGCTATCTGTATGACCACATCCTTATGCGCAAACACTTAATGTTGTACAGAAGGATAGAGTTCACATCATTAAAACCATTGGTTCTTATCAGGGGCGTCGTTAGGCCTGTTTCTTAAAATGTTCTTCAGCCCCCCCAAATAATTATTGGGATTTTTTTTTTTTTAAATTAAACTATTGTTTTACACATGTTTGTTCACCTGTGTGAACAAACATGTGTTATTTATAACTCTAACATGCTACATATGTGAGTGCGTTTCTGGTTTGTATGTTTTCTTCCCCTTCAAATTACAATCCAATAGCCTCTCATCATACTTAACAATAAAAGCCCGGGCACTAGGACCTTGGGGAGTCTGCATCGCTGCTGCGCTGGCTTTCTCACTCTGCCAAGTAACGTCTCATCAAGACAGCAGGATTACAGCCAATGAGCTCAGCTCATAGTAAATGATGCACGGAGTGAAATTGTAAGTACAGGTAGTTACAGAATGTGGCTATCTGTAGTTGTTAACGATTGTTACCTGCTTAAATTTCTCTCTATTTGAGAAAAGTTCATATTTGTGTTGTCAAATTTCACAATGACCCTGAAATTCTGTCTCTTCTGTTATTTTATACTGAATGAATGCAAGCAAAGATACAGAGAAAAATCACACTCTTTCTGATTGAACCAATCTATGAACTGTCTGAAACAATGGATATCCGCAGCCCCAAATGAGCCCAAAAAAAATCGAAAACATTCAGCATCCTTAGGGGCTAAGCCCCCCCCTTTCTTTCAATCCTAGAAACGCCCCTGGTTCTTATTAACCTTATGGTATAGGCCAAGGGCTCAAAAGATAAATCTGAAGGAATGAGATAATTAAAACGATAGTACTTATGGTACATGCAATCATCTTTTATATCTTTTTAATTAATCTTAAATCTTTGCTAATGACAGGAACGCCACTCCGGTTGAACATGGTCACAAGAACTAGAAAATTAAACTTACGATGTTAAAACTATTGATATACAAGAGGCATCCACAAATCCCAATGCAATCCAATCAGCAGCTGATGAAACATCTCATATGTGAAATGTGGAACTCATGGTGGTGCTGGAGGTAAAGTCTAGCTATCACCAAAGATAGTGGGATTCATCCTCTCGGAACCATGAACATCAGCACAACATTTCACGATAATCCATCGAGAACCATTTCAGTCTGAACTGAAGTGGTGGACCGACCTTTCAACCGACCATCAGACGGACAGTTCTGACCCAAGAGCCACTAACGTGGTGAAAAGGTGAAGAAAGCACTAGCTTGTATATAGTTTGAACCACCTTGATATCAAAAATAACTCTTCCAAACAGCTCATGCATGCACTGTAAAATACAGGCTGTGTGGGTGGTCGCAATACAGGATGGCAGACTGATTATCATAAAGACTTAATTATCAACTGAAGTGACCTTCCCGCTCTGGCTCGGATCAGCGCTGGCACAGACAGCGATGGCCTTTTATAGATGCCAGAGATGCCAAGTCATAAACTCTTTCACATCGACCCGTACATGACAAAAAAAAGGAACTTTGACTTACAATATTGGTATGGTTGATATATTGGTTCGACGACTGCCACCACAGCTGGATCCCCAATTACTGTGCAGCACAGATAATGGGCCGTGCCATTTTAAACGACATAATCAACAATACACATTTTGTTCTTTAATGACCAACAAACTGAATAGGCTTCATAAAACACTAGCAGAAAAATATTAAACAATAAACTAAATGCTATTACAAGCCCCACGGTCTTCATACACTCTATTAAATCAATGCCAGCAGTAAATAGCATCATATTTATCCTTTTGAAAGTCAAGCACTCTGAACTCCATGAAAATATAATTTCTCCACTTTTTAACCAAAATGATACACAAAAAAAGGAAAGGGGAACAATAGTGTCTGTCTTCCTGCATTATAAATAAATGCAATGCCCCAAACTCGTCTCTCAACAATTTAGGAACCTATTTTAATGGAAATGTACACTCATGTACAGGGAAACTAGATGCTGTATATATGACGCCAGAGGAGAGATGAAGACCGGATGCCAGGAAATCATGTACACCTCACACTATGCACTCCTCAAACAAAGCTGGAAGTGGAGCCCCTGCTGATGAGGGAATATCTGAGCACACAGAAAGAAGACCTTGTCATTTTCAGGTTAACGCATGAATTTAAAATAAGGGCCTTGTGTTGTTTTTGTGTTTTTTTGCCTACTTGTACGACTCTGTTCTGACACAAATGGGTCAGTGCCTGGCTTTGATACCTGAGTTTATTAGATAGCGCGGAGTAACCTGCCACGTGGTTGCCTTGCATGTCTGAGATCCCAAAGCCTTTGACCACGAGCCTGTCAAACAACTCAACCCTTTTTTCTGCCTGTCTGACAGCAACATTTGTGTGGCTCAATGCCTGCCTGCACCTCATACTCGCAAGAGAGGTAGTCGGTATATTTGTTTCCCATGCATGGCAGCACTCTAGTGAGTAGCAAAAAATATCCATGTCAATCAAACCTCTACTTTTGTAGTTTTCATCATCCTTCTTTTCCATAACCATATATCATTGTCATAATGCTTATAAATTTGACAATTTGGGGCTCAGCTTTGCATTGTTTTTGCATGAAGCCTTCTTGAGGATAGTTGAATGGGTGACATCCGTTTGGTCTGTAGTTAGCTGACAAACTGGCTCGGTACCTACGTTCAGCTCGGGGCAGGGATCTAACCGAGGGTGTCAATGTTTCCAAACCCCCAAACCGAGCCCCTTAAAGGTGCAGTGTGTAGGATTTGTCGGCATCGAGCAGCAAGGTTGCAGATTGCAACCAAATGAAAGTCCCTCCCTCGTGCCAAGCGTGTAGAGGAACTATGGTGGATGACCAAAGCTGTGACTACCTGAATGGCCTGATCTAGTGTTTTGGTTCTGTTCTGGGCTTTTGTAGAAACATGGCGACCAGCTCCATATTTTTAGAAACAAGCGGCTCATTCAAAGGGAAAAAAATATCAACGATTCTTATTTTGAGGCGATTATACACAACAGAAAACCTACTTTGTATTGTATTATATTACATTTCTGCCAATAGATCTACATTTGGTTTGGACCAAAATGTGTTCCTTTTACAAAGGCACATACAAGCTCTATATTTACTGAGAGGTGAGGTTTCTTCACATGATCTGCCTGGTAATTATGATAGTACGTAGTCAGCTGGCTCATTGAGTGATTGGTCACAAGGTCTGGGAGAATACACACAATCTGGAAATTACCATCACAGTAATTAAGGTCATGTAATTACTCGTTCAGTTATTCATTTGGAGGCTAATGAGTAATTGACTACATTTTCAGGAAACTTGCCCAACTCTGCTAACTTCCTAAATCAACTTCGACCACACATTTCCTGCGCAATAAGGCATTAAAACAGACATGTTTGTGTGTTGTGGTTTCCAAATGAATTCGTTTGGATAACGTTCTGCCTCGTTGGCGTGACTTTGCCACAATCTCGGATCTCTGCAATTGCCTTGGTGAGTACAATGTTAGCATAACGGAAAGCAATGATGGCCAAAACCTCTAAAAATTTGACCAAAGTTGGGACGTTCCTTCAAGTGGAAAATATATCAAGCATTCAACCAAGCCCACCCCTCATAACACATATTTGAGGGGCAGTAGAAACTGAAGATGAACGGGATAAAAAATGAAAAATAAAAACTCCCTTGGGCTTGAAGCTCAGTGGACTCCTGCACGAGCAGCTGCCTCTGCTGCTGTGCTCTCCTTCCCGGACCCCTCTGAATGATTTAAACGCCCCCGGATAAAAAAAGATCTGGACGAAAGGAAGAAAAACAGGGCCACTCCTTGGGGCAGATCATGACATATATGGCTGGGCCAATGTTATTCTGCACTGCGACAGATCATCTGGAGATGGCGTGGAGCGGCAGCACTCATTTTGTGTGCGTGACACGGGACACAATCCGCAGGTGTTCGCCCATGTTCCAAAACCCGGAGAAGAAATTTAATCTTGACACTTTCTATACTTTTTCCACACGGGTGGACTGTACATCGAACATTTTCAGGTTTGATGTACAGTCTATCTGATTCATGTCAGCAATTGAGTGTGACGAGCTCCGGGATGATGAAGCTCTCAGGAGCATCTTGGTTTAATTAAATATTGATGATTTCAAAGGGAGGTGGCACCAAAGTGCTTTTCAAATCCATGTGATTTTTTTTATGCTCCTCTGAGCAATCCTTTTGTAGCTTCATCTACTCTTCACTCATTAATGCAACTCTAGACCATGTCGAGGAGGACACACACGCGTCCTCCCGCTATATATCAGCAGAAGCTTAGACAGGAAAAAAGAAACATGTCAGTGGATCTATAATTTTTTTGTCACAGAAGGGGCCGAATGCCGTACTTAAACAGGAAATGACTCTTAAGTTGGAATTGGAATCCATTTCCTCCTGTGGACAGCAGTGTATTAGAGGCCAACGGGGACACCTTAAGGTCTATATTAGTATTCAGTCCTCCGCTGCAATGGGGATGTTGTTGAGATGTGTGGGTGCTCATATAACAGCCATTTATCGATCCACGGAATGTAGCCCACCACTGCTGACAAACACCTGTAACGACGCTTTTGTCCCTCTGTAGTCAATTCTTTTGCTGAAATATATATTTTAGAACCGATTGCTTGTTTTATCGTTATAGGTGCATTTGGTCGGCCAGGTGCCTGAGAGGATATCAGCTCTTAAGATGTGGCACAAGGTGGCCAACGTGACATGGACAACAACCAAGTACCGTCATCTGGAGGAAACAGCATTGTCAAAAGAATCTGAAAGACCCTAATCCGCTGGCAGTTTTTCTCTGTCACATTTTTTATTTGTTTTCATTATCTGTATCAGCAAAGTAACATCAGTGGTTTCCAGCCTTACTGCTTGTGACCTCTTTTTTCGAACCATGTCATTTTGTGATCATTCATCAGAGGTCGCAGCCTCAGTTTTGGACAACCAGAGGGTCCTCTTTCCTTTCCAGGCTGTATTTCCAGGCTCCTGGGAAGCAAAATGAATCTAGTGCAACAAAACGTGCAGCATTAATGTTAATTTTCTTCTTTTTGGATCCCAACCATTTTTTGACACTTTAAGTTTATCTTCAAGACCCCTTGAGTTGCCGGGTTAGGACAGCCACCAATGCTTTACATGACAAACAATACAGCCGTATAATACTTTTAATCTCATGTTTTAGGTTCTTTTTACCCCACTAGACAGCAACTGTTTGTCCGACACACAGTGTCAAGTCAACATACATGTCACATCGTGAAAGTGTGAAACGGAGACTCTGTATCTGGCTTCACTCGCATGCCAGTGTTCCTCTGACAGTATGAATCCCCTTTCCCAAAGCTGTTGGATGGCACTGTTTTGTGCTGATTAGAATCCAAACCAGCCCTCCTTTTCATTCCTTGTTATGGGGGAGGAGAGAGGAGGGGGAGAAGAGATTTTTTCAATGGGAGCCCCACAATGCATGCCTTTTCATGGGAACGAATCCCGCTTCAGCTGAGAGATCTCACCCACAGACCAGTGAGGCAGAGACCTGGAACTAATTACGCTAACGAGTTCACCCTGTTTCCCGTAATGACGAGCGAGTGGCATCATTAGCAGCCATTTAAACCATGCAGATGTACGCGCTCTTGGGAACAGACATGTCGAATGCGAGAGCTAAAGTTTGGTTCTCCAGCTTGCGTCCATTTCTTGTGTGTGTCTGATGGAGGGCTTAATGGACAGCAGCAAACCCTCTCCCCAACCCCCACCCTTGTGGGACGGTGCTGGGTAAAGTGGAAAGAGAGTGGCCAGGAGGGGTTGGGACAGAGCACAGTAAAGCCTGCTGCAGAATCATCATACCATTAGTTGCTCTCATTGATAAGCTCCAACTTCCTGTATAATGTCACTGAGGAACCCCCCCAAAAAAGAAGAAAAAAAAGTACCCTGGTGCTTTAACACGTATTCTCCCAATGACGTACATGCACACGCACTCCCGAGAACTCCCCACATTGTCTTTTCACTCATTTTTTTCTCCTTACATTATGTCAATCTGAAGGGACACAAATGCAGCCCGAGCCGCACGCGTGACTCCCGTTTTGGTAACAAACCGCGCGAAGCGCATCCACACCCATGTGGGATGCTGACCTAAATATTCACTCCATTGCAGCAACGACCGGCTCATCCAAACAACCATAGACACACACACGGGTCCCGTCACGGCCCATTGTTTCCAACATCTACGCACGAAATGTAACGCGGACCAGCTCAACGTCCCGATTGGCAGTTTTGTTATGTAACCTTTCGAGGAAGGGGGTTGGGGGGAGCCATGCTTGGCTTATTGTGGTACTCACCGTAAAAAAAAAGAGCTGCTGTTCACCTCGACTTCTGTGGAGACTTTTCTTTTTTTTTTTTTTTTCTTGACCCCTTTGCTGTCTCAAGCCCGGCCGTCCAGCATGGCAAGACTCCGCTCAAATGTAGTACGCGCCGCCGTTGCTGGCCCCGTGGGAAGAAGCCCCCCCTCCAGCAGCAGCAGCAGAGATGGATGGCAGCGAACGGAGGTTTGTATTATCCCCTTCCTTCCTCCTCACAGAGGACGTTTAGAGGCGGAGTGCAGCTTCTCGCCCCAGTCGGCAGGAATAGAGACTTCTCAAAGAGCCGCGGATAGCTCCGGTGCTGAAATCTTTTCCTCCCTCTCTCTCTCTCTCTCTCTCTCTCTCTCTCTCTCTCTCTCTCTCACACTCTCTCTCTTTTTCTCCGCCCTCCTCCCTGAGCTACTCCCTCATCATCTGAGGAGACGCG
The DNA here is from genome assembly GCA_023566465.1 of Cottus gobio. Lineage (NCBI taxonomy): Eukaryota > Metazoa > Chordata > Actinopteri > Perciformes > Cottidae > Cottus > Cottus gobio. Next base: position 17,539,415 of record CM042237.1, read on the forward strand.
CAGCTCGCAGACTCACCGCTGAAGTTCGGTTGAGGATTTATAACCCACCATGTTTTACAGCACCCTCCACCCTCAAACAAACTCAACAGTTTTCCCATAGCCCATTCAAACTTTTATAGTTTGGTTAAACCAACAGTTCAAATTCCCAAAGGCATGCAACTCCATATTAAAGAGAAAGAAACAGCAATATTTGCTTTATAAATGCCTGGAATGATTAACAAAATCTGCTTCTGATTAGTTTTCTTTCAATACCATACAATGAACCCCCAAGACTCACATAGACCTTGTTCAGATGGGGACAGGGGCTCTATAGGAAGAGAAAGCAGGTCAGCAGATGCCACACAGAAGAGTTGTACATCCTCTAAAATCTAGGAACCTGGGGGGTTAATTTGAGATGAGATCAAATAAACTCAGAGTAAATGACCTTAAAACATTATAATGGAAGTATAGCATAGCCATTTCTGTCCATTATTATGTCGTATTGTTCAATGTTTGGGTTGATATTACATGGATCTGGCGCTGAACCTTTATTTTAACACTCGAGAATTGATAAATATGATTTAATCATTTCAAAACATCCGACCAAGACCTTGAGAAACACTATGGAACATTTATAGAATTTTCATTTTCAAAATATTCAGTGCAACAATAACCTTTGCTTAGGACCTTGCAGCATAAATCACTTACTCCTTGCAAATGTTTTTTATTTTTATTTGTATTAATCAAAGCGAAGATAGATGTATATGTGTGTGTGTGGTGTGACAGCTCGTGACAGTGAACCTCTGAGTTGGTTTTATAACAGCGGGATCTCCAGTGCCTTCATCAGCAGCGTACGCGGCTGATGTATGAACAACCGGTCTGCGCCTACTGTGTCGTTCCACAGCCTGCTGGTTCAAATGGAAGGCCGTGCATTATTGATGAAGACGTAAGTGCACAGTGACCCATTGGTCTTGAGGGAAGAGGGGGAAACAATGGTACATACGGTATGTCACAGGGGAACCCCTCTCCCCGGAGCCACCTCTGTGCTGTACAAAACAAATAGGGAATGGATTTCTCTCTTCATGTCGGCCTACGCTGTGTTAGGCTACTATAGCTTCTTTTTGTAGAGAGTAGCACATTCAAGTAAACGTGTAGCCTTGAAAGCATGAAACATTTTGCCCAAACTTTGGTAATTGGGCACTTTGAGGGGAACAGAAATGTGTCCAAATATTTAAGAGGAGAGAGAATGTGTTGTTGTTATGATTAGATATTTATTTGTTTGACAGAAATGGGCTCTAAGTTAAGACAAGTAGCCTGGAAAGTTTTTATTTTTTATTTAAAGAAGGCTGGGAAAGAAAATAGCAATGACCTCAGTTACTCTTTCAGAATAGTTGTATTGGTCTCAGTCTGTCACTATTAGCAGTCTGGTTGTGGCATTCCCATGGATTTGCAGTTGGATTTTGAAGCAATGCAATCACTGCCTTTTCAGCCCTGAATTACTTCGCCTGTGGAATGAGAACAATGGAGCCAAAGGCACCTGATGATCGGTCCGTTCAAGTGTGCAGTAATTGCACCTTCCTCTTTCTATATTCTTCACTTGTTCCTGTGGTTACGGAGTTTTACTGCGAGAGCAGAAATTAGAGAAATTACCTTATTCAGTAACTGCCGTCTGATTAATTGCCCCATCTTTGTTGGACCAAGATGATGATTATAAGAGGGGGTGAGCCACTGGAAAAGGAAAGCAAAGCCACATCCTTCTTCTCATCTAAACCCTGGTAAGAAAGGACATACGTGTCTCTCAGAAAATGTCACACTATTCGTTTACCTTCATTTTATCTGCCTAGTTTTGCACTGAAATCATTACGAAGTTAAAACTCATGCTCCTCTTTCTAGAAACACTATTCTGTTCGCACACAATTGATTGAAGGTTTAATTTCAAATCATATAAGCCTCTACAAGAGTAAGCCCAGGTGAGGACAAGCCCCCCCAATTTTGACATATTTTGGAGTCAACCTTATAATGGGATAAATGAGCATAACATGTGAAACCAAAAGCAAAATATGAATGAATATATGAACATTAAGAAATTTGCTTTTTCCCCATTTTCATCAAGTATAGGTTTGTTTGCAATATCATATCGCCATTCTTCCTGTATTGTGGTTGTCGGCTACTTCGTCAATGATGCCTCGCTGCACTCATGGAAGCTGTCTTTGCCGTTCCTACGTTTAGAAAAGCCCTTCGTGCCGACACGGCACTCCATCCTAGTGACCGCCGTCATTGTTCCAGGTGATACTTTTGACACGATGTGTTTCTAGGTAATTGTGTGCTTTCACATGAAAGGAACCAACTCTGAGGGAACCAACACTGTTTTCTTCCTTTTTGGTCGGGCACTTAAAGAGAATGAGGGAAGCACTCCACTCTGGTTCCATGTGGCTCTTGACAAATCCTTACAAAAAAAAAGAACCGGAGATGACATTGACACTGCATGTCTTTGCATAAATATCCAGAGATCGTGGGGCATAATCAAGTGTTGAATTTAGTCTTGCAAGTTACAGCCAGCTAGGCGACATGTATAGGGCCTTCCACCTGACCAAACCAATAGCTAGCTTAAAAGAAAAACAATAGTAACTTGAATGTTCATCTAATATTCATAAAACAGCTAAATAAGGTATGCAAGTTGTAATTCCAGGCTATGTTTATAAACAACATGTTTATATGTATTTAAGTAAAAGACTGGATCCGCGTAACGTAAACTGCAGCTATTAGCATGCCCAGCTTACCAGAGTTAGCTCCCACAACATTGTTTCCAATGGGAGCGCTTTAATTAGTCTAGCTAACGTTGTGTGGCGTTACAGGTTCACGACGACGTTCACGGCTAGCACGCATCATTGTGGTATTCTAGAATAAAACTATCGGCGAATCCTAATTATTTTTTATTCTCAAAGGGATAATAACTGTCTTTATTTCTTTTGTCCTGGATAGGATGATTATTTTTCAAACATGTAGCTTTAGCCTGCTTTAGAACTGCTTTTACGAGCATGTCCTAAAACGGCTCAGCTGGAAGTCTTCCAAATGTAGCCATTTACACATTGTCAACCAACTCATTGAGCTAATATTAGCTCAATTAGCTCTCTAACAGCTTATCAAATCTGCTGTCATTTCAGCTGAGAACACTTCTGTCTGACATGAAGGACTCGTTTAGAAAAGAATATGCATAAATTGAATCTGCCAGTGTTATCATTGTCAAATGCATTTGTGCCACATGAGAAGAACTAAAGCTAGACAACCTAGGGGGGTGTTTTTTCTTCTTCTCATTCCTTTGTTTAAAATCATCATCCACTGTCAGACCGTAATGTTTGTGCATGTCCCTGTCTCTTTTCAAGAAGTCCTTATCTCTTTTGTTCAAGCAACTTTAAATTCTGGACTACGTCCTATTTTCATTCAGCCCAATGTAGCTGAACAAAGAGCAACAATCAGAAAGTCAAAGATACAGAGGTCAAGCATGCTCCTTGCACAAAGGCAACATAATTAAGGTGAAGTTGCTTTGCTTTGGCAGATGACAAGGACTCTTTTATGTCACATTATCTAAACATTAGTCCACATTTTAGAGAAAGCGCTTGAAGCTTTTTTGTATTATGTTTAAGCCAGATCAGATTAACGGAACGATGACTGAGCCTTGATTCTCAACACAATGTGGATAAAAAAAAAAAGAAACATAACTCTAAATTGAAACGCTTTGTATTTTGGGTCAAATAACCTCATTATATATATAATACTATGGAATTGTATTTATTTTTCATTCATAAATCCCTGCTGTATATTATTGTAGCCTACCTTAGTGTAGCTTTAAAGACTGTAGGCTGGGAAAAATAAAAACCCGTTGGTGCCAATACCAACACTGTTGCTAAGCAACTGATCAGTTTTGCAACTGATTTCAATTTCACTCCGATTCAGCCAAATTCCTGGTTCCTAAAATTTATAGAGGGAGTTTTGGGTTTTTAGAAAGTGCACAAAGACTCCAACTCATCTTCATACTTTGTGTCACAAATAACTACAGATACATATTTAGTTTCTATTAATTAAACCTCCCTGTTGTCGTGTCATACATATTGTTAAATATAGGCAATTAGATTCTGAAATTATGGTTGAGCATTCTTTTAAAATGTGGTGCTTGAAGAATTGTCTGCAGCATTTGCTATTTGATCCCAATCCAACTGTCAGGTCTCAAAATAGGCTAATTTGAAATATCACAATGAATATAAATGACCAGCTTCTGATTCTAATCTCAAACCACAAATATACAACTTTTTGTGCACCATGAAATTGTATACTGTCAAACTCTCACCAGCAGCCGTACAATGGCGTGAAGCAGAGGGATAAGACCATCCTGTGAAGAGACACACCTCAAACCACAAACCATTTCTAGGTCGGCAGTTCATCAACATGAGCAATACGCGCTGGCACAGGTTGAATATCATTGAATACTTGAATATCGGAGGGGGAGGACGTTGTAAATGTTATACACCTTCCCCGGGCGCTCCACGAAGCTGCCCACTGCTCCTTAATACTAAGGATGGGTTAAATGCAGAGAATAAATTCCATGTGATTGTGTAAAAAAAAAAAAACACACATGGCCAATAAAGTTGATTCTTCTTCTATTCTTCTTCTACATGACAAATGTGCATAATTTATAGATTAAGGATGCATCTTATTCACTGATCGCAGGCTTCGTTTTGGTTACTTCCTCGCTTTTTCATGTTGTTTCATGCTCGGCATGGCCAGAGGCTTCATGTTTTTGGCTTCTTTGTCTGTCCAATCCATTCTCGTGAACTTTGGCACAAGCGTCCAACTGGACTCAAAGAGGAAGTGTTTTGATTTTGATGGTCAAAGGTCATGTGATCTCACGCCCGACTCATTCTCGTGAACGCAATATCTCTGTAACAACCTTTTGAGGAATTTCCTCAAATTTGACACAGATGTCCACTTGGATTCAGGGTTGAACTGATGAGAATTTAGTGGTAAAAAAGAAAAATGCTTGTCCATTTCTCATGAATTCATATGCTAATTATGAAAATGCCCCACAAATGTCTCAGAGGATATAATGATTAAGGGGTGACACTTTAGACTTGACTAGTTGATGGAGGCATACAATTTTAACGTTGTAGTTATAGTTGTTGCTGTGTTTTTAACGCTCCATTCAAAATGTCTAATGCTTTCTAGATATCTGTGGAAAGAAACTGATAAAATTCAAAATTATAATTCCCTGTGGCACGTGCCGGTAGTGATTGCTGTTCATCACCGGTCCTGTTCGTGACTTTTACGGACCTCCAGCATTCACTGGGACGTTTTGCAGCCGAGTGTGAAGCAGCGGGGATGAGAGTCAGCACCACAAAATCCGAGGCCATGGTGCTCTGCCAGAAACCGGTGGATTGCTCCCTCCGGGTGGGGACAGAGTGCCTACCACAAGCGAAGGAGTTCAAGTATCTTGGGGTCTTGTTCACGAGTGAGGGTAAAATGGAGCGGGAGATCGACAGGCGTATCGGTGCGGCTGCAGCAGTAAAACAGGTTTTGCACCGGGCCATCTTTTTGAAGAAGCAACAAAGCCAGAAAATCTATAATAAATAGAAGCCATAATGATGCTGAACTAGATTCTGCAACTGGGTTTTCTTCGACACATTTAGTTTTGGTCTACATTCTTCTATTGCAGTTTCTGTCATTAGAAAGCTTTCTACATCTTCCTGCACCAAGGCCTCAAGTCTGAAAGAGGCAGTTACTAATATTTCTATACAAACTATGGATCATAAATGTCAGTTAAAGTGACGAATTAAAAAAATGAACCCCTCAGCTCAACAGAGCATTTTATTGTCTTCCAGCTAATTGTTTCATACAGCGCAACTGGTTGATTTCATTGAACATATGGGAACATAGTGGAGCATTTAGCTGCTAAGGATCTGATATGTTCCTCAGTGGTTGGTGGAGAGCAAAGAAAAGAGCAAAAAGAGAGTTAGAAAAAAGAAAGTGAATATGAGTAATCATTTGTTAGGTCTGTGGCCCTGCCCTTTAAACCATGACATGCTATGTACCCCTTTAGCATCAGTTCTGGATGTGTCATGGACAGTGTGTCATGTTTCCACTCACCACATGCACAGTGTCTGATCAAAATAAATGGTAACACTTTATAATAACTACACACTATTAAGCAGTAAAGCATAAGTAAACACGTATATTATCATTTATAAAGCATTGTTCCAACATGAATACTCTCATTAGTATGCAATTCATTTTCTTGATTAATAAGCTTAACTATACGTTTCATGATTGGGTTTTTATACTTTGTAAATAATGGATTCCCCATTTGTAAATTAAGTAATGTATATTGCACACCAATTATTAAGGACTTATGGATGATGGTTACACTAATGGTTAACATGTGCTTTATAAATGTGTTTTAATTCTGCAATTCATGATTAATTCAGGTAGTTACTAGTCGTTAGTTATTTATTATTTATTTAGGTATTTTGTGTGACCCCATCTATTCCTTACAAAGCATTTATAAATTACCTTGAAAGGCCGGCAGTGCCTCAAAGCTAACACAAGTCTTAGTTATCTTCTCAACAGAAAAGGAAAATAGACAGAGAAAGTTATAAAGAACATTAATATGATGATGCTGGGAGGCGATACCTGTCAGTAGCACGAGTGTTGAGGAGTATGTTTCATAGTTTGCTGGCACATACATACTATAGATTATGAGCCTCTAGCAAGCTGTGACTTGTTTGCTAGCTAGCCAGCTAGCAATATCGTCACTAACTAGAGGTCCTGAGACAGGCGCACTCGCCACCTTAGTTGTGAGTAGACCAATCCAGGTGATATATTACTCAATTTACAAATGGGGAATCCATCATTTATAAAGTATGAAAACCCAATCATGAAACGCATAATAATCAAGAATAAAACATTTATAACTGTGTTTATGAATTGCATAGTAATGAGTTACTAATGAGTGTTCATGTTGGAACAACGCATTATAAATGATGAATTAAGTGTTTACTCATGCTTTACTAATGCTAAACAGTGTGTACTTATTTTAAAGTGTTACCAAAGAAACCTCTACGTTCACAGGAAACGTACAGTTTCTGCTCGGGTACAGCTTTCTTTTTTAAACTTACAATGTAGATTTACTTACTTTTTTACTTTAAATACGCAACAAAAGTACTCTGTTAGGTTAAGGAAAAGATCATGGGTTAGGTTCAGTTGAGTATGTTTGTTATGTTAGCTATGCATGTCACATATCTGGTTTTAGCGAAGTCTGACAGTTATGTAACAAAATTACAGTAAAATAATAAGAATGTTCCCACAGGACACGAGTAGCGGTCTGCTGGGTGAAAGTCATGTGTTTGTTTGATCCATCCAACCTTGGTTTAATTCCCAGCTCCTCCTGTTCACATGTCAAAATGTTCTTGAGCAAGACACTGAACCCCGGATACAATGTCATGTATGTGTGTGTTCACCTGTGTGTATGTTACGATGGAACGAGAGCACAAACCTGAACAACTTTGGTCAACCTACAACTAGCTGACAGTATGTGGGCAAAAGGTACATCGTCAAACCGTTGACTGAAAGTTGACCAAAAATTACAAAGGACAGGTTGCATTTTGGGATAGAGTTTGGGCGACCATGGTGATTAGGAGCTGGATGGCAGAGACTCCACATTTGCTACTTCATGCAGTGCAGATTTGTTTGTTAATAAATCGCATCACCAAAGCTAAAGCTGCTCCATAATATTCATTTTATTGTTATTTAAATGTAAAATGACTGCATATTGTAGCTTTAAATTGACTGTTTGTCCCTTTTAAGAACGTCTCTCCTCTGGAGTGGCTTATCCCACACTCACACACCCCTGCAATGATATGACAGAATGAAGTGGTAATTGGATTTCCGTCCTCTCGCCGGAATCCGATAGACCGCCACCAAATGCTAATCTCTTATCTACCTGTCCATCACTGCGGCATGACAGAGCAGGGAAGAAGAACGCCAACTAATCCGGTCGCGGCGTTACATCTGGACCACAGCTGCTCTTTATCACGCCGTGGAGCTCAGTCAGCGGCATATGGCTCCGCTCGTGACTGGGCGCAGTCGGTGTGATTTTATCCAGATGCCTCCAGCAGAATGATGCTGCTCAAGCCTTCATTAATCAAGGCCACTGTCCGTCCTCCTCCTCCTTGTCAAAAGGATTCACACTGACAGACTGAGCATGGTCCACCTCTGGGTTTAGCAAATTGTCCGTCACGTGGATGTTCTTTCAAATTGAATTCAAACTGTGCATGTAGGCCTTGTGGTCATTTCCTCAATCCTCAGGGTTGATTAATGATTTGGTGACGTGCTCTTTCCCTCAGACAATTTGACGTCTTTCTCTGACTATGCAGATTCATTACCCGATCTGACAAAGCCCCATTATTCAGCATCACCCCCCAGAGCTGACAGAGTGGATCTGGCACCGAGGCATTACGGACCACAAGCATCCATTAGGACCAGGAGAGGGGAGGGCCAAACACAGTGTCTGACAGCTTGAGCTTTTGAATTTAATTAAATGTGTCACAGGTTTTTCTGCCTATTTATGGCCTGGACGCAGTAAGGGGAGGGGGGGACAGGCTATGACTCCTGCAAGCACAGCAAGACAATGTAAATACCTCATCTATCGCCCACTGTGAGCAGTGAGCTACATATTCTGCAAAATAAGAAAAGAAAAAAAAAGACGCCGGACTTCGAAGATGAATTGTTCGAGAGAAGATACGGTTGATATAAAAACACATGGTAGGATTGCCTGTCAGCTTCAAATAACAATATTTTATTCCAATGTCATTTAGAGATTTACAATCCTTTAGGCTAGAACTCCGGAGTCAATCATATAGTTAATACGAAAAACAACTAGAATCAACGTCACATATTTGGGATGGGATTCAAATTGGGCTAGAAAGCGGCTCAGGTGATAATAAATGGGAGGGAGACTTTACGGATCCATATTAGATTTCTCTGAGCATTTGCAACGAAATTAACTTAATTTTCTGGCTGCGATAATCAATCCATGCAGAGAAAAGTACACATAATCCCAGCAGATCCCGGAGCAGGGAGCGTTTTTCTCTCCGATCATTGTCCCGAGGCGGAATGATGCATTCAAGGGCTGATAATCAGTCATGGAGCGTTTTTTATATTGTGCATGCAATGTGATTTGACTGCGCAATAAGATGTGCTTTATCAACTTCAACTTTCCAAACACTACCAACTTGTTTTTACCCCTGAGGGCTTGGTCAGATTAACAGTTGTCCTTCGTCATCTTCCACTCTTGTCCTAAATCAATTCGGCCTGCGGATTTGTATTGACGACCGAAATTAGAACGATGTATACTTTTTATTCTGCTCGAAATTAAAAGCTATTTCGGCTCTATTTGCAGACGGCAGCTGGAAGTGGAAACAGAGGGCAATCTGACTGGCAACGTACGTTTAATACATTAAAAACCTCCTCTGTAGACAATGCTAACTAATACAAAACTAAAGTTCTAAATATTAATGAACAATGAACAGCCACCATGACGTTGGCGTACTCTCAGCTCACACCAGCACACGCCGAGATGCAGTGTGATCTGTGGCTACCAAGGTAACCTGCTTCTGCTGCTGAGGGCTCTGAAAGGACCTGGCAGGGTTAAGTAATTAGACATGAGGTGACATAAACGGAAACGACATCTGAGAGTCGGCCTCCCAGTTTCATCTGAGAACAGGGCTTGGTAAAGTTTTTCTCTCCTCGGTTTGTTCAGAAAAACTATCCGAATCGCTTCCACCCAATGACGTCTTCCACTTTTGGAAATGTGGAAGTTAATTTCTGTGCACTCCGAGGAAGGCAGTAATGAAAGGAAAAGCCATTAGCCGTGCATATGAGAACCACCTTCCCCTGCCTCTTTTGGGAGCAGATAATGATTCAGAAATTAGGAGTAGATAATGTGTGTACAAATGACGGTCCATATTTCCATGGCAGCAGCCCAATGGATCATTTTAGCACAATTTAATATTTGATGGGACCCATTCCTTTAAAAGCTGTGTTTCAGTTGCACCTGAGGGTGGGGCTTGATCACAGTTGAAGGGATGTGGTCAACAGTCTGGATGTCGGCTCCAGAAACAAAGAAAACATACAAACTAACGGTCATCATGTGGCTTGTTGTTTTAAAGACTCCATTACCAACTCCATCAAAAGCAGCCCCTTGGCATTGTCCAGAACCCATTGCCACATCCAATGAATATTAATTAGCTGTCATTCAAGTCTCCGTGAATTATCACAAGCAAATAAAAAACATAATTGGACTTCTGTGCGGACGTAGAAGGAGGGATATGACAAGCTCATTAGGAAAAAACTGATGAAAAACAGACAGCTGCAAGTGAAACGCAGCATTGCAATGATCTAATTACTTTCTTCCGCACATCCTCCACAGTTACATTACAGCGGCCTCCCCAAATCACTGGCTATGTTAATAAGTACAATATCTCGTGCTGCAACTCCATCACACAGAAACAAACTGAGGAGTCGCCGGCTGAGCAGGCTGGCTAATTGGAGTCACCATCCAACCAGTTTTTCAGGTATTTAGTTGTGAGATATTATGTGTCACTGTATCGTGATGCAACGAGACAATGACAAATGTTTCAGATTTAAAAATATTTAAAGACAGCAGGAAAAAACACTTAAAGGGGAGGATTGAACACCACCTGGTGGTTTTCTTTTAATATTTGAGAAACTTTGATTGCTGCCTTTTTTGGCCGTCATTTTAGATCAGGGAAGGTTAAGGTTCCCTCAACGACTAATCTGCCTCCTCAGGACTGTGTGGGCGTAGTTAAATCAATAAATCTTTCATCCGTGGGTTCCACCCACCTTAAACCAATGAGACGAGCACACATCAATGTCTCATATGAAATAAGCAAAACTGACGAAACATTGGTGGAAAATGTTCAGAGAGAACTGGTTGAGAAGGTAAGTTTAATGGTCACCATTACTGCCAGGATGTATCTTTTCAAGCACACAACAAATGAGGCTTTCAAGCTGTCTCAAATCTAATTTCAGATACATTTGTAAGTTGATTTTATGGCTACACTCTGGTCTGAATTGACTGAATACATTATTTTTTTTTTAAATAGAGAAAATAAATACATAAAAGTTTCATCTTGACCCTTGTAATGTAAGAGTTGGAGGTCTGACCACGAGCAGGAGAGAAATGAAGTGATGACACCCCGTCATTGTACACAAACACCTTGGCGCCTCGCTGCATCAGCCGTGATGCTCTCATGTACTTGAGTAAGAAAGGCGTGCTTAGCTCGCATGCATAATTGATCGAGTCACTGGGTTAGATGAAAGACGGATATGCTGTTGTGCACAATGAGTCGGGGGGAAAAAAAATGTTACCTTTGTCCGGGCTCTAATGTGAAAGGAAATGGACTGCCACTCATCTCAGATGCACTGTTATGGATGTCTTGTTTTCTCGTCAGAAGCCGCTCTGGTAGTTGCCAAAATGGATACGTGATGGTCAAAAGGTCAAGAGGGTGGATTTATAAATAGGACTGCTATCAAGTCATATGAAGATGATGTGAGCACTTACAGTATTTGATTAAGAGAAGTGCTCACAGTGTGAGGCACCCACCATGTTGCTGGGTCTGCAATGTGGCTGATTCCTCATTCGGTCCCCGAGCTGGATCGCTCAGCTTTGAAATGTTGAAGAAAGGCAACAAGAACAATGGTTTTAAAGTTATAACTTCTACATTTGCATACTGTCCTTAAATTATAGACTGGATATAATATGTGGAAGCAGTGTTGACGCTGCAACTATTCTGCGCTTTTGCAGCCTTGAGTTTGGCAAATTGTCATCTTGGATTATGGCCGTCGCCAACTCGTTTTTCTTCTTTTCCAACCGGACTGCAGGGAAGTGACGCCGTGGTACAGACGCAGTTATACAACTCTGGGAGCAACCTGTCAAATCACCTTGTAGCCCTAAAGCATCCCCTGCTTTATGGTCTGTTTGACTCCAAGTGGACCATAATTTACTAAATGAACATCATGTTGAAGAAGACTTGATACTAAAGATTGAGACATAAACTCATGTTTACAATGTTTACTGAAGGAATAAATCAAGAGAGAAGTAGAGTAATTTTCTTATAGACTTCGATACAATTGGATCTCTTTTTGTAACAAGAGTAGCCCCCTGATGGCCGTTAGAGAGAATGCAAGTTTAAGGCCCTTCCATGTATTAATTGGTAGAAAAAAGAAAAGTGCTTATGACACTGAGCATAAAAGTGAACTGTGGCAAGACTCGCCTTGCCCCGGGAACAATCACTCACAGCCACACAGTGGGGTCAGGTTTCTGATGCTCTCTTTATTATTATTATCTTCCGCCGTGAGTCCGCACGCTCCACTCCGTTCCACATCCGGCGCCCCCGACTGCCGTCACTTCCGGGTTTAAGTAGAGACACACACACACACACGCACACACTCATCAGTCCCCGGTGCGGCTCATTCTCCACTCTTCCCCGCACCTGTTCCCTGAGCCGCCCTTCCCTCTTCCCTCCCGCAGCTGCGCTTAACCACGCCCCTGCCCCACATACCCCCACCGCCCGACTGAGGCCGGGGAGCCACCGGCCTAGCCAACTCCCCCCCCCCCCCCTTCGGAGCGGGACAGGAAATCAGCCACGACCATCTGCGTCCCCGGCCTATGGACCACCTTGAAATGAAAGGGCTGCATAGCCAGATACCACCGGGTGATCCGGGCGTTGGTATCCTTCATGCGGTGGAGCCATTGGAGCGGGGCATGGTCCGAACAGAGGGTGAACTGGCGCCCCAGGAGGTAGTACCGCAGGGAGTCGACCGCCCACCGGATGGCGAGGCATTCTTTTTCCACCGTGCTGTACCGGCCCTCCCGCTCCGAGAGTTTCCTGCTGGTGTACAGCACGGGGCGGTCGTCTCCCCCCACCTCCTGAGACAAAACGGCCCCCAGCCCCCTGTCCGACGCGTCAGTCTGCAGGACAAAAGGGAGAGAAAAGTTAGGGTTGTGGAGAAGCGGCTCCCCACAGAGGGCTTCCTTCACCGCCTCAAACGCCCGCTGGCACTGCTCCGTCCACTGGACCGGATCTGAAGCACCCTTTCGGGTGAGGTCGGTCAAGGGGCTGGTCAGCCCCGCAAAGTCGGGTATGAACCGCCGGTAGTAGCCCGCCAGCCCCAAGAACCGCCTCACCTCTTTTTTGGTCTTGGGCGGTGGGCAGGCTGCAATCGCTGCTGTCTTGTCCACCTGAGGACGTACCTGCCCTCCGCCCAAGTGGTACCCCAAATACCGTACCTCCCTCCGTCCAATCGCACACTTCCCCGGGTTGGCCGTGAGGCCGGCCCCCTCAGCGACTCCAGGACCGCGCCCACCCGCCGCACATGCTCCGCCCACGTATCGCTATGGATGATGACGTCATCTAGGTAGGCGGCAGCATATGCAGCATGCGGGCGCAGCACCCTGTCCATCAGCCTCTGGAATGTGGCCGGCGCCCCGAACAACCCGAAGGGAAGCATGGTGAACTGGAACAAACCGTACGGAGTGGAGAAGGCCGTTTTTTCCTTGGCCTCTGGCGACAGGGGAATCTGCCAGTAGCCCTTGGTTAAATCCAGTGTGGTAAAGAAGCGTGCAGTGCCCAGCCGGTCCAGGAGCTCGTCGACCCGGGGCATCGGGTACGCATCGAACCGTGACACCGCATTCACCTTACGGTAGTCCACGCAGAACCGGATGGACCCATCTTTCTTGACCACAAGAACGATGGGGCTGCACCAGGCGCTGTTGGACTCTTCTATTACCCCCATCTTCAGCATAGCGACCAATTCTCGCTGAACCACTTTTTTCTTGTGCTCAGGGAGTCTATAGGGCCGTGACCGTACCGTCACCCCTGGGGTGGTCTCCATCTGATGCACTATGAGGTCCGTGCGCCCTGGTTGAAGCGAGAACACGTCAGCAAAACGCTCCTGCAACTTGGCCACGTCTGTTTGCTGGGCCGCGGAGAGGTGGGCTTCACAATGGAGCGAGGCGGGAACCCCCGATTTCGGTACCTCAGGCCCCAGCTCCTCCCTCTCCGAAACTGCGGACACCAGCGAAACAGACTCCGCCTCCCTCCACGCTTTCAGGAGGTTGAGGTGATATATTTGCGTGCTCCCGCCCCTATCAGACCGCACCACCTCATAGTCGACCTCCCCGACCCGCCGTGTGACCACAAAGGGCCCTTGCCACTTGGCGAGGAGTTTGGAGCTGGAAGAAGGAAGCAATACAAGTACCTTATCTCCCGGTGCGAATTGTCTCAGCTTGGCCCCTCTGTCATACAGGCGCCGCTGCCGGTCCTGGGCCTGGCGCAAATTCTCTTGTGACAGCCGACCCGAGGCGTGAAGCTTTGCGCGCAGGTCCAGGACGTGCTGAATCTCGTTCCGGCTGGTGCTCGGCCCCTCCTCCCAGCTTTCCTTAATGAGGTCGAGCACCCCACGTGGCGTCCTGCCAAACAACAATTCAAAGGGAGAAAATCCCGTGGAGGCCTGGGGCACCTCCCGCACTGCAAACAGAAGAGAGTCAAGCCATTTATCCCAATTACGTTCATCGTCGCTAATGAATTTACGGATCATGGTTTTCAACGTCTTTTTGAACCGTTCCACCAGCCCGTCAGTCTGGGGATGGTAGACACTGGTCCGCACCGACTTGACCCGCAGTAACCCGTAAAGCCCTCTCAGTGTGCGCGACATGAACGACGTGCCCTGGTCAGTCAGAATCTCTTTCGGGACCCCGACTCGGGAGATGACCTGAAACAGCGCCTGCGCCACACTCTTCGCAGAGATGTTGCGCAGCGGCACCGCTTCCGGATATCGCGTTGCATAGTCCACCAGGACCAGCACAAAGCGATATCCGCGTGTGCTCCGGGGAAGTGGCCCGATGAGGTCCATGCCGATCCGCTCGAACGGCACCTCCATTAATGGTAACGGGCGCAAGGGCGCCCTCGGGATGGCCGGGGGATTAACCAATTGACACTCCGGGCACGATGCGCACCATCGGTGCACATCCGCCCGGATGCCCGGCCAATAAAATCGGGTCATTAACCGGAGCAACGTTTTGTCCGATCCCATATGCCCAGCCATTGGGTTACAATGAGCCGCCTGGAAAACTATTTCCCGGCGGCTCTTCGGCACCAGCAATAGGGTGTCCTCCTGACCGGTCTGGGTGTCACGACTCACCCGGTACAACCGGTCCCTGATTAATGAAAAGTGGGGATATGTCTGCGCTGCGTCGGGGCGTACCAGCTGACCATCAATCTTAATCACTTGGTCAAAGGCCGCGCGCAGGGTCTCGTCCCGGGACTGCTCCAGTGGAAAATCTTCCATGACGTGAAACTCGGGAGCCGGCGGAGTCTCCACTGGAGGCTCAGCCGGTTCCCCCGCCCCGGCCGCAATGTCGAGCGGACCCGCGTCGCCGGTCAGCACCGCACACCTATCCCACGGCCCTAGCTGTCGTGCCCGCACCCCCGCTGCCTCCCCCATTAACCTCCCAAACCCCGGCCAATCGGTTCCCAAGATTAGGGGGTGCGTGAGGCGGGAGCTAACCGCAACCCTCACTCTATGTTTTTTCCCCCATGTCTAATCTCCACTGGTACTACGGGATACTCGTGGATGTCCCCATGCACACACCTCACCCTCACCCGTGATGCCTCCACCAATGCCCCGGGTCGAACCAGGTTCTGGTGGATCATGGACTGCGTACAGCCGGAATCCACCATCGCCTGGCGTAAACCCCCCTGGATTCTCACCTGCACGCGGTATGTCGCTCCTGGGCCGGGGGAGGGGGCTGGGTTGCCGGCAACCCGGATCGTCTGCCCCACCTCCATGAGGGAACACTCCCTCCGGAAGTGTCCGGGCCGCCCGCACTTCCAGCACCCCTGCCCTGACGGTTGAGGGGCCCCCTGTGGGCTGGGAAGGGTGCGGTCGCCGGGTGGGTTCTGGTCGGGCGCGGTCGCCGGCGCTGTCGGCGGGGCCCGCGGTGCCGGCGGCTGCCCCCCCCTATGCGGCCCCGCCGGCGGAACAGCAGGTTGGGCCCAAGCTCCCTTCGCCGGCGGGTGGACTGCCAGGTGATCCTCGGTGAGGGTGACGGCGGCCGCCAGGGTCGGGGGCCGATGACAGCGGACCCAGGCCGCGGTCCGGGCCGGCAGCCCCTCGGTGAACTGCTCGACGATGATTGCCTCCAACATCTCCTCGGGCCCCCCAGCTCCCTCGGGCAGCAGCCATCGCCTCGCTGAGTCCCTCAGCCGCTGGCCATACACGAATGGGCGATCCTCCGGCCCCAGTCGTCCCATCCGGAACCGCCGACGATGGTCCTCTGGAGTCAGGCCCAGCCGGTCCACCACCGCCCTCCGGACAGCCCTATAGTCCCGCCGGTCCGCCGGCGGGAGACTCAATGCCGCCGTCTGCGCCACCCCCGTTAGCAAGGGGAGGAGCCGCACCGCCCATTCCCCTGCCGGCCAGGCGCAGGCCTCCGCCGTGGCTTCAAAGGCGTCCAGGAAAACCTGGGCGTCGTCCTCCGGGACCATCCGGTGCAGAGCCACCCCCGCCGCCCCCAGTCCCGGCTCCGGGCGCGCCGGCGCCGCCGTCATCCCGGCGACGAGGTGTTCAATGGCGGCGGTCTGGCGGTCCGCTCTGCCCTGCAGCGCCTCCAGGACGGCGCGATTCGTGTCCAGGCACGCCCGCGTCGTCGCCGCCTGCTCTTGCTGCATCGCCGCGAGCCGGGCCACCATCTGCCCCAGGGCAACAATCGGCTGCCCCGGCGCCTCCGGCTGCACGTTCCCGCGGTCCATACTCCGAACCCTGTTCAGGTGCCACTGTGGCAAGACTCGCCTTGCCCCGGGAACAATCACTCACAGCCACACAGTGGGGTCAGGTTTCTGATGCTCTCTTTATTATTATTATCTTCCGCCGTGAGTCCGCACGCTCCACTCCGTTCCACATCCGGCGCCCCCGACTGCCGTCACTTCCGGGTTTAAGTAGAGACACACACACACACACGCACACACTCATCAGTCCCCGGTGCGGCTCATTCTCCACTCTTCCCCGCACCTGTTCCCTGAGCCGCCCTTCCCTCTTCCCTCCCGCAGCTGCGCTTAACCACGCCCCTGCCCCACATGAACTTTGTTTTTTTATTATAGCATTTAATACATTATGCATCATTAAAACATATGTCAGACTTTATAGCAACATAACTAAATCCACACACTAAATGCTGACGCTATCTTTCTAGACATTCTTGTCACGTACATCCATAAATTCACATTTTGTTTGATTGGTGAATGACTTGGACTATCTTCCATAATGGTGTTTTAAGCTTTTTGAAGAAAATGTTTTGTCTACAGTGCTTGAAATTGTTCACAGCTTTCAACTGCCAGCAGGCACAGACGGTTCTATCTTTCCACCTACAGCCTTGAGGATATCGTGCTCATTTGAGCTAAGAATTCAGCTGTTCATCTTTCCCTGCTTCATCGTGGAGCTTCGTGTGATGCTTTATTGAAGCTGCTTTATTGCTACTCCACGTGATCTGTCAGCGTGTGGGCCCACCAGCTCTACACGACGCTGCTAAATGAGTTGTGGAGGCAAGTTGTACCGACAGACACTGGAATAAAACTGTGAATAGTGTCGTAAAGTCAGACACCTACAGTGTTTCACATACTTTCATTTAGTAGTTAGTTTTTCTATGTTCTCCCTCAGATTGCTGTGTGTGGCACCCGGCTGCAGATACATGGAAAAGAAACAATAGGGCAGCTGTTGGCAACTGAAAAAATTGCAAATTGTTGTTCAAAAGATGTGTCATGTCATGGGCCCTAGAAAAAAATACAAAGCGACAGCTCGTCTCCGGAAATGTAATGAAAGTCAGGGCAATAACTGTTCATGTGCAGTGATGTTTTTATTGTTAATCACGGCTCTCTCCTTCTGACTGGTGACTTTCAGGTAACACAACTACTACAAAATAGGGGCACTGTGGCCATCTGCAACAAAAGTGTTTTTTTTAGCAGTTATCAAGCTCCTCTTCTGTGGAACCAGCTTCCACTTTCAGTCCGGGGGGCAGACACAGTCACCTCATTTCAGAGTAGACATAAGACTTTTCTCTTTGATAGTGCTTATAGTTAGGGCCCTGGTCCAGCCCCTAGATATGCTGCCATAGGCCTAGACTGCTGGGGAACATCTTAGGATACAATGAGCTCCTCTCTCCTGTTCTCTCTCTCCTTCTGGATGAATTCATGTCTCTTCAATGCACATTACTAACTCTACTTCTTCCCCGGAGACTATGTTTTCCTTTCTCGCCTCAAGCTTCCATGGATCATGGCTGTCTGGATCCGGTCCTGCTCCCTGCCATGGCGGCCCTGCTGATGCCGCTCATCTCTATCTCCTTCTGCTGACATGGATCGTAGTCCATGCCTACTACTCATTACATGAATAATTTCTGACATGAATTTTTCCCTGTGAAAGGGATCCGATGTGAGGTCCGGGACAGGGATGTCGTATGTGTACAGATTGTAAAGCCCTCGGAGGCAAATTTATATTTGTGATTTCGGGCTGTACAAAATAAACTGAATGTAATTGAAAAAAGCAGCAGGGCCAGATTCACCTGTTGGGCCAAAAAAAAGTTTGTTTCTGCCCGCCTGCCAAATGTAAATACAATACTAACTCATTTTTTATCTCTGCTTTTGCTCTTTTCAACTCATTAGCGGCTATATGCTCCACTTTACCTGTCGATAACTCATCAGGTAGAGTGCACACGGCAACATACACATGACAGCAAGGGCGAAGGTTTGATCTCATAGGTGGGGAGGAAAAAGTTTTGTATTTTCTTTTCTTTTCTTTATATATCTATCTATATATATATATATATATATATATATATAGATAGATATATATATAGTAGATAGTAGAGAGAGAGAGAGAGATAGACAGAGAGAGAGATAAATCAAACACATTATGATTAAACTTATTGTGCTAATACATAATAGTGGCAATTTAATATAACAGCCATAATATGTAAACCTCTATATATATATATAAAATGTACAAGGTTTGTTGTTGTTGTGTGTCAATACTTTTGTGGTGATTTGATTAAGTGTTATTAACTCGTATGAATTATGTAAGTGTAATAAGCAGCAGGGATGAAGGTCTTCACTGCACGGGGGCTTCAATATAAAACGGCACTACAGCCGTTTGGTATTCTGGTGGATGCTAGTGTCCAGAGCTTACTCAGTGCCATTAGTATACACAGTATCACTATCATGACATACCCAGCTCTCCGGCACAAGTCCTCAGCCCAGGGCCATCCGTCAGGAGGGATTGGGAACCAATTCTACTGTGTCCAATAACTTGACACCCACAATATTTCTTCTGGGATTTCCACTCCTCCAACATTGGGGAAGAATTACATTGCACTCCTCAGTGGTTCATGAATGGACAGCTTTTAGATATATATTGTTTTAAATCATCAATATTCTTGTCGTGGACCAGTATAAGACTTTTCCAGCAAAGCATCAGACAACAGGGGTTTATAAGGTTAGAAAAGATGAAACAGCCTCTATATCTTATAACCTCAGGGTTATATAATACAACCAATGGTGTTATAGGTCTACATTTACAGGCAGTTGAATACCTTAATAGACATAAGGCCTTGACTCTGTTATCATATCCAAGTTTGGTCTCTGATCTTTCAATGCCTCAGATAGAAGTTTTAAATAGCAACTCGCCGTCAGTTTTTAAGTACCCTATGCTGGATGCATCAAAAGTATCTCTGTCTCAAACCATTATTCAATGAGTGTGATGGTGCACTCTGGGATCCCATTTACCTGGTATTAGCATGCACCTTGGTTGACTGTATTGTAACCTTAAAGCACTTAACCAAAAGGAGTAAATACACTCAAGACACATTGAGAGTGGAGACTTATTCTGTTGTCCAAACCACATCCAGAGACAATCAGGGATATTCGACCACGTTAACATTTAATCTTAAACGAGCTGAACACAGCACACAGGTTTGTTTGCAGGATAGCACGAGAGAGAGACAGGGTTTTGACAACAATTGTCAATGGGATCACAAACTGCTGAGGGAATGGTTAATTCCAGGAAAAAACTATGACATTACATTACAAGAGTATGACAATGTTTATATATCCATCCATCCATTATCTGAACCGCTTATCCTCTTTAGGGTCGCGGGGCGCTGGAGCCGATCCCAGCTGTCATTGGGCGAAGGCAGGGTACACCCTGGATAAGTCGCCAGTCTATCCAGGGATGTTTATATATATATATATATATATATATATATAGCTATAAATAGCTATTTTATAATTTTATTGTTTTTCATAAATACACTACATGTATTATATTATTTTCTTTGACGTGCCAGCGCCTGCTAGCTTGCTGGACGTGTGATTTGTTACAGGGCCACTTTTGTCTAACGGAAAATGATATCTAGTAAGAACAGTTCAGATTGTTGGAAGTTTTTTTTCATACTCAATAGCTGGAGGAGGAGTCTTCATTTGTTTTCTGACGGTGTTTTTGATGGGAATGTGGATTTTCAGATGAATTTGAGGAGTGCCTGTGGTAAGTGTGTTCCACCTTTTATCTTAGTTGGACTCACACAGTCCGGTCTTGGTCTTGACTCGGTCTCGGTTAAGGTGGCACAGAAAAACTTGAACTCTTATTCGTAAAAAAGTATCCTCCAGAGCATCTCGTGCTCAAAAGTGTATTTGCTTGACATGTGGCTACTCAATAAACTAATGTTAGATAACGTGGAAGGGGAACGGAAAACTAAATACTTCCACAATAAATAATACAATAAGAAGTGGCAACTAAACAGCTGGGCAAATCCATAAAACCGCTGACATAAAAAATAGCTGTTATATAGAGCCGTGAATAAAGCTTAAACATAATTTTTAATTGCTATGTTCATCTTTCATGTTTATAGAGTGAGCTATTGGTAGAAATGAGCCCAGGATGGATATACTGTCGGTTGCCAACATTGTAATCTTCTTCTCGATGTTCACTGTCACAAATTTTAATTTTACTTTGTCTCTGTACGTTAGTGAAGCATATTTATATTAAGCCCCATAACACAAGAAAATGTTTTACTGACGCTTTGAACTCACATCTCCGTGTATATTTGAGCAGCTGAAGACAAATTACCAATGTCTTGTTATTGTCTTTGCATGCAACTGCACCACGACTTAAATTCACATTGTGTTCTGCATATTCTTAAAACACTATTTATTAAAAATGCACTGATTAAAAACAAGACTGAAATATTTGATAATTAATTGACAAATAATCTGTCCTATCTAATCCTATATTTTCATCAAAAGACTAAACTAATGTTGTAAATCAGATTCAGGTACCAAACTAACACAGGTCAGAATCAAAAAAGTATTGTGCTTCGATATCGTTCTTTTTTTGTGTGTTATTAGTGCACCGTATAGCAAATACCTTGATTTTATTCTAACTATCAAGCCCTTCTTTCAACTCTTTCAGTTAGACTCTCCTAATTTAACTGAATTGCCTCACTTAGATCTACAGATCTAGGACGATAAAAAAGTTACTGCTAAAAATATCAATGCTAAAAATACAGTAGCAGCAGCAGTTATTGTCATGACAAGATGAAATAAAGGAGTTAAAAGCTTTCTCTGGCTCACAACCATTAGTCTTGTTTCTACTCTGATCGAAATATCTCTGACTGAAAGAGAGAGAAAAACACACACTAAAACACTGCCCTCCTCTCAGTGTAAATGATCTTTCTTCTCTTCGCTGTAGTAAATCTCACTAACTGTATCGATCTCCCGTCCACCTCGAAATAAGTGGCTGAGGTGAGAGAGCCTCCACCATGTTGTTTTGCTCTCACATCCGTCCGTGTTTGTTTGTTGGCTGCTTACAGCAGCGGCAATAATGTGAATGTGATGGACCGCTCTTGACCACGTTGGCCTCATTCCCCAATGGATGGACTTTATTATGATTATAGTCCCCCGAGGGCATCTGAGACTAAGATCTGCTCTGCCTTCATGGAAGCATATCGACGACAACAGATTTGAGAGTGCTGGAAACAAAGCCTGAGCGCTACTCAGTCTGCAAGTGAACATTGGAGAGTGCACACATGGATCGGGAAGAGCAGAATCAGGTTTGAGTGTCATCCAGATCATGCGCATGCCTATTTCCAAGTCTGCTCTTTCAATTTTCTCCAGCTGTTTTGACTGTTGCCCAGCAAGAGGTTGCATGCTGATATTCTTTTAACTTTTTTATACCTTTTTATTTGACTGTACACATTGTACTTTTTGCATGTCATTTAACGCCACATCATTACCGTGAAATGGTCTGGGTTGTCGTTTCGGTAAAAGAAAACAGTTAACAATAACTTAAAAAACAACAAAAACACTTGGGACACCGGTCTCCTGGTTCGATTCCTATGTTGGTTTGACCCATCCACCTCCCCATCCACGTCACATTTCAAGCGGCCTTATGCTACGTTCATACTAAAAGTGCTGCGAATGTTTCGCGGGAGTAGATTCCATGCAATGTCAATGCGCAGGCGCAAATGATTGTGAACAATGCAAATCTTCGCCGGCCGTCACAAATGACATGACCCGAATGACATGATCCGAATGACATGACCCGAATGACATGGCCCAAATGACATGATCCGAATGACATGACCCGAATGACATGACCCGAATGACATGACCCGAATGACATGACCCGAATGACATGATCCGAATGACATGACCCAAATGACATGACCCGAATGACATGACCCGAATGACATGATCCGAATGACATGACCCGAATGACATGACCCGAATGACATGATCCGAATGACATGATCCGAATGACATGATCCGAATGACATGACCCGAATGACATGACCCGAATGACATGACCCGAATGACATGATCCGAATGACATGACCCGAATGACATGACCCAAATGACATGACCCGTATGACATGACCCGAATGACATAACGGGAATGGCGCAAATGGCGCGAGGCGAAAAATGCGTGACGCTGAGTTGCGAAAGCCAATCAGCATTGAGATGTTCCATCTGTCATCACTGACGCTGAATCAAACTAGTTACTGGTCCGCCCGAAGTAGCGCTGGATGATTGAAGCGAATGAAGTGAATGGAGTGAATAAACCCCATGTAGTCGAGCGAGTAAATTAACGTGAGTAAAACTTAGCTTTTTTTTTCAGACAAATTGTCGAGTCATTCGTACACCATACATTCTGTGAGACCGGGCTGGTTTTTTCACTTCAGGGTGTCTCTTCCGAATCTTTGCCCTGTGCGCTCTCACAATGTTGATTTGCTGACTGAGTAGCGCTCAGATTTGTTTTGGGCTCCTGTCAATGTTGCAACTTCTCAAAAGCACTTAAAAGAGGAAGGGGAAATCAGTCACTGAATAAGTACTGTAATTTACTTACCGACAATAAGATGTAACTCGATGCCCTTTGACTCGTAAGGCATTCAGTGGTTCTTAAAGGCGAGCATCCCTCTAAAAGCCCAAAAGCCGGACTGCTGACAGCATGCCAGCGGGATGAGGGACGTGTCCTTGGAAGGCTGACAAAACACACGCCAGCCCTTGATCGCACTGGGCAACAAAAGCCCAGTGTGATCCTTTCTAATTGTGGCTTTGCTAATTACTCACATCCAAACCGTGGGACACATTGTGCGGCCTCCCTATTTTCAGTGGAAGCTGACAAGCAGTATCATCGATTCAGTATGCCAGTGTGGATGTTATCCTTTCTGCGTCCGCTGCCCAAACAGGTTAGCTGAAGTCAGGGGATTTTAACAGGAAGGAAGAAAATAACACTGGACTCACATCAAAGTCTGGCTGCAAATGTTGTTTGACGTCCTTGATTTTCTCTTTCATGGGGAAATCAACAGCATTTGAAAGAAACTGGTTTGGTGGAGTATCTGTTGCACAGTTGTGGTCAGGTCAGCCCACCTTGCATCTAGGTGACTCTACCTTCCCTGTGGGCATGACACTAAAACTACATATCAGAGGCTTCACTCTTCGCTTAGTGTACCTTCGTTTGCTTTAATCCAATATCCACATAGACTCATATCTTTGGAACACGCACCATCTGCAGGCCATGAAAGGTTGGTAGATGGCAGTAGTTTGCTGGGATTCAAACAAGTTGCAATGGATTCCAACTGCGACCCAAAAAGTGTAACATAACAGCAACAATTTACATTACATTACATTTCATTTAGCTGACGCTTTTATCCAAAGTGACTTACAATGAGTGCATTCCACCATGAGTACAAACAAGAATCAGAACAACAAGAATCAAGAAGGTACAATTTCATCAAAGTGCTATCAGTAAGAGCCATTCCAGTGCTACTAAAGTGCTACTTTCTTTATTCAAGGTATAGTCGGAAAAGATGTGTTTTTAGTTTGCGATGGAAGATGTAGAGACTTTGTCAATGGGGAGCTCATTCCACCATCGAGGAGCCAGGACAGAGAACAGTCGAGACTTTGAGTGTTTAGCTCGCAGTGACGGAGCTACAAGCCGATTGGCAGACACTGAGCGGAGCGCACGAGCTGGGGTGTAACACATCAATAAAAATGTCTCAAGCCACTCCAAATCATAATCATGTTGATCCTTATGACACTGTTTCTATGGTCTCTTTGTCGCTTTGAAGCTATGTTAAACAATTTATTAGTCAAGAAAAATCATAGCTGAGCATACAGCCCCAATGTGTGCCTCTCATGTATCACTATTACAGCCGAGTCACAGAGCTAAGCATTGGTTTTTAAAAAACAAAACAAATTCACGTTGATCAATGGAAAACACAGGATGTATTTTAACAACAAGTGACATCGTATTGATATTAATATTATATATTATTATTTAGAAAAAGACCCCTAATGGCGGACAGGAGGCAATAAACAGGAATTTCAACCATGAGACCGGTAATTGACACCATCAGGCGACGCATTTGTTGCGGTTTCCCTCAACCTTACTAAGTGGTGTTGTTGCCAAAACCTTAACTGTAAATACTTATTTTATGCCCAACCAGGATGTTTATTTTCAAAAGCTAACAAAGTGGTTTTGTCGAGTAATGTAGTCCCAAAAAAGAAGTCCTGCCATGAGACACAGAGACACTGCAGTGAGACTGTATGTAAACACAATCATTTTGATTGCGTGTTATTTTTTATGAAAATATTAGAAAGATACCAGCATATATGTATACCAGTATAACTGAAACTGTTAAGGTGGGGGTCTGGACCCAAAAGCAAACTGCGGACACGCAGGGGAAGATGGTGTAAACAAAGGTGTTTATTGTGGCTCGCAGGCAAAGGAAACGGGAAACCAGGAAATACTCAGCCGCTCGCAGTAGCGGCTCTCGGCGCGAGCTCGTGACGTGCGGACTGCCGCTGCTCCGGCGGCTCTCGGTGCGGACTCGTGACGTGAAGGCGGCCGCTGCTCCGGCGGCTCTCGATGCGGGCTCGTGACGTGAAGGCGGCCGCTGCTCCGGCGGCTCTCGATGCGGGCTCGTGACGTGAAGGCGGCCGCTGCTCCGGCGGCTCTCGATGCGGGCTCGTGAGGATCTTGGTCTGGATCGGGATCTGGGTCGATGGGGTTGGCTCGTGTGTCGTGAGCCAGGCATGCTTCGCAATCTTCCGACACTGGCGTCCGGGAGGAGGCCAGCTTTGACTGCGGCTTGATGGGGGAATGCGCCGCAGCTGCGAGGGCGCTCCGCTCGGCTGTCCTGCATCTGCCTAATTAAGAGAGTGAGAGGGAGAGAGGGAGAGACCTCCTGGCTGTGGCCAGAGTTCACTCGGAACCCCCTGGCGGTGGTGCCTCCAGGATCCTCACAGAAACTGTGTCATGATGTGCTAACTGTGCAAGGATTTATTTGTGTATTTCTTTTTCGGAAACCCAATGCTCAGCTCTACGCCTCCAATGTAATGGTTCCACACGAGAGGCACAAACCGTCAAAACGTTCAAAAGACAAAAATGCTGCAGAAGTGGTTTGAGAACTTTCTATGGCTGTTTTGATGTGTCCACAGACACATTTAAGACTGCAATTTACAGAATCTTCCTCTAATGCGTTCTAACCTCCGACTGGAGAAAGTATTCTCTTCCAAAATGCATATAATCTATAAAAAGCCATCCTGTACAGGCCTATTCTCTTAGGGAGGATAGCAATTGTCCAGCACGCCTTTGAGGGATGATACATTAGTGCGCAGAGGTTGTGTATGGTGTTCGGAAGGCTGTGGGGGTTGAAGAGCCGTCCACTGGCTTCATCCATTAGACTAATGTGTTCTTTTCCACTCAATAGCCGATCCCTCCAATGCCCCAATGACTGCTTTTGTCATGTGCTCGTCTCTTTTCAACTCTCTGTTGTGTTTGGGAAGAGGAGACAGGACATATTGCAATGCAATGAGTTATGCCTCCTCTAACAGACAACAATGAGTCATGCTCCTTTTGTATCATTCCCTATTTTCAATGCTCTCTATTACGATTAAGAAGATGAAAGATTACATGAAAGCCAGCTGTCTCATTGCACCCAGAAAATGGATATGCATGTATTTCTTGCAGGTTTATGCTTTTACACTCTGAAGCCTGGTCCACACTAGAGGATATATATATAATTTTTTAAAGAAACATGCAAGACCACAGATAGAGTGACGGATTAAACCGCTTCTTAATATTTTAAGTTATTTAAATTATTGTAAGAATGCATACACCAGGCGATTAAACAATTTCAGTAATCCAATTCAGAGTGTTGATTCCAGGAACTTGGGATCTGCCAGAAACCTGACGTGGAAAAATAAACATAGAGTAGGAAACTTTCAAAGAATATTTTGCAGGTGATCGGATTTTTCAGTGTCTTGTTTGCTCTTCTTTCTTTATAGAAAAATAGTCTCCACACCCATAGCTGCCAGTAGCTCCTCACAGGACGCTGACTGGTTTGGACCGTAGACTGTAACTAAGAAGTGGACGTAGTCATCGTGACGCAACCCATTGGTTTGTGGACCGCAGTCATGAAGTCTTGAATTTGTAGATTTTTCTGTCACCACCTTGGATTGGAGCCGTCAAAATGTTGTTGTTTTTCTGCAACCAACGAACGGAAGTTACCATATTACAAATGTGGAGGCGTGACATAGAAACGTTGCGTACAGCTCTGGCAGCAACCTGTCAATCACAGAAAGCCCGCCCCAAAACATACGTATTTCTATTTGATTCTAAATGGACCATAATTTACTAAATGAACATCATGCTGTATTGAAGAAGACCTGAAACTAGAGATTGAGACATAAACTCATGTTTACAATGTTTACTGAGGGAATAAATCAAGAAAGAAGTAGAGTAATTTTCTATAGACTTCTATACAACCAGAGGAGTTGCCCTGTAATGGTAGAAAGGATCCAGGTCTGGACACAAACGCATGACTTGAAGTCTGACAAGATAGATTTTCGTCTAATATGTCATCCCATATTTCTTCAGCACGGGAAAACAATAATTACAAGGATGAAGTCATGGCTGAGAAGACAGAAACAGCTAGAGTAACCTGAACATTTTGCAGCGTAAGTTTGGGACGAGTTGGAAATAAAGAATAAGTTAGTTAGTCATTTTTATACATTCACTCACCTTCCACTGGGGCTTGCGCAATTGCTGGTGTAAAAAAACACACCTACTTTCAGCGCTCTTTCAGCACTCTTTCAGCCCTCTTTCAGCACTCTTTCCGCGCCCTTTCAGCACTCTTTCAGTGCTCTTTCAGCACTCTTTCAGCACTCTTTCAGCACTCTTTCAGCGCTCTTTCAGCACTCTTTCAGCACTCTTTCAGCACTCTTTCAGCCCTCTTTCAGCACTCTTTCCGCACTCTTTCAGTGCTCTTTCAGCCCTCTTTCAGCACTCTTTCAGCACTCTTTCAGCACTCTTTCAGCACTCTTTCAGCACTCTTTCAGCGCTCTTTCAGCACTCTTTCAGCACTCTTTCAGCACTCTTTCAGCACTCTTTCAGCGCTCTTTCAGCGCTCTTTCAGTGCTCTTTCAGTCCTCTTTCAGCATTCTTTCAGCGCTCTTTCAGCACTCTTTCAGCGCTCTTCCAGCGCTTTTTGTGAGTCTTTAAACAAGCACTCATACTTCCACAAGTTTGTCCTCCTTTTCTGCTGTCTCCCTGGCTCAGGAGACAAAAGATGCAGTTGGCAGCCAGGTTTATGTTTCCTACACAAGTACGTAACTCGCTCTCATTGGCTGGTACTGCCGTCCTCCGACACTCTAGCATTACAAGAATCAGGATTAGAAATTGGAAAGACATTAGGATTATTTCTGTAAAGCCATCACACTGTAGGATAATTTGGTCTAATAATCTGTTAGGATCAGGAACACCTAGTTTGTGGCCAGCATTATATGCAGCACAAATATACTATTCCACACTGAAGATATATAGTTCTTAGCAATGGTCACCACATATTTGATCAGATTGCAAAACCTTTTCTTAATTTTTTATTAAAATGAAAGCAAAGTAAACAGAACCCCTGCACGCATAAGTGGTTCAATAAGAGACATGAATGAGTTTGGTGCTGGAAGAATACAACATTTTAAATGCATTTTCTGCAAACCAAAATCAATGTCAACAGAGAGTGCAAAACAAGATTAAATGAGCTGTTACAGATGTGCAAGGCCCAACAACTATAATAATTTCTAGCTGCTTATTCTATTTGATCCCAGAGCTTAGTTTACAGTGAGCAATCTGATTCTGCATTGGTTTCCATTCCAGTGAAGTGTCTTCGGCATCTAACAGCATCCAGTGGATGCGTCCGTGACATCTGCTGCAGCAGCATATGCCTCCCAGCTGTCAGTGGCGCTGAAAGCTCCAGAGCTCAATGCTCTGGTTTTAGAAAATATGCAAACATGTGGTGATTAGCCGTGCAAAGCAGAGACATCACACATGTACCGATTATCCAGCTCACTCTTCATTTCACAGCGAAAACGTGCGACAGAATGTGCATGAACATGACCTAGTATGCCAGATAACTGGCTCTATAATGGGCTCTAGAAATGGCCGCCTAATATTTGAGAATCTATTCAGGGATTTCATTATCAGAAATCTCAGGTTTTTTGTCCAGTTTTAGATCATTTCAGCAAGCCCTTTTGAGGGAGCATCGAGGCGAGGAGGACTTTTCTTGGCTGAGCATCAAAGATTGCTTTGCCGCTGCAGGCAGAACTCTCCGGATACGAGAAGCTGGAACACACCACCAGCTACTTTAGTTTGTCTATTGAGCATGAGCCTTATTCAACTTTCTGTCTTGAACCACTGCCTGAGCCCTTCGTCAGTTTGTCAAATCTAAGTCAATGATATTATTTGTATTTTGTCGGGGAAGAGGAGAGTTCTATTAAACGAAATATCACAGCCTTATGTACTCCAGGCAGTGGAGAGCCATTTGTGTGTGTGTGTGTGTGTGTGTGTGTGTGTGTGTGTGTGTGTGTGTGTGTGTGTGTGTGTGTGTGTGTGTGTGTTCGGGAAGCCGTCAATCTCAGGATCCACGGAGAAAAAGATATTCCCCCAAGAATGAACAGCTGAGACTAATTTGTCGGATTACCTGGCAGCTGGGGAAAAAGTAGCGCGGCAAATAATCCAAGAGTTTTGCTGTGTAATTGATTGCATTTGCAATTCATATTTGTGTGTGTGTGTGTGTGTGTGTGTGTGTGTGTGTGTGTGTGTGTGTGTGTGTGTGTGTGTGTGTGTGTGTGTGTGTGTGTGTGGTTACAAAAAAACATGACATGCTTCTCTCTCAGGGCTCGTCTTTTCTCTTTGAAAGGAATGAAAGACAGATCAGTCTTAAGTAGGGATGCAACGATACCATTTTTTACAAACCGATACGATACCGATATTTTTATTTGTGTACTTGCCGATACCGAGTACCGATACCGATACTTCTTAGATTTGGTCTCCATGAAAGTGCAATTAATTTGGAGGCAGATTTTATTTTATCCTCTGCAGATTATGTCAAGCCTATAGTACAAAATTAACAGAAGGCTATCCCAAGCTTTAAACTTCTTGTGGAAGTCCCTCTAATGTCGGACCATAAAACGCCCCCTTGTCCGGGTTCATAATGTAAGCGATAATATTAGGGATCGAGCAATTATATAGGAAGCTGTGTTCCAAGTTATGTTTCCGGTGCTTTTATTGTGGAGGGAGAAACGGAAAGGAAAAGAGTGGAATTGTGGGATATACGTGTGTGAAGGAGATAAAAAAGTGGTTCAAGTTACCCTGCAGCGTGTTTTCATTTTATTAGAATTACAAATATAGACACACAACAGACACTCGGCTACAATAATATCATCCGTAGCAGCACAACAGCGTCTGAATGAGGCCGCTGCCAGCGCTACTTCAGGTGGATCAGCAGCCGTTTGATTCAAACCGGCAGGACGGCGGTGATGACGCGCAGAGCTTCTCAATTATAGATGTATTAAATATGGAAAATTTCAACTCTCGCGTCTAACGTGCCGCCGGCGTAAATTTGCGTCTGTCGCCACCACACGCGTCTGTGCATAGACTTTACATGTAATCTGGTCGCGCGAAACATTTGCGTCGCGTTGGGACGGACTGATTACAAGTAACTCCGGGGCTGTCAGCCACTAACAAGAGCACTAATATGAGCACTAATATGTCATACACACGTATGCAACACCGGTTAATAAGCACAATATCGATAAAGTCTTGTATTGTACTCGCGTCTCACTTTTCTCCTGTCTATTGAAAGAAGTGAGCGCTGCGTAGCGAGGATCCAAGATGGCGGCTCCAGATTCTGCTGTTGAGACAAACTGGCCATCTGATTGGACGGCAAAACAACTTGGATAGCGTGATTGGCTGCTCAGAAGTTGAGACTGTTGAGACAGTTGAGACAGAGAAGAGTGTCTCCGGCTCCGCCACGGGGTTGCTTCTCCACAAAGCGCGACCAGTTTGTTGTAGTGAAATACTGTTGAGTGAGTATCGGTTCTTGGTATCGGCCATTGAAACCGATGCGAGTACGAGTACGAGTACCACCGATACCGATACCGGTATCGGTATCGGTGCATCCCTAGTCTTAAGCGTTGCAGTCACCCAAAGAGTGAAATAGATGTTTTGAACAGATTTCACATATTTTATTAGCTATTTGGAGGCATAATCAGAAGTGATTCCTTATAAATAATGTACAAGTGTGCTGAACAGCGTCTTTTTGCATTAGGATATAAAATCTGGTTGAAAGATGTTTTAAACCATAGGTTTAAGTGTTTAATATATATTGTATTACTACATTTTCATCAAGTTAAAACAGTATTAAAGCAACTCCATCAACAGAGCTGACTTTTCACCATTCATAAATATTTGTAACTATTTTTTTCATTAAAGTTACTATAAGGAACTTTCATTTTGTGTTGATTTTGGTGGATGAAAACGTTAGTGTTTCTGAGCACCAGACTCCATTTGGAAAACCTTTCATTTTAGTGCAGCAAAATGACCCGCTCAGTCTTGGTCCTGGTCCCCGTGCCAGTGGGCCCAGCAATGCGGCCTGGATCTCCAGCAGAGTGGTGTTCATATTGGCGGCACCCAGCCGCTCCACCGATGACGAGCATCAAGAATAACTCCTTAGAAACAGACAATTAGATGACATTTGCTCACCTGATTCACATGCAAAAATCATGCACAAATCATCTGTAATACTGAATAAGTACAACATCTGAGCACTGTTATTACAGTAACGAGTTAAAAGTGAAGTCAGCTCCCACTTCTTTGATGAATTTAAGCAGCTTGTCAGCCTCCACGTCCACTTTCAAACAGAAAGGCCAGCTAATTTACAATACGCCGCAACAATATGGAAATAAATATCAACAGGTGTTAAAGGAGTTCGCTGTTTGTGTCCACTCGTCAGGCAGCGTTTTCCCATCCTCTCTTTTCTCTCGCCCTCACATCAAACGGCAAGGGCAATGGAGCCTGGAGTCTGCTGCACGCCTCCATCTCATGCATTAACATTACGATGGTGGGAAGCCAGTCGGTCCGCCCACTTGGTAGTCTGGCACAGAAAGGTTTGGCAGAGATTACGCCAGATGACCCGCAACCTCTTCACAGCGCGTAACATTGGCCCCCTCGACGCCTCATCGATGAGGAGGGTTTTCCCCAAATACTGACACTTTGTTGCGCCCCGTCAGCGTCTGTATGAGCTTTCAAGAAAATAGAATGTAACCCTGTCGCTTCTCAGAGAAAACATTTAAAAATGATCCAAGAGTGTGATGATGTAGTGTAAAGACGGGGGGTGGGGGGGTTATTTTGAAGTTCAAGAATTCAAGGATAATTTCTTTTCGGTGTGCAACATAGGGAATACACAACGGAATGCAGTTGTAGCCCATTTGTAACACAAGAAACAAACAACACAAAAACTGTGCAGCATTCATGCAGTGCAATTTATTTTGTTTGCATCATACGGAATGGAAACAGCAGCTGCGAAAACTATTCTTTGGGCAGACAATATGGCATCTTAACGATACAAAATTCAACAATTGAGTCACCTCTGACTGATGTTTGAGCACCAGGCTTCAGGATGGAAACACAGAGTCCACCTCCGGGAGGAAGTATGGAGCCAGGTCTCTGTGAAGATGTGGGCTCAACAGTCCCTGACCTCCCGTTGCTGATCTTATTTCATCCATCTTTATTGTTTCTCCTGGGGGCTTTTGGTCCGGCAGGTCCGACGGGTTCAGTCGGCCGTGGGCGGTGATCGCCTCAAAGTCCACTGCACTTAATCCAATCCCCACACTTCCTTTTCCGATGTCGATTATTGTATTCCGTTGTATGCCATAAGTGCTCCAGTAATAAACGTGGAAATAAATAAATAAAATTAAGACTTCCGGCCACAGCATGTACATTACGTGCCACTTAATGTGCTGTTCAGGAGGAAAAGAAATATGGAGGCAAAAAAATGTCTCAAAAAACCCACACACGAATGCAGTGCGATGCGCAAATAAATACACACAAATCCACATTTGTGCATTGGAATGTATTTGTGAATTGTTCTGTGTGTATTTGTAAATCAAATATATTTGTTCATGTTTGACAATTTACTGTAACTCAGGACACCAACGCTGCCCTTCCGAAGAAAATGCATCATTGTGGTTCTCAGTTTAGTTTTTGTCCTGGGTAAACACATTATTGTGATAATAGATTGAGAGATCTGTATATATTGACTCAATGCACAGATCAGCTGCTAATTCCTCTCCATAAAACCACATCAAGCGTTCTCAATTTCCCTCTAATGCTCGCTGCAGCTCGACACTTGTCGCAATTCAGAAACTTCTCTCCGCTCCAAAGGAAGCGGGCGAAACAACGAGTCAAATGCCGGATTCTGTTTGAAGGTGGGAGCTGCTTTGCTGTCACCGTGTCTGACCGGCATGCATGTTGGTTTGGAGGAGCACAAGAATACTGAATCGTTTTTACCGCAGGCCCTTACACATATTCCTCACAAGCAAGTCCAGTTAGAAAATAACTTACCACCACCAATTGGACCACAGGGCAATTGCATGTACTGTTTACTGTTTACTGTGTACTGTGTACTGTGTACTGTGTACTGTGTACTGTATACGATACAGTGCTTCAGATACCGATGCTGACGCTGAGGAGTGCTGACCCAGCAGCATTATTTTGTTGGGAGCACAGACTGTACATTCATAAGTGTTTTCTGCCTACTGCCTATTCTGTACACATGACATCAATTGCTTCTGTCCATCCGGGGAGAGGGATCCTCCTCTGTTGCTTTCCTGAAGGTTTCTTCCTTTTTTCCCAGTGAAAGGTTTTTCTTGTTTTTTCTTTGCAAACAGGGAACTGAAGTGAGCAAATTTGGACCGGGTGAGGAGTGACGCCGTGATCGAGATGCCATTTGCGACCTGTCAATCACAAGGCAGCCCCGCTCAAAGGCATACCCTGCTTTATGGGCTATTTGACTTTAAATGGACCATCATTTACTAAATAATAATAATTATTATTATTATTATTATTATTTTATTTTGTATAGCGCTTTTCTAAATACTCAAAGACGCTAAATGAACATCATGCTGTATTGAAGAAGAATTTAAACTAGAGATTGAGACATAAACTCATGTTTACAATGTTTACTGATGGAATAAATCAAGAGAGAAGTAGAGTCATTTTCTATAGACTTCTATACAACCAGACTTCTTGTTCCAACCGGAGGAGTCGCCCCCTGATGGCCACTAGCGATAATGCAGCTGTAACACACTTCTGCATTTGCTTCACTTTTCAGAACCAGAAGTTGAAATGCTATTGAGCGAAAATATGGAAAATCCGAAATGCAGAAACACAAACAATTTTGAAAACAAATCTTAGAAATTAAAATGATGCACAAAAATGATTTTAAAAACTGAACTTGCCGAATGGTTCTGTTTGCTGAGGGGAATCGTTTTAAATGTTACAAGTGTACATGTGCCTTTTGACGTCTTTGTCCTCAAGGAGATCGATAGAAAATCACTAGGTCACTGTAATGCCAGCATCTGATCTATCCAGGGCTCTCTTCCACTCCAGAGCATCAGTGGCAAAGTGAAATCATCTCTGTTCTTTGTTAGATCCTCTCAGCACTGTGACTCTCTAAAAAAACAAAAGTAGGGCAGACTTTAACCAGCTTTCAAAAGCAGCACTGAAACCCTCTTTCTTTTATATATTGATAGGAGAGAAAAAAACTGTTGGATGAGATGGCTATCTTATGACAGCAATTACCTTTCTTTCACACTTCAAAATGCTTCAAAGATATTTCTGCTCCAAGGACTGAAATATAGCCACTCACTGAATCTTAAACAAATGTATTTATTTTTTTGTCCTTTGTGTGTTTGTTTTGGTTTCTGTTTTTACTACAACATGATGTTATCCTCCCTCCTGGAAAAATCTGTTTTCAAGCGACTCTCGATGCTGCACAGAACAATTCACGATCAAAATTGGTGATAACAAAGATGCATGAATGTATCCGAGTATTGTGCACTAATTGTGACTCTCACAATGGGAGCTGTCCTGATGCTTGAGAGCCAGAGGCTTTCACAGCAGCAGTCAGTGTGTGTTTGGTGCCAACTGGGTGAAAGAGCTTTTTTTTTCTGCCATCTGCGTTTGCCGTCCTTAACATGAAGTTCCCACCGCATCAGCATCCTGACTCCCTGCTTTGGCTTCCTATCGGAGCCTCGTACTCCTAACATGTAAAGCACTAGCATGGCCTTCTTGCTCCACCATGTTTATTGATTGAAATGTTTATTTATTTTGTATTTTCATAAACTAATATACCACTAACACATATTTGAATGTTCACATGGGTTTTTTGTATACTATAGCTGTTGAAATTTTTCAAATATACCTTGTACTTGTGGAAAAAATCACTATTTAGTGTCGGCTGCAAGACCGTTGCAATTTTCACCAAAACAAGGGTGGTGTTCAAAACTCAGATTTGTGAATTTTTTTATATGTCACAGGTGCCTCCAAAAACACTTTGGCAACGGATGCACCAATGTATCCTCGCTGAACAGCTCCTCTGTCCAACTTCCTTCAAGGAGCGCTGAGATCCATTTTCAAGGTCACAAGCAGGAGGAGCAAGGAACCAAGGAATCCTCAGGAAATGTGAAAGACATTTTGTGTTGAGCTGCAGACTGGACCATATGAAGCTATTGAAAATCACATCCAGAACTAACATTTTAAATCACATTCTTCCTTTTTTTCTCCTTGCTATTCACAGATGTATTTTAATTACAATATAGTTGTATGATAATCACATTCTTAAATTTTTTTTTGTCCTATCTTTTTGGACTTCTTCTCCCGAGCTTTCTTGTGCTGGTTGTTCCCAGAAGCCCAGACTCTGACTCTGGGGTTCAGGATTAACAGTGTTGTCGTCCTGTTGAACATGTTTTCCGTATGAAGATTGAACCCTGAAGAAATATCTTTTAGGATTTCCTGAAACTGCCATTTAGAACTTTTGACTTGCAAAGTTGTCACATTTTTACAGCGAGCAATTACCTGTGTCTCGGGTAGGAGTGGGGGAGGGGGACGCAACTCGGGGCATTCAAGCAACAAATTGTCTACCTGCGTGGATACACATGTCATTTAGAAAATGAATCTTTCCCTTTGGCTTTGTACGTCACTGAGGCAGAGCTCACCTACAACACATAGTGCGGTATGCTGCAGCTCCTGTGTGTGTGTGTGTGTGTGTGTGTGTGTGTGTGTGTGTGTGTGTGTGTGTGTGTGTGTGTGTGTTTTACAGCCGTGTGTGTGTTCTCTCTCGCTGTGAGCAGCTGAACATCCCTTCAAGCATGAAGCTCACTTATTCTACAAATTGTGTGCAAGACAAGACCATCAACTGGAGTATGTCCAGTTTGATTCATGTTTGTGTGTGTGTGTGTGTGTGTGTGTGTGTGTGTGTGTGTGTGTGTGTGTGTGCGTGCGTGCGTGCGTGCGTGCGTTAATTAATTGTCTTCTGATCACTGTAAGCTCCAGCTGGAAACACAACCCGTCTTCAAAGGGTTTTTCTTTTTATCGGACATTGCATTGTTATTCAGGCAGAATACAAAATGATGTGGAAATGACCCCTGAGAAGCTGAATAACTACAGACTGCAGACAGACTGCAAACCCAATCTTGTGCCTCAGAAGACCATTCCTCACCGCACGACTTCTGATTTTCATACAGTGTGTTTTTATTCTCTGGTTTCAGTATTTACTATTTATTACTGAATCTGTAGATCTGTACTGAACACAAGGTGTGCTATAAAAGCAACAAGACGGCAATTCAAACGCCATCAATATTGTTTTCAATTGTACAGCAAAAACCTTTTTTTATCATATTCCAAAAGATTTTCATGGCCTGTATTTTTCAGCAACGGCAAATCAACGTATTTACATTCAGCAATTACCTCTTCGCTGGCAGTGATGCAAAAAACACTATGCATGCGTTGCAGTTTTAACCTCAACATCAGCCACACAGATCACTGTAGCTACTGCAAAACACTCAAAAGACACCATCAAAATGATTGGAGACAAAGTCATGTCAGAGCAGCAGAATGGTGCGGGGGGTTTCATTGCCTGTGAAAAAATATAATACTGGTAAGAGAAAGACTTGTTATTTAATTAAAACTCCTACAGTCTTGCAAAATCTTAAAATAATTCCTGAAGACACATACAAAAATGTAAATGTTTCAATGTTAGGATTTAACAAGTTTTTAATGATTTTCACACTTGTGTGCCTACATTTCACTGGAATAAAAAAAAAAAAATTGTCTTGGTGTCGCCTGTACACAAGTACACAACTTCCTATCTACAACAACTCACTTTTGTAACATCAAGCTTTGCCTTTCTACAGGTCCTGTATCAGTTAACGGCTGAACCCACTCACTCTGCATCCCAGTCTTTCTCTTCAGAGAAGCCCCACAAAGCGCTGGTGGATATCATCAAAACAGTTTTATGTCGTCCCCCCCCCCGCCCGCTGGAAAGATGAAGCGGTTCTGGCCGAACTTGAGAGTGCAAAACATCAGATGATTTTATACTTTTTTTACATCCCCACAACACAAAATTGGTCTGACTTTAATAGCCGATGCAAGCAGAAATGCCCGGGTTGTTGTCCAAAGCGCACGTTCATCTGCTAATGATGGAGCAATTAGACGAGCATTGATGCTTCCAATGAAAGCTGCTCCATGGCTATGCGGTCATAATGGTGTTCCACATATCAAATAAGAAGAGATCCATAGTTTCAAACAGCAACATGATGACTTTTTGGACCTGGCATGATTAGAGCCGATACAAGAATTCCTGCCTGAGCCCTGTTGTATTGACCGGCAGCAGAAGCCCCAGGTTCTCTACGGGAAGCAGCTTGTCTGAGTAAACGAAGACGAAGCCGCCGTAAGAAGCGTCAGCCTCATCTGCCCGGCCGCCCGTCTGCAACAAATCACAGTCAAAGTGTATCGTTGTTACCGACTGGGCAACCATAGTGTTTGTCAAAGAAGCTGGTGATCAGACACGCCCTCATGCAGTCCTGGATGGGAAAAATCAACATGCAACATACTTCTGTCTTCAGAGCGTAGCCGACACCAACGACTCCAAGGATCTTGACCGGTAAAATCCCAGTGGATCGCTAGTTTTATAATAATCCAACCAGCCTGTCTGGCTCATTAGAGCAGTTATGGGTCCCATCCCTTTTCTTATCATTCTGTCGTTTGGTTTTGAGCTTCGTCAGATTGTCTTCAGCAGGTCCACGTGGCACGTTGGCTGATTTAGATATGTGCGTAACCCTGAGGTCAGAGCATAGAACACAGAGTTCAGAACATATAACACTGAGGTCAGAGCATAGCACCTTGAGGTCAGAGTATAGAACCCTGCGTTCAGAACATAGAACACTGAGGTCAGAGCATAGAACCTTGAGCATAGAACCCTGAGGTCAGAGCAGAATCCTGAGGTCAGAGTATAGAACCCTGAGATCAGAGAACCCTGATGCCATAGCATAGAACCCTGATGTCGGAGCATAGAACCCAGAGAGCAAATAACCTTGAGATCAGAGCATAAAACCCTAAGTTTATAGCATAGAACCCGGAGTTCAGAGCATTGAACCCTGAGATCATAGAACCCTGAGATCAGAGTACCCTGAGGTCAGAGCATAGAACACTGAGTTCAGAACATAGAACACTGAGGTCAGAGCATAGCACATTGAGGTCAAAGCAACCCTGAGATCAGAGTAACCTGAGGTCAGAGCATAGAACCCTGAGGTCAGAACAACCCTGATATCAGAGAACCCTGATGTCAGAGCATAGAACCCTGAGATCAGGGAACCCTGAGGTCAGAGCATAGAACCCTGAGGTCAGATCAAAGAACCCTGAGGTCAGAACAACCCTGAGATCAGAAAACCCTGAGGTCAGAGCAGAGAACCCTGAGATCAGAGAACCCTGAGGTCAGAGCATAGAATCCTGAGGTCAGATCATAGAACCCTGAGGTCAGATCATAGAACACTGAGGTCAGAGTACCCTGAGGTCAGAGTATAACACCCTGCGTTCAGAACATAGAACCCTTAGGTCAGAGCATAGAACCCTGAGATCAGAGAACCCTGATGCCATAGCATAGAACCCTGATGTCGGAGTATAGAACCCAGAGAGCAAATAACCTTGAGATCAGAGCATAAAACCCTAAGTTTATAGCATAGAACCCGGAGTTCAGAGCATAGCACCTTGAGGTCAAAGCAACCCTGAGATCAGAGTAACCTGAGGTCAGAGCATAGAACCCTGAGGTCAGAACAACCCTGATATCAGAGAACCCTGATGTCAGAGCATAGAACCCTGAGATCAGAGAACCCTGAGGTCAGAGCATAGAACCCTGAGGTCAGTTCAAAGAACCCTGAGGTCAGAACAACCCTGAGATCAGAGAACCCTGAGGTCAGAGCAGAGAACCCTGAGATCAGAGAACCCTGAGGTCAGATCATAGAACCCTGAGGTCAGATCATAGAACACTGAGGTCAGAGTACCCTGAGGTCAGAGTATAACACCCTGCGTTCAGAACATAGAACACTGAGGTCAGAGCATAGAACCTTGAGCATAGAACCCATATGCCATAGCATAGAACCCTGAGGTCAGAGCATAGAACCCCCAGAGCAAAGAACCTTGAGATCAGATCATAAACCCTAAGTTTATTGCATAGAACCCTGAGTTTAGAGCATTGAACCCTGAGATCAGAGTACCCTGAGGTCAGAGCATCGAACACTGAGTTCAGAATATAGAACACTGAGGTCAGAGCATAGCATCTTGAGGTCAGAGCAACCCTGAGATCAGAAAACCCTGAGGTCAGAGCATAGAACCCTGAGATCATAGAACACTGAGGTCAGAGTACCCTGAGGTCAGAGTATAACACCCTGCGTTCAGAACATAGAACACTGAGGTCAGAGCATAGAACCTTGAGCATAAAACCCATATGCCGTAGCATAGAACCCTGAGGTCAGAGCATAGAACCCCCAGAGCAAAGAACCTTGAGATCAGATCATAAACCATAAGTTTATTGCATAGAACCCTGAGTTTAGAGCATTGAACCCTGAGATCATAGAACCCTGAGATCAGAGTACCCTGAGGTCAGAGCATCGAACACTGAGTTCAGAATATAGAACACTGAGGTCAGAGCATAGCATCTTGAGGTCAGAGCAACCCTGAGATCAGAAAACCCTGAGGTCAGAGCATAGAACCCTGAGATCAGAGAACCCTGAGATCAGAGAACACTGAGATCAGTGAACCCTGAGGTCAGAGCATAGAACCCTGAGGTCAGAACATAGAACACTGAGGTCAGAACACAGCACCTTCAGGTCAGAGCAACCCTGAGAGCAGAGAACCCTGAGGTCAGAGCATAGAACCCTGAGGTCAGTTGTAACAGCTGTTACCAAAGAAGTGGCCGGTGAGCCTATTGCACTGGTTCCTATACGACACAAAAACACCCAATGGGATCATTCCTTTGCATTCTGGATTATTGCAGAAAACACAAGTTTATGACACGTTTTGTTCAAAGATAATCTCAGCAATCAGCAGAAGTAAAAATCCAACGTTAGCAACCGCCTTTATTTAATACGTAAAAACAAAATTCATACTGACATATGAGAAAACTTTTAAATATCTTAAGCTTGTGTTGAGCACCAAACTTATTTCAGGCTTCAAACCAAAAACCCATTAACCTGAAATGCAAAAATGCTGACTCATTTCTTAGTTTTAGGACTAATTCCGGCAGCAGTCTATAGCGTTATCCCTTAATACCCATTTATAATACGGGTAGATGAAATCAAGCATTCTGATTGGTTGAGAGTGAGTCACGGGGTGTATTTTATTGAGCCATAAAGTACTGTAGCTACACCTGTTTACATTTACCAGAGCGTTCAATATCAGTGCGCACTCAAAATAACAGTGAGAAATCATGTCAGTGAGGACATGAATCCCTTCAAAGCTACTGGGCACCAGTTTAAATTAAATATTATTTTATTAAAGGTGTCCCATTGCGATTTTTATTATTTTAATGGCAACCTTTATAAAATGAGCAGGAGCGGGAGATCGACAGGCGGATCGGTGCGGCTGCAGCAGTAAAACGACCGGTAAATTGAGAGCTTCGCTTTACGGTTCAACTCTCAATTTACTGGTCGGTCTACGTCCCAACCCTCACCTATGGTCACGAACTTTGGGTCATGACCGAAAGAACGAAGTCTCGGATACAAGCGGCCGAAATGAGTTCCTCCGTAGAGTGGCCGGGCTCAGCCTTAGCGATAGGGTAAGGAGCTCGGACATCAGGAGGGAGCTAGCCGCTACTCCTTTGTGTCGAAAG
This sequence comes from Cottus gobio, assembly GCA_023566465.1. Taxonomy (NCBI): domain Eukaryota; kingdom Metazoa; phylum Chordata; class Actinopteri; order Perciformes; family Cottidae; genus Cottus; species Cottus gobio. The sequence continues at coordinate 17,580,795 of CM042237.1, forward strand.
GAGTCAGCTGAGGTGGTTCGGGCAACAGACACACGTATGGGGACTATTTTCTCTCGGCTAATGAAACGCGACACACAACGTTTGGTGGCTACAACTATGTTGTGCTGAAAGGCAACTTACTATTTACTTACTATTTATAAAGTCACCGGCCGTATTATAAAAGCAATAAGTTACTCGAGTATGAAGGCAAATCCCTGTCATAAAGAGAGAGCGCAAATGAGCTCCGCGCGCGCAAATCAATATTACGCGCGTGTAATTTACTTTGACGAGCGCTTTTACATCACCCCGCGAGCAAAACCCTCTCAAAAGTTCCTCTCTCGCGAGTAAAAGTCGCTCTCTCACGAGTAAAAGCTAATTTGCGCTCTCTTTATGACAGGGATTTGCCTTCATACTCGTGACTCAGTGACTAGAAAAAAATAAAGCCCTTTATTTACCTTTACTACAGGTTCCAGAAGAGAGATCTGGGAGGTCAGTGGTAGATTGCCATGTTGTTCGGACGTGGAAAGCTACGCTATTACATTTCTTGACCTTTGCCTGCTCGCAGAAGTGAGAAGTTTGACAACTTCAGGACTTATGGGAAACAGGAATGTGGAAGAGCCCCGGTAAATAATGAATAAAGAGCCGCGACTGATGGGCAGTAAAAACTCATGGCAGCACCCGTCTCCTCCATCAAGGCCCCGGATCGATAAACAAAACATTAAATACCACTTCTGAGCACCGTATAAATAGTTCGTGCTGCAACAATAAATAAAGTTGAAATGGGGATTGCAGCAGATATCTTAACAGGGCAACTGGAGATACATCTGTAAATAAATGCAATTGAGGCTTCTTAGTTGTTCCGCTGGTTTTAATGACTCGCCGTGTGTCCTCCCGTCATACATACATGAACTCCCCGTATGAACCCCCGCTCATGCGCAAGCGCATTAAACTACCATATATGACATCTCCCCTCTTTTGAGTGTTATGCCAATAACATCAAAAGGAACACTTTAACTGAAAATGGCTATTCAGACAACACATAGCATAAACCAAGATTAACTCAAATGGAGACATTTCAACATACAGTTAGGTCCATAAATATTTGGACATTGACACATTTTTCATTATTTTGGCTCTGTACACCACAACAATGGAGTTGTAATGAAAATAATCAAGATGTGCTTTAAGTGCAGACTTCCAGCTTTAATTTGAGGGTATTTACATCCAAATCAGGTGAACGGTGTAGGAATTACAACAAATTCAAATGTGGCCACCCTCTTTTTAAGGGATCAAAAGTAATTGGACAATTGGCTGATCAGCTGTTTCAAGGTCAGGTGTGTGTAATTCCCTCGATATTTCATTTACAAGGAGTAGATAAAAGGGTCTTGGGTTCATTTCAGGTGTGGTATTTGTGTTTGGAATCTGTTGCGGTCAACTTTCAATATTAAGTCCAAAGAGCTGTCACTATCAGTGAAGCAAGCCATCATTAGGCTGAAAAATCAAAACAAAACCATCAGAGAGATAGCAGACACATTAGGTGTGGCCAAATCAACTGTTTGGTACATTCTTAAGAAGAAAGAACGCACTGGTGAGCTCAGCTACACCAAAAGACCTGGAAGACCACAGAAGACAACTGTGGTGGATGACAGAAGAATCATTTCCCTGGTGAAGAAAAACCCCTTCACAACAGTTGGCCAGATCAAGAACACTCTCCAGGAGGTATGTGTATCTGTGTCAAAGTCGAAAATCAAGTGAAGACTTCACCAGAGTAAATACAGAGGGTTCACCACAAGATGTAAACCATTGGTGAGCCTCAAAAACAGGAAGACCAGATTTGCCAAAAAACATCTAAAAGAGCCTGTACAGTTCTGGAAGAACATCCTATGGACAGATGAGACGAAGATAAACTTGTACCAGAATGATGGGAAGAGAAGAGTATGGAGAAGGAAAGGAACTGCTCATGATCCAAAGCATACCACCTCATCAGTGAAGCATGGTGGAGGTAGTGTTATGGCGTGGGCATGTATGGCTGCCAATGGAACTGGTTCCCTTGTATTTATTGATGATGTGACTGCTGACAAAAGTAGCAGGATGAATTCGGAAGTGTTTCGGGCAATATTATCTGCTCATATTCAGCCAAATGCTTCAGAACTCATTGGACGGCGCTTCACAGTGCAGATGGACAATGACCCGAAGCATACTGCGAAAGCAACCAAGGAGTTTTTTAAGGCAAAGAAGTGGAATGTTCTGCAATGGCCAAGTCAATCACCTGACCTGAATCCAATTGAGCATGCATTTCACTTGCTGAAGACAAAACTGAAGGGAAAATGCCCCAAGAACCAGCAGGAACTGAAGACGGTTGCAGTAGAGGCCTGGCAGAGCATCACCAGGGACGAAACCCAGCGTCTGGTGATGTCTATGGAATCCAGACTTCAGGCTGTCATTGACTGCAAAGGATTTTCAACAAAGTATTAAAAGTGACAATTAGATTTATGATTATATTAATTTGTCCAATTACTTTTGGTCCCTTAAAAAGAGGGTGGCCACATTTGAATTTGTTGTAATTCCTACACCGTTCACCTGATTTGGATGTAAATACCCTCAAATTAAAGCTGAAAGTCTGAGCTTAAAGCACATCTTGATTTTTTCATTTCAACTCCATTGTTGTGGTGTACAGAGCCAAAATAATGAAAAATGTGTCAATGTCCAAATATTTATGGACCTAACTGTAACTGGTCTCTTTTCAACAACCAACAAATAAACATCATCAACATTAACACAATGTTAGTACAATTTCCCCTCTCTTACCCCCCCCCCCTAAAGGCCATATGATCTGCACTTATCTACAGGTCAAGCCTGTCGACTTGTTTGCACACCCGTCCATATCTGGTTACAGTCTGACCGGGTAGAGGGTTTGTGGGCGTAGCCACACTCTGACTGACAGGAACAGTCTCTAACATGGTGGCTCGGTCAGAGTGTGTGTCCGTCCCTGTGATCTCCCCGTGCGCTGCTGGAATGGACTGGGGAACCGGCACTGGTTGGAGGTGACGGCGGTTCCGCCGCAGTTCTGCTCCATGCTGCGTCCTGATGATGAAGGATCTCGGGGTGGTGCTCTTGCTTGAAATCACCGCTGGCAAAGACCATGGCTTTTCATAGTCCAACTTGGAGAATACAACATCTCCTGGTCGCAGGGCAGGTAAGGGCCTGGCTCCATGACGGCGGTTGAAGTAGTAAGCCTGTTTAGCCTTTTCCCGCCCGTCCCTCTCTTTCACCGCTGTCCTGCTGGGCCATTTGGGTAGGAGATTTTTCTCCAGAGTGGGGAGTGTGGTTCTGATTTTCCTCCCCATCAACAGCTCGGCTGGACTGAAGCCTGTGGTGGAGCAGGGAGTGGACCTATAGCTCATCAGAGCCATTAAAGGATCTTCCTGCTTGAGAATTTTCTTTGCCGTCTGTACGGCTCTCTCTGCGTGCCCATTGCCCTGTGGGTGGTGAGGGCTGGATGTGCAGTGCTTGAAGTCGAGCTGCCTCGCGCACTCCTTGAACTCCGCACTTGAAAATTGGGGTCCATTATCGCTCACCACCTCATCTGGAATGCCAAACCTGGCGAAGACTGTTTTCATTCTTTGGATAACTTGTGCACTCGTTAGAGGGCAGCTGCAGTATTTCTAGAAACCTGGAGTAATAATCCGAAATTACCAGGTAGTTGTGATGGTTGTGCTCACAGATGTCCATTGCAATTCTCTTCCAGGGTCGCTCCAGAAGCGGTGTGGAGATGAGAGGTTCTTTTTGTTGTGTTCTTTTCAGTTCACAGCACACCTGACATGACGTCACAAGCTTGTTTATCTCCGTAGAGAGTCCGGGCCACCACACAGATGAGCACGATCTCTCCCTACATTTGACTAGGCCCTGGTGCCCTTCATGAATTTTCTGAAGGATCTCACCTCTCATTAACCTTGGCACAACAATTCTGCTCCCTCTGAGGACAAGGCCATCGTGTACTGATAGCTCTGATTTCACTTGGACGTACTCTCTCGCGTCCATGGGCACATTGCTTAAGTGTTCAGGCCATCCTTTCTTTATGAGCTTCACAACTGACAGCAATTCGGCGTCGGCTGCTGACGCCATTTTTATTTCATCCATCTTGCTTGTAGACGCAGGGATCCCCTCTACTACACTAGCCACGTAGCAAGCCACTTCACTGTGTGTCTCTGTCTTTGCGCATGTGCTGGCCAGTGGACTGCGTGACAAGGTATCGTGACGATCAGAGTTTTCCCTGGGGCATACTCTGCCACTGGATTGAATCTCATGAGAAGACGTTGACATCGTATCGGTACATTGTCCAGGCTGCGGCTATTAATGAGAGGTACTAGCGGCTTGTGGTCAGTGATTAGCTTGAACTGCTCTAGTCCATTGAGGTATCTGTCGAACTTCTCACATGCCCACACACCAGCCAGACCTTCCTTTTCTATTTGGGCGTAGCGTGTTTCTGCTTCAGTGAGGCGTCTGGAGCAATATGCCACAGGTTTCCACTGCTCCCCGTGGAGCTGAAGGAGTACACCTCCCAGTCCATAACTACTTGCGTCCGCTGACACAGCCGTGGGCTTGCTCAAGTCATAGAAAGTGAGTACTGGTGCAGTTGTCAACAGCTCCTTGATGTGTTCAAAAGCTGTTTGTTGTGCGTGGCTCCATGTCCATGTATTCTTGTCCTTTAGGAGCTCGTACAGCGGCTGTCCTACCGTTGAGAGTTCGGGGATGTATCTTCCGAGATAATTCACCATCCCCAGTATCCTCCTCAACTCTTGCACGTCTGCTGGTGGTGATAGCTGCCGAATAGCTTCCACTTTGTCGGGGTCAGGCCGGATCCCGGACCGGTCAATGAGATGCCCGAGGAACCGCAGCTGACTCTGCCTGATGGAGCACTTCTCACGATTGAGCTTCAGACCAGCTGTCTCTATGCGCTGCATTACCTTCTCCAGGCGACTGTCATGCTCCTCCTCTGTGGCTCCATAGACCAGAATGTCGTCCATGAAAACCTCGACACCCTCCAGCCCCTGCAGGGTCTCCATCATCTTCCTCTGGAAGATTTCTGGTGCGCTCGTTATTCCAAACGGTAGCCGCTTAAAGTTGAATCTGCCAAATGGCGTAATGAAAGTAGTGAGCTTACAGCTGTCCGGGTGCAACGGTATCTGGAAGAACCCACTGGCGGCATCGAGCGAAGAGAAGACAGTGGCCCCACTCAGCTTTGCTGTAATCTCATCAGTAGTAGGCAGGATATACTGTTCTCTTTTCACAGCCTCGTTCAGCCTCTTGAGATCAACACAGATGCGGGCTTTACCTGTGCTCTTCTTCAAGACTGGCACCATGGGTGCACACCAGTCCGTGGGCTCTGTCACTCTCTCAATGATGCCATTTCCCTCCATCCTCTGGAGCTCCTCCTTTACCTTTTGCAGCATAGGGAGAGGTACGCGTCGTGCTGTGTGTACAGCATATGGCTGAGCATTGTCTTTCAGCAGTATTCTCACCGGTTCAGTCTTTAATGTCCCATGCTCACCATATGCCTGTGGATGTCCTTTGTCGCACACCGTTTCATCCACTCTCCTCACCAGGTTCATTTCCACAGACAACGGCCTGCTGAGTAGGTTGTTTACAGTACGTCCGCGGATGACATATGCTGTGAGTGGGTGAGTCTTTCCTTTGTAGGTCACAGTGCTCTGGATCTGTCCTATGCACTGCAGCTCGCCACCTGGGCTGTCCAGTGGTATATCTGCAGGCTCCAGTGGTCTTTTGGGGATGAGTGAGTGGTAGGTCTCTTCACGGATGATGTTAACATCGGCCCTGTAGAGAAAATAAATGCTACATGTCACACAATATTAGTCACGTGGTAGATTAAGCGCACCTCAAGGCTTATGCAGAATATATATGTATAAGCTTGTTGTTATATGCACTCACTTGTCACTTGTCATACATCAACATGTACACCCCAGTCACGTGATGAAGTGGAAAATACTGGAGGGGAAGCCATGAGGGACTGCGGGTCACACATACTTGACCAGCACCATATAAGGGAGACAATAGCACAGGGAAATTGGCGGGAAGGGAGACACCACATACACACACACTGATGAACTGCAGAACCAATCGATCGTGAGCCAGTGGGGATGGACATATCCCGAGCTCCAACCAGGCCGCGACTAGTAAAGGTTGACCCGCCTGCATCTTTGATTTTAACCAATGGGGGCTCGTAAAGCCTAACCATATAAACAGCCGCACACAGTGTTGAGGGGCCTTTTGTGTGAGAAGCGAACTAGTCGTGACTGCCATCAGGTCCGTGCACGTATTACTGCCCGGAATGTGATGTTTCTGCCTTAAATTGAGTAAATACAGTGTGGTCCAACTTAAATTCTTTCGAGTGTTTTATTGCACCGTCGCCCCCTGAATTATTGTTGTTTTTCCGCACAACAGCCCCTGTGTCGATTTTGAAGTCAACTAGTGTAGAGCCCACCAGCAACTCGACAGCCCATTGCTCTGGTGACCCGTCTGCTTTACTCACAGCCCCAAGAAAGTATGACTGCTGTTGCTCCGTTTGCTCTGTAACCTCACTTACTGCCTTCCTGCTCCTACACACTCTACTCCAATGTCCAACTTTGTTGCATGCATTGCATATGGATTTTCTGGCTGGGCAATTTTCATCTTTATTGTGCCACACTTTCCCACACTGTCCACATTGTCCTTTATTTCCCCCTTTTGTCTTCCCGTAGTGGTTGGGGTATTTGCTGCGCTCGTGAGTGACTTCTTGTATCACCCCTGTTGTCTCTCCTTGCATGCTGACCTGCGAAGCAACCTCCTCCGACTGCCTGACTGTCTCTATAGTCAGCGCTAGCGTCAGGTCCTTCGTCAGCTGCAACCTCCGTGAGACGTCTTTGTCCAGTATTCCAACGACGATCCGGTCGCGGATATTCTCATCTCTGCTCGCGCCGAATTCGCAATGCTCTGCCAGCTCGTACAAAGCCCTGATAAAAGTCTCAGCTTTCTCTCCTGGTCTTTGCATGCGCAGATGGAAACATGCACGTTCGTGTATAACATTCCGTCTCGGCACAAAGTACTCGTCGAACTTTCCAAGCACCCTGGCAAAATCATCTCTATGTCCATCTTCGGTAAATGCAAACGAACGGAATATATTCTCCGACTCGCTTCCCATAGCGTATATCAGGCTGCTAACCTGCACGGCGCCATCTTCTTTGTCCAGCTTGGTGGCGGTTCTGAATCTCACAAAACGCTGCTTCCACTCCGGCCATTCTCCTGGCTTATCGAAGGAAAAGTTTGTCGGGGGATTAAACTTTGCCATGACTCCGTTTTCACTTCTGACACCATGTAAATAAATGCAATTGAGGCCTCTTAGTTGTTCCGCTGGTTTTAATGACTCGCCGTGTGTCCTCCCGTCATACATACATGAACTCCCTGTATGAACCCCCGCTCATGCGCAAGCGCATTAAACTACCATATATGACAACATCCAAATCATAGCGAGGCCAAGACGTCACGTAAAAAAGTTTTATTACATTTTATTTTTTTACAGAATGAAAAACTTAAAAATCTTAATCAAATAGTAATACATTAAACATTTTAGAACAGGAAAAGGTGTCCCGTCGTCACGCCACCTCATCACTACAGCGGCCGTTCCCGTACCAGCAGTGCTATTACTTTGCAGCCGATTCAACATCCCTTTGATATCAATCATTAATGAGTAATTAAACAGTAAGAGATCTCACACGGACTCAAAACCTCCTGCAAAACTGTCGGCATTGTCTGGGGGAGGGGGACGGCACCTATTCCTGAGAAAAGATGTAGTTAAGAAAAGGTTTAATTTGAGAATTGTTTTTTCAAACGCATCATTAGTTATTAAAATATTTGAATCATAAATAGAATCAGAACAGATTAAGAAGAATTCAGAAGAATTAATAAAAAAGGAAAGTTCACAGTAATACTATGTGAGTTGGCAGTAACCAGATGTGCTGGTTATTTTAACATCCTGAAAATACAAAAAGATGGATTTCACCAAATGGCGCAGATCTGCTTGCAAATTGATCCTGAAGCAGCTCCAGACATCAGGTGGTAAATTGGCTTCGGTTGTTAAAATTGGTCATGTTTATTTATGTCCCTTTATTTCTATATTTTTTTCCCCATCTTAAAAATATTCAACTTGCAACAGCCACATGTTTTGCTTAAACACTGTTGCTAGCCAGCTGTGACCGTTATGTAACGAGTGTAAACGGCTTTCCGTATGCATTTAGTGAAGCCCTTTTGGCTGCTGCACCATGACCTACTTGCAAGTATGTCTGCCCTCGGAAGGTTTCATCCACGCTCTAAGTTAAGAAAACAGGAGTTTAGGAGAGACATTCAGAAACTGCCGTTCCTTCTCGGACCGCGTATAAATAAAAAGGCCTTCAACCTCATGAGCTGGTTGAGGCAGGTCTACAAGCTTATCGTCTCCAATGTGACTCAGGATGCAGTCAGTCAAGCAGTTGATGTTCCTCGAGTCCCTCTGGTTGAAGAGGAGGCGGTTGGTAATGCACGATGTCGCTCTCAAAAGGGAGCTACGCGGGTCCCTTGCGCTAGACACGGATGGCAATGTTTTGTTATTTTGTTGTGAAGGATCCATGTAAAAAAAAAACAAAAAAAAAACCTTACAGTGACACCGCCGTGTCCGTTTTCTCTGTGGCACAGTGAGCTCTGGTGGGCTTCCATGGTAAAGCAGCAGCAGCAGCAGCAGCAGCCATCGCTACCTGGATGCATCGGGGATAAGTCTCTTAAACCAGCGGCCCACGGCCACGTCGACTCTCAGCACTAATGTGACCCCGATCAGCAGAGACGCGCTGCTCACCAGGAACCCCGAGGCCTCAAACATTAACCTGGAAGGAGAAAAAAAATATGATAAAAACAGACAGCTCTGTAACTCTCTAATTTTAACCAAAAGTCCAACTCTGCCCATTTTTTGATGAATGTACTGTTGATCAAGAAATGACATCATCTCCCAGCGGACTAGCACTGGCTGAGCATTATACTGCCATAACAGTATGACATTTCAAAAGGTTGCTGTAACTCCCAAAAACTATTTTTCAGTTTCTATATATTAACATGCTTATTCCAAAATGCTTAAGACATCTGTATTTTTTGTTTTGTTTAATTCTTATTGTTTCTGTAATAGCATGAGTAAAATAAGTAAATATAAAGCCAGGAATTCTGCCTTTTTAAGGTAACCAGATGTAAATATGAATCTTACAGTGGTTGTCTACGGTAAAGTAAAAGTAGGCCCTCCCTAATGTGCATTCGTGGCACCGTGTCCGTACCCTAAGAGGCCTGTGCTGTAAGCGAGTGAGCTGGGGATTCCGCTCGGGCACTTACTTGGGTGCGAAAACCTTCCACACCATTAGGTGTCTCCTGAGGATGGCGGCGGCACAGACTGACGCAAAGACCTGAGAAAGAGAAAAAGACTTGACTCAACTTAAAAAACAAATAAATAAATAAAATAAAAAAAGCAGTCACAAAATGGATTGGGGCCTACTGAACCAAAGAAGTGTGTACCTGTGCTCCGAGAATAAAGAGGTAGCGCGTTGAGAGCTGCAGGAGGGCCGAGCTGAACTGCTGGGGGTTCTCCCGCAGCCTCATCTCCATCACGGCGTCCTCCCCCTCCTCCCCGCAGGCTCTTCCTGTCCTGCTCCCGCGCACCTCACACACCAGGGGCCAGAACAGCAGCAGCGGGCAACCCACTGAGGAGACGGGGACACGAACGGGGGAAGAGTTCACAGTTTCATCCCCTGCACCGAATCGCTGACCACCGTAAATCAGCAATGTCATTGGATTTGATCTTTTTAGATCAATCCTATTACTTTTGCAAAGGCAAACACATGATTTTTGTAAATATTTGTCTTAAAATCATATTAAACTCTGACTTTTATTTATTTTTATATCTACCTGAGAACAAGATGTGCGAGGCAAAAGTGTTGAGGGTGACCAGGGAAGCGGGCAGCATGGTGCCTGTGTGTCCATCAGGGAATCCCACGAAAGCGGCGCCCCACTGGATGGAGGGAAAGGTCGGGAGGTGACCCGTGGCGTGGAAGAACTGAGTGGCGGCCAGCGACCACAGCACTACTGGAGTCCAGGGCACATTGAAGCCACCTGAGGGGAACAAAATTACTCAGGTCACAGGAAGGGGGGTGGGGTGGAGTGGTGTGTGTGTGTGTGTGTGTGTGTGTGTGTGTGTGTGTGTGTGTGTGTGTGTGTGTGTGTGTGTAGGGGGGGTAGGGGGGGGACAAAGAAAGCACAGAACGAAGAAAGAGTTGAGAATCTCACCGGAACACGTTCCGTGCGGGCCACTGAGGGTGGTGGACGAGGCGTGAATGTGCAGCAGGGCCCCCATCTCCAGCAGCAGCAGGAGGAAGGACAGAGCCATGCCCTCTGGGTGCAGCAGCAGCAAGCCGATGCCCAGCAGGCCACAGAACAGCAGCAAAGGGGCAGAGTAGACCGTCCCCAGTCCGTAGGCCTCCACAGCGGGCCGGCCGTCCGCCTCGATGCCCCTGCTCGGCTCTTCGTCGTCCAAGGAGCGCCGCATGCGCTGGTAGATCTGCGGTATGAGGTGGTGCAGCTCGGCCTGGGGGCTGATGCCCGTGCTGGCTCGGTAGCGTGGCGGGGGCATCGATGGACTCCGGGCCGTGGCCGTGGCCCTGGCCTTCGCGAACACCGTGAGGGGGTCGAGCCAGATCAGGGACAGCCCCAGTCCCAGGAGGCAGAAGGCAGCCCTGGGGAGGACCAGCTGGGCCAGGCTGATCAGCTCGGCCAAGTTCCTGAAGCTGTCTTCTGGAGTGGCACTGACGGCCCAGTAGAGCGCCAGGCACACGGACAGCAGCAGGAGGACCCAGCGGGCTGTGAACACCGCCCCGCTCGCGGAGTTGAGGTTGCCGTAGTGGCGGAGGCAGCGGCGCAGCAGATACGTCCACAGGGCCAGGGCGAAGACAGAGAGGACGTAGTGGAGGTTCTTCAGCCGGCTGTCCTGCAACCGGGAGAGGGGAGAGAGGAACGGGGACGGCTGGCAGGAGCCCTGCTCCTCCCGACAGGCGTGGAAGGAGAGGGAGAGGTAGAGGCTGCCGACTAGGAGCCCCAAGCAGGCGAGGAGGGTGAAGCCTTCTTTCCTCACCGTCGACGGCGACAGCGCTGGGGAGGGCAGGATCCCCGCGGCCTTCAGGGGGTCGTGGTTGGGGGGCAAGAGCAGGCCGTCCCAGTTGAGACGGATGGGAATGTAAAGCGCCAGGGAGAACACCAGGAAAGTCACAGTGCGTCCCTCTGCGATCACGTAGCTGTCCGAGAGCAGGGAGGCGCAGCGGAGGAGCGGCACCAGGAGGTGGGGGGAGAGGAGGCGCTGCGCGGTCAGCCACCTGCCAACTTCAGACCCGCTCTTTTCCACACCGGCGGTTGATGATCGGCGGGCTCTCCAGAGAAAGAGCAGTTCCGAGCTGAGGGCGGCGGCGGCCAGGCACCAGGCCAGCTCAATATAGCCCCTCGTTCTCAGCTGGCCGGCGGCCGCGCACACCCCCGCCACCAGCGCCGCGGCAACAGGAGCCCTTAGTCCGGGACCGTTCTCTCTGAGCAGCACATGCGACAGCTCGGACAGGACGAGACACGCCAGGCAGGCGAGCGCCAGGATGGTGAGGCCCGCAGCCATCTTCAGCGGGTTGAACTGAGCCCAGGTGGCTCGGCAGGTGTCCCTGACAGAGGTGAGGTAGGCCTGCAGAGAGGCGGCCAGTCGCGGGGAGGGGGGCCGACCCTGTCGAACCGTGGCGAGGTACTCGGAGGAGAGGCTGGAGAACTCGGCCTTCAGCTGAGCGAGGCTCTCTGGTGGGATGTCTTTGGCCATGCCGGAGTACGTCTCAAGGAAACGGTTGACCTTCAGAAACAGGACCGTCACAAAAGGTCACACACACACACACACACACACACACACACACACACACACACACACACACACACACACACACACACACACACACACACACACACACACACACACACACACACACACACACACACACACACACACACACACACACACACACACACACACACACACACACACACACACACACACACACACACACACACACACACACACACACACACCGAGCAGACTACCTGTTTTGCGTTGATCCACAGCGCCTCCAGCTGGCTGAGACCTCCAACTGCACCTTCCGTCTGCCCATGGGGAGGGAACACGGGCAGGAGAACCTGCCCCACGCTGCTGTACGGGATGGGAACCCCCAGCAGCAGAGCCAGGGTGGGGACCAGGTCTGTCTGGGGCACCACGTCTGGCTCGCTCTACAAACAAAAGGAAAATAAGAAAGATGACAACTCCTTTTTATCTGTGACTTATTTTTATCTGCCAGGTAAATTGCCACAAATAATTAAAGGACATGCATCAACTTAAGTCAGAAAATTCCAATTTTAGCAGCTATGAGGTGGTACATCTACCATTGAATAGCATTGACTATCTTCTTCTTTGACCAGTTTAAAAATGAAGAAATTATTTAAATGAAAAGTTTAATTTATAAGACTTAAGTCCCTGCAGCCTCACCTGGTCTGGTAGGATGAGCTGCTAACAGGGTAATGTTAGTGCATTTTAGATAGGTGTGTCTCACTGACACATCTTGAATGATGTAATAATAGGCTAAACTGCCTGTAACAGATTATTACAGATTATTAGATTAACAAAGTATGACCAAATAACTATATTAACTCAAGCAGTCACTGCCCACTGCAGTGGCTGGTGAGTGGGGTCGGTAGACACGTTTGAGAAGAATAACCAATGAATGACTGAGCGTCTCCGTGTCTGATTGGGAAACGTCTAATTATCCTTATTATTATCCTTGCAGTGGTAGTATTGTGTGTATGCAACGCACTCGCACTTATGCAAATTAGAGGGGAAGTCCCTTTTCTAAAGCGAGGTTCGCTTTTGTCCCTGAGAAGCCAGAGACCACCTGGCCAGCAGCAAATTTAGCGAATTTGTGGAAGCTTTTAGGGATGCACCGATACCGGTATCGGGTATCGGGCCGATACTGCGTTAAAATACTCGTACTCGTTTTCAATTGCCGATACCAAGAACCGATACCACTCAACAGTATTTCGCTACAACAAACTGGTCGCGCTTTGTGGAGAAAAAGATTTGTTGTCCTACCTGACTTCAACGTCTAGGGAAGGGGTCGGCAACCCGTGATCCAGAGCCGCATACGGCTCTTTCGTTGCTCTCTTGCAGCAAGGTGTGTAGAGTAATGGTGCGTTCACACCGAACACGACGGAAATTACTGCCGTCCCGCCGGTTTGAATCAAACTGTTGCTGGTCCGCCAGAAGTACCGCTGGCAGCGGCCTCATTCAGACGCTGTTGTGCGGCTACGGATGATATTATTGTAGCCGAGTGTCTGTTGTGTGTCTATATTTGTAATTCTAATAAAATGAAAACACGCTCCAGGGTAACTTGAACCACTTTTTTATCTCCTTCACACACGTATATCCCACAATTCCACTCCTCTTTTCCTTTCCGTTTCTCCCTCCACAATAAAAGCACCGGAAACATAACTTGGAACACAGCTTCCTATATAATTGCTCGATCCTTAATATTATCGCTTACATTATGAGCCCGGACACGGGGGCATTTTATGGTCCGACATTAGAGGGACTTCCACAAGACGTTTAAAGCTTGGGACAGCCTTCTGTTAATTTTGTACTATAGGCTAGACATAATCTGCAGAGGATAAAATAAAATCTGCCTCCAAATTAATTGCACTTTCATGGAGACCAAATCTAAGAAGTATCGGTATCGGTACTCGGTATCGGCAAGTACACAAATAAAAATACTCGTACTCGTATCGGTTTGTAAAAAAGTGGTATCGTTGCATCCCTAGAACCTTTAAAAGAAACGATCATGGACGAAGTGGTTTCACGTTTCATATTTGTAGAAAATGTGTCCTTGTGAAAACAGACTAAAAGGAGGATGCTCCTAATCTCCCACCAACCTGGGACGGCAGCGCGGAGAACAGTGGGGAGGGACTGTAGAGGAAGATGGCGGCATCTGTCTCCTTCTGACTTTCTCCGCCGTGATCCCCGGTGTCCGTCATCCCGTGGTCCCCCATCACCACCAGCAGGGTGTCGTTCTGCAGCCGGTCGATCACAGACCTGGAGGGGAAATGCACGTTGGGGGGTCAGCGAACAACTCTGAGGGGGCAACGCGTCTGTGATGGCACGAGATGACAGATGTGGAAACAAAGCCTGCAGTCTGACCTGATGACCCCGTCCATCTGGGTGAGCTTGTCGGCCATGGCTGGGTGGTCGGGACCAAACCTGTGACCGCAGTGGTCCACTCCGAGGAAATGGGCAACCAGGACGTCCCAATCGTCCCCCACCACTGTCAAAAAACAAACAACGGCAAGGGACAGACGGAGAGACGTGAGCACAAGCACAGCACAAGTACAGCACAGGAGTTAATGATGTGAACACGTACTGGTGGTGTAGAGGTGCTGGAGGATGCCGTTGTCGACCGTGTGCAGGTCCTTGACGTTGAAGGAAGGGAAGGGCAGAGAGCGGTGGAACTTCTTCGGGAAAAGGTTCTCCCAGGTGTCGTCGCCCATGAACACCACGCGTTTGCCTGTGAAGGTGTGGGGGGGGCAAATGCATTTTTTAAAAGTCCAGAAACGCCAGTCAGATATTACTCTGAATGCGTCCAACACACTAACATACTTTAAGCTTAAATGGATGTTGAGGTGTAATTAATTAGAATGCAAGCGGAAAAAAAGATATTATACCTGTGTTGGTCACAGAAATAACTAGTGACTGACACCAAAAGTGAGATAACAGAAGCAAAGGTAATTGTATGATTCATCCAGGCTTCTTTTTTTTTTTAAATACAGACTATCACACAAAGAAGAAAACCAGTAGCTCCAGGTTGTAACCAACCGCAAATAACTATAAAATTCCCAACCTGAGAAAATGAAGAAACGCAAGCTCTGTGCTTTTATAAACAATTTTGAAACTCAGTAAAAAAGGCAATCCTTCATGTGCCTTCTTTTGTTTTATTGCTTTGTTTTATGTGTATGTTTTATTCTGTTTGTAATAACACACTTTTAACTAGTCAACCTGTATAAAAGGTGCTATAAATTAAATATAATAAAAATATATACTATAAAATAAGATAGAAAATAAAATAAAGAGATGCATTCATTTCTTTCTCACTCATATTTTAAACCATGTATCTATAATCCAGAACATACTGTACAGAATTGTTTAAACACTTCCTGGGTGTGCTTTAGAGCAGCTGGACAGCAGTTCACCTCAGCTATCAGTAAAAGACTGTGACACACACATTTTGTGCTTGTGTTGCTCTTCGATGAGCAGTGTTGGATGCACGTTTCCCTCTCCAGTCCTTGCAGAGTCACTGTGAAACTACTCACCCACTTGCCCAAACTGGTGGATGAGGTTGTCCTCCAGGATGGCACTGGACGCGAAGTTATTGCCCACGTCCACAAAGGTGGGCAGGGAGCCTGTGGTGAAGCCCTTGATCCTCTGCATGGTGGTCGTGGGCGGGTCCGCGCGGAACGGGTACAAGCGGCTGTTTGCAGGCCTGGACGAGACGGTCTCCTCCAGCACGGGCAGCTTGTTCTCGTAAGGTCGCGGAGCGGCGTTGTCCGGGTCGAACCAGGCGAAGTCGATCTTGAGGGCGTCGACGATGAGGAGGACGGCGCGGCGGAAGCGTGGCCGCACGCGGCAGAAGTCCGCCGGCTCCTCTCCGGGCTGCAGCACGTCCCCGCAGGTGCTGGTCCTGTTCACCTCCAGCCTCACCAGCAGGAAGCCACCGACGAACAGGTAGATGCCCACGGAGTACACCGCGCACATCCAGAGGAGCAGCCACAGCACCGGGAGCCTCTTCATTCTACACAGGTCACAGAAGTACAGGTTAACAAATAAAGAAATACAAAATACAAGCACACTTGTTTCACACAAGGTAAAAAAAAAAGTCAAATGAACTGTGGGTAACACCTGCTACACGAGACGCTCGCGCCAGTGCCGTGTAAATTTGACAGAAACCTCACGTTCCCACTTTAGCCCGAAACACGCAATGGCACGCGCTGTTGAGCCGTGACAGGTGGCAATAACAGGCTAACCTTAGGAGGACGAGACGGTTAATAAGTTGACGTTTGTTAGCCGCGGCTAGCTCGTCTCGCGCTCACTGACCTTGTCGCAGTCGGGTTTTCCGTCCTCTCGCGGGCGGAGGGAGAGGGGGGTGTTGTGTGTGCAAACAACACGGTGTGGGCACAGGTGTCTCAGGTGAACGGAGAACTGCGCGACACCACCCTCAGCTTCATGTGGACTCCGGTACAATGAGATTAGGTGGCTGGTGACAGCTAGGAACCTCAGCGCGCATGCAACCCTGCGGAAATATGCGACGGACAGTTTTCGATGTAACACCAAAATTGGTATCTTGTCTGTGCCCTAAACTCGGACTTTCAGACGTAACTCAATAATGGATAAAACCACCAAAACCTACCTGGCGTTTCCCGAAAATTGGCCAATCCCATTCTAAAACTATAAACTGTATATACAAAGTCTAAAACAGAGATGGACGTTTTCAGCTGCTCACTAAAGGGTTGTCATTGAGTCTCTTTTATATAATTAAATAATTGATTAAAACAATTGTACTAATGATACTGGATACATGTTTAGTGTATTTGGAAAATTCGGAAAAAGCCCAAACTACACGCTCCCATGCAGTCTGTGAGGCGAAGAACAGGGCTGAATGACCCCGATGACGAGAGGGAGAAAACGAGCAAAGATGTGTCACTCTGTCATTATGTCAAGGGATCAAAAACTCCCTCACTATTCTGTGGATTGTAAACTTTTAAATACAAAGTTGTCGTAAACGTAATTTCCCACAAACAACTTAAAAAGATAGTAATAGATGATATGTTTTTCCCCCAATGTAACAAATATGCAAAAATAAAATTTTAATAAAAAAATAAAAATTAGAATCAGAATCAGAACCATTTATTGCCGTTTTTGTTTTCACATTCAAGGAATTTGTCCTGGCGGAAGGTGCATACATTTAACATTTAACAATACACATTTAATAATAAACACAGTGCAATAAATGAGAATGAATGAATGGATGAATGAGTATTTATAATTGAACAGTAGAATATCAGAATATCAAAAATAAGATCAAGTGCATGGAATGTGCATGGAATGTAAGTGTTGTGTGAAAGTGGCAAGTGTAAAGTTAAAGTGTTGTGTGTATTTAAATATAAGGGTATGTGCAGGGGAGTGTCCAGTGGGAAATTGTCTGGGGGTAACAGAGTCATTAGAGTCAGTGGGGGACCCGGGCTCTGTTTATGAGCCCGACGGCAGACGGGAAGAAACTGTTTTTGTGGCGTGAGGTCTTGGTCCTGATGGACCGCAGCCTCCTGCCAGAGGGGAGGGACACGAACAGTTTGTGTCCAGGGTGAGAGGGATCAGCAACAATCTTCCTCGCCCGCTTCAGGGTCCTTGAAGCAAACAAGTCCTGGAGGGACGGCAGATTGCGGCCAATCACCCTCTCGGCAGAGCGAATGATGTGCTGCAGCCGGGCCTTGTCCTTGGCAGTGGCTGCAGCGTACCAGACGGTGATGGAGGAACAGAGGATGGACTCGATGATGGCAGTGTAGAAGTGCACCATCATTGTCTTTGGCAGGTTGAATTTCCTCAGCTGCCTCAGGAAGAACATCCTCCGCTGCGCCTTCTTCGAGATGGAGATGATGTTTGGCTCCCACTTGAGGTCCTGGGTAATGATGGAGCCCAGGAAGCGGAATAATGTCTGTACTTTTTGGGATGTAACAAAAACAAATTGAACTCCATTAAACACCCATGGAACTTAAAGGATAATTTATTCTCTATGTACTTTGCTACATAGGTCGTAAATAAAATATATTAAAATAAAAACACCATTCCAACTGAGGTATATTTGTTCCGTTCCTCTACAGATTTAAGAGGCACTTTTTAAAATACATTTATTGACACATAGACCATACCACCTTTTTTATTTCATGGTAAGTTAACATTGCTGAACCCAACTATCCATCCACACCAATTTCCTATTTTTCATGACGTCCCAGGTCATGAACCTAAACCAAGCGCTCTTAATTTCACAAGAGCCTCAAATGACATACATGTGCCAATTTATATTTGATGAAAAAGACAAACTTGCTATCTCTGCAGTCATGTCATTTAATAAATACATTTGTTAATAAGACATAAAAGATGAATACAAATGGGAAGAGGAAAGAAATGTGCGATGCTAGGGCTGACATTGTATATCAGCTGGTTATCTAGAAAAAAACAAAATATTAGGTCATATTTGTTAAGTAAATACATGATCATGTAGAAATTAAATTTATCATCGGCCAAATTGTGAATTAACTAAACCGTGGGACACTCATAAAGAGGCTCCAGCCAGACGTCACACAGTGTCTGAAACTGGTCCCCATAACGCTGAAGACAGTACAAGAATTGCCACCGTTGTCTGTAAACAAGCCGTTTATAAACCTGTAATTACACTGCTGTTACTACTGTACCCGTGGAACCTGAATTCTTGACCGGCCCTGGAAAACAGGTCGCAAGAGGAAAAAAACAAAGAAACAAAACACAATCGCACGTTGCACTTAAAAGGGACAATGTGTAGGATTTATTGGCTAAAATTGAATATAATATTCACAACGTTTGTATTGACGTATAAATGACCTGTGTTTATACTTTTTTTTTTAGTTAGACATAGGACCAGCTCAGGTCCTCTCAACGGAGTCCACCATCTGGCAATGCCATGTTTCTACAGTAGCCCAGAGCGGACAAACCAAACACTGGCCTTAGCAATAGCCTCTTAGCTGATTCTTTTCAATCGTTACCCTGCAGGCCATCGTAGATCTCCCTACACTGCTTGGTAAGGGGGGGGGGAGTGATCGGTGGGGTTTTCTGTTGGATGTAATCTGCAACTCCACCACTAGATGCCATTAAATCCTACACACTGCTCTTTTAAAGTTGAACCCTTTACATCCAAGTCAACCAGGGTCGGTGCAATATTACATGCCTCAACAGAAGATCGGATGCACCAAATTAAAATCGGCCACAAATAATTAATGTATTCTGGTAAATCACACATTTTTGCACCCAGTGGCTGATGAAGCGAGCATTCAAACTCTTAATTTTGTCAGCCTGCCAGAGGCTGGTGTCAATTTCCCAAATCTGACAATAACTGAACAGAAAGAATAGTCAGTGAAGATTAAAACTCCTCTTACAAACTCCAAAGGCAAAATATTGCAGACATTTATGAAGTTGGCAGTTTTCCCCCCTTCTGTCCTGTCGGCAGAAGATATGCAAGACTTCACACACACAGTGACGTCTTGGAGCCAAAGACTGCTTCTTCTCCTGCTGCTGCTTCTGTGTCATTCTACTGTTTGGAGTTCATTCACAGAGTCCTCCGCTACTGAGACGAATTGCTCCCAAAGTCGTCACTCTTCTCTGCCGCCACTGGCGCCTTCGGACTCGACTTTGCCAACGCGCCGTAAATCGTCATAGCCTGAGTGCAGAGAGAGAGAGAGATGTTAGCGTATGGATAAAAGGACAACTTATGGGAAAGAATACCCCAAACATGACTACAAAATAATATGATGCACATGATGGTGTGTGTACCTGTGTGACCATTCCGCTGATGTCCCCGGTGCTCGATGGCAGCAGGATGGTGTTGGACTCTTTGGCGAGGTTGGAGAAGGCGGACACGTACTGCTCGGCCACACTTAGCGAGGCGGCCGCGTCTCCATTCTGTACAATACAAATACAATTTATATAATTAAAAATAATTAACTTTTAAGAAATAAGACGTTGTGATGTCGTGAAAAAATGTAAATCTCCTCTTCACCTGCTCGGTCAGAGCATCTGACAGCATACTGATAGCCTTAGCTTTTGCTTCTGCCTTGGCGATGATTGCTTGGGCCTCACCTGGCAGAAACAAAGTAATGGATTAGGGCTCTATATATACTCATATACTGTAGATTTATGAAACATCCAAACCGGTTCGGTTTAGTGCACGCACCGGATGCCTTATTGATCTGCTCCGATTTTTGGCCCTCCGAGGCCAGAATCTGAGCTTGTTTGCGACCCTCTGCAACGTTAATGGCCGCCTCCCTCGTCCCCTCGGACTCCAGCACCGTGGCCCTCTTCTTCCGCTCGGCCTCCACCTACACACGGCGGAATTTTTTTAATGTGTGTTATAGATGTGTGTGTGTGTGTGTGTGTTTTAAAACGAGACAACCTCAGCAAAGCTGCATTTGTTGCTGAAGGCATATGCTGGGTATAAAACCCCTAAAGTATGAGAAGAAAAGTATCAGTATGTCTAAAGACAGTGTGTTTAATGCAGTGTGTCAAAAATACCACAATGTCCTCTCGGTTGCATTTTGCAGTGTGCAACCTAGTGTGCATTTTTGGGGGGGGCTACTCTGACCCACAATCCTCTACGTGTAAGCAAGAAGGTCAAAGTTCAAGAGCGTAGCGGTACGTCCCGTTTGAATGCATACCGCATGCAACAGTGCCTACTAAAAGTGTGAAAAGTACATCTGTCGGCATGAACGAGAAAAGGGATGAGGTGATTTAATTCACTCACTCACTCCCTCACTCATTCTGTTCACCCCACCTGCATCTGCATGGACTCTTTGACGCGAGGCGGAACATGGATGTCCTTGATTTCATAACGGAGGCAACGGATTCCCCACTCGTCTGCCGCTTGGTTGATGGAGTGGACGATGTTGGAATTGAGGGACTCCCTTTCCTTAAAAAAACTGAAAAAGTGAATATCTAAAGTACTTATGACATCTTTCACTACAAGCCTGCAGAGCAATGTGGGGGGGTCATTACCCGGAACACTTTGTCTAGCGTGAGTTTGCCCAGCTCCGACCGCATGGTGGTCTGCGCCAGCTGCGTGACGGCGTATTCTGGATCCTCAACGCCATAGCTGGCCTGGGAGATGAACACAGCGGAGGCAAGAGTCTATTACTGCGATCCGACAAAAAAATAAAACGACACAAGGGTGCAGATAATCATTGCGGCAGGGCGTACCTTAAAAGGGTTGAGGATCCTTAAGTAAAGCACTCCGTCAATCTGTAGCGTCACGTTATCTGTAAAAACAAGATGCACTCACTTGAAATTTACTGGACGTCTATGAACTTCTATCGCACTTGGAATTCGATCTGATGTATTGATCCCTTACCTAGAGATACCGCCGACTGCTCCGGAACATTGATGACGATCTCTTTGAGACTCTGCACGTAGCGAATTCGGTCAAGTAGAGGTATGAGGAAGTTTAAACCCTATAAGGAGAGAGAGAGGGGGAAAAAGGTTACGACATTTTTTGGTCTTTATTCCCCTTGGTAAATATTTGGCGTTATTTGAACAGAAGTCTTCTCAGAAGAAGGGGTAAATACCGGCTCCAAGATCCGGTGGAAGCGACCCATTCTTTCCACCACCCAGGCTTCTTGCTGGGGCACGAACAGGACTACAGTGTTCATGGGCAGGCTGGACGCCCATCGCTGCTGGGCTGGTGTGACCCACAACCTCGGGGCAGCGCACTGGGTTTGCAAAAAAATAAGATAAAAACAGCTCAATCAACAGAACACGCGTTTCAAACCAAAATTATCACTACATAGATTATGTAATTTGTGTTTAAAAAGGAAAATAAAATAGGACCGCAACCAAGTTATTTTCACGATTCTGTTTTGAGGATATGTATTGTATCGTAAGAAAACTGTGCAAAATGCCCCTTACAACGTGCAGACGGGATGTTCAGACCAATCAGCAGTCAACAACCTAAATATATTTTGAATTGACAACAAAGAAAAGCCGCATTCTCACACTGGAGAAGCTAAAACCAGTCAGTATTTAGCATATATTTTCTTTATAAATGATGGCAATCATTCAAATTATATTTGAATGATATATAAAAAATAAATTTTAAATAAATAAAAACACACACTGTGAGGTATGCACTAAAATATATTAAACTAAATAAATATATGTAAAATATGATTCTTCTCACTTAATGGTTGGGATTTTTGGTGAGCTGCTAAATATAGTTATTTATTTTAAAATGCAGGATGGAAAATGCGCAGACGGAGAGTGACGTTTCGTGGATTATTAACACTCCGGTGCTCGCTAAATGACACCCAGTGAACCCACTGGACCAGAGCCGACCTGCAGAGGGTCCGCGCGAGCTAACGAGCCGGATATGAGGAGAAGACTTCCAGTTTACCTGCGGAAGGACGCCGCCGGTCCGACACAGCGCTCGCAACATCATTCAAAGTACTTTCAGTGGCTGTGTGGAAGGTTCAGCTCTGTAAACAGGACCACGCAAACTCTGTACTCATGTGTGACCCTTAACCAGTCAGGAAATGAACGTTACATCAGTGGTGCAACGGGGAAGAAGTCCGTCAGTGCGGGCTGCAAGAACCGACCGGCTAAGGTTCCGCTAGCAGGATAATGCTACTACGATTAATTATATACTACTACTAGTAGTAGTTATAATAATAATAATAATAATAATAATAATAATAATAATAATAATAATAATAATAATAATGATAATAATAATACATTTGCGGTAGTAACCAATAGGCTAACTATATCATCGGCTGAAAATAAACGTTTCACATTTTGTTCTCAATTACTTACTTAAAGAAACAATTGACAACCAATTGTTGCTTACCAGACTTTGAATTAAACTCTGTATTTATTAACCATTTCCACGCATTATCTTCCTTTCTCTGAGGGCATTTTCTATTTAGTAAATAAACAATAAATATAAAAAAACAGTAGTGTTTTGTTTTATTGGTGTTCTGTCGTGATATGACTTTGTATATTCTGTGCTGAAGTGAAGTCTTTATTCATAAGGTGTTTATTTGAATACAATTTTTAAAAGAATTGGGGCACCTCACTACAAACTGTGAGAAGAAATGAATAAATCGATATTCCCATAGTCCTTTGCAGTAACATACTGTATACACGTTTTACACAATAAAATGCTGTTCAATTTACCCAAATATCAGTGACAATGGATATCAAATCTTCAAATAGCCCACGTTTGATGAGAAGGAGAAAGAGCAAAAGAGTGTGACGGAGAACATTATGACATATTTGAAGTACCCACAGTCACTCTTTCCATTAAACGATTCAGTAAAGGCTTCAGGACATCATGCAGTGACTCACTAATTCCACAGGGTAGCGCTGTTGGTTTTGTCCCGTTTGCACAATGTAACTTATTTGTATAGTATGGGATCGTTTGTTTTATATCATGCTTGTGTAAAAGAAACCTTTGCATGGGGCACTTAGAGTGTCCGTCTACGTTTGTTCAGTATGGCTGTATGTCTTGTTTTTTAATTAGTGGTTGTTCATTATTGAGTGGGATGCTTTTTCTTTTAGTAAATCTCTTTGTCACGAAGGTGATAATCCTGACCTGATTTGACACGCAAAGATTTAGTTTTAACATAATGCAGCAACTGTAGTATGATGCATCAAGTTACAGTAATGCTAGAGAGAAAATACATGAATAAAAACAAAACTTATTTAGAGCATAATTAAAGAAATAAAAGGGAATTGTGAAACTAATAATCAGTGATCTTATGTGTGGTGCAGATACAATAAGTGAAGTCAAACGTTGTAAAACAAATGTATTTGTTAGGTATTCACATTCACATGAAGATACATTTAGGAAAAAAAGGAAATTATAAATTAATGTAACTAATTTTGAAGCCACAGGTAAAGTAAAACAAGACACATGACAGCTATTTTAAAAAAGCTCACGTGTTTTGATTTTTTTTCTTTTGCTCAAAATGTTACTTTTAACCCAAAAAAGTTAAAATTTGTTTCACACAATTTCTTCCTCCAACCTGATTGGTCAGGTTTCTAGTGTCTTTAAAGGGCTCCGCCTTCCAGCGCAATGCTGCCTTCTCATTGGACATCCACAGAGGACCAGTGACAGGTGCCTCGACCCCGCCTTCCCCCTCCAGTCCAAGCCCTCAGGTTGTTCGTCAGTCCGCTAAACCTCTGAT
Organism: Cottus gobio; assembly: GCA_023566465.1. Taxonomy (NCBI): domain Eukaryota; kingdom Metazoa; phylum Chordata; class Actinopteri; order Perciformes; family Cottidae; genus Cottus; species Cottus gobio. The sequence continues at coordinate 17,604,930 of CM042237.1, forward strand.
GAGAGTTTTAATAATGGCGTGGCCGTGGCGGGGGGCTGCCGCTCTCTGCCCGAGTTCAGCACCGGGAAACCACCTGTGAACACCCGTTCGGAGCTCAACGGCATTTGGAAAAGTGACTTTTACCGCCTGCAACGATGCCGGACAGAGTAAATCTCAGCTGAGAGACTTGTGCTCCGCGAGAAACTGTGAAACTACTGGACCTGTCGCGGGAAGCACGAGCGCTTTGCCATGTCGTTACTGTGTGTCCGAGGTGAGTCTGACGTTTCCTTCTTTTTTAACATTTCATTTAATTTCTTCATGCCGTTAGAAACGATACGAAGTGTTTGACACGTAAACGGTCCAAGAGGAGTTTGTTGAATTAAATCTATTAATGCCAGGAAAATCTCTCAGAGCAAGTTTTCTGACAGGAGCCCCCTCAGGGACAAAAACAGTGGCTGGGAGACTACATTGGTCCTGTAGTGATTTCACTTTTTTTTAAATTTTGTATTATTAATCTTGACTATTCATGAAAATAATGAAAAACATGAGCTGTTTCCCGAACTAGGATATGTTGTCTCTATTTTATCCAGGCTTTCCATCGACTGCCATACCAGCTGTTAACAGAACCACCACTGATCCCGTGGTGTTTTGACTTTGATATATCACAACAACAACAGCAACAACACACAAGAGCTATGCACATACTGTATGATCAGTGTAGGATGATGAGTTTGATGTGAGAGTTATGGTTCAGAAGACAAACCATCTGATGTATTGATTGCAAACAAAATAAAATTTATTTTAAATTAATCAGCAGATGCTTAAAGGGACAGTTCACCGCGAAATCTAAAATAAATACCTATAGCTTTTGGAGATATAGCCAGCAGAGATGCTTTCTCTCTAATATGAGCGACTGTGGCTCAGTGGTTAGCAAGTCAGTCTTTCAATCAGAGGGTCGGAGGTTCAAACCCCGGCTCAGCCAGTCCGTCTCGTTGTGTCCTTGAGCAAGACACTTAACCCTAATTGCTCACCGTTGTTGTGTCTATGGTCTACTGTATATCATTTAAGTCGCTTTGGATAAAAGCGTCAGCTAAATGAAATGTAATGTAATATATATATATATATATCTATCTCAAAGCGCCATAAATATACATTTATCAAAAAAAGCCTCAACAGCCATCTCTTTTTCCAGAAATCAAGATCAATTACTCAAGACATTCATGGACCTTGTGTGAGCGGTTTCATGTGGGGACTATTTTCTCTCCACCGTAGTTGCTAGTGGAACTGTCCCTTTTTTTTAAAGCAAGCATAATAGAAGTACATTTTTGTTTGATTTTTGTATTGTGTCTGACAAAGATTTACTATTCCATTTGAGAGAGAAAATTATTTTAAAATGATATTATATTTTTCTCTAGGTGGCCAAATGATAATGATAATAACAATAGAACCATTTATTTTTGTTGTGTGTATTCTAAACAAGTGTAAATGTAAGTGTAGTGGGAGAGCGTTGGGTGATGACCACTGGAGCGCTTTAACAGCACAGACCTTTAAAAGCAGCAGTCACACAATCGGTGGCTTTCTCTCCCACGTCAGGCGATGGGCCCATGAGTGCTCCCCTCCTCATCCCTTTGGGTGTAGACGTTCTTCAGAGTCCCGCCCCCCACCACGGTGCTCTCTCACTTCCTAAACAACGCCGCTTTGAGGCTGATGTCTCCACAGCTCTGGGCTCATCTCCATGACAGGACTTGGGAAGGACTCAGCCAGACATGTCTCCGATCCTGGCTGTAATTCCAAGGAGTTAAAAAAAAAAACACCAAATATATATTGTCCAAAAACAAAAAATAGAGAACCAAATTAGCCAAATTAGCAAATATTCGAATAGTGGAGTATTTGGTGTCCGGCCCTCGAGATGTCATCGAGCATTGGGTCAAAAGGTTAGTTAGTAGTCAGAGAACTATGCTCGGGTTTGCAATCATGTTTTGTGTCTCAAAGCAGGAAGTATGTTCATCCCTCTTTTTTTCACTTATAACAACATTCAGTTTGAAGCCAGCCTCCGTAAGCCCTGTTGACAAAGTATAAGGAGCTGAACACATTGCTTAAATAAAAGACAGAAAAAAGCTCTTGACTGAATGTGATGTGTCGCCACAGCTCGTTTTCCCCGACACTTAGAACGGCGAATATTATATTTCATGATATATATATATATACACAAAAATGTGACACTGAAAGAAACGGCAGCGTTGTGTACCTGCTGTCTCGCAGCAGGTACAGAAAATCAGTCAACCTGTCTGCTCTTTTTTTTTTTTAAGAAAAAAAATCAAAGTATGTTTCTGTGAAAAGATCTTTCGTCAATACACCAGGTCGGGGGGACGAAAAGGCTCCTCGCAGGGAAAAGGTCACGATGGAGGCACGTCAGCTCGGTCCCACTTGCTTCCGAAAGTTCAGTCCAACCGCGCCGACAATCAAGCGTCATTGTGCCAAGTGGTCCCTAAGGAGCTTGCGCTCTCGGCCCGTTTATCGATCACGGTTGTGACAAACGCAGGCTGGTGCAGGAGTTATGCAGCCCGGAGATAATGGGGGGGGGGGGGGGGGGGGTTGTGTGATTAGTCGATGACGTGACTCATCCCCTGATTGCACAGCTTTACAATGTTGCTTATTTATTGGGAGTGGAGATGCCCCATCTCCATGGCGATGTCTTTGCACAACAGATAAGTGGTTGCCCTCACGGCAAGTGCTGACCGGACACATGGCTCACATGGACCCCGTGACGCAGCAGTGTTGGAGCTGTACAGATTCAGACACGTGACCTGCACCCTAGAGAGAGTGGTACCCGGACTACAGGTTCAGAGCTCGCACGCGGCCATCAGACGGCGGCCTTTGTGGTCATGGTTTGGTCTTGGTCTCAATAGGGTCCCCAGCAAGTTTCTGAGGGAAGCGGTAGTGGATTGAGGTAGATGGTAGGGGTGGGAATTACCAGAGGTCCCACGATACGATATTATCACGATACTTAAGTCACAATACTGTGCAAACAGTTATCATTTCCACTGTCTACCCTGGAATTAACCACTATTTCTGCATTATACTTGTTGTGGAAATCTCCAAAACGACGGAACATCAAACGCCCTCGTGTCAGGGTTCATAATATTATCCATGGCCACACAGCTTAGTGAATTTCAGCGACTGACGGATGCTTCCAGCACTACTAGAGTACCCATAGCTCGTTTGATTTATGCTTTATTTGTATGTTGTCTTGTGTGTAGTGCAACAGCGCTACGAGTGACTGGAAGTACAGACACGGACGGCACATTTCTAATTTCTTTCTCCGATGTCTCAATGTTTGTTTTTACCAACTTTTTACCGATTGTGCTGATCCGGGACCTCTGTTGACCTCACCAGAAAACAACACAGCACCATCTAGTGGACTGAAAAAGCAACTAATTATTCTAGGACCAAAACGTTTATAATTGATTAAATAAAAGATCAATACTTGGCTTCCGTGTATCGATGCAATATCGGCACGCAAAATATCACAGTACTATGCTGTATCGATTCCCCCCTCCCACCCCTAGTAGATGGCAGTATTTTGGTGTCATGATCTTCTCAAAGTGGGGGCAAATGTAGCTCAGTGGTAGAGCAGGGTTGTCCTTCAATCAATGGATCGTCTGTTCGATCCCCAGCTCCACTAATCCATAGTCCGATTTGTGTGAATGTTAGTTAGTCCTGATGAGTAACACTACGATGCGTTCTAGCTCTGTTCAGTAAAAATGAGTAAGGGGCAAAGATACATTTTAATATTTCCATGGCGTGGGGCAGACATGATTTCGTAAAATGTTTTTTTTTTTGGCGGGAAAAACTTGAATGAATACAGCTGTTTTGTAGGAGTTGTTCAATACAGGCCGACTCACAAGTTCAGGTGTCAGGTATTGAAACAAGTCTTTCAGTCCCGGTTGATGCAAGTGAACTAGCTCCATGCTTCCTGCATTGGTCCTGCGGTTTTATTGTCGTCCACACGTTTCATGTAACACCATGCCTCTTTATGTGTGTGCGCCAATTCTTGTGTTAACAAACGGGCACGCTAGTTTCACTACAACAGTGACGTAGCAGTTCTTTGTCCCGGGCACACACACTCCAGTCACTCGAGTGCAGTTAACACAACTGCAGCAATGCCGTTTGCTTGGAGCCTGCTGACTTTGAGGAGATATCGCAAGAAAATAATGTGATGCAGGACGAGAACCGGAGGCCCCCACAGGACCAAAAAGGACTGAGCGGCAGGCGGAGAGGGGTGGAGTATAGCGAGCGGCCGAGTAGTGGAATTATGAGGGAACGAGGCAGAGAGAGCGCTTAGAGATTGTGGGAGTAATCCCCTGGCCATCTGTTGCTCCCTCTCTCTCTCCCTCCCCCCCTTCACCCCCCACCACCCACATCCTCCACTGATCAGATCCAAGCAGAAGCTGCCTGCTACAGCAGCAGATCCATGGTGTCACTTCCTGTTCCCGTACTGTCCTGCTCTCTGCCTCACCCTCCAGTTGATTTTAGTCACGCTTATTTTTAATTTGATTATTTTCTTCAAAAGGACCTGAAAACCTGTTTTACTAACAGATCTTTTAAATGTACGATGCATTTAAACACGTTAAAATGAAAAATATACATGTTGCTTTTGTCCCATTTATTTAAAGAGTCAGGTGGTTAATTTACAACTGCAAAGGTGTAAACAGTTATGCTGGAATATTATGACTATTATTGGGTTATTTATTCTTTCCTATGCTATTGGGAAATTTTAACTCAAACAAAGCTTTTTTTGTGAACTATACAATAATATCAGTAACGATATACAGTAATATGACGCACTGTGGGACTCCACAGTAATCTACACCTGTGTGACATGTCAAAGTGCAACTCGCCCTGCCAAATAGTGAGCTAAATGACCTCTAAAGCCTCGGAGGGCCCGGGACAGAAGATGATAAGCATCAGTTTCCACTGCAATGGGGCCCCCTGGTTTATGGCCCTTAACTCTGTGTCCTGCAGTGGGCTGAAAGGCCTCCGTGGAAAGCCAAGGAAAATATCACACCGCCGGTTGCTCCCTTTCCGCTTTGGAAAAAGTGACGAGTTCCTAATTTTATTTCTCCCGTCATCACTTGGGAGTGAAAAATGACAACACTAGACATTTTTGTGAATGTTTTGTGGCTAGTCAAAATGAGAGAGAGAGAGAGAGAGAGAGAGAGAGAGAGAGAGAGAGAGAGAGAGAGAGAGAGAGAGAGAGAGAGAGAGAGAGAGAGAGAGAGAGAGAGAAGAGAGAGAGGAGAGAGAGAGAGAGAGAGAGAGAGAGAGAGAGAGAGAGAGAGAGAGAGAGAGAGAGAGAGAGAGAGAGAGAGAGAGAGAGAGAGAGAGAGAGAGAGAGAGAGAGAGAGAAGAGAGAGAGAGAGAGAGAGAGAGAGAGAGAGAGGCTTAATTTGTGCCTGCATCATCCAGCCCTGCCCATCTGCCACCGCGGGGGCTCCGAAGCTTTAGGAGTTTATATGCCTGAACACATATCCCCGCCACAGCAATCACAATTAATCCCCTGCAAAGCGCTCTGCAATCCCATAAACTTTATTGTATGCAGGGCTAAAGTGTACTGTCTTGCGCTCAGTACCACGTAACGCGAGGTTTGTATTACATCTCGACGACAAATGTGACAACGCACATGCTCTAATTTACTAAACGATTAGCCGTCGCAAAACTACGGCTGGTGTCGGACAGAGACGGCATCATAATCCAACTATTCCACTTGTGAGCTCTAGCAGACGTTTTGGCATCAGGAGACTAAGTGAAGCTAAGTTCTGGATGGATTTGAGTTATTTGTCTTTTTTTTTTTACAACATTTTGACCCAACGCGCACACCAAAAAACAAACAAGCTCATCCATGCGGACAGGCTGTCGGCGTGTTCGAGTGGCTCAGCTTTGTCCGCATACAAATGAATCGGTCAGGCCTCAATAACACAACATCCTGTCCACTGTTCATGACTCACGCCCAGAAGTGTTTTCCTTTCCACCGGTGTACTCAAAACATCACGTGCATGCAGAAGAATCACGTTTCAGTGGAAACCTTGTTTTTAGTGTTTTTTCTTGATTTGCCTAATCGTTGCTTTTGTTTTGTGTTGCAGTGAAAAAAGCCAAGCTCCAAGGACCACCAGGTGAGCTCTTCTGTTTGTTTGTTTTATTTTAATGAATGTTTACTGTGTTTGTCATCCTTTATTGGGTTTTGGAAGCTGTGAAGCTCCCTGTCCAGGAGCCACACGAATAAGGACATGGAGTCAATATGTGGCATGCACTCCAAATGCAGGTTCATCAGTTAAAAATGATGTCAAGTCGCCGAAGGCTCGGGGTTGATTTTGCATTATGTAATCCCGGTGTCCTTCTACGGGCCGGCCCTGCACAGGTGAGCTTAGATGGGTGACCGCTAAATCCAAATCCCCACGCTCTCCCACCTCCAGCAAATCCCTCTAGTGTTCAGCCTCGCGCCTCTCTCTAAGCCCCGTGACAGGAAACGCCACCGCGGTGACTTTTCCTTCTCGTTCTTGTTCTTCTCGCCCCCCTCCCTCCCTCCTCCCTCCTTTTGGGCCACATCGCATGTGACACCTGTCCCAGAGCAAACATCAGGGCTATTCAGTTAAGCCTGTCATCTCCCTTGGGTGAAATGTAAACACCAGTCCCTTTTTTTTTTTTTTTTTAACAGAGCAAAGAAGGATTTGTCAAGTACTGGCATAACGTCTACTGTCAATTAGTGCAAATATGTACACGTCACTGTGTGAGTGAAAGGAGCGCTGTGCGTGTGAGCAGCCGCTCCTGGGCGGTCTTCTTGCTGGCTTTTACATTTTAAATATATTTTTTAATTTTAACATTTATTAAAGGGCCATTTATTCAGGATTCAGGGCCACATGCATCATACTATACTGCAGTTGTCATGACAGAATAGGCTTATTTAGATACAGTGTATTATTTGACAGGTCAACGTAATGGGTGGACAATAATTAAATACTTCAATTTAATCCTTGTATTCAGTATCACGTTGATACAAACATTTACATTTACATTTATTTATAAAAAAAAATCCAAACTTCAGCCAAATGAATGATTCCAACAAAAGTGTAATTAAATACTCACATAATTGTTTGGGGTCTGATGTAACACCGTTCCCCAAATCAATTTGGTTATTCTATGTGCAACTTTACATATTTTACTATAAGCACCAATGTCGTACGCATTCGTAATAACACGTCAAGTCATTGCGATATTGAGGATTGCGGCAAGGACCCAACTTAGTCACGTCTTTCGAGAAAAGTTTCACCAAGCAACACCGGCGTAAAACAAACTAAAGACAATGTTAGAAATAATACAAAATAAAAAGAAGTTTAATAAGGATATTGAAATATTGCCTGAATTTGACTACACTGTCATACAATAAAAGCCTTGTTGATTTGGTCACAGTTAGGCTTTTCTTTCAGTAATACGTGATGCTGCTGAGGGCTGCATGTTCCCGCTGCTGAGGGGTCCGGTCAGAGTAAGGCACTACTGAAGATAACGTGGGTCCATATGACTCCTCCGCACAAAGCCAGCCTCGATCCGCAAAGGGGATACGTGGGATTTATGAGAAGAGGTCTCTGCATTTACACAAGGCTGGTCCGGGATGTGTGTTTGCCCTGCGCTTCTCACCACACCTTCGCTTGCACAGCTTTTAGGCCTTACACCGGACCCTTTTCATCACGAGTTTTGCACTGAAGATGGAGAAACGTCTCCTTCGGGTGGGGGGTCCAACAAAACAAAAAAAGTCCTCTGCTGTGTTTATGTTTTTGTGTCACATGCAATATAGATGAGAGGTCTGCATTTGAAATGTCAGCCTTCCAGCCGCCTGCGTTTCTTTGACTAATTTATTGAGAAAATACTCATCCTCAGTCAATAATGGATGGAGACGCTCGACCGAGGGCTCAGGGGCGAGTGGGCAGTTCGCAAAAAAACATGAACAGCGCAAGGGGGGGGGAAGGGGGGGGGGGAATCATCAACGCACACACACACACACACAGACGTGTGTGTGTGAGAGAATGAGAGACATACGCCGTGACGCATTATTATGTATTACTTGCATTACTATATATAGGACTTGCGCCCGAATGAAGTAGGATAACATTATACAACATGTTTGTGTTGAGATGAGATTTACGTTCCCATTTAATGTCAATCGGGTTCTTAACCCGGATTATAATTGAGTCGTCTGAATATAACTTGGCTCACGGTTGATTTCAGAGCGGCAGCAGCGGTGATGTTCAAAACAGCAATGCCCCGATATAAGCTCATTGATATCTCACTGGAAAGACCTTCGGAAAGAATGAAGAACCCAGACACCAGTCAACATCCGTCAGTATCATGTCCGCCAGAACGACCATGTGTCAGTGAGTGTGCGTGCAACTCTGCGTCTGTTCGCGGCTAACCGGGCACTCTGCTGCAGCAAACCGCCTCATAGTTTGGCCGACTGTCGCTGTCTGCGTGCTCGAGGACCTCCAGCGGGTCGCGGTGACTCACACTTTCTCAACAAGCCTTGTCATTGTTTTATACTGCCATTGAATGCCTGCTGAGTCCCCACTCACCACTCTTAACAGCGGGGATGACACAGCTGCGTGCATCGCCGACCCCCTTCATCCCTCCACGCTGTTGTTTTGCCGATCGTTTAGAAAACAAACATGCTTTTCCATCTCGCTGGTGAGTTGGTTCAGAGGGACAAATGCAGTATGTCAGGCTATGGTGTGCAGGCATATACTTTTTTCTTTCTTCCCCCCGCGGGCAGTTATTGCTGCTTTCTCCTCAGCAGGGCAGATTGTATCAGCCACATTGTGGACAGCACCTGCTGTAAAGGGCCCACAGCCGCTAAGTGGCTCTTATCTAATCCATACATCCTCTTCCCTTATCTCATCTCCTCTAATCATGGGAGCCGGCCCAAATGTGGCACAAGGCATGGACTATCTAATTAGGGAAGGGCTTGAGCATCCCCCAGGCTCCTTTGTAATAATGCCTGTGTTTTGTCCAAATGCGCCCCCCCCCCCCCCACACACACACACACACACACACACACACACACTAATTAGGTCTGTCTCCTTTCACTCGGGCTGCTTGTAGGAGGGACACTGGGTAATGCATGCTGGTCGTGTCGCATGGGTCACCGGCTTTCTTCACCATGATCTTTTTTTTGTGTGGCCTAATTGAATCTTTATTTCTGCTGCGTGTCAGCTGCGTGTCGTAAGAATGCACCTGTATCAGTTGTTTACTCATTGTCTCATTGTGTCAAGGGTTGCGTTTACTTATCCTGCTGCTGCGTTACACGCTATGTGCAGAGTAAATGTTTTAATATGTTGTCGGCGGTAACCAGGGGGGAAAAAATCTTTGTTTAGTGTGTGTGGTCAGCTGATTGGTTAAAGGAACAGCTGATGCCTTGGGTTTTATTTCCCATGGACTAAAAGCGTGTGTCTGTGTGTCTGTGTGTCTGTGTGTCTGTGTGTGTGTGTGTGTGTACAAACAACAAGGAAATTGGCAAATCTATGGACCAAACAATTGACAGAGAAAATTATCTGCAAATTTAATGTGAAAAAAAATGCAGTCTTTGAAAACTGTAAAAACAACAACAACAATGAGTTGTATTTTATAGGGCTGCCTATCACGGCGATATATAACATCATAAATTTACAGGAATGGAATTAAATATTAATTTGGTTAGATTTACGGCTTCATGGGATTTCTGCGGCTGTTCTGCTTCAATCAAGGAGAGTGTTTTTGCCTCATTGTGTCCTCTCAGCAGGAGAGGGCCGGGCGCTGGCGAGAATGCAGGAAGGTCGGTGAGATAGCTCACGCTCTTAACGGGCAATTGTGGCTCAGTGGTGAGCATGGTCGTCCTTCAATCAGAGGATCGGCATTCGATCCCCAGCTTCCCTAACCCATGTCGATGTGCCCTTGTGCCAGACACAACCCCAAATTGCTCCCTTAGCTGTGCCTAAGGTGTATGAATGTGTGTGTGAATGTTGGTTACTCCTGATGGAACCTTAGCCCCTCCCATCAGTTTATCTATAGGTGTAAATGATGACAAGTAGTGTGAAAGGGCTTTGAGTGGTCGGAAGACTAGAAAAGCACCGTACAGATTAATTTACCATTTAACGGTTTCCGCACTCGCTGGTATGGACGGAGGCCCAGAGAGTGATTTGAGTCGCCGGCCGTCATCTGAGAGATCTCAGGTTACCGTTTTTTGTTCCTTCTTCTGTGTGATTTGGAGACCGGCTATGTTCGACCTGAGCTTACCTGTGGACAGGTGGTGTGTTCCAGTTAGTTGAGAGGGGGCAGCCTGTGTGCTTTCTTTTGTTCCGCATTCCTTTGATTCAGTTTAAGGAAATTCTTTTGCCACCTGTTTCTGTCGACTTCTTCGTAGGCCTTTATCGTGCAAGTAACCACATATGGTCACTACCGCCTTCCTGCTTGACCCACAGACCCTCAAACAGTCTGTGGATGAGGCAGTACATTAAAAACAAGCCACACAAGTGGGGTTTTAAGTTGTTTGCCAGGGCCTCTGAGGATGGCCTCATCCATTCATCCATCCATCCATCCATTTTCCACCGCTTATCCGGGGTCGGGTCGCGGAGGCAGCAGGTCCAGCAGGCTGACCCAGACTTCTCTCTCACCCGCAACATCTACCAGCTCATTCTGGGGGATCCCGAGGCGTTCCCAGGCCAGCTGGGAGATATATTGAATGTAAAAGTATTTCAATGAGTGCCCTATAAAGGGTTAATACAGGACACTAGCAAATCAGTGAGCAGCACTACGTTGTGATAAAGTATTTCCTTCAGTTGATCTGCTAGAAACAGACGTCCCTCTCTGGTGATTTCCTCCTTATTCAGTTTGAAATCATGAAAGTTACATATAATGTGATTTGATCCGTATGGCCCATCCCAGTCTGCCCTCCAACCCACACTCAAGATCAGCATTTCAATCTAAGCCGTTTCCTCCAGCTGCATGCTCTTGTGTGCCAGGTAGGGGGTCGGATTTATACCGCTAGAATCGGGATGGGGCAGTTGGCAGGGAGGACCACCGACTGCGCGGCGGGCCCGGTTATCTGCCAGAGCGAAACGAAGCATATCGGCACGTGTCGACGCTCCCTCGCCCAGAGGGAAACAAAATAGTGGTGGCTGTATCACTGGCTGTCTAATCCCAGCCCCCCTCCCCTTCTCTCCTCCCTCATCCTTCAGCCATCACCTCGCCCAGGGCTAACAGCTGGCGGGGCGATTTGTTTGCAGCGCCACTGACTGGCCGAGAAGAGGCTGATGGAGATGACCGGACGGGGAAGTTGTCTTGACAGTGCCAGTTTGATTAAATGAGAAAAAACAAGAAAAAAAACAACAGAGTAAATGTACTACTCTGTTTGTAAAGGCTGTCACCTTTTGACCTCACCGCATTTCGCCTTTTAGCCCTGATCGTATCGAGGCCGACGGAGACCTTTTCCCACAGCAGTGAGAGGTCAGCAGGGCCCTCCGCTACGGCATCGGCGGACCCGTCTGCCTCTGTGACGTGTGTTTAGAGGGCGTTGTTCAGAGTGAGCTCAAGAGAAGCTGCGATCCACAGTGCAGGATCCTGTACTCGTATCTGCTGCATGGGGCTGGCTCTCTTTGGAGATTAATGGGGTCAGTGTTTGCTGGCCTGGCTTGACATAGTTGGGGAGGGGGGGGGGGGGGGGGATTTATCTGCTTTCACTCTCACTAGAGCTTCTGATGTCTTTTTCTACCACTCAAAGCCAAAGTAGAACTGGCATGGTCTGTATTACGAAGCATTACTTGACTTGCATGTTTTTTAGCTTAGGCTGCATGATATCCCTGCACACACATTCTCACTGTATTAATCTGTATTTTCTCTTCTCATATTCCTGTGCTTATAGTCTCACACTCACACTCACTCACACTCTCACACACACACACACACACACACACACACACACACACACACACACACACACACACGTGTCCCTCCCTGATGCAGCCCCGCCACATGTTCCCGGTGCATTGGGACCACCTCGGCACTAACTTAGAACTACGATCTCCCTTTTCCTTTGCTTTCAGACAAGTTCAATGCCTACGTGACGCTGAAGGTGCAGAATGTCAAGAGCACAACCATCACCGTGCGGGGTGACCAGCCCTGCTGGGAACAGGACTTCATGTTGTAAGTTAAAAATCCAACACAAGCTATATGTTTTTCATATATTTTTTAAGTTTCCCTGACCCTAGTTCCTCCCTCGTGCTCGGAGCTACAGGAGAGGTGTCCTATTTGGGAGCTTTGCGAGTATCTCGGTAAACAGCTGCCGTTCATTTCCCTCTGAGTAATTCATTGGTTTAATTTCCTCATTTTACTTTCCCTTGAAAGGTATCTATGGCGACGAGGGAGCCAGCACGTCGTTGCATGTGTGTCATTGTTTGTCTTTTGTGAACTCCCTCATTGCAACGGTGTTTGTTTTTCCAGACCTTCAACCTTCCACTGTCCATTAATGATGTGTCAGCGAGGTGTTACCGAACATCAAAACACGGCCATTCATTGCCGTTTCCGGCAAATACTCAGCAACCCCTGTTGCAACAAAAATGCATGTATTAAACAAGCATTTTACAACTACAGCCTGTAGATTTAGCGTCACTGGAAGGCACATTTGTGTTTCCTTTGGACGGACTGAAGCTGTTTCCGCCGGTTCCTCGTCTCTGTGCTAAGATAAACTAGATGCAGCTACATATCACAGACATGAGGGATGTCATCTAACTGCTTTTATTGTTTTGACGCCGTGTTTGGCTAACACCGACTCAGCGATGCACTCAGCTGTCTTAATACTTTACTAATACAGTATTAACACAGCTGAGTGCATCGCCGACCCCCAGTCACCACTCTGCTGCCAGACACACCATTGTGGACTGTGGTTCAGTGGTGAGCAGGGTCCTTCAATCAGACGATCACAGGCTGAAGACACTTACAAAAAGAAATTGCTCTCTTAGCTGTGCCTACGATGTATGAATGTGTGTGTGTGTGAATATTAGTTACTCCTGATAGGCTGGTGGCACCTTATCCACTGCCACCAGCAAATTAATGGGTGAATGATGAGTGTAGTAGTTTGAAAGCGCTTTGAGTGGCCGGAAGACTAGAAAAGTGCAATACAAGTCCAGTCCATCTACCATTTACCATTACCATGGAGGGAGAAGGTCGCTCGGCCATTACATTTTTAGGCGAGATTGAATGAAATGTCTGTCGAGAGCATTTATACATCACCGCTTGTTTCTGAGTTTAAATGAAGTGTGTTTTCCGGCCCCTTTGTGGGTTCTTTTCATTCAGTCACATGATACAGCTCAATGTTGCACACACACCTGGCGGAGCACACCTTTCTAGTGTGTTACTGTGGCATTTTGAATGAGCATATGATTTAGAAAGCCTACTGTATAGTTCTGCACCTGGACACCCTGGATCCCCCCCACATACACATCTCCCACATCCTCCCCGCACTTCTCTCAATTCGCTGCTGTCTTTGATTATCTTTTCTCTCATCTTCCTTTTGTTTGGCGCCCGGCGATAGCTGTGAGCCGCCACAGAAGAGAATATGCAAATGCCCTTGTCAAGCGGCTCCTTTCTAACAAGAATATGCCATTTCATTGCTGTCATCAAGCTGTTTTTGAGCCCTTTTTGAATAGCACGCTGAATGACAAAAAACAAGGTCTGAATGTATTATGACAGCTATTACACAACAAATAGAGGAAGGTAGCCTTTGTCAAAGCCGCTGGTCGTGCCTGGCAGTAATTATGGAGATGTTTTCTAGTTCATTGAGTGTCGAGTGTCATATTGGAAAGTTTCCTCACAAAAGAAAACCCAACAACATTCTGATAACAAAGCCGCAAAGTACACGGTCATTGTTCCGCTCTTTTATCCGCTTGCATTTCCCACGCAGTTTATAAGGGAGGGCCTTTTTTTAATTTATTTTTATATGAAAGCTTGACATTACTTGATACATAAAAACCGCCCCCTTTTTCCCTCCCTTTAGCGAGATCAACCGGCTGGACCTCGGCCTCATCGTCGAGGTGTGGAACAAAGGCCTCATCTGGGACACCATGGTGGGGACGACTTGGATTCCTCTGACAAGCATCCAGCAATCAGAGGAGGTCCGATCTCACACACACACGCACACACACACACACACACACGCGATTCACATAGTCAACAGAAAAGGAAAAACATGCAGCCATAAGAATTTACTTCCAAAAAACTGCTAGATTTTTTAAGATATAATACTCATGGAAATTATATTAATGGTATAGAGTAGGTTGAGTATTAGTCACAAAGAAGGACCTCACCAACCTGCATTTGCATGTCTTTTATTATTGGATGTTGGATGTGTTGATAATGTGCACTGTCCCTACCGAATAAACCAAGACCAAAAATAAAATATATATATATATATATATATATATAAACGTATCTCAATTTCAGGAGGGCTCAGGCAACTGGATCTTTCTGGACGCGGAGGTCCTGATGAAGGCGGACGAGATATATGGCACCAAGAACCCGACGCCCCACCGCGTCCTGCTGGACACGCGCTTCGAGCTGCCTTTTGGTGAGACGGTTATTTCACTTCCTTTGTGTTTTAGCTGCGAATCCCCCAACGAACAAACCAGACTTTTGAAAGGTTCAGGCACTTACCTGAGTTGTCACCTCAAGTACCTGCTCTCCACAACAGTGGAGGTGGGGGCACTGATTCCGGTTCCCTCGGGGCGAATAAAAACCTTAACCCTTGGAGTTCCAACAAAGGCCACACGTATTTTTCCTGCCGAAAATGTCAGCGGCCGCTTCGTGAGGCTCCGCGGGGGAAAGCTGCCGAGCCTGGAGCGCCGTCTGATAAGCAGATGACGTCCTGTAACCCGGTGTGAGTGTAGTAGTGTGAAAGCGCTTTGAGTGGCCGAAAGACTAGAAAAGTAGAATACAAGTACAGTCCATCTACCATTTACCATTACCATGGAGGGAGAAGGTCGCTCGGCCGGTACATTTTTAGGCGAGATTGAATGAAATGTCTGCCGAGAGCATTTATACATCACTGCTTGTTTCTGAGTTTAAATGAAGTGTGTTTTACGGCCCCTTTGTGGGTTCTTTTCATTCAGTCACATGATACAGCACAATGTTGCACACACACCTGGCGGAGCACACCTTTCTAGTGTGTTATTCTCGCATACATTTGTAACATGTTGGCAAACAATTGCCTTTTTAAACATCCATCGACGTTGTGTATATGTGTATATATATATATATATATATATATATATATATATATATATATATATATATATATATATATATATATATATATATATATATATATATATATATATATATATATATATATATATATATATATATATATATGTGTGTATGTATATAAATCAAAATCAGCTTTATTGGCCATGTGTGTTTACACTCACATGGAATTTGACTCCGGTTACACATAGCTCTCATTGTACATATATACACATTTACAATAAGCAAGATACATATTTTTTAAAAAGAAAAAGTAGTCCAATTAGTGCAGATGGGGGAGTCTGATTAATTGTTCATCAGGGTGACGGCCAGTGGAAAGAAGCTGTTCCTGTGTCTGGTAGTTTTGGCGTACAGAGCTCTGTAGCGCCTACCAGAGGGGAGGAGGTGAAACAGCTTGTGTCCAGGGTGTGAGGGGTCTGCAGTGATCTTTCCAGCCCGCTTCCTGACTCTGGAGGTGTACAAGTCCAGGATGGAGGGCAGGCTGGAACCAATAGTTCTCTCTGCAGACCTGACTATCCGCTGTAGTCTGCCTCTATCCTGTTTAGTGGCCGATCCGAACCACACAGTGATGGAAGAACAGAGGACAGACTGGATGATGGCGGAGTAAAACAGGATCAGCAGCTCCTGAGGCAGGTTATACTTCCTGAGCTGGCGCAGGAAGTACAACCTTTGCTGGGCCTTTTTTCGGATGGTGTTGATGTTGGTGGCCCACTTCAGGTCCTGTGAGATTGTGGTTCCCAGAAACCTGAAGGACTCCACCGCAGAAACAGTGCTGTTGTGTATGGTGAGGGGGGGGTAGTGTTGGGGGGCTCTTCCTGAAGTCTACTGTCATCTCCACAGTTTTGGACTTGTTCAGCTCCAGGTTGTTCTGACCACACCAGAGGACCAGCTGTTCAACCTCCCGTCTGTACGTAGACTCATCACCGTTCCTGATGAGGCCGATGACCGTTGTGTCGTCTGCGAACTTCAGGAGTCTAACAGACGGATCCCCTGAGGTGCAGTCGTTAGTGTAGAGGGAGAAGAGCAGTGGGGAGAGCACACATCCCTGGGGGGCGCCGGTGCTTATAGTCCGGGTGCTGGAGGTGATTTTTGTATATATATACATATATATATATATATATATATGTATATATACGTATATACGTATATATATATATATATATATATATATATATATATGTGTGTGTGTATGTATTTCCTTTAACCCTAGAACACTAACGTCAGGTGATTTTCACCCGAGCGATTGTGGTTACGTTATTTGTTTTTGTCTGAGTTGCGTGGGTCCTTGTGTAGCTTCCTGCTGCTCACTGACAATATTGAAGGTGGGCGTGTCTGCTCAAATCCCTGGTTTTCTCATCAGGCATGGGTCATTTTCACCAGATGTTAGTGTTAGAGGGGGAAAAAAATTCCGGATGGGTTTTAACATTGAAGGAGACTTTTCCTTCACAGGACAAGGCTCACATGTCCCAGCAACATGTGGACCAAAGAACAAGTTCATAGCTCCATTATTTATATTTTTAATCAGGTTTTATTGACGAGTCCCTAATTTTTCCCCTGATTTTGAGCCTTTTTTTAGGGTCACCCCATGATACCTGTTTTTAGTTTTATGAGAAGTTATATAGGGTAAAATAATAGAAGAAGACTTAAATTTGCCTTGTATAGTTGTATTTTAACATATTTTGATGAGAAGTATATTTTATCAGGCACATTTTATTGGGTGAAATATACCCGACGTTAGTGATAGTGTGACTATTTTTAACTTAAGTGTTCTAGGGTTAAAAGAGGAAGTCCACATTTCCATTAAAATTACTTAGGAGCACAAAAGTAATTATTTCCTTTCTGGCCAGATCATGTCAACATGAGTCGTGCTGCTGCCTTTAGTTGCGTCAGACTACAGACAACCTTCACAGCGATCAGTGTTATTGCTTGAGCTCGGCTACGCTTTTTTTTGGGGGGTGGGAACAAACTGTTTTATTGGTGCATGCTGCCGTGTTGGCATTCTACCCTTGTGAGAGAATCTGTGCAGTTCCTCAATGCGGTCGCTTTAATGTTGTCCGTTGTGTCCCAGCCCACTCACTACACCGCGTCTGATTTACAGGCAGCATGCTGGACCCTAGAAATCTATAAATGTAACATCTATGGCCCTGAATTTAGTTCGATTTTATTCAATAAAGGCTCTGCATGATCGGACGGTGTCATGGCTCATGTGCTCCTCGACCACAGTTCCAGCCGCAGCGTCCCTTCTGTCAGGCTCAAACGTTGCGATCAAAGGGCATCAAAGTGGAAGCAGGGCTGCTGTGTTTTTCCTGTTTTTTGAGGGGAGTCCTTTCAAGGCAGCGGGAGGCCATCGTGACTCTGTGGCACCAGAGCCGTTCATTAAAGCTGCGGGCCGGTGTGTGTCTTTGAAGCCCTGGCCTTTGTGTGCGCTGCCTTTAATGTGCACCTGCCTGCCCCCCATCCCCACACCTGAAGTGTGACTGGTCAGAGCACCTGACCAGAGCACTTCTTCATTTTTTGTTGTTGTATTTATTCATATGGGACTCGGTTTGGCTCAGCAGCTGAGTTTTGCCCGACACAACTTTCAAATGAGCTAACAACATTAAAATTTACTTTGAGTTAGTTAATCAGTTAAAGTGGCAATCTCTCATTTTCGGCATTTGAATACATTTCAAAATTTTCATTGAGAGAAAAAGATAGAGAGAACCATGCACACGCTTCTAAAAGCTTGAAGTTCATATCCAAAAAGACTCGGCACTGAAGAACTCCAAGCACAAGTCCACTGTTTTCTGTCAAGTAGAAATTATAAATCAACCAGGACTGATTTTGACTTCTTTTTTTTTTAACACTATATGCTGTGCAGATCGTTCTTTCCAGGGGGGTTTCTGCTCTCAGAGAAGATCTGATATGGCCTCTTCCTGCCACTGCCGTTGTCCTGGAAGCGCTGTCCATGGCATTCATCTCTGAATGATAGGACAGCGCTGATGATGACTGGCTTTGTTGGAGAGTATTTAGAGCGTTTGTTTGTAGAGTCTCAGATGTGGCTGGAGAGGCTGGGGTCAGAGGGACACCATTAGGGAAAATAACACTCCCGTCTTGCTCTTGGATTTTCTTTATTTTATTATTTCTTTTGCTTAAAATCCGAGGGAGCGGGATGTTAACTTCCAATGCAGGTTTACATCTATGTTCATCTGCTGTGTTATGTGTACCTATTTCGTTACCAGACATCCCAGATGACGAGGCGCAGTACTGGACGGGCAAGCTGGAACGCATCAATACCATGAGAATCCACGATGAGGTGACGTGCAATTATATGACAACGTTTTCCTACCGATGAACACACCGGGCATGTCTTGCGGGTTTAAGTGTTTTACCATTTCTCAGTTAAATTAAGCAGACAAAGTCCAACAGCTCTCTTCTGTTTTAAAAAGGAGCGCTCTTGTATATTCCTGTCTGCACTACTTCTTGCACCGATGTCGCCAAACTGCTGCATTCATCCTCATCGTTGTTGCCGCTGTACTGCTGAATTACTGTGCTCATCAACAGCAACACGGGTGACATTGATGGCTGCCTTTTGTCTCCTCTGTAGTACCCTCTTCAGGATGACGTTCAGAATCGGCCGCTGCCATTTGCGGCCTCCCAGTGCTGTGAGTGTGCCCGCCTGTTCTCCCCTCAGCCTCTAGATGGAGCCGACTCCCCACCACTCTGGCTCTCAGGCTTTGATATTATTTCCTATCTCTTACATAAACCCTTTTGGGCTGCCTGATGTTGTGACAGTCAAGCACTCTTACTCGAGTTGGAAATGAGGGACTAGAGAGAGGGACTTTTTTATCAAACATAACATCCTCCCAGTATCACAACACAGGGGAGTCTTTTCTTTGTTTTCACAAGCCCTGCATCCTCTGACTGTACCTCTCACTTTTGTAACATCTGCACTTCCACCAGGCAACTATTTCGGATGGGCTGACCCACTGAGTATGTAAACCAAAACTTTATTTCCCGTCACCCCACCCCACACCCCCTGGCCAATCCTCAGTGCCCTCTGCATGTCCCACTGTCACCGTATTCCCCAATAACATGTCATCGATAAGGCTTCCGAGCATTTTTTTTTCATTATTTCTCTATTAACACTTGATTTTCCTCAGTGAATCCCCATTAATACGCGTCGCCCTTTTTTTTTTTTTTTTTTTTTTACTTCCAATCCCTGCTTTTGCTGTTTTCCTCTTTACACTCTGTGCTGATGTCATATAATTATTAATACCCAAATATACTTCATCCATAAATTATTAGTTAAACACGCTCCCTCGAAAAATTTAAAAGTCGGGACAACTCTGAAATTGTGCTCCATGCATGTTTTTAAAAATAATTAGCTTGAATCCAATAGGGACACAGATCAATAATATCAAGATGTAATTAGCAATACCTGTAGACATATTTGCTTAACAACAGGAGCTCTTTTCAAATTAAATAAGGGAAGCAAGTTGCATTTGCCTCACCAAACTAATAGGTGGCAGTCTTCGCTAAACATTGTTTTTTTACTTTTTGTAAGAGATATCAACAGAATCGGTTCCTCCTTGGCCCGTTCACTTCATCACTTTAGAAATATAAACTTCTCCATCTCCTCTGGCACGCAGCAAACGGGGCCCTGAAAGAAGTTTTTCTCTGGACCGTCATTAAGGTCGGGGCTCTTCGTATGTGCGACACGAATGTAACAATATACACACTGTCAAAGTGTCCCATCTGTAGCACAGCACAAAGTTGCTTTTTCCTAAAAGTCATGTTAAAACACATTTCCACGCTCCTCCACCACCTGGACGGTGACTGAACGCTAGTCCAAACTATTTTACCGCATCAAATTTCTGCGAAGCCATTCTTGTGTTTGAACTGCATTGGGACGTCATTATTTTGTCCTTAATCTTCCGTGTAGAAAAACAAGCTGAGTACCAAATGATACATAACTGAAGCCGTATCGGTGAATTCTGCGTTTTTCTGTGCATTCATGATACAGCAACAACATCTACGTGACAAACGCAGATTAACAGCAGCTCGATGGCCTCCATTAAGCAGGAGCGTGTGCACGCGTAATGGGGCTGTAAAGGTGCACCACCACCGTTGCCCTCTCAACCTCCCCATGAACCTGATCTCCGTTGACCCCAGTTGTTGTTTATTTCGTCGGCTCCTAGCGGTTTTGTTATGTTGCCAGATTTTACGCGTGACTCGTCCTCAGCTTCAATGCGGGTTAAAGATTAGCAACGATTATTTAAACGTCACATGAAACATGCTCAGGTAAAAGGAAAGACCTGCGTGTACTGAGCGCACCCTGTCCCCCTGCTGCAGCTCTGGATGACCAGGACAGTGCCGTGGATGACCGGGATAGCGACTACCGCAGCGAGACGAGTAACAGTCTGCCTCCGCGGTACCACACAACGGCTCAGCCTAACTCCTCCGCGCACCAGTATCCCATGGGGCCTCGGCAGCAGCAGCACCACCCGGACTCCTGCACAGACTCGGTCCACAGCTTTGACCTGGACTACAGGGACCAGAGGGGAACCAGGTAGATGGAGTCGCAATATTGAAACTGCAAAAGCAGACTGCCAGGGACCAGTTCACACAGTCATTTTCTCACTCTATAAGATATACACATTTACAACACACTTTTAGATTCACAGTGGCAGGAGAAGTCGTTTTAAATCTCATGCTTCTTAAATTTTATGTCTCTGACAGTTTGCATGACTAAGAATCCAACTAGAGCTTTATAGTTTTATATTTCTTTCTGTTAGCTGGCTGTCCAATGTCCCACAGTATATGGTTCATTCAGCTGCTTCAGTCCACCAGGAGAGATCTGTTGAATTTTCAGCCAAGTTGCTGGAGTGCATTCATTCATTATGTATTTGTCCACTCACTTGCACGTCACAAGGTATGTTAGACTGTAAAATATTATTTATATTGTTTTAATGAAAAACATATTTTATATTTAAATCCAGAGGCGAAAACGAGAACAGACAATATCAGTGACAGCACTGCTATAGAAATTATATTAATATTATAATATTACCACTACACAGCTTTTTTTAGGCTAATTTTGGCCAATAGGACAAGTGGTCTCAGTGCATGGAATTGTGATTCCATGGGTTGTGTACCAGTGAGACTGCTGCAAATCTGCC
Organism: Cottus gobio; assembly: GCA_023566465.1. Classification (NCBI taxonomy): domain Eukaryota; kingdom Metazoa; phylum Chordata; class Actinopteri; order Perciformes; family Cottidae; genus Cottus; species Cottus gobio. The sequence continues at coordinate 17,626,406 of CM042237.1, forward strand.
TGTGTGGACTGATAGGAAGTTGATCCGGATAATTCTACATCATAAAAAAAAGAAACGAGAAGCGGATTACAGCCAGGGAAAGCTCATTGTTGGTGTTTCTTTTTGTCTTGAGGTTCTGTTGTGTTGGTTGAACTTCGATAGTTTGAATGGCTTCAGAATGGTTTGGCCATATTTCTGAGGTTAACTCTGTCGCACATGGAGGGAGTGGATTAGTGATACACACGCACATTTCTTTGGTGATTAAAAACTCGTTCAGTGTACGCCATATGGTGGTTAATAACTGTAGCATGCAATTCTCATGACCGCTGTTGCCAGCTGAGTGTTGAAGCGTTGATAAGCATGACTGTTGCCGTAGGGATTTACAAAGATCTAAATGTACAGAGGCAGATGCAAACACTCACGCACTTGCATACACATACAGTTGTATTAATTATATTACCCAAGCATACTACAATGTGTAATACTATTTTTTTAAGCAAGTTCTTGTACTTATTTTCCAATTGTTATTTTTCAATTTTTCAGTCTAGCTTTGCTTTATGATGAAACAAAAGCAAACAGGGAAATTTACTCTGATTTCATGAAAACGGAACAAATGCTGATTTACAGAAGATTAACGAAAACTGCTACATATTATTTAGCATACAGTCTATGTTAAGAATGTTGTAATAATATTGCAACATTGATGACTAAGCTTAATTGTATTTATACATTTGCATCAAGAGTTTCTTGGCTTGATTTTAATTTATCGTTCTGCTTTATTTATCATTCTGCTTAACTTTTGTTGGCATTTTTTCTTGTGTGTTTGCTTCCTCTTTTTCTGTCCCTGTATCCTTTCCCACCTCTTTGTTAAATCCATTCTTTAACCTAAATTAGATCATTAAACCACAAAGGAAGGGTCAGAATTATACCTGTAGATTCTGGCATGGGGGTCGAAGATTGGGAAAACAAATTTAAAGGGCGTGGCAAGCCCCAGCTGAGTGACTTCCTGGATGATCAGGAAGACAACGTTATCCTTCGAATGGGGAGACCCTACCCCGAGCCATCTCATAACTCTATCCGTCACAGTGGTTTTATTCACCCCTCCTATCCTGAGGGCTATGACACTATTGATCGACGGCGAAAGAAAAAGATAAGGGACCCAGGGGGATTGCTCAGTACAGCGGCAGACAAAATGAGGGAAGAGGCTTTTCCTTCTGACCTTGCACTGCTCCGTGAGAAGAGAGGGGAGCTGTTTATGCGACAGATAGTTGAGATGCAGGAAGAAGAGGAGCGTATTACTCCATGCCTGAGGCCACACCAGAATGCGCTTCTCTACAAGACAAGGATGTGGGCGAAAAATGAGCTGGACAACACTTTGGAGAATTATGTGGCATACAAAAAAGAGCAAGATGCTAGAATGAGGGCTAGGTTTGATTTTGATTTGGACAACTCTGAGGATCTGCACTACCCAATTGGAGCAGAGGAGGACATTGATGACATGGCTTTTACGGCAGAAGACTTTAACCCAGATAGCGCAAGGCATTACAAAGACAGGTATTCTTACTCCTGTCACATTGAAAATCCTCAGTGCCCTCGAGAGAAAAAGTGTGGTAAAGCTAAACTTGGAGGATGGGCTTCAGAGGCAATGCTCTCTCCTGTAGAGGAACCAAGTGATGAATATGTAGACCCAATGGATGAGCTTCAATGTCTAGTTGAAACAGTTTCTGAATACCTTGCTGAAAAAGAGGAGGAAATTAGCAGGTATGGTTCCCTTCCTAAATCAAGCAAATCAAGGCTATCATCTCAGGGTAGCTATAGAACCGATTCTTTTGGAGAGGACCAAAATATTACATCAAAGGATCCTAAAGGAGAGACCCAATCGCACACACCTTCTGATCAGGGTATTTCTGGAGTAAAAAATGCCATGAGCTCATTATTTAGTTCTCTCACTGACTCTCTCACAGTTGGAGGTGGATCCAAACAGCCTGTCCCATCTCCACAAGCACCATCCGCACAACCTTCCAATCAATCTGGACTAACAAAACTGTTTTCGTTTATTCCAAAATCAAATAGCTCTGCTCCTGTAGCTGTTGTATCTCCAGTAGAAAGTTGTCACAACAAATCATTCATTTCTTTGACTACTCAGCCATCACATAAAGCTGACAAGCAAGGTCAAGAAACAAAAACTCCAACAAGAAGTGACACTCAACCAAGTACAAAAGAACAACAGAAGTGTGTAACAAGACCTCAAAATTCTTCAGGAAACTCAGTCTTGGGGAAATTGAATCCTTTAAAGCTTTTTTCAGCAGGGGATAATGAGAACTCTGCTGAACAGGCACCAGAGTCTTCTCAAGGCCATACACAATGGGATGAGAAATGTTTTCGACACGGTAAACAGTCAGTGACAGAAGAAGGAAATAGGAAATTAAGAAGTTGCTCGCAAGAGAAATATTTCGAGCAAAAACGAGATGAAACTGTGTATGGCAGACCAAATCCAATGATTTACGAAAAAGAGAATGTGCCTCCTCCAGCAAGGCCGACTGGCCAAACTCAATCAGCAAACACTGGATTCTTTAGCCCTTTCAAGAAGTCATTTGGTTCATTGATCACATCTGCTGTCCCCATTCCACCTCAGGGAGTTACACCTGTGGCAGTTTATCCAGTGTTTAGAGCCACAGAGGATCCTCAACTAGAGAAACCAGTGAAGGAACCATCATTAAGTAAGCTTAAACTGCCTTTCCTCTCTTCTGAAAATGTTTCCACTCAGCAGCGTCCCAAATCAGAGGGAGGAATGCTCTCTGGTTTTCTAAAGTTTGCGTCCAATGAAGATGTTAGTGCCTCAATGAACACACAGATTCCTGTGCAATCATATCAGGATTCAACTTCAACAACAACCACCACATTTTCACCAAATTCTGGTGTGACCCAGGAAAATACTGAGAAGGGATGGTTTTCCAACTTATTTAATCCTACCTCGGCTCCCTCCGGTTCAAACCACAATGTTACTAGTAATCAGCAGTGTCAGAACAGCAAAGTGTCATCCGGCTTACATGGACACAACCCATCAAATCAGAAACCAATAGCAGACCCCCATGGAATACAGCATCACGCTCCAAGTCAGCCTGACTCAAATTTTTTGACAGGACATTTCAAAGGGAACTCTGCTGATGATGTTTCTAACATTGGCTCTAATCAACCCAAACAAGGACTTCTATCTGGATTTCTTAAATTTGGCTCTACCAGTGACCTACCTGGCAATTTGCCACAGCAGGCTTCCCATGACAATCAACCACCCAGGAGCAGTAATTCCTCACAGTTTCCCATTCAACCTCCCCCTCAACCAAGTTATTCTGTACCACGGATGGGGGGCCTTGTCTCTGGGCTATTGAAGTTTTCATCAATGGAAAATATACCACAAAATGTACAGCCCTCTGAAGCTGTAAAGCAAGAGAGCATCCCTGGCAATGAATCTCGTCCGCAGCAGACTTCAGATGAAACTCAGCAAACGCAGTCTCAGAAAAAGGGTTTTTTGTCTGGCTTGCTTCAATGTGTGTCGTCTGAGAATGTTTCAAACAGCCAAACAGTCCAGTACCAACAAAGCAGTGCTCAACACAATCAACAGGGTTTCAACCAACAGAATACTCAAGGTCCAAACCAAGGGCCTCATCTCTGGAATAGAGCATCAGGTCAGCAAGTTGTCCAACAGGAGACAAGTAAACCAGGCTTCATTCGACAACAAACGGTTCCACTCCAGCAAACACCATCTCAACAAAGTGGTCTTTTATCTGGTCTTTTTAAATTTGCTTCAGCAGACAGCATAAATGCACAACAGCAGCCACCAGATCAACAGCACAGCATTATGCCAAGTAGATCAAGCTATGAGCAACCAAGAGCAAGGTATATCCCAATTTCCAACCAAAATCAACCACCAAATAGCTCAACACAGAAATCTACTCAAGCCAGTGGTCTACTTTCTGGACTATTTAAATCCTCCTCAGAAAATGTAGCTCAACAGCAACAGCCCCGAATCATCCATGAGACACAACAACAAATCAATGTGCCAGGCAGCCAGCCAACGACAACACAGGTGGAGACAGCAAGTCAATCTGGAGTGCTCTCAGGGTTGTTTAACAAGTTAACAAAATCATCTGAAAACATCCACACAACCTGCCAGACAATGACAGGACAATCACCGCATCAGAAGACCAATAATTACGCAGTTGCAGTAAAAACCCCACTGCAAACACAGTTACACACTAATGTAACACAACCATCCTCTCATGAACATCCAGAGAAAGAGAAGAGGATTCCACGACCTGCCCAACAAGGCTTTTTATCTGGACTGTTTAGCAAACATGTAACTGAGGACCATTCTACTCATAAACAGGTAGAAACACCAGGTCAGATTACGGAACAAGAGATACCCTCAAATAAGTTCAAAGAGTTACATTCAGATGTATTAAAGTATAGTGCTTCTTCAGACTTTAGAAGTGACAGCTCTCAAAGAGTTGTTCGAGATTCTCTCAATCCAGGGCAGAGTAGACACGCTTTCACCACTGCACCTGTCTCAATTGATACTGAGAGTCTAGATTTAAGAACATCATCTACTTTTGCAAGATCTCTTCAGAGTCAGGCACCATACTCCTCTATTAGCACAGGTAATTTATCTCAGTTATATTATTCTGGCTCACTTCAATCACTTCACCCAATGGCCTATAGTACAGGAAATATATATTCCCTTTTACAAAGCCATACACCTTCCTCAGTAATGACCATGCAGCCAAATATTTGCAGAAGCACTTCCTCTTTGTATGGAGCAACAGGGAATGATCTTTACCAAGGCCAATTGTCCCCTTATGGAACAAGTCCTTCTTATGATGAAAACCAGTGGATCCGTGAAAGTGCTCTCTTGCAGCAGTTTCAGAACGAGTCACTGAATTATCAATTACAGGGAGAGGATCAAGTGTACAGACAGAACTATGAAGGTGCATCATTACCGGCATCTGCTCTTCCCTGCAGCTCCTCAAGTACATATCAGCCATTTAACTCCCCCACACCATGGCAAGGTGTCCTTTGCCCATATCAGTTTGAGGGACACATGAATGACGATCAATATCCCAGGAGGAAATTATGGAACAGCCATGAAGACTTGGGAATCCGAGAATATTTATCTAATGAGGAGGGAGCATTGAACTTAACTAATAAACAAAGTAATGCAAAGTTTGGGAAATGGCACTCGTTTAATGATGGCAGCACTTACAGCTTGAATGGGATTTCATATCACGAAGGCTATTACGAGGAGACTGCACCATGCTTATCTTTTTCAGCTAACTGGCAATATGGAATGGACAATGCAGTCCTACAAAATGTTCATACTCATAGTCAGTTGAATTTAAATGGACCAATAGATTCAAATTGTCCCCCAAAAACTGAGACGGAAGACTCTCTGTATCTCGATGACACTGAATGGTATCAGCAGTGGCTTGCACTTTTGGAGCAAGGAATGTGGTGGCCAGCAGAAGATGGGGACTGTGGCTACTTTGTTTACACAGATCATGAGTTTATTTATGCTTTGCTTACAGATGCAGCAGGTGAATATGTGTATGCATGTGCCCCTGAAGGTGAGTCTTGGGGAAATGAACAGAAAGCAGATGGTTTTCCCAGTGCTTGGCTACACAGTGAAATGGTTTTAGTATGTGGCTTTAAAATTCCACTTTACAATGAAGATGAGCTTCTTTGGCTACCTAGTCAAGAGCACAGTGATTCTCAACTTCTTAATGCACCCTTAGATTTGTCTGCAGCTTATAGAAAAGGAAATCAGATCATGAATTTAAATCTTGAGCAGTTCTCTCAAATGTTTGAAAATTCATTTCAATCACAAGGGCAACAAGGTGTAGATTTCACGGCTTACAGATTAAACAAAGTCAGGATGGATCCAAGACAGCACCGTTACATCTATGAAGAGCAATGCACAGATGTTATTGACCTTTCCTGTCATAATAAAGACCACATCGGCCCTTATTGGAACAACCAGGAAATGAAGACATTTCTTGCTCAAAAGGTTGCTGTTTCCCTGAACTCTACTCCAACTGCAAATTCCAATGAGCAGGTACTTCACAACTGTTACCACCCTTGCCAACGGCGATGTTCATCTACTGGGGTTACAGTGAAGCATGTTGATGATGTATCAGAGAAGGAATGGAGGGACAGAGTGTTTCCAGGAGAGGAACAACCTAATCGCAAAGTAAAAAATATTTCTTCCCTCATATCATCTTTTGTGGGCAAAACATCACAGGTGGAGTTCAATAAAACTTGCATATCCTCATGTGAAAAAGCTCCTGATAAAAATTCAAAGAATATTCTTACATCAGGTTTCCAAAGTCTTAAGTCAAAGATAATCAAAGAGGAGTCTCCTGCTGATGTTACTCAGCCAGATTTAATTGTTAAACAACAAATGCAGGGGCCAGCTACCACACAGAGAAGAATTTTACCCACTGTACAAACAACTGCTCAGGTGGCTCAGCCCTCAATTCAATCGCATACAGCTTCACAGAAACCTAGACTTTCACGTCAGACTACCTTGGCACAACAAGCAACCCCACAAACACAGCCCAATGTCTCAATGCCTTCAGGATCAAAAGAATCTCTTATTAAACATGGACAACTTACAGCTGGTAAGCCAGTGGATAAACCATCTGAACAACAGCCAGGCTTCATGAACTTTCTGAAATCTGCAGTGGGAATAGAAGAACCTATGCCAGATTCACAGAAGTTATGTCAGACATCTTCCAATGAACAGAGCAAAACTGTCAGTACTGCTTCCTTACCTGGAAGTGCTCCTACAAATAATGAGGCTACAGGAGTGTCAAATCTCTTTGGATCAATTAGCAGTCTGTTTAGCACTGAGCCCTCTCCACCACATAATCAGCAAATGAAACCTAGTGTCACAGAGGGCTCACTAACATCAGCATCTAGACCCAAGGGTATACAGAGACAACAAACAATGGACCAAAGTAGTACCTCTCGGTCCGTGCATAGCCAACCTCCAAACAAAAGTCTACCCCAACCATTTTCCACCAATTCTTCTATAGGCCCTGCTACAACTCGATCAGAAACTATGCCACCTACAGAACAACCAAAACGAGAAGGAGGAACTAAACCACCTGGTGGACTGTTTGGATTTTCAATTGGAGACATGCTTTCTGGATCAACAGTAGCTGCACAATCTGGTCCCACACCTCAATCACCTGCATCAGCGCCAGCGCCACAAGAAGAATCACTTGGTAAAAGTATATTATCAATATTTAGTGGGCCATGTCCTACACAGGCTGCACCTAAAACTGGGCCCTTGCCTCAAGAACATCCACCAAGTGCAGCTCCACAACCTCCTCAACAGGAATCACTCAGTAAAAGTTTATTATCTATGTTTGGAGGATCAAGTCCTCCCCCTCCCCCTCAAACCAAGTCTGCTGCGGAAGTACCACAACAGGGAACTGTTCCTCCAAGAGACCCCCCAAATACTGGGTTCCTTTCAATGTTTGGAGGTCAACAGCAAGCCCAAACAGGATCTCTTCTCGGGGGGATTCTGCCTGGGTCATCAGGTTCAACAGAAAGCCCAATGAAGGGACTGTTGTCAATGTTTAGTGATCCCAGTCCCCCACAACCTCAACCACCAACATCGGTAACTCAACAAAGAGTACCCCAGTCACAAACTCACCTACAAGGGGGACCTCAGACACAATCTAAACCACAAGCACAGCCACAAGCACATGGGCAGCCAGCCCCTTCTGTTCTTGGTGGAATATTAGGTGGCTTGTCTACCTCTAGTGAAAGTTCAAGAAAAGCTTTGTTTTCTATGTTTAGTGGCCCCAGTACTCCTCAAACACCAGGAAGTGCAAATTTGCCTTCTTCCCCAGTAACTGCCGCACCCAAAGAACCTGCAAAGAGTATACTCTCTGTATGTAATGATGTTGTGTTACCTCCACAACAAACACCAAATTCATCATCTGCTGTTGTTATTGATACTAAAGAGTCACTATCAGCACAAGGTTCTTCCCAATTGGCATCTGTTTCCAGTAGCCATGTCACAGTGGTAGCAGCTGCATGTGAAATATCAAGAGAAGTGAATGCTAGGTTATCCACTGGGACTACTGTAGATATTACACAGGATGCCAAAATTAAATGCACTGATATTGTATCTATGGAGTCAAATTCTGAATGTGCCACTATGCAAAAGAAAACGGGCACAGAAGGTGCATCCCAATATCCTGCTCCCGCTAAAGAACCACCAGCTTCTGGCCTTTTCTCTATGAGCAGTGTATCAAGCCCACAGGCTCCATCCTCAGCATTAATTTCAGACACTTCAGAAAAAGGTTTGCTTTCGTTATTTTCTGGCCCCAGCATGGAACCTAGTGCTAGCCAGACAGGTCCTTCACCAAAAGGGTCTGAGTCTGTATCATCAGGCCCCAATGACCCACCAGCCAAAGGTTTGTTCTCTCTGTTCGGAGGTTCTGTCTCTCAGCCCTCTTCGCAACCTGGAAATTCTTTATTAGGGGCAGTGTTTGGAGGCTCTTCACCCCAAACACCAGCTTCTCAAACAGGGGGGTCGTTACTAGGTGGTTTATTTGCAGGGTCTGCTCCTCAGGCTGCTCCTCAAGTTGGTCCCACTAAGCTTGGAGTATCTGCTCCACCAACAGCAGGCCCTCAGACAGGGGCATCCTTACTTGGAGGCTTATTTGGTGGATCTGCTCCCCAGGCTGCGGGATCTCCGACTGCAGGGTCTATTTTGGGTGGGATTTTTGGAGGATCAGCAGCTTCAACAACATCACCTCAGAGTAGTGGGTCCTTTGGTGGATTGTTTGGAAGGGCTGAGAACCAAACTTCAGCACCCTCAATAAGTAGCTCTATATTGGGAGGCATTTTGGGAGGATCTTCTCAAACAGCTACAGCGCAGACTGGTACATCGCTTCTGGGTGGCATTTTACCTGGAACTTCAGTTCCTCATGAGATACCTGATATAAGTTTGCTTTCTATGCATGGAGGATCTGTTCCATCTGCAAAACCCACTACAGCAGGCGCACCAAAATTCAATGATGACAAGAAACCTTCAATTACACCTCTTATTGACACTACTTCAGATGCAACTGTTCTACCAAAACCTATTGATGACAGTAATACTACTCCAGCTCTAGCTGCTCCTGAAATTTCTGTAATTGATACAGCTAGCAAAAGTAAAGAGCAGGCAGAAACACTACAGCGACCTGACAGTACAGCCCAATGTCTTGGAGAAAGCTCAGCCAAAACTGACGGCAATGTCATAGAAGAAGTTCATTGCCAAGATGCTGACAAGCCAACTACCTTAGCTAATGATATTCAGTTTAAAGAATCAGAAATCTGTGCTCAAGCAAAACAACTTGCAGGACCAGAGCTTCTGATTGGCCCGTCAAGTCAAGATAAAAGTACGGTAGTACAACAAAAGCCTCCAGAGCCAGAAAAATATGTTGGTGACTCAGCAGCAGATGCAGTCACAGGCTTTATGTCATCCCTTTTCAAACCAACAGTTGCTCCCACTGAAGGATCACTATTAGGAGGTATTTTTGGAGGGTCCAACACCGAGACAGCAGCTCCTCAGACTGGGGGATCATTATTGGGAGGTTTTTTCAAGGCATCTGGTCCTCAGTCTGGTACACAAACCACCGCACCCAGCACTGGAGCTTCATTATTAGGCGGAATGTTTGGAGGAGGATCCCCTGCCAAGCCTGTAGGTCCCCAGACTGGTGGATCGTTACTAGGTGGGATGTTTGGAGGATCTGCGGCAACAGCACAGCCTGGTGGTTCTTTACTTGGAGGAATGTTTGGAGGAGTCACTGCTCAGACTGCTGGATCACAGACTGGAGCATCGATACTTGGGGGCATAGGTGGATCTTTATTTGGGGGTATGGGACATCCCCCTAAGCCATCTGAACAAATGCCAGCTGAGCCCAAACGAATGCCCGGCACTACACCACAGTCACAGGTTAAGAATGAAAGTGTCCCACCAAAAGAGGCACCATGTGGCACTGAGACTAGCACAAATAAAATAGGGGACTCACCCTTACCAGATAACGATCAATTAAAATGTGGCAGCCTAACAAGATGTAGTGCTGTGGCATCTGAGGCAGTTAGTATAGAAACTTCTGCTGTCACACATGCTTCAAGAAGCACTACATGTGACCTCACCCATCAAGTAGAAAATACTGAAAAAGAGACACCTGCTGATGAAGCAGAGATGATACATGAGAAGTCCATGGTCATTAATGCAGACCTTGAGGGTAAAGGTACTGACACATTAGTACCACCTGATGCCAAGGAAGCAGATGCTAAAAATGCGTCTCCAGTTAATCAGTTGCCCAACATTGCGGAGCCACCTCAAGCTAAGTCTCTGTTTGGTTTTATATCGACACAGAGTGACGCAGGAAAATCTCTTGGATCCCTATTTTCACCATCAATGTCATCAGGTGCTCCATCAATGCCTCAAACAGAAGGAGTGAGTGGTCTGTTTTCAGGATTAAAAACTCTTTCTGGAGGCTTATTTCAAGAGGAAAAACCTGTTCTTGGAAAACAAGAGCCACCTACCACTTCCTTATTTGGGACAAAAATAAGTTTTCCTTGGCAGACAGAGGCACCCAAGCCACAAGCTGTCCCAGTTGTAACATCTCAACCTAAAACTACCAACAAGCCAACGAATGGTCAAACACATACTGTACAAAAAGTTGCAACATTCGATGCCCAAAAATCTGAATCGGTAGGTCCCACTGATGATATAGCAAACCCCCAGATTTGCATCTCCACTCTTGAAGTAGATCCTTCAGCATCCCTGACCCCAAAGGAGAAGGAAGGGCTTGTAGAAACATACCCCTCTGCAGGTCCTGCCTCAGGAGTGCAGCTGGACAACCAGTCCAAGAAGGATCTATTGAATTCAAAAAGGCTAGTAGAAGCATAATAAATGGCATTCCCCCTTACCATTTATGATGCATTAACATTTTGGAAAAAATATATTCCCTGTTCAGCTCTGCAATCCATCCTCACTAGATTCATTTAATATTTAGCTTGAGTGTATATATATCTGTGTGTGTTGTGGACAGTCTTTATAACAGAATTCCAAAACAAAATGTACATATTTTTTATATTGATAAACAATTCACAAGTGAATATATTATTTATAATTCATTCATTTGTTAAAGAGAGGCAATTTCTTGTGCTATTCCTTTGATTTATTTGTTCGCTTGAACTTCTATACTCAATGGTGTTCATTTTGATTGTAGTCCTCCATAGGTCCGCACTTACCGCTCATTTAGCAATATCCTCAGTAGATGCAAATTTCTCAGCGGATATTTGGCACATTTTCTTCCCTTTTTAGTTTGTTTGGAAACATATTTACAGGCTCAAGTATATGCACAAATGCCTAGAACTTTATAAATATAGTACATTTTGTTTGAGTACGGAATTCTGATTTGTGTTAAATGTATGTGGTCACAATTATTCTACAGTTACCTTTCAACATACTAAGCTAATCTGCATTCTGCCCCTAAAAAATAAAAGCAAATGAAAGCAAATTACACTAAAATGTAGTGTAATTTGTCAACTGCATATTTTACTGTCTACATCCATTTGTATGTGTTTCCTCTTGTGGACAGGTGAAAGTATACTCTTTTTAGTAATGATGAGCAGGAACCAAGGATTTTATACCTCACACCACAAAATGGAGCACACTCTTTCTTATGTGTGCCATTTCGATTTAAACACGCAACTTTTTAATGTAGGAAAAGCATATGTAGAGTATAATGCACATTTTCATTATTTTTCAACATGTATCAGTCTCCCTGCAAGGTTGGGTATCTTTTTAGGGCATGAAGCAGGTTGTGCAGGTTGCCTGTCATTACAGCCTAAACAACTAAAAGCCTAATTATTGTGTTGATTGTTTTAGTATTCTAAAGTATTGAAACTAATTATGAAATACTGTAGAATACTTAGAATTAGTTTCTTATGTAACCATCCCCACTTATCTGCCCTTGGCTTAAGTAAAAAATATAAACTACAACAATATTTAGAAATCGTTTTTAACCCATATTTTAATCGAAAAATAATCAGACATTTTTTTCCTCTCACCTTTGTAGTCCAGTGGAAAGTAGTCGCTTTGGGTCATCAGGAAACCTGAGCCAGACCAGCTCCCAGCTGAGTGAGACTGGTCAGGAGAGCACTGGAGGGTCTGAATTGGAGGAGTCCTTCCATGCCTACCACAGTACCAGCTTCCATCCCTCCACCAACGGGCAACCACGCACCAATGGGCATCCTCCTACCAATGGTCACCCTACTGTCGGTGAGCATCAGAAACATGGCCTGTCTACTGAAGTCGGACGAGACCCGAGAAAGGATACTCCAGCAGAGCGAGGCTCCTCTAAACTTCTAAGGTACAGTTTATACTCAGTTATATATGTGCTATAACAAAGATGCATGGGAACTGAGAATTTGTCTCCATCTCTTTATGCAACCCCTATTCTTAAACCCATGTAACCCAGGTTCCATGATGATGGGCCGCCTTTACCTTTTTCGCCATCAAGAGTTCGTTGGTTGAAGGCCATCAATAAAGTCAGGGTTCAGCTACGGGAGGTAGGCAGTCTCACTTCAGTTCCTCCACCAATATCTGATCTGTCATTACCAACTGAAGGCTGATGTTCTAGCCCCCTTTTTTTTTTCCTCACCCTACCACACACACAATGAAGATGCAGACATACGGTTGAGTTTTACCTTGTTGGTTGTTTAAGACAGCATGACAGGGAGCGGAACAGTGAGTGTGCTCTGATCGCGCGCTATATTAAAGTAGTATGAAGTATCGATACTAAAAATATGCAACTTTGTATCGTTTCTAACGTACAGGTACGTACAATGCGTACAAAAATATATATTTATATTTATAGGAATACTAAAATTTAAAACTGACTACCTACCCAACAAACCGATAAAACAGTCCTCGGATACTGCCCAGTCTTTCAGTGATATTGCTTTTGTAATTCATTTTTGATTCTGGGTGTCTGCCTCATCCCCTCTCTCAGTCTCATTTTTCATTGGTTGATTTTATCTCTTCAAATGTCACTGTGATTGTGAGGCTACAGAATAGTGTCCCTCTGTTGAATTGTGTCCATCACTCACTGCTTCAGGGGCCTATAATCTGCCTTAATAGATGGTTCACTCATGGCAATCTTCATGTTCTACAGTGAATGGTGACTCAGTGGCGGTCACTGAGTATTTTATTAGAATTGATGAAAACAATGCTTGATGAAGGGAAATGCTTGATGAACAAAATCCAATCTAATCAATCTAATGAGAGTGAAAGGTGTACCGCTAGAGACGAGATGTGGCAATTCCCTCATACCCTTTTGAATTTGTGTGTGTATTGTGTAATTATCAGACAAAGATATCAACTCCCATCAGTAATAGATGATACTTTGAACCTATTTGGAGCTCCTCCATTCTCTGAAAAATACATATAGGAAATGATATGCCATTGTTTTGATCTCCATCAACTCATGTTTGGCTTTTGGTGTCAGAATCAGATACCCCATAGTCTCATATTAAAACAATATCAATCTGAATCCAGTGCATGTTAACTGATGGTAAATCTAGTCCTGCATCTTATTGGGAATCTTTAGCTGGTGGTCATAATGAAAACATGGGAATCTCTCAGCTCTAACTGGGGTTCATCCCCTTGATTAGGTTTTTTTATGGCACAGCGATAAAGAAGTATATAGAACATCGATTGGCTCCATTATAATGATTGGTTTGCATGGGCTTGTTGAGACGAACATGTACTGTAAGTGATGATCGAAGACATGAGTATAACTAGAAAGCAAGGTGAAAGCCAAAGTGCCATTTATTACAGGACGAAGGGCAATGACTATAATGAACAGTCACCTGCCTATTGAGACACTGTAAATCAACCTTGCTTGATGTTTAATCCATAGGAATAGAATGAGATAAAATATGTACCGCATTTGACTTTTCCTGGAAAATGTTCGCACACTGGCTCATATAGAGCAGGGCGTGAAACCGGCTCCCACATCCGTTTCCAGTATCTTTTTAAATACCCATATTTTCCATTTTTAAGACCATTTTCAGACCTGAACACATGTTTACAATGTTTACTGAGGTAATAAATATATTGAGGGTCATTTTCTCATAGACTTCTATACAGTTTTCTATGCAACCAGAACCCCCTGACGGCCATGAGAAATAATGCAAGTTTAAGGCACGTACACTTACGGCAATCTTTGAAGAGAAATTCCTTCCTCCTTTTTCATGAACAAAGGTAAAAGTAAGCAAGGGAATCAGTAATTCCAGGTAAGCCAGTGGTACTGATATATTTATCAGGGGTTGTTTTCACTTTTGTATGAAAAGAAAAGAGAATAATTTCAAATTTCAGCAGACGGCAGATGTAAAAACACAGAAAATGAGTCAATGTGACTGGCAGTCTCACCGCTTCAGATCAGCTTTGTGCTGGAATTCATTGCCAGAGGACAGAAGGAGAGAGAGCCGAGAGAGAATGCGGGAGGGTGGGAGCTGGGTGGGGGAGTAGGGATGGCTACTTAACCGAGAGTGAACTGCTGTATGATCGCGGTCTGCTACTGTCACGCTTGCCGTTCCAGTGGCAAAATTTAGTGCATCTCTGTCAATTACAGAAGATCTGGTGTGATTGAGGCAAAGCACCCGTTTTTAACAATACGCCTGAGGATACATTTTGAAGATAAACAGGGGCTATTACTAATCTGCTGGGCGACCCAGATCTTGCAGGATGACATGTACAGGTTGTTTTTGATTATCATTTGTTTCCAAATAAGGTAAGGCTTACAATTGAATATGTTTTCATCCTTTTAATCACTTTGCGTCAAGTTTGTGTAGACTTTGATTAAATAGAAAGAGGAACTGCATGTTTTACTGAGAGAAATGTATGTTTGGCTGATGTACATAGAACATATTGTATGTATCTTAGTGCTTAGTCTTTAGTAAAACAGAATTTAAATTTGGTTTGGTGGTCAGGTGATCTAAATATTCGTAGCAAATGACTGCTGAGAAGTCAACTTAAAAACCTCGAAAGAACAGATTTCTGCAACATACTATATAGTAAGGAGAAAAAAAGAGACTTCTGCAGACTATTGCTTCAACTGTCCTAAGAAAATGAGCCGGAACTCAATACCCTTTCTACGTTTCTTTATCCTGGACTCACTGTCCGTGTGCACCCATAGCAGACCATGGCTGTCTGTAAAAAGAGCCAGAGGCCCTCAGAAGGGAAGCTAAATGTTTTTATTGTGTTTGGTAGGTAATGTGTTATGCAGCCCAGATATTTCCATTCATATTCATTAATCAGAAATGAAAGAACAATAATACGTATCTTAATTAATCTGAGTTTGTTTGCTTCCATTTAGCTCATACACTCATCAGCTTGTTTTCAATCTCAGTAGCAATAGGAAACGGCCAAACCCTCATCAGGCTCAAGTGCTTATTGGAGACCTCCAGTACAGGGTGGGTTAAGGTAGTTAGCATACACCCTCTGAAATGATATACTTCATGGAATTGGGAATCCACCTACCAAAACGTAAACAATTATGAATCATATGTTGGAGAATACATTGTACAAAATATTTGTAGTAAGCTGGTTAATTTCAGTTGGGGGGAACAATATCTAGAAATCAGCATGCATCCTTCATGTGTGTGAGAAAAATGTACTCTTTATATTTAAAGTCCGGGCAAAGTAAAAATTTGAGCTCTGTTCATGTGATAAAACAATTGCTGAAAACAGGAAAAGACTGTGACTGTCTGTACTTTTGCAGCTGTTTAATGGTCGATATAATAGATTTGAGCAAATTGAC
This sequence comes from Cottus gobio, assembly GCA_023566465.1. Taxonomy (NCBI): domain Eukaryota; kingdom Metazoa; phylum Chordata; class Actinopteri; order Perciformes; family Cottidae; genus Cottus; species Cottus gobio. The sequence continues at coordinate 17,642,287 of CM042237.1, forward strand.
AAATGTGTGAACATTTTGCAAAAGTAGTGTGCAACAGTGAGATGGCCACTATGTAATGTATATACTGTACTGTAAGCTTGGAAGACATATCCATATAATTACTAAACTTGGTGTTGTATGTTTCACATGCAGTAATTCCATTTGATGCACATTTATACTACTTATATAGTGCCATCAGATCAATTTAAATTGCATTTTTGGGGTGTTCAATAATCCCTTCAGTGTTTACACTGTTGGCAAAGGTTAAGAGCTACAGTGTCAAGCCAGGCAGCTGGTGTGAAAGAATGACATGGCCTTAGAGGAAAGAATTGACCTATCATCTAATTACCAAGCTGCCTTTCCAGAGCATCCTAATTACAGAGATGTAAGCAGCTGCATGGTGTTGCTACTTTGACTGAGAGAAGGTCAGTTATAGACATTATCTATCCTACTTATATACTGTACTTAGAAGTGTACACTCTCAATGTGACCTCAAATATATAAATACATTTATTGCCATTATTTTCTACCTAGTAATTACATTGTCCGATGTTCTTCTAGTTCTAGTAGAACCAGCCAAATGAGATTCCAATAGTAACATACAACAGGCATAGAACAGTTTCCACTGCTTTTTCAACAAAATAACTGTTTGCTTTTTTCAGTACAGGCACTCAGTCATTTGAAGTTTAAAATATCAGCTTATGCTATGCTATACGCCACCCTGAGGAAGAGTCACTGAGGCAGTGATCTGTCCATGTACGGGGACAGTTGACAAAGGGTGCCACCTCTCAGGGATGCTCCCCAGAGGAAAGCTCAGTGGACACGATGAACCCCACAAATCGGAGCTACTCCCACTGTCGCCCAAGAGGCGAGACCTACAGGAGAAGAAATCCCAGAGCCCCAAAGTGGGGCGAAACCTGCGCAGAAAGCTGCAGAAGTGCCTGCAGGGACCAGAAGACAACTCTCTTCATGACTTGTCATCAGTGGAAACTATCTGCACCAAAGCTGACTACAGCAGTTCGGCTTGCCAGGATGACATTGGGGTTGTGGAGGATACTCTACCCAGGCTTATTGAAAAGATCAGAAACATAGAAGAGAAAAAAGAGAGGGAGGATGAGGAGGCAGAGGAAGGCTCTAGTAACATTGTGGAACATATTCTTAAAGAGCTGAAAGGCATCAACAAGATCCAGGAGGAAATTTCTGACCTGAGGCAGTATCTAACATCTGTTCGAGGATCGGTGGATGAAGTATCTTGTTGTGTTGATGCGGTGCTCAGTGAAATGGGTGAGCTGTACTCGGGGGCTTCGGCTGCACCTCATCCTAGTCATGTTTCTAAAACATCACACATCAGGCGAGGAAGCCTGGGTAGACAGAACGCCATCACATCTCTTCAAGGGAGAGACATCAGTCCACTGTTGGATCGCAACGATTGTGGAAAAGATTCAGGAATGAAATCATGCATGCTCGACCCTACGAAACCCAACACCTGCTACTTTGAGCTTCATCGTGGCCATGGCTACCAAAGCACCAGCTCTTTGTCATCATGCCGCAGTTCGAATTGTCAGGAAGCAAGCCTACTTTCTGGTGACACAGAATATGAAAGTTGGCCTTCTGTTGATATGCAGCACAGTATAAGTGGGGAAGGACGTTGGAGTGAGGAGGACATCTGCTGTTGTGCAAACAGCAGAGAAAATCTTGACACAGAGGAGACACAAAGCAGCACACCGGGTCATTCTTCACACAACAGCTCTGAGCATCTCTCATTGCTGTTCGGACACCATTACAACTCTCCATCGAGTTCCTCCAGTACAACGGACTGGAGGCCCCCAAGACTACCAACTGAGGAAGAAAACCTGGAGTGCGACTGTTCAGCAAACTGCCCATACTCGCGTAGTTCTGGTTACCACACCATGGATGCTTGTGCATACGAACTGGGTAGTGAGCCCTCCAGGAGTCTGAGTTGCTCCACTGTGCTGTTGACAGACTTTGATGATGGTTGCCTGGAGCCGCATTCACTGTGCGATGACTGGCCATCTTCCGGTGACACTCTTGATCTGGGGTCTGCTGACAGTTTGGACAAGGAGTGGACCGATCACAGCATCTCCAGGGATAAAGCAGGAGAATCTTTGTCACAAGAGTCATCTGAAATAGATCCTGATAGCGCAGCTAAGACCCCCAATGTAGGTGTTGACGTAACAACTTTTGGCAAGGCTGTACTCACTTTCAGGTCAGCTTTAAAAGGGGCTTTAAAAAAGTTGGAAGGATCCCACCCTGAAGATGATAAAGATGATGGTGGACATAAAGCATCTCCATCCCCTGTCAGAGAATCCAGTGAGCCCCAGGAGGAGCAGAGCAGTACAGATTATACAGAGGGAGAAGTCAGTCTGACAGAGAATACCACTCAATTTGGCACTCCAAAAGAGCAAAGTGATGCTTTGGTCTACGTGGATTTTGACGAGACACATGAGGACAAGTCATGCTCCCTTCAAACATCCCCCCATGAAGCAATGCACTCTCCCTGCACCCCAACTAAATGTCACTCTGGAGAAATTTCCCAGGACAAAGGAGAATGTCCAACAGATGGGAAACGGTCCACCCTTGATTTAACACCAGACAATTGTCCAGCGAGGCAGGATGAGAGTCTGCTGGGCTCAGGGCTTAGTACAGATGAGGTGTGGTTAAGTCCAATTCGGGAAAACCACGTTCTTGACGAGGAGAAAGTAGAAAAGTCTACAGATGCCAGTCACAGAGGGCGAATGGCTAATTTCCAGCGCATTCTGAGGGAAAAGCGGCAAACCCGTCATAGACTATCCAAATCTGCTCAGGGGTCCCATGGCTCTCAAGGGTCCCATGGCTCTCAAGAGTCTCAGGGATCCCAATCTCAAGACGAGTTTATCTCAGGTATATTATATACTTCAAATTGCTGCCAAGCCCAGTAATAACAGCAAAAACATACATCTTGAAGCATGTAATGATCCGGTGAAATTTACGTATATTCCATTGATGTTAAATGTATCATAATACATCTGTCAGTTATAAACACTCTTACTTTTTTCTTTGCAGATTGTGGGAAAGAAGATAATCAGGTTACTCATATAACATTAGCTATTTAAGCTACAGTTGTTTTCCTGTTCATTTTGGTCATTTATTTTCCATTGCTTGTCTTTATCAAAGGGAGTGCTTGTGTGCACTCCAAAGCATATGCACAACATGCAAATGATACAGGTCCCATCACTTCAGTCTTTCTGTATAATAAATAGTGTATTATTGTTTCATTTCTGTTGCACAAATCCCCAGTTCTGTTTCTGGTGCTAACGTTAGTGGAGCTGCTTCCCCAGAGGTTTTTCAAAGAATATCAGAAATCCTTACTTTGTGCGTTAACCCCAAAGGGATCTCCACTTTCAACTTCTGTTATCTGAGAGAACGATATACAGCAACAGATGAAATACTTTTCCTTTTGAAGGAAAAGTAAAATAACTTGTATGTACTTGTGAAACCCCCCAGTGGAAATGTTGGTGGTTTTGCGAAATCCTTGCAAGTGATTTCTTCTAAATTATCTGGGGTGTCTGTTAAAGCAGTCTGAAAACCAATTTTACATGACCTGTGAAATAGAACCACTTCTGTGGTATTGTGCCTCTATAATGTTGGTCCACCATTGCATTTTACATAACATCTTTTACAATTACAGAGTTCAGCAATATTTATTTGATCTTGTGTTCTTAAGGCATCATCACTTTTTACATTTGTTTTATTTGACTTTGCATGTTCTAAAACACCAAGAAGGTCAAACTCAACCAAATACAACTTTTCATTATTCCAACTCCACTCCTCTCATGCCCTACTGTGCAATATAACGTGAACTTCTTTTTAAGTCGTCAGCCTAAATTCTTACATTTGAAATCTTGTAGGTCCGAGATGAAGAACCCAATGCCAGACAAGCCTGGGTCAAACCAGGGTAAGTTATTTATTTATTTATTTATTTATTTATTTATATATATATATATACAATATTATGTCGCAATTTTAGGTATGAAAAAGATAAAAAATTGTAATTAGTAATAAGTAGCACTAAATGTGACTATAATCATTTGGCTATTGTGATGACAGTGGTAATGTCCTTTAGTGCACCGCTGTGTATGTGAGAACCTTTTATTCACTTTTATTCTATCTTTGTTGGTGCCTAGTGGCGGATCTGGTCTGTATGGGATTGACAGCATGCCAGACCTGCGTAAAAAGAAGCCCATCCCCTTGGTCAGCGATGTGGTCAGTAATGACTTGTCATTCCTTTGTTATTAATACTGTGTGTCACATGTCACCTTGTTAGTTTGTGTTTGTCTTTCTTTGCTGAGTTCACGTCTTTCTATTTGTGAGACAGCCACAGAAGTCGCAGTTCTCATTTTGGAGACAAATATGAAATCAGCCTGCTAATTTCTCTCTCCCTCCTTTCTTAAACCCAAAACTATTCCCCACAACTCTCTTGAATGCATTCACTCTCCTTGGTCAGGCTATGGTAAGTTAATAGAACCCAGTTGCCACTCCCTTTGCAACTGAAGCTCAAAATATCAAGTAGGACAAATAAAACAGTAGTTGCCTTGAACACATTTGTCGACAGCATGTTGATCTCTTTGATCGCCAACTTCTTGTTTAATACAAAATGAAAGCATTTGCATGCATCTTTGTCCTGGGCAGCTTTTTCTTCCTACTTGATATTATCATTGCAATATGTTTTCAACAAATCATTCCCACTCCTTTTGGTTTGTATTAACACTCTCATGAATATGTGTGGCTGATGGTTTTGGTATTGTTTGATAGTATAACTTTTTAGTAGTCTCTTCACTAGTCTCTTGAAACTAATACTACTCACATGGGTTTTCTGGTAATCCGGTAAGAATTACGTCATTGGGACAAAATAATAACTCTACTCACCACCCTTACAACTACCTCTAGCCACCTTTATAACCATACTGACCTTCATTGTCATAGTCCTATTTTGAGCTGTGCTTGGTTGTGGGCTGAATATGCGTTTGATAAACACTAACTCTGCCAAAAATGTCCTGTCACGTGTGTTCAGTCTCTCGTCCAAGCCAGGAAAGCAGGGATCGCATCTACCATGGCCGCACGGTCGTCAATCAAGGATGAGGAGCTGGTGAGTATAACACCTTATCCTTTTCAATCCACCAAAAAATGTATACATTTTATGATTCAGGATTCTTTTGGTCTAACGCCATGCATTTAAGGGTGCTATCACACCTGTAGTTGGGTTACATTACATTTCATTTAGCAGACGCTTTTATCCAAAGCGACTTACATGATATACAGTAGACCGAAGACACAGCAACGGTGAGCAATTAGGGTTAAGTGTCTTGCTCAAGGACACAACGACATGGACTGGCTGAGCCGGGGTTTGAACCACCGACCCTCTGATTGAAAGACTGACTTGCTAACCACTGAGCCACAGTCGCCACAGTTAATTTGGTCCGGACCAAAGGGGAAAATTAAGACATTGTTGCACTTTAGTTGGTCCGGTTCCTGGTCACACTGACTTTTTACAAACAAACCAAGAGAAAAGTAAATATGAAGTTCTACAGACTGACTGACTAAAGTAACTCGTGGATTGGACAGTTTTGGTGATCGTCATCCTGCATCATCAGGACCCTCGAGAGGATGGTAAAAAATCCGGGGAAGTTTATGCAGCACTTTAATTCTGATGTGTCCATTCATGTTTAGAAGTGATTACAAGTATCATTAGACTGCAAATTGACAGCATGTTTTGATAATTAATGATAGAGACAGGACTGTACAAAAGTCCCTTCGCAGAGTCCAAGATGACTGGTGCGAACGTCGGGGTGCGTGCAGAAACGTTGACAAGGACTATTACTATGATCCCATGATTTACAATGAAGATAATGAACTGGCAAATACACAGTCAAGCACAGCAGTTTTAACAACACGTGGCCTGTTTTAATTGGGGAAAATACCTGCGCTGACGTGCATGTGATTTGCATAAATAGGTTCTATGCATAGCCTTGAATAAAGATTAATAAGGATGATTCTTGAACAGGTTTCACAATCGGCAGATGGGTTTATTAGTTGTTTATCTTAGATAGAATAGATAGAATTATGTGCTTGGTCAAAAAATGTAAAACGCATCAGAGTCCTCTTGGAAGCCTTTGCAGGTGGCCTTTGCTTCGGCTCGGTTGTTTGGTCCCCACCAGGTTTGGATTGACCGCTTTCACACCAGCCCAAATGAACCGTGCTTAGCAGGTGCAACCGGACCAGAGTTTGAGTTTAGTTAGTCGTGAAAACACCCTAACAAAAAATAGTGTCCCCCTTCTGTAGAAAAACCATGTGTACAAGAAGACCCTACAGGCTCTCATCTACCCCATATCCTGCACTACGCCCCACAACTTTGAGGTCTGGACCGCCACGACGCCCACATACTGCTACGAGTGTGAAGGGCTGCTGTGGGGAATAGCCCGCCAAGGAATGCGTTGCTCCGAGTGTGGGGTCAAGTGCCACGAGAAGTGCCAAGAGCTGCTGAATGCCGACTGCCTCCAGCGTGAGTACCGACCAGCAAACAACCAAGCGTCACATGCACTACTACAAGTAGTAGTTTTAAATGGATTTTAATCTGCGTATGTTTTCTCCTGTTAAATGCATAGGTGCTGCGGAGAAGAGTTCCAAGCACGGTGCTGAAGACCGAACTCAGAATATCATCATGGCCATGAAGGACAGGATGAAGATCAGGGAAAGGAACAAGCCGGAAATCTTTGAACTCATCAGGGAGGTGTTCATCATCAGCAAAGCCATCCACGCGCAGCAGATGAAGACCATCAAGCAGAGCGTCCTAGACGGCACTTCGAAGTGGTCAGCCAAGATCACCATCACAGGTGAGATTTTCTGAAATCAACCACAGCTTTAAAAGGGACATCCTCAGCATAAATCTTGGTTAATGCCGACGGTTGTCCCTCGTGTCTTTGTTCCTCCGCCACCGCGCTAGTTGTTTGCGCCCAAGGACTTCAGGCAAAGGACAAGACAGGATCCAGCGATCCCTACGTCACCGTTCAGGTGGGCAAGACCAAGAAGAGAACCAAGACCATTTATGGCAACCTCAATCCTGTCTGGGAGGAGAAGTACCACTTGTAAGTCACCAACAAATGCCTTCGTTGGGCAATGTGTGTATACATGTAAAATATTCCTATTATTTTATAAGCAACTGTACCGTCTTCTTTAGTTTCTATATGTTTTTTTTCTTCTTTTTCCGCTAGCGAGTGCCACAATTCCTCAGACCGCATTAAAGTCCGTGTGTGGGACGAGGACGATGACATCAAGTCGAGGGTGAAGCAGCGTCTGAAGAGGGAGTCCGATGATTTCCTCGGCCAAAGCATAATTGAAGTGCGAACGCTGAGCGGAGAAATGGACGTCTGGTACAACCTGGGTCAGTACGCTGTTTGCTTATGGACAACACAGTGAAACGTATACTGCTGGAACAACCTATTGCTGGACAGAACTAGGAGACACTCTCAACAATCAAAGCTAGAAACTCACTCTGAGCAGTTCTACACATTAGAGAGACTGCAGCTCCTCTCTAGGTGGTGGACAGATGATAAGCACATCCTCTTCACAATATGAGGATAACTTATCTCAGGCCCATTGGTCAAAAGATACTGCATGCAGAGGGGGGTAGAATAAAGTTCTTGCCAGTACTACAATCCCAACCATCATAGCTTCATATTGTTCAAAACTTTCAAAATCGTAACAATTAGTTTTGTTTGAAATGACAACTAAATCCATCTCCAACAGTTTATACTGTGTGTGTGTTAAGCAAGTAAAGGTGCACGCTCCCACCATTATGCCAGCCGAGTTACAGAAGTCTATAGCTTTGCTTTACCTGCTGTCCATTTTCTTGGAAGAAAACTGAACAGGAATCTTATTCATAAACTTATTTTGTCCAATATTTTTGCCAGCATAAGTCAACTATACGGTTTCGGAAAGGCAACAAACACTGTTTCAAACACACACAAAATCTGCAGGCCTGTGGTGGGCACAAAACACACCGACACTGGAATACTAAAAAACTAAAAGGGCACACAGAGAGACCCAAGTTGGAATGTCGTTCTTCAGATTTGTTCGTGAGCTTACCCTGTTAAAAACCAATCGTCATCATATTGAAACAACATGGATGCCACAGGGACGACGTGTTAGCTGTTTCTGAATATTTTTGTGGTACAGAAAACCAGATCGTCTTCGTAGCGGTTGTGCTTTCACCCCTGGCGAACCTCTTCCTCATTTACCATGTCTGCTTTGAATAGTTCCCCTTTCAAAGGTTTGATTAATGTCGTTGTGTCCTTGAGCAAGACTCTTAACCCTAATTGCTCACCGTTGCTGTGTAATATAATGTAATTCACTTCCAAAAGAAGGGTGCATTCTTTTTACATGTCTGTGTTTCCAGAAAGTCCAGTCAGATGTTTGTTTTAACCTCATTAGCCATTATATCCTTTGCCTGCAGGTACATTTTTATTGAATTCTTTTAGACAGGCATGGAGTGGCCCCAAGGCCCAAATAGTCCTGCATGAAAATACTTGCAGTCCTTTTAACGCTTGCTAATGAAAAAAAACTAAATGTTGAAAATCCCAGGTTCTCTTCCATCAGGTTTGAAGATGAGCCCTGAATACAGTTGTTTCAAAAATACACAGAAGCTGATTTTATTAGCCCCCTTTGCTATTTAGTACAAGCACAAGTACAGGCTGGGTACCCCCCACGCTTACTTTATGGCACGTTGCTTTGATTGATCGCTCCTCGTTAAAAGCCCTCCATCCTCCCACCCGTGTTGCATGTGAGGCGTTCACTGTCTTGCCTCCACTTGATTAAAAGTGCAGAAGATTGGCATTGATCATACTCCCGCTGAAAGAGCACTGAATACGAATGTGCCTATAAATCTGCTGTTGTTTCGTGTCAACTGGGAGACACGAAGTGCTCGGTTTTATGCCCCTCTGATAACCACATCAACAAAACATTCCTCTTGTCAGGAGCCGTTTTGCAAAATGAATGATCAGTTATGTAATGTGCGCTCTGCATAATTCTCGCGCTCCAAAGGGTCCCTCTATCGTCGTCCCCCCACCCACCCTTCCCTTCTCTCAATGTGTGATTATCAAGAAGCGGCACACAAGTCGGAAATCGACCCCCGACACGTACAAATTACCCTCAATAATGTGCCTGTCAGGGCAAATAGCAGGTTGTGAAGCCGAGCCAAGTGTCTCTTGACGATCAGGCGCGCATCCACACACAGCCCCTATGCCATTGTCTTCCTCACCATCAGCCAGAGGACTTCTATTAGCGTCGCCGGCTCTGTGCTGCCGTCCAACTGTAGAAACAGAACATATACACACACTCACACACACACACACACACACACACACACACACACACACTTACATATACCCCTGCAATAGCACTGCCAGGGTAATAGTCTGTAATTAGCATTGCGTTAACAAGGCCGGCTTCCCACTGGGGCTCCCGTGTCACAGATGGGTACTGGGAGTTATAAGTCGCTGTATCTGCTTAACATGTGTCTTTGTGTTTTTGATTACAGAGAAGAGGACGGACAAGTCGGCCGTGTCGGGGGCCATTCGGCTGCAAATCAACGTGGAGATCAAGGGCGAGGAGAAAGTGGCTCCGTATCACGTGCAGTACACCTGCTTGCATGAGGTATTTGGCTCTCACGCAGCAGGGTCGTGGTAATGATCTAAATGCACAGCAGATCAATTGAGCCCAAAGTGGTCGGCCCCTGTGTCAGTGAAGTAATGGCCGCCACAGGACATCTGTGATGGGGATGGCTAGAAATTGCATGTAATCAGCCTTATGGTGTGTTCACACCGAACGCGACGCAAATTATTCGCGCGACCAGATTACATGTAAAGTCAATGCACAGACGCATATGGTTGCGACAGACGCAAATTTACGCTGGGCGCGAGTAACGCGGCACGTATGACTGAAATTTTCCAACTCGGGCGAAAATTCGCGTCGCGAAAGCCAATCAGCGTTATGAAGCTCTGCGCGTCATCACTGCCGTCCTGCCGGTGCTGAATCAAACTGCTGCTGGTCCGCCTGAAGTAGTGCTGGCAGCGGCCTGATTCTGACGCTGTTGTGCGGTTACGGATGATATTATGAACCCGGACACGGGGGCGTTTGATGGTCCGACATTAGAGGGACTTCCACAATAAGTTTAAAGCAGAACTAGTGGTTAATTTAATGGTGGATGGCGGAAACTGTACTGTTTTTACGGAGATAAGCCACAGAGATAAGCCCCGCCCCCTTTCAGGAGCGAGTAAAGCCAGTAGCGAATGACGCGAATTAACACATAAAGTCGAGCAAGTAAACTCACGCGAGTAACGTGTCGCGTTCGTTGTGAACACACCATTAGAAGCAGTGACAGTGTATCAGTGACATAACAGTTACATAATCTCACCTCTAGACTTTCCATGTAGAATATCTGCATAGGTTTTACTATCTCACACACCCTTGAACATGAACCATATATCATAATCTGCTCTGATCCCCAAAAGCCATTCAAATGACCCAGCGTCTCTGTCTGCTACAGAACCTGTTCCACCACTCGACCGACATGCTCGGCCAAGGTGCGGTAAAAATCCCGGAGGCTCGCGGGGACGACGCCTGGAGGGTCTACTACGACGACGTGGCCCAGGAAGTAGTGGACGAGTTCGCCATGCGCTACGGGATCGAGTCAATCTACCAGGCCATGACGTGAGTTTGTGTGTATGAGTTTGTGTGTTTGTGTGTGTGTGTTTATGCTTGTGCTTGTGTGTCCGTCCATTCCTCTCTTTCTGCTCTCACATCAAATTGCCTCTCGGTGCCGTCCGAGAAGCAATTTGGCCCCCCGTCGGCCTCCAAATGAAAGAAAAATCAATTACAAATGTGCTGAGGATGGATGTGTCTCCATCATATGTCATGCTCCGTGCCAGATGCTCGTTAGCCGGGGGCCCCATCATTCACAGAAATCGCACTCCAATGGGGCCACGCCCTTCAGCCAGCTAAGCCTGCGGGCAGGCAGATGAAACGAGCACTTTTAACTAGACCTCCGAGAGGATAACAAGCGAATAACATGCACATGTACTTTTCTCAATGTGAAGTGTGACGGGGCGGGGAAGAGGACGGCCTGCCGCTGCCCGGGTCTTTATCAAGCTCTCTCTGTGCTCCCCTGTCTCTCCAGGCACTTTGCCTGTCTGTCGTCAAAGTACATGTGTCCCGGGGTTCCCGCCGTGATGAGCACCCTGCTGGCCAACATCAACGCCTTCTATGCCCACACGACCGCCTCCACCAATGTGTCCGCCTCCGACCGCTTCTCCGCTTCCAATTTTGGGGTTTGTATTATTGTAGCTTCACGCACGCAGACACACACACACACACACACACACACACACACACACAGGCAATAAATATGTTTTCGTTTCTGTCTCTCTGTCTTTGTCCATCTCTTTCCTTCCCCTTCATGTGCTCACAATTGTCTCTTTTACCCTGTTGTTCACCACACAGAAAGAACGCTTTGTCAAGCTCTTAGACCAGCTACACAACTCCCTGCGCATCGACCTCTCAACTTACAGGGTAAGATTATGATTGTATTCAATAAGTATCGCCACATGTTATTGTTCTCAAAAGTTATATTGTTGCGATAATGTTGTATTTTCTTTCACTCAATATGCAAAACTCCTCTGTGATCTCTTGTTTTCATGAATTTTGGGGATAACCTACCCCATTATTATGATATTATTATTATTTTGCATCAAAATGTATTCTATCATTCTACTACCGTAAGTTAAAGTTGAGCAATCACTTACATGGGAAACTTTGTCATCTAAAGTTTTATTCTACATTTTGTGACTCACATTTTAATTTGTCATCATTTTTATATCACTTAATGTCCGTCTGCACTGTGACAGCAATCCTATTTTAGAGTTACGAACAGCAGTGTGAACAGCAGGCTGTACGCCTTTTGATGGACCTTCACTCTATTGAGTTGTGTTTAAGTCATCGTTTCTCCTCCTGTAGAACCACTTCCCTGCCAGCAGCAAGGATCGCCTGCAGGATTTGAAATCCACCGTGGACCTTCTAACCAGCATCACCTTCTTCAGGATGAAGGTAGCTGACAGCGTTCCACGTATCTTCATTTTCTTTTGTGGCGATCAAATGATCTTTAAATTAACACTTTGCAGATAACCCTGTTGTCAGGTGAGCGTCAATAACTATTTTGCAGTCATTCACCCCCAAAGTTGCTGTCTCCCATCTGGTTGTCAGGTCCAGGAGTTGCAGTCTCCACCGAGAGCCAGCCAGGTGGTGAGGGACTGCGTCAAGGCCTGCCTCAACTCGACGTACGACTACATCTTCAACAACTGCCACGAGCTGTACAGCAGACAGTACCAACCCGCCGACGCGGTGAGTGGCGGACTAATCGTCCAGCTGTGCCCCGGTTTCCGTCAGTAAGTAAAAGCGTCGCAAGGCCAGATGTCTCTCTCTCTCTCTGACCCTGTGTTGTGGTCACACCCAGAACAAGGAGGAGCTCCCTTTGGAGGAGCAGGGTCCGAGCATCAAGAACTTGGACTTCTGGCCCAAACTCATCATGCTCATCGTCTCCATCATCGAAGAGGACAGGAACTCCTACACGCCTGTGCTCAACCAGTTAGTAATGGGCTCGCACTCCCTTTTATCCTCTACTGCTTTTATTCCAAGTTGCAGGAAATACACTGAAATGTTTGACTGCATCTTGAGTTTCCCCGTTTCATATTCCTGCTCCATTGACAGTAGAGTTTAAAATGTTCTCAACACCCAATCGTGGTTAATTGTCAGGTTCCCCCAAGAGCTGAACGTGGGGAAGGTGTCAGCGGAGGTCATGTGGACATTGTTCGCTCAAGACATGAAGTATGCCATGGAAGGTAAGTCACATATGTCACATGTCCATCAGCCCACTTGTGATCACTTGACGTGTTGTGTCGATGGTGTGCAGTACGTTATTGTCCCACTCCAGACTCGCATATGTTAATTTCGGTAACTAAAACTACTCCTAAAAAGACAACATTTCAACACTGACCGTGACGATATCGCTGACGAGGTATTGCCGTTTTTTTGTGGCTAGAATAGCTTTACATATTATTTGATGATTTGATGAAAAAGGACATTTGACACAGGACTAGGACTAAATAATGACAAACTGAAGAGAGAAAACATTTGGACTTAAAGTCGACTTAAGATGTAATGACTTTCCGTCGCCTGAAACTACAAAGGATATAAATGAGACTAGAACTAATAAGCAACGCCGTTTTAAGGCTGAGACTAAATCTAAAATAGCTGCCAAAATTGACTCGGTGACTCGAATTGAGTACTTATATATAATAGTACATGTAGTATACTTATAGTGTTATTATTCTGCTTTGTTGAATTTGGTAGTAAATGATAAATAAACTTTAGTTGTATCGCGCTTTTCTAGCCTTCGAAGACTTTAAAGCTCTTCAACCTACTTGTCAATCACACATTCGTACACCATCAGCGCAGCCTTTGGGAGCAATTTGGGGTTAAGTGTTTTGCCCAAAGACACGTCGACATGGACTGGAGGAGCCGAGGATCGAATGGCCGATCGTCTGGTTGAAGGACGACTCTGCTCTACCGCTGAGCCATAGTCGTCTTTATTTTAATTTTTTTATATGGAAAACATTTTGGGCTTTGTGGGGAAAGAACAAGTCAAAGAGAAGCTCTGCTCAAACTGAAAATGAGAAGACGACAAGTTCCTGGGTAGAATCGATGCAGTGAAAGAGGGAATGAATAACTGTGCAGTGTGTGAGAGCGGCTTATGCCTCCCAGGAGCCTCTCTGTGATTTCTCTCTGCTGCGCTGTACTGTACAGCACCATCGCGAGGCAGTCAGCTTCCATCCAAGCCCCCGTATTCTAGAGGAATCCCCAAAAGAGACCCTCACTTTTTTCTCTCTTTCACAAACTGCAGCACCGAAGTGGCGGCCCTTTCATTTCCAATCTGTTTGAATATATAAAGGAATGGAATGAGTCCTGAGAGATTATGCTCCAGAAGCAGAAGTATTTTTTAGTGGGTCACTAAAAGATGATACTCAAGTTCCTGGGTAGAGTTAGGCTGATTGTTATGCAGGGCCACAGTCCAAGACCAAGTCCAGTCGAGTCCGAGCCAAGGCCAAGTCCAAAGGCAGTTGAAACCGAGTCTTCTAACATCAAACTAATCAATTCCCAAGACAATTCCGAGTCCATCAAGGGCACGAGACCAAAACAAGTGCAAGACTTATCAAAACCGGACTCGACTACTACAGCCCTGTAAATTATCTTTGCAGCCAGTCTAGACATTTTATTTCAATGCATATACAGGCATGGGAGAATTGTTCTAAGACTTTAAAGACTGGGGCGTCTGTGGCTCAGTGGTTAGCAAGTCGGTCTTTCAATCAGAGGGTCGGTGGTTCAAACCCCGGCTCAGCCAGTCCATGTCGGTGTGTCCTTGAGCAAGACACTTAACCCCTAATTGCTCACCGTTGCTGTGTCTACTGTATATCATTTAAGTCGCTTTGGATAAAAGCGTCAGCTAAATGAAATGTAATGTAATGTAAAGAATTTAAACCTGTTTTAGTCTTGAAATTAGAATTATGTTCGGTGTGGCTGAGATTCAGATTTAAAGTGCACTCTAGAAATTTAGCCTGGCACGACCATTATGGTGAGAGGCCTGTGAGAAACACATTAAAGAAGGTGTGGTCTAAATCCTGACTTTTAGTCCTCAATTATGATGCAACTCAATGGCATGACTCTCTGGCACAACCTCATTCCAGGCCCTTGTGTCTTTTGTATATGCAGAGCACGAGAAGCAACGGCTGTGTAAGAGCACCGACTACATGAACCTGCACTTCAAAGTCAAGTGGCTCAACAATGAATATGTCAAGGAGCTGCCAAACTTTAAGGGCGTCGTTCCCGACTACCCGTCGTAAGTGCTTATTCTCTCATAGGCACAGCACTTCCTAAAACGTCTTTATCAAATTGATTGATTGATCCCTAACCTAGGTAATAGCTGTCTTTATTTTCCCTTGCAGATGGTTCCTACAGTTTGTGCTACAGTGGTTGGAGGAGAATGAAGATGTATCCATGGAGTTCATGCATGGAGCCCTCGAGAGAGACAAAAAAGATGGAGTAAGAACATTTCAATTTCCCCTTTTATCTGTTTATCTGCCTCTTCAAGAATTGTTGAAAGCATGGATGTTAAAACGCCCACAATCCAGCCAACAGACCCCCGTAAACTGTGATTGTGAAGCAGGGTTGTGGGTTGCACTGCACCACATCAGCCCGAACTGTTAGGGTTCTAAATCAAATCCTTGGAATATGGGTTCTCAGTAGAACCATCTGAGGGGATTCTAGATGAATCCTTTAGAATTTTAAATAATTCTTGGTGGAACCCCTGGAGGGTCTCTTGATAAAACCTTTGGAGTTTAAAATAATTCTCGTTAGAACCCCCTGGAAGGGTTCTAGATGAAACCAAGGGTTCTTGGTAGAAATGCCACTGTGGAACCCCCTTTGTAGGTTTCATGAAGTGCTTCAAAACTTGAATCGTTGGTAGAACCCCCTCTGTGGGTTTTAGATGAATCCTTGGAATATCAAATGGTTCTCAGTAGAACCCCTCAGTCCCGGTTCTTGTTGGCACCCTTAGAAGGTAGCAATGGGTGTAAGTTCATGTATTTGTTTGTGTTTAGTTCCAGCAGACGTCTGAGCATGCTCTGTTCTCCTGCTCTGTGGTGGACATCTTCACCCAGCTCAACCAGAGCTTTGAGATCATTAAGAAACTGGAATGTCCCGACCCTGACGTGATGGCTCAGTACAGTCGCCGGTTCTCCAAGGTACGCCCACTACACTGGATGGTGACACTTTAAAAGCTGCGCCCAAGTACAACACACAGGAGTTGACAATCAATTTGAAAACCTACTACATACTTGTTTGTAACTCAGGAGCTACAAGAAACGTGGACATTTCAATGAACACGAATCTATTGAAGCCCATTCCCGGCAGCAAAAAAATCACTTAACAAAAAAAAAAAAAAAAGAGCCAATCAGCGTTGAGAAGCTCCGCGCGTCATCACTGCCGTCCTGCTGGTGCTGAATCAAACTGCTGCTGGTGCGCCTGAAGTAGCGCTGGCAGCGGCCTCAGTCTGACGCTGTTGTGCGGCTACGGATGATATTATGAACCCAGACACGGTTTGATGGTCCGACATTAGAGGGACTTCCACAAGAAGTTTAAAGCAGAACTAGTGGGTAGTTCAATGGTGGATAGGGGAAACGGTACTGTGTTTACGGAGATAAGCCACAGAGATAAGCCCCGCCCCCTTTCAGGCGCGAGTAAAGCCAGTAGCGAGTAAACTCACGCAAGTATTGGTGTGTTCACACCATTACCAAGTACCAAGTAATGGCGTGTTCACGCCATTACCCTGAAAACGCATAAATTGCGTGTGGTTGTCATTGTAAGACCGGCGAGTGGCTGAAGGGACCTGTGAGGAATCGTCACTGAAGCGCATGCGCACCTCTATGGAAGCCCATTTCCGTCAGATCTTTTTTTTTTTTTTTTTTCTGGCAGAAAATCTAATAAAAAAAAAAGAAAAAGGGCTTCCATACGAAGCAGCTTGTCACTGCTTGTAGAAAGAGTTTGAGATATGAGGTGAATTACAAAACCGCATTGTCTGGCCTCTGGAGGGATGTTCACTTTTTCTTTTTTAAAGGGAATTTGATATTTCCTCATTAAAAATAAATGTTGTGTTGGACATAATACTCCCTCCGGGGAGGGGGGGTGGGTGGGGGATTTGCTTTCCTACATGCCAAAGAATACATTACAGGACATTTGGAGATGTTTGTAATATAAATTAATTAATATAAATTAAATTGTTTCAAATTAAATTTTGTTGCATGTTATCTTAATATTTTTCTTTCCTCTTTAACTACAGACTATTGCCAAAGTTCTTCTGCAGTATAGTGCCATACTGACCAAGAGTTTTCCTACTTACATCGACAAAGAGAAGATTGTAAGTTGTCAACCAGTCTTAGGCATTTTAAAGTCAATGTTGTGGTTTATTATGAATTCACAATGCCATTTTTACACTTGACAGACCTTCAGCGGCTCCACCATTATATCAACAAACTTATTTTTAAATTACGCTAGTGTTTCCAGAGTTGAATAATTCCGTAAATAAAAAACAATTATCAATTATCTTGTAGATAATGAAAAGTTCCTGCTCCATGTGTGTAACATTTGTGTATTCTATGTCTGTCTCATCCCGTGTCCTCTGGCAGCCATGTGTCCTGTTGAATAATGTGCAGCAGTTAAGAATCCAGCTGGAGAAGATGTTTGAGTCGATGGGTGCCAAACAGGTAAGACAAACGGCGTTGATGGATGATGTGCTACGGCGTCATGAAATGATTCATCCTTTAATGGCTCCAAAACAAAAAAAAGAAAAAACATACACTGACGAATCAACTAAACCTTTTTATGAAAAGTGTGTCTTCTAGAAGCGGTTGCTGATACAACAGTTGTGTTTGTGTCTCTGGTGTGTCAGATTGCAACAGAAGAAGCGCTGGTATGTACAGTAGTGGTAGTTGAGACCATGTGAAATAGATTCCAGGTGGTGCTGGATCAAGACGTAGTCTGAACTCTTGGCGAGGCCGTAGAGGGGGTTTAAAAGCTCTGTACGCCCTCAAGGTGTCTGATGTGGTGCTGCCAATGAAAGCATACGCTTTTCATTTCATCAACGCGGACAAAAGATTAGACCCTCATTGGCAGGAGAATATTGAGACTGTAATTAAATCACATCCTCCGATAGTGTCTTCAAGTTAAAAGCTTTGGAATATAGAAGGGTTTTTGGTAGAACACCTTAGTTGGGTTCTAAATGAAAGCTTTGGAAAATAATTCCCTAAAGAACTCCCTGGGTGGGTTCTAGATGAAACCTTTGGAATTTAAAGTGTTCTCTGAATAATCCACTGGGTGGGTTCTAGATAAAGCTTTTGCAATGCAAAAGGGATCTCTGTAGAACCCCCTGGGTGGAATTTAGATGAATCCCTTCAAATTTAAAAGGGTTTTCGGTAGAACTCCTTATTTGGGTTCTAAATGAAACCCTTGAAATTTAAAATGTTCTCATGAAGAACCCCCCGGGTGGGTTCTAGGTGAAATCTTTGAAATATTAAAGGGTTCTTAGTGGATGGGTTCTAGATAAAATGTTTTCGGAATTTAAAAATGTTTTCACTGAAGAACCTTCTGGAATGGTTCGAGGTGAAACCTTTGGAATTTAAAAGGGTTCTCCGTTGATGAAACTTTTGGAATATAAAAGGCAGTTTTTGTATTATTATTATTATTAGTATTATTATTATTATTTAGATTTAGTTTTTTAGTATGTAGTGCTGCTTGGTCGCAGAATTGCAGCGGTTTGATACTCTAGCTAAAGTTTCAACCAGTCATTCACTTTACAATTAAAGCAAAATAAAGTGGTGGAAGAGGAAGACGAAGAGGAGGAGGAGGCGGGAGAGATGGAGAAGGTAGGTTTTATTCATGGGCTGAGCACGGCAGATATTTGTCCATATTAAAGCACATCTTTTGGACGTTTAGTCAGTTTAATGGTGCGCCGCTGTATTGATTATTTCCCTCTGCTCTGGCTTGGACAGCAGGTCGTAGCTGAGGATGAGGAAGCCAAGGCTCTGGTTGGTACTGTGGGTGGTAGCAGATTAGATTCACTGATGGTAGACTAGTAGAGCCACAGTTACACATAGCCAACCCCTCTTTAACATTCACAGAAGCCCGTTCTAGTCTGTTCTAGTCTAGTAACTTTGCTGACGTTGATGGGAACCAAGTATTGAACAGTAAGAGCTGATGGTGGCGTTGGATGGAAAGTCTGATGATCATCAAATAATTACAGTTCATCCTGAAGGGGGGAGGCGGGGGGTACCAAATTGCAAGGTACTCAATCCAACAGTTGTTGAGATATTTTATGTCAACTCCATGGTGGTGCTGGGGGAAAAAGTAAGGGAATGATGAACAAATGTCATCATTTGAAATACTTAAACAGTGGTTAAAATTAGAACAGTTACTGAACTGCTGATGTAGTTAGCTATCCCTGGGTCCTCTTCTTTTTTTGTTTTCTATTCCAATGGATGCATGTTTTCCTCCTTTCTTGGACTCAGCTTCTCTCTAGTGATGTGGATTAACAAACTGAATTACCACGACGTCAGTGGTCCATCAAACTAGGTCACGTTCTTTGCAGATGACACCCATCTACAGATTTAATCCAAGGGTCCGGTGTGACGCACTGTGGAGACGTTTGTGTTGTTGTGTTGGCGTCCTTATGATGTTTTCTCCCTCGGTCAAATGTTGGACTAATGTTCCCTGGGTCAGTATGTTGAAATCACCCACTTAGCTTCTAACCTACGGTTGTTATGCTCCTCCATACGCCTTCAACTTTGCGGGGAAAGGCAGTTTTCATGACTTTTGACAGTGATATCCTGAATGGATTCTTTTTACTAGTCAAACTGCTTTTGAGTCATCATGTCCCTTCATTATTTTGCATTTCTAAATCATGCCGCGGGTCGGGCATCGGGTCGAGGGGTTAGCTTCCACTCTCTCGTTGTAGCTAGTTACATGCCTCTCTGTGGCAAAGGTTTTTTTCTTGGAGAGTGGAGTGACAATCTTTCTTTATTTTTTTTATTTTCTCTTTTCTAGCGCAACGATAGAATGCTAGCATGGCAGGCAAGTCCCCCGTACATGCAAATATGTCTTATGAAGCATGCTTGCATCTACTCAAATGTCTGCCTCTCCACATGAAATATTGCATCGCCGTAATATTTTTTGGAAAGAGAGGCGCGTTGAAGTCACCTATAATGAGACTAAATCATGTTGTGTTGTCTTTTCGCTGCCACGTCTAGTTTGAGGAGGAGGAGGAGGAAGACGTAGGGGAAGATGTGGAGAAAAATGAGGTTGAGCTTTGTTGCGGTCATTCTCAGGAGTCCCAAGTCCTCCTCGTATGCCCTGTCGTTCCCACTCACAGTGACCTCTCAGTGACACGCAGCCATACTGATATAAGACGTCCCTTTGGTTGTCGTGGTTACTGTGTTTTTAACACATCATCCGTGGTGATTTCACCCTCCAGTTTATTTGTTTTCACTTTCATTGGCGTTTTCCTCCCTCGAAACCGGTCACTCATTTTCCCTGAAACAAAAGGTTATTTCTGAACTTTTTGGCCTTTCATTTTCTTTAATCTGTGTTCCCTTTGTGTGTTTTTGTTTTGTTTTTGGCAATAGACTGACAAGGAGAAGGTGGGTTTTACAAAATACAGCATGTTCTTTCCAATGTGAAGAAAACCTGCTGTATTTGTTCATTTCAGTTTTCAATTTTAAGTGGCTTAGAGTTACAACCGATTACTATTTTTTTTTTAATCCCAAAACATTCCCACCATGCATAGATGGACGAACCAGTGGAAAAGGTAGGTCACACACACAGCAGCACTGTGTGACGGCCATCCATCCTCTGTAGTCCCATCTTAGTGGGAACTTAAAGTGAATTTCCAAAAGGGAAACAACAATTGAGTTTGTTGCTTAATCGCTTTCGCTTAATGAGCCACAGCATGCTTCGCCTCTCCTGCAGGCTGTGCTTATTTAGATAAAGCCACAGTGCACACCTTGGGGCAGGTAATTCACTGTTTCCTACTTGTTCCCCCCTCCTTGTGAGACGTGTAAGATGCTCGTATTAAACTTTTTTGTTGTTGTTGTTGCTCCCTTTAAAAGTTGGAGACTGCTGATCAAAAGGTGGGTTTGCAATTTGGACCTTCTTTTTTGTTTCGGGCCTCGACATTTTATTTTTGCCAGCAGTAGTAGTAGTGGTGTTTTCTTCAGTCATCACACAATACAATGAGTAAAGCCGATATACAATCTAGTAAGCAATATGACTGAAAAGTTAAAAAAAAAAGCATAACTTTGATTTGTTAAATGTGATTTAAAAAATAAATATTTGGGGCGTTTCTGTTGCCTCTTAGCGGCTAAGCTTGTCAGTCTGGTGAGACGCACATCTCCTGCAGTATTAAACTTTCTTTTATTTGTTTTGTGCTCCCTGCAAAAGTTGGAGTCTGCTGGTACAAAGGTGGGTTTGCTGGGATGTCTGTGTTGTATTTTGTATTTGTTGTTAAATACTCTAAATCACAGGGCTTGTGATGGACAAGAGATTAATTACAGTACAACCCGCCTCTCTCATCCCTTTGGTTTGATGGTTATTGTCGTTATTTTATTAAAAATTGAATTCCCACTTGTAAGCTTTCGCTCTTGCGTTGAAGTGCAGCTTTCAAGTTAGTTTGGGGGCAAATATGACATGGAAGACATTTTTTTGAATTGCTGTTAACGAGTGCCATGTCCTCCAAGAGCTGGAAAAACATCTGATACTATACTTATTTTCTCTGCATTTTACATTTTCTTCCAGTTTCCAGTTGTCTTTATATGCAACAAATGGTACTAAATGGAATTCTAACCAGTGGCCTGCTGGGATTCTGTCCTCTCTGTAGATGGACACCGAGGCCAGTGACTTGCTGAACGACCTGCAGGTGAAGCTGAACAACGTGCTGGATGAGCTCAGCATCACGTTCGGGAACAGGTATCCCAATCCCGACCGCCGGGCAGTGTTTTCCAGTTAAATCGGCTACCGGTTCATATTGATCGATCCTCTCTCTCTCTCTCTCTCTTTGTAGTTTCCAGAGCTGCATCAACGACTGCATGCGACAGATGGCGTCGCTGCTGTACCAGATGAAAGGGCCGCTCAACGCCAACAGCAAGAACCAGGTGGACGCTGACTCCGACAACATGCTGCGGCCTCTCATGGACTTCCTGGATGGAAAGTGAGTGGGTCAAGATTTCTATCCATCTATTCGTTCATTTATTTTGATTTATTTTTCTTCTTCTTGTTTTTCTTCTTCTTCTTGTTCTTCTTCTTCTTCTTCTTCTTCTTCTTCTTCTTCTGTGTATTAAAATATCTGTCCTGCGCAAATCATTTGGTAAAAGTCATAAATTAGAAAAACTTCCAACAATGTCAGGGTTAATGTCACTGTGGTCCACGTGTCTCATCAACGTGTGTGTGTGTGTGTGTGTGTGTGTTCCCCACAGGCTCACACTGTTCGCCACCGCGTGCGAGAAGACCGTGTTGAAGCGCGTACTCAAGGAGCTGTGGAGGATCGTAATGAGCAGCCTGGAGAAGACCATCGTCCTGCCACAGGGCAATGATACCTTTGTAAGCTCCGCGCCATTTGTCACTAATTTGGCTTTAGGAGCAGCAAAAAAAACAATACAAAAACTTTATATGCTGTATATTTCCCCCCCCCCCCCCCAGGGAGCACAAATTCTCTCGGCTGCGAAAGAACTGGGCCAGCTCTCCAAACTCAAGGTATCCTAATGTCTTCGTACGATTGTGACCGTGTTAAATTCACCCCCAGGGTTGTACAACAATCACTCATCTGTGGCTGTGGCTCTTTGCTCATCATTCGGACGTGTAGGATCACATGGCAGGGGAGGCTAAAAGCCTGTCTCCCAGGCAGTGTGCTGTCATGGACGTGGCACTGGACACTATCAAGGTCAGTTTGTACCATGGGTCTTTCGTTTCCTCTGGGATGCTGGGTAGACGGGTCAAATTAGCCTCATCAACTATTCATCCATTAATGAGGTACCCTGAGCGGTCATGTGGGTAGCTCGAAGTGGTCTGATTTAACCGGTCGGGGAAAAGACGTGTGTTAAATGTGGTTAAAGTGGCTGAAATGATGGATGAAGTGAGCCAGGTCATTTTGGACAAATGTTGAATTGGTTCTGTTGGTGTGAAACCTAAACTTCAGTTTTTGGTACTGGAGTTTCAAATGGACCACCAGGAAATACATTGAAAGGTTTGCACAATTGTAAGGGCAATTGTGCGGCCATTTTGCAATTCTGACCTTATCTAACCAGTTTCTGCTGCTATGATGGAACTCCCTTTAATTACTTGAGTGTACATTTTTAAATCCAAGATCCGGAGCATTTCTGTAGTCTTTGTATCAGCTAACAGTGCAAACTACGGCAAACGTGCCAACCGTGTTTACCTGTGTCAGAACCGGAGGGTTCGCTCACATGCACTAACATGCATTCAAAGCACTCAACAAACAGGGAGAAGCTCTGACTGCAACTCATGCGGAGAGTGACATTACTTCACAATAACTCAACATGCTAATGGTTGTTGGCTGTTGTATCAAAGCTGTCAATGTTGCACCTTTTTAAAAAATAAAAAAATAACATATTGACCAAAATAAAAGAAATCTCCAGTTGTTCCTCCAGATGTTCGTACGCCCGACTCACCCCTTTGTTTCCTCTGCAGCAATACTTCCATGCGGGAGGCAACGGGCTGAAGAAGGCGTTCCTGGAGAAGAGCCCCGAGCTGTCCTCGCTACGCCACGCCCTGTCCCTCTACACCCAGACCACGGACACACTCATCCAGACCTTTGTGACCACCCAGCATGCACAAGGTAGTTCAGACCGCTTCCTAATGGCACATCTAAAAGGGTTAGAGATGTAGAAATGCATTTCCTACGGTAGACCAGCAGAGGGCAGTACGTGATAAACAAAGGCAGAATATCCCCCACACCCTCTTTGGTTTGCCCCCGTGTTTCAAATTATTATTATTATCTTTGACGTGTCATTGCTGTCTTCTCTCTGTCTCTCGTGCTGCCTCTGTGCCAGTGCACAACGTGAAGGGTATAAGGTTAACCCCCAGTGAAAAAGTACAGCCCAGCAAGGGTAGGTTTCAATTGGACTCATCCGCCAGCCCTTTCTCTCCCTCGCCCCCACAACCCCCACCCGCCCTCTCTTTGCTACATTTTCAGTTTAGTTACTCCCCGCTTCCGAGGTGGGTGAGGTCAATCCCGAGCCCTAACCCCTTTCCACCTGCATCCCCCTTCTCATACGGACCCCGCATCATCAATCACAGTGTACTTTGCCACCTGCATCGGGACAAATGGAAGCTCATTGTTTGTGTCCGGGTGTGCGTTTGAACCAGGTTCAGGCGTGGACAAGCCTATAGGCGAGGTGTCCGTCCAGATCGAGCTGCACACTCATCCCGGGAACGGGGAGCGGAAGGTGACCATCAAAGGTCTGTTTGACTTCTCTTGACACAATGCCAAATATGTTGTTTTTATTTTTTTATTTTTGCCAAGTCTTACTTTCTGCGTGCGTCTCGTTCTTTGTGCACATTTCTAGTGGTGGGAGCCTGCGATTTGAAGTGGCAGACGTCAGGCATGTTCCGGCCCTTCGTGGAGGTCACCATGATTGGGCCTCACCTCAGCGACAAGAAACGCAAATTCCAGACCAAGTCCAAGAACAACAGCTGGTCTCCCAAGTTCAATGAGACATTCCACTTGTGAGTGCTTAATTTATTTTTTGTCTACGAATATGATAATATAATTGTGAATGACACTTTTCCACCGTTTTTCTTTTTTACCAATTTAAAGGCTGTGCCGCTTTCAGGAAAATATAAGGAGTCACAGGCCAAACAATGTGTTGTTGTGCCATAAATACAAAATAAATGTTCTATCAAATTAACAGTTTACCATTTTACAATACAAACATTACATTTGTTTATTGGTGTGTGCACAAAGTGTATCTGCGGCTGTATCTGTAAATTTAAATCACATTATTTTGAATAAATCTATATTACAGTGCCCACTTTAAAATATTGTGTTTTATGTACATTTTTCAGAAATCAACAAATATTGGGCAGCCTGAACATTATGATGTTAATGTACAACTAAGATGTAAATCAGTCAGTCCAACGTTACAGTCAGATTTTTTTATATACAAAATTGTGTATATATATATTAGTTTCCTATCCTAGTTTACACTAGGATAGGAAATGTAGATCCAGTGCAGTATTACAGTTTATTTAGAAAAGGTAACTGGTTCGGGCCACCTCTGGGCCACCAGAGCTTACCTCTCTCTCTCTCTCTCTCTCTCTCTCTCTCTCTCTCTCTCTCTCTCTCTCTCTCTCTCTCTCTCTCTCTCTCTCTCTCTCTCTCTCTCTCTCTCTCTCTCTCTCTCTCTCTCTCTCTCTCTCTCTCTCTCTCTCTCTCTCCATCCCCCTCTTCCCCACAGTGCCCTGGGGAACCAGGACGGCTTCGAGTGCTACGAGCTGCAGGTCTGCGTGAAGGACTACTGCTTCGGCCGTGCGGACCGCGTGGTCGGCATGGCCGTGATGCAGCTGAGGGACATCACGGGGAAGGGCAACTGCGCGTGCTGGTGCCCGCTGGGCCAGCGCATCCACATGGACGACACGGGCCTCACCGCCATGCGCATCCTCTCGCAGCGCTCCAACGACGACGTGGCCAAGGAGTTCGTGAGGCTGAAGTCGGAGACGCGCTCAGCCGAGGAGGGCAGATGAGGGGAGCTGGAAGGGGGGGAGCTAAAGACTAAAGACAGGAGCGGCGGGAGGCCTCCTGGTTCCACGATAAGAGACTCTTTGATCAGACCTGTCGTCTGTCTTAGCTGCTGCTGACTGTTTTGTCGGCGCCGACACACGTGTCACCTTCACACTCGGGGGATTTTTGGACACACACTCACTGTATTAACCGAGCTGCCACGCAGCACATACACACACACACCAGCTCGCTCGAGCTTCACACTCACCAGTTGCAGTGACTGGCTCAGGGCCAAACAAAGTTCACAAGCCTCCCAAGTGTTGTTGTGCAATAACCCCCACCCCCTCACCTGAACCCCCTCACGTGTTTTGTTTTTGTATGCCTTACACTCTGCAAACTGTGAATGTGTGAAGTAAAGAGAAATGTATTGGCCTGTTCTGTAGCCGTGCAGCTTCATCTCATAGAAAGGGTCTTCAGTCTGATGAACAATGGCCGGTCTTTTTTACGGCCTGCCAATTATTGATCATGAGCTGATGAGATATCATACCTTACGAGTTACCAATAACCTTTCACGAGTTACATCTCAGGAGGAGGTACTTTGACTTATGACCCCTTAATCCTGCCCCTTAGTTTCGGTGATTCAGTTAAATGTGTGCCTTGCCATATGAAGCTGCCGTGATATGATCAGGACGTAATCTGACTGAGGCGACATCGACAACAATACGATTTCACACCGACGGGGTTGACCCAGGACGTGAAAAGGTGGACCCTGTTTTGTCCATAAATATATATATATATATATATATATATATATATACAGATATATATCTATATCTATATATATAGATATAGATATATATACAGATATATATCTATATCTACAGTGGGGCAAAAAAGTATTTAGTCAACCACCAATTGTGCAAGTTCTCCCACTTAAAAAGATGAGAGAGGCCTGTAATTTTCATCATATGTATACCTCAACTATGAGAGACAAAATGTGAAAAAGAAATCCAGAAAATCACATTGTCTGATTTTTAAAGAATTTATTTGCAAATTATGGTGGAAAATAAGTATTTGGTCAATAACAAAAGTGCATCTCAATACTTTGTTATATACCCTTTGTTGGCAATGACAGAGGTCAAACGTTTTCTGTAAGTCTTCACAAGGTTTTCACACACTGTTGCTGGTATTTTGGCCCATTCCTCCATGCAGATCTCCTCTAGAGCAGTGATGTTTTGGGGCTGTCGATGGGCAACACGGACTTTCAACTCCCTCCAAAGATTTTCTATGGGGTTGAGATCTGGAGACTGGCTAGGCCACTCCAGGACCTTGAAATGCTTCTTACGAAGCCACTCCTTCGTTGCCTGGGCGGTGTGTTTGGGATCATTGTCATGCTGAAAGACCCAGCCACGTTTCATCTTCAATGCCCTTGCTGATGGAAGGAGGTTTTCACTCAAAATCTCACGATACATGGCCCCATTCATTCTTTCCTTTACACGGATCAGTCGTCCTGGTCCCTTTGCAGAAAAACAGCCCCAAAGCATGATGTTTCCACCCCCGTGCTTCACAGTAGGTATGGTGTTCTTTGGATGCAACTCAGCATTCTTTCTCCTCCAAACACGACTAGTTGAGTTTCTACCAAAAAGTTATATTTTGGTTTCATCTGACCATATGACATTCTCCCAGTCCTCTTCTGGAACATCCAAATGCTCTCTAGCAAACTTCAGACAGGCCTGGACATGTACTGGCTTAAGCAGGGGGACACGTCTGGCACTGCAGGATTTGAGTCCCTGGCGGCGTAGTGTGTTACTGATGGTAGCCTTTGTTACTTTGGTCCCAGCTCTCTGCAGGTCATTCACTAGGTCCCCCCCATGGGGTTCTGGGATTTTTGCTCACCGTTCTTGTGATCATTTTGACCCCACGGGGTGAGATCTTGCGTGGAGCCCCAGATCGAGGGAGATTATCAGTGGTCTTGTATGTCTTCCATTTTCTAATAATTGCTCCCACAGTTGATTTCTTCACACCAAGCTGCTTACCTATTGCAGATTCAGTCTTCCCAGCTTGGTGCAGGTCTACAATTTTGTTTCTGGTGTCCTTTGACAGCTCTTTGGTCTTGGCCATAGTGGAGTTTGGAGTGTGACTGTTTGAGGTTGTGGACAGGTGTCTTTTATCCTGATAACGAGTTCAAACAGGTACCATTAATACAGGTAACAAGTGGAGGACAGAGGAGCCTCTTAAAAAAGAAGTTACAGGTCTGTGAAAGCCAGAAATCTTGCTTGTTTGTAGGTGACCAAATACTTATTTGACCGAGGAATTTACCAATTAATTCATAACAAATCCTACAATGTGATTTCCTGGATTCTTTCCCCCCATTCTGTCTCTCATAGTTGAAGTGTACTTATGATGAAAATTACAGGCCTCTCTCATCTTTTTAAGTGGGAGAACTTGCACAATTGGTGGCTGACTAAATACTTTTTTGCCCCACTGTATATATATATAGATATAGATATATATACACCTTCAAACTATAAGCTCCATTAGCAGCCATGTAACCATGACGGTGTGCAGGCGTTTTATTTATTTATTTTTATACATATGTATTTTTGTCTGTGCTTATTTTTATTTTTTTTGAAGACTGCAGTTTAAAAAAATGCCGCCAGGTGTGACGCGAGCTGCCACCGCCATGTTTTGTTCCACACACACACACACACACACACACAAAGTGACGCGCTTGCGCCTGTAGGTAGTGGCTCGTGACCTCGACTGACGCTGTTTTATTTATAGTTCAGAAATATATGTTTGATTTTCAGGTAACTTTTCTTCCAATAAAACTAAAACCAACAAAAAGAAAGGATATCTGAACATTTGAACGCAAGTGTAGAATGACTTGTGGTTTCCATTTCTGCTCTGTCTATGTGTGGCCTTACTTGAGTGGGAAAAAAAACAAAAACTAATTACGTTTCTCTTATTTTCCTTTCTTTTTTTTCCCCTTGTATTTCATTTTGGCTCTCTGCAATGAGGACCAGGCCAGTTTTTGTTGTTGTTGTTGTTTTTGCCCATAATGATGTCAAATAAGTTTTCCAAGTGAAGTTCCTTATCATTTTTCTACTTTTAATCTTCGACGATGTTGCGGAACCTTTTGTCCCGGGTGGGGATTTCTTCGCGGCCTGTTGTATTTGCTGTGTTCTGATTTGTAAACGCTTCCTGTGAATCCTCCGTCGTCATGACGCACAGCGAGGTGCGTCGCCAGCCAAGACTGACGGAGGAATATGAAAGTGTTACTTTTAAAAGGATGGATATTGCTGTAATGAGAGCCTCCGACTGTAAAAACCTCTTCTCCTCTTTGTTACAGGAAGTGACCCGTTGTGAATACAGACGTCTCATAGCCATTCTTTGATACACACACGTCCCTTGTGCCAAGCTACAGATGTTCACTTTTTATTGTATTCTTTATTTCTCAGTTTTCTAAATTTGTTAACCCCCGGACTACCGCCAAGTCCCTGCAATAGTTAACGAGAACGGTTTATCAGACATTGTCGCTGTGTTTTCTTTGTATCGTCAGTACTTTTGAAATGTTGTCGTCACCGTGTGTGAACATTCTCATCAATGAGTTTTGTATAAAGTATTTGAGAAGTATCTCACCTGTTTGTTTCTTCCCACCTCCCCCAGTACAATATGACATGGACTGCTGGATTGTTTTACGTGTTTTAGTTATTTCCCACTTAAAGTTGCAGTGAGCGATTGTAATCCAGTACGAACGTGTCCCAGGCAATCAGCAGCGGGCATCAGAGGGACAAGGAGAAAGGCTACTCTTCCATAAAAGGGAGCGAGAGGTAAATCTATTCCATTTTATATTACATCTCATTTATCAAACAAACTTTAGATTTCTTGTTGGGCCCTCACAAATTGCTGCATACATCCATACACGTAATGTCAGCAGTTCATTCAGGGGTTCCCATAAGCATACCACACATCCGGACGCATTATGTTTTCAAGGTGTCCGTTCCCTCGCTCCATTCTCGTGAACGTGATAAAGCAAAAAGTCTTCCCGTCGACACAAAACCTGTTTAAAAAGAAAATTAAGAAAACTGAAAACCTTCCTTTTCCAAATAAAATAAAAGCGGTAGGTAGAAAGCATGCATTTTGCATTTAAAGAATTTCAACAGATGAGTAAAAACATTTAAACTTATTATTTTAAAATACAAAATAAGAGGTTTGACTTTTGCAATGTTAAAACTAGAATTACCAAAAGGCAGTATTGTAGTTTTAAATCATTTACACATGATCTCGTTGGTCTCTTTAAACCAAAACCAACAAATAACGAGGTATTGCCTTATTTTGATGAGAAACTTGCCATTTTAATCCTTATTAGATGAGAAGCACCTCATGGAACTGGCTCACAAACAGGCAATCAGGTCCAAGTTGAACCTTGAGATCAGAGCATAGAACCCTGAGATCAGAGCATAGAACCCTGAGTTCAGAGTATCCTTAGGTCAGCACATAGAACCTTGAGGTCAGAGCATAGAGACCTGAGATCAGACCATAGAACCCTGAGATCAGAGAACACAAAGAATACACAAATTTCCAAAACGTAGAGACAACTCAAAAGTTGTGCTGTAATGTAGGCGCACTGTCCCTTTAAAATCAAATCGGATGAAAGCATGGGAGAGTTTTTAGTAGTATAGTGCACAGTTATTTTTAGCTTATTTTTCATTGCAGCTATTTCCAACAAACAAGAACTGACTTTAAAGATAGAAAGTTCAGTCGTTATCAAACTAAAGGCTAAATTATCAATTGGCAAAGAATCATATTTCACTTCTTGTGTCATTTTTATTTTCAAGAGACACACACTTAGATACAGTTTATTTTTCATGGCATGCTTTGGTCGGCATCAACTAAAATGGTGTTAAGCTGTTGTACTAGACTTCTTAAGTCCTAAATAGGGGAAGCACCAATGTGATTTCTCATATAATAAATATCTATATCTATATGTTTGTGGGGCAGGGGCGTGGTTAGCGCACCTGCGGCAGGGGAGAGAGAGAAACGCGCTCATTGGGATCAGCCGCCGCTCGTTAGCGGGCTGCGGCTGAAACCGATGAGCGCGTGAGAGTGGGGCTATTTAAGCCGGCAGGGAGCGCAGACAGGGGTGGATTGTTGCATGAGAAACGGAGAGCATGAGAGAAGTGCTGACGTGCGCAATAAAGCCTGTTACGAACCCGAAAGAACCGTGTCTGTACCGTCTGTCAGGAGCAATGCATCCCCCGGTAGAGAGAACCCTTGCCACA
This sequence comes from Cottus gobio, assembly GCA_023566465.1. Taxonomy (NCBI): domain Eukaryota; kingdom Metazoa; phylum Chordata; class Actinopteri; order Perciformes; family Cottidae; genus Cottus; species Cottus gobio. Next base: position 17,672,995 of record CM042237.1, read on the forward strand.
GTGTTCTGTTTTGAGTTCCATCTTCTCCGAAAACCGATCATCAGGTCTGTTTTACGACGCACGCACGCACGCACGCACGCACACACACACACACACACACAATAACTAATTTAGCAAGCTGTTCATGTTGAGATCCCCTGGACGACACACAGCCCTCCCCTTGTGTTCTAATCCAGGTATTAAATTCCATTTCTGTCCGCCATGAAATCACAATATCTGGAGCTCTCATTTTAGTAAATCATTTATAAAAAATAAAAAAATCTTTACCCTTCAAGTAAGTAAAAAAAACAAGCCCAGGGTCCGAGCATGTGCGCCTGCCACAGGGTGTGTGCCACCTGACGCCCAGATCCCGGCCGTAACGCCGGCCCCTGATTGGCCCAGGGCCGTGCACCTGTGCTGTTCTACAGCCCCCCATTCCACTCTTCGCGGCGCCTACAGGTCCAAAGATCGCTGCACTGTTTGCGCAAGCCCTGAGCTGTTAGGCATCCGAGGGAGGGCGGGCTCTTCCTACTTCAACCTGAAACCTAACCACTGTAGGCACCTCTCTATCACCACTGCAGCGCTTCACCTGTCGTCCCATCCTGCGTGTCTTTCATCCTGCTGGAGGCCCCAGGTCAAGCCCCGTTCTCCGGCGGTGCCTGGACGTCCAGACAGAGCACAGACGAGGTGGGGGGACAGTGGGTGCCTGGATTTACTTCACCTGAGGCGGAAGCAACGGGAGGATTGATATTTGCCTCTATTTCTTTGTCCCGTTGAGGCCCCTGTGTTCCTGTGTCTATGCGTGTGTGCAGGACAGTGCACAGGAAGTCACTTCTTTTTTCTTCTTGTTTGAGGTATGTCGCTTGTTTGTTCATTTGTTTTGCAGACATTGGCGAAATGGTGGATGTACAGCACTTTGGGAAGATACTTTTGTACCTTTTGTAATGTGAGGCACATTATAAATCAAAGTCTAGTTAAACGTGCCCGTCCGTGAAGAATCAGGGTCTTGCTGAGCAACACAGTGTACTGATGACAAACTATGTCCCATCTTCTTCCACATGGTCGACAGACGAAAACAAATACATGGAAATGAGCTTAATATTCTGTATATACATTGTTGATATTCAGGGTCAGCCACCGATTTCTTCTTCAATTTTTCGGGATTTCACTGTGGACCTTTTGTATTCTTTCGGTTCCGTTTCGTTACTCAGCCGCAGGTAAACCAAGAAAAATCTATATTCTTTTTTTCTGCCCGCGTAATCAAAGAGCAATTCTGAGCGAGTCGAACGTTCACGGTCACATCGCTATCTTGATTTTTGTGGTGACGTAGACTTCCCTCTGGTACAAAGGGTTGAGAAGGGAGTGCCTCCTCATGCATTTACAGCTCCGCAGAGCGGATAAAAGCCGATATCACCTCATGCACATCCATGTTTTCTCACCTGGGTGTCATGTAGCCTCCAAGCGTTTATAAAACCATACCTTTTCATGGCTGCAAGAGCAAACCAGCGTTCTGAACCGTAAATGTACGCAAACAAGACCCTCAATAAATATACTAGTTCCTCTACTCACTTCTGCAACAGTTTCTCTTTAGGTGGTCCAGCTATAAGGAAACAGTGCTGGCGTCCCGCCGATCTGTGATTGGTGGAAATTAAATGTAGTACTCTTTCTCCAGGCGGGTGGTGTAGAGATGCTGAGCTGAAGATGGGGTCGGTAACGTCGTACTTCGGCCCGTTGTGTGGGAAAGAGGAGAAGAGAGGTGAGCTCCGGTGCTGGGTGTTAAATGTAAAGGTTCTTCTGTTCTTTCATCGCCATCCCCTCACCCGCCCTGTGTTTTCTGTCACAGAGGAAGAGAGACACTTTCAAGCGAATGACAGACCCTTCAACCTGTCTTACCATTATGCCGTGAGTGTGGAAGGGCAAAACGTGAGGCAAGACACACAACATCTGCCTTTGCCACCTTTCACCTGTCACTTCCTTCTTCCTGCAGGACAACGCCATCAAGACCGCCAAATACAACCTTTTCACCTTCCTGCCGCTCAACCTCTTCGAGCAGTTCCGGAGGCTCGCCAACGCCTACTTCCTCTTCCTCATGGTCCTCCAGGTAGATACCGTGTCTTTGTTGTGGTGGCGTGTCAACATGGACTGTACATCACACAGGTAGCCAGTGGGATATACTCACTGATAGCGGCAGAGAGACGGATGTCTTTGCAAATGTTGTCCACAAATCGGGGTAGGAATTTGACCTTTGACCTGACGGTATTTAGCTTTCAGAATATTTGAATATAAGAGGCATAATGCAGATGCACGGTATAAAGTATTTTTTTCTTCTTCTTTTTAATGTGTGCCTTCTGTTCCTTTGACAGCTCATCCCGCAAATCTCCTCCCTGTCCTGGTTCACCACGGCCGTCCCGCTCATCTTGGTGCTGTCCATGACGGCGGTCAAAGACGCCAGCGATGACATAGTAAGAAGGAATCGTGGGCCGCTCCGTGGGGATTCGGCTCAACACGTTGAGACAGAAGGTAATCCAAACACATGGGAATAATAATAACCCCAAAATGTTTTCACTGTTTTATTTAGAACAGGCACAGAAGCGACAAGCAGGTGAACAACCGCCTGGTGGACGTCCTCATTGATGGAGAGTGAGTCGTTTTGCCACGCAGATTCCACGCTACACTCTTCTGATAAAGGATAAAAGTACACATATTTGTATCCAGCTTTCTGGAGCTTCAAAAGGTCATGTGTTAATTCATTTTGGGATCTCGTGGTGTGTTTACATTCTTTTCTGGCAGACTGAGAAATGAAAAATGGATGAACGTTCAGGTTGGAGACATAATCAAGCTAGAGAATAATCAGTTTGTCACAGTGAGTATGGAGACGCCACGATAACGGAGCCACCGAGCCCGAGACAAAGTTCCCTCGAGTGATCATGAAGTTCTGTGATCTACTTTGTGCTGTCCGCCCTGTATGTTGACGCTTTCCCTTTTGAAGGCCGACCTCATGTTGCTGTCCAGCAGCGAGCCTCTCAACCTGGTCTACGTGGAAACGGCTGAACTGGACGGGTAAGCGATGTCTCACACTGGTCTTGGATTTCTTCCCCCCCACTTCAGCCGGGTCCCTCTCACGTCATCTCGATGTTTCTCCCCCAGTGAAACCAATCTGAAGGTGAAACAGGCCCTGACGGTAACCGGAGAGATGGGGGACAGCATTGACGCGCTGGCTGGCTTCAAGGGTGGGAAGCTGACAGAAGCAGTGTTCAGGATTGTTTGCCAAGTAGCTCAGTATTCTGGGATAACAGTATTTGTGGCAGCTTTTTGTTCAAGATATTTCTCTGTACTTCTTTCCATTCAAATGCACTATTTTTGTGTTAGATTAAAACATTGAGGTACAAACAGTAAAAATTACACAATTAAGTGTAGAACTAAATACCTACTTTTCCTTATGAATACATCATACTTTTGAGCCGTTAACTGTGTTGCTGATCTCTATCTATCTGTCTATCTGTCTATCTGTGTCTCTCTCTCTCGCTCGCTCGCTCACTCTCAGGTGAAGTGCGATGCGAGCCTCCCAACAACCGTCTCGACAAGTTCAAGGGAACCCTCACTCTGGATGGACAGACCTACTCTCTGGACAATGACAAGGTGCTGCTCAGAGGGTGCACCCTGAGGAACACTGAGTGGTGCTTCGGTCTGGTCATCTTCGGAGGTAAATAGTTGCTATTATCTAAAGAAGACCAACAATAATGACAGTAAAAAAAAATGGCATGACAGTAAAATACGGCATTGATTAAGAATGAATGGAATTTGCAAAAGTAATGGCAGCTAATGGTGAGTAGATTAAATATATATATATATATATATATATATATATATATATATATATATATATATATATATATATATATATATAAGCTGCTGTTATCTTAGCGTTGCAGCGCATCAATTGTCAGCCGACCGCCTCAGTAAATGACCAACCTGCACTCAGTTAGCATTTCATATGCAAACGTTGGACGTGTTTGGTTAATTAACAAAAACCACTGGTGAAGTGAATGAAGGAAAACCTGTTAAATCCGAAATGAATCCAGGGGAATAAAACGAGGTGTTTTAGAGCCACCAACCAGTGAATTTGATGGCTCAATCAGACTCTGCAGTAACTTGTAACAGGCCGGCAGGTATTTGTTGGGAAGTCCAAGTTCATTACATTGTGATTTTACAGGCCTACACCTCCACAAGTAAAACAATACATTATGAACTATGAATACAAACTTAATTACGTATTAATGACAGATCAAGAGCAACTTGACTTTCCCTTCAATGCGGTCTCTGCAAATGCTGAAAGTGCATCTCTTATCTTATCCATCTGCATTGTCAGTGTACGTACACTAACAAGTGATGCCTCTCTCCAGGTCCCGACACCAAGCTGATGCAGAACAGTGGGAAGACAGTATTCAAACGGACGAGCATTGATCACTTGATGAATGTGCTGGTATTGTGCGTGAGTGTCACTGCCACACAAATACACCGAGCTCACGTTTTTTTTTATGTTCTCCAAGTGTTGAAATTGAAGTACGGATTGATACCATCAATCAATGTTTTATATTGAGATGTGTGATATCGTGACCATCAGATCTTTGGCTTCCTGGCGTTAATGTGCACCGTCCTGGCCATCGGCAATGGAATCTGGGAGGTGAGGGAGGGCTCTGTGTTCACGGTCTTCCTCCCTCGTGAACAAGAGGCCAGCGCCGCCCTGTCTTCCTTCCTCTCCTTCTGGTCCTACGTCATCATCCTCAACACGATGGTGCCTATTTCGCTCTACGTCAGGTGCGGTATGGCAAAAACTTAACGTGACTTTAGTTTCAGAGTCTTAGTCTCACACTCCCCATGTGTGTCCATGTCAGTGTGGAGATCATCCGTCTGGGGAACAGCTTCTACATAGACTGGGACCGGAAGATGTACTACCCCAAGAGCGACACCCCTGCCCAGGCCAGGACCACCACGCTCAACGAGGAGCTGGGCCAGATCAAATACATCTTCAGCGACAAGACCGGCACCCTGACGCAGAACATCATGACGTTCAACAAGTGCTCCATCAACGGGAAAGCTTACGGTGAGCTGCTCGGCCCGATGCAACGTTTAGATGCACAGACACACCGACGGTGGCTGGATGACTGATTTGGGAGTGTATTTCTCTGTTATTCAGGGGAGCTGTTTGACTTCTCTGGACAGAGGGTGGAAATAACAGAAGTGAGAGAATAATGCCGCCGCACCATTGTATATTTCTGTGAATCATGTGTCTGTTGAGTATCACTCCAACTCCTTTGTCTCTCTTGTCGCGCTGCTTTCTGTCCGCAGAAGACGGATAAAGTGGACTTCTCCTGGAACCAGCTGGCCGATCCGAAGTTCGCTTTTCACGACCACAGCCTGGTGGAGACGGTGAGAGAGGGAAACCCGGAGGCTCGGGCCTTCTTCCGCCTGCTAGCTCTGTGCCACACCGTCATGCCCGAGGAAAAGAAAGAGGGTGAGTGTCCTCCAGTGGGAGTGGCTTTGTCGCTAGACTTAGATGCTGAGGTTTAAAACAGAGGAGTTACAATGTGTGTGTGTTCTGTCACTGGTGAGGAAATGTGTCAAATCGTAACAAGCTCGGCCCTGAATTGTGCAGATTCCTTCTCCTTTCTTTTTTCCTTATATACCTTCCCTTTTTTCCTGTGAAAGGATTTTTTCTATTTTTTTGTGAGGGTTTTCCTGATCCGATGTGTACAGATTGTAAAGCCCTCAGAGGCAAAGTTTACAAAATAAACTGAATTGAATTGAATCTCTTTCCTCCCCGTATGAACTATTGTGACTGACAGCAGTCCCTCCCTCCCCTCTCTTTACGTCTGCCTCTCCTGGCAGGCGAGCTCCACTACCAGGCCCAGTCTCCAGACGAGGGCGCGCTGGTCACCGCGGCGAGGAACTTCGGTTTTGTGTTCCGCTCGCGCACACCAGAGAGCATCACGGCCGTGGAGCTGGGCAGGCAGGTCGTCTATGAGCTCCTGGCCGTTCTTGACTTCAACAACGTCCGCAAGAGGATGTCCGTCATAGGTGAGAGAGAAAATGTTTGGTTCAATGATGTTTTTGTCAATGTTGCCAAAATATGATGTTTGAGTTTCTATAGACTTTCAAGAGAGATTGTATGAAGTTTTTTAAAGGGATATTTAAGCCATAATACAAAATAATTCCTTCATGGTTTTGATCCCGGCCGATACTGACTCAAATAGCTGGAGCAGTTATCGCGACAATAGGACCAATCTATTCAATTTAATTATATGTTTCTATAGTATCTTTAGTATCTAGATTATAGAGTAGAATTTGAAGTACTAGATAAATTTGGACCAATTTGTTGATGCATTAAAATCGTTTTCACTTCAATTGTAATTCCTGTTGATTGTTGGAAGTGTCAGTACCAGGGATTATTTCAGCAACACATCATTCAGTACATTTATATTGATGTATTTATTGTATGGTATTGTTACATTTAGTTTTTACAAAAGAAGGAAAGCAATCTTTAAATATATAAATGGGCTGTTACCCAAAGTATTTCTAAAAAATTGGATGGGTGCGTGCGTTCCTTAGCTCCAATCACATGGTGAAAGGTACCACTTCGAACAATCCTCATTGGTGCTTCAAGCCCGATCAGATGACTGTGTGTTCTACCCTTTAGTAGAAGGCACGTCGATCCATTTAACTCCGTCTCACCCTGTCATGAAAGTGATGCTAGCAGCGATGTGTCGCCTCACCACTCCCAACATGATTTCCAGTGCGTGACCCCGAAGGCAAGTTGACTCTCTACTGCAAAGGAGCAGACACCATCATCTATGAAAGACTGCACCCGTCCTGCAACAAACTGATGGAAGTGACCACCAGACACCTCAACGTGAGTGACGGCGTCGTTTTTTTCTTCTTCTCGCAACGCTTTTGCCCCGTTCAACACTTTGAATTTTGTATTTGTCCAAATGGAACAGGAGTATGCGGGAGAAGGCCTTCGCACGCTGGTGCTGGCCTACAAGGACTTGGATGAGAGCTACATGGATGAGTGGAATCTGCGCCACCATGAGGCCAGCACCGCCATGGACGACCGCGAGGAGAGGCTCGATCAGCTCTATGAAGAGATAGAGAAAGACCTGATGGTCAGTCCACATCGCTGCAGGGTTTGATTGGCTCAGCAATGAGCTGGTTCATGTCTTACTTTGTTCTTTAGGGTGCCTGCTAATTTGTGAAAAATATTTAACATACTACATATCCTGCGACATAATAACATTAGATTTATAACGATGAGACACCGAGAAATGATGAAATCCTGCCTCAGACCAACAGAAATATCTCAAATGCAGATGTAACGCCAAATTAAACCAGCATTGCTTTATTTCAATTTAAGTTGTAATCCAGCCAGGGGAAAGAACATGAGCTGTGAAAACACTGTTGCATTACACACACAGACTGAGTCATTTTGACATTTTAGCATTTTTTTTTGTAGCTGTTGGGAGCGACAGCTGTGGAGGACAAGCTGCAGGACGGCGTGCCACAGACCATAGAGCAACTGGCTAAAGCTGACATCAAAATATGGGTGTTAACTGGCGATAAACAGGGTTAGTGTGGGACAGATTTTGTGTTCCTGTTTGAATCTCACATTTAAAGACAGGTAAAGTAAGACAGTGATGTAATGAAGAAGTATATTCTCCAATTCTCTCACAGTTGATCTCGCCCTAGATGTAGAGGTTTTGGCATGTTTGATGTATGATTTGCATCGCGGTAACTGTGTATTGAAATAGAGACGGCGGAGAACATCGGCTACTCCTGCAACATGCTGAGAGAGGAGATGAAGGACATTTTCGTTGTGGCAGCCAACACGGCAGAAGCAGTCAGAGAGGAGCTGCGGTGCGTATAGTCACAAAGAATTGACTATGGAATAGAAAATGTTTCCAACATCAACATATTTAATATAACTATGAAAATAAATCTTTGCACTAATAATGTATTCAACACAATTTGACATACATTTGATGCTTCTTTTTTTTTTAGGCTGCTATGCAAAGGGCTGTTCAGTTATGCAGTTTACTATTATAACTGTATTTTAAACAGCTGGATAATTACATCCTCACGGTTCAGCACGCATGTGAACCATGGATTATTTATTTTTCACATTATCTATCATAATGTTTTCATTATCGGCTCCCAAAAAAACCCTGTCAGAGATTTTCTTTAACTGACCACTGCCATTTGAGCCGCCCATCCCCATGCCCCTCCTGTCTTCAGGAATGCGAGGAGGAAGATGTGTCCCGAAGCGGCGGAGGAGCCGTCTGTGATCAAGGCTCGAGCCGGCCTGTTTTGGCTCCAGAAGACGGAGAGAGTGGAGGACGAGAAGACAGAGGGAGAATATGGCCTAGTTATAAATGGGCACAGTCTGGTAGGAAGGCTTTTTCAGCCACGCTTTCTATTTTTCACCAGCTGCTGAATAAACAAGACATGTTGGACCCTTTTATCTCCATATATCGTCCATCCAGAAAAGGTCCTGCTGGATGCCCTGTTTTTATTTTAAGATTTGTTTTTCATAAATAAAGTGGCCTTGCTTGATCCCCCAAGAAAAACACCACATTGTACAATAGAAACAAATGCAAGTTGCTAATGTGATTCTAGTATTTTTAGACTTAATATATATTGAAATATAACTACTTGAGGTGTCTGGTTGGATTTGATTGTGAGTGGGGTTGTGTGTTTTTTTGGTGGGGGGGGGGGGGGGGGGGGGACACTGGACTACTGACCCTCATCACGGCCCTCTAATCCCATCTTCCCTTGGGACCTCAGGCCTTTGCACTGGAGAAGAACTTGCAGCTGGAGCTGCTGAGGACAGCATGCATGTGTCAGACTGTGATCTGCTGCAGGGTCACCCCTCTGCAGAAGGCCCAGGTGGTTCAGCTGGTGAAGAAATACAAGCAGGCCGTCACTCTGGCCATCGGCGACGGGGCCAACGATGTCAGCATGATCAAGGGTGAGTCCATTCATCTCGGGGCTCGGCCACCAGAACCGAGAGAATTCGAGAGCCGTATTTGCAGTGAAAGCCAACCCTCGGCTGATAGTTATTATTACTCACCCCGTGAACCCTGCGTCTTTGTCTTCCTGTCCCGCCCTCCAGCGGCTCACATTGGTGTTGGTATCAGCGGCCAGGAGGGCATGCAGGCGGTTCTCTCCAGCGACTACTCCTTCGCCCAGTTCCGTTACCTGCAGCGCCTCCTGCTGGTGCACGGCCGCTGGTCCTACCTGCGCATGTGCAAGTTCCTGCAATACTTCTTTTACAAGAACTTCACCTTCACTTTTGTGCATTTCTGGTACGCCTTCTTCTGCGGCTTCTCTGCTCAGGTATGATGTCACATAATTTTTAATGTGTTACATGTCGAGGAAAAAAACTGTGATCAAGTAAGGCACTTGATTAACTTTAAGAATAATGCATATTGAAAGAAATTACATCTCTTTCTTGAAAAGAAATATGTCTATGAGAAAATGACCCACTATGCACTTTATTTTTTGCTCTCAACCTCTAAGTATTCAATACAGCATGATGTTTATTTAGTAAATGATGGTCCATTTAGAGTCAAATAGACCATAAAGCAGGATATGCTTTAGGACTGGGCCACAGTTACTACCACAGCATTGTCAGTTAATTGTAACATTTTGGTCATCTAAAGATTCAGCATTCAGTTTTACTTAGCTCCATCCTCATGTCACTTCTAGTTGCAAAAAAACAAGATGGCGACGGCCAAATTACCGAACTAGAGACTTCAAACGTCAGTCCACAAACTAACGTTATAGGTCTATAGGAACAACTCAACAGATGTGCTCTATAAGATGGTCTAAAAGACACTCAAATTAAATTGGAGAAACCTGTATGGACACTATGGGCACAACAATGTTACAGAAAAAGACAAATGGTTTGCTCAAATGTACTCTATTCAACAAATGTTCAACATTAACAGGTGTTAATAATGCTGTATTTATGTTGAATGTCCTCTCTATTGTTCTTGTTCACAGACGGTGTACGACGAGTGGTTCATCACCTTGTACAACCTGGTTTACACAGCACTTCCTGTCCTCGGCATGAGCCTCTTTGACCAGGTATGCACTACTAATTAGGGATGCAACGATACCACTTTTTACAAACCGATACGAGTACGAGTATTTTTATTTGTGTACTTGCCGGTACCGATACCGATACTTCTTAGATTTGGTCTCCATGAAAGTGCAATTAATTTGGAGGCAGATTTTATTTTATCCTCTGCAGATTATGTCAAGCCTATAGTACAAAATTAACAGAAGGCTATCCCAAGCTTTAAACTTCTCGTGGAAGTCCCTCTAATGTCGGACCATAAAACGCCCCCGTGTCCGGGTTCATAATGTAAGCGATAATATTAGGGATCGAGCAATTATAGGAAGCTGTGTTCCAAGTTATGTTTCCGGTGCTTTTATTGTGGAGGGAGAAACGGAAAGGAAAAGAGGAGTGGAATTGTGGGATATACGTGTGTGAAGGAGATAAAAAAGTGGTTCAAGTTACCCTGGAGCGTGTTTTCATTTTATTAGAATTACAAATATAGACACACAACAGACACTCGGCTACAATAATATCATCCGTAGCCGCACAACAGCGTCTGAATGAGGCCGCTGCCAGCGCTACTTCTGGTGGATCAGCAGCCGTTTGATTCAAACCGGCAGGACGGCAGTAATTTTTTACTGTGTGAACGCGACGCACATTACTCTACACACCTTGCTGCAAGAGAGCGACGAAAAAGCCGTATGCGGCTCTGGATCACGGGTTGCCGACCCCTGCCCTAGACGTTGAAGTCAGGTAGGACAACAAATCTTTTTCTCCACAAAGCGCGACCAGTTTGTTGTAGCGAAATACTGTTGAGTGGTATCGGTTCTTGGTATCGGCAATTGAAACCGATACGAGTACGAGTATTTTAACGCAGTATCGGCCCCGGTATCGGTGCATCCCTACTACTAATAATAATAATAAGTCAATGTTCAGTTACTCTGAATATAGCTCACAGGCTCCAATTCAACATTTCCATTTGTTTAATATCATATAATGTATCTGTACTACATAAACCTAGATAAATACTCTCTCTCTCTCTCTCTCTCTCTCTCTCTCTCTCTCTCTCTCTCTCTCTCTCTCTCTCTCTCTCTCTCTCTCTCTCTCTCTCTCTCTCTCTCTCTCTCTCTCTCTCTCTCTCTCTCTCTCTCTCTCTCTCTCTCTCTCTCTCTCTCTCTCTCTCTCTCTCTCTCTCTCTCTCTCTCTCTCTCTCTCTCTCTCTCTCTCTCTCTCTCTCTCTCTCTCTCTCTTTCCCCCCCCCCCCCCCTCTGATTCTGCAGGATGTGAACGACCGCTGGAGTTTCCAGTACCCCAAGCTCTACACCCCGGGCCAGCTCAACCTGTACTTCAGTAAGAAGGCCTTTGTGCGCTGCATGATGCACAGCTGCTACAGCTCCCTCATCCTCTTCTTCATCCCCTGGGCCGCCATGCACGACACGGTCCGAGATGACGGCAAGGACATCGCCGACTACCAGTCCTTTGCTCTGTTGGCGCAGACCTGTCTGCTGATCGTGATGAACATACAGGTGGGGGCTGTCATGTTCTGATGGATTTTATTAATAGCACCCAACCCTTGAAAACACACATCATGAACAACTGAATATGTGTGGCTGAATTAAATACAAGAAAGTGCTCTTGCATTTCTTTGCAGCTGTGTCTGGACACCCACTACTGGACCGCAGTGAACCAGTTCTTTGTCTGGGGCAGCCTGGCCGCTTACTTCGCCATCACATTAACCATGTACAGCAACGGCATGTTCCTCATCTTCACCTCCTCTTTCCCCTTCATCGGTGAGTACGCTCGGCTCGTACAATATTATGATGTATGATAATAAACACTTTTACTACCTTATTGTTTCTGCTGGTCTGACGCGTCTGGAAATTCCAGGCACGGCAAGAAACTCTCTGAACCAGCCCAATATTTGGCTCACCGTCTTCCTGACTTCCCTCCTCTGCATTCTGCCGGTGGTGGCTTTCCGCTTCATTCTCATTCAGCTTCAGCCCACCATCAACGACAAGGTGAGACTGCCCACGACACGTCTTCTGCCTCAGTGCCTTTCTACCTTCAATAAATAAAGCTCTCTGAGTGATAACAGGTGTTATATGGCAATAATGCGGCCATATAAACTCCCACGTTATCCCTTGTGTTCCAATTAGGCCTTCTGATATATCTACTGCAGGGACAGGGTTAAGGCAGCAATAGCAGAAGAAGAAGAAGCAGGGTCACTATCATGGATAAGAAGAAGACCCTCAGTCTCTTGTGTCACATTTGCTTGGTTTGATGTCCATTTACCAACAACTGGAATATGTTTAAATATTGTATCGTTGGACTGATAAAGTTGTATCTGAAACATTCAGCCTCCACTTATCACTTGTCTCAGATTCCTACATATCAAAATGTTGGCCTTCACTGGCGTCGTCACAATAACTTGGCTTAGTTATAATAACATTAATTAACATTATCATTTCAAGGTAAAACATTCAACAAGATTTTAAAGTGACGACTGTGATGGACTTACACTTGTATATTAGGGATATTTAGATAGACTAAAGCCTTATAATAATTCTGAGGTCACATTATTGGATGAGAATATACAAGCCAGGACATTACCCTGACAAAGCATGATAACCAACAGCTTACATGTACCCATAACGAGAAGTCCACAGTAACAACTGCCGTTCCTCTAGGTGAGACACAAGTTGCGGAAGGAGGTGCTTCCGGCGCCGGTGCCTCGCAAATATGCCAGGCGGATCAGCACCCGGCGCTCGGGCTACGCCTTCTCCCACGCGCAGGGCTACGGCGACCTGGTGACGTCCCGGAGGTTCCTGCTGAAGCTGCCCCTGAGGAGCCGACCGGCGCTGTTCACGCAGACGGACTCCTCGCTGGCTCAGAATCAGCCGCAGTTCTACCGCACCATCGCCGAGGAGCCGGAGGACTCGCAGGCCGGAGGGCCGGCCGCATCAGCACAGTGAGCGGGAACCTTGCACGTTCTAGTTCTCAGCGGGGATCGTTTCCATGTCGAACTCTTAAAACTGACTTCAATTTTTATCTAATGGAAGAATATCACTGTGAAAATGTTGAACTTGGAATGTTGAATTTAGCACCACACAGTGCTTTCGTGTGTTTCAGCAACACTCACACGCTGCAGTCGACATCACTGCTGACCATTGTCCAAAAGCGTACCATGAGGTTTTACATTGATTTTCTTATATCGGCTTCAATTTAGTTCCTTATAGCAACAATCAACACATGGTTTAAAGCATGTTCAGAGGGTTAAAAGCACGTTTTCATTGCAAAGAGGAGAGATTCAAATCGTTTTGGTTTTCCAACAACATAGCTCATCGATGCAATGCTTTTCTAGTTCATTTCAAGACTTTATTGGCATTGAATCAAGTTAGAAAATCAAGGCTTTCAGGATTATGCAACCTTGGAAGAATTGTGAAAGATTGTTTTAAGTGTTGGCTGTTTTATAGACCGTAGACATCCAGTAGAACATAAGAAACCTGGGTGGGTCAGCCTTAATAGTAAACTGTTTGAAATAGTGGATACAGTTTGTCTTTAACAAGCTGAAACATGCAAAACCAGGAAACTTGCTAAGAGATTAACTCTGTCATGAACACCAAATTGTTGTGATTTTAAAGAAAGTTCTGTTTAAATGATTGTAAAATGTTGCCACTGGTCTCACCTGCCTGCGACATGAAGTTGTATTTTGTACCTTTTGTTTTATTTGAAGAAAAAAAAAAATTCAAGTGGATTGTCAATACTCAGGGTGTCATTCTTAGAAAGCATAAAACAGCGATTTTAGTTAAAATCCACTATTTTCACTCTGTTTACATAATTATATCAATAAAGAAGATGTTTTGGTAAACATTGTTTTAATAATGCTCTGCTCTGTGTTAATAAACTGTTTGTTCATTTGACATTTCCTTCGCCTGTGAAGAGATGTACTTTGCAGTATTTTGTGAGGTACGGCTGGCGTTGGCTCCGTATCGGTGACATAAAGGTACAGTGATGTCATACGAGGGACAATGCAAGGACCAGCAGACACCACACATTACTCGTGAAAAAACAAACATTTTGCCATCGTGTCATTCATTTTTATTCCGACACCCTTTCTACAACTCCATAACCTGATCGACCTAAGTTATCTTACATCTCATATCTTATAATGACGTCAGCACACCTCTGCTTGAGGTTTCCAATGTCCACAAGGTCCTGTGGACCTTGGTCGGCTCATTATGCTGCTTCCTGCTGAACAAGTCTTGAAAACAATGATGATTTTGTAGATGAACTGATAGAAACACACATTGAGAATGAGCCTGTTCAGAATCTGTATATGAAGTGCAAAAATGTCTGATTATTGTAAATATTTGATCTCTCTCGCTCTCGCTCGCTCGCTCTCTCTCTCTCTCTGTCTCTCTCTCGCATCCTGTACTGTAACGTCTGCACTACACACACACGTACTGCAGTGTCCTTCGGGACTGCCAGCGATGACATCACCGGTGGAGGGGCTGTCCTGGGCACGGATCCATTTGCTTTCTGATCCTCAAGAAAAAGAACAGAGTCCATGACTCCAAATGTTGATTACAGGTTTGAAATAGAGGGGAGAAAAATAATCCTGAAATGACTGTCAAATTAAATCTTTTGAATTATTTTAAGGATCATTAGAAGTCATACGCTTGGCAAAGATTCAGATTAAGCGTTCATTCTTGCTCCTCCCCTTTCTGGCCACGCAGCACAGTCAGCAGGCGCCACAGTCTCCGGTGAAGGTCACAGAGAGACCCCACCGTATGGAACAGGGGCGAGGACTGGTATGCTCTATAAATAGCCTGCCTGTGTGGCACACCCGAACCACCACCATTGGATTGATTGTTTCATCGTATTTCTGATCATAGACAATTGTTGAACTTTAATCACACGTTACTTTTTTTCACAAGCTACATTTCAGCACCAATTAATTGTT